>CAWUFW010005889.1:0-1248566 GCA_963921515.1 Calotriton arnoldi | reverse complement strand
GGTACTGTGACTGTTAGAAATGGGATCTCTAGTTGGCAAGGGCTTGCACCTTTGTCCAAGTAGGGACCCTTCTTCCTAGTCAGGGTAAGGGAGTTACACTCCTAAAATAACCCCTTCTCACCCCCTTGGTAGCTTGGCACGAGCAGTCAGGCTTATTCTAGAGGCAGTGTGTAAAGCATTTGCACATAACCAACAGTAATACAGTGTAAGCACTACAAACGGACACCACACCAGTTTAGAAAAATAACCAATATTTTTATATACTTAAGACAAGACCAATTACGACAAAAATCCACAATACTATACTTTAAAAATGAATGCTTGATAAGGTAACTTCTTCTTTGCAGGAATAGTTCAAAAACAAAGTTCGTACGAGTCGGTAGGTCCGTCCGAGTCTGCCGCGATGCTGAAAACCACAGAGTTTAACAGTTCCAGCCGACCGCGTCGATACGGGCCAGCAGAGTCGTGAACAGACTCGGTCACAGTACCTTTTCTCGTTGTGGCGGGTACGGAGTGTGTGAGCCGGTCGGCGTTCGTCGCAGTGCAAAGCGGAGCGGTGCAAGGTGCGGTGTCCCTCGATGCGGTGCAGGCAGCGGCTCGATGAGCGTCGTGCAGACGGAGTCGGTGAGTCCAAGGCGTGCGGTGCAGGGCGAGACGGTATACGATGCGGTGCTGACAGGTTGCGATGCAGGCGGCCAAGCCGGAGTGCGGGAGCTGGCGTCGGACAGCGGTGCGAGTCGGAGCGGTGCGTCGCAAGCGTGCGAGAGGTGCCCCAAATGCGATGCGGTCACGACTGTTGAGCCAGTTGCAGCGACCGCGTCGGTCGGGTCCGGCTGGTTCGGTGAAGCGATGCGATGCGAACTGCGGTGCCCACAGGTCACGGTGCAAGCAGCGGCTCGGTGTTGACGGCGTCGGACGTCGCCTACGGTGAGACCAGGGTTGCGATGCGAAGCGGGGCGATGCGGTCTGCGGTGCAAACAGGTCACCGGTCAGGGGTGGACTCGGTTGACGGAGTCGGTTGCAGTTCCCTTCCTCTGTGGCAACTGAAACAGCGTTCAGAAGCGGTACCCAGAGGCTGGTGAAGTCTTTGTAGTCCCTGAGACTTCTTAACAGGAGGCCAGCTCGGTTTCAGGCCCTTGGAGATACTCAGCACAAGTTTGTAGAAAGTTCAGTCCTTTCACTGCCCAAGGCAGAAGCAGCAACTGCAGGCCAACCCAACAAGGCAATAACTCAGCAAATGGGCAGTACTCCTCCTGGCAGCTCTCCAGCTCTTCTTCTTGGCAGGTTCCTTGATTCCAGCGAGATCTAAATTCATGGGGTCAGGGCCCCAATATTTATATCCCAAATTCCTTTGTTCTCTGAAGGCAGAGAGGCCTTTGCCTAGTCCAAACCAGTTCTGGAGCACTTTGTTGACAAGTCTCCGTCCCTTCTTTCAGAGAGTAGGCCAGGGACATCAGACGCACCACAGGAGGTGGAGCCAGCATTGTGGAGGGAAGGCACTGTCCTATTCAGGGCCCAGGTGCAACTCCTCCCACCCATCTACATGTAGATCTTGCTATTCAGCCCTGTGCTGACTCACCCTGTCTCCTGGCATCCCCCAGCCCCTGTCACTCACACTCCAGACAAGGAATACACAACCTCGCAGAGGCAGGCTTGGATGGTTAGACAAGAAAATACCCACTTTCTAAAAGTGGTATTTTCAAACCCAGAATGTTAAAACCAACTTCACTAAAAGATGCATTTTATCATTCTGAGTCCAGGCATACTAAACTCGAATTTCTACCATGTTCCCGGGGTCAGTTAGGATTATAAGCTGTAATAATCAAAACTGCCCGTTCTGGCCTATGGGGAACAGGTAGCCTTGCAATAGTGAAAAACGAACTAGGCTGTAATTCACTATCAGGACATGCCACACACACCAGGGCATGTCCTACCTTTCGCATACAACGCACCCTGCCCACAGGGGTACCTTGGGCCTACCTTAGGGGTGACTAACATGTAGAAAAGGGAAGGTTTAGGGACTTGCAAGTGTGCGCACTTGCCAAGTCGACATGGCAGCCCCAGGCTGCGCACAGGCTCTGCAATGGCAGGCCCGAGTTACACTTTACGGGCTGTTTGCGTGGGTGGCACAATCCAGTGCTGCAGCCCACCAACAGCATTTGGTCTATAGGCCCTGGCACTCACAGTGCACTTTACAAGGGACTGACACATAAACCAAATAGGCCAATCATGGAAACGCCAATCCATAACACATTTTATACAGGAGCACTTGCACTTTCCCACTGGACAGCAGTGAGGAAAGTGCGCAGAATCATTACACCAGCAAAAACAGAGTCAAAACCGGGAGGTCAGAAAGCAAAAAGTCAGGGGAAACACGCCAAAAGATGCCAAGTCTAACACATGTCCCCTCCAGCTGAAAGTAGGGAGAACTACCCAACCCCATTGGAGTTCTCTTCACTAAGGCGGAAGAACCTGGACAGACCATCTGCATTGGCGTGTTCTGTACCAGGACGGTGTTCCACCGTAAAGTCCATTCCCTGTAGGGAGATGGACTACCTCAACAGTTTTGGATTCTCACCCCTCATTTGCATCAACCATCTGAGGGGCCTGTGGTCTGTCTGAACCCGGAAGTGAGTCCCAAACAGGTATGGTCTCAACTTCTTCAGCGCCCAGACCACAGCAAAAGCTTCCCTTTCTATGGCACTCCACCTCTGTTCCCTGGGGAGTAGTCTCCGGCTAAGGAAGACTACAGGCTGATCCAGGCCCTCTTCGTTCAGTTGTGAGAGCACCGCTCCCACACCATGCTCTGAAGCGTCAGTCTGCACGACGAATTCCTTGGAGAAGTCAGGTGCCTTGAGCACGGGCGCCGTGCACATGGCTGCCTTCAGGGCATCAAAAGCTTTCTGGCAGGACTCAGTCCAGATCACTTTCCTGGGCTGCTTCTTAGAAGTCAGCTCTGTTAAGGGAGCAACGATGGTGCCATAGCCCTTAACAAATCTCCTATAGTAGCCGGTGAGACGTAAGAAGGCTCTCACCTTTGTCTGGGTCTTGGGGGCTCCCAAGCCAGAATGGTGTCAATATTGGGTTGTAGGGGCGCCACCTGGCCGCTTCCTACCTGGTGTCCCAAGTACACCACAGAACCCTGCCCGATCTGGCACTTACTGGCCTTGATCGTGAGGCCTGCACCTTGCAGAGCCCTCAACACTTTCTCAAGGTGCTGCAAATGTTCTTCCCAGCTGGAACTGAACACAGCAATGTCATCCAGGTAGGCGGCACTGAAATCCTCCAGCCCAGCCAACACCTGATTGACCAACCTCTGAAAGGTGGCAGGGGCATTCTTCAACCCAAAGGGCATCACCCGGAATTGGTAATGACCTTCTGGTGTTGAGAATGCTGATCTCTCCTTGGCCCCATTGGTTAAGGCAATCTGCCCAGTACCCAGACGTCAAATCAAACGTGCTGAGGAACCGGGCAGCTCCCAACCGATCAATGAGCTCATCAGCTCTGGGGATGGGGTGCGCGTCAGTCCTGGTGACGGCATTGAGCCCACGGTAGTCCACACAAAACCGGAGTTCTGGAGTGGCACCGGGCGCAGCAGCCTTTGGGACCAAGACCACTGGGCTGGCCCAAGGACTGTGGGAGGGCTCAATCACCCCTAAAGCCAACATCTTAGAGACCTCCTCCTTGATGCTGGCTCTGACCCGGTCAGTCAACCTGTAAATCTTTGCTTCACAGGAGGGCTGTCACCAGTGTCCACGTCATGGGTACACCAGTGAGTAACACCGGGGTCAGAGAGAACAGTGGGGCGAACTGTCCCAACAACTGGTGACAGTCCCCTGCTGCTCCTGAGTCAGAGTAGGGGAGAGGATCACACCTTCTACTGACCCATCATGCTCCTTGGTAGACAGGAGGTCAGGGAGAGGCTCACTCTCCTCTTCCACCCCATCATCTGTCGCCAAGAGCATACTCACTTCGGACCTCTCGAAGTGGGGCTTGAGGCGGTTCACGTGAAGGACCCTCAAAGGGTTCCTTGGAGCTTGCAAATCCACCAGGTAGGTGACGTCACTTTTGCGCTCCACCACCTCATATGGCCCAGTCCACTTGTCCTGCAAGGCACAAGGTGCCACTGGGGCCATGACCCACACTTTTTGCCCAGGTTGAAATTCGACCAGAGTGGCATTCTGGTCATACCATCTCTTCATTTCTTCCTGGCTTGCTTCTAGGTTCGCCTGAGCGAGTTTCCTGAAGCGAGCAGTTTGGTTTCTAAAGGCCAGCATGTAGCTAAACACATCCTGGGGAGTTTTCCTGAGAGCTGCCTCCCAGCCTTCCTTTACCAAACTCAGAGCTCCTCTGACAGGGTGGCCATACAGGAGCTCAAAGGGGCTGTACCCAAGAGACTTCTGAGGCACCTCCCTGTATGAAAAGAGTAGGCATGGCAAGAGGACGTCCCACTTACGCCTCATGGGTTCTGTTAGACCCTTGATCATGCCTTTCAAGGTCTGGTTGAATCTCTCCACCAGACCGTTTCCTTGTGGGTGGTAAGGAGTGGTGAACTTGTAGGTTACCCCACACTCCTTCCACAGGGATGTCATATACTTGGATATGAAATTGGTCCCCCTATCAGAAACCACCTCTCTGGGGAATCCCACACGGGAAAAGATCCCCATTAACGCCCGGCCCACCACTGGTGCCGTCGTTGTCCTGAGAGGGATTGCCTCCGGGTACCGGGTGGCATGGTCCACCAAGACCAGGATGTACCTGTTGCCCATGGCTGTCTTGGGATCCAGTGGCCCCACAATATCCATCCCTACCCTTTCAAAGGGTGTACCAACAACAGGAAAAGGTTGGAGAGGAGCTTTGACCTTCCTCCCACTCTTACCACTTGCCTGGCAAGTTTGGCAAGACCTACAGTGTGCATCTGACTGCCTTCGCATTTGGGGCCAAAAGAAGTGGGTGACAAGCCTGTCAAAGGTCTCAGCAACCTTAGGCTCACTGTATAGGAGACCACTCTCCCAGTAGATCAGATGTGACCCGGACTGATTACCAGCTGCCTGGTCTGCAGCCTGCCGCCGCAGACCCTCCAGAGTAGGAGCACTTGTTCTGCTCCCTGCAGAACTCCTCCCTGGTGGGACCCCCTTCTTGCTGCCAATGGGTCAGCTCTGAGATGTCTCCCAGTTCGGCTACCTGCTCCCCTGTAGGTACTGGGCGTCCCCTCGAGGTCCGCCTCCTCCCGGTCCGTGGGAACTTCGGGGGCCGGTTTCCCGCGCCGCCTGCCCTTTCTCTTGGCAGGGACTTGGGCCACTGTTCCAGGCTCCAAGTCCTCTTGATCACCCTTTTGGCTGCCATTGACCGAGTAGACACACATGCCCACTCTGGCAACCCAAGCATCTCCAAGTGAGACCTGAGCTCAACATCCTTCCATAAGGACTGCTCCAGGTCGTTACCTAGCAGACAATCTACAGGCATGGTAGGGCTCACAACCACCTTCAAGGGACCTGAGACCCCCCATTCAAAGGGAACCTGCGGCACCATACACTGGCGCTCAGAGTTGTCTACAGCAACTACTTGGTGGAATGCCCCTGGGACTACCTGCTTCTCAGAGACCAGGTGACACCGGACTGAGGTCACACTGGCTCCAGTATCTCTGAGAGCCTCTACCCTGTTCCCATTGATGGTCACCCAGGTGCTATATTTCTTTGTGTTAGGGGGCACCTGGTTTCCTGGGACCATCTCACTGTCCCCTAGTGAGACAAGGGTCATTTCTGCGGGATCCCCACCCTCCTGTGGGCACCCCTCCTCCCCAAGCGCTACACTAGCCAACACTTTGGACTGTCCACCGGTGGGTGGCTGTGTCCCCTTTGGGCACTTGGGGTCCCCCTTAAAGTGACCTACCTGGTCACATGCATAACACTTGCGGGGGCCGGTCTCAACAGGCTTCCCTGAAGAGACCACTGCTTTCTTACCTGGGGGCTGGGAACCTTTACCCTGGTTACTAGTTTGGGGCCCTTTAGAGAAATCCTGTGCTTTACCCTTGTCCCCCCACTTTTCTGCTGGGGACCCTGCCCACCTTTGGCTGAGTCTCCCCCAAACGCTTTCTTGTGGACCCTGGTACTCACCCAGCGGTCCGCTTCCATAGCAAGCTTCCTGGGGTCAGTTAGCTTACTATCCACTAGGTGCTGGCGCAGATCTGCAAAACATAGACTAGACAAGTGCTCCCATGCAATCAAGTTGTAGAGCCCCTGAAAATCTGTTACACTACTGCCCTTCACCCAACCATCCAGCGACCTGCAGAACACATCCACACATTCCAACCAAGTGTTGGCATCAGACTTCTTACTGGACCTGAACTGATCCCTGTACTTTTCAGGAGTAAGACCATACTTAGTGAGAAGGGCATCCTTCATGTCAGCATAGGTGAGGTGATACCCCTTACCCAAAGCTATCAGAGCATCCCTTGCTTCTTCAGGGAAAAGTGGCCACAATCCTGCTCCCCAATTTTCCTCAGGGACCCCATTCATGTGTATGGCTGCCTCATAACCCTGAAACCACCTTTGTATGTCATCCCCCTTCTTGAACTCCTTGCCTACATTCTTGGGAATGTGCACAATCCTGTCTGCCTTTCTGGACGAATTGCTGCCACCATCTGAGCCTGACTTACTCCTAAGTTCTGGCTCCTTCAGTTCTCTCTCATGCTCTAAGAGCATCTTCTTCTCCTCCATGGCCAATCTCTTCTCCTCCCGCTCACTCTCCAGCCTGAGCTTCTGCAGCTCAAACTGCCTTGCCTCCCGCCTGTCCTCCAGCTCCTCTGGGGCAGACTGCTGCTGCCTGACCTGGCGGGTTCCCCCCACCCAAAAGCACATCCACCCTGGAAATAGGCTCCTCCACCTCCTCACTGAGATTACCAGGCTGCCCACTGGCATGTCTGGCTGCTACCCAGGCCCTCAGCGCCTTCTGTAGCTCCTCCTTCCTTGTGAGGCCTTTAATTTGGACTTTCAGGTTTTTACAAATCGCTCGTAGCTCCTTTACGGTGTAGGATTCCAACCTATCCTCCTCAAAGATAACTTCCAGAGATGCAACGGATGATGCAGTTGATTCAGGCATGACAAAAGTAGTGAGTTGAAAACTGGCAAGATCAAAAATAGGCCAAAAGAAAAAGAACCAGTATGTGGTACGTAATGGTCTGCGATATGGTAGTAGTGCACACCAATCACTGTAAGTCAAGTGCAAACACAAGTCCTATCCTCACCGCTGACAACCAATGTTAGAAATGGGATCTCTAGTTGGCAAGGGCTTGCACCTTTGTCCAAGTAGGGACCCTTCTTCCTAGTCAGGGTAAGGGAGTTAGACTCCTAAAATAACCCCTGCTCACCCCCTTGGTAGCTTGGCACGAGCAGTCAGGCTTATTCTAGAGGCAGTGTGTAAAGCATTTGCACATAACCAACAGTAATACAGTGTAAGCACTACAAGCGGACACCACACCAGTTTAGAAAAATAACCAATATTTTTATATACTTAAGACAAGACCAATTACGACAAAAATCCACAATACTATACTTTAAAAATGAATGCTTGATAAGGTAACTTCTTCTTTGCAGGAATAGTTCAAAAACAAAGTTCGTATGAGTCGGTAGCTCCGTCCGAGTCTACCGCGATGCTGAAAACCACAGAGTCTAACAGTTCCAGCCGACCGCGTCGATACGGGCCAGCAGAGTCGTGAACAGACTCGGTCACAGTACCTTTTCTCGTTGTGGTGGGCACGGAGTGTGCGAGCCGGTCGGCGTTCGTCGCGGTTGCGGTACAAAGCGGAGCGGTGCAAGGTGCGGTGTCCCTCGATGCGGTGCAGGCAGCGGCTCGATGAGCGTCGTGCAGACGGAGTCGGTGAGTCCAAGGCGTGCGGTGCAGGGCGAGACGGTATACGATGCGGTGCTGACAGGTTGCGATGCAGGCGGCCAAGCTGGAGTACGGGAGCTGGCGTCGGACAGCGGTGCGAGTCGGAGCGGTGCGTCGCAAGCGTGCGAGCGGTGCCCCAAATGCGATGCGGTCACGACTGTTGAGCCAGTTGCAGCGACCGCGTCGGTCGGGTCCGGCTGGTTCGGTGAAGCGATGCGATGCGAACTGCGGTGCCTACAGGTCACGGAGCAAGCAGCGGCTCGGTGTTGACGGCGTTGGATGTCGCCTACGGTGAGACCAGGGTTGCGAAGCGGAGCGATGCGGTCTGCGGTGCAAACAGGTCACCGGTCAGGGGTGGACTCGGTTGACGGAGTCGGTTGCAGTTCCCTTCCTCTGTGGCAACTGAAACGGCGTTCCAGAAGCGGTACCCAGAGGCTGGTGAAGTCTTTGTAGTCCCTGAGACTTCTTAACAGGAGGCCAGCTCGGTTTCAGGCCCTTGGAGATACTCAGCACAAGTTTGTAGAAAGTTCAGTCCTTTCACTGCCCAAGGCAGAAGCAGCAACTGCAGGCCAACCCAACAAGGCAATAACTCAGCAAAGGGGCAGTACTCCTCCTGGCAGCTCTCCAGCTCTTCTTCTTGGCAGGTTCCTTGATTCCAGCGAGATCTAAATTCATGGGGTCAGGGCCCCAATATTTATATCCCAAATTCCTTTGTTCTCTGAAGGCAGAGAGGCCTTTGCCTAGTCCAAACCAGTTCTGGAGCACTTTGTTGACAAGTCTCCGTCCCCTCTTTCAGAGAGTAGGCAAGGGACATCAGACGCACCACAGGAGGTGGAGCCAGCATTGTGGAGGGAAGGCACTGTCCTATTCAGGGCCCAGGTGCAACTCCTCCCACCCATCTACATGTAGATCTTGCTATTCAGCCCTGTGCTGACTCACCCTGTCTCCTGGCATCCCCCAGCCCCTGTCACTCACACTCCAGACAAGGAATACACAACCTCACAGAGGCAGGCTTGGATGGTTAGACAAGAAAATACCCACTTTCTAAAAGTGGTATTTTCAAACCCAGAATGTTAAAACCAACTTCACTAAAAGATGCATTTTATCATTCTGAGTCCAGGCATACTAAACTCGAATTTCTACCATGTTCCCGGGGTCAGTTAGGATTATAAGCTGTAATAATCAAAACTGCCCGTTCTGACCTATGGGGAACAGGTAGCCTTGCAATAGTGAAAAACGAACTAGGCTGTAATTCACTATCAGGACATGCCACACACACCAGGGCATGTCCTACCTTTCGCATACAACGCACCCTGCCCACAGGGGTACCTTGGGCCTACCTTAGGGGTGACTAACATGTAGAAAAGGGAAGGTTTAGGGACTTGCAAGTGTGCGCACTTGCCAAGTCGACATGGCAGCCCCAGGCTGTGCACAGGCTCTGCAATGGCAGGCCCGAGTTACATTTTACGGGCTGTTTGCGTGGGTGGCACAATCCAGTGCTGCAGCCCACCGACAGCATTTGGTCTATAGGCCCTGGCACTCACAGTGCACTTTACAAGGGACTGACACATAAACCAAATAGGCCAATCATGGAAACGCCAATCCATAACACATTTTATACAGGAGCACTTGCACTTTCCCACTGGACAGCAGTGAGGAAAGTGCGCAGAATCATTACACCAGCAAAAACAGAGTCAAAACCGGGAGGTCAGAAAGCAAAAAGTCAGGGGAAACACGCCAAAAGATGCCAAGTCTAACAGTGACACATCCAAATGGTTTCACATTGCACACCCTGGGACCTGTTGTCCACACTTGTTGAACAGAGATGTTAGATGATGTCCATGTAGGTGCCATATATGTCCAAACAGAACGAGACACACATCAAGTACTTGTGTTTGGTAATGTTGTATCATGTGAAATTGAGTATGGTGAACGGAACATATGTGGGGTGACTGGCAATCTTGCTTTCTTCACCTCTGCACTGCAGGGCTCCTGCTGTCCATAGACCATTCCCAGACCTGGCAACGATGGTGGAACGTGACAGCATCCGACGGTACCGCTTCACCAGGCAGCTGATTGAGGATTTGGCAGTGCGGTTGGACCCACATTTGCAGCCTGGCCGGCCGTATCCTACAGCGCTGACCCCCAAGGTGAAGGTGATGGCAGCCCTACACTTCTTTGCCACTGGTACCTTTCAACACACTGTGGCATCTACTGGTGGTATGTCACAGACTCTGTTCAGCCGTGTGCTACGCGATGTTTTGGTGGCAATGTTGAGATGCCTTAACCAGTACATCTATTTCCCACCACGTCAACGACTCACTGACGTCAAGAGTGACTTCTATGCCCTGGGGAGGATGCCACATGTCATTGGCTCCATTGATGGGACACATGTGGCTTTGGTACCACCACAGGCACCTGAGCAGGCATACAGGAACAGTAAACATTACCATTCTATAAATGCTCTGGTGGTATGTCTTGCAGATATGACCATCACACATGTGTGTGCCCGTTTCCCCGGTTCGGCACACGATGCCTACGTGATGAGGAGTAGTCGCATCCCGAGGATGATGTCACAGATGCAGAACCAGCGTGCCTGGCTTGTCGGTGTGTACTGACTTTGTACCATTGTGTGTGTTCTGCTATGTTGCTTTCCGCACACTTTTCCAAATCGGCTAATGTGCAATTGTCTGTCTGTAGGTGACTCGGGATACCCCAACATGCCGTGGTTGCTGACACCCCTCAGGAACCCTGTGACACCAGCCCAGATGCGCTACAATGAGGCACATGGTCGGATGAGGAGGGTGATTGAGCGGACCTTTGGTCTCCTGAAGAGCCGCTTCCGCTGCCTGGACAAGACAGGAGGGGCCCTCCCATATGCCCCAGCAAAGGTGTGCAAGATTGTCATCGTCTGCTGCATGCTACACAACCTGGCAGTGCGGAAGGAGTTGCCTCTCATCCTGGATGACGATGACCAACATCCGCCACCTGTGGAGGATCCTGGCCTGGGCCACGATGCCAGTGATGATGATGATGATGGTGATGTCCGCACACAGCTCATCACCAACTTCTTCAGCTGAATGTGAGTATCCAGAGGGTTGTGATGTCAATGATTTAGATTTGCATGATATGTGTGTGTGGTGCTCTGGTGCTGTTTGAGTGTGGCCATGTGCAACTTGACTGGATGCGTGCAGGAATGTGTCCTTGCAGGTGTTCTGTACTGCCCAACAGTGTTGACCTGCTAACTTGCTTTTGTAGTTATCTTGTGACAGGTATTAGACATGAGTATTGCCGTTCTGTGCTGTTCTTCAGTGGTTCTGACTGTGTGTCATGTCTGTCCTTCACAGGGTGCTGCCAGAGTTGTTTGATCAACTTGGATCCCCGAATCCATGATTCAACTTCCAAGGTGGCAGCAGTTGTTTACCTACAGGTGATGTGCCACACACCCCTGGACTTTCTATCTTCTGCATTGTTTGACTTTGTGGCCACAGCCAGGTGGGATTAGCTTGCATTTGTAGTGGAAACAACATGTTGCAAATGTGTAATAAACCTGTGCTTCACTTTGGGATGTGCGTTGTCTGTAGTCACACATCTGAGTGACATTTGCTTACTGCACCTGTAGTCTAGTTGACACAGACTGTGAATAGGTGTGGTGTCTGTGCATTGCACTGTATTTCCTGTCAACATCAGTGTAGGGGATGAGTCTGATGGCCCTGGTGTGTATGTGTTGTGTGGCCCTAGTGGTGTGTCTCCCTCATATGTGTCACGTCGCCATGACTGACATGACGGTGTTGGAGTTGCTGTAGCAGTTAGCATGCACAGTGTAATTTTTCTGATCACCATCTCCATGACAGACACCACGTTGGAATCACAACAGAGGCAGATATGGTGTATTGGTGAGTTTATTTACAAAAGGTGTGGGGATGGTGCACAGGATGGTGGGTGCTGTACATAGAAATTGGAATCCAAAGTTCCCATGTGATTTGGAAGTCTTGGTAGCTGAAATGTCCAGAGTAAAGTCCACAGTCATCTGATGAATTTGGACAACTAGAGCTCCCCATGTCATGTGGGCGAGTTGGGTTGCCTTCGACAGGGCGTGCAGTTTGCACACAGAGGAAAAGTTCCAGAACAGGTGTTGGCTTCCTGGGGGATGTAGCTGGCCATCGGCCTCTCAGTTTGGCCTCCTCGGACGGCCCCTCTTCTTGGGGGGGACCCTCAGGTGCAGGCTGCGGCGGTGCAGGGGACTCTCCGCCAGAGTCCTCCGCCCTCCCTGTGGCATTTGCAGTTGTTTCAGCAGCAGATGTTGTGGGCACACAGGGAGGTGAGGCCATGTTGGTGCTAATCTGGCGGAGGCATGTCAGTATGTCCCTATGCACCGCTGTTAGTTGTTCCAATGTGTCCCACTTGGACTCTATGCCAGACATGTGTGTATCGACATGTGACATGTGTGTCTCGACACGTGACATGTGTGTCTCGACACGGGACATGTGGGAGTCCAAGCGGGCATGATGGGCAGCCTGCTGCTGTTGTATGTCCTTGAGGATCCCCACTACCTGGCTGACCTCTCCGGTGCTAGTCTGGTACGCATCCGCGATGCGTGCCAGTTGTGGGTCATCATGCAGTCCCGACCCCTCTGCAAAGAGCGACCTGTGTCTACCACCCCTCCCACCACCCCTGGCGACACGTGCGGGACCTGCGGTGGCACGCACAGGTGACCGTGTGCCCACTTGGGTGTTGTTCGTGGGCTCGTTGTCAGCAGCTCCAGTTTGGGCCTGGGTCCCTGCGCTGTTGTCACCTGTGGTCCTTGGTGTGTCCGTGTTGGCAGGGGTGGCCTGTGTGTTGCCAGTTGTTGGAGGGGTGGGTGCAGGGGGTGCAGATGTTGGTCCTGCTGGTGCTGCATGATGACTGACACCGGAGGGTCCAGCTAGTTCTTCGCCATCCGAGGAGTGCAGAGGCTGATCCACACCAGTGAGCTCAGTGTCCCCCGGAGCCTGGGACAGGGACTCCTCCTGGTCTGCTGCTGAGTCCCCATCATCACCTGTTTTGGGGAGAGACACAGATTGTATGGTATGTTTCTACAGGCATCAATTGTTCAAACACCTGACAGTTGTGACTGTACCTCTGGATGCGGGCCTGGACATGGCATTCTCCTAAATTGTGACAGTCAGAGAGTGATATTGGTGTAGCACATTGTCCTGCCAACCTGTGGCATGTCAATGTGAATGTTGAGGTGTGTGCCTGACCAGCATTGGTGCTATTTGGTTGCCATCCGGGCCTCCTTCTCCCCCAGCCCAGATGTCCCACCATGGACCGTGCTTCCATTGCAGGGAGTGCAAGTTGTCTTTCAGGATGTCAGTCAGTGGTGTCCTGCTGTTGGTTGTTGCACAGTTCCCAGCAGGGCCTTGTGCTTCCCCCAGCAGTACCCAGTGTCAGCCATCTTGTGAGTCCTTTTCCACTCCCTGTGATGTGTGCATGGTTCAGGGTGGTGTTGATGGGCCAATTGTGAGGGTGAGCAATATCTGTGACTACCACTCCCATCATGCTATTGCCTCCACCACCCTTCCCAGCATGTCCATCCTTCCTTCCTTTTGACTCTGCTTCCCTGTGGGGTGGGGTGCCTGTGCTGACAGGATGGCTGTGAGTGTTCTCCTTGCGGTTGTTTGGCTACAAGTCCCAAGAGTGTCCCTGTGCTTCACACAGCATGACCCAGGGTGGTGGTTCTTTGTGGGATCTTCAGTTAGAATGTGAGGCATTGCATTCTCCCAGGTGGGTTATGTGGAGTTAGTGTTGAGGGGGTGTGTGAGGAGAAGTGCTTGTAACTATGGTCAGAGCTGTGAGTCCTCCTTCCCACCCAGCCAGATATCCCACCATGGACCGTGCTTCCATTGCAGGGAGTGCAAGTTGTCTTTCAGGATGTCAGTCAGTGGTGTCCTGCTGTTGGTTGTTGCACAGTTCCCAGCAGGGCCTTGTGCTTCCCCCAGCAGTACCCAGTGTCAGCCATCTTGTGAGTCCTTTTCCACTCCCTGTGATGTGTGCATGGTTCAGGGTGGTGTTGATGGGCCAATTGTGAGGGTGACCAATATCTGTGACTACCACTCCCATCATGCTATTGCCTCCACCCCCTTCCCAGCATGCCCATCCTTCCTTCCTTTTGAGTGGACTTCAGTGTGTGTGAGTGTGACAGCAATGGCAAGATGGCTGACAATGTGGTCGTGTTGTTTGTTTGTGCCCAGTTCCCAGCAGGGCCTTGTGCTCCCCACAGCTGAGGCCAGTGTCAGACATCTTTGAAGTGGCTTTTCACTCCCTGTGAGGTGTGCATGCTTCAGTGGTAGCTTGCTGGGCCATATGGGTGGGGTGATGTATGAGCTGTGACTACCACTCCCATCATGCTATTGCCTCCACCCCCCTTCCCAGAATGCCCATCCTTCCTTCCTTTTGAGTGGACTTCAGTGTGTGTGAGTGTGACAGCAATGGCAAGATGGCTGACAATGTGGTCGTGTTGTTTGTTTGTGCCCAGTTCCCAGCAGGGCCTTGTGCTCCCCACAGCTGAGGCCAGTGTCAGACATCTTTGAAGTGGCTTTTCACTCCCTGTGAGGTGTGCATGCTTCAGTGGTAGCTTGCTGGGCCATGTGGGTGGGGGATGTTGGGCTGTGACTACCACTCCCATCATGCTATTGCCTCCACCCCCTTCCCAGCATGCCCATCCTTCCTTCCTTTTGACTCTGCTTCCCTGTGGGGTGGGGTGCCTGTGCTGACAGGATGGCTGTGAGTGTTCTCCTTGTGGTTGTTTGGCTACAAGTCCCAAGAGTGTCCCTGTGCTTCACACAGCATGACCCAGGGTGGTGGTTCTTTGTGGGATCTTCAGTTAGAATGTGAGGCATTGCATTCTCCCAGGTGGGTTATGTGGAGTTAGTGTTGAGGGGGTGTGTGAGGAGAAGTGCTTGTAACTATGGTCAGAGCTGTGAGTCCTCCTTCCCACCCAGCCAGATATCCCACCATGGACCGTGCTTCCATTGCAGGGAGTGCAAGTTGTCTTTCAGGATGTCAGTCAGTGGTGTCCTGCTGTTGGTTGTTGCACAGTTCCCAGCAGGGCCTTGTGCTTCCCCCAGCAGTACCCAGTGTCAGCCATCTTGTGTGTCCTTTTCCACTCCCTGTGATGTGAGCATGTTTCAGGGTGGTGTTGATGGGCCAATTGTGAGGCTGAGCAATATCTATGACTCCAACTCCCATCATGCTATTGGCTACACTGACTTCACCAGCATACACAGAATTCCTTCCTTTCAGTGATCTTCCCTGTGAGGTGGTGTTCTAGTGGTGTCAAAATATCTGAGAGTGTTTGTTGGTTCTATTTGTGGCACTGCCTTGCTGTATTTGTTGTTAGGTTTGTACATGTCATGACACAGTTAGATATCACTATGAGATGGCAGGTATTGTGTTTGTCTGACTAGCATTCACATCTTGGGATGAATATGTTTTGGTTGCTGTGTATTTGCTAAGGGTGCATGGTTTGCCTATCCCTTTGAGAGTGCTGTGTGTGTATTGTCACACCATATTGTGTATATTAGTTGTGTACTCACCAGGCTCTGGGATGTCTGTTAGTCCGTATACGCTCACTGGTGGTAGGATGGCCCGCACCTTCTCCTCCCAGGGCCTGAGGTATACTGGTTTTGCAGGAGGGCCACTGCCGGTGTGCTGGCTCAGGAGGTAATCCTTTTAAGTAGGTCCCGGACCCTCCTGCGCACATCATACCACCTGTTCTGGATGTCTTCCTTTGTGCGCAAACATGGTGATTGTGCGTTCACCCTGTCGACAATCCTCGCCCACATCTTGGTTTTCTGCGACATGGGGGTCTGTTGTACCAATGTACCAAACAACTGTGGCTCTACCCTGAGGATCTCATCTACCATGACTTCCAATTCACTATCTAGGAACTTTGGATTCTTCTTTAGGGGCATGGTGGTGGTGGTGATTGATGTGTGTGTGTGTGCAAGTGGGGGTGTGTGAGTGTAGGTTTAGCTGGGTGTGTGTGAGGGTGCGATTTGTAGGTGTGGTAATGGTGTGTGGCTTGTGTGATGTATGAGCTGTGAGTGTGTCTGTGGTTGCTGTGTGATGGTGTTGTTTGCTGGCAGGTCAGTGGAATTTGCAAAGGATCATGGTAGGGATTTGTGGCCTTTATGTAGGTGGAGTTGGAGGTGTGTCCTTGTTCCATTTTTTCCCCCCAGTATTTATTGGCTTAGTGGTTGCTTGTTTGGCCCTTTTTTTGGTGACTTTTTTTCCTTGGTGCTTTTGGTGCATGTAGGTGTCGTTCTTGTGTCCGAGTCGGACGCTGCTGTTGTCTGGTGCGATGTTGTCCGACTCGTTCCCGCTGTGTGTCAGCTATATTTCATATGCGGCGTACGAGTCGGTTGCGGAGTATTGGGTTGCTTCGGCTGGGTTTTATATGCGTGTCGGTCGTACGGCTTGAGCTCCGTGCGAGTCGGTCGTGTTTTGCACGCACAGCATCGTACTACGCGGGTCGGAGTTCGCGGGTACGTTTCGTTCGGGTTCATTCCGGGAGCGTGTTGGTCGGTTCGTTTCGAGTGATTTTCCGGCCGGATGGCTTGTTTCCGTCCGGCTCGGTCGTTCGTTTTGTATTCCGTCCGAGTCGGTCGGGTTTCACATGCATTTCATCGTACTACCCGGGTCGTACGGCGCCGGTCCGAGCCGGTCGGACTAAAATCCCGTACCGAGTCGGTCGGTATGTTTTCCGGCCCGAATCGGAATCGGCCACTCTGTGTTTGAAAATACCACTTTTAGAAAGTAGGTATTTTCTTGCCTAACTATCCAAGCCTGCCTCTGCTAGGTTGTGTATTCCATGTATGGTTTGTGAGTGACAAGGGCTGGGGGATTCCAGGAGACAGGGTGAGTCAGCACAAGGCTGAATAGAGAGATCTCCATGTAGAGTGGTGGGAGGAGTTGCTCCTGGGACCTGAATAGGGCTGTGCCTTCCCTCCACAATGCTGGCTCCACCTCCTGTGGTGCGTCTGATGGCCCTGGCCCACACTGTCAAAGGAAAGAAGGAGTCCTGTAAACAAAGTGCTCCAAGACTGACCAGAACTGGTTTGGACTAGGCAAAGGCCTCTCTGCCTTCAGAGAACAAAGAGAATTGGTGTATAAAAGGGGACCCAGACCCCAGAACTTTAGATCACTTCTGGGAAACAAGAAGAACCTTTGCTGAGGAGAGGAACCAGAGAGAGAGACTGCAGGAGGAGACTATCCCTATGCTGTGTGCTGTTTGAAGATTGGCCTGCAGTGGTTACCTGATTGCCAAAGAAAGGAGAAAGGACTTTGTGCTACTTTCATCAACTTGTTAGAAGATCTCCAAGGGCTTGAACTAGAGCTTGCCTCCTGCTGAAGTCTCAGGCACAACAGACTTCACCAACCAGCTTCTCCCTGCCTTCCCTTGCTGGGAATTGAAGTGCCTGCTGTTGAGCTGGGCCTTCTGAGAGACTGCGTGTTGCTGGGAGCTGGAAGCGCGACTCAAGACGAAGAAGAGTGTCGCGGCCGCAGCAGTTGTCGTCGCATCGCCGAGAAAGCGTGCCGCCGCTGTCGCCATTGCATCAACCGAAGCGCCTCGCATCACCGGAGAAGAGTGTCGCCATCGCAGCAGACGCCGTCGCATCACCAGAGAAGCATGTCGCTGCCGCAGCCGCTGTCGTCGCATCGCTGAGGAAGCGTGCCGCCGCTGCCGCTGTCGCATCGCACCACCAGGCGCCCTGCATCACTGGAGAAGAGTGTCGCCGTCGCAGCATACGCCGTCGCATCACCAGAGAAGCGTGTCGCAGGGCCTGTCACGGCTCAAGAACATTCACTGAGTCGCCGCACAGCCGTCGGGCGTGCACGCATCACCCCTTCGTTGTCGCAACATCAAGAAGACGCCATTTTGTTTCATTGCACCGGATCTTCATCGCATCACAGCGTTGCTAGCCGCATCGCCACAGAAGCGCAGTAAGAAACCGACGCATCACCTCCCCACGCGGAGAAGAACCAACACATCACCTCCTCTCCGGTAATGAACCGACGCATCACCGTCCCCTACGCAGCAGTAGGGAACTGGAGCATCACCTCCCCGAAGCAAGGAACCGACGCATCACCGTTCTTGCGTGTAAGGAACCGACGCATCACCTTCCCTGCAACTCTTTTGTTGTATAGCGTTATGCAGCCAAAGGTACATTGAACGCAAAGTGTCGCATTTACCATCTTAAGAGAACTAAGCTATTTATACCATTTTTAAAGTGCAGTATTGTGGATTGTTGTCGTTTGTGGTCTTGTGTTAAATCTATATAAAAGATACTTATTTTTATATTACAAACTGTGTGGTGTCCATCTGTAGTGTTGTCACTATTTTACTGTATGTGTTCACAAATGCTTTACACACTGCCTCTGTGATAAGCCTGTCTGCTCGTGCCAAACTACCAAGGGGGTGAGCAGGGGTTATTTTAGGAGTATACCCCCTTACCCTGACTAGACGCAAGGGTCCCTATTTGGTCAAAGGTACCTACCTCTGCCAACTAGAGACCCCCAAATCTAACAACCATTTATCTAAGATGTCTTTAATTTTTTTGCTCAGATCAATGGAGTCTCTGAGATTTTAGGTGAACCAGACTTCCAGGTATTTTATTTTATCGTGGACTCATTTTAAGCCATGAATGCTGACAATAGAACTGTTACAGCATACATTAAGAGGGAGGGCCTCTATTTTGTCTTTCTTTAGACATTAGCCTGATACTTGAGCATAATCATTGATGGTGGAAATGATCTGGGACAGAACTAAATCGGCTGGGATGTTGAAGAGGAGGGTGTCGTCTGCGTTGGTGGCTACTTTCTGAGGTCCTGCAGAGAAGGGGATGCCAGGGATAAAGGGGTTTTCTCTAATTTGTATAAGAAAGAGGTTCTAGTGTTAATAAGAATGGTAGGGAATAGAGAGGGCACCCTTGTCTGGTACCTTGCTGGAGGTTAAAGATATTGGATAAGGTGCCATTGATGTTTATTCTGGCTCTTGGCTCCTTGTATAAGGCAATAATCATTCTAGTTAAGGAGGGGCCAAGGCTGCAGGTGATGAGAATGGCATGGAGAAAAGACCACAATACCTTATCGAAGGCCTTCTCCACATCTATTGCTAACGCACAGGCGGGGTGATCGAGGTGTTGGGCTTTTTCAATAGTGTGCCTGAATAATCTGATGTTATCTGCGCTGAATCTGCCTGCGATGAATGCAGATTGTGATGGATCGATATTTTATGATGATAGGTTCCAGTCTGAGTGCAAGAATTTTTACATAGATTTTGTGATCGATATTTATTGGGGAAATGGGGTGGTAGTTTTTGGAGTTGGATGTGTCTTTCCCTTCTTTGCGCATAACTATTATAGTTGCTTCAACTGCGGTTCCATTGATGGTGCCTGTAGAGGAGAAATAGGAGAAAAAATCTTCTAGGGAGGTGACTAAGGACGCTTCCCACGTTTGGTAAAGGATGCTGGGAAGCCGTCTGGGCCCAGTGCCTTCCTAGCATTGAGTTTTTAATTGCATTTGAAATTTCATTTTGAGAAATAAGATTTTCTAATGAGAGTTTGGTTGAATCATCTATCTTGGTGATGTTAATCTTGTTGAGGTATTGTAGACAGGTTTCATAGGGACTATTATCGATTTATGAATGCAGGATACAATAGAAGCTTTCAAAGGTGGCTAGAATGTCGTTCTCATTCATGGAGGGAATGCTGTGTTTATTAGTGATGGCGGTTATTCTGGTTTTTTGGTAGTTTTGCTTTAGATAAGAAGATAGTAGTCTTCCAGCTTTGTTCTCTCCATAAAGTTTGATGCCTTTTATATCTTTGGACTATTAGGTGGGCTTTGTTACTTAATATCTTATTGTATTCATATTTTAAGTTGCTTAACTGGTTTAGCTGTGTCTTATATGTGGATTGATGGAGGTTTTTTCTATCATTTTAATTTGATATTCCAGTTGGTCGAGAGCACTATCCTCTTGTTTATTTTAACTTGACTTTAGTTTAATCATGTATCCTTGAGGGGTGCTTTTAAGGGCATCCCACACGATTTGAGGGTTAGTGCCTGAGGACATGTTGAATTCAATGTATAGATCTAATTCTTTCCAAATTATTTCTTTTATTGTAGGGTGTTCAGTGAGGAGGTCTTTCATTCTACATGCTTTGGATTTAGCCATGGAGCATGATATGTCGTATAGTAGCCAAATGCAGGCAGGATCAGAGATTAAAATCGGTGCAGTGGTAGGGGAGGAGGAGGCTGGGACGAGCAATTTGTTCACTAGGATATAGTCTATTTGAGAAAAGGAGTTTGGGGTTGAGAGAAGAATGTATAGTCTTTGCCCGTGGGGATGAACAGTCTCCAAACGTCTTTTCGTTTCTGGGAATTGCACAGATTTAGCATCTGTTTGTGAGACTTGTTGGATTTGAAGGGGCATGTGGAGTTTCTATCAAGGATGCTGTCCCAAGGAAGGTTAAAGTCTCCACCTACAATGATTCTGCAGTGAGGAGGCAGGAGCGACAGTTTTTTGTTGAGGTAAATCCAAAAAGTCGGACTTTCCCTATTTGGGGCATAAATGTTCACAACTATTATTTCTGTACTATCTTCCTGGAGTTTAGTGAAGAGCCACCTGCCTTCAGGGTCTGCTTCTGTGGATGTGATTTTGAGACCAGAGGAGTTGGAAATAAGGGTGATTAGGACATTTTTTATGATGACTGGAGCACCGGATAGGTCACCAACCCATTCTTTGTTTAGGAGAACAGCCTTTTTCTTAGCAACTTTTGTCTCTAGTAGGACTATGAGGTCTAAATTGAGTTTATGAGTGTAGTATAGAACTTTTGGGGGCATATTACCAAGGATTTGTGATATGGTTTTTATCGCTTGGCTATCGCTGGATTTCATCGTGGAGATAACGCGTTATTATCAACGCTTATCTCCAAGGCGATAAAAAATCCAGCGATAAGCGGCGAAACCCAGCAATAGCGCAGAAATCCAGCGATAAATTCACTGCGCTAATGAAAAGCTTGCTAATAGGCAGGTGAGGACTTAACCTTACAATCCACCTCCCATTGACAAGATGGTTAAGTCAAGTTTTTTTCAGGTGTTAAATTCCAGCGATAATCGCGGTTAGCGCGAGTTTTTTTATCGCTTCGCGGGCATTGCTAATAGGGGGAAGTTGTGTTAGTGACTGTTTGCAGTTGCTTTTAGTTGGGAACGCCTACTTTGCATGTCATTAGCGATAATTATCGCTGACATGCAAAGCAGCAACAAAACGGTCGCGTTCGCCATAAAGCTGTCGCTAACAGCTGTTAGCGACAGCTTGCTAATAGGGCGATAAAAATATCGCCGCTTTATCGGCAAAAAGTGCCGCTAAAGTGGCGATACTGCCCTTGATAATATGCCCCGGCGTGTTTCGTTGAATGATTTATCCCTTAACATTAAGAGAAAGTACCTTTATGTTGTGCACAGAAGTAAGGGATGGATCATATCAGAAGTGTCCCAGATAGGTTGCCAGAGGGTGTTAGGTGGAAACATAGGGAAGAGTGAGGAAGGAGGACGGGGAGGGGGTATGGAGAGCACAGGGCAAAAGGTGCAAGAGGGAGGGGAGCAGGGGGAAGGGATGCTAGGTAGGAAGGTGATAGAGGAGGAGAGAGAGAAAGAGAGAGAGAAAGTGCAAAGAGGGAAAATAATAGATACCAAAGAGTTAGCTTAAGGAGTATGTACATGTGACTGGGTTCCCAGAGGGCATACATAGGAAGAGCGGTGGAGGCCATGAGAGGTCGAGCCGAGGACCACAGTGCTGGGAGGCTGCGTCCTTAGAGTAGTCTTATAGATAGATATAGAGGAGTTTGTCTTTAACCCAAGTGCAGTGCGTGAGTACTCGTATTCAAGAGAGAAAAACTATAAAGGGGTTTGTTGTATCCGGAGTGAGCTCTTTATAGGATAGAGCAGGCCAAGTGTGCCAATATAGTGATGGTGGTGGGTTGCTTGTCAACAAAATATTAGCATTTAGTGAACTGGGATGTGACAAGGTTAATAAACAGATTAACAAAGAATTATTCAAGAGTATCTCAAATGTAAGCCATTGTGTAATCCATGAACATTAGTTAATTTTGTCCCCAAACAAATTGCTTGAACAATCCGTAGTAAAACCATAATGAGGCAGATCTAATGTTTGGGAGTTTTAGGTGTTGGGAGGGTGATGGTTTGTAACTGCTAGCAGTCATTAACTGCATTTTGGATTCTCCTGCATAAATGGAGGCTTACAAACTCCATGTGAGATTTCGAAGTTACAGTTAGACTGGGATATGCAAGTGTTGGTAACAAACAAAAACATTGTGCGACCACGTATAATAATTGGAAGCAGTCTAGTAATAGTTGCTCTTCTGGCTAGAGGACGTTAAACAGATGAAAGAGATCAGTTTAGACTGATCGCTGGTTATTGTTGATTAGTGTTTGTTAGCAGAGTAGCTAAGTTACAGAACACAGGCTTATCATTAGGAGCTCATTTTCAGATCTTGAAGTTCTTGAGCGACTGACATTGAGACAAGAATGCTTTCCTTTTTATGACAGTGTTTTTAGAGTAGTCTCGGAACATCCCTATGGAGGAGCCTTGCATTTAATCCTTTGTATCTTCTTAAACTGAGTGAGGATAGCCTTGGTGTGGGAGTATTGGAAGGGTCTGAAAATAAAAAATCTTGGAGCATCACTGTTTTTGGCAATGGATGTGGGCTGTCTGTGGGTTTGTGTTATTCTGAACTTTTTTGTGAGGCTTAAACCTAGCACTTGAAGGATCAGCACAGACTGGATCCTGACTTTCCGTCCCTTATGGGAACCCAAAATTCGAAGGTTGGCCCTTCTATTTCTGTTTTCTAACTCTGTGATGTTCCTCTCCAACCATGTCAGTCTTGCAGTAGTAGTGGATAGAGTCTTTGTAGGGCTATGCTTATTGTCTTCTAGAAGGTTTATTTGTGATTCCACTTCAGTGACCCTGCCCCCTAGTGAGAGTATTTCTTGGTTTAAGGATCTGAGATCAATCTGCATGGATTCTGTGGTGGTCTTTGTAGATTGTGCGAGAATGTGCAGCATGTCCAGCTTCTGCATGATTAAGTCTACTGCAGCAGAGTTGTCGGCTTTTGATTTGATAGGGAGTCTGAGATGGAGGGTCCAGTTTGGAGCTCTTTTGCTCTAGTATCTGATTCTTCAATTCCCCCTTGCTTGCCTAGCTTCATGTGTTCTGGGATCAGCCATGCCGAAAGGGTATGACACCTTATGATACGCTCCTTATGAGAGATTCAAGACCAGTTTAGTGCAGTTTTCAACAGAGGTCAGCTGCTGGGGTATATATTGCCAGAAGCTACCAGAAGCTTCATGTGACCTGCGGCATGTGGCATCCGACCAGAGGGATGGGATCAAAACAGTTTTTGTGCCCCACTTTGTCAGTACTCTATTACTTAGACACTTGGCAGCTGACTTGCTGACTTCCCTCTTAGGTTACAGCTGGTTGAAGGTCCACAATAATGCCTGTAGGATTGCTTGAAGATAGACAAATGCTGTGCTATGCAAGGAAGGTTTTCGAAGGTTCATGGTGTTTCAGCAGCGGCCATCTTAGGGTCAGGCACAGTTCCAAGAGTCCCTCTGTATGATTTAGCATAGGATGAGCATAAGCGCATGGATAAACAGCACCTACCATGTATCTGACGAGTTTCAGGTGTAGAATTGGTATTTATGTTGACATTGGATCCTAGCTGGCTGTGTCTGTGCAACCAGAGGATCAAATCTTGCTTATGGTGTCCCCAAGTTGGCTATTTTGGAGTCAGGTGGAGTGAGATCGACTCAGGAGCACAGTTCAAAAAGAGGTGTTACGTTACGGCTGGTAACGCGATGAGCTGAGCCTCAGTGGCACCGCATGTCAGCTGATCCAGGACTTGGCTCGGCAGGTCATTAGAGCCACTCCGGCGGTGAGAAGAGCTGATTTTGTGTTCAGGTACTGCTAGGCTCATAGGCTAGGTGGCCATCTTCCTCAGGCAGTATCCATGCCCCCGGAAGTCTGTAAGTTGTTCATGAGATTTTTCCATTACATAGTTTCTTATTCTCAGTTGTGATTTCTTGTTGTTAAAGCTGATGAATGTCTTTGATCGATGAACAGTCGGTGGGGGACGAGAACTTGATGAGAGAGTGATTTTAGGATGTAGGTAATCCCAGGGTTCCTTAACTACTTGTCCTCCCCCCCACACACTCCTCCAACCCTGGCCCTGAGGTTTTTTTGGGCTTTTTGCAGCAGTTTGCGCCAAGGACCATTAACCTTTTTTTTTCGACATAAGATATAAACAGTATCCAAGCTAAATTTGCATCTTTTTAGGTCGAGCCTGAGCCAGCGCACAATCGCTGCTCTGCGGAGAGCTGTGGTAGTTCAGTACGAAGAGAAGCTTTGCCCACTCCCCGTCCTAATTTTTCATTGGCTTGTGTGTTTGTCCTTTGTAAATGCGGTCTTCTGATTCAACATGAGGCTTGTTAGTCCATCCTTAGTACAGCCATGTCGTCATTTGTATCCTCCCATGGCTACTGGCCCCTTTACTTGGTTGTTACACAGTACGGTTACTATTTTTTAACAAGATGATAACTACAGCCTTTGAAAAGTGCTCCGAGCTATAACACGACTCCGGCTTCAAATCAACGTGTTTATCTCTGTTTCGTGAAGTGTGTACCCCTTGCACAGCAGCTCGTCACTGACATGCATATTATAGCTATTGTTAAAATGTGGTAATGAGGGTTTCTAGAGTGCTAACAAGAGAGTTTACTGCACAGGGAATGACAGTGTGAAACAGACGAGCCTCCAGCCAAGCACACGATAATGGGGGATACGTTTATTGTGCCTTCTCTGATGATTCTCCATTAGTCTTTTTAATAATGTTATTTTTTATTACGACACTCAGTGGTCTTGTCAACCTCGTCTTGCACTGTTTAGCCATAGTAAATGACATGCAAGTAAAAAGAACCTTTTGTAAATAGTATCGCTTTAAGCCGTGCCAAACACTGGATAAGGGTCAAAGAAAAAGACTTATCTCTCGGTCTAAAATTAGATCTTTTTCCTGTCGAATTAAAATAGTGGGAACATTTAGTGGAACTTTGAACTGAGTCTGCGCGTGCTGAATGTACGATCACAAAAGTTATTCCTTTTTATGCAACTTGTAGCATTTATTTCTCTTGGTAACTAGTCACAATATCGAAAAAAAAATATCGACTGGACAGAATATCGAGTTTTTTATATAGAACGGACAGAATATCGAATTGCAAAAATATAGTGGTGCAGAATATCGAAATGCAGGTAAGAAATATCGATTTCCAAAATATCGAAGTTATTAATATCAATTTTTTTTTTTGTGTTAGAATATGTGTTAAAGGTATGTATTATTTTTGTCATGTATGTTTGAATTTTGTAAAAGTAAGGAATTTTATGTTAATTAATTTTGGGTAATTTAATTCCGTAGCGGGTTGTGGGTTTATAGGGCAATAGGGTGGGAAGTAATTTAATTATAAGATATATTTTTAGCATTGTTTAGAATTAATTAATTATATGTTTAATATTTTTTGCGTAATTTAAGTCTGTAGCGGGTTGTGGGTTTATAGGGGAATAGGGTGGGAAGTAATTTAATTGAAATTAATTAACTTATTATTTTATTACTTAATAATTTAATATTTAATAATTTATATTGTTAATTAAGTTAATTAATGTATTACTAATTAATTATAAATTGATTAATAACAATTAATAATTAATTGGTAATTATGTTAATTGTGTATTTTTTTATTAATTAGTAATTAATTAGACATTCATTATTAACAATTAATTTGTAAATATGTTAATAGTGTGCTTTTTTATCAGTGGGTTGAGGGTTGATAGGGGAGTAGGGTAGGAAGTACTTTATTTTTATGTATTTTTTATTATTTGTTATATTATAATTTTTTTAAGTTATTTTACAGTGTTAATTGTGTGAATTAATTTAGATTTGATTGTTATTAATTATATTGTTAATTGTAATTAGTTAATTAATTAATAGTTAATTAATTATGTTAATTTATTAATATGTTACAATATTGTAGGTAATGTTTATAGGGGAAAATGGTGGGAGGTAAATTAATTAAAAAAAAAAATATTAATTGTTAATTAATTTTAATTATATTGCAGGAGTGGGTATATTAAATTATTCCCCTACGCTATCCAACACTTTCCCTACTGTTGCACTCACTGGAGTGGAAATAGTAATTTTTACCCTCCCGCTATCCAACGCTTTCCCTACTGTTGCACTCACTGGAGTGGGAATAGTAATTTTTACCCTCCCGCTAACCAACGTTTTCCCTACTGTTGCACTCACTGGAGTGGGAATAGTAATTTTTACCAACCCGCTATCCAACGCTTTCCCTACTGTTGCACTCACTGGAGTGGGAATAGTAATTTTTACCCTCCCGCTATCCAACGCTTTCCCTACTGTTGCACTCACTGGAGTGGGAATAGTAATTTTTACCCTCTCGCTATCCAACGCTTTCCCTACTGTTCCACTCACTGGAGTGGGAATAGTAATTTTTAACCGCCCGCTATCCAACGCTTTCCCTACTGTTGGACTCACTGGAGTGGGAATAGTAGTTTTTACCCTCCCGCTATCCAACGCTTTCCCTACTGTTGCACTCATTGGAGTGGGAATAGTAATTTTTACCCTCCCGCTATCCAATGCTTTACCTACTGTTGCACTCACTGGAGTGGGAATAGTAATTTTTACCCTCCCGCTATCCAACGCTTTCCCTACTGTTGCACTCACTGGAGTGGGAATAGTAATTTTTACCCACCCGCTATCCAACGCTTTCCCTACTGTTGCACTCACTGGAGTGGGAATAGTAATTTTATCTTTTACACTATGCAATCTTTTCAGTATTGTTATATTTAATGTAGTGTCAAATATAATTTAAAAAAAAATAATAATCTTAATGTTTTAACTTATTATATATAATTTATTTTTATATTTATATTATAGGTTTATTTATATATATATATATATATATATATGTAATTATATTTAAAATTATGTTTTTAACATTTAATTATTAAAAATATTGATTTTTAAATATTATTAAGTTAATATATATGTAATACAAAATTAAAATGCATGTTTATTTTTTATTTATTAATTTTAAGGTTAAGTTTTTTTAAGTAAGTTTTACTTAATTATATTTATTATTTCATTAATTTTA
This sequence comes from Calotriton arnoldi, assembly GCA_963921515.1. Lineage (NCBI taxonomy): Eukaryota > Metazoa > Chordata > Amphibia > Caudata > Salamandridae > Calotriton > Calotriton arnoldi. The sequence continues at coordinate 1,221,392 of CAWUFW010005889.1, read as the reverse complement.
CATTATTTTTAAGACATTTAAAAAAGTCGATATTTTAGCAAACTATGGGGTCCATTACGATAACCGGCGTTAAAAAATCCGTCATCCACCATAGCCTTAAAAAACCGCCCGCCTGCACCATGGGAATACCGACCGAGCAATTATGATGTCGCGAAGCAACCTCCACCTGCGGCGGTAAAAACACACAAAATCCCGCCCGTACATGTCCGAGTAGAAGATTAACCGTCCGCAACTGGCGCAATCCCGCCCGAAAAGCCAACTCCGTCCGCACTGACGACCGAGACAACGACCGTGAAATTATGATATCCCCGACATGAGCGCGGAAAATCCACATATTCCCCGCTCACCACGGTTAACAACAGCGACGAAGAACTGACACGGCGGAAGGCCTTGCGGACACGTCCGTGCACGGAAACCATTTGCGGGACAAAGAAATACACACAACATGGCCAACAAGTCCACACAGCAAACCACGCCAAAATACACAAACACAGAACACATCCCAATGACACATGCCCCCTGCCAAAAATAAAAAACTACAAATTCCAGGACAACAGACACAACACACCTGAAAATGACAGACCATCATGACACACCCACATAAATTAGTACAAAAGCAGTCTCCTCACAGACCACAATCCCTTGAACGAGGACAAAGCGAAGACGCCATCAGACAACACAGAGAGACACAAAGGAAAGCAGCACACCACACGCACGCACACATCACACACATCACCACCACTACCACCACCACCATCACCACTGAAACAACGGCACCACGAACCCCCTGCACATCACACACCACACAACAACCACACCAGCTCAACAAATAGCAGACCACACACCATGGGAAGCCATAGGATGCCAAAGTACACTGCCACTGAGTTGACGGTCATGGTCGATGAGATCATCAAGGTGCACCCACAAATCTATGGGAACCAGGTCCAACAGACACCAGTAGCCAGCAGAAACAGGATGTGGAGAAGGATAGTGGACCAGGTGAATGCAGTTGGGAACGTGCCATGCAACCGGGCGAAATCATAAAGAGGTGGCACGACCTGAAAAGCGTGGTCAGGAAGAAGGAGGCCAAGAACCGTGAGTTGGCTGCCACTACTGGTGGCGGAAATCCCGCGCTATTCAAGACCTTCAAGGCGTGGGAGGAGAAGGTGCGAGGCATTCTGCATCCGGAGAGTCTCACCGGAATACCAGGGGGAGTGGAGGCTGGTAAGTACAAACAAATGTATACCAGCACACCGCTATGTACTGTCATGCACTTCCAGAATGCCATAGCACCGAGGGCCAAACACCCCCATGTCCAGTACACAATACACAAGACATCTCTCACACATGCAACAGACACTCCCACACACTCAGCCCAAAGGTAGCAACAAACAAAACCATGGGGGCATGTGTACAGTCAGCCAGCACCACAACTCCCACCAGGTCCCTCTGTACCCCAGATGTGCCGGAAGGAGCACTCCCCACACCCATGTGTCAGCCATAGCTGCACTAACCAACAAGTAACAGGTAAGTAGCCTTACCACAAACTCCGAGTATCGGAGGGGGGACTGCAGAAATACAACCACCACCAGGCCCCTAGTCCTACAGCGCAGCAAGATGGAGCACTCCCCACACCCATGTGACAGCCATTGCAGCGCACACCTTCACCCGACAGGTAGATATGTTTCCCAAATGGAGGGGTGCCTGTGGATGGTTAGCCTCCACCACAACTCACAACACAGCCCCCACTGCCACAGACCAGCAAGATGGAGCACCCCTCCCTCTCATGACCATGTGACAGCCATGGCAGTGCACCCTATAAACCAACAAGTAGGTAGACTACTGTACAGGGCGGGGTGTCTGTAGGCATGAGGACTGTACTACGACTAACATTTGGGACATGTCACGTAGCAGAGGAACAGGTAGCACTGCTCCCTGCCATAATCATGTGACTAATGTGCACATGGACATGAATTACAGAGTCAAATCCCACATGAGCCATCACAAATAGACCAACACGGAAGGAGTCACGTCTGCATGCACAAGTCTCACTGGAGTACAGACCCACATGCCGTGCACTGTGCCAGTCATCACACACATCAGCAACACTATCGAAGTATTGTCCATGTAGTCGTGTCTGCTTGTTCCGTTGACATCGTACAACATCACCCATGTAAGTCCATCTCGTCACAATGTAACTTAGTGGAACCACAGTAATGTCACATACACCACTGGACCCATGAACCACACAGCTACACAATGCACATTCAATGTCTCATCCATCACATCTTCACAGCCCCAGTGTCATGAAAGGTATATCATCTAATCAGTTGCCCCATATACAGTAGTACAGCAAAGATTCCTGCCGATGACCAATAATGTGTCTGTAGTGTCTGAAGCGCACGTCACACTGTGATTTACAACATACCTAATATAGTCAACACACCAAGAGCACTGCATTGCTGCACATGGCTGAGGGTAGCACACACACAAAGGAATTGTCCCATCTGCAATACGTCGTGTGGCACACAACCATCACCCACCTACTACAATGCTTGCAGTGTAATGTCCCTAAATGATAACAGTGAGCAGATATGCTTGGTACGTCAGACATACACACACCTTTGTCTCTGCAGTGTCGTGTGGCTAAAACACATGTCCCCTCCTGCACCCTTATGCCACAGTATGTACCCCAAAACCATATTTCACATCAAATGCGTTGAGGGGGCTGTACCCCGTGTCCACCAAAGGCACAAAATGTAGGGGTACTGCAACACACACCGATTGGCTATCCAAATCCGTCCCATGCCATGTGCACCCATCACACCATTATATTGCCTTGATCACGCACACACATTGTAGAGCCATACACACGCATCTGGGAAATCAGTGCACAACTGTGCACCAACTGTGAATGTCAGTCATCTAACACAAACCTTGCAAGGTGCAACACAATAACCTTTCGTCTCCGACCCACAGGTGACGAACAGCATGATGCTGGAGAGGGAGACAGCAGTCACCACAGCCAGTCCACAAGCCCTCCACCCGGACTTACGGATGTGGAAGACCTGGACACCTCCTCGGACGAGGACTCCGGACTGGGCACATCTGGTGTTGCAGGGCCCAACCACTCCCCAGGACCCCTCCTACCCACCAACCCATCTCCCAGGGCCGGTGACCAGTCCCAGGCCCCTGCTGCCACGGTCATTGCGGCCACCACCACCGCCGCAACCACCACCGCCGCAACCACCACCACCACCACCACCAGGGCCTCCCTGACCACTCAGCCTGCGCAAGGGCTCGTACGCACGTCGGCACCGACCCTGGGAGCCACAACGAGGCCCCGTGTGACCACCGTGGCCAGTGGGCAGGTCGGTGGCAGCAGTTCAGGTGGGAGGAGCAGGGTCAGGTCGACGCCATCAGAGCCTGGGAGCCAAGCCCTGCCGCAAATCGCTAGAGTCCTTGGGGCCTATGAAGAGGCCCAGGGACAATGGGCCCGGTCAGCTTCCGATACGCGGGAAGTCCTTGGGGTGTTGAGGTCCATGGACGCCCATATGGGCCAATTCGTGACTCGAATGGGCAAACTTGTCGACCTCATGGGCCAGCTAGTGGTGGCGGTGAGGGCCCAATCAAGGCCAACCACACCACCTGCTGGGGCGCAGGTCCGTGCAACATCCAGTTCCCCTGCGTCCACAGCTAGTGAGCAATCCTCAGCCACCACCAGCAGCCCACAAACACAACCACTCCCTCTCAAACGTGGAAGGGGGCGACCGAAGAGGAAACAGGTGTCCAGAGAGGACTTTGCACGCTCCAAACGCCAGTGAGACAGCCAGCCACGGTGGACATCTACTGCATTCACTTGGACTACTATCCTACCCCACACCGCCATGTGAATGGCATGTGTCTGTCAGACTGTGGACCCAGAACAACATGGGTACACCTTGGCCATCACGCGGACATGTCCGTCAACTCATTGTTCCAGCATGCACCACTTTTGTCATCACCTTGCCCACAATCACATGTCACTTTAAAAATAAATACACCTGGACCACATTCTGTTGTATGTGCTCTGTGTTTAATGAATGATGTGCAACCGTCACCATGATCAGTAATGCATCAGGAGTGTGGCATGTCGATTGGCCAGGAGAGGCTGGAAGGACCTAGGGGTGAAAAACAGAACAAGAGTCCATTGAATGTGTGTGTCACACACTCATCACACAGTACTTGTCATCAAGTTCAAGCAATGTACACACATCTCACAGAGCAACAGGGCACAATGCCACAGCCACTGTCAGTGGCATACTACCCTGGACATGAACAATTGCCACACAGCACTCAGTGAACAATAGGCCGCCGTGACAATGCACACACACACCTACACAACTACAGCAACATCAGCCGTCGTACATGGTCACTCACCGTCAAGTGAAGTAGCGGGCGATGAGCTGCTGACACTCATTCACTGCTTCCTCCTCTCCACTGTCCTCGTCACTGGACACGGCCTGGTCTGCAGGTGGGGGTCCTGGCTGATCACAGTCATCCACTATCAGGGGATCCGCCTGCGAATAGCGAGGTTGTGCAGCATGCAGCATGCCACAACTATCTGGCACACCTTCTGTGGGGAGTATGCCAGTGCACCCCCGGTGCGGTCCAGGCACCTGAATCTGGACTTCAGGAGTCCAAAAGTACGCTCTACCACACTTCTGGTCCTCCCATGTGCCTCATTGTATCGGACATCAGCTGGTGTCCTGGGATGACGGAGTGGGCTCAACAGCCAAGGCCTGTTAGGATATGCCGAGTCACCTGGGTGTGAGAAACACAGAGAATCCTTGCAATTCCAACAGGACACAAGACAGCATGTCACACCCAGCACGCTACACGAGTATGCATACTCACCAACAATCCAGGCACGGTCCGGTTGAAGATTGGACACCAGTCGTGGGAGGATGCTGTGGCACATGATGTGCGAGTCATGGGTGGAACCGGGAAACTTCGCACACACGTGCGTGATTATCATGTCCGCCAGGCACACCACTTGCACATTCAGGGAGTGGAAATGTTTCCGGTTACGAAAGATGTGCTCCATGGCCTGTGGTGCAACAAGGCCAACATGTGTGCAATCAATTGCACCAACAACGTGGGGGATGCGTCCGAGTGCGTAGAAAGCCCCCTTCTTGCCGCCAAATCACGAGCCCTGGGGAATCTGATGTACCGGTTCCTGTACCGCATCATGGCTGACAGGACATCCCGTAGCACCATGCTGAACATGGGTTGGGACATTCCAGCTCCACTGCCTACCGTGTGTTGGAAAGATCCGGTAGCGAAAAAATGCAGTGCAGCCATCACCTTAGCCATGGGGGTGAATGCTGTTGGATACACCCTGCGAGGACGAAGGTGGGGTTCCAACATGGCACATAGGCGATGCAGGGTGGGTCGGTCCAGCCGGAATTTACGGATGACCTCCACATCCTCCATGTCTGACAGCAATTGGTAGGGGCGATGTATGTTTGGTCTCCTCCTAGGACAGATGGAAGTGGACACATGTCAATGCACATGGCACATACACATACCAAAAATAACTGGCAAAGCTATAGAATCACAGAGCAGCTGACAAGTAGGGACAGCACAGCCACAATACTCTTACACAGGTCCCCTTACCAATAGCAATGGTTACTGACACATACCATTGACATGAGCATGCACATGGGGATTTAGGCCCTAATAGCTTGAAAGGCATCATGATGGTTTCAGACTGCATAGGTGGGAGGCGACAACACCACGGCACTATACCTAGCTGCTGTGCCAGACACAGCTTCCGAGACCGGGTGAGTATGGCACACACCAACAACACAATGTACACAGGCTGAGCGGCCAAAACAAGTGGGTCCGGTTGCACAATGGAATATGAGACAGTCAATGATGTCCCTAGCCCACCTAATGTCCAGCACTGTACGTATCACACCTCCAACAGACATTGACAGGTGTACACATTGACAACTCCATGACAACACAGCTGTGTGAATGCAAACACACATCACAAGTGACACGTAATGTTGCACGTGCCAAGTGGGAGATGTACGTAGAGAAAAATGGCATGTGTGTGCATATGCACATCCCATGCACCCATGCTAATGTGTACATGATGATGTGCCAACAGACATGTGGAGGCTGAGCACTGGCCGTCAATGCCAATGCACACAGCATGAAGTGGCCCTGTCCAGTGTGGACATGCTCCCACACACAAATCATGGCCACACCTGCAAATGCATGGCACACCTTCAACTGTGGATTCCACATGGCACCAGCGGACTGTACCTGCCATTGACCAGGCCCTTGAGGCCAACTCCAATGGCCCTCGCAACTGCATCCTGCGTGTACGACAAAAGAGGTAAGCGTACCGGGACAGCTCGGTGCAGGCCATTGCGTGCATTTGAAGCAGGCAGACATGGTACACCAATTGCAGCAGCTTGGACCAACTGGAACAGCCCCAGGGGGCCATATGAGTGTGGGAGGGAGACAGGCATTACCACAGCTGACAGGGACTGCTGCCTGGCATCCCTCAACAACACCTGCCGCTGCTGCCACATGTCCACCTACATGTCGACGACTCTGAAGATATGTCCAGGTCCACTCACCAGCGAGGAGCTGGAGATCATGGATTCCGAGCTCCACGCACACTGCCCAAGGCTATTCATAGCAAAACTTGTGTGTGTAAGACAACTACAGTGTGTGTGGGAGTGCATGTGGGGGACACACACATCGTAGATCCGCAGCACTATGATTCTGAGCCTGTGGGGTTCCAACATGCACTGCTTACCATGCTAACTACAGGTGTAAGGGGTATGTAGGCACTATGGCGCTTTCCCATGCATGTCCCTCACGAGTGGTGGTACATGGCATGTCCATGTCAGACATCCAGTCACGCAGCCACTTGGCAATGCAGGAGTCAGGGCAGTCATTGCTTGTGTGACTGGCTGGCTGGGTCCCTGCTGGCCTTCTCAGTGGCAGCAGACCTGGGCTGCACATTGACCGCACAATCCTAGAAGGAGACAAAACTGACTGTACAGTGGGTCACATGTGTCATTTGTTCAGGTCTCTCCTGAAATGCACAGACTCAGCCCTGTCGATTGGACACACCATGCCTTGTGATAGGGATGTGTGTGAGAGATAGTGGCACTGAATGTGACCTCCTTTGCATGGTGAGCCATTCACAGGGCGAGTACGTTGAGGGCTGCGCAGTGTTGGACACAGTGAGTCCACCCACAAAGATGTGTTGCCTTGTGATTTATTTGTTGGTCCACCTGACAATGGACAGTAGATGTGGCCAGACTACACATTGCTCAATGTGCTGGCAACCTGCATGTGAATGGGATGGACAGGTACTGTGTACACACTCCCAGCAGCATGCATTCACGTGTGGTGTACACATGCTGTTGGGCCATGTCCGATTCATACCTGGCTCTGTTGCACGTCTATGAGTATTTGGGATGGGTCAGCAGCATGCCACTGTGAGTGGTGGATGTGGGTGATGTTGAGAAGTGCATGAGTGACATTCCAAGGCTCTTGTGTACCATCCCTGCAGTTTGAGGTCCTCCAGCCCAAGGGCTTGTGATGAGCCATTGCATCCAAGTTGATGCATCTGTGCATGTGTGACCGACAGTGCTGCCAATTCCACAAAGGGTGTGACGTCATCTGCCGGATGAGCTACTACGTGGCGAGAACGGATCGGGGATGCCCCCTCGTATTGTCAGGTCAGCACGGCGCTGCATTTCACCAGTAATGGTCTGCATCTTGACAGTCACACAGCCTGTGCCGGATGCATGTTTGTAGGGGCATCAGCAGCAAGCAAGTGTACAGTAATGTGGGATGGTGTCTTCTGTGGTGAGAGGCAGCATGTGTCCACAGCCTAACCATAATCTGGGTGATGCGATGCCCCAGGAACAACCTGTAGTGGGCTGGATTGGCAATTCACATGTATGTTTGAGGCACTGTGCCTACTCTGATTCCGTTCGGCCATATGTTTGCGATGCCACAGCTCATATCTCTGTTGCTTACACATCCGGCGCACTGTGCAACAGCAGTTATGCTCGTGTCAACGACAGGTGGATGGCATGGGCTCATGGCCATTGTGGCCCGTCATGTTGCAGTCTGTGTGAGTGGTGTCCCATTCTGCTCCATACAGGTATGTCTTTGGCCTAATTACGTAGTGGTCGTCCTTGCCCCATCAGGACAGTGGGTGTGCACCCTGCGATTTGGGACTATGGTTGCACGGTGACACAGGCCGGGTGTGGTGCCATGTGCACAATACATGTGCCACTTATTAGCGGCTTCAGTTACTGTACGCCAGCCATTACGTGTTGAATGTGGTGCCTGTATGCAATTGCCCAGGCATCGTGCAACATGTGGATTGGTGGATGTTCTGTGCTGCTTCCCTTGCACATGTCTGTTTAATTGATGCCAGATGAGTGAGGCCACCTCGCTCTCTCTCATGTGCCATCTCCCGTGGGTGCTGAGGGACAGGGGACGGTCAGCAGTGGTGTGGCATCGGGTGTAGCAGCTGCACAGGTGCTGAGTGTGTCAGATGTGACCAGCGCCTCGGAGGGGCCAGACGTGTGCTGGATGTATTACAGGGTGAGACGGCAATTTCTGAGTCATCTGAGGACCGAGGTGATGCATCCATGTTTGCTACCACAGGGGACGTGGATAACCCTGGGCAAAGCACTACGCTACGCTCGCGTAGTTTGCGAAGTTTGCGTTACTTCGCACAACGCGAATTGCACGTAGCACAGTGCAAACACGCGTAGCGTAGCGTAGTGCAGCGGTCATTTTTTGCTTGCTCGCGGTCCTCAACGTCAAGTTGGCGACCGCGAGCAAGCAAATGACATCCCGGCGAGACTTTTTCCTCGTTCGCGATCAGCAACATCAAGTTGCCGATCGCGAGCGTGGAAAATAAACCTCCCGGCGAGATTCTCAACGCGGGAGGTCAGGTTTCTCATTGCGAGTGGTCGCGTATGCTCGTGACCGCTCGCGATGAGAAACTACCAGTCTGCGTTGAGAAAGCTGCCGCTCGAGTAAAAATCTACTCGAGCGGCAGTAAAAGACAGCTCGCACTGTGCAAGATGCCGTTTTCAATGATTGCACAGTGCGGACAAGCATCTGGCACTGTGCAATCATTGCGAACAGTGCACTACGCAGTTCGCGTAGTGCTACGCGTAGCTCGCGTAGTGCGAACTGCACTTTGTGTAGCTTCGCGTAGCGCTACTTCGCGAACTACGCCCAGGCTTAGACGTGGACTCTGGCTCCTCTTCAGCCATGCGGAGGCCAATGGCCGCCCTCCCATCTACTTCCACAGGTGCAACATGGGTCGGCACAGGGATGAAGGGTACAGTTTCCTTCACACCAGGCACAGCTGACCCTGCGTGCCCTGCTGCCCTCAGTGCTGGGTCTGTTGAGCTCATGCGCCATCTCTGCATGGGGCAGACAGCTCTCCTCAATAATGCCATTGCCCATGACATCACTTTGCCGCATGTGACACAGTACATTGAGGGCCCACATGTACGCGTAGGTGGGCTACGACAGACTGTCCAATGGTTGTCCCCCCCAGTCAAGGTGGTCCTTCAACTGGGCCAATATCAGGCTGACATTCCTGACCCTTCCTCCACCCCCCTGGGCAGTGGCACATCTGACAACAGCAGGGCACGAGTCCTTAAATAAGGGGTGGGTTGACGCTGACGTTACGACAGGAAGTGACATCACGGAAGGTGGCTTGCACCGTCTGACTCATTGCCTCCCCTCGCTCACCCCTTATATGCGATTGCATCGTAGAAGCCAGCGCGTGCCCAAGCAGCTCCGATCTCGCCCCAGAGAGGCCAAAGAGTGAATGTGTGTGTCCATTTGCCCCAATGATCTGTCTCGCGGTAACATGAGTGGTGGGACGCCGTCCACCCGCGTGGTACCCCGACTCGATACATGGACAACAGTGCCAATGCATGTCAGCCTCCGGAGTCCGGATACACCACATGCAAAACACAGGGGCTGTGTCTGCCCTAGCGGGCCAGGCCGCAAACACAATCCCACACGTAGGGTTGACCCGCCGCTGCGCGCATAGTCATTACTACCGCTGCCATTGACAAGGGACCCATGTGGTGGGACTTGGGCCTCAGGGTGTCGGGCCTCCGAGCCATCCTCCGCAAACGAGTGTCATGCATCTCACACATTCCGCAAAGCCAATGGATCACTTTGCCTGCACACCAGGTCTCGAGTCAGGGTACCACGTGGGTGGATGGCGTCCCACCACTGATTTTACCACGAGCCAGGGGACTGGTGCTAATGGACACACACATTCACTATTTGGCCCCTCTGGGGCGAGCTCGGTGCTGCTTGGGCACGCGCTGGCTTCTCTGTTGCAATCGCATGTAAGTGGTGGGCGAAGGGATGCAGAATGTCTGATGGTGCAGGCCACCTTTCGTGACATCACTTCCTGTCGTGACGTCAGCGTCCCCCCACTTCTCATTTCGGTCTTGTGCCCTGCTGCTCACTGAGAATGTGTTGCCTGCGAGATGTGACCAGGAGAAGGGCGCCATGAGCTCCCACCCACCAAGCTCCACTGCCATCCCGTGCCCTGGGTAGCCTGTGCATGCGGACAATGTAGGGGGTACACCTGGTGAACAGGGGATGTGAGTGCCTTGGCAAGGGCCTGGCAGACGCACAGCAGTATCCAGCATGTCCCCAGAGGGAGGGCTTACGTCTACGCATGATGCAGCATTGATCGTGTGCCCACCTGTTGTGCCCACACAAGTTCACATTCATCTCCAGACAGGTGTGCTTTCCAAATACCCAACACAGTGGAAATATAGCCCTCCGGAATCCTCCCCACACAGTCTGTTTCAACAATGCATGTGTGCACCTACCCGTGCCACCCACCCACCTGGCCCAAGCGGAACTCCCGCTTCACATGACACATGTGTGTCTTCCACAGTTGTGCTTCTCTCTCAGGGGCGGACCTCCGACTGTCCCGTAGCACATAGACAGCACCGAGTTGAACGGGCCATCCTGTATGAATGGTAGGGACACACACACATCTACCTGTGACACAGTGGTGACTGTGGTGGCTATTGTGCCTGCCATGGCAGTGTTGGTGGCCATGTCAGGGTACACTCACACACATTGCATACGCAGCTTTTCGTGTCACTACTCTGCACATCGGACTGGCCACTGTCCCTGGTGTTGAACACTTATGCCGCCTGTCTATGTGATCTGTGACTGGATGCTGTTGTTCCTGTAGTCGGTTGTGTCTGTGTAGTTGCTGATTGCAGTTGTCACAGTGTGTGCATAGTTAAGTGAGGCACATGCCTTGAATGGTACCTCAACAATTGCAATGTCTGGTGTCACATTCCAATGTGTTTTACACGTGGCTGGGACTTCACTTCTTTCAGACTCTGCCACTTGTGTGTGATGAAGAAGTTTTTTAGTGACACGGATTGTCTGCATGTATTTGCTTGAATTCTGTGGTAAATGTCTACGTGTCATGTTTGCGTGCAGGCAAAGCACGGGGTGTGAGTCTGGCCACAGGATGACAGGTAGCATGTGCATAGTGTGTGGGTGTGTGTGGGCTTACTTTCTGGGTGGCCAGCGGTGTAGGTGTATGTTGATCTGGTGATGGACATTGAGCCTGGGCACATGGGTTACTTTCAAAGTGTGCATTTGGGAAGTGTAGGTATGTGTGGTGTGAAGTGTGTGACTTTGGGGTGGTGTAGGTGTGTGTGTGCACTCTGGCAATGTCGATTACACACATGTGTTACCCAGGGGCATGGTGGGTGTTTGTATCCGTGTTCAGGTCTGTGAATGTGAGCGCATGTGTGTACTGTATGTTGCACAGTGTGCAGTGTGTGGGTGTGTCCTTGCAGTTCAGGATGGCTCCTACTTAATATGTTTTGTCCATTGTGGGTCTGCAGGGTGTGTGACTGTCAAGATTGTGCCTGATTTAATTAAGCATGTCTGTGATTTTCAGCTGTTCGTACTCACTGTGCGGACCTGCCCACCAACACTGATTCCCTGTGTGTGTTTTGACATGCATTGCTGTAGCATGCTTGTTGCGTGGGTCCTACTTTTGCTTGATGAGTGGGATGTCAGACTGTGAAGGTAATTATACACATATGTAGGACTGTGCTTTGAAGTGACCAGCCTGTCAGTGTTCATGTGATGGACTGTTGTGCCACGTCAGAGTCTGACAATCAAAGGCCCACGACCTGTAGTATTTCACTAGGTCCACTGTGGCGGCAACTCATATGCATTGACATCCAATATCACTGGACTACATGGTCATCTCACGGCTGTCGTGTACTTCACACACTCTCATCCTCTCTCATTCGTACTTGTCTTCTTGAAATTATTCAACAGAGTCACATATTTGCTTCGAGGCATGTATTTGGACTTACTTCCTCTGTGATGCAGAATAGCGGACACTACTGGCAGCAAAATGCATGTGGAGGATATACTTAGCATGATTACACATACGAAAGGGGGTACAGGTGGATTTAATTAGTTTTTGACTGTGGAATGGAGGCTTCAGGGTTACAGCTGCCTTGCACTTTCTATTCTACAGTACATTTGCTGATTACTCATGGTCTCTGGGCTTTGACACAGACAGTATTCAATCAGCCTACCAGACAGCTTGGCTTCATAGGGACAGTTCATCTCAGTTCCATGGTACCGGTTTAATACAATAGTGACTCCGACACACCTGCGTCAGAGGTGACATCAGGGCATGTGCCCACCTGCATGCAGCAGCGTCTCACCAGTTGTTGCAATGTGGGGGCTACTGAACATGACACTGTTACTGGGGCCATGTTGTAGGGGGTTGCAGTAGTTGTCCATGCAAATGTCCTGGCACGGAAGTACAGACAGAGGTGAGGTGACAGTTCGCACGTACTACAGCAGACAGATGAGTGTGCACTGACAGGTGCATGTGTCCAGGTGCGCAGGAGACATATTATGGCATAGTTGTTGGTGCTGTATTGCCCATGTGGTTACTGTACACAAGTCCCATACCTCTGCCTCCCCCTGTTCATGCAGAGACACGGGATATGGTGGGGTACAGGGTGCATTTCCCGGAAATGTCAGTTGTCATGGCAGTGGAGTTGATGGTAAGGTGTTAGTTGCAGATTATATGGTATAGTTCTTGTACAGCTACCTGCACACTCCGTGCGGAAGCCAAGCTTGGGTACGGTGTTGTACATCTGTGTTCAATTGTGGATGTTGAGTCGGGGACCCATGAATTGACAAGTTGACATGTATGCGACACCTTCCAGCAGGGTATCCATCCCATTGATGGTGAACATGGATGTCATCCAATGAAGCGGGTGGTGGGTGGCAAGGTGTTCGTCGTAAGTTGTCCCTTGTAGAATCCTGATGGGACATGTTGGATGACATTCGATGAAACTGTGATCCAGGAGACGTTCTGTGGAGGCACACTGGTCCCATTGCAGTGTGTCCCCGATTGCAGCCACAAACGCCATGCCCCCATACACTGAACAGATCCTGTCGTGTTCATCCAGGGGTGCAAACAAGTGTACCAAGTCCGCCTTTGGACATGCCGGGTTGGAGAGACATAAATCCACAGGCCAGTGGAACGGACACCTCCGACAGTAGAATACGGGGATGATGCAGCTGAACATTGCAATGCGGTAAGTTAGTCGGTAACTTACATTCAGCATTGCCAGATTTGAGCAGCCCACAATGTGTAGCATGCTGTCACTGTACAGCTTGATCTGTCCGGCGTAGTTGAGGGTCAGTGGTGCAACAGCCATTTTGCTACAGGGTGATGTGATGGCGTGTTCCGTCTGCCTGAGCAGTCAGCAGAGTGCAGCCTCCGTCGATGCTGGGAATTCTGGAATGGATGTATGGCGGATGGACTTGTGGTATAGCTTGGGCGGAGGACACAGTCCCTCATCCCACATGCTTCTATGAATAGTCAAGGCCAGTGGTGTGTGACTCTTACCACATTACTTTCATTTGGTCCACATGGAGGAGTGGTATTATTGCATTTTGTGGTGTTATCTATCTTTCATGTTGTGCGCTATCTGCCAGTGGACGTTTTCCTCTGCATGGCTATGTTTTGCTTCTTGTTGGTACAATGGCTCCATTCTCCAGCATTATTTGTAGCAATGTTATTTCGGAGCAGGAATGGAAGGCCATTCAGTGCTATCTGCTCTCCCGTGTGTGGGCGGGTCACTGCGTTTCCGCTGTACATTTCGGGTTCTGTGTGGGTGTTGTGATTGTGCACACCTGTTCTCAGGCAGCCGTTTTTTTCTATTTTGTACATTGCATGTGTTGTTGTTGCGAGCAGGATGGTTTTTGTATTTCTTGTTGAGACTGGCGTGCCTTTTCCAGACATTGTTGATATTCTGCGCTGTTATGTGGTAGCCGCTGTGTGATTATCCATGTTTTTCATACAAGGGTGTGTCCTATTTCGCATTCACATTACTCCCCTGTTCGTGACACTTGTGTGACGTCAAGTTGACAACTGTGAGTTGTCGGTTGTGGACATGACTGATGCAGGAAGGCCACGTGACATGTACCTTCAGGGTGGGGCTGGTGTGTGGGGTGTGTAGTCTGGCCCTGTGGTGTTTGTGTGCAGCCAGATTCTTGCGCAGTCGTTGGCCACTCTGTTGTGCGCATGTGTACCTTCGTCATCGCCGCTAAGCTGCGGTGCCTTGACGGGGACGTCACTTCCTGGGGCCGGGTCCTGGGTGCCCAGGATGTTGCGAGTTGTTTAGTTTTGACAGGTGGGACGTGTGTGGGTACAGTGGTGGATGTGTCCTGTCCACACAGGGGTGTCTGGGGAGGCCATGTACACTTTTCCCGCCCTTGCACTGTGTGCATTGTTTTCGTACCCTTGTTGTGTGTCTGCCTACCTGCGTCGTGGTGGTGCGTTCACTCCTAGGTGGTGCATCAGGTAGAGCAAGGGGATGGCCTGGAGTACAGGATTCATCTCTGGGTGGTCCGCCTTTTTAGTCTCCGTCAGGTAAAGTCGAGTCTCCGCCTTGGAATCTCGTGCGGTGTTTCTTAGCCGGTGGGGCTGTTTGGTTGTGGCATCGTAATTTGTACGCCGGGCGGTACGTCATTTCGTCGGACGGTGTGTCTCCATTGGCTCGCACCGCTACGTAGACTGGCGCACTTTGATGTCGGACGGCGCAGCAGGCTTGCCGGCGGTGTTTGCCTGACTAATCACATCCTAATTTGGCGGGCGTGTGGCCCGTTGCTGGCGGATGGTAATTTGCGGTTTTTGCCTCCGTCAGCACGGCGGTCGTGCTTCCGCCCGACATCGTAATGGGCCCCTATATTATTTACAACGATATTTA
Organism: Calotriton arnoldi; assembly: GCA_963921515.1. Taxonomy (NCBI): domain Eukaryota; kingdom Metazoa; phylum Chordata; class Amphibia; order Caudata; family Salamandridae; genus Calotriton; species Calotriton arnoldi. The sequence continues at coordinate 1,206,030 of CAWUFW010005889.1, read as the reverse complement.
GGATTCAATATTTTTGTACTTACCTGTTTGTAGATAGGAATTCGATATTCTGGTAGTCGATATTTTGTCACCGATATTTTTGTAGGTCGATATATAGCTCCTCGATATTCTGACAGTGATTCATTGCTCTTAACTGGTACACTATATTTTTTCTGATGTGCATGTTTAGTTGGGTCCATTTTAGTTTTACCATTATAATTTGCAATGTTTGATTTGTGCATTACCAAATGAAACAGCAACGTATTTCTTTTATCATAACTCACTTGTTCCTGTAGCAGATTCGTTGTTTTGTACTCCGTGTTTTTGGGACGGTTGTTTATCTTCATTCTGGTATTTTTTCAGTACCTAGTCACATAGATATGTTGGGTAAACAAGCCCACATGCTGGCATTGTCGGAAGGATTGTGATCTTTGTTGTTTTGTGCCTAGCAGCACTGTGCTAGGAACGGTTCTGAAAATAAGGGTACGTTTTCACCGGAAAACTAGGTTTTGGTAAACTCCTTTATTCCACTCGTGTCCCACCTTGTTAATTCAAATAATCACCGAAATTGCTTATTTGTGAAAAATATGATGTGGTGCCTGCTGTCAGATTAAAAGAAAAACTCATTAAAGTTAACAGTAAGGCAGAGGTGACACATTTGTGAGATGTTTGCTGTCACAAAGTCTGAAGCTGTGGTGAGCCTTCTGCAGTGGCACTATACAGCTCCAGACCTTCGGGCGACAACACAAGCTGTACATACTGCATTTTCCTTGTATTGCGAAGCTACACAAGCTAAGTTTGGGAGGCAAATTTACAATTAGAGTGCTGGGGCTGAAACCACTGCGGTATAGCAGGAGGGCAATGGGCCTGCCAGTGGCAGTGCATGGATGTGTCTGGGTGAAAGAGTGCGAGCGTGCTACCCACCTAACCCCTAACATCTGAAGCATCTAGTAAGCCCCTCCCCTATGTACTGAGCCATCTATACATGATGGGGCCTACCCATACTTACTAGGGACCTCTCTTATAGTAGTGATGGTAAGTTTCCCATATTGCTGTTTCCCTAGTCATGTTGGCCACTTCAGGCATTATTCAGGACCTGGTGTTATGGTTGCCATACTTGTTATATTGTGGGCATCATTGTCATTATAGTACCCACAACTGGTACAATATGTGCTGGCATAACTGTAGTACTTTTTGGCATATTATGGGCACACTCAAGACACCCTGACATAATGCTGGCAATGGCGTGTTGGCCATACTTACCTCATTTTTGCCCTCCAAAGTATGTCGTTCCCTTCCTAAGGCTGCCACCTCCATAATGGTGGTACTACATTGCATATTGTGGACATCTGTGACATAATTGCACCCTCATCACCATAATGTTTGCACTTGTGCAATGGTTGTAATATTGCCACATTATGGCCGTTCTTGATATAATGATTCTCTCGCCTGGCATAATGCTTTCTCTGCCACATGGGAGGTAATTATTGGCATATTGTGGTCATCCTTGATATGATGATGCTCTCTGTGGCATATTGTGGTAAGCGTTCTTGATATTTTGTTTTTATCTAGCAATTTAGAATGCATTTCTGCTGTTCTTAAGCTCTGTGACTAACAAATGCTAGTTACCCAATTCAGTGGTGTCTTGTGGATTGTTATCTGCCTTGTTATGTTGGCCTAGGCCTGGCTGCCATGCTGCTTTTCTTTGCGCACGTTACACTGAGCCGGGCCTCCCTCGCCCTTTGCTCGTGCCAAGTTCTTTTGCACTGTCTGCATTTTCTGTTGTTCACCTTTTTGGGCACAAACATGTACAAGGTCGCATAACAATGTATTTTGGTTCTTCCTGATATGGCCAGTCTCGCGCACCCAGACATAACATTAGGTGCAATTGCCATGAAGAATTTGGTATGCTTTTAATACTGTGGTTTACTAGCGCTTAGCACACTTGGAGAAATCCCTTTCAGTGAGAAGAGCTATGATGTCCTGCTGATGTAACTCTGCATCTAGAGACTGAGGTATGGGGGTTCGCTAGTCAAAGCCCAGAGGTCTTCTATTATTATAATAAACTATCTTACTGCAAGGGGAGGGTGGTAATGTTATTTATACGTTTATCCACTGAGCTCTGAGATGCTTTCCCCGTTTGTATTCTATGGAATTGTAACCATGCTGCTTATATTAGTCATATGCATTATGCTATTAGTACTGACACGTGTACTGTATATTAGAGCACGTAAGTTGGAATAAACATTTTAACCTATCCAGTGTCTCTTCCTACGCACCTTGTGGACAAGTACGAGTGAGTGACGAAAGAGTGTTCTTGCTTCTGCGAGTCCTGAGATAAAGATACCGTGTTCTGGGTTGTCCAAACATTAGTACTTGGGTGCTAATGGGATGCTAAGCTAGTTGGGTTGGGGTTTTTGGGTGCTACGGTATATGGTGGCAAACCACTGTATTCCGGGGTCCCATTTTCCTGTGCATAGCTCTGTGTATGTGCAGAAACCTTATGACATGGCGCCCAACGTGGGGCAGCTTATCTGCGAGACGCTTGAGTAGTACTTGTGCTTGTCCACAAACCCCTCGCGTACGCTTCCGGAGGCGTATGTGACGGTGATACCTCCTATATTGAATGTTTTATAGGTTCTTTCAAGCTTGATATTATTAAAAAAGGTTAGTTAACAGACCCATTTTTGTGCTCCCTGTTAGGTTGTCGAATATAATTGTTTAGTCATGGCTGGTGTGGCGATAGCTGCACATAGTCGAGAGCACTCCGAGACCACTTAGCTGTGTATGGAGTGCCCGATACAGGGGTCGAGTTGGTCTTTGTGGTTCAAGCCGATCCGGCTTATCACTTTGAAGTGTTTTACACTTGGATCACTTTTGAAGCGGTGGATGCAGGTGATAAGCTGTTTCATGAATATAAACCCACCGTTATTCCTGCTGCATATCGACCCTATACCGCTCTTGAAGTACCTCTCACGGCTTGGCAGCACCGTGTTTGGTTTAATGGCGCCCTACCACAACCAACTACCGCAGTTCGTTTAGGCCCCTTGTCAATTCAGGGGGCCACTTGGCCTGTATTGGCCGGGTATACCCCGCATCCAAATTATCTGGCATTACCGCTTGCGGAACTGCGCACTATGCATACCGAATTGGTACGAGTGCATCGAGCCCTAGTGACATACGTTACAGGTAGTCTACATGGAGCTGCTCCTGTAGTCGCAGGCCAACCAGCTATAGCCGCTGGAGTGACTATAAGTCCTGTCATGGTAAATTCTGTGATGGGCAAACGTCCACAAAATAAGGACGACTATCCTTACTGGCTTGCAGAAAAGTTCGATCAGATAGAAGCAGTGTTTCCCCATACATCCCCAGTAGATAAACACCGCATCCTCACGATAAGTTTGCCAAAAGACATAATCCCCGATTTGACATCATGTGAAAACTGGGGTAAGGTATTCGCAGCAGTTTATTCAAAATGTTTTGGAACTCCTTCCATGACGGTTCTCCCCTCTGTAATTAAAAAAGTACAGGATGAACATGGCCCTGAAGCGGCTGTGGAATTAGGGATGAGACTAGTGGGAGTGTTTGATGTAGTAGCTGAGCTGATCCTTGGAAATGTCAAGGGCGATGCTATGAACTTTCAAGTAGCGAATGCTTTGGCTTTGGTCCCAGAGTTGGACAGGCCCCGCGAATTACCGAAAATTATTGCCCGGGCTTATAAAACAATTGGAAGAAATAGCCTGGGCAACAAGCCTTTTGTAAAAATGCAAACTCAATCGCAAACACAAGTTACACAAACAAAAAGTGCATCTGAGAAAGATGATAAACCGGTCTTCACTAAAAAGAGTTGGAGACAGAAAAAACAGGGTAAGCAACAAAAGAAGCCGGGGTCGAGAGGCGCTTCCCCAGTTTCGGTTTCTTCTGAACGTACTTATGATTTACGTGATAGGTCAAGGATTAAATCACCAGAAAGGTTTCAGAGCTCTGATACGCGTTCTCCTCGTTCTTCACAGGCCCAGACGTCGTCACAGGCTGGTGGAGGAGGACGGCAAGATAGAGGAAGGGGCCGAGAGGCTCCCCAGGAGCGAGACCAACCTCGACAACAAGTCAGAGGGAAAGCAGAAGATTTTCATCTTCCTCGACCGCAATTTCAGAAGAAAAAAGTTGCCGCTGTCACAGCGAAATATGCCTCAGACCGTGAGAACGAGACTCCAGAATTGGACGTGGGCAGTGACCCTCCTAGACAGCGCCGCGGAAGTTACCATAGTGCGGGAGGCGCTACGTCCTCATATGGAGGCGACAGCAACTGAAACATTCGTTACTGTAGAGACAGCTGACACGAGAGTGGCACCCCCTGACAGACTATATAATATAGTCATACAAATTGAAGGTGACATACCGCGTGATATAAAAGGGATTTTTGGGAAAATCTAACCTCTTCATATGACATTTTGTTAGCAGAGGTGGATTGGCCACCCCCATTCGTTTTAGCTGCACATAAAGGAGAGGAGGTAATCCTTCCAAGCTTCTCACGGCATGTCCCAAAAGACAAAGCTGAAGCACTTGCAGCTGAGTGGGCTGTGTACCTGGCACCAGCGTTATACCGCAACCATGTGGGATGGGATGAAGAATCACCTCCTCATGCAATACCTTTGCGGTCACTACCGCAGCCACAACCCCAATATCCCATCAAACGGCAGGCAAAAGGCCCCGTCTCCGAAATTCTGACACAGTTGGAATATCAGGGAGTAATTGAACCGTGCGTATCACCTATGAACAATCCCCTTTTCGTGGTTTCTAAACCCGATGGATCGTACCGCTTAGTTTTGGATTACCGGCATTTAAATACTCATTGTCGGAACTTTGCGGTGCAAAATACACACAGTTCTGCGCTTGTAGACAGTCTTGTTCGTAAAAAATACAAAACGACACTTGACCTTTCAAACGGTTTCTACACGCACAACCTAGCCCCGGAGAGTGGTCAATGGACCGCATTCACTTCCGGTGGTAAATTATTCCAGTTCCGGCGTTTACCCATGGGCTACAAAAATAGTCCGGGTATATTTGCCGCCCGTGTTGTTTCTTTGTTAAATGACATTGATCAAGACGCATGTTCGTATGTAGATGACATCTATCTGACGGACGACGAATTATTTCAGCATTTGTCCCGTGTGGACCGCATTATTCTTGAATTTGCTGAGCAGGGTTACAAATTTAACTTTGCTAAATCACACATTGCTGAATTTACAGTTCTGTTCTTGGGCTATGAGCTCAACAACGAAGGTAAGGGCTTAGCCCCCCATTTCTTGGAAAAATTTGCACATTTGTGCCCCCAAATACTCTGAAGAAACTTCAGTCTTTGCTGGGTTTCTTGAATTTCGGGCGTACTTACATTCCCGAATATGCCCAGCGTATCAAGCCTTTGTATGCTTTGATACAACCTACTTATTCAAGGTCTTGCTGGCTGCCTGAGCATACCTCAATTCTGCAGTCTTTGCAGACAGACCTTTTGGAGTCTAAATATCTTTTGACTCGTGATAACCACACAAACCTGGTGATTAGAATAATTCCGGGGCGGTGGGATTCACATACTTAACCTTTAATGAAGGTGATACAGTACCCATCGCATACAAGTCACATCTGTACACTTCCGCTGAATTGCGCTTTACATCTGTTGAAAAAGTTCTAACTGCAGTGCAAATGGCGATTCTAAAGGAACGCGCACTGGCACAGGGAAAGCGAATTCTGGTGGTAACACCCTGTCCTGCCCTAGAGGCAGTAACAAAGGCAAGTGTACCGAACTCAAAAGCAATGCATCCCCGTTGGATACAATGGGCTACATCCTTGACGTCTTCGGACGTCACTTTTGTTTTTGATTCTTCTCTTCAGACTCAGGAGTTTTTGCAGTATGAATTCGTTCATCCTCCTCCTTTGTTTATACTACCGCTTGAGGATTACAAATGTGTGATCTACACCGATGGTTCGGCGCAACCGGCCACTGGGTCCAAGCACGCTTATTCAGCTGCATGTGCTATTGTTGCGGGTTCCTTTGTGAATGGAACGTTCAAATCCTCTGTAGTGCACACTCGCACACTTGGAGATAGTACCGCACAATTGGCCGAGCTGCATGCATTGCTACTTGCACTTGAGTTCGCTTCTCAGGATGAGACCACTCTTATTGTATGTGATTCTTTTTACTGTGTACAATCGTACAATGACAATCTGTTTTTCTGGTCGAAAAACGACTACAAGGACGCAAAGGGAGCACAATTAAGCATAAAATGCTTTGGGTTCGAGTGGCAGAATTGCAACAACGTCTGCCCCTCACACAGGTGGTTCACACCTTAGGCCATCAGCGGGTGGGCGCACACGCTATAGGTAACGATCTGGCAGATGAAGCTGCCCGTTCAGCAGTAGTCACGTGTTCAGTAGCAGCGGTTACCAGGTCCATGTCTAAAATAGACCCTGTTACATTAGCAGCTATTGCTGCAACCAAGGAAGGTAATAATTACCCTACAGGTTTCCCTTCCAAGTATTCTTACACATTAAGTCCCGATCAGGTTCCTTATGTAACTATTTTTTTTTTTTTTTTTTTGTCTGGCTGCAACATTCGTCCCTTGATTCTGTTAAACAACATTTGTCCCTCCTTTCAGGCAATATTGATCTGTCCGACTTTGTTTTGGGACCTCGTGGTCCCCGTCCTAAAAGATTCATTTATGAAACATATAATGAACTCTGGAAGCTATCACAAATGGAAGCTGCTTCCCGTCTTCGGGAAATAGATCAAGCAAATTTGGAAAAGGTGCTTGCTGTTGTTGACAATAGTATTAATACCCTGTCTTCTCGCATTTATACTTTGGAGAATATTGTGTTCTCTGTTGTTGATATTGTACAAGATGATGTTTCTGTGTTATATCATGGGCAGAATCAATTGCGTTCGGTTATGCAGTTTGCATGGACTTTACAAACGCTCAAGTTAGGTAAAGTTCCTTGGCATTTTTGAACACCTCTGCATTATTTCTACCTTTTAATTTAACTGACAAACAGCAATTTATGTCCATGAAAGATGCAACTTACACTCTATTACATATCGAAAAGATGGATCCTTTACCGTTCTCTGTTGCAGAACTCGATTCTGCTGTGTGGCTAGTTCATGGGGTTATCGCTTTACCTTTTTCCTTGTTCGAATTTGACTCGTGCATGAAACATTATCCTGTGGGCCGTTACCGGCCCTTGGGCAGTGCTTTCCTGCATGAACTCTGGTCCTTGCCTTTCATGTATAAATGCCTTCGGGACGGCAAGGAAGTCTTTCTCACGGGGAGTACTGCGACTCGACTATGGGTCATTCGCTTATTTGTAAACACATTAAATTGCATAGCTCATGTAGCGTTTCCGCTCCTAATCTTGCTTGTGTGCTGAAAGGTATTCCTGCTCCTGTTATTTCTCCTACTTTCACTCTCCTTTCCAATGGTAGTTATTTACTTTTAAATAACGAAAACTGTTGTGGCCTGCAAGCTGGCATTCCTTACATTGTAACAGTTTCGCACAGGGTTGTCTGCTGCAAAAATTTGCTTTTTCCTCCCCCTCATGGCAAGGTTGATATCTCTATTTGGCCTTCCATCCCTACCATGGAAGCAGATTTCAATAGACTGAGCAGAATAAAGGCACTATTATTAAACGAGGAAGTTATGCTCACGTCCGCCCGGGAGACATTCATTCTCCAGGTGGCGAGTACCCACAGTGAAATACAGGCCCTTTTAAACACTAATCTCCCCCAACATTTTGGGGAGTTAATACATCGTATTTTTAACGCATCTAACACTGAAGGCCTAGTACACTTTTTAAGGTCGTTGGGTCGGGCTTGGTGTCCTCCTTCCAAACTATTTTTGGTGCCATCCCGGCTTTCATACATTCTATTTTTTCCAGTGTCTTTGGCGGTTTCCCATTGATCCTCGCTTTAGCGGCTGGTGTCTTGCTCTTAATTTGCTTTCTGCGCAATGGCTGCTCCCCGATGGGACCTGCTCGATCCAGAACGCCTCCAGCTGCTCCGTGAGCGCCTTTTGGCTGGTTTTGGTGTCTTGCCATTGGCGACACTGAGTGTGTCATATACTCTTTCATTTCGCTTTGCGTATTTCACTTGCGTGCAACCTGTGATGACTTGTGTCCGCTGTCCTTTCACCTGGACTCTGGATTATTGCCTCTCCAATTCGTCATTGTCTGTTCCGGATTTTGTTCAGTTGATGGGTCCCTTAGAGGCCCATGAGCAGGACTGTTCCGTTGCTGGCTGTATGGCGCGTGCGGCTGCACTGGGGATTTTGGCGCAATGGGATATCTGGGCGGCTGCCCAGGATCTCCTACAACGGAGCTGTTTTGATTATCACGCAAGCTGTCCCGCATTGCTTCTGGATGCTCCCTTTGTTGAGGAGCATTCCTGCTCTTTTGCTCTCATGGATTGGATGGCATCTATGTTTTTTGACAATTCCAATGATGAACTCTTGGAGGGTTTGGCTTTTCTCTGCACTTACACTTTCATGGATTGACCTGCCCTTCGCCGTTTGGGCGCTCCCTGTGCTCCAACGGCTGTGTTTTTCCTCTGATGGGCCTCTGTCTTGGCCGCTGGACTGACCAGGGGAGGGTGTCTTGTGGATTGTTATCTGCCTTGTTATGTTGGCCTAGGCCTGGCTGCCATGCTGCTTTTCTTTGCGCACGTTACACTGAGCCGGGCCTCCCTCGCCCTTTGCTCGTGCCAAGTTCTTTTGCACTGTCTGCATTTTCTGTTGTTCACCTTTTTGGGCACAAACATGTACAAGGTCGCATAACAATGTATTTTGGTTCTTCCTGAAATGGCCAGTCTCGCGCACCCAGACATAACATTAGGTGCAATTGCCATGAAGAATTTGGTATGCTTTTAATACTGTGGTTTACTAGCGCTTAGCACACTTGGAGAAATCCCTTTCAGTGAGAAGAGCTATGATGTCCTGCTGATGTAACTCTGCATCTAGAGACTGAGGTATGGGGGTTCGCTAGTCAAAGCCCAGAGGTCTTCTATTATTATAATAAACTATCTTACTGCAAGGGGAGGGTGGTAATGTTATTTATACGTTTATCCACTGAGCTCTGAGATGCTTTCCCCGTTTGTATTCTATGGAATTGTAACCATGCTGCTTATATTAGTCATATGCATTATGCTATTAGTACTGACACGTGTACTGTATATTAGAGCACGTAAGTTGGAATAAACATTTTAACCTATCCAGTGTCTCTTCCTACGCACCTTGTGGACAAGTACGAGTGAGTGACGAAAGAGTGTTCTTGCTTCTGCGAGTCCTGAGATAAAGATACCGTGTTCTGGGTTGTCCAAACATTAGTACTTGGGTGCTAATGGGATGCTAAGCTAGTTGGGTTGGGGTTTTTGGGTGCTACGGTATATGGTGGCAAACCACTGTATTCCGGGGTCCCATTTTCCTGTGCATAGCTCTGTGTATGTGCAGAAACCTTATGTCAGTGGCACTCAGATTACTGCCTGTCCTGCTTTGCCAGGATTCAAATGTGTGGCTGTCTGATCATTGCAGATGTAACTGGAAAGTTTTTACCCATGGAGCCATACAACTCTTGTTGGAAATTCGCCCTCCCTGCAGAGCATCCCCTTTATTTTTTGCCTTTTTACTGAACCCTATTTTTGTTGGCTGTAGACACTGAGCACTTTACTCCTGTGGTGAACTGCTTGTGCTCTCCCTTTTAAACATATTAAAATTGGTATACCCCAATTGGCACATTTGTATTGCTTGTAACATCCTAGTATAAGGTGCTGTCTGTACCCGGGGCCTGTAAATTAAATGCTACAAGCGGGCTGCACCACTCATTGTGCCACCCACTTAAGTAAAAGGAACAAATGATGAACGGAATGCTTAACAATGGAAACATTCCCCCCCAGTCACAAAGATCTGGGTTTAATCCATTGTTCTTTTGCTCACCACACCACCCTAGTTTGGACCCAGCAATATGCAATTGAGTCTTGACCGTGCTCCACATGGGAACAGTCCAGCCCGAACTGCCAAGCCAGGTCCTTCCTGGACCGGAAACAAGCATCCTGGGACCGGTTTCAGGGCATCACCCCTCATCAGCCAGGCTAGCTAGACTCCAGTGGCATGGTGAGCGCAGGACCCATGTGTGGGCATAACATTCCCACTTAGGGCGACACAAGCAAAAGGAACAAATGATGGACGGAATGCTTAGCAATGCAAACATTCAACCCCAGTAACAAAGATCTGGGAATAATCCATTGTTCTTTTGCTCACCACACCACCCTAGTTTGGACACAGCCATATGCAAATCAGTCTCGGCCCTGCTCCTCATGGGAACAGTCCAGCCTGAACTGCCTAGCCAGGTCCTCCCTGGACCAGAAATGAGCATCCTTGTACCGGTTTCGGGGCATCACCCCTCATCAGCCAGGCTAGCTTGACTCCAGTGACACAGTGAGCCAAGTACTCACATCTGGGCATACCCTTCTCACTTAGGGAGACACAAGCAAATACAATATGCACTGTTGTTCCCTGCAGGCTTGAGAATCCAGGTGGAGGGAAACCTTCTTTACTGCACCTGTGGCAGCACAATATTTGTTGGACACTAACAAAGTCCGTAGCGGGGGCTTCCTGACCCTACTGACCCTGCCTGGCCACGCACCCAGAAAAGGCGATGCATAAGAATAAGAAAAGGACTCCGTCCATCATGGCAACAGGCGAGAGCCAATAGGGAGTGTGCTCTGGATGTGGCTGCCCTACGGGGGCTCTGGGAAAAAGATGTGGAGGTGACCTCGGTCCTATGTGATGACTCAGATATGGAGTCAAAGAGCCACTCAGGATAAGACCACAGTAGAATTCGACTTAAGGACACCCCTTGCACAGCAGACAAAATGATATAATGGAATGATAAAGCACATCCCCCTTGCCACCCGTGTTGTCATGAGCTGCTGTGCTAAGTCTTTATCTCTATGAATTTTCAATTGGGGTGGCCGGAGACAGGCGGGCCATATCGAATATGCACAGCTATGTTTGTTCTCTCATCTTGCTCCCGCCTCAGCACTAACTGGCTTGATCCAGCAACAGACTGCCAGGTCTTCTTAGTCTTCATCTTCATGGATGATATTGAATAGCAACAGCAAAACACCTTTGACCTTCCTGCATGTATGCACCTGTTTGAACATATTTGTGGCTTGGTGTGGCACATGCCAGAATAACCCCCTCCAGGCCAAGTTATGTGACGTTCTGTTATTTATTCTGTCTCTTGCCTGCTGAGCCTTTGCTCTGGACTGAGTTAAGGGTTATCTTTCGGCCTTCGTACGGTTGGCAGATCAGCCCATTTTGTTTAAGTCACTGATTGTGATGCGATTTTTGAAAGCGCTGCAACACATTTCCCCCTTCTCTTCTTGTCATTCTACATCAAACCTTAATCTAGTCCTGACTTAGTTGCTCTTCGTTCAAGCTGCTTCACAGCTTTCCTTTATTGTTCCTTACTGTCAAGACTGTGTTCCTCTTTGCCATCACTTTGGCACGGCGTGTGAGTGAGCTTTGGGCTCTTTGTGTCACTCCACCATAGACTTCCTTCTTCTAAACAAACTGGTTCTGTGGAGGTGGGCATCTTTCCTTTCGAAAGTTGTGACGCCTTTCCACGTCGGTTAAGCCATCACCCTGCCAGCCTTCCATGCTCCTCTTCAATGCTCGAAGGAGGAGAAGAGACTTCATGTCTTGTGCCCAAGAGATTGCTGAGCTTCTAAATAGATCGTACCAAAGACCACTAGGTGGATGTTCAGCACTTTGTGGGGTTCTCTGGAGCAAAAAAGAGCAAGGCAGTGCAGAAGAGAACCATCTCCCGCTGGATCAGTCACTGCATTAAGATCTGCTACGCACCTGACCAAAAGCAGCCTCCGGAAGCTCTGCATACTCATTCTACCACTGCCAAAGCTGCTACCACTGCATTCGGCACGTGGAGTTCCTGTCCTAGATATTTGCCAGGTGGCTACTTAAGCATCCCTCCATACGTTCTCAAAGTATTATTGCCTGGACAGTCATCTTCACTGGGAGGGGCATTTTGCCCGCTTGGTCCTGCGGGACTTTCTCTATCAGAAGAACAAGTTACTTACCTTCAGTGATGCTCTTTCTGGTAGAGACTCTATCAGATTCATCAGTGACCTTTCCATCCTCCCCATCCTGTGATGACTCTATCCATGAATATAATTCCAAGTCTAGGAATTTGCACACTGTCTACCAATTTGCTTTTTGAGCTCTGTGGCTGGAGGCGTGGACAGTCCGAAAACAGCTGACATCAGCTCGCCAGAATGGTGCCTCTATAAGCCCTGCACGCCATTTCCGGAGAAGAAAGGCATCAGTGCTCAGCCACAAGGTACCTCCTTCTTGGGCTCAGAGGTACTGCTGAAAAGTTTTTAGGTCCAGTTTGACGCCTGGGGAATAATCAAAAGGTGAGGAGTCTGCAGCTAGATAGAGCCTCGACCAGAAAGAGCATTACCGAAGGCAGGTCATTTGTTCATTACGTATCAAAAATTAGTGCAGTTCTTAAAAATTGATTGTTTTACCCCACTGTGGGCTTTAGAGCGATAATGATAACAAGGGGCAAGGTTTGAATGGAGCTCTAATGTGACTTTCCCTAGCCATTTACAAGTCGTCCACATTAATACATTGGGGAAATGGGAAGATTATGCTTGTGCCAGGAAACAAATTTATGGCCTGATTGCCTAGGCATATCTCTCAAACAGTGTCAGGGGATCTCTTTTTGGAGGTCTCTAGCCTGGTTTGGTAGCTTAAAGTATCTTTTTAAAAATTAGATGGGTGCCCTCACGGTAATGTCAAAAGTTCGACCTGTGTCATGCAGGACTGGTAATTGGTTAGTCATTCCTGTGTCTAATTTAATAGGATTTAAGAAGGCAATGCAATAGTATTTTGTCTAGTTAGGTCGAGCATTCGAGACCTCTTGTATATACTTTAGTATATACTTATATGTGTATGTACTTTGTGGGCTCTGGAGATCAGCCCTAGGACTTGTCTTCTTCCGCTTAGGGACTTTTTTTTCTCTTCATCTGCCTCTATTTAACTGTCTTGATAGAAAATGACCAGTAGAGGTCAGTAAAATAGCAGAATTGTTCTCTGCTTGTTCAACTGCCTCAATTTAACTGTCTTGATAGAAAACAACCAGTAGAGGTCAGTAAAATACCAGCATTGCTTTCTGCTTAGGTACTTTATTTTTTTAATTTTTATGGCAACTGCCTCTATTTAACTTTCTTGATAGCAAAAGACCAGCAGAGGTCAGTAAAATACTAGAATCACTTTAGCATTCTCTAGATTCCAGTCCATAGATATTGTCTTCCACAAGCACCCGTAGACAATAATATTTTTTTTTAATCTTGTATTTTCAGTGATATGACCACTGAAGGACCTGATTTTATATTAAAAACAGAGCTTTGGACTATACCATTTCCCTCTGAAAGGCAATATTTCTCTCCATGTGTACCCATACCTGGCGTGTCACGCAGTATGGTGCTTACTTTCCCTCCATGTTAAAGAACAGTAGATGTTTCAGCGCCTAGGCTAATGTGCTGCACTGCTAAATATATATAAGGTCCCAAATGCGAGACCGATTGCATTGAAAATGCTTGTTTTCAAACAGTCTTGGTATCCTAACAGTACCCAGGGTTTGAGCTCGAGGGGACCGTGAAAATGGGCAAATAATAGCTACATTTTGAGATTTTGGTGAAAAATAGCAAAAAGGTGCTCCAGATAAAAGTGTGTTTTTTCAAAAAAAAATCTGAAATGAGGTGTTTGCTGTGATAAAGCTACCATCTTCCCAGGTTTTAGGAACATTCAGAGCTGAAAAAAATGCAAAATTTTAAACCACAGTTCTGGCATTTTTTAAAGCAGTAGCACATTTTTCCAATTTTTTTCTGCTCTCAACCCATTTCCAGTTTGTGCTGGTGATAAGCCGTTTTGGGCCCATCATTTTTCATATACTCAGCTTCTCCTTTGGTCCTCCAACAGATCTTGCTCTGTACTGAGAGTGGTTGAGAATGAGGGAATATTACAGCTATCAATGAGGACCAGGAATAGGATAAAGGTGTGCTTTAAAAAATAAAAAAAAATCAGAAATGAATTGTTTGCTGTGATAAAGTCACCACCTTCCCAGGTTTCAGGAACATGCAGAGCACAACTGTTTCATAACCTTGATATCAGACTCATATAGATCAATCTCATCAGTAACTCATATTCTTATATATGTAGAAGGTGATAACTACAGGACCAAGCCTCCTGAAGATGTTTAGTCGTGCTAATAGCATACAAACCAACAACTCAATTAGAGCCAATAGAAACATCAGAGTGTGGGTTTGATGTTCAATAAATTTTCTATTGAAAACTTCTCTAGTCATCTGGAAATTTAGAATTTGAAAAAGCACATTCATTTAGGCATGGAAAATCAATAAACTGAGTCAAATAGTTAGTTAATACATTTTATCAAATAGTTAAAGAAACTTATTAATGAGTTTAGAAAATACAATAAATCTTACAATGGAAATGGTTTCACAAAATATACCAACCAGTTCTAGGAATAGCCTCAAATCGATCAGAAAAAAAGGGAAAGGGGACCTCTCAGCCGAGAGATCCTTGGGCACACAGGGCGTAGGCTCAGTTCAGAGAGCCAGTTAGAATCGCATCTGTGATTTAGGAGAGTTCTGCAAAGCTCCAAACAAGCCAATTTAGTTCAAAGGGCAGTGCCTAATTTCTCAGGCACTTCAGTTCGGCAAAGTAAATGGCGAAGCTCCCCTTCAGCATGCAGTGCTGAGAAAATGAGAGCAAGGCAAGTAAATGATGAAAGGACTAGGCAATTATACCCCAAAAGGTTCCGGAGTTGGCAACCTTTGACATTGCGGTTCGATCACGTCATTCATTTCATTGGACAAGATAAGGGGTAAAGCATCCACATGGTCTCCAAAAAAACACAAACCCGGAAAAGTAGGTGGAGAGATGACTTCAACATCACATTTGACTTATTAGGTTGAGCCTAGCGGCAGCGCGCACGTGCTGCTCGCTCTGCAAGGCATGCTGTATTAGGGTATGCATTGGAAGCTCTCCTCCCATATTTGTCATTGGCTTGTGTCATTGTCTTTCGTAAATACTGGCTTCTGATTCATAAATAGGCTTGTTAGTCCCTCCTTGGCACTGCCTTGTCATCATTTGTCACCTCCCATGATGACTGCCCCTTTTACTTTGGTTGTTACAGGGTAGGTCTTATTTTAGTAATTAAGCACTATTTTCTTTAATGTGTTTCTCCTCCTGCAGGCACGGCATGCTTTCCTGCAACATTCAGGGCGCCATAAGCTTTACAGGCTGTCACCCGCACAATGTATACGGGCGCCATTCCGTGTTTCAGTACGGTGCCTACTTTGATGTTTTTTATTTAATTACTATGGCGGTCGCTTCACATACATGCCGCAGTTACTTTTATTTTTAAATCATGTAGGGATGCTCAGAGCACACTCTTGGTGGGATGTTATTTTTATATAACTAAAAATTCACACGCTTGACAATATTACTTGTATTTATTTTTTTAACATAGTCAGCGTGGCGCAGGACGTTCCAGGGCGGGTGCTTTGAACGTGGCTATAGCAAGTCGTCCGTGCAATTGAATAGTGTTTGGTGCTCAAAACTAATGAGTTTCAGTGCCTTGTCAGGGAAAGAAGCACTATATACGGGTGTAGCGAGCTACCCATCCGCTAATGAGCTTAAGCTCTTTGTCAGGGTAAAGAAGCGCTATAAGTGTTGTCACAATAATGTCAAGGCTGCCCGGGGGGCCACGTAGGGGCCCTCCAACAGGGCGGCCGCCTTAGTGCCACAGGAAGGCACAGAAGTCTGCAGACTAGGCTCCCTGTGCTAGGGACCAGGGGGTCGGCTGGCCGCGTCACTTCCGGCCGTGGGAGGGGGACAGGGGTACAAAAGCCTTCCCCCACCCACTGGAGGGTCTCTTGACCGCTGCCCGTCTCGCTGTTTGCCACGCCGCACTGCGAGTCCGCGCCCGAGCCAACCCTCCGGTGAGTGCATCTCTACCCCCACCCCCCCCTACTAGCTTGAGCGGCCGGTATCGGCCATTGCCCATGCTTGGTTCGTTGCAGGAGGGGTGGGGAACAGCTCACAGAGCGTTTTTCGGTGATAATTTGCACCGGAAAGCTGCGTGGTTCAGAGACGGCTTCGGGCAAACGGATGCGTGCCTGGAACATCTAAGTCCAGCAGCAGCCTCCCCTTCCCGCCGGCTGCCCTGGAGGCAGTTTGGGTTTGGGGAGAGTGCAGCGGCGGTGCAGGCAGAGATAAACTCAGGCGAAGAGAGGGCGCTCGCACCAGCCATTAGGTTCGCGGCGACGGCACTTTCCAGAATATGTGGGGGCCGCTGGTGGGGGGGCAAGTGGTGGGACAGCGCAATCTGCGGGAGCTAGTGATGCGGGTCAGGTCCCTCGCAGGCCTTAATGGGACCCGCAAGCCCTTTGGGGCGCAGGCTCCTCACTGGCAGGATCGGCGCGGCGGTCTGCACCCACCCCTCCTAGCCAGAACTACCCCGTCATCACCTGCTGTGACGGGGCCCGGGGTGAGTCTAGGCCCCTGGGGTGGTTTCTCTCCCGACTCAGACATTGTTGTGTGTCTGGGTGCCCTGTGTCGAGGTGTGGATCCTCATTGCGATGTCGGGTGCACCGCGGGAGGAGTGTTGGCAGCGGGTGGCCCTGTGCGCTTTTTGGGGCAGTGGATCTGTCCCCTGCCACAGCCATGCGGCTGTTGCATGGGCCGCGTAGCAGCGGCATTGTGGCTCAGGGCGGGCGATACGGGGCTGGTCGCAACTCAGGCTTCCTGTTTCGGGTTCCCCCCCTGATCACGTTTGGGACCTGTACAATGGCTGTGGGTCGGGTCGTAGGCAGCGGCGTGATGGGGGTGGGTTCAGAGCGTCGCGCTGGGTGGTTGGGGGGCAGAGGCGATGGCTTTCTGGGGTGGGTCTGACCCGTACCCCCCCGCCATTCCTCCGTTGTGAGATGGTTCCTCTCACCCAGTTGTCGCAGTCCTATGGGCGCTATTGAAGGACAGATCAATTTTGACCCCCCCTTATCAGGAGCTTTGTGAATCGACACTTTACCCAACACTAACTATACACCTTTGACACAAAAAACATGGCTCCATGTCATGTAAATAGCTAAACACATCCCATCAGCACTATCATATATATTTATATTCATACTCAATTTACACTGACAGTACACATTAGACACAGCCCCCACACCATCACAGGCACAAGGGGCCATATGTAGGTAATTTCTATTTACCGATTCCTAAATACCGAATTTTACCGATTCGGTATTTAAGAATCGGTAAATAGAATGTAGGTAAACATTCGGTAAATTTTACCGATTCGGTAATATTCGGTATTACCTATTCGGTATTTACCGAATCGGTAATAAGGAATACCTTCCCATTCATTCCTATGGGCCTGGAGGCCCATAGGAATGAATGGGAAGCCATTCACTATTACCGATTCGGTAAATACCGAATCGGTAATAGGGGAGCATATTCAAGGGTGGCAGGGTGTCAAATTGACACCCTGTTGCACCCCTGAATCGTGCATGTGTGCACATGTGGCGCACATACATGCCCTAAGGGCATGTTTGTCTGCCACATGGCACTTTTAAAAAGCACAAAATTGCTTTTTAAAAGGTATTCAGTATTTACCACCAACTTGTAGTTGGTGGTAAATAACGAATCCTGAAACCATAAATGCACTCACTTGAGTGCTCCCTACATAGGATTTAAGTAATCGGTAATTTACCGATTCCTTAAAATAACGAATCGGTAAATTACTGATTCCTTAAATCCGGCCTCCTACATCTCAATTGCCTAAATACCGGTCGGTAACGGGAGATTTACCGAATTTCGGCCGTTACCGACCGGTATTTAGCTACCTACATATGGCCCAAGATGCCTTAATGCCATGTAGTGGGCAAACCACTTGCCATCTCAATTGCACAGCCGTATCAACATGTATTCATACCCGATCCACAGCAACAGTGGAGATTTGATGCAAACCCCCACACAATCACATGCACAGCCCAGTCCCAGGCACAATGGCCTGCATAACCCGGCTCCAAGCATTAATAAAAGCAATAATAAAAGGCATTGTCATTTACAATACCAGTAGGTGAAAGTTTTGAAAATGCGAGACCTATTGCATTGCAAATGCTTGTTTGTAAAAGAGAATAGAATAGGAGCCTCTAAAACAGTCCACTGGGGTCAAAAAGCCATCTTCCCAGCCGCCTCAACAGGCTGCGCTGCAAAGAATGTTGCAGTATACGTAACAGTAGCAGAAAAAAGGAACAACCAGCGCTGCAACAAATATTGCAGTAAAGGTAACAGTAGCAGAGGAAAGGAACAACCAGAACAACTAATATTCTGTATAACGTACTCTTGCAAAACTGGGCCTTTGTGAAAGCAGAAATTTAGCAAGTCATGCTCCATGGGGATAAATGAAATAAAAATCGTTTGAGGCCTATCACAGTTATACTAACTTATAAGTAAATTGGGTCAAATCATGATGCAAATAAACATTTAAAAGTCATCACATCATACATGTCAATAAATTCAGTTTGTAATGTAAATGAAGACATGTGAGTGTGAGGCACTCATGCATTTTTTAAAGTACAAACGTGCACTTTTCTCTTAAACCTTTGAATATTAACATCGATTCTATGTCAAAACATTGGTACATATATGAAGTTCATTTTTCATAAGTTTCACGTAAGCACATTAAACAATGAAAGTGTAGCACCGACATTACTTTTTATAAATTTTCGGTGCACACGTTTAAATCAGTTTAGTATTTTAGCACATCTGTGAGTCTTATGTTTGAATCTTTCTCAAAAACACATTATTATCACATATTATTGCTTTCAGCAGGTTTTAAATCGTTAACTCATTACTTTAATAATCACATTCTACATTTGCTGCATGCTTTTACGATGCAGTAACTAAGGGGCACATGCATCAAGCCCGCATTTTGCGATTTCTAAATAGCGAATTTTACCGATTCGCTATTTAGAAATCGCAAAATGCAATGCATGAAGGATTTGCCCAAAAAAATGCGATTCCTTAAAATTCCTTAATTGCGACTCGCAAATTGCGAGTCGCAATTAAGTAATTGATTCCCATTCATTCCTAAGGGCCTGGAGGCCCATAGGAGTGAATGAGAATTACATGCGCAATTCTGCGAGTACTCCATTGGTACTCGCAAATTGCTGATGCTATTCAGGAGTGCAAGAGTGCCAAAAGGACACCCTGTTGCACCCCTGAAATTGTTATGTACACCCATGTTGCGCACACACATGCCCCAAGGGCATGTGTGTGTGTAACATGTAACTTGAAAAATGCACTTTTGTGCATTTTTCAAAGTTTTCATAAATTACCATCAACTTAAAGTTGATGGTAATTTGCATTTCTTAATAGCAAATTCGCAAATTTTTATTTTTTGTTGCATTGCATTTAGGGAATCGCAAATTGCGATTCCTTAAATGCAATCGTAATTAAGAAATCGCAATAAATTGCGATTTCTTAAACTGCGAGTGCCAAACACTTTAATGCATCGCAAAAGGCCATTTTGTGGGCGCAAAGGGCCGATTTTTGCGAATCGCACCGTTTGCGCTCGCAAAAACCTTTGATGCATGTGCCCCTAAGTCATCTTCATATTTCAAGTCTTTTCTCTTAGTATTTATATACATATTTGCATCATTGCCATTTCCATGTAATGGTCAAATCCGGAATTTTATCATACAATCTTAGATTATCATCTCTGCTCCATCACTGGAAACTAGTGTGAAACCAATGGATGATCCATGAATTCTATAGATATCTGAAAAGTTCCCTTCTGGTTGCAGGGATACATAGGGTTTGTAGGTTCTCCAAGAACCCTATGGGCCTGATTCACAGAACTAACTTACGTCAAAAACGTAAAGTTAGTACTTTTTGGTATTCACAGAATACACTTACTCATTTTGGTATTCACAGAATGAACTTGGGGGCATATTATCAAGCGGCAGCGATAATTATCGCTGGCCGCTGTTAGCGTGAGGAATCCTATCGCCAGCTATCGCTGGAAATTATCGCCATGCTAGCGCTGTATTAACAATGCTTAGCGCAAAGGCGATAATTTTCCAGTGATAGCGATGTTTTTCATGGAACATCGCTGGTTTTCCAGCGATGTCCCATGGAAAACGGCGATATACTTGGTGATAGGGCCTGTGGTCTTAGCCACACAATCCACCCCCCATGTTAGGTATGCCTTAGTCAGGAATTTAGCAGACGTTAAATTCCTGCGTTAAGGCATACTTAACGCAATTTAAAATATCGCTAACCCACGTTGCTAATATGGCGATACCTGGGTTAGCGATATTTCCCATGTTGTTTTCACAGGCACGCCTCCTTTGCATCTCATTAGCGATGCGATGGGAGGCGTGCAGAAAACGGACGCTAAGTCAGGAATCACGCGCTAGCGTGTCCTTGTTAATTCGCGATAAAATTATCGCCGCTTTTCGTCCGAAAACGGACGCTAAAGCGGCGATAATTCATTAACGCCGCCTTGATAATATGCCCCTTAGTCATTTCGGTATTCACAGAAGTTAGTAGTCCTAACTTTAGGACTCCTAAATGCCTTCTGTGAATACCGAAAGTCTTAAAGTTAGGATTTTTCTCAGTTTAGGAGTAGTAAAGTAGTTAGGAGTCCTAACTTTACTACTCCTAAACTGAGAAAAATCCTAACTTTAAGACTTTCGGTATTCACAGAAGGCATTTAGGAGTCCTAAAGTTAGGACTACTAACTTCTGTGAATACCGAAATGACTAAGTTCATTCTGTGAATACCAAAATGAGTAAGTGTATTCTGTGAATACCAAAAAGTACTAACTTTATGTTTTTGACGTAAGTTAGTTCTGTGAATCAGGCCCTATGTATCTACAGCGAACTGAGCTGCACCATACAATGGTTTTAATTGTATACCCAGATTAGATCAATTCATATGATGAAATATATAGTGTGGAAAATGGGTATCAAGGAAACCATGTATTTCTAAATTGGGGATAGGATGTAGAGTTAATGAGCAGTGGTTATTTGTACATCTTTGAATTTGTGGGTACCCGTACAAGCATATGATTTGAAGGGTATTTTTCAAAATGTCTTCTTCCTTAACCCCTTCCATGCGGCACAAATTTTCGCCCTGTGCGGGGGTTTTTATTAGTGGGCGGGGATTCGACGGCTCCCGGCCGTCGTGTGCACACGCCCACCGTGACGCATGATGGCCGGGAGCCGTCGTGAGCATACAAGGGGTTAAATCCTGGCTTACGTTTGGAAGGCAGAAATGCAGTGAAATTTAATTGGTAATAGCAAATGTTCTACTATTCTATACTTCCACGTGTCTTCCGATAAAAATGGTAGCTAACTTGTGTGGGTAGGGATAATGCCCAGAACAGGAAATTGGTCAAAAGCTCAACATAAACGCATCACATTTTTTCACTGCAAACTGGCCTTTTTTTAATGCAGGCTGCAGTGGATTTAGGGTCCTAGCTCAGCTGGCACCTAGGGAAACCTAGCAAACCTGTATATTTTTGAAAACTAGATACCTAGGGAAATCCATGGTGGGTGACTAGCATGGCGCTCACCAGGTTTATTTTTACCCAGAATCCCTTTCAAACCCCAAACTTTGACTAAAAACTTATTATCCTTACATTTTTATGATGGAAAGCTCAGGAATCTGTGAGGAGCCACAAACTTCCTTCCACCCAGCATTTCCCCAAGTCTGCCGATAAAAATGGAACCTCACTTATGTGAGTGGGCCTAGTACCAACAACAGGAAATGGCCCAAAACATAACATTTATAAACAGGGCCGGCTCTAGGGCGGTGTGACCGGTGCGAACGCACTGGGCACTGACTTCGGGTGGGGCGTCGTATTTGGAAGTATTGTGTGGTTTTAAAAGCACCTGCTGCCGCATTCCTGTCCTCCAGAAATTGACAGGCAAAAATATAAATGTCAAGATAACTCTGGTGATTAATGTGCTTCTTAGAGAGATATCGGAGGTTTGTCATTTGGAAGTTTTTACTCTTGGTAAGGTAGCGCAGAGGGTTAATATGCCTGCTACAAAGAACGTGTACCATTCAGATCACAAAGTGCATTTAATACAAATAGGTCAGTTGGTTACTGTTTTTTCCAGAGAAATCCTTTTGTGACTTACAGTTTATAAATTATAATCCTAACATTAAACAGTGAGCTATTAACTGTCACCAAAAGGTGCATAAAAACTGCAAGGCATAGATTAGAGTGTTATGATTTTATCAAGTCTTTCATTATTCTAATGTTTGAAAAACGTGTTCATGTGGATAGAAATCAATTGTGATTATTACAAAGAACCCCCAACCATGGTGTTAAGTTTTAAATTCAGAGTTTGTGCTTCTCCAGACCAAGCACTCTTAAACCATACTGTCTACCAGAATGGATGACGTGACACTTGTACCTTGTAGTCCTCTGCTTTATGTAACATTTCCTATACACTAATCTACACACCTATGATTGATTGTCTCTGTGAAGTGTGTGTGATGTAAAGTGCTCTGGGACCCTATACTAGTATAAATGGCAACAGCGCTATAAAACTAATTAAACGCATCTGCGAGAGAGTGTTTATGGAGACTTGAGGGGTACTGTGGTAGTGAGGGAATCCGTAACGGAGGTGGTTATTGGGGGGCGCCTACAAACATTGTCGCACAGGGCGCCACCAATGCTAAAGCCGGCCCTGTTTATAAATCACATTTTTCCACTCAAAACTGATCCTTTTTTTACAAAGTTCGGAGCTGTGGATTTTGGGCTCTAGCTCAGCCAGTACATAGGGAAACCTAGCAAACTTGCAAATTTTTTAAAACCATATATGTGGCTAAAAATACTTTTTCCTCACATTTCTGTGATGGAAAGTTCTGGAATCTGTGGGGAGCCTCAAACTTCCTCCCACCCAGCATTCCCCTAAGTCTCCCAATAAATATGGTACATCATGTGTGTGGGTAGGCATGTGCCCCCCAACAGGAAATGGGCCAACACTCAACATAGATACATCATATTTACCAATAGAAAATGACCCATTTCTTGAAAAGTGGGTAGCTGTGGATTTTGGGCCCTAGCTCAGTCGGTACACAGAGAAACATAACAAACTTGCACAGTTTTTGAAAAATAGACACCTGGGGAAATCCAGGGTGGGGTGACTTGCATGTCTCTGAACATTTTTTTTTAACCTAGAATCCCTTGCAAACCTTAAACTTTGATTTAAAAAAAAAAAACACTTTCCTCACATTTCTGTTTTGGAATTTTCTGGAATCTTCAGGGATCTACAAACTTCTTCCCACCCAGCATTTCTCTAAGTATCTAGATACAAATGGTAACTCACTTGTGTGGGTAAGCATGTGCCCACACCCCGAAATGGGCCAAAACCCAATATGGATAGATCACATTTTTTCACTAGAAAATGGCCCTTTTTTGCAAAGCCGGTAACTAAATTTTGGGTCCGAGCTCAATGGGCACCTAGGGAAACCTAGAAAACCTGCACATTTTTAATAACTAGACACCTTGGGGAATCCAGAATGGGGTGACATGCATGGCTCTTACCAGTTTTGTTTTCCAGAATCCTTTGCAAACCTATAAAAAAACACATTGGCCTCACATTTCTGTGCTGGAAAGTTCTGGAATCGGCAGGGTGCCTCAAACTTCCTACTACCCAGCATTCTCCTAAATCTCCAGATACAAATGGCATCTCACTTGTGTAGGTAGGTCTAGTGCCTGCAACCAGAAACGGGCCAAAACACAACATGAATGCATCACACTTTTCCACTCAAAAGTGACCCTTTCTTTGCAAAGCGGGTAGGTGTGGATTTTGGGCCACATGCATCAACATAAAAACCGGTTGCAAACGACCGGTATTTTTGCATTTGGGATGCATCATCCCAAATGCAAAAATCGCAATTTAAGGACTCGCAAAATTTGCAATTACTTAAATTGCGATTGCATTTAAGGAATCGCAAATTGTAATTCCTTAAATGCAATGCATGCAATGCATTAAACAAAAAAAAAATCGCGATTTCGCAAATATGAATCGCAAATTACCGTCAATCTAAAGTTGATGGTAATTTGCAATTTCTTTGAAAAATGCACTAAAGTGCATTTTTCAAAGTCCTATGTTACACACACACATGCCTGTGTGTGCGCAACATGTGGATAAATTGTAATTTCAGGGATGCAACAGGGTGTCCTTTTGGCATCCTTGCACCATTGAACTTGCAAGTGCAATTTGCAAGTACATATTGGGTACTCGCAAATTGCGCACGCAATTCCCGTTCATTCCTATGGGCCTGTAGGCCCATAGGAATGAATGGGAATCAATTCCTTAATTGCGAGTCGCAATTTGCGAGTCGCAATTAAGGAATGTGTAGGAATCACACATTTTTACGCGATTCATACATGCATAGGCAATAGCGATTCTTTAATTGTGATTCTTTAATAATCGCAATTAAAGAATCGCTATTGTCTAATTTGATGCATGTGCACCTTTGTGCCTTAGCTCAGCCGGCGACCCGGGAAGCCTAGCAAACTTGAACATTTTTAAAACTAGACACCTGGGGGAATCCAGGGTGGTGTGATTTGCATGGCTCTCACCAGTTTTTGTACCCAGAATACCTTGCAATCCTCAAACTTTGACTAAAAAATACTTTTTCTTACATATCCCTGATAAAAAAATCTGGAATCTGCAGGGAGCCACAAAATCCTTTCAACCAACATTCCCCTATGTCTCCCAATAAAAATGCTACCTCACTTATGTGGGTAAGCCTAGTGCGTGCAACAGGAAACCGCCCAAAACTTAACATGGTACATAACATTTGTCATTGAAAACGGACTCTTTTTTTGCAAAGTGGGTAGCTGTGGATTTTGGGCACTAGCTCAGCCGGCACTCAGAGAAACCTAGCAAACCTTTGCATATTTGAAAACTAGACAACCAAGAGGAGTATAGGGGTCCATGATTTGAATGGCTTTCAATAGGTAATGTTACCCACAAGCCCTCAAATGACAAACTTGGGTAAAAACTGCACATTTTCCTCACACTTCTGTAAAGGAAAGTTCTGGAATCTGTTGGTAGCCACAACTTTCCTAACACCCTGAGTTCCCACTTGTTCCCCAATAAGAACAGAATAGTGGGTAGGCCGTGAGACCATGACACTAAAGGCCCTGAAGTGCTATTTTTAAAGATGAGCAATCGGGATAGATGTGGTATTTGGGGTCGTGCTGTGGAGTCACCCATGCAAACCTACGAACTACAGATATTTTTGAAAACCTGACAACTAGGGGATTCTAGGGTAGTGTGCCTTGCATAGATCCCATGAGGATTTCTTACCCACACTGTCCTACAAACCTCAAACTTTGCCTGCAATCACACATTTTCCTTACATTTCTGTGATGGAAACTTCCTGAATCTGCAGGAATCAACAAAATTCCGTCCACTCAGCTTAACACCACGACTTGTGTCGATAAAAATGCTGTGCCACTTGTGTGGTTGGGCCTAGTGCCCTTGACAGCAATGGATCAAACCAAGGTCAATGGAAGCCCTTGTGAGGGGACTCCTATTGACCTCGGTTTGATCCCGGTGTGCAGTGGACATTCTGCCCCCCTCTGGGATAAATTGAAGGCAAGCCCCCTGTCTGGCCCTGGGGAGGGGAGAGGCAGAAAAACTGGCATTTGCCCCACCCTTACCCCAAATGAGGCAAACCATATTTTCTGCCCCTCCCCCCACCCTAGGGGCAGAGGTTTGTTTTCAATTAGCATCGAGGAGGCTGAAAGACACACCCTGGAATTCAAAATGCTGCCCAAATAAAAAGGAGGGTGCAGCCTGCCCTGGCATCGAGCTGTACCCCTGCCTCAGAAGGGGCAATAGTGCCTTCCTGCCCCCTGGGGGCAAATAGAAGGTTTGTCCTAATTGGGATGATTGCCCCAAATTTGGACTGTCATGTATATTTAGAGCTTCCTTGTCTGCTCTCTCACTTCTGTGGCCAGTTTCTTCCATCTCCCATCCCCTACATTTTCTTCCTGAATCTCACATCAGATTAGACAGAGTACATTTTAATAAACAAAAAAGGATCAAATCTAACCCAGTTTCCTGCACTTCGCATTACGCGGATATCGCAGAGTTCTGAAAAACTCTGCTTCGCGTTGCGTAGCATAGTTTTTTTCCTCGCTCGCTCGCGTTTGTCAACGTCAAGTTGGCGACCGTGAGTGAGGAAAATCAACCTCCCGGCAAGATATTTCCTTGTTTGCGATCGTCCACATCAAGTTGGTGAGCGCGAGCATGGAAAATCAACATCCCAGCGAGATTTCTCAACGCGGGGGGGTCAGGTTTCTCATTGCGAGTGGTCGCATATGCTCGCGACAGCTCGCGTTGAGAAACTGCCCGTTCGCGTTGAGAAAGCTGCCGCTCGAGTAAAAATCTACTCGAGCGGCAGAAAAGGAAAGCAGGGACCGCTTGCACTGTGCATGGTGCCGTTTGCAATGATTGCACAGTGCGGACAAGCATCCAGCACTGTGCAATCACCACGAACGGCATTTTTCTATCGTACTCCGCCACTCGTGTAGCCCTGCGAGGTGCGGCTGATTTTTTTTGCACTTAGCGTAGTGCCGCGTAGTGCAACTCCGCGAACTACGCCCAGGGTTAATCAAAACAATATAAATCCAATCAGTAGACCTGGAGATATGCAATTTCAATGATTTAAGTGACAACAGCACTACAAAGCATAAAACGACAACTGTGAATATCTGGTTGTGCCGGACTGGGATAAAGTCACAAGTGCAGGTCGACTGCAATAGAGTGTGGGCCAGCTACAGGGACCCTGTCAGGCCTGTTGATCAAGAGTACCATAAAACCAGGATGCAGAGTGTTCTGAGGTCCCGTGTTGAGGATGCGTCGCTCAGCCGAGTTGATGCGTCAGTTCTGGGGAGCTGCAGAATATGATGCAAGGTCCTGCGTCATCGTCAAGCAGGCTTTCAATGAAGGAAGCTTGCGATATGGAATCCTGGTCCTACTTCTAGAATGCGTCGCACACCGTCTGGTTCCTAAGAGACTTTGGGGCTTGCGATGTGAAGTCCTGCATCGCCATCATGGCTGCTGTAGACAAGATGTTTAAAATGCGATGGACTGTAATGAGGATGCTTTGTGCAGCAGCAGGTCCAACGCAGCTGCGAGTTGTGAAGTCGATGCTGGAAGAATCCTCAGAGCAGAGGTGATGCATCGATTCTTTCGGGCTTGTGCCATGCAGCAGAGGTGATGTGTCATGTCTGCTGCATCCACAAATGGGCTGGCAGACAACCTTCTGACTTAGTTCAAAGGGTTCAGGACTGGGTGGCACCACTAGACAGGGTAGGACTCACACTTGCAGAGTTCAGGTACTGGTTACAAGTGACTAGCCCTTGGAGTCACTCTGGTGGCCCTGGGTTCAGATTAAACATCCAGTCCTTCTAACCAAGGCAAGAGGGTGGCAGGCAGCAAGTCAGCACAGCAGGCAGCAGAACGTCAGGGCAGCAGTGCAGCAGAGTGACAGGCCTGTTAGCAGCACATTGTTCATCCTTCCTGGCAGTCTTCCAATAAGTCCAGAAGTGTACTGAACAGTTGGTATATGAGGGGGAATATTTATACCTGGTGCCTCCTTTGATGTGGGAAAAGCTTCTAGAGGTTTACCTTTGAAGTACACAGGTTTTCTGCCTCCCCAGCCCTGGTTTCAGACTAACTAAAGGGAGTATGCAATCCTTTGTGTGAAGGCAGGACTCAGCCTTTTTAGGTGTAAGTGCAGCTATGCCAAACTCCTCCCTCCCATCCTGCCAGTGATGGCCCATCTGAGCACACTAAGCTCTCTATTGTGTGTGGATGTGATCCAGAGACATGTTGCAAGCACTAAATGGCTAAGGCAGTAAAATGCCAATTTGACAAAAATCAGACTTTACAATTGAAGATCCATAGACACCATACTCGACCTGTCTATCTGTTCCCAATTGGAAGTTACAGCTTATTAAATGTAATAATGTGTCTCCAATGCTATTGTATGTGGAAGGTATGTGGGAGGTGGGCCTTGCAATAGTGAAAAATGAATTTATGAGTTTTTCACCATTATTACATGTAAAACTTAAAAGTGCATGTCCTTCTTTTAAAATACATTGCACTCTGCCCTGTGGGCTGTTTAGGGCTCTCCCTAACGGTGACTTTTTAGTACATAGTAAAAATGAAGATTTGGGCCTGGTAAAAAGTGTATTATGCCAGATCGGAATGGCAGTTCGAAACAGCACACACAGGCTTCAATGGCAGGCCTGAATCATGTTTAAAGGGTTACTTAAGTTGGTTAGCACAACCAGTGCTTCAGACCCACTAGTAGTGTTTAATTTACAAGCCCTGGGTACACATAGCACCACTTTACCAGTGACTTTAGCACTGGTTAGCAGTGGTAAAGTTCCCAAAACCCTAAGGCCAGCCAAAGCAAAATCAGAAAAAATGGAGGAGGAAGGCAAAGAGTTTTAGGGACGACCACCCTAAGGCTGACAGATCTAACACAGCCTATGAAGGGCACATGAAAAGAGAACTGACCCAGACTGACAGGCCCGAGTTCACTCTGACCCAGTAGCGGGTGTTCCACAGAGTACTCAGAGGAATACTGCACAACAAGAGCTAGTTTGGTCTGACAGCCAGCTTCCTAGAAATGAAGGGACATCACCTGGATCTCGTCTGGAGAAAGAACAGTCTGTCTTGTGCTAGAAACACCTGAAGAGTCTTGTCTGATTGAGGAGGCTCAAGCCGACCCCACAGGAAGAGCTGGCTGCAGGTGTGGACCAAAGCAGATAAGCCTGGGCTGTGGCACATCCAGTGCTTAATTTGTGCCGGTGCTTTCCGGTGCTAAGCACCGGCACTTAATTTTCAGGGCCGGGTCTACACGCGATATTGGCTGTTCAATAAATTCACACGGGTCTCCCCGGTGAAGAGCTGATTTTGCACGCGATTGTGTGTAAAATAGTACAAATTGGATGCCGCAGCAGCAGCCCGCTTTATGAGGCACACTGTCACACTCAGAAACTGCCAGGGCCCCTGCCTCATCGTAAATTACAGGTCACTCTAATCAAGCGCTGTGGCCTGCATGCACACTGCTCCTGCAGGCTTGTGGTGATTGCAGTTGAGTTACGGGCTTCTATCAGGCTGACTGTGCTGCACTGCTGCTACAATGTATCCTATTCTGATGCCCGCGGCGCCGCTGAGGCAGGATGTAATGCAAAGTCTGCCTGCGGTGCCGCGTGGGGGGGGCGACGTCACCTCCGGTCCTGTTGCCAGAGCAGGAAGTTTGCAAAGAAGGCAGCTGGCTCCATGATGCGTTTGAGTACGGGGAGAGAAGGAGGAAAGATAGGAAGAACTGGGGGCATATTCACGAAGAGCCGTCCAGACACAGCCAAAAAAATCACATATAATGTTGGGGCTGGAGGCGGCAACTGGCAGAGCAGAGGAAAACATGCTGACTCCATAAATCTGGGACAGGAGGCCTGGAGGCGCCCCCCTCCACGAGTCTTACCAGGGCCATTAACTTAACTCTCAGCAGGACTCCCAGAGAAAGGCTCAGAGAGCAGGGAATGAGTGCAGGTGCCATGGCTGGGCTTTGAATCAAGGCGTGAGTGCAGCTTTC
Source organism: Calotriton arnoldi (assembly GCA_963921515.1). Taxonomy (NCBI): domain Eukaryota; kingdom Metazoa; phylum Chordata; class Amphibia; order Caudata; family Salamandridae; genus Calotriton; species Calotriton arnoldi. Next base: position 1,176,244 of record CAWUFW010005889.1, on the reverse strand, counting down.
ACAGCCAGGCTCCAGTGAGGGGGCGGAGGCGGCTCAGAGGCAGTCACTGACTGCGCTGCTGCAGCTGGAATCAGGGAGTGAGAGCTGCTCCCGCAAAAGGGCAGAGAGAGTGAGTGCAGGTCCCACGGCTACTGGTTCGAGGGACTCAGGCGCACTGCGCTGGCCTCGTAGCGCTGTCTGCTGCTAGCACTGGCCTGCCCGCGCTGTGTCTGTAACTATGGCCGCCGCCCTTGGCAAATTGAATTATGGCCGTGCCGAGCCTGGGAAAGTGGTAATCACGGAGGGCTCTGGCAGGCGATAGTCTGTGGGGCTCTGGTAGGTGGTGTGGAGGCAGAAGGTAAAAGGCAGCAGCCATCGCCAGTTCTAGCCGTAGTCGGCCGAAACTACAGGCTTCAGGCAGCTTACAACTATAGTGTACAGGTAAGACTGCAAAGACGCGTTGCAGCTGTTTTCTATAAAGACTGATGCTGCTGCTATTTGTGCCGTGTCTGTGATAGTTATGCAGCTTGACACCAAGTTGATCTCGGCTCATTATGGTTTGTTGTGCACCGTGCCAAATCCGTTACCCGGTCTCCCTTGACATGCATGAGTCGTTTGGGTTAAGACTCAGAGGTGGATAAAGTGGTTCTGTAGCGTAGTCTGTAGGAGCTCCGTTTTAAACCTCACTCCAGTTTTAGTTTATCAGTTCTATAAAGTGGGTGAACACAGCGAATGCCAAACATAGAGACTAATGTTATCTATTTATCTGATGGCACAAGACAGGCTCAAGAGTGACTCTAATTTCACTTACACTTCGAGGCCTCACACATTTCATGCCTCGCCAAACTTCGATCAATTCCAGAAACACACTGAAGCATTGCCCACTAGGAATGCTTTCAGCCAGGAGCCCTCTTTGCCCGACTGACCTGCGAGGCCCAGATTTCTTTACTGCTTCAGAAGAACTGTAAATCTCGTTTATATGTCAGGAGAAGTGTCTCAATGACCTTAAAAATTGAGCACGAGGCACTTGACCTATTGAACCCTCTTGTATTCTGCTCCCATGCTCAGCTGGTGATGGGAACCTGAAAGTGTGAGGATGAGGCCTTGTTGCAGGTCTCTGTGCCATTACAACATGGCTGACAAGGCATGCTCTATAAAAGCCAGTTAGGGCTTAATGTGTGAAAAAAAGAAATGCAGGGGCCCAAAGTTTGTCTTTCGAGACCATTGGGAGAACTTCTGAATGCCAGTGTTGCAAACTACGAAGGCTGTCTGGTCTTGATTCCACCTCATCATGGCTCTTTCTTCACTTTGCACTACTCTCTCTCTTGTGTGTTCTTTTTCAAGCCGGCTTTCTCCCTGTGTCTCTGTTTCCCTACTCTTCTCTTCCGCCATTCAATCTTTTTCACCTTTCTCTCTCCTGCTCTGAGTCAAAGTTAGTCTGATGTTGAACAATAAGTGCAGGTCTTTGAAAAACGAGGGCTTGTTACCACCACCTGCAACAACTGGCACAAATTAAGCAGGGCAGTAAGGGCAGCACCCAGCGCTTAATTTCAGCTGGTGTTTTCCGGTGCTCGGTACCGGCACTTAATTCTCAACACCTGTATTCCGGTACCTATGAAAGTCTGGCACCTGGTGGCGCTGTCTGTCTAATTTTGAGTTAAGCACAGCAACAGATGTTTAATAATTTAATATACATTATATATGAATAATATCTACGGCTCACACCATTTTTATAGCTTTGAGTGACTTGAAATAGTCTGAATTGTCACACTTCTAGGTGAGTGATGTGTAGTAGTTGTGTTGGTACTGCTATTAGCAGTGTTGCCAGGGAGGGAAAATGCATGGTGCAAGCTGCAATGGCCTCCCGAAAAGGGTCCTGGCACTTATGTTTTTACAAATTAAGCACTGGTTTACTGTGGCTGGAAGTCAACAACACACCCCGGTTGGATACCTATATGTGACATTTCCATGGTTTATGGCCTGGATCATGGATGTTTATGTGTGACATTTCCACGGTTTTTGGCCTAGCCCAGGCCTGGATGCTTATGTGTGACATTGCCACGGATTATGGCATGCTTTCTGGCCTGGGTGCTTATGTGTGACATTTCCAAGCTTTCTGGCCTGAGGGCTTAAGTGTGACATTTCCACGGTTTATGGCTTGGGTGCTTGCTTATGTGTGACATTTCCATGGTTTATGGCATGGGTGCTTATGTGTAACATTTCCATGCGTTCTGGCCTGAGGACATGTGTGACATTTTCACGGTTTATGGCTTGGGTGCCAGTTGAGGGTGTGGGTGGAGCCAATAGAGGAAGTGGGTGGAGCCGGGGGAAATGGGTGTGGCCTCCGACAAACATTTGAGCACCTGGACTTCATATTTTACAAATTAAGCACTGGGCACATCCACCAGTGACTTACAATATATGTCCCCGGAGTGTGCTCAATCAGAAGCCCATCATAGAACCCAGTGTAGAAGCCACACCACTTTCCAGGTATGCTCGAGTGGCTCCCACAGACTGTCATCTCTGTGATTGCAGCAGTGGCACTTGCCCAAGAGTGCCTGGTCTGCCTGCCCAACTCGAGAAGGGATTGACATTGTCTTGCAGCACCCACTGCATGCCCAGAAGTTGTGGTTGGCATGACTATGGCACTGACTGACCTGTGCCTGAGTAGTCTCTACTGCCGATAAATTATCCTGTGAACCTGTGGTGCCCACTTTAAGGTACCCTGCTGAACTGAATGAATGGCTAGCCTGGTACTGACCCAGAGTGTGCCAAGTAAACTCTGCTGATCTGACAACCAAGCTGATGCTTGAAGGCACCATATGCCAAAGTACTCTTTGGGTGCTATGTTGCTAACTGTTGCTAATTGGACTTAACTGTTGTTGCCCCTAACCGCCTCAATGCTGGCATGCCGTCATCTAAGAATTGCACCTGGAAGGACGACTGCCTCATACTGAAGGAAGTTACTCGATTAGGGTCACCCAGGTCACTCGTGCCCACCTCTCAGCCTTCCATACAAATGAAGAGTCGGTCAGACAGTAGAGAATACAAACTAAATATATTTATTCAGATACACTCGAGCGGAGCCCAGTCTGCCCAGTCTCTTAAGATAAGTGCAGAGGGACTGACATCAGCAAACATGGAGATGCATTATGTACAATACAGAACCAATAAAGGCACAACCATAATGGAATTTTCCAGGCAGATGCAGTTAAACAAAGAAGTACAGAAGGATAGGTTTAGATTCTGGGGCCGGGCACACTCTATCTCCTACCCAAGGTCACTCTGTCTGTGTCCGCCACTAGACTAATGGGAGCTAGTGGGAGATGGCCTCTATCTAGTGGGAAAGGTATGTGCTAATAGGAACAGTGTATTCATTAGCAAAGCAAGGCCCAACCTTGGAGGAATGAAACTTACCACAGGCCATTTCTCAAAGAAGAAAATAAGGATTAGTTTCGATCATAGTCCAAAATGGCAGCCAAACATAAAATGGTGCCACGAATGCTAACTTACATAGAATAATACACAGACAAAATAACGAAAACATTTTCATTCGAACAGACCCTCCTTTTAGCATGAGCTAACAATTTTTATGAAATGATCAAAGAAAACATAACATTTTCAAGGACAAAGGAGCATCAGTATTAGGAGGAAGTCATATAGTCAGTATCAGGGATGGAGGCTGCAAGGAAGGATGTAGTGTCAAAAATACCTTCATCAATCTGCATCAAATGGTCAATATCCTTTTGTATCATAATTGCGTTATTAGTATCATGAATTGACATTTTCTGTTTCGGAGTGAGGATATTGATACAATAGGTGCAACAAGCTGGGAGGCATTGTATGCAGAGGCAACATGTAAAGATTATACCGGCAACCACCGCCAAGAAAGTGAGGATCTTCCAACCCCAGGATGTTAGCGTAGTCCGAAACCACCCTGACAGAGTCCAAGTACCTGTTTCTTGGTGTGTCTCGGCTGATATTCTATGAAATTTTTGCATAGCTGCATACAGTGCTTAATTTGTAAAATATTAAGTGCCAGGGCTCTGACCAGGAGGCCACTGCAGCTTGCGCCACCTATCGCCTTGTCAACGTTGCCAAAACAACTACTAACCATCTCTCTCGCATGTAAATGTGCCAGTTCAGATTATTCCAGGTCCCCAAAGCTAAAGGAATGGCTGGGGAGGCAGGTATTAGCAATTTTAATTTATATTGTATTCCTAAATTACAGTTGTTCTGCTCATCGCTAAATTAGATGAGCAGCGCCACCATGTGGTTTACTGTTCTAAGTATGGTGTTGACAATTAGGTGCCGGGCACCGGAAACAAATTAAGTGCCAGTGCTTAGCACCAGAAAGCCCCGGCTCAAATTAAGCACTGGCTGAATACACATTGGGAGCGTTATCAGGTATATAAACACACAGCTGCTGCCTATGACGCGACATACCCCTCCCCGATCTGCAAGGATAACGTCTAGCACCATCCTGTTCTGCAAAGTGACTAACCTCGTAGCCTGGAGCTCAGCAGTGATATTTTTCATTATCCCAGCAGTTGTATTGATAACCCCTTCAACAACTCTTATTAACTGACAAACTTGAAGGCTATTAGCCATGGGGCCCCAAAAAGATAGTAGGCCCTTCAAACCATCTCCAAATTGTTGTGCGGTGATGTCTGTCTGATCTATATCCATTGTGTCAACAACCATTTTGGCTCGGGTCAGGAAGGTACTTCTACGTTGCAGCTGATGATTTTTATGATAATTGGACGGGGCAACATATTCAGGGGGAAGAAGGAAGGAGAGATAACATGTACCTGACCATTCCCTCGGGAGCCAGACGTGAGCTTGTGACCTACAAACAAAATAGACATTATGGGGCAGGACCAAAGGCGGACTATTAGTCGTATTCAGCTTGGAGGTGAAATCACATTTACTCTCCCCCAACTTTAAAATTACATTTGCTCTCCCCCAACTTTATCTCCCCAGTCCCCTGGACACAAAAACTAGCTGTCGTATTGACCACCGACACAGGCATCGGCTTATCTTTAGTAATATTTTGACCTCGGAAGGATTGGAAGTACTCAGAAATATTAAACCATTGGAAATCAGCCATTCCCATTCAAAACCAGTCATTATCCTTCACCCTAAGGTACGTTTTCAAACATAACTTTGAGGACAGTGTCCCTAGAGTCCCTTGTCCTGCTGGTCCTAAAGGGGTAAACCCTCGATAGAAGCGTAAATATTCATTCGCAGTGTGAGAATCAATGGATGTCATACCCAAGGTAGAAAGTTCATATTGGAAATACACCAGTCAAAACAATTCGTACCAACTGTCACAGCTGCCAATATATGACAGTGGCATTGACAACAAATTGTCACTCTTATAAGTGACCAAAGGGAACAACCCACAAACCCAACAATTAGTCATATTAGACACATTATGAGCATGATGCAACATTTGTATAAATACATTGTCTGTGTAGTACAGCCTATGCGCTTCTTTGTGCGGGGCTAGAGTAACACAAATGTGCTCAAGGGGAGCGGGAGTTGTGCCAACCAAGGACTGTACAGGAAATATCTCCTCTAAAAACCAGGATATTCCAAATATTGTTGCTAGTGCAATCACAACAATTAGTATGCAAATTATTTTACTCTTTGTAGACCAACCCCCTGTTAAATGTGGTGGTGCAAATGGCTGTTCCTCCTCATCAACAGGCCGGCCAAAGGGATGCATTATTAAGCAAGGAAAGAAATGCAACAAGAATGATAGTAAAGGTAAGTGTTCCCAGTGTCCATCAGAGCCTCACTGGTACAGGCTCCTATTGTTCATCAAACATTGACGCTCTTGAGCACCGGCGGTGGAGCTTGCTCTGTCCTAAGCTCACGATGTAGCCCACGCTGATCAGGATAATGTACGCCCCTCCAAGGGAGCACGTTAAATGTATTCTGTCCAATGTCAAAAACAGTGCACAAATCTCACTTCACCCTACACTAACCCCGTTGGTACTACAGCAAAGTACATCCTAACTTGCACAGTCCAACCCTGTCTAATCTGACTTTTGTGCACTATTCCTCAGCCGAGGAAGCATGTTGTACCTGGTGACTCCAGGCACAGATGGATCAGTGAAAAGGGGTTCCTGAATAGCTCGTATCTCTGGTGGAACTGCTGCATTCAGCATCCGTTTGGGTCCAGGTCAGCTTGGCATCACTAAAGGGGACGAACTGAGTAACCTTCTCGCACTCAGAGTCCTCTATGCCATCCCTCACTCACTGGTCAAAGGGAAAGGGCAACGATATCATTTTGCAATGAGTGCCATGCAACCAATTCTTTCGGCCAGTGACCTTGACTGCAGTACGTGTAGCCAGAAGGACTTCTTCTGGCCCCTTCCAACGCAGCTCCAAACTCTTCTTCATCTGAAAATTACGGATCAGGATGAAATCACCAGGCTGAACGTCGTGTTCGGGCCCCTCTGGTGTGGTTGGCAGGGCTTCCCGGACCTGTTGGTGAATAGAGCGCAGATTTTCAGTTAACTGGTAAAGGTATTCAATCAATAACGGGTATTCAATATCTGAGAACCGCAGAGGACGCAGGACGCCCCAGACATTTGCCGGGCGTCCAAACACGACCTTGTACGGTGACAATCCTGTCCTAGAATGTGCTGTTGTTCTTGTCGGCAAAAGGGCTAATGGTAAAGCATCTGGCCACTGTAACCCTGTCGTCTCCTGAATCTTTGCCAATTTCAGTTTGAGAGTACCATTGTACTTCACAACCAAACCTGCCGACTGTGGGTGGTTTGCAGCATGAAACTTCTGTTGTATGTGCAAACCATCACAGATTAACTGAATGACCTTGGCATTAAAATTACTTCTGTTATCACTCCAAATCAAACGGGGTAAGCTGAAATGAGGAGATAACTCCTTCAGGAGTACCTGTGCAGTTGTAACAGCTGTATTATCTTTAGTAGGATAACCCTCAACCCATTTACTGAATGCACAGACAACCACCAAAACATGCTTCAAATTATTGCACCTATCTAATTCTGTATAGTCCATCTGAATGACCTCAAAAGGGAAAGTGGGTGGTGCAAAATTACCGAGTGGTGTAGAAGTACCCTTCCCAGGATTGTGCATCATGCAAAACATGCAGTACTTCACTAAATGTGCAGCAGTTTTAGAAATGTTATCATTCTGCCACACAGGGTCTAACAACTTGCAAATTCCCTTAGCACTAATATGGGCTGGGCCATGAGACATTGTGACTACAGGAAGAACATATGCATCTGGCAACATCCATCTCTGCTTCCCTGACTTATCAATCCAACATCCCTCATCGTTCACTAGTGCTGTACTTTGTTGCCACATTGCTAATTCCTCTATTGTGGCCTCACTTTGTATCTTCTTCACGTTCTCAAGTGTACCTTCAAACATGGTGACTTCAGGCATCCACCTAGCGGGTGCTACATGGGCCGTCTACTGCGGAAGCAAGGAACGAAAATGTTGCGTCTACTAGCCAGGACACATAAACATTTGACTCATTTTGGCTCGTTGTGTGCTGGAAGAAATCTGCCCTTTTTTAAACAAGCTCAAATTTGAAACTCAAAACAAAATTGACATTGACATTCCTTTCATTTATTGGGCATACATGGCTTTCTAATGCTTATAGTGGTTCGGACTATAACTACGGACACTTTAGAGCTATGGCTTTGAGGAATTTTTTAGAAGTTTTAGACATTTTAGCAAAACAAATGTTTTATAAACTGTGTGCGTACCAATATCTTGTTAGGCTAGTATTACGGTAATAAGTTACATATGTCGTCCAGTCGGAAGAGGAGTGGGTGTTTTATTCCAGATAGGTACCCTATAAAGGCGCAGGTAACATTGCAAACTTTCACCTATATTCTTCCCTACATTACATACATGCCAGTTCATAGGGACTGACCTTTTACCTAATACGACACTGCATTCAGAACACCGGTTTCCCCCTAGTTCGAATCTCATACATTATGCATGAGGCTTCTTGGAAGCACAGCAGGACTAACAGCAGGACAAACATCTCCTGTATAATATCTCTGTATAAAGTTCAGGCCCAACATCATCCTTTAGGCCGACACAGTAACACAGTAAGGTAGGACCCCTAGGGAGACATATGGGTATATATACATCACATCTTGCTCAGAAAGATAGAGGAGTCCGAGACTTCCCAGCTGACACACTGACCAGAGACGCTGAGGTTCCTGCATGCAGACACTCCAGCTCGCAGTGGTCTAACATCCCTCGCAGGGTGTCCAACTCGAGACCAGGACGGGGTCTCATATTCTCTCATTCTCAGGTAATGGGGTTGACTAGATCCTAGAGGGATTCTTGGCATAACACCTACACAGATGCTAGGTAAATTTAGGTACATCTAGTTAGGGAGGCATCGTAGGAGTACGCACTTTTTATCATGTGTTTTATATACTTGTATATATTCATGATTACTGCAAAATGGTAGAACTGTACCATCCTTTTACTTTCATAGTACTTCTAATCCTATATCTCTGCTACTGTCTAATGGTTGTTGCAGCTCAACTATTCTACACTAGAATAACAACTGTTCAATAAATTCTTATGGAAAACACCCAGCCTGTTTATTCTGTGTATCTCTCTGAGAGAAACTAAGTGAGCACGAGTGACTGAGTGAAAGGTATTATATTGTTTCCACGATTCTGAGGGATCAGGGTTGTCATGCCAGAATCTATTCTCTCCTTGGTAAGAGGAGGTTATAGTGGCACTGTGAGCTAGCTGATACAGACAGGCTAACGTATCCGGTGGAGGTGCACGGAATCAGTCCGCCACCAGTCCCACAGTTTATGTTAATCAAACGCGCAGATCCTGTATAGGTTATATAGGAACTAGACGACAAACCCAAAGGTGGATTCAAGATGTGAAGAACCTGCAAGCAGAGGGGACAGAGTCTATGCCACTCAGGAGTTATCAGGAGGCACGAATGTCGAGTGCTGCAGGAGAGCTGATGATGACCTTCAAACTGCAGCTGTGTGGACCAGGTGACGCTGTGGAAGACCAGGAGCTGTACACAAGCTGTCCCATGTTGGTTGTTGAGAGCTGAGGGGTCAGTGTCCAGCGGGAGCACCAACAAGCCTTGGCAACTGCAACCAATATGGAAGTTGAAGAAGGTGCAATGACGAGACCAGCAAGGTCCAGGATACTCACCACAAGCAGGGGAGTCAGGGCAGGTTCCGAGCAATCAGGGGAGCCGAAAGAATTCAAAGGTGACCCTCGACAGACCCCACAGGCCGGAGGCACTGGAGTCGTAAGAGTACCTCGAGCAGCTTACCAAAGAAGCAGGCCCATATTGCAAGCAATGGGGGGGTCAAAGATTCTGATCACAGGAGTTGCTTGAGGTTGGGGCTACTTGGAGCCTGAAGATCTTGATAGAAGGAAGCCAACATGCATTTGCAACAGCAAGTCAACGTGCTGCACAGGGTTTCGGTTCCTGTGGCTCCGACAAGGGATACTGGCTTCAAACTTGGTGAGAGGACTGGGCAGGCCTCAAGGGATGTGGAGAACCACTACATGTGTTGCTGAGCCTTTTGCAGTCCGTGGGAGCCCAGGATCAGCAGACCAGTCAGCTTAGTTGTGGTGCCTCAAGAAGAAGGAATCTTCAAGGGAGATTCCTTCAGGTGTCTTGGATGCCCACAGGCCTTGGAAGGTTTCCTATATGGAGCACAGGCATGAACGTTGCAGCAGACGAACTGGGCGAAGCGATCAGGAGCAGCAGGAGTCTTCCGGTTGCAGCCTTGATGCCCAGAGCGAAGTCCACGGAAGATCAGTGTGCCCAGACAGTCGAAGTTGAAGTGGTGTCTGAATTGAATCGTGCCCCACGACAAATCTAGGGACCCACCCTCAGCTAAGCCCTTAAGTACCCTAAGGAAAGGGATGGGACGATTCATGGTTTCCCCGCAGGGGATGGGTTGGACAGTGGGGAAGATACTCCCATGTCCTTTGTCCAGTTTCGTACCAGAGAGGGAGCCAATGGTTCCCTGAGCTGGTTTGAACTGGACTATGCAAGGAGGCCACCAAATGTGCCCCTCAATCAGACTGAGTGGCACTGTCAAGCGCTCCTACCTGGCCCAAATACACTAAACTCTGTCTGGGAGGTGGTCACACCTCCCTGTGACAGGATACCTATTGTTCTGCCTTCCCCTGCTTGAGTTTGGCTCAGCAGCAGGAGGGCAGAATCGTGTCTGTGGTCGGCAGCAGCCATGTTGTGCTGTCCAGGTCTAGAAGAGCGGTACCGGAAGCACTGATGACCTAACGGAGGGTCTTTACAGTGCGTGGAATCATACCTCCCACACCGTTTATGTTTGATGCCAAACATGATGGGGTTCATTACAGCCAGTTTCAAGAGGGTCATCGCACATTGACGCAGTGCCCCTCTATATGTTATATGGCTGTCTCACTTACAACCCAGGAGAATGGACTCCGAAGGCTGTAGGGGTGTCCTGCTCATGCAGGGGCAACCACACACTTAGAATCGAGCTCCCTGCACCATATACTAGGGACTGAGAAGTGTACACCAGTGTCCAATCTGTGATGCACCTAAGTACTTACCATAACAATTTAGGGGAGAAAGCAGAGAGACTGGGGTCCTGATTATCAGGATCCCAGTCAGACTAGTCAGAAACAGCATAGTACCAGGGAAAAAGTGGGGGGTAACTATAAAAGCAGGTCCTACTTTCCTACAGTCTGCAGGTAGGAATTTAACCCATGAATAGAATACCTCCATCTTGAATGACTCGCCGGCTTCAATCACGAACGTTACAGTCCCACCTAATGCTGATACTCAAAATTCCTGACATTTTCTGAAATGTTTATAGCACCTTCCTGCTCTCCTTCCCCTGCTGCAGTTGCATGTAATGCTGGTACAGCATTATCTTTGACAGACATTGTTGAAAGAGTGTCCAGGAAAATGAGATAAGGTCCTATGTACAATGTAGGGAACTACAATACTTCAAGCTTGAATAGACCTACAGCTAATACATAGGATATGCCTACTCAGCTGTGGTGGATTTTTCACTTCCCACTCCAGTCGTCTTTGGATGGATGTGAGTAGGGGTCCCTGAGAAAGCATGACTGAACTAATCAGATTTGACCATTTAATAAGAATCAAATCACAGCTTGTGGCACCATGTTCTGTAGTTCCTACAAATCTTTATAGGATCTGCGCTTTTAGACAACATAAACTAAGGGATTGGTGTTCAGACTGACTCCAGGCACCCCCGAAGGATAGGTTAGTCTGTAGACCAGCTAGCTTACAGTGCCACTACAAGCCCCTCTTACCAGGGTGCGAATAGTTTCTGGCATCTATTGAACATGACAACCCTGACCCCTCAGGGATCGTGTAAACGGTACAGTACTTTTCATTCAGTCACTCGTGCTTACTTTGTCTCAGAGAGATACACAGAATATGCAAAGGGGAAGTTTTCAATAAGTATTTATTGAATCAGCGTCATTCTAGTATAAAATACGTGTGCTGCAACAACCATTAGAAATAAACAGATATATATGGTTATGAGCACCCATAGAGTAAAGAAAAGGTAGAATTCTACCATAGTGCTGACAATGAATATATGCAGGCATAGATCTACATAACAGTAATAATGCGTACTCCTACGATGCAAACCCTAACTAGATGTACCCAAGTGTACCTAGCATGCATGTAGGTGTGTAGCCAAGAATCCACTTAGGATAGAGCCAACCCCATTACCTGATGTGGAAGAGCAAAGGACCCCGTCTTAGTCTTGAGATGGGCACCCTGAAAGGATGTCAGACCACTGCATGCTGGAGTACCTGCATGCAGGGACCTCAGCGTCGCGCGTCAGCATGGAAGTCTTTCTCCTCTAGTTTGCCCAGTGAAGATGTTGTGCTTATATACCCAAAAGGTATCCTCAGGGGTTCTGCCTAGAAGTGTACTGTGGACATGTCAGGCAAGGATGATGATAGAGGTGACCCTTATGCACAGTTATGATGCAGAAGATGGTAATCCTTCTGTGATATTGTGAATCCTCATGCACAATACATGAGGCTAGTTTTCGGAGAAAACCACACGACAGTCATGCAGCACCTAACTCGGTAAAAGGTCAGTGCCAACCCGTTATGTAGAACAATGGTAGCACAGATGTAGGTAAAATATCGTGTAACTACCTAGGCCTATATTGGGGTACATTGGGGTTCATAACAATGTGTATCATATGTATTTTTTTAGTTAATGTCTTTGTGTTGGTCTGTTTTAGGTACCTTCACCATTTCATCTTCAATTGGACATTTCAGAGTTGTGACATTTTCAGGTATATGATGCTGTTCAGATGTACAAAGTGGACATGGATTAGTCCTGGGAATCTTTGCCACAGGGTTTGGGTGTACTGAGCTGGTACCAAGACAGCTTGCACACACCTGGCTTCCATTGGACTTGTTTCTTGTGGTGCTTTTGTCCTATTGCAATATGACTGCCATCATGTGATCCAACACAATGTTGTGTTGTGCCCAAATCATGCTATCCTGCCTTCACCTTAGCTAATTCCTAATTGTCTATGAACTGGATGTAGCTGTTGCTGTGTCTTCTCACTGTAAGTCAAAGTGCTTGTAGCATATCACTATTAGTTTGTGACATTCCACCAGATGCAAGCAACACTGGAATGAAAAGACCCTGTGGTCAGAAACTGTTTTACTTACATGTTTCTGTTTATTTGTTAATTTGATCTAGAATTCCTTTTGTGAGGTGGTCAAAATGGTTCCAGCTGATGATGTAGACCTAATTTGTTGTTGCCTATGTTGTGGGATATTGTCAGCTGTATCTCCATCTTCCATGTAGTAAGAGTCTGCAGGAGATTATGTGATCACTGACCCAGTATATCTGAAACATGTTTTATTTGCTATGTGTCTTACATCATGTCAGGCTATGATTTTGTTGCAGGGATTCTGCCCAAAAACAGAACTATGCACAGGATTATAGGACCTTGGTGTGTAGGGTTCTGAGTCATCCTACCACCTTAGTACCCATGAGTCCAGGACGGACTAGTTATAGTGTCTCACTTGCTCTCCTACTCACTCACAGAGAAACAAATGATTAGACACCCCAGAACACAACACTCCCAGATCTCTCAGGAATCGCTGTAACAAGACACACCCTTTCACTTGCACTCTTGTACTTGTCCACAATAAGATCTGACAGAGACATGAAACAGTTTAAAATATTTATTTTAGCTAACGTGCACTAACATGCAGTATACGTGCCACAACAAGCAGGAAAATGCATAGTAAAAATACAGTCAGCATAGCAGCTAGTCCATAAATCATGAAGGGAGATGCCATCATGAAAAGACCATAGAGCCTAACCTTGCTAAGAAGCAGCATTATTATATATTAAAAGATCTCTGGGCTTTGTCAGCATAACCCATACCTTAGCCTATAGATGGTAGATCTACATCATAAGTGTAGTATCTCTCTGTACTCCCTGGAAAGGTCCCTCTCCAAGTGTGTCCTATCTATTCGTGTATCCCAATAAGACCAAAGTACGTTGTCCCGAACAAAAGCTGCATCTGTATGTTTTGTCTAGGTGCTAAGGCCAGGCCAGAACAAAAAAACAAGGGGCATTGTTGTTCGATCTTGCTCACAATGCTCAGTCAAAATCCCTGGAACCTGCAGAGAGTGAACACAGCGATGAGTTCTCATGTGAAAGCAGCCATAGAAATTATTGCAAAAATAAAGTTGTGTAGTAGCGTGCGCAAAGCAGCAGGCAAGCTGCAGCGTGCTCATGCTAACTTAGAGAAGACGACGATGTCCCCATGGTCCATGGAATATAGATGTTGTAAGCCTAGACACTTGTATTTATGTGTTGTTGTGACATGTTAGTGATCCTGATTTTGACATTTTTTACAGACAACATATCCATGCTTCTGTAAGTCCCTAATTTTGACATTCCTAAGTTCACATGGTAGTACATTCACAATGGTATATGTGTGAATTACAACATGAGACAATGCTTTGGTGATGTGTGTTTTTATTTTAGTGAACAATCCCAATAAATGAAGTAAAAAAGTTAAATAGTGACAACAAAAATGCAAAGTCTTCAGTCATGGTGGATGATACAATTGTAGTAGAGTGCATTTGTTCTGCAGTCCAAACTCCAACATACTCCTCCCATCAGAAGTGGAAAGGTGGGCAGGTTTAGTCAAGAAAGTGTATGTGTAGCCCACACAGAATGACATTAGGAGCAAGGTCTCTCACTGGCAGTGGTGAGTGTCTTGCCATCCTGAGCTCCTTGGTTTTTGGATGGACGTCCCCTCTTTTTGCCAGAGGGAGGATCTGGAGCTGAGACAGGGGTGCTTGCAGGCATATCATCCTCTGTCAGAGGCTCCCTTCCTGTGGCTGAGGCAGATGTTGAAGGCGCGGATGTACTTGGGCCACAGGAAGGGGTAAGCTCAGGGGAAAAAGCCCTGGATAGGGTGGTATTTATGTCCCTCATTGGAGGCAAGCCACTTTGGTCCAACTCCGTGTGGATGCCGCCCACCACAGTGTGGATGTCAGCAACCTCCTGGTATGTGCCCCACTGCAGATCTTTCACTTCCCAGATTTTAGACAAATGCTGGCCCATCACATTTTGGGAGTCCTGGTAGACTCCCAGGATTTCGGTGCCGGCAGCCTGGGTGTTCTTGTCCTCAGCGGGCTCACTCTGGGGGCCCACATTTACCCTCCCATGACACCTACCCTCCCAGGCCTGAGCCCTTGGCACAGAGTGCACCTTCTCACTGCGCCCTGGTTTCTCTGTGACTGGGGTGGTGCTAGCCAGATCAGAAACCAGGACTGGCATGCACAGGATGGTAGTCATTGTGCTATGTGCACAGGTGGTGGGGGAAGTGGCTGGAAGTGTTGTCATAGCTGTGGTGGGAGGTGTGGATGTGGGCACAGTGAGCCCCAGTGTTGCCGTCTGCACGGGCTGACCAGATGGGTCAGGACCGTCATCCACGTCCACCTCTTCAGGAGCGTTGTCATCACTGAGGGCATCTTGCTGGAGTGGAGAGGAACTCTGTTGGGTTTCCAACTGCTGTTCTGGTGCCATGGTGGATTGACTGTTGAGAAATGGACAACATTTTTAATGGTGGAAGTGAGGTATCTCCATCCACGTTGTGTGTGTCAAAGTTAATGAGTACCTAGAATGGAACGAAATAGTTAGAGATGAGTATTGTCAGCTATTGACGTGGCGTTGAAGGTGGTTCATAGAAATGTGTAGTCATTCAATGGAAGTATTAGATTTCATCAGCTCATTAGATGTGAAGCTATATGGCATTTGTGCTTTAGGGATATACATGGTGACTCCAAAACTCAACTACTAGCACAGAGTGGTCATACCATGTGTATTTGTTCATTCCAAGGTCTGTATTTGTGTCTAATTCAGGCAAACACCCAGCTTGTTCGTATATGTAGCATTGTTCATCATGTCAGAAGTGCAGAGTAAAGGGGTCACCTGGCAGTGCTAATGAGCTGAGTAGCCTTAATAGCTGACATGTATGAGGGGTATACCATTGTTATGGTGTCACTCATACCATCAATAGTTTCAGTTTATGGGTCAAGCACAACATCAAGCAATGTATTCAGGCGTATATTTGAGTGGAGCATTTACTGTATATTGCACATTTCATGACTAGTGTAGATCAATAGCAATATGGCCAACAAGTGAGAAGGGGTAAAAGAAGTGTAGCATCTTGGTTAGAGTTCCAATCACAAGGCATCATGGTCGTTGTAGTCAGTTTAATGTCACTTTAGTAACACTTGAGAAATGATAAGCTGCATGACTAGGGAAGATCGGTAGTGACATGGTAGACAAGCGAGAAGGGGCAATAGTACTGAAGCATCTTGGTTAGTCTTGGAGTGACAAGGCCTGATGGTAATTAGAGTCACTTCATTGTCACTTTAACAACACTTGAGTAATGGTTACCTGCATGAGTAGTGAAATTCAGCAGTGACCTAGGAGACATGTGAGAAGGGGCAATAGGAGTGTAGCATCTTGGTTAGAGTTGGAATGACAAGGCTTTATGGTAGTTGTAGTCACTTCAATGTCACTTTAGCAACACTTGAAAAACGATCAGTATACCTTATCTGTCGGCAACATGCATTTGGGTTGGATCATACATTTACATTTTAACACATAACATGGGTCGCTGGATAGATATTTTAATGGAAATGCAATTGCAGACAACATTGCAATATGTGGCATGTCCTGGGGTTGGATACATGTGCTCTTATATGCAACAATACACATTGCCACAGAAAAAACAACATCTGAGATACTTTGAGTATTGCATGTCAGGACAGTAAATAGAGAACAGAATAGGAAAAGCAGAGCTGAGAGCAAACAGGACATTGTGATATATTGGCAGTTATTGAAGTGTAACTTACCAGAGTTCACTCCCCCCTCTATTCCTGACAAGCCCTCAGTATGCAGGATGGCCAAGACCTTCTCCTCCAAGGGTAAGAGTTGTAAGGGTGCACTTGGAGGGCCACCGCCAGTCCTCTGAGCCTAAAGGTGGTGGCTGTTGTACTTTGTACGGACCCTCAGCCTGAGGTCATTCCATCACTTCCTAACATCTCCCTGTGTGTGCAGGGTGTTACCAACAGCATTCACTTGGTTGGCTATCCTGTCCAACATTTCATTTTTCATACTGAGAGGAGTATGCTGGACAAGGGGCCCAAAAATGTATGCTACTCTAATAATTTCACCCACCATGATTGTCAACTCTTGCTCAGTTAAGCTAGGTTTTTTGTGGGAGGCATGGTGAGAAAACTAAAATGTGAGTGAATATTTGAATGAAGAACAAACAAGTGATAGAGGTAAAAAGGTGCAAAATTCAAAAACTAAAATTTGCAGGTGGTGGAGAGTGCTAAATGTGAAGTAGAAAAAAGGGGTGCCTTATCTAATAAGGGCAGTTACTGGCTGTCTTGCTGCACTGCAGTTGTGGAGTAAAAGAAGTTAGTCAGGGATGGGGTGTGTTTTATAGTATGATTTGCAGGTGTATCCACTTGCCAAAGGACCTCAGGTGTGTAGTTTTTAATTCCATTCAATGGTCACTGTTTTGTTTTAGGGAGGGGCATGTACCATGGCGGTCAACCACTGTTGGGTAACAGCCATTTGTTGAGCAATGCTGTGAGACCACAAGTATGATTGTGTAGGCGTAATAAGCTTGGCGGGAGGACCCCGGACCTGGCGGCATTGGTGGACGCACCGCCGACATTTCAGACGGCCGTAGTCAGTGTTTTCAGACAGTAGAACTCATACTACTGCAGGCGGTAGAACACCGGTGAAGCGGTGGCGTGAACACAGCAGATGCAGTTCTTAGGAGGTTGGACCACCAAACTCGTAATAAGGCCCTGAATATTGAAAGGGCCTTGCGGTTAATAAAGACCTCCATGAACATTGGGGGCTATAACTGTATGTTTGTTGTTTAATACCTCCCCGGATGTCCTTCCGTTATTGCTGAAGGATAATTCTAAAGCAAGCCCGAAAGATATCTGGAGTTTTTTCATTTAGAGGAACCAGGGGGAAGTTTTAAAAATAATTTGTATGTCTTGATGAGAAATGTTTTTATTCTATTTGAAATATGAAGAGACATTTCTTCTTCTTCTTGAAATATTTCTGCAACAGCAAGACCTCTGGTAAATCATCAGACTTTAACAACCAAGCTATGTTTGTTATGTTATGTTAACTGATTTTGTAATGCGCGTAACTACCCAAAAAGGGTTTCCCAGCGCAGACCGAGAGGAACCAACAAATAAAAAAGAGTAAGTACTATTGATTAAACAGCCAAGCTTTCACTAATTTACGAAATTTTAAGTGAAGTGTTTCTTTGCGGATCGCTATGGGAAGAGAGTTCCACAAGAGAGGACCAAGATATGAAAAAGAACGGCCCCCCATTCTTGTGAGTTTGGTCCTGGGAACCATGAATAATTCCTGTGTCGTAGAGCGTAACAGTCGAGAGGGCTGATAATGGCGGACCAGATTTTGCAGGTATTGAGGGGCAGTCCCAATCTTAATCTTAAACATATAGTCCAGGGCTTTAAACTTAGTCCGACTTTCCACTTTCAGCCAATGTAAATCTCTCAAAGCATTGGAGATTGAGGTCATTCTAGGGATTTTATAAAGTAACCTAGCGGCAGAGTTCTGCACCACTTGGAGCTTACGTAGCACATCTTTGTTTGCTCCCAAAAGAAGAATATTCCCATAGTCCAGTCTAGATGTAACAAGTGCCTGGACTACCGTCCTTTGAGTAGCATTGGGGAGCATCCAAATGATTTTCTTCAACCATTTTAAAATGGTGAAGCAGGTGGCTGCAGTTTTTACCGCATGTTGTTTCATGGATAATTTATTATCCATAATGAATCCCAAATTACGGGCTTGAGCGGTGGGCGAGGGTAAGGGTCCCATTTCGCTGGGCCAATGTTGGGGCCTCAAAGGTCCTCATTTTTTCCAAAATGAGGACCTCCGTTTTTTCACCATTGAGCTTGAGTAAATTGGTTTTCATCCAAGATGCAATGTTGCTCAAGCCCATTTGGAGAGTTGAGGGGCCTTGCACATTTCCCGCAGATAGGGAAACAATTATTTGGGTGTCGTCAGCGTAAGAAAAAAAGAGACAACCCAGCCTCCTCTGCAATCGCAGCCAAAGGTTGTAAATAGATATTGAACAGAAGGGGACTTAAAATTGATCCCTGAGGTACCCCATAAGGAGAAAAAAGAATTTTAGAAGAAGCTCTCGATGAAAAAACTTGAAAGGTCCGTTTAGATAAAAATGAAGTCAGCCAGCCAAGTGCTGTCCCTGTAATGCCAAGTGACTGCAAGGATTTGATTAGCACGGTATGAGAAACCGTGTCAAATGCGGCGCTCAAATCCAACAAAATGAGGGCCACCGTGTTACCAGTATCTAAATGTTGATGCAGCATTTCGGTAACGCCAAGGAGAGTCGTCTCAGTCGAAAAGCCCGCTCTGAAACCAGACTGAGAGGGGTGTAAAAAGTTCGAAGATTCAATAAATTTGGATAGTTGCAAATTTACATGTTTTTCCAAAATTTTGGAAAAAATAGGAAGTAGGGAAATGGGCCTGAAATTAGATGACTGATCAGGATCAGCATTGGCCTTCTTCAGCAATGGAAGGACCATAGCATGTTTCCAATCGGACGGAACCGAAGCCTCTTGAAGTGAGGCATTGAGTAGTTCCAATACAATTTCCAATGAGGGCTGCTCAAGTTGTAAAAGTATAGGAGCAGGAAGAAGATCACAGGGAGATCCTGATTTGATACTGCCTAAAAATTTTTTGAAAGAATTAATATAAAGAGGCGCCCATTTTTTCAATTTCATCGGAGGTTCCACTATAAAAATGGATTTAGAAGGGGAAGCTAACTGAATCGGCACCAAAGGCCCAATTTTATCCAATGTCTGATATATTTGCTCCACTTTACTTACAAAAAATTGGCAAGAGTGTTGCATTGAAATTCATTTAGAATAGGAGAAGTGGGCTGCGTATCCGAGCCAGCCAATTTTTTCACCATTGCAAACAAAGTGCGAGAGCAATTTTGTGCATTGGAAATAGAAGAGGAGACATATTCCGCTCGAGCCAGTTTACATAGAACATGATATTTTTTTAGAGCAGTTTTATATGTGATTTTAGAATCAGGGGAGTAGTCTCTCCTCCAAGATCTTTCCAATGCTTTACATTTACTTTTTTCGATTTTTAATTGTTCAGTAAACCAGGGAGCAGGGGGACGATGATTAGACAGTTTTTGGCAGAAAGTGGAAGGCAGTGATTAACTGCATTAGAAATCCAACTGTAGATAGTATCCAGAGACGATAGTGATAATGAACCAATATTTGGAATATTGTTGGACAAAATTTGATTAAAAATTTCCAAATCCAGTTTTCCCCAATTTCTAAATTGCGATTGTACTTCAGTTGCAGGTATGAACAAGTTAGGTGGAACTGTACATTGAAACTTAATCGCAAAGTGATCTGACCAGCATAATGGAAGAGCAGAAAAGCTTTGAATATAAGATAGATTAGAAAAAATTGGATCTAGTAAGTGTCCAGCCGTATGCGTCGGGCCACTGTTGCAAAGTGATAAATTCATTGCAGAGAGGTCCGAAATTAATGTGCTGCTAATAGTACATTCCGTATTATCAAGATGGAGATTTAAATCACCCAAGATGGTAAAATTAGCCATTTTGAGTAAGAGTGGGGCAATCAAATCTGGCAATGACGACGCCCAGGAGCCAGCAGGTCCTGGGGGCCGATAAATCAGCATACCAGAGAGAGTAAATTGCGAAGTCAAAGTAAGTTTGAATAAAGCTGCTTCACAACCAACAAAAGGCAGGTCTTCAAACTTGCAAGAGTAACATTTTTTATATATTAATGCAATGCCTCCTCCTACTTTTAAATTTCTATCTTTTCTAACTATGGCATAATTGGCAGGTAAGGCCATAGCCACATCTGGTCCTGAACTAGCGTGTAACCAGGTTTCCGTTAAAAAAATTGCATCAGGCTCTTTAATCTTTAAGCTAAAATGGACAGATAGCGCACCGTTGGCCCTGCTGACCAAAATATGCAAAATTACTCCAATCTGTTCAGCTGTGTCTGCTATAAATAATAATTACATAGCAAAACCAAAGGGGATGATGGACGGAGTGTTGAACATTGCAAGCACTCACCCCCAGTCAACTGATCTGGGTTTAATCCATCATCATTCTTTAGCTCACTCCGCCACCCCAGTTCAGACATGGCCATATGCAAATCAGATCTCTGTACTGGGGTGAATGTATGACATTGTTCTGCATTCTGTCCATCAATTGTTGTTTTTGCATTTGTCACCCCGAGTGGGACGGGTATGCTCAGACGTGAGTCCCGTGCTCTCCATGCCACTGGAATCAAGCTATCCTGGCTGATGAGGGCTGAAAGCCCGAAACCGGTCCTAGGATGCTTGTTTCCAGTCCAGGGAGGACCTGGCTTGGCAGTTCGGGCTGGACTGTTCCCATGGGGCACAGGGTCAAGACTGATTTGCATATGGCTGGGTTCAAACTGGAATGGCATGGTGAGCAAAAAAACGATGGATTTAGCCCCAGATCTCTGTACTGGGGTGAATGTATGACATTGTTCTGCATTCTGTCCATCAATTGTTGTTTTTGCATAAATAATAATTACAACATGTTAAATGCACATGCATTTTTTGATGGACTGCTTTATAATGGAAAGTAGTTTGGTAGTTAAAGATATGTGTGCACATGCAGATGCAGTGTATTTTCCAATATTGGCACTTAATTGGGTGAACCGGGAAGCTGGAGATTAAAATGGAGATGTTCTAGGCCCAGAGTCTAAATATGTATAAATATAAAAAATGCTTAATTGTACCTTTCTTGTCTATTCTTCTTTTTTACATTGTTCAGTAAAGGTATTGAAATTATCAGCGCTCAAAAAAACTAACAAAGGAACGCATTACATGTTTACTGGTGTTTTCTCCCTCATAATTTGTATGAGTGGAGATTGCTTTAGTAGATCCAAAAATATCACTTTATATGCTTTTGCTTTGTTCCATTTCTTTCACTCCTATCCAAAATAAATATGTTTCCATAACCTCAAAACGCTTCAAACTTTAATTTGAAGCATCAACCTCCCTGCTTCCAAGTTGGGACAACAACTCAAAGGCACCTTTTAATAGAACAGCACCTTTTCTTCAGTCATGATCAAACTTTATTTCCCAATTTTTAACTATATGGTAGGATAAGGACTATTATTGTCACTTTATAGAGTTCCCACCACCCTTAGGGGTGTCATGAAGTCTTATGTGCACACAATCACATATCTATTTATCCATCAATGTACTATGTAAACCCCCATATTTATTCATGCACTCATTCATCCATCATTTTACCGTTTGACTCTTTGGAGCCAGTTGATATTTTCCGCATAGCTTTTGCAATATGTCCCTGTGTCAATAGCCCTTAACATAGCTTTGCAGGTGACAAATTGAGCTAACACAGCCACTATCTTACATTCACCCAAAATAGTTCAGACATTCTGGCTTTGCCAACGCTTGTTTAACTTCTAGTTGCCAAACTCTACATATCTTTATCTATGGTTACCCAAAACCCTGGTTGGCATCTCTCATCCTGCTGGGGTCTAGGCTGCTCCAGGACTGTGTAACATTTATCTCTGACTTTTTGCCACTAAATGACCTGAAGTCCTGCAGTGTTTACCTTACCCAGCCATCATTTTCTGCAAATAGGACTTTACCGAACAGACCTAGACCTGCCTGCAAGAGTCCACTCCAGGGTAGGAGTAAACTCATTGAACTCAATGAGAAACAGCTGCAAGTCTACAGGCTCTCTCCAAATCTGTGCACTTTGTAATTCCAAGGATTCTTAAATCCAAGATCTGTGGCCACTGTTTTTCTTTCTTGCCCCTCAAACACTAGATGCAAGTTCTTCCTCTTTCAATTCATAAACAGACCTTTTAAAGTCATTGAAGACTTTACTGTTTCAGGCGTGCTAGTTTTTCGTTTCTTTCAGACACTTCTATCTTTAGGCTTTGAGGTAAACACTTGCTGGAGCAAACACATGATAAAATAATCATTTTATCAGCTTACATAGTTTATTTATGTTTGCCTTCTCGAATCTTTCTTCTCCTTTTAACAATCCCATCTACATCTGGACCTCTGGATGAGGCACATAAACCACACACACATCCTGCTCCAGAGCCACAGAACCCCTAGAAACACTTACTGCCCTCTGTATCCCTATTGGTCACCCCCTTCCTTTCTCGACCAGTCATGGGCAATAATGCCAGTGCCTAAAAAATGCTACACTTTATATCTTGTTTTTCTTGCTGCTGTTTCTTAGCTATGTCCTTTTTTTCTTCTACAATTTTGTAGGTTTCTGTTCTTCTTCTGCAGTTTTCTTCAATATTCACCCTTTTGGTGTTCCTGGTCCTGCCTTCCAATCCACAGATTTCTCCAGTCTCCAGTCTTACAGCTGCTTCTCTGTTCTTGCTAGTTTCCCCTCAACTGTTTTCAGTTTCTTATATTCCATATCACTTGTCCCCATGCTACCCTTAAGCATTTTCTCTTCTTTCCAAAAGAGCTCTCTTTAGAAAACTTTCCTTACCCATCAGGGTCATCTTCCTTTCTCCTCACTGTCTCTAGTCACCTCTACAAACATTTGCAGAAAGGGCTGGAACTCCTATGTTTTCTCGAGTATTGTTTTTCTACCTCAAAGTTGTTTCAATCTCCTCTCTATCCTCATGATTTCTCTCAGGTATTTTGCCAAGATCTCCAGTTTCTCCAGTTAATACCCCAGTAACCCCTCCTTCCTTTGCAGTTCCTAATTTCCTTCTCTGGTCTTAGCCCCTCTTGGTCTTCTTCCCAGTAGCCTCCAATTCCTCCTCTGTAATCCACTGATACCTCTCACTCCTCATCTGTCCATAACCCCACATCTTCCTATTTTACTTGCAGGACTCTCTTCTCATTTCTCATTCATTCCCCGACGTCCCCTCTGTGGTGCCCTCCAATTTCACACCCTTATTGCTAAGCTGTCTCCACTCTCCCCTCTTCCTCCTCAGCTCTCTCTAGTGCCTCTCCCTCAAGCTGTCCATGGTCTTTCCTCCTCTCATTAGTCTCGCAGTAACATTCAGTGTCAGCTGCTTCCACTGTTTTCTCTTCCACCTCCTGATGATAACGGACATTATTTCTTCTCTCCTCTTCAGGCTCCTCAAGGTGCAGCCCGGCGATTCCAGGTACGTTGATCCATCTAATCTTCGAATAGGGGTTTGCTAGGACTATCTGATTGTAAATATAAGTCACACAAAGTTCCTAAATACACAGGAATAACTTATAATTGTGAGCAGGAGCAGGCATATATATGGAACAAAGGGCAATTTGGAGGATATAATGCTAAATTCACTTCCCTTTCACACTTCTTTTATACATTTTCTACAATGCATCAAGTGGAGGATAGGACTCGTGAAATGATGTGAACATCTAGATTGCAGCTGACGAGCAGGTGCTTAGCTCATCTCATGGGAATAATTTGAGAAGACATTGAACACTTAATAACGTAGGGGATAGTAGAAAGTAATTCTGGCTTGTCTATGCCAACTTCAAAACGAGTCTACGCTTACCTGATTGACTGTGCAGTGTACAACATTGGTATACAAGAGGGCAGTACATTTAAGATGTGTGTTAATGTGCAATAATGCATAGGCTTTGGTAGTAATTGAAGCAGCTATGAAAACAATCTCCCATAAGCCTTGCCTCCTATAGGAGTGTGGACATTTTATGCTGTCTATTTAGAGATAGGACTACAGATGCAATTTTGAATTTAAAAAAAATCCTATTAAACATGTTTTTTTCTTCTGTGTTCTTTTTCATCCACTAATTTCTTATAAATGAAGATATGTTGTTCACCATTTACCTCTGGACCTTACAGATATAGCTTAAGCATGCTTTGAAATGGGGCAAATTCTTGAAAAATGTTTGGAAATATCCACTGTGTAAATCTTGAGTGGACATGCACTATGTTTCAGCAGGATTTCCCAGACAATTGCTCGTACAATCCCTGGGGAAAACTAAGCATAAAACCTAGGAGTGTGTTATGCACACATGACAAGTTTATGTATTCATATTTCACTGACGTACGGCAGCTTTAAACAACAGATTACTCCTTGTGCTCAGCTTCATTCAGACATGATCAAACCATTCCATGTCATGTTTTTTGCACCCCATGGGTTTCTACATCCATCCCTCACATGCTCTGTCTTTCCCTCTCCTGTTTTCTACTTTGCCTCTACGGCTCCCTACTTGCTATATACATGCAGAAAGACAGCTACCCTGAGCACTTTATTGTGCTGTTCATGATTGAACCATTTCCACTCCCTTGTTCCCTTCTTTAGCTTCTCTGTCAACCCTAGTGCTTTGAGGCAGCCTTGGAGCTGCTTAAATAGCAATACAAAGAACTCACATAAAACGCCTGTAGTTTGGGTGACTTCAGGACAGGGGATCTTTGTTTGGGTAACTGTGAGTCAGCGTGCATGGGTGACCAGGTGTCTGTTGGTCTCTCTGATTGGATGTTTGGGGGTGCCTGGGGGTTGGTGGACTGGGTAGACTAGTTTGCTGTGTCCCATGAGTTGTGGGGAACCACATCCGTGGCCACAAAAAGCTTGAGAAGCCTGTTGGCCTTGGTGGCTTGGCAGGAAGGGACATGGCTGGTATCAAAGGAAGGGGCAAAAGGCAGGATGGGTTTGGCGTGGGGCACGGAGAGACCCAGTGATCATACAGTGGCCTGACTGTCTTTAAAGTGCTCCAGCACAGAATCTGCCTCATCATTAAGGAGGCGGTTGCCATCGAAGGACATGTCATAAAGAATGCCTGGGCAACCCCTGAAAGACCAGTAGATCTCAGCCAGGCATGGCGTCTTAGTGCAACTGACCACACAGTTATGCTGTCTAATTAGTCCATTGTATCCAGTATGCAGCGAATTGTGAACTTTGCCACGTCCCTGCCATTGGCAATAACCTGGGTCAGAATGGCTTGGGTCTCCTTCAAGACCATTGATGTCACTTTCTCAACCGAATGCCAAAGTGTGTAGGTATATCGGCCCAAGAGGCCTGCAGTGCAAGGCTGGTGGACATGAACATCCTCTTGCCAAAGGTAACCAGCCTCGTGCTTTCCCTATCCAGTGGAGTGGTAGGGAACACACGAGATTTGATTTTGGAGGCAGACAACAACCAGACTCTCTGGGGTGGGGTGCGGGGAAAGCTGCATCCCCAGACGATGGTGGTAAGCAATTTTCCTATGAACAAGAATCCCTCTGTAGGGCTTTGCCCATGCCCAGAGCACGACATTTGTGGGACTTCTCAAAGGGAGGAGAGTTATATAGGGGCAATTCCCGGCTGAAGCACCTCTGTTCATCTTGACTGTCACTGAGGGCAGCATAAGGTCCAGGACCTCAGTCGCCCCTTTCAGCACCATGACAAAGGAAGCCCCTACCTCTGTAGCCACACTTGGAGGAGAGACTAGGTCTGTGTCTGGGGAGGTGTCCAGACTAATGGCATCTGCCGGTTTCTCATACCAGTAGTCTGTGAGCTCTTCTAAGGGGTTGTGGTATCCCTACAGATCCTCTCCATTCATACTCTTAAAAAAGCTTGTCAAAAACCCTGGCAACGACTAAGAAGGTCGAGTTCCAGCTGGCGCTGGAGTAGATGCCAGTTGATGTCAGGCGACGCCGATCCCACTCTGTATCGGAGTCTGGTATGAAGATGGAGTTGGCGCTGCCGAGGGGTGTCTGAGGTGCTGGTAATGATGTCACTGGAATTGGCTCTGGCCACGGTCTTATGACTGGATCTGGTCCTGATCTAGC
Organism: Calotriton arnoldi; assembly: GCA_963921515.1. Classification (NCBI taxonomy): domain Eukaryota; kingdom Metazoa; phylum Chordata; class Amphibia; order Caudata; family Salamandridae; genus Calotriton; species Calotriton arnoldi. Next base: position 1,149,824 of record CAWUFW010005889.1, on the reverse strand, counting down.
ACTGCATGCAGGGGGCCTAACTGGCATTAAAGGTGGACCTGCAGGCCAAAATCCAGTGGGGGAACCCACCAAACCTTTGGGGCCTGAAGGCACAGCAGAGGGGTTGGCACACTCAAAAATGAGGTGCATGGCCTCATAAAACTTATCTAGGTGCACTGAGAGTCGCTCTGGCAAATTCGGAAAAGTGTGGAGCGGACCCAGAAGCAGAGGATTTTTTTACATTTTTTGGTAGACTTACCTGAAGACTTTAAGTGCGATGATGAGCACCATGAATGGCCTACCAAATGGGTCCAGTCCATTCCCCACAACTGGGACCTGGAGTGTCGCAGAGTGAATGACGTTGTGTGAACAAGAGCTTCAGGGACTTCTCCTGCAGCACCTTGGAGGTCATGCCACCACAGTCTTCATAAGCCTTAGAGTCATGGCCTGGTTCTGGGCACCAGACAGGCAAGACAGATGGTGGTTTGTTACATACATCTTTCTGTGACAGGACCACAAGGTTTAAACCCCATGGTTTTTTTGGGTGACATCTCTAGCAGACTGCGAGAAAAATCACAAAAAGAGTCAACAAAATATCAAAAGATTTGTCCAAATAGTGGCCAGAGGTAGCTCTCTCCAGATATGCACTGATAGAGTGGAATGAAAAGAACTGATGTCAGCCCGCTGGGGTGGTGCCTAAAAAGATACAGACACAGATGAGGAGCCAGACTATGCTGTCTATCAAATTTAGTAGACAGTGGTATAGTTATAGGTTATACAGCGCCTTAGGAACATTCGCACATTTATCAGTTCAGGATAGTGTTGAGTTACGGTGCTGTAAGGTGAGGAGAACCACCAACCTCTCCCAAAGTTGTGGCCAAAGCCAACATAGAAATTCACAAAATCCTCAGCACACGTCTGTAGAGTAATATTAAATACCAATGCAAGTATACACAAATTATAAACACAGTTTCAGTAATCTTCTCTTTCTTTTATTCTTTTCTTTCTGATCAGCCAACACGTGTTTCGTCGCAAAAACTGGGAAATTGTCCCGCGACTTTCTCAAGGCTTCAATGTCATTGATAGCAACTTTCCATGTGGTGATAATTCCAACCCACACGCTTTAGACTGCGAGTGGGTCTAGTATCCTTGCTTCAAAGTGAGCAAATCTGTAATTTTCAGTAAAAGCACCCCGCTCCGTGCCGTAGTACAGCCGCAACTAGATCAGTCTGTCCGATCCTCTCGTACTCGAGGACCGGAACGACTGATCTAGTTGCGGCTGTACTTCTCGCGAGAAATGCACATGCGCGGGCGCCTCGCATGTGCAGTTGTCATCAAGAAGTCGCGATGGAGGAAGAGGGCAGCCCGGGGACGCCGCAGCTCAGGTAAGGCATTTTTAATACTTTATATTGTGTTTTTTAAGCTTGTATAACAATTGTTAATAGGGCGAGTGGGAGGCGAGGGCTGGTCAACTCCGCCCCGCCACGGAGTGTGTGGAGTTTTGCCTACTGCGGAGCGCTGAGTAGGCAAAACTCCGCACACTCCGCAGGCGGAGCGGAGCTCTCTGCCCACCCTTATTAGAAACCCTGTTGCTTTTCATTATGGTTATGTTTCTATGGTTTTGCACTTGTTTTTTTTTGCTACAATGGTAAAAAAATACAACAAAAAATAAAATAAAAAGAGCTGCCTTTCTGTTTTTATTCCTTTACTGTCAATATGTTATCTATCTGTGTCCCTGGGTATGTCACTGAATGCATGAGTGTGTGTCTCCATGTGGAAGTGTGTGTATCAGTGTGTGCCTGCGTGAGCCAGTGTATGTGTGTGTGTTATTTGGTGTGTCAGTGTATGCATTAGTGTGTGCCTGGGTATATCATTGTATGTATCGGTGTGAGCCTGGATGTGTCAGTGCATGTCTCAATGTGTACCTGGGTATATCAGTGTATTAGAGAAACAAAAGATAAGCATTGGGTAGCTCGAAAAGCAGTTTTTGTTTGATTTTAAGGTTGCTGTTATTACATTCCGTCCATCCAGTTAAGATCTTTAACTGGACGGTATAGAGTCCAGATGTTACACTAAGTGCTTCATGAAACATGATAGCTATAGTAGTTTAAGTTCTTCCAGAAATAAATATTTGTCCACCTTTAAAGTCTGTACTCTCTGTTTCCAATTGACTTCCATCTGTTCTGCACCTTTGTGGAAAGATACTTCCACTTCTTTGTACATGTTAAGTTTAGTTTAAGTCAATAGATTTATATAACGTGGTTTATCACCCGTGAGGGTATCCAGGCGCTGTTCATGGGCATGGGAAGATTAAGTGATTTGCCTAGAATCACAGGACGTTGCTCCGATGCTTAGAATTGAAACAGGATCCCCAGCTCCAAAGTCGGCAACTCTGGCCGCTGTGCCACATCCTCTCTCCTCTGTTGACATAACATCTGATTGACAATTTGGACAGGTATTGTTTTGGTTAGCTTCTTTGATCAATCTGTCGAAAGACACAGTTTGGCAATCCGGTAGTGTTAAATACAGAAATTGCTCTGAATCTATTTGTGTACTTGACGTGAAAGACCAATCTTCACACTCATGGTTCTATGAGTAACTCAGTACAGATAAGTCATCAGTACTTATTTCTTCTTCTTCTAAAACTCCAACGATGATCATTATAAACTCCTGTGCATCTTGTTGAGTGTTTTAAGTAAATTGAACTGATCCACTACATATATCTACTAGATCTCGATCGCCTGAAGTACAATGTATTTCAGTTCTATACCATGTAAACGTTGCAGCGAACCACACAGTGTAGAACATAATCTCTTCTGTGGTTTCTGTTCAATTGCACTTACAAGATGTGGTAATTGAAAGAGTACATTGAGAACAACATTTGCATAGCACTTCACACCAGAAGGGTTTGACAACTTGTAACCGACAATATCTCCCTGATTGTCATCTTTTTTCTTTTTAACAGATTCCTAGTTCTCCTTCTTTTCCTTCTTTTTAGCAACATCTGTAAAATCACATGTTAGCATTTGTTTTGGACAGACTATCCATATTTATTAAATCGGATACTGTCCTAAATGAGGAGCATACAAACTTCTCAACCAACTGTACCCTTTCACACAACTTGCATCAGCATCTATTTTGCTGTCATCAAATTCAACCAAAAACAAACCAGACAATGTTCTAACTCAAGATAAAACTACATATGAAATACCTTCTTTAAATACAGTACTACCCATATTAATAAAAGCTGAATCTACACTTAAACCTTGAGATTTATCGATAGTCACAGTGTATGCGAGAGAAACTGGAACTGCTGCTGTTGAACATAGAAGTCTTTTACAAGAAAAAATGTAAAATACATCTACCAATCTGCTTTATGCTATCAATCAGATCAAATTTTATTGCTAAGTATTCAACCTCATTCCTATTTGGAAAGGTAATGAAATCAATCACTTTACCCATAGCACCATTAACTAATCCTTCCACAACATTTAAACTATACTGCAAAATTATTTTATAATTTCTGCAAGTACATAAACACTTTTCTAATCCTGCAGTTCTGGAAAGAGATTTCTCCAATGCATCCAACTTTGCTTGTAGTTTTTCACCGCCTGCTATTCCATTTTGTTGATTGCTCTAATTTCCAAAATGTCTTCTTTCTCCAGTTTACGTAATTGTTTGTTAAAACAGGTGGACTCCTGAAGTGTAGGCATTAGGCAGACCATGGATTTCCCTTATATGATGAAATTGTACATTAGCTTTGCTGCAGTCTTGTTGAAAGAAAATAGTTTCTTTATAAGTCAACATTCTAAGCAACCTTTCCCCTCTTTGTGAGCACTCCTAGTCTAATATCTTTCAGAATATTTCTGTATTCTATGTCAGATGCTTGACACATATTCCTAACTAGTTCCTTGTATTGGAAATGTTGCCAAATGTTTACATTTCCAATACTTCTCAAAGAATTCAGAGTTTCATCATGGAGAAGTGTCTTGAACACATGTTTGCCTTTGTCTGGGGTGCGTTGTGGTAGGTTGCTGAACACACTCAGGTGCTTTCTTCTAAACAGCACATTATGATCTATTTTTAAAATCTGTTGCATTCCCAAGTGTACAAAGGCAAGCAATAAGTTTGAGACCATGCTCACCTCATAAATGATTAAAAGTCCCAGTTTCTTCAGAACTCTTGAGACTTCACGACAGGGCTCACCAGATAATGTTTGATACTCCAGTTTGTTGTCATGTTCTATAGGTAGCATAAGTAGTCGATGTAAAGTAATTCCTTTAATGTATGTAGCTAATTCAGTTGGTGCTGTTACTACACACGACAAATTTGAGTCTGTAGTCCTCTGTAGGTAAGAGGTGAGAACTTAAATTAACAAGCTTTTCCCAGGGCCAGCTTGCCCACTAACGTATAATAATATTGGCTTAAATGATATACATATACATTCATTTTTCTCATGGAGGAATCCATGCTCTATTTTCTCTTGTACCTCCATATATATATTTCTCTCTGCTCGTCGTTCAGTTTTCCAACTAACTGCTCCAAATCAACACTTTCTTGTCTTGCTTGTTGCCTTCCAGTCTCCACCTCATTCATGGCTATGGCAGTTTTATTCTCAATAATAGGTTGTCCAAGAGGATCTTGATTTAGAGGTCTTGAACTTTGGCTGCTTTGTGAACTGTCCTTAGCTATCTCAGCGGCAATTGTTTACTCCTGTTCAAGCTTATCATTTAACATTTTAATATAGTTGGGAAAGACTGAATGCTGTCTTTGACAGCGTTAAAAAGAATCTTCGTAGCAGTAACTCTTTTTTATCAGGAGTTTGGTAACTATGTTTTCTGTGGTTTATTAAACTTCCTTTTGTATGTTGAATAAAAAAAACATCACAACCAACTACTTCATATTTTCCTTCATCTATGTTTTCTGTTACATTGTTTCTGTATCTATAGTGTTGAAGTATCTCGTAAAGACAAACATTTTTAAGGCGTGGACTCCTTCTTGGATAGTAAATATCCTACCTACTTATTTTTACAATATCTGTACTTTCTGGCTCAAACTCTGCTAGGTGCTGAATTTCCGGGAAAGACTTCAAGACTCTGGTTTGTGTGCTTACAAGGCCTAAACTTACCCAAACAATTCCCCTTGGCTTCAAGTACAAACTGGCTGAGCTCAACCAGTCACAGAATTCATAGGAGTCTATCTCCCTATGTGAAAGCATTTGAAAGCTGAAGCTGTACAATTTCCTTTCTGCAGAAATCTCCTCCCACATCTCCTTCATGTCTGTCTTCTAGATTTTGTAATGTACGAAGTGACATAATGAGCAACAGCGATGGAGTTGTCTGCCACAAACTGTATTTCCATATTTGCTTTCCACAATTTCAGAAACACAGGATTACACACATTAATTTATTTGGAGGCCTCTGTTCTTTGGAGGGTGTATGTGTTTTTTGGTGATTTTTGTGTCAGTGTATATCTGACTGCAGATAAAAAGCTGTTGACTCTTCCTTTGGAAATGACAGGTCTTGGAAATCTAAAATGACACCATGTGTGAAATTTTACTTTACACCTGTATTGTCGATGACAGTACTTCCCACGTCTATGTGTTTGAAAGCGCAGAACTTGTTGTCGCATACTGTTCTATGAAAGATAGTACAAAGTCATCACTGTCTGTTCCAAATTTTGGTGCAACTTTTATCCATAACAGCAAGTGAATGTGAGGAGCATCTCTTGCTTGGTACACTTTACCACAAAAGAAATCAGTAACTTCACCGAGAGGATTTCTTTTGTTGCAGATAAAAGACAGCATGGCTTGAAACCTGTGGTTAAAATATCCACAACCATTAGCAGGATTCAAAGAGCAAATTTCTCCTGCTGTCGTCACATTGATGTTCCTAATTTTTAAGTATGCTTCTCTTAAAAAATAAAGTAAATCATCCCACGCATACTCTCAACAACTGAGTGTCAGAAAACAAGTATGTGCACCTAAGTTTTGCAATACACATTTAAGTTCTCAATGATGACGATACCAATACTCGTTGGTACTACATTGACAAGTCCATCAAATGAATCAAATTGTATTCTCAGGGGGATATTCTCAAGAACGTGTGTTAAACATCGCAAAATTAGCTTAACGCAACTTTTCACATCGCAGTCCATTAAGGGAAAATAACACTGTGTTAACGTGGTATTCTCAAACCTGCGGCACCATGCGATAGTCTCACGATAACGCGACAAATGACCGCGTTAAAAATAACGCGACGCCGAAAAAATGCAAAACACCAATGCAAAAAAAGCGGCGATGCCCCAAATTGCGATACAAAAAGCAGCGATAACCAGCGACAGCCCTGCAATTCCCACGCCTCATGCGGGAAAATGCACCATAAAAGCAGGAAAAAAAAATAACAGAAATATACAGCATAGCACCATGAATGTACCCGGACCGAGTGCAGAGGACAACGCGAACCACACAAGCCCCACAGATGACCAGGCCGTGAACTCGGGGTCAGGGAAAGGCAGAGACAAGAAGAAGAGGAAGACGTGGACCAGACCGCAAGAAAGCAGGATCCTGATAATGGAGGTTACAGAACACCATCAACTACTGTGCGTCACATCCACTGTGTCATTGGCAACAAAAAAGGGATATGGCAGTCCATCGTGGACAAGGTGAATGCAGTCGGAGTGCTGGGGAGGTCAATGGAAGAGGTCAAGAGGCGCTGGAATGATGTGAAGCGCAAAACCAAGCAGAACTCCGCAAACAACCCAAAGGCAGCAATGCAGACCGGAGGTGTTATTCCTGCGCCACAGGAGGAGCTGGATGAGATGGAGTAAATGGTCTCCACAGTCATCAGTGGGGAGACGGTGGCAGGAGTTGGGGGACCCCACGCAGCCCAATAAGACCTGACACAACAGCTACAGGGTGAGTAATGACCAGGGACTGGTGGGACGTGAGTAGATGGGCACAATGGCACACATGCACAATTAAGTACAGCGCACTGCACACCCACAATGACTCTGGAGCATGTCCCTGATCCCCTTGCCACACTGCAGCACATCTAGGAACAGCAAGTAGGCCCCCGTCCACCATGTGCCCAGAGGGGGCCCGTCCCACACACCACCAATCCCACAACCAACCCATGCACACGTGGCAAAACCAGCAATGCGGCGTGTCTGTGTGCAACACTGACAATGCAAGTAACACTGCATGATGAAATGCAGTGCCGCAGTCAATATACCATGGAAGGTTGCACACAACAACACTGAGGTGGCTGAGTGTGGACCACATCCGTAAAGGAGCAGGTCACACTCTGATACATCCATGTGCACATACAACCCCTGACGTCAACAACACTTCTGCGGACAAAACATGCCCCAGACTCCCATCCCCCACCAAGAGACCAATGTACCCAAGTATGCAACATCTCAGCAATATAGAGGCACAGAAGTCAAAGGCACACCGCATGAAAGGGATAAGGGGCAACAAAATCAGAGCTGCAGGGGCGACTCTCACAAAATGCAGCACACACACATAACATGCAGAGCACAGCAACATAGACAACAATGTGGTACAAACCGAAACACGTCCAAAACAGAACAGGGGACACAACTGGGGCCGCTTGTCCATAGAAAGGGGCCAATCCCGCCTGGCATGGCAGGGAAATGTGAGTTGAAAATGGCCAAGTATAAACACACATCCGTGATGTCGTTGAAACGTCCACTGTCCCGCATCAAATAGTCAGCCCCTCACAAACAGTCACAATGTACATTGTCATGCAGTCTGTATGTAAACTTGTACAATGCGTCAACAAACATGTCAACACAATGTTCACATGCATCTCCCCTTCACATGGCAGAGGGACAATCAACACCTCCTGCAGGGCAGACCAGACAACTCCTCAGTGATGATGAAGAGGACAGCCACACCGTCGCCCTACAACAGCTCATGGACATCTACGGCAACACACCTCCAGGAGCAGGTCAGCCCAGGTGCATCCCGGAGACCCCACCCCCTGCACAGACCACACAGCAGGAAGCACACACCACCACGGCTGGCTCCCAGCACCTCACCCAACCACACATCGCATTCCAAGGCCAGGTGTCAGACTGCCAGAGGGAGGTGGCTGGACAGGTGTGGGTGGGGTCCGAACTCATGGCAGCTGAACTAGATCACATACGTGGGTGTCCAATTCACATCATGGACCTCTTACACTCAACAATGGACCCACACACTGCGACATAGACACGCATTTGCACATTTCCAGTACTGAACCACGCCCAGAGCCCCGGGATAATCATTCACACCAGTCCACTCCTCTAACGTATTACTGGGGGGACGACCTAGCTACATGTCCAAGGTCTTACCCACCGCCTGGGGTGACTAGGTTGTGTCTGCTGTACACCGCACAATGTAATGTGGTAGGGCCCGGGGCCACCATGCATACGCAATGAGCACACGGACACACTGTGATAGTCAGTTGAACTGGCTACAGGCACGTGCTCCCGGCCACTGTTTATTACCAGGCTCACATGACCAGTGACGCCTTTGCTGGTTGGGTGTGGAGTGAGTGTGAACCAGCCCTCAGGGAGTGGTTGAAGCTGGCAACAACTACAACAGGGATCACTATTGAAGCGGAAACAGAAAAGACTCACATAACACAAACAACAGCGAAGCATCATGGTGGTACACGGAGCAAGTACAGAGGACACGCAATATTCAATCAGAAGGGTCCGTGAGTTGCAGTGCACTGAGGCAGGGGCACCAGAGCAGAGTGTGCTCATGTGAGAAATTGTTCAGGATTGTGTCCCTTTGGGATATCCCTGCTGCAGCTGCAGTAGGGTGTGTTACACCTGCCACGTCTCCCCCATCATTGTCCCAGGTCTCCCCCACTGCCTGAGGTGACGTTGTAGCGTGACCTGTCCACAGCACAAAACTCAATCAGAAACGGTTCATGAGTTGTGGTGCACTGAGTCAGTGCCACATGAAGAGCTGAGCAGGTCATCTGGATGATGATGGCATCCACGACAGGTGTGTGCAACTCTGAACGCCTGGCTCTAAGACTCTTTCGACTCTGGCAGTTGTCGTTTGGAGGTGGTCCTGGTGGTGGTGGCGTGTGCATCCTGCGGTGATGCGTCGTCCGGGCAGGTCCGGACTCGATTTGATGTGTGAGCCCTTGTGGACCGAAGTTGAGGCCGGAGGCAGCGACCAGCGCAGGGACACAGGCACATGGCGTTGATGATCCCCAGGCTTTCGACTCAGAGGCCATACAAAAGTAAGTCAGACGGGGTCCATGACTTGAGCTGCACAGAGTTAGTGGCCACGGATGCAGTGCGGCCGGCACAGGCACACCGCCACGAGACGGTGACTTGCGGTGCAGTGAGATAGGGGCACCAGAGCAGAGCGGGTCCTCGTCGATGTCCAAAGTGAATGTCGTGGAGTGTTTTGGGGGACAGTGGGAGGTGTTCTTCCAGGGCATGATGCAGAGGGCATAACCAAGCAGACACAGGCAAAATGGAGGAGATGAATGCTACAGACACATTCTCAACACTAAGTCAGTATCGGCTACATGATGATGATGACAACACCCGGGCCATGGACTCAGATGCCACCAAAGTTCAACCAGAGAGTGTCCATGAATTACGGGGCACAGAGTCAGTGGCACCAGAGCTGAAAGGGGATGCAGTCTGCGATGAGGCATGTACAATGGCATAAAATCAGGAATAAATAAATCATGTCTTAGTTCCAAATGTGTGACCTACTGGACCGCAGTGTAGGCCGGAGGCAGCGGTCAGCAAGGGCCCACAGACACGTGTCGTTGGAACGCTATGCACAGAGTTGGTGGCACCACATCGAAGGGAGTACACTGAAATCAAATCTGCAATTGACATATGTACTCTGCCATCGTGTAATCAAGACTCAGTTCCACATGTGTGACCTACTTGACCGCAGTCTAGTCCGGTGGCATCACTCAGCAGGGGCCCACCGCCACGTGTCGTTGGCTTGCGATGCACAGAGTTAGTGGCACCAGAGCAGTTGTTGGTAGTGTTCGTTCACCTCCGTAACGGGGACCCTTTTTTCATCCGGACTGAACCGCATCTTCCTCTTAGTCCTCTCCTTGCGTACAATGGTATGTACTCTGCCATTCAGAAATCAAGACTCAGTTCCACATGTGTGACCTACTTGACCGCAGTGTAGGCCGGCGGCAGCGGTGGAGTACGTCAACGAGGAAGGAGTAATGTGGTCCTGTCTCGCGGGCCGCAGGCTTGGAGCTTGCCCCCTTGACACACGCCGGTGTCGGAAGGGAGCTTGCCCCCTTCGCACATGCCTGGTTCCCACCTCTCCCCACATTCTGCTATTGTGTGGCTGATGTGCCATGCCGTTGCTGGCTTGTGGACACAGCTAGCCCAGGTTGCCACAGTAAGTTGTGTTGTCATGTCTGGTATGTGGGCATGTTGGTTTTCATGTTGTGTGTGATTTTGTAACGTGTGCATTCCCAGAGTTGTGAGTTGTATGTTGGTGGGGTTGAGGTGTGTGGTGTGTGGTGTGTTCAGTTGTTCCTTGCCGACGTGTAGTGCATTTGCATAGGTGCCATCCTGAAAGCACTGGTTGATGATGGACTGTCGGAAGATGAAGGAATCATGCACACTGCCTGGGTAGTTGGCGACGACATTGGTGTAGGGTCCCCGGTGGTCCACTATTGCCTGCACATTGATGGAATGCGTGTGCTTCCAGTTGCGGTAATTGTGTGCGTGGCAGCCGGGGGCACGAGGAGTACATGTGTGCAGTCGATTGGCCCCAACACGTTTGGGGAGCCAGCTATGGCGTAGAAGCCTTGCTTGGTCTCCAGCTGTTCCTGCACAGTGTGTGGGAAGTGCAGGTGCTGGGGTACCAAGCTGATGATGGCATCCAAGACAGGTGTGTGGACTTGGATAGGGCTGGCTGTGAGACTCCTCTGACTCTGGCAGTTGTTGGTTGGTAGGTACCAGAGGCCAACATGTGCAGCACAGCCAGTGGCTTTGTCTGCGGAGGGATGTTGGTTGTCCGCTGTGTTGGTACCGTCAGCCTGTGGGCAATGAGGGTCAGGATGCGGAGGATGGTTGTCCTTTTGGGCCTGTAGTGGGCAATGACATCCTCTGGTGTTGAGTCTGTGAGGCTGGTGCATTTTCTGATGGTCCGCTGTCTTTGTCTGTGCTGCCTCTATGGTAGTCTGGGGGTGGGGGGTCCTGTGGGTGGTGGCGGTGGGTGTTGTGGCCCTCTTGGGTGTCCGAACTGCCTGATCAGTGGCTCCATGGCATCTGTTATTCTACTGGTGTGGCTGTGGGCTGGGCTCCGGTTTCTGGTGCTGGTTTTCTTCCGACTTTACACCAGGTCAGAGCAGGTGTAAACTCCCTGCTTCTAACGCGCCTTATCGCCTGTTTTGTGATCTTATCGCAAATTTGGCTGGACGTTGAGAATGTTGCGGTGTGGTGTTTTCGCTGCTTCTTGCACGGGAACGCCTACTCTGCATCTCATTAGCGTTAGTTGCCGGTGTCATCTGTGGCGATGTTTTTTGCGGCTGCTGCTATCGCAGGTAATCTGGTAATACACCCGCATGGTACCCGGACCCGAACCCTGGTGTGCAGGCAGAGCTACCTAATGTTCAAGCGAAGTGTGTGAGTTGCATGACACCCATTGGCGGTGGATGCTTCGGAGGCTCCTCACCAGGAGGCCCACATCACACACCATGGGTCCCTTGCCAATGGCAGCGGATGCTATGACATTGCGCGCCGGGGTGTGTCGACATGTCGTCTGGGATGGTGTATGCGGCATGGGCCGCTAGGGCAGCTACAACTGCTGTGTGTTGCATGTGGTGTATCGGGACTCCGGAGTCAGCCATGCATCGTCACTGTTGTCCAGGGCACGAGTCGGGGTACCATGTGGCTGTACGGCGTCCCCCCACCTATCGTCCTGTGAGCTCGGTGACTGGAGCGAATGGAGACACACATACACTATTTGGCCTCTCTGGGGAGAGAATGGAGCTGCTGCACACGCGCGTGCCCCCATGATGCAATCGCATCAGTGGGGTGGGCGAGGGTAGGCAATGAGTCTGATGGTGCAGGCCATCTTCCGTGACGTCACTACCTGTCATGACGTCTGCGTGCCACCACCTCTTCTGTAAGGACTCGTGCCCTGCTGTTGTCAGATGCGCCACTGTCCGGGGGATGGGGGAAGGACAGGTATGTCAGCCTGACAGTGGCCCAGTTCAAGGACCACCATGACTGGGGGGACAACTATTGGACATACTGGTGTAGCCCACCTACGCGCTAATGCAGGCCCTCCATGAAATATGTCAACTGCGGAAAGGTGTGGCCATGGGCAATGAAGTCATTGAGGGTGGCTGACTGACCCACGCACAGATGCCGCACAAGCCCAACAGACCCAGCACTGAGTGCAGCAGGGGTCGCAGGGGCAGCTGTGCCTGGTGTGAAAGACACTCTATCCGTCATCCTTGTGCCGACACGTGTTGCACCAGTGGAAGTAGTTGGGAGGGCGGGCATTGGCCTACGCGTGGCTGCAGAGGAGCTGGAGTGCACGTCCCCTGTGCCAGCAGACATGGACACATGACCACTGTACTCAGATGACGCAGCAATTGTCGTATGGGCCTGTGAGTCATCCAGCACACGTCTGCCCCCTCCGATGCGCCGGTCACATTGGTCTCACCCAGCTCCTGTGCAGCTGCACCATCCAATGCCTCACCACTGTTGACCGTCCCTTGTCCTGCAGCACACATGGTAGGTGACACCTGAGGGAGAGCGAGGTGACTTCACTCATGTGGCATCAAATCCACAGACATGTGCAAGGGAGCCATCACAGAACATTCCCAAGTGCACATGTTGCATGATACCTGTGCAAATGTATACAGCAACCACAATCAACACGTAATGGCTGTCGTACAGGTAATGTACCCGCCAATAAGTGTCACATGTGTCGTGCACATGGAACAACACCTGGACTGTCACCCTGCGGCCATGGCCACACATCGCTGGGTACACACCCACTCTCCTGATGCCCTTAAGGATGAATACTACATAATTAGGCCAAGGACAAACCTGCATGGAGCAGAATGTGTCACCACACACACTGACTGCAACATGACAGTCCACAATGGTAATGAGCCCATGCCTGACAACTGTCCATCGCACATACACAACTACTGTTGCACAGTGTGCCGGATGTGTGAGCATCAGTAATAGGAGGTGTGGCATCGCAAACATGTGTTGAGGACAAAATCAGAGTATGCACAGTGCCACAAACATACATGTGACGTGCCACACCAGCTGACTACAGGCTGTCCCTGAGGCCTACGACTCTGAACGCATTGACTATGCAGAGTTCCCAAATTACATCTTGACCCTCATGAATCGCATATGCATGTAAGACGCACCCAGCACAGAGTACACTCACAACCCACTGCATCACACAACTTCCATCACATAACCCAGAAGATGGGTAGGCTGTGGACACATGCTGCCTCTCACAGCAAGAGACACAATCCCACAGTACTGTACACCTGCCTGCAGCTGATGCCCCTACAAATGTGCATCCGCCACAGGCTGTGTGACTGTCAATTGCAGACCATTAGTGGTGAAATGCAGCGCCGTGCCAACCTGACAATACGAGGGAGCACCCCCCGATTAGTCGCCGCAACATGGTCACACATCCGGTAGATGACGTCACCCTCTTCGTGGGATTGGCTGCACTGTCGGTTACACATACACAGTGGCATCGACTTGGATGCAATGGCTCATCACAAGGCCCTGGGCTGGTGGACTTCCAACAGCAGGGATGGTACACATGAGGGTTGGAATATCACACATACTCCTCTCAGCATCACCCACATCCACCAACAACAGTGGCATAATGCTGACCCATCCTAAATGACCAGAGACGTGTAACAGAGCCAAGACGGTATGGGACATGGCCTGACAGCATGTGTACACCACACGTGAATGCATGCTGGTGGGAGTGTGTACACAGTGCCTGTCCATCCCATTCTATTCAGGATGCCAGCACATCGAGCAATGTGTAGTCTGCCCACATCTACTGTCCATTGTCAGAAAGACCGACACATAGCTCACTTGGCTACACATCTTTGTGGGTGGACTCACTGTGTCCTACACTGCGCAGCCCTCAACATACTCGCCCTGTGAATGGCTCACCCCGCAATGGAGGTCACATTCAGTGCCACCATCTCTCACACACATCCCTATCACAAGGCCTGGAGTGTTCAATCGACAGGGCTGAGTTAGCGCATTTCCTGGGAGTTGTATGATGATGACACATGTAACCCACTGTACAGTCAGTGTTGTGTCCTACTAGGATTGGGTGGTCAATGTGCAGCCCAGGTCTGCCGAGACTGAGAAGGCCAGCAGGGAGCCAGCCAGCCATTCACACAAGCAATAGCTGCCCAGAATCATGCATTGCCAAGTGTCTGCGTCACTGGGTGTCTGACATGGAAATGCCATGTGCCACCACTCGGGAGGGACATGCATGGGGAGAAACCAGAGGGCCTACATGCCCCTTCCACCTGATGTTAGCATGGTAAGCGGTGCATGTTGGAACCCCACAGGCTCAGCCTCATTGTGCTTCGGATGAACGACATGTGTGTCCCCCACATGCACTCCCACACACTGTAGTTGTCTTACACACACATGACTTTTGCCGGTATTCGCCTTGGGAAGTGTGCGTGGAGCTCGGATTCCAGGGACTGCAGCTCCTCGCCGGTGAGTGGAGATGGACATGTCCTCAGAGTCGTCAACATTAAGGTGGACAGGTGGCAGCAGCAGCAGGTGTTGTCGTGGGGTGGCAGTCAGCAGTCCCTGGTAGCTGTGGTAAAGCCTGTCACCCTCCCACACTGATATAGCCCCCTTGGGGCTGTTTCTGCGTGACCAAGCTGCTGCGCTTGGTGTACCGCTCAGCCTGTGTACGTTGTGTTGGTGGTGTGTGCCATACTCACCCAGCCTCGGAAGCGGTGTCAGGCACAGCAGCTAGGTATTTTGCTGTGGTGTTGCCGCTACTCACATATGCAGTCTGACTCCATCATCATGCCTATCAAGCTGATATGGCCTCAATCCCCATGTGTATGCTCATAGCAATGATATGTGTCAGTGGTCCTTGCTACTGGTAAGGGGATCTGTGTAAGAGTAATGTTGCTGTGCTGTCCCTACTTGTCAGCTGTTCGTTGATACTATTGCTTTGACGGTGATCTTTGTGTTGTGTATGTGTAGATGCCATGTTGTGTGTTGCATTGACATGTGTCCACTTCCATCTGTCCTAGGAGGAGGCCAAACATACATCGCCCCTACCAATTGCTGTCAGCCATGGAGGATGTGGAGGTCATCAGGAAGTTCCGTCTGGACCGGCCCACCCTGCATCACCTATGTGCCATGTTGGAACCCCACCTTCGTCCTCGCAGGGTGTATCCAACTGCATTCACCCCCATGGCCAAGGTGATGGCTGCACTGCATTTCTTTGCTACCGGTTCATTCCAACACACGGTGGGCAGTGGAGGTGGGATGTCCCAGCCCATGTTCAGCAAGGTGCTACGGGATGTCCTGTCAGCTATGATGCGGTACAGGAACCGGTACATCAGATTCCCCAGGGCCCATGATTTGCCTGCGGTGAAGGGTGCATTCTATGCACTCGGACGCATCCCCCAGGTTGTTGGTGCAATTGATTGCACCCATGTTGGCCTTGTTGCACCACAGGCCACTGAGCACATCTACAGGAACCGGAAACATTTCCACTCCCTGAATGTGCAAGTGGTGTGCCTGGCGGACATGATAATTACACACGTGTGTGCGAAGTTTCCCGGTTCCACCCATGACTCGCACGTCATGCGCCACAGCATCCTCCCACGTCTGATGACCAATCTGCAACCGGACCGTGCGTGGATTGTTGGTGACTCTGCATATCCTAATGGGCCTTGGCTTTTGAGTCCACTACGCAATCCTCATACACCAGCTGATGTCAGGTACAATGAGGCACATGGGAGGACCAGACGTGTGGTGGAGCGGACATTTGGACTCCTGAAATCCAGATTCAGGTGCCTGGACCGCACCGGGGGTGCACTGGCATACTCCCCACAGAAGGTGTGCCAGATTGTTGTGGCATGCTGCATGCTGCACAACCTCGCTATTCACAGGCGGATCCCCCTGATAGTGGATGACGGTGATCAGCCAGGGCCCCCACCTGCAGGCCAAGCCGTGTCCAGTGACGAGGACAGTGGAGAGGAGGAAGCAGTGAATGAGCGTCAGCAGGTCATCGCCCGCTACTTCACCTGACGGTGAGTGACCATGTACGACGGCTGATGTCGCTGTAGTTGTGTATGTGTATGTGTGCATTGTCAGGGCGGCCTATTGTTGACTGAGTGCTGTGTGGCAATGGTCCATGTCCAGGGTAGTATGCCACTGAGGGTGGCTGTGACATTGTGCCCTGTTGCTCTGTGAGATGTGTGTACATTGCTTAGGCATGATGAGAAGTACTGTGTGATGAGTGTGTGACACACACAGTCAATGGACTCTTGTTCTGTTTGTCACCCCTAGGTCCCTACAGCCTCTCCTGGCCTATCGACAGGACACAGTACAGATGAATTTCTGAACATGCTGACGTTTGTGCACCATTGCTAATAAACATAGCAGATGACATAGGATGTGATACAGGTGTATTTATTTAAAAGGTGACATGTGATTGTGGGGAAGGTGATCAAGGAGGTGGTGCATGCTGTACAATGAGTGGACGGTCATGTCCGCGTGATGGTCAAGGTGTACCCATTTAGTCCTGGGTCCGCAGTCCAACAGACATTTGCCACTCGACTGGCAGTGTGGGGTAGGATGGTAGTCCAAGTGAATGCAGGGGGTGGCCACCATGGCTGGCTGACTCACTGGCGTTTGGTGCGTGCATAGACCTCCCTGGACATCTGTTGCCTCTTCGGACGGCCCCTTCTACGTTTGGAAGGAGGGGTCGTGGATGTGACCTGCTGGTGGTGGCTGTGGATTGCCCACTCGCTGTGGACGCTGGGGAACTGGATGTGGCACGTCCCTGCGCCCCAGCAGGTGGTGTCGTAGGTGTTGTGGTTGGCCTTGTGTGGGCCCTCACCTCCACCACTAGCTGGCCCATGAGATCCACAAATTTGCCCATATGGGTCACGAATTGGCCCATACGGGCGTCCATGGACCTCAACACCCCGAGGACTTCCCTGGTGTCGGTAGCTGACCTGGCCCATTGTCCCTGGGCCTCTTCATAGGCCCCAAGGACTCTGGCTATTTGCGGCAGGGCTTGGCTCCCAGGCTCTGTTGGCGTTGGCCTGACCCTGCTCCTCCCACCTGGACTGCTGCCACCGGCCTGCCCACTAGCCACATTGGTCAGCCGGGGCCTCCTCCTGGCTCCCAGGGTAGATGTTGTGTTTCGTGCCACCTCTTGGGATGGCTGCGTGGTCAGGGAGGCCGTGGTGGTGGTGATGGTGGTGGTGGTTGCGGCGGTAGTGGTGGTTGCGGCGGTGGTGTTGGCCGCAATGACCGCGGTGGTGTTGGCAGCAGTGGCCTGGGACTGGTCACCAGCCCTGGGAGATGGGTTGGTGAGTAGGATGGGTGCTGGTGTGCTGTTGCGCCCTGCCGCGCCAGATGTGCCAGGTAGGGGGTCCTCGTCCGTGGAGGTGTCCAGGCTTTCCACGTCCATGTGGGGGGCTTGTGGACTGGCTGTGATGGCTGGTGTCTCCGTCCTCAGCATCCTGCTGGTCGTCACCTGTGGGGCGGAGACGAAAAGTTATTGTGTTGCACCTTGCAGGGTTTGTGTTAGTTGTCTGCCATGCACAGTTTGTGCACTGATTTGCATGATGCGTGTGTATGTCTCTACAATGTGTGTGCGTGATCAAGGCACTGGAATAGTGTGATGGGTGCATCTGGCATGGGACGGATTTGAATTGCCAATTGGTGTGTGTTGCAGTGCCCCTACATTTTGTGGCTTTGGTGGGAACGGGGTACAGCCCCATGGACGGTTTAGTGTTGGAATATGGTACTGTGGTACATACAGTGACATATGGGTGCAGAAGGGGACATGTGTTTTGGCCACACGACACTACAGGGACAGAGGTGTGTGTATGTCTGACTTAGCCAGCATATCTGCTCACTGTTGTCATTTATGGGCATTCCACAGCAGGCATTGTAGTGGGTGAGTAATGGTTGTATGCCACACAACGTATTGCAGATGGTACAATTCCTTGGTGTGCGTGCTACTCTCACCCATGTGCAGCAGTGCAGTGCTCTTGGGGTGTTGACTGCATTCTGTATGTTGTTACGCACAGTGTGACGAGCGCTTCAGACACAGCAGATACATTATTGGTCATCGGCAGGACTCTTTGCTGTACTACCGTCTATGGGGCAACTGTTTGGATGATATACCTTTCCTGTCACTGGGGCTGGATGATGGGATGGATGGGATTTTAAATGTGCATTGTGTAGCTGTGTGGTTCATGGGTCCAGTGGTGTATGTGACATTACTGGGGTTCCACTATGTTTCATTTGGACGAGATAGACTTACATGGGTGATGTTGTACTATGTCAAGGGGAGAAGCAGACACGACTACATGGACAAAACGTGGATGGTGTTGCTGATGTGTGTGATGACTGACACAGTGCACGCCATGTGGGTCAGTACTCCAGTTAGACTTGTGCATGCTGACGTGACGTGTTTCTGCATTTGTGATGGCTCATGTGGGATGTGACTCTGTGATTGCTGTCCGGGTGCACATTGGTCAAATGTTTGTGACAGGGAGCAGTGCTACCTGTCGCTTTGCTAGGTGACATGTCCCACATGTTGATCGTAGTACAGTCCTCATGCCTACAGACACCCGCCCTGTACAGTAGTCTACCCAATTGTTGGTTCTGAGGGTGAGATGCAATGGCTACCACATGGTTGTGGGAGGGAGGGGTGCTCCATCTTGCTGGTCTGTGGGTGTGGGGGCCATGTTGTGAGTCGTGGTGATGGTTTACCATCCACAGACAGCCCTCCATGTAGGGTGACATGTCTACTTGTCGGGTGTGGATGTGCACTGCTATGGCTGTGACATGGGTGTGGGGAGTGCTCCATCTTGCTGCGCTGTAGGGGTGGGGGCCTGGGTGGGGGGGACTTCGGCAGTCCCCCCTCCGATACTCGGAGATTGTGGTACGGCTCCTTCCCTGTTCCTTGTTGGTTGGTGCAGCTATGGCTGACACATGGGTGTGGGTGTGGGTAGTGCTCCTTCGCGCACTTCTGGGGTACAGAGGGACCTGGTGGGAGTTGTGGTGCTGGCTGACTGTGCACATGCCCCCATGGTTTTGTTTGTTGGTACCTTTGGGCTGTGTGTGTGGGTGTGTCTGTTGCATGTGTGAGAGATGTCTGGTGTGTTGTGCGCTGGACATGGGGGTGTTTGGCTCTCGGTGCTATGGCATTGTGTTAGTGCATGTCAGTACATAGCGGTGTGCTGGTATACATTTGTTTGTACTCACCAGCCTCCACTCCCCCTGGTATTCCGATGAGACTCTCCGGATGTAGTATGCCTCGCACCTTCTCCTCCCACGCCTTGAAGGTCTTGAATGGCGCGGGTGGTCCGCTGCCAGTCCTGTCAGCCAGCTCCCGGTTCTTGGCCTCCTTCTTCCTGACTAGGCTTTTCATGTCCTGCCACCTCTTGGTGATTTCCCCCCGGTTGCGTGGCACGTTCCCGACTGCATTCACCTGGTCTACGATCCTTTTCCACATCTTGTTTCTGGTGGATATTGGTGTCTGTTGGACCTGGTTCCCATAGATTTGTGGGTGCACCTTGATGACCTCGTCGACCATGACTGTCAACTCTGTGGCAGTGAACTTGGGCATTCGTTGTGTTGCCATGGTGCGTAGTGTGGATATTGTGGATGCTGGTGTGGTGTGTTTGGTGTGTGATGTGCGGGGGGTTTGTGGTGCCGGTGTTTGGGTGGTGGTTGTGGTGGTTGTGGTGATGGATGTGATGTGTGTGTGCGTGTGGTATGCTGCTTTCCTCTGTGTCTCTCCGTGTTCTCTGCTGTGGTATTGGCTTTGTCGTGGTGCAAGGGTTTGTGGTCTGTGAGGGGGCAGCTTTTGTACTCACCTGTGTGGGTGTGTCATGTTAGTCTATCGTTTTCAGGTGTATTGGGCGTGGTGTCCTGGGATTTATGCTGACTCCATGTTTTGACAGGGGGATGTGTCTTTGGGATGGGTTCTGAGTCTGTGTATTTTGGCGTTGTTTACTGTGTGTACTTGTTGGCTGTGTTGTGTGTATTTGTTTGTGCCGCCCCTGATTTCCGTGCACGGACGTGGCCGCCAGGCCTTCCGCCTTGTCAGTTCTTCATTTCTGTTGTTCGTCGTAGCGGGCGGGATTTGTGTTGGTTTCCCGCCTTCATGTCGGGGAGATCATAATTTGACGTGCGGTGTGTGGTCCGTCCGCGCGGTCGTCTTTTGCTTTTTCGGGCGGTATTGCGTCCGTGGCGGACGGTTTGTCTTGGACTCTGTCATGGACGGGCGGTATTCTGTTATTTTTTTCCGCTGCGGGCGGTGGTTGTTTGGCGTCATCATAATTGCTCGGTCGCTATTTCAATGTTGCAGGCGGGCGGTATTTTCAGGCTATGGCGGTTGGCGGTATTTTTACCGCCGGTTATCGTAATGGACCCCAAAATGTTTTATTTTATTATGTGTATCTTTTCGATTGTAACGATTTTTATTAATCAACAAATAAATAATTTTACATATATTGATTAATTGATCATTAATTGTGTTTATGGAGCAATCTGTTTTTTTAGGTGCGAGTTGTGGGGTTTATAGGGGTAAAGGGTGGGAAGTAATTTAATTGTAATTAATTAATACTACGTTGTTAATTAATATTAATTGATAATTAGGTTTGTGAAATGTTCAATATAACATTTTTGGGGCTGGTTGTAGGGTTTATAGGGGTAAAGGGTGGGGAGTAAATTAATTCATAATTAGTTGTTAAATACTATTAGTTATTTAATTGAAAAGTATTTATTTTACTTGTGTAATACATTTTTTGTATATTTTAATTTTAGGTGCAGGTTGTGGGGATTGTAGGGGTAAAGGGTGGGAAGTTAATTATTTTTAACCAATTAATAATTATTTGTTCATTAATATTAATTATTAATTTAATTATGAATTATGTTAATTGTGTAAATAACTTTCTGTTAACTTTTATGAATGTTTTTTGTGTTTTGTGGGGGTATATTGTGGGAAGTACATTTATTATAATTAATTAATAATTAAAATATAATTAATGATAATTAGGTTGAAGAATAAATGTTTATCTTAATAGTGTAAATATTATTTTTTGAAGTTACATTTCAGGTGCAGGTTGTGACTAATGTGTTGGTATAGGTTGGAAAATAACTAAATTAAATTTATGGAATAAATAATGTTTTTATAATAAATAATTTGTACATTAAAATATTTATTTATATGATTTTTTTGTATTTTACTGATAATGTTTGAAGGTATTTGAGATATGTATTTAACATTGTAGTATGTTTTTGTTTTTCAATTTATTTTAATATTAAATATATTTGTACTTAATTTTTCAACATATTTATATAGTTTTTGAATTACTTTGTTTTTTAAATAATTTTATTTTAAAGATATTTTGTTTGTTTTTAATGTTGACCTGACTGGAGCGGGAATAGTAAATTTTACCCCTACACAATCCAACACCTACCCTACTGTTGTACTCACTGGAGTGGGAATGGAAAATTTAACCCTGCCGCTATCCAACACTTTTCCTACTGTTGCTCTGACTGGAGTAGGAATAGTAAGTTTTACCCCTCCGCTGTCCAACACTTTCCCTAGTGTTGCGCATATTGGAGTAGGGATAGTACATTTTACCCCTCTGCAATCCAACACTTTTCCTACTGTTGTACTGACTGGAGTGGGAATAGTAAATTTAACTCCCCGCTATCCAATACTTTCCCTACTGTTGCATTTATTGGAGTGGGAATATTAAATTGTATCCCTCCACTATCCAATACTTTCCCTACTGTTGTACTGACCGGAGCGGGAATAGTACATTTTACTCCCCTCGATATCCAACACTTTTCCTACTGTTGCATTTATTGGATCAGGAATAGTAAATTTTACTACTCCGCTTTCCAACACTTTCCCTAGTGTTGCATTTATTGGAGTGGGAATAGTGAATGTAACCGCTCCGATATCCAACACTTTCCCTACTGCTGCACTGACTGGAGTGGGAATCGTAAATATTACCCCTCTGCTATCCAACACTTTCCCTATACCCCTCTGCTATCCAACACTTTCCCTAGTGTTGCACTTATTGGAGTGGGAATAGTAAAGTTACCCCTCCGCAATCCAACACTTTCCCTACTGTTGTACTGACTGGAGTGGGAATAGTACATTTTACCCCTCTGCTAACCAACACTTTCCTTACTTTGTACTGAATGGAATGGGAATAGTAAATTTTACCCCTCTGCTTTCCAACACCTTTACTACTTTTGCATTTATTGAATGGATATTTGTAAATTTTATTAAGTTGTATTATTTTTGTGTATCGCTAGGTGGGAGTAGTGCATTTTTTTATATATTTACTTTACTAGTTTGCATAGTTTTGTATGAATTGTAGTGATGGATGTAACTGCTTTAATTTTTGGTGTCCAGGTGATGGCATTAGTCAAGTGATTTCCCAAATTATTACCTCTTTTGTAATAGAAGAGGGGAGGCTCAGTAAAAATGAGCCATGATCATGTCTGCATGGGGGCTACCTCGGGAGATTGGACACTACAAACGTCAGAATTGCAGTGTATGTACCCAAACGTTTGACACGAAAACATTTAATACTGGTACTAAAATTTTTAACCACAGACAATTGAGCAATTGCAGATAATCAAATGTAATCTATGCCATTCGCTGACCATTCAACCTTATCTACATTGGGCAAACAACTCAGCGAGTTAAGGATCGCATATTACAACATAAGAGCAGAATAAGATGCCAGGTGGAAACTGCCCCCACACACCCTACAATAACACACTTCCGAATACACAAGCACACAGAGAATGAATTCACTTGGCAAGTCAAAGACCAACCCACCCTACCAATTTGGCTGAGCTCCAACTATGCTGCGAAGCTGTTTGATAACACCCTGCAATTCTGTTGACAATGGTGTGCATACAATTGATGAACGGAACAATATGGTGTTCACCTGATTCTCTTGTATATTTGCTGTTTTCCTTGTTAACCCCCGAAAATATCAGAGCATTGTTTTATGTTTAATTTTGATGTAACCATATATCTGCCAATATGTTAACTTTTACCACGCTACACGGTTGGTCCTGAGCCCTCTATTCAAAAATGTAGACTGTGGGAGAGGTTGCTGCAATTCCTGGCGCTCTCACCTCCACCCGGGGGACCTTCCTCTCCCCACAGGACAAGCTAGTGCGCTCTAGTTGACTAACCTCGCCCCCTCTATTTATGTTATGTTATTTTATTTTGTAGCGCGCACAGATACTCAGCAGTGTCCCGGCGCAAAGTCATGAGGGGTGGAAGTCAAGCATTAAACAAAGGTGTGTTTTCAAGTTCTTCTTGAAAACCACTGGGTCCTGAATATTCCGTAAGGCAAGGGAAGAGCATTCCATGCAACAGCAGCTTTCCGGGCCAGAGAGCTGCCTCCTAGCCTCTGATATTTAAAGCGAGGGACCTGGGCGAGGCATTGGGACGTAGAACGCAATTGTCTCAGTGGGGTATAGAAGGAGAAACGTTTTTGCAGGTAGGTAGGGCCGTGGCCATGGAGAGCGCGATGGGCCATAACTAAAGATTTGAATTTGACCCGTTCGGCCACAGGAAGCCAGTGCAGTGAGCGTAAGTGATGTCTCATGATATTCCTGGAGGAAATGTCCAGAAGTAGTCTTGCTGCCGCATTTGGACCACCTGGAGCTTTTTCAACAAGTAGCCTGGGATGCCAATGTAAAGAGCATTGGCATAGTCCAGCCGAGACAGGACAAGGGCGCAGATGACTGTTTCCTTCGCCACCCTGAGCAGGAGAGGGAGAACCTTCCTTAGGGTTTTAAGAAGACCGAAACAATTTCCGGCAAGCTTCTTAATCTGAGTTGAGAAGGAAAGGTTCTCCTCAAACCACACTCCCAGGTTCTTGACTGGCTTCCCTGTTGATTGTTGTAGGGATTCTGCACATACACAGAGCTATGCACAGGATAATAGGACCTCAGAGTATAGTGGTGAGCCAACCATACACCTCAGTACCTAAAACCCTAATCCGACTAGCTTTAGCGTCTCATTGGCAACAATGCTACCAATGATTAGACAACCCAGAACACGGTATCTCTCTCTCTCTCAGGACTCGCAGGAGCAAGAACACCCTTTCATAACTCATGCATACTCTGTCCACAACGTGCGTAATAAGAGACATAGTATAGTTTAAAATGTTTATTTCAACTATTGTGCTCTAAGATACAGTACACATGCCAGTACTATCAGCATAATGCATAAGAATAAAATAATAAGCATAGTCACAATTCCATAGAATACAAACGGGGAAAGCATTTCATAAAGCAGTGGATATATGGCTAAATGACCATACCACCCTCCCCGTGCTAGTAGCTAGTTTATTATAAAAACAGAAGACCTCTGGGCATTGTCAGGCGGACCCTCATACCTCAATATCTAGATGCAATGTTTACATCATCAGACAAGCACAGCTCTTCTCTCTGGAAAGGTTTTTCTCCAAGTGCCCCCAACAGTGCAATCACAATATTAAAAGCACACGGATTTCTCCAGTGCAGCTGCAGTCAGTGTTATGTCTAAGTGCGAGGGTCTGACCAGATCAGCAAGAACCAGGGACATTGTTTTCGACCTTGTACATGATGTGCAGACGCAACCCAAAAGGAACAGGAGGAAAGGTGAAAGGCAGAAAGGCAGACAGCTCTAAAATAGCCGGACACAAGCAGAGGCTGTAAAAACAAAGTCACAAAGTAACGTGCGCAAAGAGGAATCATGGCAGCCAGGCCTAAGCTAACTTAGCAATGCAGACCATGAATCCACGAACCACATGACATGATGTAGGCAGGGAAAACTCGGGAGGCCAGAGAGTTTCCCTAAAATTGGGAGGGAATTTTCCAAATAGGAGGATCTCAGATTTCTCTTCATTGCGCTTGAGCTGCACGGCAGCCAGCCATTTAAAAATAGAAGACAAACAATGTTGAGAAGAGGAAACTGAGTCTGCATTTTTATCCCATGTAAAAAGAACCTGGGTGTCGCCAGAGTAAGCCATGACCTTAGCCCCCAAATCCTCTGCCAGATATACCAGAGGTGTAACATAGATGTTGAAAAGAAGGGGGCTAAGGGAGGATCCCTGGGGAACTCCAGTGGTCACTGACTGGGGAGAGGAAGAGGATGGCGGAAGCCAGATTTGCTGAACCTGGCCCTCCAAGAAAGACCTGAGCCAGCCCCAGGCAGAAACCGACACACCGATCTAGGCGAGTCGCGTGAGGAGGAGTGAGTGCGGGACCGTGTCGAACGTCGCCGACAGGTCAAGCAAAATCAATGCTGCCCTCCCGCTGGCGTCCAGACACTCCCGAATGGCTTTCGAGACCTCCACCAGGGCAGACTCGGTGCTATGGGAGGCCCTAAACCCTGACTGGGCCGGATGCAGAAGGCCTTCCCTCTCAACAAACTCAGTGAGTTGTTTATTCACCACCATCTCACACACCTTGGCCAAACCAGGCAGGAGAGAGATGGGGCGGTAATTCCCTGGGCTAAGGGGATCAAGCGACGGCTTTTTTAGAAGAGGCAAAATCTTGGCCTGCTTCCAGGCCTCGGGGACACAGGCCTCCTGAAGGGACAGATTTATGCTTCACACTTCCGCTTTATCAGTGACTCCAGTCAGATTCAGCTCTGCCGGTCCGGTCTACATCTCGGGTATGCTATTGGACCGCTTCACAATCGCTGTTACTTATCCGCAATTGGGTGACTTGGTCGATCCTTTCACCACCCCGGCTAGGTACTCCAACAGGGCCCATTACTTACCTTTATTGTCTGGTCCGGAGGCTTCTATAATTTTGAGACGCCTCGGCACATCACCTCAGGGGGTCCACACAATGATTCCGCTGCATGGTCCTGTATGAACCATCACTACTACTACACACTTCGATCTTTTTCCGATCTGCATGACGCCATTGATTTTACTCTAGTCAGACGGCCTACTCTACTCCACTGGTGTTTTAATACACATTTTTGTAATACAGCCAGTCACTTACTGGAGTTCCTTGTTCATGATCTCGGGACGATACAGCGGGGTCACTTGTTCGTCCGACATGGGCCTACATTCATGCAGTAGTCCTACTCATTTATGCACCCATGGCTGTTTTACATGCTCAGTGTGGTGACTCCCGCTTGTCCTATCTCCCTGCGGAGCCCCCATTCACGATTATTGACACACTTCGATAATTGTACATGATAGACAGTGCGGATGTCCTAGTACATAACAATTGTGGGGGTTGGTGTTCTGTACCTGCTTACTCGGACACTGCAATGACTTGGGTGGACGTTTGCACTACTCCACCACCGCTCTACCTGTAGTACACAGGTAACACTCATCTCATCAGCATGGTTCCTTTATATTGCACCATTACCTGCAGGCTTATGATCCATCCATTCCAGACTCTTGGATCTTTTATGCTTTCAGACTGAATCCTCGTGACGGAAGCCTTTTTGAATTCTTGCACTCCTGTCGTACACATTAATGGTACAGTTCCTCCATTGTTGACTGAGACATTGGCCGTGAACCTCCAGAAGCTCAAGTGGCTTCGACTTATAATTGGACTTATTTGCCACCAGGAAGGCTCCCACTTGTAAGTTTCCCTTGCTCTGCATTGGACAACTGGATGGTTGTCTTTGGTCGTATGCATGAACCCAGTACTGAATAGCAAGTCGAGCTTACTCATATGCCCCTTTCTTTCACCTCCAGGTGCTGTGGATTACGTTAAGGTACCTTTATCAATATAGAAGAACTTTTAACAAGCCTCTACATTGGTTGTAAATAATTTTCATATGTTAAGGTAATTTCTCCTCACATTTTTTCCTTCTGCATCAGGCATCATCATACTTGTGTTTCTTTGTCCTGAAAAAGACCTCGAGTAATGAAGGTCGAAAGGCCTTCGACTCTTATCAGCTTGATTGGATTTGCTATCTATGTCATGACTCCCTATTATCTATGAATATTCTTGTCCAGGGATAATATTTGTATCAAATTTAATTCCAATCTAAATGCTGACTGTCTATGTTTGTTGTTCCTTATGTGCTTCACTTGCCCAGGTTAATTATTACCCTCACAAACACTAAGGGGCTGATTACGATGCAGCCCGTAAAGGCTCTGACTGACGGTCGGAGCCTTCAGGCCGCATTGTAACCGGCCCCTCAGTTTAGTTTCCGACTGCTGCATTACAATGCTGGCGGTCGGAAAATAAATCTTCCGGTCATTCTGGCTGGCTTCCGACTGACTCTAGGAGCCCGTCTATCAGTCGGAAGCCGGCCATTAATCTCAAGAGTGGGCCTTTCCGCCCTTAAGATTACGATGCATGGTTTCCAGCATGGTTTCCATGCCGGCCTGTCCGACATGGAAACAATGTCAGAAAGCGTGCTTGGGGGCCCACAGCAAGGCCCCTTTGGGTGCACAGCCTCCCGTTGGGGGCCGAGGGGGCACCTATGATGCCCCCCCGTTGATCCCTGCACGCCATGGCAGGCATCTTAAGGTGCCTGTCATGGGGTGCAGGGATTAACATCACCTTCCATTTCACTATGGGAGCATGCATTACGGCCAGTTTACAGCCGTATTGCATGCTCCCATAGAGAAACGTAGGAATGCTACCAAACAGTGTTTGGTCACATCCTAATTAGGCGGTCGGGACCGCTGACTGGGTGTCGGTCGGTCCCAGTACTGAGTCAGTGTCGGGGGAAGGCAATTCCGCCCAACATCGTAATCAGGCCCTATGTGTGCACTTCACACTTTATAAAGCACTTTAAATATTTCCTGATGCTGCCTTTAATCGTTTTGTACTAAAAAGATTTTAGTAACATTTTTGCTTTGAGTATAAACTCTTGAATATGAAATAATATGGTTACGTGTTTTTCGAAAATTAATTTATTATTAATAATTACATTTTGTCATTGACTTCCTTTAAGACGTTGGTGCAAGCTATTGTACTTTACCCTTGTCTCAATTGGGGATACGGGTCGTTCTCCTGTTGTTTGTAAACACTTCAGGTTTACTTAGTCAGACAATAATTCACAGCATCCTTTTGATATTTAACTTATGGTACACCACATCTGAATTGTCAGCATTGATAACCCTTTCTAACACTCCTCTAAAGAAAGCCAAATTTGATAGGAGTTCTGAGTGGATTCGCAAATGTGTCGCAGAGCTCAGCGCATCCTTTGTGTAACTTTGCGGATCCACTGAGGACACGAAAATCCTTTTTATAATCTGTTAATAAACAATGTCATTTATAATCCACTTGGTATAAATGACTACATTTGCACCCAAACACTGCTTATTCACCATTTCTTCTATTAACAGTCTCCCTTCACAATCACAGTCTAGTCTTTTTTTGTTTCCTTCCCCCTCCATGCTCCTGTAGCTCTGTTACTATGGTGACCAATTTTGGAACATTCTCTGCTACCAGTAGGTCACAAGTTCACAACACTTTCTGAGAGCAGCATGCTGACTCCTAAATCAACTGTAGCTGGTGTGGTTGAGTGTTTGGAATTCTAATCATATCCCAAACACCACTACATTTTGGCTATTTCTCCAAAGCCAATCACACATCTACTTATTTTTATCTCAATATTACTCCTACTTTTTAACCCACTTACATATTTACACCAGGCAATAAAATGTGATATTTTACATTTTAGTTTCAAGCTCCTTTTTAACTGCCTTTCTTTTCAAATCTGTCTCAGTCAGCTAAAGCCTTCTCCTGTATGGTACTCCAGCTTCCCTCCAAAATACTCAGAGTGTGGATTGTGGGTCATAGCTTTGTATTTTGGGCCAGAGAGAGTGCTAGAAAGAGTGGCATTCACAGGGACTTGGGTCTGCCTAATGTAATAATAATACATTTATTGTTTTTTGATTAATTAAAACCCTTACAAAAATACACTCTGATAAAACATTTCTTGGTTAATTAGCCTTTTCAATCAGTACTCTATTAAAATTCTTATATATTAAAAAATACAGGAATGTTAAAAAAAAAGCAGAGTTCCCAGTGTTTCCATTTTACTCTAAGCCTCTGGAGTCTATACACAGATCTGTCTAATGTGGGCATTACATGGGCTGGCCAGAGAGGGTTAAAATGGCATCAATTGCTGCTTGTGGTGGAAAGCCATGAGGATTCCCAACATCCACACCTCATTGTGCACTGTGGTGGCAACACTGACTGGAGTAGGACTGGAAATCCTAATGAAGGATAACTTTGGTCAATCAGTAGCCCTTTTCCTTGTCACTGCCTTGTTGTTCTCCAACATTTGCAAAATCCAGGAAACATGCTAATAAAATCTTTTCTGCATTCCTCAGAGGCCATAGCATGGGCTCTCTCTACAACTACAATTTACGCTTTGACATGGAGGATATATATATATACAGAAGTGATGGAGTTCATTTCGCAGAGAGAGGAAACAGGGTGTTCATTAACAACTTGAAAGACACAAAGACTCTTCTAAGAGACACCCTTTTTTATTTTATTTTTAAATACTTTAAAAATATTTTTTAACTCAAAAATCTGTTGCGACTTTCCAGAGCAAAAGCACACATTGAATACACAACAGCACATTTAGGATTTGTAACTAAGTCATTGACTTTGTGCATCTGCCAGTGGCCATATGGGTGGGTGTATAAGTGTTTAAGTGTGTCTGTGAGTGGATGTGTAAGTGTCTGAGTAGGGCTGTGAGTGGGTGTGGTAGTGTTTTTGCGGGTCTGTGAGTAGGTGTATGAGTGGGTATGCAAGTGTCTGTGTGGGTCTGTGAGTGGGTATGTGGGTATCTGAGTGGGTCTGTGAGTGGGGTCCATGAGTGTCTGTGTGGGTCTGTGAGTGGCAGTGTGCGTATCTTAGTGGGTCTGTCAGTTGGACTGTCATTACATATGTGGGTCTGTGAGTGTCTGAGTGAGTCTGTCAGTGGATGTCAGAGTGTCTGAATGAGTCTTTGAGTGGGTGTGCTAGTGTCTGAGTGGGTCTGTAAGTGGGTGTGGGAGTACTTGAGTGGATCTGTGAGTGGATGTCTGAATGTCTGTCTGTCTGTAAGTGGGTGTCTGAATGCGTGTGTGAGTGTCACAGTGGGTGTAAGAGTATCTGTGTGTGTGAGTGGGTGTGAGAGTGTTTGTATAAGTGACAGAGTGAGTATGAGAGTGTCTGTCTGGGTGTTGCAGTGGGTGTGAGAGTATCTATGTATGTTACTGGGAGAGTGAGTGTTTGTACGGGTATCAGAGTGGATGTGAGAGTGTATGGGTGTGAGAGTGGGTGTGAGAGTGGCTGTCTGTATGTATAAGTGGGTGTGACAGTGTTTGCGTGTGTGAGTTTCTGTATGGGCATCATAGTGGGTGTGGCGGTGTCTATATGGGTGTGTCAGTGGGTGTGTGAGTGTTTGTATGGGCAGCAGAGTGGGTGTGAAAGTGTCTGTCTGGGTATGTCACTCAGTCTGAGAGTGCTTGCATGGGCATCAGAGTAGGTGTGAGTATTTGGGTGTGTCAGTGGGTGTGAGACTGTCTGTGTGTGTGTATCTCAGTGGTGTGAGAAATTGAGAATATCTATCTGGGTGTCATAGTGGGCGTGAGAGTGTATGTATGTGTGAGTGGGTGTGAGAGTGTTTGTATAAGTGTCAGAGTGAGAGTGTTTGCCTAGGTGTGTGTGTGGGTGTGACAGTGTTGGTCTGAGTAGGTGTGAGAGTTTCTGTATGGCCATCAGAGTAGGTATGAGAGTTTCTCTCTGTGTGTGAGTGGGTGTGAAAGTGTTTGTATGGGCGTCCGAATGGGTGTGAGAGTGTCTGACTGGGTGTGTCACTGGTTGTGAGAGTGTTTGGATTAAAGGAGGACCTTTGTTCTATACTTGCTTCCTGGCTCCCACTGAAGTTAGGTGCATGTTGCTAAATCTTTAACCAAACCTTGTGACATATCAAGATCGTAGGTTGTTTGCATCTGGTAATTTTTGATGCCTATCCTGAAGTTCACAAATACAAGACTCTAATGTCTCGCTGCTTGGAATCTTTACCACATCATCATGGCTGAAAAAGATGAGAAGGAACAAACATTAGGATCTAAGAGGTCAAAAGGGGATCCACCAATTCCTGACTCTCCCATCTAAATGTAGGATGATCCAACCAATGCCCTGGATACACTACTTAAGGAATTGGAGGAGGTTCATGAACTGGCAAAGACTACTAAGTGCAGCACAGATCCTATTCAATCTGACATTATCATGGCAAAAAATGAGGTCCAACAGATCAACTCCAGGATAACTGCAGCAGAGGACCGTATCAGTAACCTGGGCGACAGAGGACCATCATGTATGAAACAACTCACCACTCAAATGGATACTTCATTATCTCTCAGGAAGGAAGTTTCTGATTTAGAAGATCAAAACAGGAGGGGAAATTTACATATCTTTGCTGTTCATGAGGGTACGAAGAGTCAGAATTCAAATTTCTGCATCACTTCCTTGGAAGCCTGGATCCCACAAATGACGGTGTTACCTTTTAAGAAAGACTTTGAAAGAGCGCACAGAGTTCCCACTAGATCCCTCCCATATAAAAAAGTCTCAGAGATCGATTGTTTACAAGCCTCTCAGATTCCAACATGCTGAGTTAATCCTGAACTATATGAAAGAGAATAACCATCTACTTGGGAAGGGCAACAAAATATACATATTACAACATTATTTTTTTTAAAACAAGTGTGGTTACTATAAAGCTGTCCTGGTGCTCTGGTCAATGTTGAGAGCTAGAAAATTAGAATTTTCCTTTATAGGTCCAGCAAAGCTTGAAGTGATATTGAATGG
Organism: Calotriton arnoldi; assembly: GCA_963921515.1. Lineage (NCBI taxonomy): Eukaryota > Metazoa > Chordata > Amphibia > Caudata > Salamandridae > Calotriton > Calotriton arnoldi. The sequence continues at coordinate 1,117,757 of CAWUFW010005889.1, read as the reverse complement.
ATCAACATGCATCTTTTCCTTGGATAAAAACTAAAGAAATTCCTCTATGAATCCGGTATGGAATCTTCCTCTCAAAGACATGTGCTACTTTTGGATCATGGCTGAAGGTGATCTTGAAAACTATGATTAGCTAAGGAATGTTAAAGCATATAGCCGTGGAATGACACCTGGTGGCCTTCTGAACTAGGACCCTCATCGACCCCGACAGACCATGCTTGCAACCGTGGAATCATCCTAGACAGAAAGCTGTCCATAAAAACACAGATCAACGCAGACTCCTCCACCTGCTTCCTCACTCTTTGCATGCTCCGTAAGATATTATATTGGCCCCCGTCAACACCAGACGATCCGTCACTCAAGCCCTAGTCATCAGCCGGCTGGACTACGGCAATGCACTCTATGTAGGAATCACCTTGCACCTCCTGAAGAGACTAAAGACCATACAGAATTCAGTGGCCAGACTCATAATCGACCTTCTTATGTAGAACCACATCACCCCCATCTCCAGAAGCTCTACTGGCTCCCCATACAGAAGAGATATCAATTCAAGATGCTGATCAACACCTACAAGGCCCTACAAAACCAAGGACCAGCATACATCAACCACCACCAACCCTCCAGACACCTCCGCTTCACCTCTTTTTGTCCCTTGCTCACACCCCCTGCATCCTCCAAAGCAACAGTGGAGGATGCTTCTTCTCCGATCTCACTGTAAAGTCCTGGAACCACCTCCCCCTTCATCCCGGGACCTCGTCCTCTCTGATGGATTTCGGGAAAGGACTCAAGACCTGGCTACTCAACTGAACCTTCCATAGCAGCAGGGTTCTTAGTGCCTGAATCCCTCACAGTTGATTAGCCATGCTAGATAAGTCCTGTTTGATTGATTGATTGCATCCTAACAGGTGATAACATTCAGCATTATGATTGCTCAGAGGTCTCCTCTGATATCGCTAGTCTTGAAACTGTTCATTGGTGTGACTGACCTTTTCTGTAATTAACTCCATTCTGGATATATTGATGTACTTATAGGTTATAGCCTAAAGGTTAAGCTCTGTTTAAAAGTATAATTTAGATGGACTCAATTGACCTCCCCATGGTTACTGATGCAGAACAGCAGTCATTGGCTTCGCCCTTCACTGCATAAGATGTGTGGACAATCATAAAAAAAATATGAAGACTGCTAAAGCCCCCGGACCAGATGACTATATGGCTTCTTTTTGTAAATCCCCCCTAATTTAATAACACAGGGCTAGATGTACGACCAAGAAAATAGCGCCTCGTAAATTGCGAGTTTTTTGCTAGTCGCAATTTGCGAGTCGCTATTTCATATGTACAACAGTGTATTTCACACTGTTTGCGATTCCCAATGGGGTCGTAAATTGAGAGGTTCATGAATATTAATGAGCCTCTCGCAATTTGCAACCCCATTGGGAATGGCAGGGCCTCCCAGGTATGGTGGCCTGCTGGGCTCAGCAGACCACCATGTCTGGGACTGCTTTTAAATAAAGCAGGTTTTTTTTTTAATGCAGCCCGTTTTCCTTAAAGGAAAACGGGATGCATTTAAAAAAAAAAAAATTGAAACGTTTTCGTTTCATTTTTTAATGGCAGGTAGTGGTCCCTGGGACCACTGCCTCCCTTAAAAAATATTTTCCCCTGCATTTGCAAAGGGGAAAGGGTCCCCTGGGGACCCCTTCCCTTTTGCGAGTGCATTACCACCCTCTTGAAGAGGGTGGTAATTTGTGAGTGTTTTGCGCCCGCAATTGCAGACGCAAAACATTCATACATGGGGTTGCGCTCGCTATTAGGAAGGGAACACCCCTTCCTAATAGCGAGTCACAAAACACTATTTTGCGAGTCTCAAAATAGGCTTTGTACATGGCCAATGCTGTTTTTGCATGCGCAAACGGGTTCGCAAACCCGTTTGTGCATGCAAAAACGGTCGTACTTCTGGCCCACATTTTCATCCACAGGAGTATTAACAAGTATTACAGACCAATCTCATTAATAAATCTTGATTGTAAAATGTATGCAAAAGTACTCACTTCCTGCTTAGTAAAATTATACCTAAGCTGATTTACCACTCACAAATGAGTTTTGTTAAAACATGCTATCTAGTGACAATACTCGATTATTTTCTCATGTCATTGATGAAGCCTCCCTCACACCTTCTCCTATAGTTGCAATAGTTATGGATGCCGAGAAGGCCTTTGACAAGGTTGCCTGGCCGTTCCTAAAAGTGGTCATGCCCAAATTCGGTCTTGGCGACAATTTTATCAGGATGGTATTGGTAATAAATATGCAGCCGACAGCAATAGTCTGTTTAAATAGTACCTTATTGGGCTATTTTGATCTAAAACAAGGTAAGAGGCAGCGATGTCCTTGGCCACCCCCTCTTTTTTCACTATTCACCCTCTATTGCAAACTGTAAGAGATAATGAGGGAATTGCGGATATTGCTTTTGGTAACCTTCCAGTTAAAATTGCATCTTATGTGGTCTTGATTCTCCTGGGTTATGTCCCCTCACCCTGCAGGGAGCCCGGCGGGCCTCTTTGGTTGCTCCTCCCGGACTTAGCAAGTCATGTCGCACATGCATGATCCATGTCCACCCATGACCAAAAATTGTTAGTAGAATTCAGATATCACCGCAGCTGAGGCTCTTAGGGTAGCAGTACATGTCCATTACCATGCGAGGGACATTTCGGTCCCAACAGTGGTGGTAACCAAACGTTTGACGCAAATCGTAGCAGAAGGAATGACAAATGCAAACCTAATTTTACGGGGAATATGAAATGAGGAAGCTCCTCCTACATATCAGAACTTACTACGCAATGCGGGACTATGGTGGTGAGACATAATACGAACAGGTTGTGGGACGCCAAATCACCCCCATGGTACACCAGGGGAAACAAGACATGGGTTGGTGTCTGGGAGCTGAGAAAGGTGTATATGATGGCAAGGAGTGCCCCAGAAGAAAAGATATGGGGACCTTGAAAACCCTGCAGGAGCTGCTAGCTAAATCATGTGCACATGGAGGAAGTGTGAACTAGAGCAGAAAGAAATGAATCTCCTTAGGTAATGGGCAAGCGGACTCTGAGGACAGATAAAATATCATTATTTGTAACAATGTATGGGGCTAAAAAATATTGATATTCTACAGCCTTTTTGTGCTTACCATGCAATGGCAGCACCTGTATATTAAAAGCTATGCCACACTTATTTTAACAAAAACAATAAAAATACTTTTGAAAAAAAAGGTCAAGCCATCTTCCCGTCTCTTCCTGTCCTGCATTCTTCTTGCGTGTTCTTTTTCTTTTTACACCTTCCCAAACCCTGCTCCTTGGTAGGATATAATGGTCAGGCCGATAATGGGGAGGTGGCACTGCAGCAAATGTTACCTCTCCAAAGCTACCTGAACATTGTTCTGCCATCAGTCACCAATATTCTGGATTTACTCTTGCAATCAAGAGAACGGTACACATTTTCTTAGACTGCAGTATTATTACGAGTTCTGGAGAGCTTACTTACCCAGATTCATTTAATAATGTTATATTCTACTGTCCACCACTACCTTTGGGCTTTCACACTATGCCTTCTGGGAAACCTGCAAAGGTCTCTCTACCTCAGACCTGCAGCTTGATGTTTATAATTTTAAGTCATCTAAATCTGTCTTTCTAATTTCCAGGAGGATCTCTCATCGTCGAAGATCTAACCCAGATGAAAGTCAAGGAGAAGCTGACAGCATCCCCAGGAGAGGTAAAGCAACACCAACCTGGTACCTAAACCCAGTGATGTTTTTGTGCAAAGCTGTCTTCCTGCAGACTCTGTTCCTGTCAACAGAACTGTCATCCTCCCTGGGAAACATAGCAACTCTGGGCTGACACGTGTCACCCAGAACGTTTTTATAATGCAAATTTGAATAATTCTCACCTCACTGAAGAGAAGGGATCAAGTTATGTTTATAACACATTGTTAAATGCTGAGCTTCCAGAATGAGGAGCAGTGTCTCAGCAGGGCTGGTTCTAATGTGCAAATAAAAGCATGCAGAAATGCAAGCAAATTATTTGTGTCAGCTTTCAGCAAAGCCGGCCTTTATCTTGCCTATAAAGTGCAATCCATATGTTTTATTTCATAAGGTTGCAGTGCTGCATGGCACCGGCACTAGAAGCTTAGGAAGTAAGAAACGCTCTACCACAAGCTTGGGAAATAAACACAACACAACGAAATAGAAATCACAGACAGACACAGATTGCACAGCCGCTCAGATCAAATAGTGTGTGTGTGCAATTTGCATGCCTGTCTTTTCATGTGTTGCCCCATTAAAGCTAAACCTTTTTGCTTTATCATTGCTTGTTCTCAATGTGTTTGATGTCTGCAGGTTTTACGAGTTCTGTTCCAGTTTTAGCAAGTACTGAGTGTTTTAAGACTCACATTTTGAATGAAATGAAGAAGTGGTCTGACCAATGCAATTTTAGATAGCTGGAGATTAGTATGAAGGTTCATCATGAAAAAAAAGGTTCACAGCAGATCCTTTATTATGGATAGGGAAGGTGCAATGTTGTAGTGCGTTGTTGACTGACTGCAAGGATCTGAGGAGGAATGTGTGAGTAAATCATCAACAGAACTCTTTTTTGCTACCAACAGTGTTTAATTGCCGCCGGTGGTGGCAGGTGGGGTCCACGAGCAGTCATTTTTCAGAACAGGCAGAAAGCAAGGATGAAAAAGAATCTATGAGATAAGGAGAGAGGGAGTGTCTGATGGTGGATGAAAGAGGCCTGAGGTGGAATCAAGACTACACAACCAAGATATTCAGGACCCAGACGTTTGATTGTGCCGGCTGCGGGATTCTGAGCAAAATTCTGGGCCCCTGTACCTATTCTGTTACAAATTAAGCTCTTATTGCCTGGTGGGTGATATCACCTGCTCAGCCTGAGACTGTGGGTGTTCTGTTCGGAAGAAGGCTGAGTTTGTGCTAATCAGTTTGGATTTATTGAACTCTTTCTGGATAGAGACAATGTGCCTGCTAGTTTTCATTGCTGTATTGAGGGGGAGATGATGTATTTTAGTGGTAAAAATAAATAGTATGAAGGATTATGGGGACCAGGTTTCTGTGAGTGCAGTAGTATCACTGTTCATCTTGGATGACAGCAGTTATAGAAGTTGCATTAGAGGCTGCACTCCTACAGTTCTGGAGGACAGATTTTTATGTCATGTGAGGGAATTTGGTCACAGGATCTGCCTAAAAAGGGTGGTCTGTAATTGTGTTCAAGAAGTCTGACTCTGGTGGTGGTGGTTAAAGGATGTGGAATGGGATCAGGGATCAGAGCACAACTCTGGTGGTGGTGGTTATAGGTTGTGTAATGGGATCGAAGTATCGGACCACAACTCTGCTGCTGTTGGTTATAGGATGTGTAATGAGATTAGAGATTAGAGCACAACTCTGATGGTGGTTATAGGTTTTGTAATGGGATCAGGGATCAGAGCACAACTCTGATGGTGTTGGTTATAGGATGGGTAACCGATCAGGGATCAGAGCACAACTCTGGTGGTGGTGGTTATAGGATTGTAATGGGATCACTGATCAGAGCACAACTCTGGTGGTGGTGGTTATAGGTTGTGGAATGGGATCAGAGATCAGAACACCACTCTGGTGGTGGTAGTTGTAGGATATGGAATGGGATCAGAGTATCAGAGCACCACTCTGGTGGTGGTGGTTAAAGGATGTGCAATGGGATCAGGGATCAGAGCACAACTCTGGTGGTGGTGGTTATAGGTTGTGTAATGGGATCGAAGTATCGGACCACAACTCTGCTGCTGGTGGTTATAGGATGTGTAATGAGATCAGGAATCAGAGCACAACTCTGATGGTGGTTATTGGTTGTGTAATGAGATCAGGAATCAGAGCACAACTCTGATGGTGGTTATCGGTTGTGTAACGGGATCATTGATCAGAGTATTGGTATGTGTGGCATGAAGGAAAGCGCCTAAGTATTGGTGTTTGTATGTGTTGGGCACTCCAGTGGTTTATCGAGCAAGATGTAATTGGAGGATAGGAGAACAGTCCCAGGGAAGATTGCCCATGTAGGGGCGAGAGTTGGAGAATGCAGTCTGCAGACTTTGTATCATCTTATGCAGGTGATTCAGCTCACTTCAATCGCCACCAGGGCAAACAAGATGGTGTTAGCTAAAACAATATGGTGTCAGCGATCAGAGTATTGTTAAAGCAAATCGTACTGGTTCTCACACTCCAGCTTAGATTCAGGCTCTTACAAACCCCACTGACTGCTCTGCCTTTGCATTGATATCTGAATTTGAAATGATAATTCTCAGAGGGGTATTGTCAGACTCCTCCAGAGCTGAAGCGCTGGAGACAGCATTAGTATCTGTTTGTACTGACACTAATATGTAAATGTAATAATATTACATAGAGGTGTGAGTCTTCTTCAGGTAATGCTTTGCTTGAGTCTCTTTCACATTTTAGATCAGCCACCACTTAACATCAAAGACTGAGGCAATGGCTCAGTCCTCTTCTGTCACTGGCTGCATTTAAGGTGCCATTCACATTTTGGTGCCATTTACATTTAGAATAACCCACAGGATAGCCAAGTGGTGCTTAGTGTGTCAAGCACAGTTATTGAAGGCTTTGTGCTATCTGACATTAGTGCGCATTGGGAATGGGGAACAGTCAACATTACAAGAGTCCTTTTCAGGAGACATCTTGTTTGCTTAAGCAGTAGCCGAGACTTAGCAAGCTGTCTTTGTGCTTCTAATTCCAGATCGTTCTTTGTTGCTTGTAGTGTTTACTTTCTGACTATTGATGACTGTTCATCTCCCAAGACTTCTTTTCAGCCCTGCATGAGCTTGAAGACGCCTTCAGATATATTTGTGCCACCCGGCCCATACAACTCCCATGATTGCAGTTTTATATTACAAACCATGCATTTGGGTGCAGGGCATTTCTCTTGCTTGCCTCAGGGCCCGTGGCACCCTTGCTGCACCACTGCTTTACACTGTCACAAAAGCTCTCAGCACCCTCCAGCACTGCCTCTGAACTTGGGGGTATATTTACAAGATCTGCCGCTAACTTGCGTTTGCGTTAGTGAGCAGCAGTTTTCTTAATGAGGGTCATCGCCAAAAACTATCGCCCTGTTAGTGATGTATTTACAATACGTTGCTACATGGCGATAGTTTCAGGTAGCCGCGGTGAAAACTGCCACTAACACTGATGTCAAGGCGATACAAATTCTGACGTTAGCGGGCGAAAACTGATGAAAGGCCAATTTGCGGGTAAAAAACACGTTAGTCAGCAGAACTTCACCTTTTTTGCCTCTAGATATAAAAACATCCAATAAGTCCACCTCCAATGAAAAAACCCCAAAAAAACCAATGTTATGCAGAATGGAGCAGCCAGGGACAAGTGCAGCACAGAGCAACAACCTCCCCAAACCCCCCAACAGCCAGGATGACCTGCCAGAGTCCCAGGAGACGAAGAAATGCAGAATCAGGGCTACATATATAAAAAGAGGCGCATCACTGGGGAAAACCTGTAAATCATCACTTTTCATAGCACCCTCCTTGCAACACCATGGCAGCCAAAACTTTGAAAGTGCAGACAGTCCCCGGGGCCCTGAGGCCTCGCTGTGCTTGCGTCTGAGACCCGGATTGGGATGTGGAGGTGCTGTGGAGTTGCTGGGCCATGGCGGTAGACATAAAGGCGTTGGCAATCGCCCTTACCTGGTGGTGAAGTCTGCCAGGTCTCATGGAGACACGTTGCTGAGCTGTGTGAGAAGACCGCCTGGTACCCCTTGGAGCTGTGAATGGTAGAGGCGCTCCTGCGCACCAATGTAGGGAGGTCTGCTTTGCATACCACGCGCCACCACTACACCGGGGTGCACGGAGAGGATTACCAATGGTGGGCCACGCCTCTCTGCATCACAGGCCGGAGGATGTTGCACTGGCCGGCACTGTGGAGGGAGAGGCCCCTGAGCAGCGCCAAACTTGTGAGGTGGGAGCACTGCAACTTCACGCATAAGGGGGCCCTGTTGCATCACCTCATCAGGAGGTTCCCCAGCAGACTTGGCAGCGACTGCTGGACCCAGGCTTGTGAAATCCTGCCTGGCTGAGGCTCCTGCTGGCTGAGTCACAGATCTTGAGAGAGTGCAGCGAATTGCGCCACAGTGTCAATATCCAGGTGAGGAGAAGGTGGGACGCGTAGCCATAGCCTGTGGGTTACGCACCCCCAGTGGCAGCTCCTCCCCTATGGCGGAAGAGCATTGCCCCACTGCTTTCAAGCAGTGCAAGAAGAGGAAACATAACATGATGATAACTTTCTGATATTTTCATGCCATGTTCCCTTTGCGGGCAGGAGGGTGGGTGGGGCTGCTCTCCTCACGGGGCAGGGCAGGGGCGGAGTGTTATGCCCATTCAAGTGCACAATGACTGTTTGGTCAGCCCTCTCAGGCCACCCAAAGCAGTCATGCGCACTTCCCTGTTCGCAATGCAGGCTGCATTACAGCCTGCATGGAGAATATGCCCACCACTCCACTCCCTGAATGAACACCTTGTCACGGTGCTCAAGAACAATCACAACGCCACATTGCAGCGTTGTGATTGGCTTAGGGGAGGGAGCCTGGCTGCCTGCGTCCTGTAAGCAGACTCAGGAAAGCAGGAGCACAGAAGACACGTGACCCGACCTCAAGGTAAGATTTAAAAATATATATATTTACAACCCCCCTCCCCCACCCATTGTCCCCACCCCTCCAGTGTTCTTTCCTGTGTTTCCCACCTCCCAGCTGTCCAGTCCCCCTCGCAGCACTACTTAATGGCAGCCACTGTGCGGCCATGCATAGCCGACGTACGACTGGTGCGCCAAAGGCAAGCCTGTCTGTGTCCATCCGCCCTGGACTATGCCCAGCACCAAGGACCCTTCCTCTCAGACACTCCACCACTACGACGCCAGCACCCTCCTTGCCATCAACCCTGGACGCCACACCGCCAGCCATCTAGCATCACTATAGTATTCACTTGCACTCTGCGCCTGCTTAAACTGCAAATGTACCTTCTGCCACATCAGCACACCAGCACCCCCTGCCGCCCAGCCAACCAACAGAGCAGCCGACTGGCTCAACTGCATCCTTCTCAATGTGCAGTCCCTCCACAAACACGCAACAGAAATCTGGGACCTCCTCGACACCACCTCTTCACACATCGCCTTGTTCATGAAAACCTGGACCAACCTTTGCTCTGGACCGGACATCGCCATCACTATCCACGAGGGCTACAAATTCACCTGCACGGACCACCCCGATTGCCCACAAGGGGGCTTTGCCATTGTTTAAAAAAGCACACTCCGACTGACCATGCACTCTAATGACCCGACGGCTACCATGGAACACCTCCACTTCCACTTCCAGATCCAGACCAACCCCAACCTCCATGGCACCCTCGTCTACAGGCCCCACGGCCCATGAACCCCCATTCACTGATGCCATTGTAGACCTCATCGCACCCCAGGCTCTCCCATCCACTGACTACATCCTACTCGGAGACCTCAACTTCCACCTGGACAACCCCAGTAACCAGAACACCACCACCCTCCTGGCAAACCTCACAAACATCGGACTCAAGCAGTTAGTCACCGCACCAACCCACATAGCTGGACACACGCTTGACCCTGTCTTCTCCGCCAGTGGGAACTTCAACTACAGCCACACCACCGAACTCTCCTGGACTGACCATCATAGTATACATAATGCCTTCACCACGCCCACCGTACACCACCACTATCATCGTCCCCAGCCGCAGCTGGATCAAGGCCATCAAAGAACGTTTCGGTAACTCCCTCAGCACCACCACTCTGTCAACGCTTATAGACACCAGCACCATAGCACGCAAACTCCACCGATGGAGCTCCAACTGCGCCAACACCCTGGCAGCTCCTCTGTGTCAGTGGACCGAGCATCTGGGGGTCGCTGGCCACCGGGGAAGGTGACCGCAGACACCCTTGGTGCCAAACTGGACTCTGTACAAAGTGACATATCTAGGCATATGCGTGACCTTGTGAACCTCTATGCCACATTATACCTGCGTCAGGTAGGATGTATGCAGGATGGGCGTCCCAACGTAACAAAGCCTCGTAGGAGTGCCGCAGTAATATATATATGAAATTTCACGGCAATAATTCTAGAACGCCACTGTGTCAAAACCTTATGCCTGCCTCATGGCAGGCGTAAGGTTGATGCTGTGCCATAGGGATAGGCCTGCCCCATGCATTGCTGGAGTTGCATCATGCTTGCGACAAAATTGCAGCAATGCGTGACTTTAGCGCCGAGAGATACATCAGGATTACTGAAATACCTGTAAATCCTTGCGACATGGAGCGCCGTACAGTAAATACGGTGCATCCATGGTGTCACAAGGAGGGTGCAGTAAAAAGTGTGCCAACGCTGTTTTGTTGCAGTGATGCAACACTATTCAAGAAGGAGGCCCAGGACTGCACCCTAACTTATTGTGGGGCACATTCCTGAGCTTTTGTTTTGGTTCAGGGCAGCGCAGCAATAATCTTTCCTGCGCTGTCCAGCACCAAAACCTCTTAAATGAGGCCCCAAGTGTTTGCACCAATTTTAAGACCAGCTATTTTCTGGTCTTAAAAAACTGCCTCTAACTGAACTTAGAGGCAGTTTTTGGGGTTTTGCACCATACAAGGAATTCCTTGTAAATATCGCGAAGTGGGGTTAGCAGCAGTTTTTTCACAGGAACGCCCTCCTTGCATCTCATTTTCGTTAACTCTCGCTAACAGAAGTGTCGATCTTTAAAATTCATGATTTCGCTGGAAACTTGCTGCTAACTCCAGTTAGCGGTAAGTTGTAAATAAGGCGATAAAAATAGCCGTCATAACGTCGAAAAATTGACGCTACGGCGGCGTTAAGTCCTTGTAAATATACCCCTTGGTGTCTTCCAGTGCTGAATCAGATTCCCGTTGCTGAGCTTTTTTTATGCTGCAGCCTTGCACAAAAGGTTTAAAGAGCTCATGCTCAGCTGCTGCAGATGGGCACAGAGCTTGAATATGGATAGATTTGGGCCAAGCCCATCTTTATTTCTGTGCCCCCTCAAAAAAAGATTACTGGCTTCCTGTTTAATTTAAGTAACAGGACCATACTGGACACATTTAATATAGGTGAATCTCTGTCACAAAGGTCTATTTCAGGCCCCATCACCCTGCCCATGATAGGTTATCGAAGACAATTATAATGCGACAAGGAGAAGAGAGGGGATAGTTTTGTAATGAATAATCTCCATGCTGTGAAAGTTACTATTCCTCTATTGAACCCCAGCATCTATTAAATGTTAGTGGAGGTTACAGAAACTGCCACTGTCTCCTTTCCCTATTTTCTAACAGTCAGTTCCCCGTATTCAGAACCCTCATAACAACATTCCATTAAAGCACTTTCTATTGCTACCACATCACCACACATCATCCTCTTTTTGAAAACAAAATACATGAATACAAGTAATACTATGAAAATGATTGCATAAAAGCTCTACAGTGTTTACTTCATAAAATTCCATAAACCATAAAAATATATTTCCATTGTGTTCAAACAAAATCTTCATGCTTTTTTGGTTTACAAATTGTTCTTTTACACCTTCCATCTTGGTTCTTTGTTTCAGTATTATCTTTTTGAAAATTATCATTGACTGCAACAGTCTCCTGGGTATCTGTTCTCAATCTAGTAGTACAATCAGCCCTTTCCACCACATCCTTACCTTGCATGACATCATCCATCCATACTTATTTCTGTGGACCTTACATTCCTTGCTCCCACCAGTTTCATCACTTGCATGATTGCATTTAGCCAGACCTTGCCATCACTAACTAAAGCAGAATTACCTAACAAATTATCAACTCTAAAAGGTTCTGAAAATCTACTCTTTCCTTTATGAACCTTCTTTTCCTTCTTCACTTTAACACAGTCATCAATTCCTACCAGAACTAATTTCACACTTTGTTGCTTGTCATGATAAGCTTGTTTAGCTAACAATAGCTTTCTTTTCACATTCTAAGGTGACCATTCAGCCAATTTGGCTGTTGATACCCAAGCAGTGTCCTTACATATCGGTTCCCATCCTTGCATCTGAACAAAAGGACTTTTATCCACACTTACACTGGGAGAAATTCTGTAGGATCACAACATTTTAAAAACCTCAGTCTCCCAATGTAGATTATTACTAACAGCAATTCGTACTGAGCTCTTAATTACTCTATTAAAGCGTTCCATAAGACTATTACCGGCGTAATGATAGACCAATGTGGTTTTGTGTAAAATGCCATTCCTTTCCAAAAATACTTTAAACATTTCCAACACAAATTGTGGACCATTATCTGAGATAAGGCATTTAGGCAAACCTTCTTTCAAAAAGATTTTATTTAAAAATTGAATAACCCCTTCTGTATCCACTTTTCTATCTCTCTCGGGCCATTTCGAAAAATGATCCATTACAACAATATTGTACTTCTTAGCCATATCATCCTCTTTTGGACCCATAATATCGATTCCAATTTTTGCCTAGGGCATATTGAGGCAAGAAGGTTGGGCAATATGTTTTTAACGGCTAATACGAACTATTGCATACCACACATTCCCTGACTAATCTTTCAATGTCATTATCAGACCCAGGCCACTAATAACTATATGTAACTCTTTGTTTAATTTTTGAGGTGCCAAAGTGACCTTCATGACATATTTCCAGTATTTCTTTACTCAACGCACTGGTGGTACAAACCTCTCACATGGAGTAGTGCACCATTCTCTTCACTCAATCCATATAGTACTGCCCAAAACACACACATTTCTTTGTTAGTTTTCCTTTTCTCTGGCCAGCCTCCATTGACACATTTAAGAATTAGTTGCTTGCTCTCATCCCTGCTCATATGCTTCTTCCATTCATCCATGTCAATACCCTCTGTTCCATCATCAAAAACACCTGCAACACGACCATCAAATAAGTAATAAATATTCGCCACATTTGTCATCAGCAGGCAGTGGCATGCGACTCACAAAATCTGCAACACTATTAATCACACCAGGTATATAATTGTAATTAAAGTCCAGTAACTTGAAAAGCTTGCACGCTAAGCCTGATGCTCTTTGTAAGTTAGTAGTAACATTTGTCAAAGGTTTCTGATCAGTTTTTAGCAACACATTGTAACCCCACACATATTGTTGAAAATTAGTAAGACCCCACACACAAGCTAGAGTCTCTCTTTTGATGATAACATATCTTTCTTCAGCCACAGAAAGAGCACCTGATGCAAACACTACAATTCACTCATTTCCAAGTGATTCATTTGAGAAAATATGCCCCAAAACCATTCTGACTTGCATCAGTTGTGATATAAATTCTATGCTTGGGAAATATCATTCTTTAAATTGGCTCAGTCCTTTTGACATTCTTCAGAGCAATTCAATGTAACTCGATTTTTAAGTGAGTTCCTTACGGCATAAGTTTTTTTTCAGCAAAAATACATAAACATTTTAAATATTATTCCACGAAGCAAACGAATGTTCTGACATCATCCTTGCTTGATGGCGATGGTGCATTACACATTGCACAAACTAACACTTGCTTGGGTTTGATTCCCTTACCACTGATGTTATGGTCCAAATAAGTCACTTTTTCTTGGGCAAATTAGCGTTTTTCAAATTTCACTGTAAAACCTTTCTGCTCTAAAATCCTCAGAATACGTCTCAATTTATCATCATCCTCATGTTTGAATGTCGTCCTGAAAGAACATGACTTTTTCTAGTCTATCAAACAAATTGTTCATAAGATGCTGGAACATATCAGCAGCAGATGCCAATCCAAAGGGTACACGTAAAATTGAAAGCGACCAATCGGTGTTATAAAAGTAGTAAGATTCCTGCATTCTGGATGCAATTGTACTTGGTGATACGCAGATTTCAAATCCAGTGTTGAAATCCATTGTGCCCCTTTTGTAATAGCTAACATTTTGCTGATTCTAGGTAAGGGATAATAATCAACTGGGGTATTTTTATTCAATTCTCTCATATCAGTGCATTATCTGACTTTCCCATTGGACCTCCCAACAATGACCAAATACGAAACCCATTCAGCCGATTCGACCTACTCAATGATCCCTTTCTCAACCAAATCCTTTCATTCCTGTGTAACTACTTCCCTGATAGAGTCAGGAATATGTCTCAACTTGTGTATGCAAGGTGTGGCAGTTGATTTAAGTTACATTTTGTGACTAAAATCCTTCAACACCCCCACCCCTCCTGAAAATACACTTGGAAATTCGCTAAACATAACTTCACCCATATCCCTATCCATCTGTACTGTTAGAACTGGTTCCATACTGTAGGGATTTCAAATTATGCCCAATTCTCTTTGATCATACCACCCTAGCACCGATGGACCTTTATCAGAAACAAGCAATTTGCATGTAGCTTTCCTTTCCTTAAATGAACATTCTGAACTTCTGAAACCAATTAAGTCAATGTTTTCTCCAGTATATGTTTCTGGCTTTAACATCAGGTTTCTCAAATGTACAATGGGGAACACTTACAAACAACTCATCCCACACATCTTTGTTGAGTATTGTAATGGTGAACCAGAATCAGCCACAATTCCATTCACTAATAACGAACACACCGGCTTTTTCCTAACAGTATGTTCAACACTGAGTACATCATATTCAATGCAAAACACACTATTAGAATCAGACTCTTTCCCCTGCTGATTAGACTCTAAATTATCCTCTTCCAGAATAAATTATACCATACCATCCTTTTTCCTTTTGCACACTCTAGCGTTATGTCCTAATATGCAAAAACTGGAACAATTTTGATTGTGTGCTGGACATTTTTATAAGCCAAATGCTCAACACTTCTGTTAGAACTGGGGGTCTCTAGTTGGCAGAGGTAGGTAAGGAGTGGTGAACTTGTATGTAACACCGCACTCCTGCCACAGGGACTTCATATAATTAGATATGAAGTTTGTACCACTGTCTGACACCACCTCTCTGGGGGCCGTCACTGTCCTGAGCGGGATGGCTTCCGGGTACCGGGTAGCATGGTCCACCAAGACCAGGATAAACCTGTTGTCCATGGCTGTCTTGGGGTCCAGTGGCCCCACAATGTCAATGCCCACCCGTTCAAAGGGGGTACGGACTACAGGGAAAGGTTGGAGAGGAGCCTTTTGCTTCCTTCCACTTTTCCCACTTGCCTGGCAAGTTTGACAAGTCCTACAATGAGTGTCTCTGAACTCTTCCGCATCTGGGGCCAATAAAAGTGGGTGACAAGCCTTTCAAAGGTCTTGTTCTGCCCCAGATGTCCAGCTAAAGGAACATCATGAGCCAAACCCAGTAGGAAGGCTCTGAAGCGCTGGGGTACCACCAGCACACGGGCTGACCCAGGCTCAGCAACCTTAGGCTCGCTATACAGGAGGTCGTTCTCCCAGTAGATCCAATGTGATCCAGACTGATCACCTGCTGCCTGGTTTGTGGCCTGTTGCCGTAAACCCTCAAGAGAAGGGCACTTCCTCTGCCCTGCACAAAATTCCTCCCTGGAGGGTCCTCCTTCTTGCTGCCAATGGGTCAGCTCAGGCAGGTCCCCCAGTTCAGCAACTTGCTCTCCTGTAGGTTCCAGGGCATTGCCTCAAGGTCTGCCTCCTCCTGGACCGTGGGAACAATGGGGGCTGGTTTCCCGCGCCCCCTACCTCTTCTCTTTAAGGCAGGTACCTGGGCCATACTTTCAGGCTCCAGGATCTCTTGAACACCCCTACTGGCTGCCATAGACCGAGTGGTCGCACATGCCCACTCAGGCAGACCCAACATCTCCAAATGAGACCTTCTCTCCACCTTAGCCCAAGGGGAGTTCTTTAAATCATTGCCCAACAGACAATCCACAGGCATGGCTGGCCTCACAGCTACTTGAAGAGTACCAGAGACCCCCCACTCAAAGGGAACTTGAGCCACCTCACACTGGCTCTGCGAGTTGTCCGCGGCAACTACAGGGAAGAATGCATGGGGGATAACCTGCTCCTTGGACACCAGCCAGCAATTGACAGCTGTCACACTAGCCCCGGTGTCCCTTAGAGCTTCCACCCTATGGCCATTGATGGTCACCCAGTGCCTGTACTTCTTAGTGTTATCAGGCAGCTGGGTCTTAGGGACCATCTCAAAGTGTCCTAAAGAGACAAGGGACATTTCTGCGGGACCCCACCCACCTTGGGCACCCATCTCCTCCCCCCCAGGGCTACACTCGCCATCTGACGGGGTGGTGCACGTGGTGGTGCTTTGGAATCCTTCATGGGACACTGTGCATCATACCAACGGTGGCCCACTTGACCACACATAAAGCACTTGTAGGGGCCCCTCTGAACAGGTTTACCTGTTGGGGCCTCTTGCTTCTTCTCAGGGAGAGGCTGGGAACCCTTCCCTTGGTTCCCTTGGGAATTACTTTGGGGCCCTTTCTGGAACTCCCTCTGTTTACCCTTGTCCCCCCCACTCTTCTGCTGGGGATCCTGCACACCTTTGGCGGAGTCTCCCACATGACCCTTGTGGACCCTGGTACTGACCCAGCGGTCCGCCTCCTCAGCAAGCTTCCTAGGGTTAGTTAACTTGCTATCAATAAGGTGCTGGTGTAGCTCTGGCAAACAATTAGCAGACAAGTGCTCCCATGCAAACAAATCATATAGCGCTTCAAAAGTATCCACTTTGCTACCCTTCACCCAACCATCCATAGCTCTGAAAAAGAAAGATACATATTCTACCCAAGTGGTTGCCTCCAGCTTCTTACAATTCCTGAACCTCTGTCTATAGAGTGCTGGGGTCAAACCATACCTTGTCATCAGGGCTTCCTTCATGTGGGCATAAGACATCCTATTCTCACTGGGTAGGTCTAGCAAAGTATCCCTCCCTTCACTCACAAAGCGGCCCCACAACACCGCTCCCCAATCCTTCTCAGGGACCCTGTGGGCCAACATTGCTATCTCATAGACTGCAAACCACTGCCCAATATCTTCATGCTTATGGAAATCTTTGATGACATTCTTGGGGATATATACCCTGCCTTCTGAAGGCACAGATGGTGTGCTGCCACCAGAGGGGTTGATCTCTAAGCCCTTTGCCTTGATCTCTAACTCCCTCAACATTCTATCATGCTCCATTCTCATTCTCTCTCTCTCCAAGGACAACCTGTTATTCTCTAGTTCCCTCTGACCTTCCATCTTGAGCTTCGCCATCACCATTCTGTGCACCCTGGTTCTCTCCCTGTCTTCCAGCTCTCTGGGGGACAGGTCTTTGGAAGAGACGCTACTGCCAGGTGGGGACGGTACCCCTTCCCTAGCTGGAAACATTGGCCTATCCAGCTGCCCATCTGCATCCCCAGCTGGCTCTGTCGTGTGGTTTGTGGCCTCCTGGTCTGCCTTGATACGTTGGCTTAGGCCTAGCTGCCATGAGGCCTTTTTGCGCACTTTACTTTGTGCCGTTGTTTTTCAAGCCTCTGCTTCTGCCCGGCTATTTTAGCACTGTCTGCATTTCTATCTTTCACCTTTTCTCCTGTTCCCTTTTGGGCTACGTCTGCACACCATGTACAAGGTCGAAAAACAACGTTCCTTGTTCCTGCTGATTTGGCCAGTCCCTCGCACTTAGACATAACACTCTATGTACAGCTGCCCTGGAGAAATTCGTGTGCTTTTAATATTGTGTTTTTCACTGTTAGAGACACTTGGAGAAAAACCTTTCCAGAGAGAAGAGCTGTGCTTATCTGATGATGTAAAACTTGCATCTAGATATTGAGGTATGGGGGTTCGCTAGTCAAAGCCCAGAGTTCTTCTATTTTTATAATAAACTAGCTACTAGCATGGGGAGGGTGGTAAGGTCATTTAGCCCTATATCCACTGCTTTATGAAATGCTTTCCCCGTTTGTATTCTATGGAGTTGTAACTATGCTGCTTATGTTATCATTATGCATTATGCTGATAGTACTGGCACGTGTACTGTATCTTAGAGCACGGTAGTTGAAATAAACATTTTAAACTATACAGTGTCTCTTCTTACGCACGTTGTGGACAGATATGAGTGAGTTATGAAAGGGTGTTCTTGCTACTGCGAGTCCTGAGAGAGAGATACCGTGTTCTGGGTTGTCTAATCATTGGTAGCATTGTTGCTAATGAGACGCTACACTAGTCGGGTTGGGGTGTTAGGTGCTAAGGTTTATGGTTGGCTCACCACTACATTCCGAGGTCCTAATATCCTGTGCATAGCTCTGTGTATGTGCAGAATCCCTACAACATGACGCAACCAACGAGTGGGCTGCTTATCTGCGAGACGCTTGAGTAGTACTTGTGCTTGTCCACAACTCCCTTCGCAGACGCTTCCGGAAGCGTGTGTGACGGTGATACCTCCTATATTGATGTTTTTATAGGTTCTTTCAAGCTTGAAGTTGTTAAAAGGTTTTTTAGAAAAAGAATACCCTCTATTGTGCTGCCTCACCTTAAGGTTGCCGAGAACTTTTAGCCTGAAATGGCTGTTCAAATTGCGGCACATAGCCGCGCATCGCTCCGGGCACACTTAACAGTGTGTGGAGTGCCTGACGCGGGTGTCGATTTGATCTTTGTGGTACAAGCAGATCCAGCTTACCACTTTGAGGCGTTTTACTCTTGGGTCACCTTTCCAGCGGTGGATGGGCCTGATAATATGTTCCATGAATATGAAGCCACCGTTGTTCCTAATCACTATAGTCCGTATAGGAATCTTGAAGTACCGCTCATGGCTTGGCAACACCGTGTTTGGTTTGATGGCGCCCTCCCCCAACCGGTTACCGTGGTTCGTTTAGGCCCCTTATCAATTGATGGGGCCACTTGGCCTGTCTTGGTATACCCCACATCCGCGTTATATGACGGTTGCAGTCGCTGAACTGCGTAATATGCATTCGTCTTTGATACGAGTAGTTAGAGCTTTAGTACAATACGTTACAGGCAACATCCAGGGAGCCCCGCCTGGAGTTGCAGCCCATCCAGCTGGTGCAGGCGGTGTGACCATAAGTCCTGTAATGGTGAATTCGGTGATGGGCAAGCGCCCACAAAATAAGGATGATTTTCCTTATTGGCTTGCTGAAAAATTTGACCAGCTGGAGGCAGTTTTTCCAAATACCTCTCCCGTGGAAAAACACAGAATTCTGACAATTAGTTTGCCAAAAGACTTAATCCCCGAGTTGACAGAATGTAACAACTGGGGTAGGGTATTCGCAGCAGTATATGCGAAGTGTTTCGGCACTCCTTCCATGACGGTTCTCCCCTCTGTAATCAAACGTGTGCAGGATGAACATGGCCCTGAAGCGGCTGTGGAATTAGGGATGAGACTGGTGGGAGTGTTCGACGTAGTGGCTGATTTGATCCTTGCGAATGTCAAGGGCGATGCAGTTAAATTTCAAGTAGCTAATGCTTTGGCTTTGGTCCCAGAATTACAAGCCGCGCGAATTACCGAAAATTATTGCTCAGGCTTACAAAACCATTGGTCGCAATAGCCTGGGAGTTAAGCCTTTTGCTAAATCGCAAACACAATCGCAACAACAACCAAAAACTCAATCTGAGAAAGATGAGAAACCGGTTTTTACTAAAAAGAGCTGGAGGTTGAAAAAACAGGGTAAGCAACAGAAGAAGCCGGGGTCGCGAGGCGCATCCCCTGTTTCAATCTCTTCTGAACGCACATATGATTTGCGCGATAGGGCGAGGATTAAATCTCCAGAGAGATTTCAAGTCCCTGATTCGCATTCTCCTCGTTCTTCACAGGCACCAACACCTTCGCAGGCTGGTGGAGGAGATCGCCAGGATAGAGGAAGGGGTCGAGAGGCTCCACAGGGACGAGACCAACCTCGACACCAGGTCAGAGGGAAAGCAGAAGAATTTCAACGCTCTCGCCCACAGTTTCAGAAGAAGAAGGTTGCCGCTGTAACAGCGAGATATGCCACAGACGGTGAGAACGAGGCTCCTGAATTGGACGTGGGCAGTGACCCTCCTAGACAGCGCCGCGGAAGTTACCATAGTGCGGGAGGCGCTACGTCCTCATGTGGAGGCGACAGCAACTGAAACATTCATTACTGTCGAGACGGCAGACACCAGAGTGGCCCCCCCTGACAGACTATATAATATTGTCATTCAAATTGAAGGTGATATACAGCGTGTAATTAAAGGGATTTTTTGGGAAAATCTGACCTCTTCGTACGAGATTTTGTTAGCGGAGGCAGATTGGCCACCCCCATTCGTACTTGCTGCGCATAAAGGGGAGGAGGTAATCCTTCCGAGCTTTTCTCGTCATGTCCCAAAGGACAAAGCGGAGGCTCTTGCAGCTGAGTGGGCTGTGTCCCTGGCTCCAGCGTTATACCGCAACCACGTGGGCTGGGATGAAGATTCACCACCCCATGAAATACCTCTGTGGTCTCTACCACAGCCACAACCCCAATATCCCATCAAACGGGAAGCTAAAGGTCCCGTTTCCGAAATTCTGACCTAGTTAGAATATCAGGGAGTGATTGAAACATGCGTGTCACCGATGAATAATCCCCTTTTCGCGGTTTCTAAACCCGATGGATCGTACCGCTTAGTTTTGGATTACCGGCATTTAAACTCTCATTGTCGGACCTTTGCGGTGCAAAACACTCATACTTCTGCGTTAGTAGACAGTCTTGTTCGTAAAAAATATAAAACTACACTTGACCTATCCAATGGATTCTACACGCACAACTTGGCCCCGGAGAGTAGCCAATGGAGCGCTTTTACCTCCGGTGGTAAATTATTCAAAATCCGGCGTTTACCTATGGGCTACAAGAACAGTCCAGGCGTATTCGCTGCCCGTGTTGTCTCTTTGATTGACGGCATAGATCCAGATGCATGTTCGTACGTCAATGATATCTATCTGACGGACGACAAATTATTCCCGCATCTTTCCCGAGTGGACCGCATTATTCTAGAATTTGCGGTTCTAGGTTACAAGTTTAACTTTGCCAAATCTCACATTGCTGAATTTACCATTTTGTTTCTGGGCTATGAGCTCAACAATGAAGGTAAGGGCTTAGCCCCCCATTTCCTGGAGAAATGTGCACTTCTGTGCCCTCCTACTACTCTGAAGAAACTTCAGTCTTTACTGGGTTTTCTGAACTTCGGGCGTACTTACATTCCCGAATATGCCCAGCGTATCAAGCCACTGTATGCCTTGATACAACCTAGCTTTTCGAAGTCATGCGGGCAGACAGTCTGCAGACAGACTTACTTGAGTCTAAATACTTGTTGACTCGTGACAACCACACCAACCTGGTGATTAGAATCATTCCAGAGGCAGTGGGTTTCACGTACTTGACCTTTAACGAAGGTGACACAGTACCGATCGCTTACAAGTCACATTTATACACTTCTGCAGAAATGCGCTTTTCCTCGGTGGAGAAAGTTTTAACTGCAGTGCAGATGGCGATTCTGAAGGAACGCGCACTGGCACAAGGAAAACGCATTTTGGTGGTAACACCCTATCCTGCCCTAGAGGCAGTGACGAAAGCAAGTGTTCCGAACTCTAAAGCTTTGCACCCCCGTTGGATACAATGGGCAACATCTTTGACGTCTCCAGATGTCACTTTTATCTTTGATTCTTCTCTTCAGACTCAGGAGTTTTTACAGTATGAATTCGTTCATCCTCCTCCTCTGTCCTTGCTACCGCTTGAGGAATACGAATGTATTATTTATACCGATGGCTCGGCACAACCGGCCACGGGTTCCAAGCATGCTTATTCAGCCGCATGTGCTATTGTTGCAGGTACCTTTGTGAACGGAAAGTTCAAGTCAACTGTAGTGCATACACAGGCAGTGGGAGACAGAACTGCACAATTGGCCGAGCTGCGCGCATTGGTGCTAGCACTTGAGTTCGCTAATCCGGATGTGACCACTCTTATTGTATGCGATTCTTACTACTGTGTCCAGTCCTACAATGACAATCTATTCTTTTGGTCACAAAATGACTATAGAGATGCAAAAGGCAGCACAATCAAGCATAAAATGCTTTGGGTTCGAGTGGCAGATTTGCAACAGCGTCTGCCCCTCACACAGGTGGTTCACACCTTTGGCCACCAGCGTGTGGGCGCACACGCTGTCGGTAACGGTTTGGCAGACGAAGCTGCCAAATCAGCAGTAGCCATGTGCTCAGTCGCAGCAGTTACCAGATCCATGTCTAAAATAGATTCTGATATTCTAGCAGCTATTGCTGCGACAAAGGAAGGTGCTAATTACCCTAGGGGTTTCCCTTCAAAATACTCTTATCAATTAGGTCCCGAACAGGCTCCTTACGTAAGAATTCCAGACGTTGGGGATCGGCTGATTCCAAACGCGGACCGCAGACTTTCCTTGATTACTGCAGCACACGAAGGCATGGCTTCGGCTCATGCTGGGGTGTCTGCGACAGTTTCCATCTTGCAGCAGCGTTACTGGTGGCGTGGTTTATACAAACAAACCCGTACTTATGTGCTTTCTTGTGACGTTTGTCAGCAGATTAAGCCTTCCACGGTTACACGGCCACCACAGACCCCGCTCTGCATTTCAAACAGACCTTTTGGGTGTGTTTACCTGGATCACTGCGGTCCCTTTTCTTCTGACACTGCATATAAGTACATCTTGGTTGCAGTGGATTCGTGCACACGTTTCATCTGGGTCTGGCCACAACGGAGTGCTGACGCTCGAAATGTCATAAGGGATTTGCGTGTCTTTGTGGGAATTTTCGCCTGTGGCACCTTCCATTCTGACCAAGGTCCAGCGTTTGCCTCTAAGGCTTACAAGGACGCAATGGGTTCACTGGGGGTGCGGGTGAAATTTTCGTCACCATATCGGCCTGAGGGCAATTCGATTGTTGAACGAATGAACCGTGACTTAAAGCAATCCTTGACAGCTAGAGTCTTAGGCACTGGCAGGAACTGGCTGGTCCACTTGTATACCGTACAACGTGCACTTAATAATCTCCCGAGAAGACCTCTGGGTGGGCGGACCCCATACGAAATGCTCTTTGGCATAAGAATGTTTGTGCCTGACCTTGATGGTCTAGACATGGCGGCGCAATCCGCCATCTTTGATGTAGATAACCATTCTACTATGTTACAGGACTTACAAGAAGCCCGAGACAAACTTGCAATTGCACATTTACCTTCAGCCACAGACGCTGCGCTGCAGATTCCGGTTGCCGGCTGGCTTCCGAAGATTGGAGATCTGGTTCGAGAGAAGGTGGAGAACAAAAATGAATTTGGCCCCTCTTATCGTGCACCAGTTCCAGTCCTGGGCTTGAAGGGAACTCGTACAGTCATCTTACCACCGCTTCCTGGTCGCAAAGAGAACAGATACATCTCAGTGGAAAATGTCAAGCTACAACATTTGGCCAATCCTGAATAGTGTTACACCAGCGGTCTCTTGTCCTGTCATTAGCCGGACGAATGTTTGCGGCTCTCCTGCCCGAACGGTCACTGATGTTGCCATCGAGATGGTAGATTTGCCTGATCGCTTACTCAACTACCCGGACTTCCCCTTCAATGACGAGTCTGAGTATACCTATCCCGCTAACGAGTCGGTGGCACACCTACCAACTACGCCACTGAGCCCAACAAGTTATTCCTTTGACTCGGATTCCACCTCGTCACTTGTCCCGTCTAAATTCAGCATTCTTGTAACCTGGTTCAGAGACAATTTTTTGATCCCCCCATGGACATACATCTGGTTGGTACCTTTCCTGATTTTTTTGTTCATGTCTATTGGCTTTGTCACCGTGTTTTTTCTGCTCATCAATGGACACTATTTGCCAGAACGCTCTGCGGTGAACTCTGTCGCTGGAACTTTAGCTCCACATTCTTCATCTCACATCATGAAGCGGGACCATACATTTGTGAACATTTCAGCTTTTCCAGTTGGTGATGGCATCGTTTGGGATGCGGTAAATTTCCAAATTCATGGACCAACCGAAATTATTAATGTACCAAATGTCCTTCGTGTTTCAATGGGTGATGTCGTAAAAAGTAATATTCATTCTGACGATTGGGATGTGCATGCAGTTGAAGCATTATTTACTGATTTGAAATATTATGCTGCTTTTCATGCTGAAGATCTGTACATGAATTCTGCAAATTATGCTGATTTGTATTGTTACCAGCATTGGGGTAACCATTTTCTCCATAAACCCAGTACCCTTCGGGGTCTTTTTAATTACACCCAGTGGGAACATTGTCCGACTCCTTTGCCAGGTAGCTCCCAGACGCTTAGAAATAAGTTTACTTATTTTACCGATTTTAACAGATCGAACCCTGGGTCCTATTTCTTTAAATTAAACACTTCCTCTACACAGAAAATCATGTTGACCCATACAAAATTGCTATATTCAGGCTCTTTTTAAGCGTCTTGGCTGTGGGTGGGTATGAACACTGGCGTGACACCATAGATTTAAAATCTATTTGGGGCTCCAAAGCATGGCAGGTGCAGGGCACAGAAGCCTTGCACCGTGCTTGTCTCATCCCAGCCCAAATTCTATTTTTAAATCAGACCATCTATCAAACGACATGTTGGGGTTTGGCAACGTCCAAACAATTGAATGCCCCATCCTTTCCTGTTTTGTCTTCCGCTCCCAACGAAAGCTTGTACTTTAATATGTCCCTTACAGATTTGCAAGTTTTGTTTCAGAACAATTCGTTTAATGTCTCTGCGTTGGTTCAGTCACCCTGGTTGGCTTGGCCCATTGCATCTAATGCCTGCCAATTGCGTTTTCATAACACGGCTCTTGGCTACAAACAAGTTAGGCCAGATCCAAGGTTTTCTGACTCTCGTACTGTTACAACATATTCTGTTGGTAAATTATGTAAACAGTGGTTGCAGCACTCTTCCTTAGATTCTGTTAAACACCATTTATCGCTCCTATCAGGCAACATTGATCTGTCCGATTTTGTTCTGGGGCCTCGTGGCCCTCGACCTAAGAGATTCCTTTATGAAACTTATAATGAACTCTGGAAGCTTTCGCAAATTGAAGCTGCTTCCCGTCTGCGGGAAATCGATCAAGCAAATTTGGAAAAGGTGCTTGCTGTTGTTGACAATAGTATTAATACCCTGTCTTCCCGCATTTACACATTAGAGAATATTATTTCCTCTGTTGTTGATATTGTACAAGATGATGTTTCTGTGTTATATCATGGTCAAAATCAATTGCGTTCAGTAATGCAATTTGCATGGACTTTGCAAACGCTTAAAATGGGGAAAGTTCCTTGGCAATTTTTGAACACCTCTGCCTTATTCTTTCCTTTTAATTTGACTGAGAAACAGCGGTTCATGTCCATGAAAGATGCAGCATACACTCTGTTACATATTGAAAAGATAGAGCCCTTACCATTCTCTATTGCGGAATTGGATTCTGCTGTGTGGCTAGTACACGGGGTTATCGCTTTGCCTTTTTCGTTGTTTGAATTTAGTTTGTGCATGAAGCATTATCCTGTAGGCCATTTCCAGCCTTTAGGCAGTGCCTTCCTGCATGAACTTTGGTCCCTGCCTTTCGTGTTTAAATGCCTTAGAGACGGAAGGGAAGTTTTTCTCACGGGGGAGTCATGCGATTCAACTGTGGGTCATTCCCTTATTTGCAAACACATTAAGTTGCACGGAGCTTGCAACATTTCGGCTCCGAATCTTGCTTGTGTGTTAAAGGGTATTCCAGCTCCTGCTATTTCTCCTACTTTCACTGTGCTTGCTAATGGTAGCTATTTGCTTTTGAATAACCAAGACTGCTGTGGCCTGCTGGCCGGCATACCATATATTGTTACCGTTTCCCACAGGGTTGTCTGCTGCAAAAATGTGCTTTTTCCTCCCCCGCACGACATCATAGATAGTTCTGTGTGGCCTTCCATTCCTACTTTGAGGGCGGATTTCAATAAATTGAGCAGAATAAAGGCGCTATTATTGAACCAGGAGGTTATGCTCACATCTGCCCGGGAGACGTTCATTCTCCAGGTGGCAAGTACCCACAGTGAAATACAGGCCCTTTTGAACACTAACCTCCCACAACATTTCGGTGAACTGATTCACTGTGTTTTTAATGCGTCCCGCACTGAAGGTCTGGTGCACTTTTTTAAAATTGTGGGCTTTGGCCTTGTGACCTCTTTTCAAACTATTTTTGGTGTAATACCGGCTTTTATTCATTCCATCTTTTCCAGCGTCTTTGGTGGCTTTCCACTGATCCTCGCCTTAGCGGCTGGTGTCCTGCTGTTGATCTGTTTACTACGCAATGGCTGCACCTCCATGGGCCCTTCTCGACCCAGGTCGGCTCCAGATGCTCCGTGAACGCATCCTCGCTGGCTTCGGCGTCCTGCCGTTGGCGACAATGAGTGTGTCCTATACACTTTCTTTTCGCTTTGCGTATTTCACTTGCGTGCAACCTGTGATGTCTTGTATCGGATGTCCATTCTCATGGGCCATGGATTATTGCCTCTCCAATACGTCTTTGTCTGTTCCGGATTTTGTTCAGTTGGTGGGTCCCCTAGAGGCCCATGAACGGGACTGTTCCGCTGCAGGCTACATGGCGCGTGCGGCTGCACTGGGGATTTTGGCACAATGGGATATCTGGGCGGCTGCTCGGAATCTCCTACAATTAAGTTATATTGAGTACCACGCAAGTTGTCCCACAATGCTGTTCGCTACTCCCTCTTGTGAGGAACATGACTGCAGCTTTGATTTACTTGACTGGATGGTGTCGCTTTTTTCCGACGATGCCAATGATGTCCTCTTGGAAGGTGTGGCGTTTTTCTGCACTTACACTCTATTGGATTGAGAGGGCCTTCGCTTTCTGCGACTTGCCTCGCTGGATATATATATATATTTTTATCTCCCCTTCGTTGTCCTTCCTGGGGTTCGCTTCACAACGTACGTTCTGTTCTGCTCCATTTATTTGAACTGTGTCATCTTTTTGGACAATGGACTGACCAGGGGAGGGTGTCGTGTGGTTTGTGGCCTCCTGGTCTGCCTTGCTACGTTGGCTTAGGCCTAGCTGCCATGAGGCCTTTTTGCGCACTTTACTTTGTGCCATTGTTTTTCAAGCCTCTGCTTCTGCCCGGCTATTTTAGCACTGTCTGCATTTCTATCTTTCACCTTTTCTCCTGTTCCCTTTTGGGCTACGTCTGCACACCATGTACAAGGTCGAAAAACAACGTCCCTTGTTCCTGCTGATTTGGCCAGTCCCTCGCACTTAGACATAACACTCTATGTACAGCTGCCCTGGAGAAATTTGTGTGCTTTTAATATTGTGTTTTTCACTGTTAGAGACACTTGGAGAAAAACCTTTCCAGAGAGAAGAGCTGTGCTTATCTGATGATGTAAAACTTGCATCTAGATATTGAGGTATGGGGGTTCGCTAGTCAAAGCCCAGAGGTCTTCTATTTTTATAATAAACTAGCTACTAGCACGGGGAGGGTGGTAAGGTCATTTAGCCCTTTATCCACTGCTTTATGAAATGCTTTCCCCGTTTGTATTCTATGGAGTTGTAACTATGCTGCTTATGTTATCATTATGCATTATGCTGATAGTACTGGCACGTGTACTGTATCTTAGAGCACGGTAGTTGAAATAAACATTTTAAACTATAGTGTCTCTTCTTACGCACGTTGTGGACAGGTATGAGTGAGGTATGAAAGGGTGTTCTTTCTACTGCGAGTCCTGAGAGAGAGATACCGTGTTCTGGGTTGTCTAATCATTGGTAGCATTGTTGCTAATGAGACGCTACAGCTAGTCGGGTTGGGGTGTTAGGTGCTAAGGTTTATGGTTGGCTCACCACCACATTCCGAGGTCCTAATATCCTGTGCATAGCTCTGTGTATGTGCAGAATCCCTACAACAGCTCCACCACCAGCTCAGGGGCATTTCTTGCTTCTACCCAGGCCCTCAGCGCCTTTTGGTAGTCATCCTTTTTGGAAATGCCTTGGATAGCAACTTAAATGTTTCAGCAGAGATGATTGAGCTGTTTCAAATTGTAGATTTCCAACCTCTCTTCCTCAAAATCTAGATCCATAGATGTAACAGATGCTGGTCTGCTCATGGCAGTAAGAATTGGCAGTTCTCAGGGAAAATAACAGTCCAAGGAAAAAATATTCTACCAAAAAAGTATGTGGTCGCGTTTGGTCTGCACTCACTAGTAGTGTACACCAATTACTGTATATGAGTCACAAATGCAAGTCCAGATCCCACCGCTGCCACCAATGTTAGAACTGGGGGTCTCTAGTTGGCAGAGAAAGGTATCTTTGACCAAATAGAGACCCTTGCTTCTAAGTCAGGGAAAGGGGATTACACTCCTGGATAACCCCTGCTCACCCCCTTGGTAGCTTAGCACGAGCAGACAGGCTTATCTCAGAGGCAGTGTGTTAAGCATTTGTGAACACATACAGTAATACAGTGAAAACACTACAGATGGACACCACACAGGTTTTATAAAAATAAGTATTCTTTATATAGACTTAACACAAGACCACAAACGACAAAAATCCACAATACTGTACTCAAAATAGACTTAAAGATGGTAGAAGTAACTTAGTTCAAGTTGATGATAAATGCGACACGTTTCTCACAAAAGTACCTGGATGCGTAACGCAAAACAAACAAAAGGTTCGCAGGGAGGATGATGCGTCGGTTCCTTACTTCGGGGGAGACGATGCGTCGCGCCTCAATGCTTGTGCAGAGTAGGGGATGCGTCTTGGTCCTTACCGGAGAGGAGGTGATGCGTTGATTCTCGTACTGCGTTCCGGTTATGATGCGACAAGATGGCGCCTCGATGCGATGCGACAATCCGCTGCGATGCGATAAGATGGCGCCCTTGATGCGACAACGTGAAGGTGATGCGTGCATGCCCGGCGGCCGTGCGGCGAACTCTGTAACTTTGGAGCCGCGACAGGCCCTGCGACACGCTTCTCCGGTGATGCGTCAGTAAACAGCTTTGACGAAGGCACGCTTCTCGGGTGATGCGGCTGCGACCTCTGCGGCAGCAACAGGCTTCTCCGGCGATGCGACGGCAACAGCTGCGACTGCGACGGGCTTCTTCTTGTTGAGTCGCGCTTCCAGCTCCCAGCGACACGCAGGCTTCTGCAGACAGAATTCCCAGAAAGGAAATTCAGAGGGGAGCTGGTGGTGAAGTCTTTTGTCCCTGAGACTTCAGCAGGAGGCAAGCACAAGTTCAAGCCCTTTGGAGTAATATTCTGCAAGATGATGAAAGTTCTTTGAAAGTTCCTTCTCCTCTCCTTGGCAATGAAGACACCACTGCAGGCCAACACAGCACACTGGCAGGGGGGCAGTCCAACTCCTACAGCTTCCTTGGTTCTTCTCCTTGGCAGAGGTTCGTCTTGTTGTTCCAGAAGTGATCTAAAGTCTTGGGGTCTGGGTCCCCATATTTATACTACTAAATCCTTTGTCCTCTGAAGGCAGAGGGGCCTGTACCTAGTCCAAACCAGTTCTGTGCAGTCCTGGAGCACTTTATTTACAGGACTCCTTCTTTCCTTTGGCAGGGAGGGCCAGGGTCCTCAGACACACCACAGGAGGTGGAGCCAGCATTGTGGAAGGCAGGCACAGCCCTATTCAGACCCAGTTGCTACTCCTCCCACCACTCTGCATGCAGTTAGATCTATTCAGCCCTGTGCTGACTCACCCTGTCTCCTGGAATCCTCCAGCCCCTGTCACTCACAAAACCAGACATACAATACACAAGCTAGCAGAGGCAGGCTGGATGGTTAGGCAAGAAAATACCTACTTTCTAAAAGTGGTATTTTCAAACACAGAATGTTAAAACCAACTTCACTAAAAGAAGTATTTTATCATTCTGAGTTCAGGCATACTAAACTCGAATTTCTACCATGTTCCCTGGGTCAGTTAGGATTATAAGATGTTATAATCAAACTGCCCATTCTGGCCTATGGGGACTGGTAGCCTTGCAATAGTAAAAAACGAAAATGGCCGTAATTCACTATTAGGACATGCCACACACACCAGGGCATGTCCTACCTTATACTTACAATGCACATTGCCCTTGGGCCTACCTTAGGAGTGTCTGATATGAAGAAAAGGGAAGGTTTAGGGACTGGCAAGTGGGTGCACTTACCCAGTCAGCATGGCAGTACTAGACTGCACACAGGCCCTGCAATGGCAGGCCTGAGACACACTTTACAGGCTGCTTCTGTGGGTGGCACAACCAGTGCTGCAAGCCCACCAGCAGCATTTGATTTACAGGCCCTGGGCACACATGGTGCACTATACTAAGGTCTGACAAGTAAATCAAATAAGAGAATCATGGAGTCACTAATCAATACATCAATTTAACATAGAGAGCACTTGCACTGTGGCACTGAATAGCAGTGGCACAGTGCCCAAAGCATCTAAACCAGCAAAACATATCAAAAACAGAGGAGGCAATCAGTAAAAAATGGAAGGGAGACTCACGCCAATGGTACCAGGTCTAACAACTTCCACATCTGTAACTTTCTTTTTAGTGACACTTTAACTGGTAGAAGGTGTATTCTGACTTGTACTTTGGTACAGTAAATACTACTTTTATCTTCGCAATATTGACTAATTTGCTATCACTTTGAGACTCCTCCACCACAGCTTTCGCAAATCTGCCAGTTAATTCTGCCTTCTTCACCAAAGTTATGACGCCCTTCAAGGGATCTTCCCCATTTACCCATAACTTGTCCTGAATGTTAGAATTACTAGCATGCATTATAATCTGGTCCCAAATTCTTCTTGTAAAACCCCAAACCTGCATGTAATAGCTAAATGTTTAAGCGCTGCAACATACTCCACATTTTCACTTTTTGCTTGCTTGCTTTAAAAAAATGTATACCTATCCACAGCAACACACACAAATGGTGAAAAATGAGCATCTAAATCCTCAAGCAAATGCATGAAAACATCCCCAACTCCATCTTGCCTGGGTTTTTTCTCATTCTGATTATATGTTTTAACACCCCCGGACCTAAATAGTGTAAAAGCACTTTCTACCTCTTTTCCGGCATAAACTTCTCATCATCATATGTTTCAATATAATTACAAAAGTACTCTTTCCAGTCTTGCCATCACATAGAAGGTTCCCCTTTGGTTGCCAAAAAGCTTGTGGAGTCGACAAGTTCAATGTATTCAAAGGACACGTTTACCAGTAACCTATGAGGACGTGCTAATTAAATGAACAGGCAGATAGAAAGCTAAATCGAACTCTGTGAGCTGAAGACACTTGTTAAATAGCACCGCACACAGAAAAATGTTCATGAATTTGTGTTTAAATCAGCTTGCACACAAATACACTGACATGTAGAAAGGCTGGTAGATGAATAGCTGGATCAAACTTTGGTAGATGAACCCAACTTGTTAAATTGCACAGTGCACAGTAGAATGTTCTTAGATCTGTACTTTTCCATTTGCCCACAAAATAAAGTAATTTAACTGCGCTAATTGGTTATAACAAGCATTTGCAATGCAATAGGTCTCGCATTCACACGAGTTAGAGCTATTGGCATTGTAAATGACAATGCCTTTTATTTGTGTTTTGGGTTTTAAAACGTAAATAAAAGGCATTGTCATTTACAATACTAATAGCTGAAACTCTCTCAAATGCGAGACCTACAGCACTGAAATAAAGGGCCTTCTCAACCACTTGTTAGATTGTAAATATCAGAGGAAGAGACCGGCCTGCATCATCTTCAAAACAGTGATAAATAGTGCAGTGAAGAGATGTGTAAGTGTTGTAAATTAACAAGACACAAAGTGTGAAGTGAGAGTTACTTGTGAACCGAGCTATAAACACTAACAAAGCGCTCAAACACCTTTTGCTCTGTGATTACACTGTCGTGGCTCAGGAGGAAGAGCGGGAGGGGAGGCTAGTTTCTGCCCTCTCCGTGATTTGAGTGTGCAGTGTGCCATTGCATAATGTCATTGCTATCTTTGGCATAATAAAAAACACTCCAGCTGTAGTAGGGCCCTGGCTTCACCGCCTGGTGCAGGGCGGGCTGTGCTTTATGGCAGGCATGGAGGGAGAGAGGGATGGTCTCGCCTGCAGCTCCGGCCTCGTACAGTGCCCCTGCTATTACTAGTGAGCTAGATGTGCTGAGGTGGTGGTATTGGTGGTGGTGGTGGTGGTGGTATTGGTGGTGGTGGTATTGGTGGTGGTGGTGGTGGTATTGGTGGTGGTGGTATTGGTGGTGCTGGTATTGGTGGTATTGGTGGTGGTGGTGGTGGTGGCGGCATTGGTGGTATTGGTGGTGGTGATATTGGTGGAGGTGGCGGTATTGGTAGTCGCGGTATTGGTATTGCTGGTGGTGGTACTGGTATTGGCGGTGGTGGTATTGGTATTGGAGGTGGTGGTACTGGTATTGGTGGTGGTATTGGTGGTGTGGTATTGGTGGTATTGGCAGGGGTGGTGGTAAAGTTGGGGTCAGTGTTGGTGGTGGTATTGGTGGTGGTGGTACTGGTATTCGTGGTGGTGGTACAGGTATTGGTGGTGGTGGTACTGGTATTGGTGGTAGTGGTACTGGTATTGGTGGTGGTGGTACTGGTATTGGTGGTGGTACTGGTTTTGGTGGTGGTGGCATTGGTGATGGTGGTATTGGTATTGGTGGTGGTATTGGTATTGGTGGTGGTGGTACTGATGGGGGTATTGGTATTGGTGGTGGTGGTATTGGTGGTGGTGGTGGTGGTACTAGTGGTGGTGGTGGTATTGGTGGTGGTTTGGTATAGGTGGTGGTATTGGTGGTGGTGGTGGTATTAGTGGTGGTGGTGGTATTGGTGGTGGTATTGGTGGTGGTATTGGTGGTTGTGGATGGTATTGGTGGTGGTATTGGTGGCGGTGGTATTGGTGGTGGTGGTATTGGTGGTATTGGCGGTGGTGGTATTGGCGGTGGTGGCATTGGTGGTGGTAATGGTATTGGTGGTGGTGGTTTTGGTGGTGATGATATTGGTGGTGGTGGTGGTGGAATTGGTGGAATTGGTGATAATATTGGTGGTGGTGATGATATTGGTGGTGATGGTTTTAGTGGTGGTATTGGTGCTGGTATTGGTGGTGGTGGTATTGAAGGTTGTATTGGTGGTAATGGTGGTATTGGTTGTGGTATTGGTGGTGGTGGTTTTGGTGGTGGTATTGGTGGTGGTATTAGTGGTGGTATTGGTGGTGATATTGGTGGTATTGGTGGTGGTGGTGGT
This sequence comes from Calotriton arnoldi, assembly GCA_963921515.1. NCBI lineage: Eukaryota > Metazoa > Chordata > Amphibia > Caudata > Salamandridae > Calotriton > Calotriton arnoldi. The sequence goes on along the minus strand of CAWUFW010005889.1, from coordinate 1,084,518 downwards.
ATTGTTATTGGTGGTGGTGGTATTGGTGGTATTGTTGGTGGTGATATTGATGGTGGTATCTGTGGTGGTGGTATTGGTATTGGTAGTGGTATTGGTGGTAGTGGTATTGGTCTTGGTGGTATTGTTATTGGTGGTGCTATTGGTATTGGTGGTGGTATTAGTAGTGGTATTGGTGGTGATGGTGGTGGTATTGTTGGTGGTGGTGGTGTTATTGGTGGTGGTGGTATGGGTGGAATTGGTAGTTGTATTGGTTGTTGTGGAATTTGTATTGGTGGTGGTATTGGTGGTAGTTAGTGGTGGTGGTATTGGTGGTGGTGGTATTGGTCGTGGTGGTATTTGTGGTGGTGGTGGTATTGGTGTTGGTGGTATTGGCAGTGGTGGTATTGGCGGTGGTGATATTGGTGGTGGTAATGGTATTGGTGGTGGTGGTGGTGGTATTGGTGGTGGTGATATTGGTGGTGGTGGAATTGGTGGTATTGGGGGTGGTATTGGTGGTGGTAATGGTGGTGGTGGTATTAGTGGTGGTATTGGTGGTGGTATTGGTGGTAGTGGTATTGGTGGTTGTATTGGTGGTGATGGTGGTATTTTTTGTGGTATTGGTGGTGGTGGTGGTGGTGGTATTGGTGGTGGTGGTATTGGTATTGGTGGTGGTATTAGTGGTGGTATTGGTGGTGGTATTGGTGGTATTGGTATTGGTGGTGGTGATATTGATGGTGGTGGTAGTATTTGTGGTGGGGGTATTGGTGGTGATATTGGTGGTGGTGGTATTGGTGGTGGTGGTATTGTTATTGGTGGTGGTATTGGTATTGGTGGTGGTATTGGTAGGGGTATTGGTGGTGATGGTGGTATTGGTGGTATTGGTGGTGGTGGTATTGGTGGAATTGGTGGTGGTGTTGGTGGTGGTGTTGGTGGTGGTGGTATTGGTGGAGGTGATATTGGTGGTGGTATTGGTGGTGGTGGTGGTATTGGTGGTGGTGGTGGTATTGGTGGTGATGGTATTAGTGGTGGTATTGGTGGTGGTATTGGTGGTGGTGGTATTGAAGGCTGTATTGGTGGTGATGGTGGTATTGGTTGTGGTATTGGTGGTGGTATTGGTGGTGGTATTAGTGGTGGTATTGGTGGTGGTATTGGTGGTATTGGTGGTGGTGGTATTGGTGGTGGTGATATTGATGGTGGTGGTGGTATCTGTGGTGGTGGTATTGGTATTGCTAGTGGTATTGGTGGTGGTGGTATTGGTCTTGGTGGTATTGTTATTGGTGGTGGTATTGGTATTGGTGCTGGTATTGGTAGTGGTATTGGTGGTGATGGTGGTATTGGTGGTGGTGGTGTTATTCGTGGTAGTGGTGGTATTGGTGGAATTGGTGGTGGTATTGGTGGTTGTGGAATTGGTATTGGTGGTGGTATTAGTGGTGGTGGTATTGGTGGTGGTGGTATTGGTGGTGGTGGTATTGGTGGTGGTGGTGGTATTGGTGGTGGTGGTGGTGGTATTGGTGGTGGTGGTATTGGCCGTGGTGATATTGGTGGTGGTAATGGTATTGGTGGTGGTGGTATTGGTGGTGGTGATATTGGTGATGGTGGTGGTGGTATTACTGGTGGTATTGGTGGTGGTGGTATTGGTGGTGGTGGTATTGGTGGTTGTGTTGGTGGTGATGGAGGTATTGGTTGTGGTATTGGTGGTGGTATTGGTGGTGGTATTAGTGGTGGTATTGGTGGTGCTATTGGTGGTATTGGTGGTGGTGGTATTGGTGGTATGGGTATTGGCAGTGGTGATATTGCCGGTGGTGGTGTTATTTGTGGTGGTGGTATTGGTGATGGTGGTATTGTTATTGATGGTGGTATTGGTGGTGGTATTGGTGGTGGTATTGGTAGCGGTATTGGTGGGGATGGTGATATTATTGGTATTGGTGGTGGTGCTGTTGTTGGTGGTGGTGGTGGTATTGGCGGAATTGGTGGTGGTGTTGGTGGTGGTGGTATTGATATTGGTGGTGGTGATATTGGTGGTGGTATTGGTGGTGGTGGTATTGGTATTGGTGATGGTCTTGGTGGTGGTGGTATTGGTGGTGGTATTGGTGGTGGGGGTATTGGTGGTGGTATTGGTGGTGGTGGTATTGGTGGTGGTGGTAGCGGTATTGGTGGTGTTGCTGGTGGTATTGTTATATTTCATATAGATGCCCTAATATAGGCATAGTTTCAGATGCCCAAATACAGGCATAATCTTTCACCTACATTAGCTCCCTATACTCCACAATAACGGGCTATGAGGACTGAACCTTATTTAGTCTGTGGTTTGGGTGCAGAAAGAGGGTTTCTTCCTGAACAATAGGCCTCCTATAACATCTTTGATGTGCTCATCCAGTATGAATAATTTATTAGGAACCCAGCAAGGGCTATACACCACCTTCCACACCACCTCCCTAATATCTACGTAAACGGTTCATCCCATACGTCATTTTCCTACCCAACAATTGCTAACACAAGACAAAAGGGACAAAGGGACGCTATACTTTCTGTATAAATACAGCACCTCTTGCTATCAGTAGTTAGAGGGAACCGAGACTTCCAGGCCGACACACTGACCAGAGACCCTGAGGCTCCTGCATGCAGTCGCTCCAGCTGACAGTGGTCTGAACCTCCCTTGCATGGTGTTCAACTCAACACCAAGAAGGACTCTGCATTCTCACACTGAAGGTAATGGGGTTCGACTAAAGCCTAGAGGGATTCTTGGCTTTTTCTTTTCTTCCACACCTACTCATATGCTAGGTACACTTAGGTACATCTAGATAGGCATCGTAGGAGTACGCGCACTTTTATCATGATTTTATATTCATGTATTTATTCATGCTTATTGCAAGATGGTAGAACTGTACTATCCTTTCATATTCATAGTACTGCTGATCATATATCTCTGCTACTTTCTAATGGTTGTTGCAGCTCATATATTTTACACAAGAATAACAACTGTTCAATAAGCCTTTTATTGAAACGCCCAGACTGTTTATTCTGTGTATCTCTGAGACAATGTAAGTAAGCACGAGTGACTGAGCGAAAAGTAGTACATTGTTTCCACGATCTTGAGGGATCAGGGTTGTCATGTTCTGAGGCTGCCAGAAACTAATCTCTCCCCGATAAGAGGAGACACTAGTGGCACTGTGAGCTAGCTAATGCAAAAACCGGCTAACATATTCGTCGGGGGTGCTCAGAGTTAGTCTGTCACCAATACCACAGTGTATGTTATCCAAACGCGCATGTCCTGCATGGGTACTATAGGAGCTATACAACATGGCGCCACCAACGTTGGTAAGGCACTTATTTACAGTTGAATCTGAGAAGTTCAGTCATGCTTATTCTCAGAGACCCCTACTCACAAAACACCAGAGACGTCTGGAGTGGGTGGGCACAAACTCCGCCACAGCTGAGTAGGAGAGATATTCTATGTATTGGCTGTTGGTTAATCAAGCTTGAGAGAAAAAGTGCCTAAAAATTGTGCGTAACAACACCTTTTCTTAAAGACCACTTAGTAAGTCATTTTTTAGTGTACTAAACACACAATGACTGAAGAGACAGGCAATCCTGTCCCTGGGATACATGTCTCAGACGAGGAAGATGCCAATGCAATTCATATTGCATCCAATGGCAGACACTCACTCACAATAAAACTTCTCAAACATGGGTTAACACCCAGGGGAGGTGTAGTGATATTCGTGATAGAGGCACATGAAGATTTCCAAACAGAGGTGTTCTATTCATGGGTTACATTCCCAGCAGCAAATGAGAGAACACAAACATTTCAATATAGCACACAAGAAGAAATATCAGCGGTCTACACTCAGTTTGAGGAGACTGAATTCCGCTAACCTACAAGGAACATATTCACTGGTTTAATGGCGCCCTACCCCACACAAGAAGAAGAGCAAGACTCGGTCCATTAGGAAGACCAGGAGCAACATGGCCGATATTAGCAACCTATGCACCACATCCTGACATTGACACAATGCCACAAGACGAATTGCTCTTACAACACAAAGATTTGATAAAACTTTACAGAAACATGTCACAATTCATCATGAGGACACTTGTGGTCCAACCGGCAGTAATTACACCAAATGCAGCTCCTACACAGAGCACAGCTACTAAAATTACTCCACAAACATTACACGCGGTAATGGGTAAAATGCCCACAAAACGTGAACAAATTCCTTGTCAGGGTAGCTCAGAAAATAACACAGTTAGAAGCAGTATTCCCAAATACCACACCATTCGAAAAACACAGAATGTTAACAATCTGCTTGCCCATGGGGATTACACCACAGTTAGAGGATTGTACCTCTTGGGGTACAGTATTTGCTGCCATATATACCAGAACTCATGGTATTCCTTCATTAGCAGTAGTACCTGATGTATTAAGACAAATACAAAATAAATACGGAGCAGAACCTGCCCTAAACTTAGGGATGAAGTTACTAAATAACTTCGACCAGGTATCAGCCATAATGCTAGCTAATATTAAAGGGGAAGCAGCGTCAGTGGCAATCTGCCAACGCCTAAGGGAGTTCAGTCCTTTAGATCAAGAACACGAACTGCCCAAAATAATTGAAACTGCATATGCAGAATTAGGCAGTTTGGGTGGGAAAGCCGTAAAACCACAACTGATGGGCAGTCCTGAAAAGGACACAACTAAGGAATACCAACTTCTTCTAAAAGAAGTGGGAAAATAAAAAACAACAAAATTATACAGAAAAAAGATCTCAGTCTCGAGGTAGGTCTCCTCCACAGGAGCCCTCTGAAAAGAGGTACAACCTTAGGAATAAGGACAATATTAGGACACCTGACAGGTATCAGGATACTGATACACATTCCTCTCGTTCCTTTCAGGACTCAAAGAAAAACTCAGAGAGAGAAGGACGGTCAGAACACAGAGAGGAGCGCACACAGTCCAGAGACAAGCAGCGCGCTCAAGACTTTACTTCCAAAAAAGAAGATAAGCCAAAATCAAAACCTCAATTTAAGAAAAAGAAAGTTGCAGGTCTGAAAATCAGACATGCCCAGAATTCTGAGGACACAACTTTTGAATGGGGAATGGGCTCTGACGATGCTAGACAGTGCGGCAGAAGTGACAATAGCTCGTCAGAACATGAAGGAATTTCTGGTGACAGCGGTCTTGAATGATTACATCATGGTCGAAACACCAGACACCAGGGTGAGTGTCCCACATAAGTTACATGAAATAACACTCCGAATGGAGAGGGACAAGCCCAAGAAAATAAAAGGTCTCTTTTGGACGAACCTATCATCTGATTATGACATCCTGTTAGCCAAACAAGATTGGCCGCCAGCATTTGTAATGGAGTGCCCCAGGGGAGGAAGTATAATCTTTCCTGCATTTTCCGACCATGTTCCCGTTCACCTTAAACATGCATATGCACGGGAGTGGGCAGTAGCCCAAGCTCCAGCATTGTTCAAAAATCACGCTGGGTGGGGTGAGGACTCAACCTACCACGTGATCCCGTTAAAAGTTTCACCTAATGCTCAGAGGCAATACCCAATAAAGCAAGAAGCTAAAAAACAGGTCAGGGAGATCTTAGATCAACTTGAATACCAGGGGGTCATTGAAAAATGTACCTCTCCAATGAACAATCCTTTGTTTCCCGTCTCTAAACCCGACAATACATATTGTCTAGTTTTAGATTACAGACATTTAAACTCATGCACAAAGACATTTGCTGTCCAAAATGCACATAGTGCCGCATTAATGAATAACATTGTCCGGAAAAAATACAAAACAACACTTGATATCTCAAATGGATTTTTCTGCCAAAATATAGCGCCTGAAAGCAGGTATCTGACCGGATTCTCAGCGTTAGGGTCCCAGCGACAATTTTGTTGACTCCCCCAAGGGTATAAGAATAGCCCGAGGGTATTTTCAGCAAGGGTAACAGAGTTACTTCAAAAATTTGATGAAGAATCGTTGTCCTATGTGGATGAAATTTATCTAACGGACGACAACTTAATGAGGCACTTGACCAGGGTAAGCACCATTATTACGGGATTTGCCATTGAGGGCTACAAATTTAACTTTAAAAAATCAAAAATAGCCCACCTCAATGTCCTATTTTTGGGATATGAGCTGTCAAGTGAAGGGAAAAGTCTGGCAGCTAACTTTTTAGAAAAGTGTGCGCTGCTCCAGCCTCCAAAATCATTAAACAATTTACAATCAATACTGGGATTCCTAAATTTCGGCAGAACATACATTTTAGATTACGCACAAAGGGTAAAACCTTTCTACGACTTATTAAAACCTGACTTTTCAGCCAAAAATTGGACACAAGAACATACTAATATTCTTCGTTCACTCCAGGAAGACATGATAGCTTCCAAACACTTGCAAACACGCGTAAACGTACGCCACTTGGTGATCCGTATAATTGCGGGTCAATGCGGGTACACTTACTTAACCTTCGATGAAGGAGAAACAGTACCAATCACATACAAATCACACCTGTACACAAATGCAGAAATGCGTTTCACTTCAACAGGAAAAATCCTGACAGCTGCTCAGACTGCTGTAGCAAGAGAAAGAGCACTGGCTCAGGGGAAACACATTATTGTCGTAACCCCGGTACTGGCTTTAGAAGCCGTTACAAAGGCTAGCATTCCAAATGCAATAGCCTTACATCCGAGATGGATACAATGGGCTAATTCTCTTACTGCAACAGACGTTGAATACAGATTTGATCCAAGTTTAAAAACACAGGCATTCCTGCAATATGAACAAGAATATCCTCTACCAAATGAAATCTTGCCTCTCGATCAGTATAAATATATTATTGCTACTACGGATCTGCTCAACCGGCCATAGAGAGTAAGCAGCAATACAGCGCAGCTTGTGCTATCGTTAAAGGTTGCATGCGTGATGGCAAGTTCCATCCTAGTTGCACAAAAACGCAATCTCTAGGAGACTGCACGGTGCAGTTGGCAGAATTAAAAGCACTGATACTGGCACTTGTAAATACGGATCACGAATTCCCCACACTAATTGTGTGTGATTCCTTTTACTGTGTACAGACGTACAATGAGTATTTACACCATTGGAAACAAAATAGGTTTAAAGATGTGAAAGGTGGCACAATTAAGCATAAAAAGCTATGGGAACAGGTAGTGGAGTTGTGAAACGAACTACCAGGGGCTCACGTGATGCACACACTGAGTCATCAACGTCAAAAACGAGAATAGACGGTGAAATTATGGTAGCTGTCAATGCTTCACGCAAAGGTAGCACAGCAGTACATAAAACATTTCCACTCAAATACTCCTACAAATTAGATGCACAAAACATTCCATATGCTCAGATTCCTGGAGTGGGGGATAGAGTAATACCGAATATGGACCGTAGGCAAAGTTTAATACTAGCAGCACACGAGGGTTTGGACTCTGTGTATACAGGCATTACAGCGACTATTTCCTTATTGAAACAGCGCTATTGGTGGCCAGGTTTAACTAAGCAAACTAAAGACTATGTCTTGAAATGTGACATCTGCAAGCAGATGAAAGGCTCCACCGTAACACGCCCGGCACAGACGTCGTTATTAAAATCAGACAAACCTCTCGCATGTGTGTACTTGGACCACTGCGGCCCCTTACAACCGGACGGGGCTTACAAATATATCATGGTTGTAGTGGATTCATGCTCGAGATTCCTATGGGTATGGCCTCAGTGCCCAGCTGACGCTCGAAATGTTATAAAAGATTTGCGAGTCTTTATCGGCACATACGCAGTTAGCACATTACATTCTGACCACGGCCCTGCGTTTAGCTAGCGGGCTTACACGGAGGCCATGGAGGGAATGGGCGTAGCATTGCTGTACTCCTCTCCGTACCATCCTGAGGGAAATTCGGTCGTGGAGAGGAAAAACCGGGTCTTAGAGCAATCTTTAACAGCTAGGGTATTAGGCAAGGGCGGTAGTTGGGTCAATCACTTATATGGGGTACAGAGAGCGTTAAACAACCAGCCAGCAAATTCTCTAGTGGGTGTCACTCCATATGAGGTCCTATTTGGGACAAGAATGTTGGTACCTGATCTTGATTGTGAAGGCGCAGTGGCGGATGAAAAACCATTTGATATCCATGATCGTTTGGCTGTTTTACAGGATCTAAATGATTCCAGGACAAAACAAAGTAATGTCCGTCTAAAGCAGACCGCCACTGAGGAAGTCAAGGCAGACTCGGCAAGACCTGTCCGGATGCCAAAAGTCGGGGATCTGGTCAGAGAGAAAATTACGGATAAAAAGAAATTTGGACCTTCCTACAGAACAGCTGTACCAGTCCTAGCAGTACACGGAACAAGAACTGTACTGCTCCCGCCTCTTGCCGGAAAAAAGGAGAAAAGATTTGTCTCAAAAGACTTAATCAAACCACACTATGTGGCCAATACTAAGCAGTAGGCCTCGTGGGCTCCAAAGTAGCAGACGCCCTCCACTTGCTACAATCCAAAAAGTTCAAACAGAAAGACTCATCACGTTTGAAGAGCCTCCTGTACGGAATGAAGGACTATGCAACAATGCAATGGAACTTGTTCCTCTTAAACCCGAAGTTCAACTTCAAAATCAAACTCAAATCAACACACAAGTTTCTATTAGACCAAATACAGACGTCTACATCAACATGCCTCGAAGAGAGCAAAATAACATTTCGACTAATCCCGATGCAATTCCAATAATTGATCGAACTGCTTCTGGCTATTTCATGAACTTTGATACGTTTTCCCTGGATCCAAGTGAACCGGAACCAACGCCAGCCAAAACACCAATCAAGCAACAAATCAAGAACTTTCTTCACTTTCTTCAAAAGACATACCTGGTATCACCTTGGATTGAACTTTGGGTAATTTCTGGGATATTGTTTTTTCTTTTCTGGCTATGCTTAGTACTAACTTTTAGTATGCTTATTAATGGACACTATCTTCAACAAAGTTCCACAGCCCAAAAGGTCAACATATTACTGAAGCCACATCCATCATCACATCGTGAGCAAAGGGACTTGTCATCAGTGAACATTACAGCAGTTCCTGTACCGGATGGTATAGTATGGGACAAAGTTGATTTTAACATATTCGGCCGACCGAGCTTTTAAAAATTAATCATGTATTTAAAATTTCATTAAGTGATTTCATTACCTCCAGTACATTTTCTGATGATTGGGACACTGAAACAGTTAATAATATGGTGTCTGATTTAGAGAAAACTGCTGCATTTTCTAATAATGAAATGTTGGAAGGTTCTTCAGATTATGACACATTGTACTGTTACCAACATTATCGTCATCATTTCCTGCACAAATCTATTTCACCTAGAAATGTTTTTGAATACCATCAATGGGAACATTGTCCTACACCACCAAAAAGTAGTTCGCAAACATTTGCATAACATTTTTCATATTTTTCAGGGTTTAACACCTCATATCCAGCCTCATATTACTATAAGGTTGCACCAACATCAGAACTGAAAATTATGTTGTCAAATACCAAACAGATTTACTCTGCTTCCTTTCTTACCCAACTGTCTGAACAGGGTTTCGACCTATGGAAAGACACAATTGACTTAAAATCAGTTTGGGGATCTAGGGACTGGCAAGTCCAGGGTACAGAGGCACTATTTAGAGCATGCCTCATTCCACAGCAGATGATCTTTTAAATGACACTGTGCAACAGACATCCTGCCTTGGACTAGCTAAGAACAAGGACCTGAACACTCCTAGGTTTTCAACACCAACACAGGGGTGGCAGAACTCAACTACAAAGGAGGGGGCAACAGTAGATGACATACTACAGTACAATAGGACAGACCCAAATTGGAAAGAGTGGGTGGTTTGGCCCTTAGACACGAATATCTGTCATAAGCGATTCCTGAACATCACCGAGGGACTCAGCATGCATAGGCCAGACCCACGTTATGTACAGAGAGAACATCCAGGGGTAGTGAAATCCTATAGTGTTGGGACGTTGTGCCTTGATTGGCTAGAAACCTCAACACTCACAAAAGTGAAACAACACCCGTCTTTACTCTCACATGACATGGATTTTAGGGACTTTTTAAAAGGACCAAGAAAACAACGTCAGAAACGTTTCATATATGCAGGCATTTATGCTGCCTATGATGAAATCTGGAAGATTTCCCAAAAAGAGGTCACAGAGAGAATACGGGAAATAGACCGTATTAACTTAGAAAAAGCATTAGCTGTGGTAGACAATGGGTTAACAACTTTGACCTCCAGGATCTATTCTTTGGGCAACATTGTATCTTCTGCTATCGACATACTGGAACAGGATTTAACCATATTACAACACGGCCAATCTCAGTGAACGCTGCAATATTTGCGTGCAGGCTTTGTGCCTTGGCGTTTTATAAACAGTACGTCTCTGTTTTCTGAATACAATCTAACAGATAAACATATAGAAATGGCACAAAGAGGAGCTAAATATACAATGCTGCGTATTGAAAAACTGGAAAGGCTACCATTTACAGTGGCGGAATCACCATCAACAGAATGGCTACTCCATGGCCATATCACTCTCCCGGTCACGACCTTTCAGTTTCAGTATTGCCTTGAGCAAAGGCAGGCAGGCAAATATGAAAAATTGGGTAAAGAGTACATTAAGGAATCCTGGGATTTACCATATAGATTCCGATGCCGGAGTGGGGATCGAGAAGTGTTTCTTAGTGGTACAAACTGCAGGAACGCTTTAAGCAGTTCTCTCATGTGCCAAGATATTGTTTTGCACGGAGCTTGTAATGGTTCAATAGCAAATCTGTCTTGCCACATGAAAGGGACTCCAGCTGCCGTGATCACGCCGGTGTTCGAGCTTCTTTCGAATGGGAGTTACTTGATGCTGAATGATCAAGGTTGTTGTGGCATGCTTCCGGCCATCACCTATCTGGTCACCGTGAACTCCAGGGTTACTTGCTGTATGCAAGTATTGTTTCCTCCAACAAGTAGTCAGGGAGGCGTCTTTGTGGCCTTCGTTAAACATATCTTTTATACAATTTGACACTTTGAGCAGACTGAAATCCATGCTTTTACAGCAGACCGTACCCTTAACCTTCGCTCGAGAGACCTTTGATCTTCAAGTTGCAAGGACCTCGACCGAGATACAGGCACATATACATACAAACTGCCCCATTCATTTTGCAGAAATGGTGGGTCGTATCTTTAACATGTCTGATACGAGTGGTATTGTACACCTATTTAAGACCATAGGGTCAGGACTTCTAAGCACCTTCCAAACAGTCCTCGGAGTTATCCCAAACACTCCGTATTTGGAAGCAACTTTGGAGGCTTACCTCTGATACTGCTTTTAATATCTGGAATCCTCCTGATCGTCCATTACCTGATACGCAATGGACGGCCCAATAACCAACAAAATGGCGAAAGCTCTTCTGGAGCGCAACTGCCGTGAGCGCATGGTACAGCATCTGGGCGTGCCTCGCCTACGAGAACTGAGCGCTTCTTGGTTTTTATTGTTTCGACCAGTCTGGGTGGACTGCATCTTACCTGTTCTTCGATGCCTGTTTTGCAGTGAAGAATGCGTGTTGGACATCTGTCTGACACTCAAGACGTAGACACCTGCAGATTTGAACACAAGGCTGGAACCGCTGAGGTCCCATGCTCGGCTGTGTCCCCAGCATATTCCTATCCTGACGAATGCATTCCTTGAAAACCTGCAGGGGCCTTTTGCTACAAACGGGGTGAGCAGCAGCTCGACCACCACTAGCGTTGACACCAGCACAAGCGCTACAACTAGCACTACGGGCACTGAGGTATCGACTACAGCACCGGCTGCCGATATGCCAACTATGGGCAGTACTGAATATCATCTGTGCTCCATCGACGTACTGTGTGAAATATTACAATTCCCGTCCCCTACAGCAAGTGACTGTGATGTTGCGTCTCCCAGCCAGGACACTTAATCTACAATTGGCTCATCGTGTGCTGGGAAAGTATTCAGAGTTTCCTTTTTTATTTCGACTCTGAATTAATTTGGAACATTTCCTACTAAATTGACACTATCGCTAGAGAAAGCATGGCCTTTTAAACGCTTGTAAGAGTTTTAAATTCTATAAAGGAACTCAGTTACACTTTAGCTTGAGTACAAATTCAAATACTGACTCTACACATTTTTCCCCTCTTAGAAATGTTTTTAATATGCTTTTAAAGATTTAAAAAATGTTTTTAAGTGGCTCACTGACAATTATATGCGTTACTACCTAGTACAAATTAGTAGTTTGCCATCATTGTTTATTATTGTTGACTATTAAGAGGAGTGGGTGTTATATTTCATATAGATGCCCTAATATAGGCATAGTTTCATAGGCATAATCTTTCACCTACATTAGCTCCCTATACTCTACAATACCGGGCTATGAGGACTGAACCTTATCTAGTCTGTGGTTTGGGTGCAGAAGGAGGGTTTCATCCTGAACAATAGGCCTCCTGTAACATCTTCGATGTGCTCATCCAGTATGAATAATTTATTAGGAACCCGGCAAGGGCTATACACCACCTTCCACACCACCTCCCTAATATCTATGTAAATGGTTTATCCCATACTTCATCTTCCTACCCAACAATGGCTAACACAAGACACATGGGACAAAGGGATGCTATACTTTCTTTATAAATACAGCACCTCTTGCTATCAGTAGTTAGAGGGAACCTGAGACTTCCAGGCCGACACACTGACCAGAGACGCTGAGGCTCCTGCATGCAGTCGCTCCAGCTGACAGTGGTCTGAACCTCCCTTGCGCGGTGTCCAACTCGAGACCAAGAAGGGCTCCGCATTCTCACACTGAAGGTAATGGGATTCGACTAAATCCTAGAGGGATTCTTGGCTTCTTCATTTCATCCACACCTACTCATATGCTAGGTACACCTAGGTACATCTAGATAGGCATCGTAGGTGTATGCACACTTTTATCATGCATTTTATATTCATGTATGTATTCATGCTTATTGCAAGATGGTAGAACTGCACTATCCTTTCATATTCATAGTACTGCTGATCAAATATCTCTGCTACTGTCTAATGGTTGTTGCAGCTCATATATTTTACACGAGAATAACAACTGTTCAATAAACTTTTTATTGAAATGCCCAGAATGTTTATTCTGTGTATCTCTAAGACAAAGTAAGTAAGCACGAGTGACTGAGCGAAAAGTGGTACATTGTTTCCACAATCTTGAGGGATCAGGGTTGTCAAGTTCTGAAACTGCCAGAAACGAATCTCTCCCCGATAAGAGGAGAAACTAGTGGCACTGTGAGCTAGCTAATGCAAAAACCGGCTAAGATATTCGGCGGGGGTGCTCAGAGTTAGTCTGCCACCAATCTCACAGTGTATGTTATCCAAATGCGCAGGTCTTGCATGGGTACTATAGGAGCTACACAACAGTATTGGTGGTGGTATTGGTATTGGCAGTAACTGGAAGCATGCCATGGTGGTCCGACTCCTTAAAAAGGCCAACGCTGACCCTGACTTATCATCCAATTATCGACCTATTTCTTTGCTGCCGGCCTTTTCTAAAATTCTGGAGAAACACATACATTCCCAACTCACTAAATTTGTCGAAGACCAAAAGCTTCTCCACCATTCCCAATCCGGTTTTAGAGCCGGTTTCTCTACCAAGACCACCGTACTAGGAGTAATGGAAAGGCTACGTCACCATCTGGATGCTGGCGACAAGGTCGCCCTCATCCTACTTGACCTCAGTGCGGCATTCGACACGGTATGCCATACCACACTAGTAAAAACGCTTAGCTCTCTAGGTATTGGCGGCTTGGCCCTCAGCTGGCTCATCTCTTTTCTTTCCAACCGCACTTTTCAAATCTTTTCCTCCACTACCAGCTCTGACTTTCATTCTCTACCTCACGGGGTGCCCCAGGGCTCTATCCTCAGCCCCCTACTTTTTAAACTATATGTCAGACCCCTAGCCAACGTCGCGGATGTAGCAGGGCTGTCCCTGTTCATCTATGCTGACGATTCCCAAATCATCTTTTCTCTCTCCACGAACAAAGCAGCCGGGCCATCCCATCTTCAGCTGGGCCTGGGAAAAATTGCATCCTGGATGCAGACCAATTACCTCAAATTAAACGGAGAGAAAACAGAGGTTCTGGTTCTGGGCAAAAACAAAGATCTCTGTGGCCCACAACCCTGGCCTAGTGTGATGGGTGCTCTCCCCCGCCCCTCCAGCAAAGTCTGTAACCTAGGTGTTATCATTGGCGACCAACTTTTTATGCACCATCAGACAGTCAAGGTAGCAGCCACCTGCTTTACCATCTTGAAGTGGCTAAGAAAGATCATCTGGATGTTGCCAGAGCCCACGCAGAAAACAGTAGTCCAGGCCCTCATTACCTCAGGACTGGAGTACTGCAATGTCCTCTACCTCGGATCTAATAAGGCGGTGACGCGCAGGCTTCAGCTGGTCCAAAACTCTGCCGCAAGACTACTTTGCAGGGTACCTAGAACGTCCTCTGTCTCAGGCCATTTGAGAGACCTGCACTGGCTCAGGGTGGAGAACCGTATTAAGTTCAAAGCCATGAGCTATATGTTCAAAATTAAAACAGGTGTTGCCCCCAAATATCTTCAAGCCATGGTCAACCCTTATGTGCCCTCCAGGTGCCTCCGTTCATCCACTCAAGGGAACTTTACTGTGCCCAGAATAAAGCTATCCTGGATGGGAGGAAGGTCTTTCTCCTACCTCGGCCCCTTGCTATGTAACTCACTTCCTAAAGCCATCCAAAACGAAACGGCATACACCCAATTTCGGAAATCTCTGAAGACTTGGCTCTTCAACCAGTAATCAACTTAGCTGCCTTTTGTTCTTCTGCTTCGCTCCGGAGCCGGGAAACACTTTTTGGGTAGCTGCTGCGCCTTACAAGTTTAATAAATAAATAAATATTGGTGGTGGTGGTATTAGTATTGGTGGTGGTGGTGGTGGCATTGGTATAGGTGGTGGTGATGGTGGTGGTGGTATTGGTATTGGTGGTGGTATTGGTATTGGTGGTGATGGTGGTATTGTTATTGGTGGTGGTGATATTGGTGGTGGTGGTTTTGGTATTGGTGGTGGTATTGGTGGTGGTAGTAGTGGTATTGGTGGTGGTATTGGTGGTGGTGGTATTGATGGTGGTATTGGTGGCGGTATTGGTGGTGGTGGTATTGGTGATGGTGGTATTGGTATTGGTGGTGGTGGATGTTGTGGTATTGGTATTGATGGTGGTATTGGTATTGGTATTGATGGTGGTATTGGTGGTGGTATTGGTGGTGGTATTGGTGGTATTGGTGGTCATGGTATTGGTATTGGCAGTGGTATTGGTATTGGTGGTGGTGGTGGTGGTATTGGTGATGGTGGTAGTGGTATTGGTTGGGGTGGTATTGGTATTGGTGGTATGGGTATTGGCATTGGTGGAATTGGTGGTGGTATTGGTATTGGTGGTGGTGGTATTGGTATTGGTGGTGTGGTGATGGTGGTATTGGTGGTGGTCTTGGTATTGGTGGTGGTGGTGGTATTGGTGGTAGTGGTATGGATATTGGTGGTATTGGTGGTGGTGGTGAAATTGGTGGTGGTGGTGATGGTGGTGGTGGTATTGGTATTGGTGGTGGTGGTGGTATTGTTATTGGTGGTGGTGATATTGGTGGTGGTGGTTTTGGTATTGGTGGTGGTATTGGTGGTGGTAGTAGTGGCATTGGTGGTGGTATTGGTGGTGGTGGTATTGATGGTGGTATTGGTGGCGGTATTGGTGGTGGTGGTATTGGTGATGGTGGTATTGGTATTGGTGGTGGTGGATATTGTGCTATTGGTATTGATGGTGGTATTGGTATTGGTATTGATGATGGTGGTGGTATTGGTGGTGGTATTGGTGGTGGTATTGGTGGTATTGGTGGTCGTGGTATTGGTATTGGCGGTGGTATTGGTATTGGTGGTGGTGGTGGTGGTATTGGTGATGGTGGTAGTGGTATTGGTTGGGGTGGTATTGGTATTGGTGGTATGGGTATTGGCATTGGTGGAATTGGTGGTGGTATTGGTGGTGGTGGTATTGGTATTGGTGGTGTGGTGATGGTGGTATTGGTGGTGGTCTTGGTATTGGTGGTGGTGGTGGTATTGGTGGTAGTGGTATGGATAATGGTGGTATTGGTGGTGGTGGTGAAATTGGTGGTGGTGGTGGTATTGGTGGTGGTGGTATTGGTGTTGGTGGTATTGGGGGTGGTGGTGGTATTGGTGGTGGTATTGGTGCTGGTATTAATGGTGGTATTGGTGGTGGTGGTGGTGGTGGTATTGGTGGTGGTGGTGTTTTTATTGGTGGTGGTGGTGGTATTGGTATTGATGGTAGTATTGGTATTGGTGGTGGTGGTGGTATTGATGGTGGTAGTGGTATTAGTGGTATTGGTGGAGGTGGTATTGGTGGTGGTATTGGTGGTTGTGGTATTGGTATTGGTGGTGGTATTGGTATTGGTGGTGGTGGTATTGGTGATGGTGGTAGTGGTATTGGTGGTGGTATTGGTGGTATTGGTATTGGCAGTGGTGGTATTGGTGGCGGTATTGGTATTGGTGGTGGTGGTATTGATATTGGTTGTGGTGGTGGTGGTATTGGTGGTGGTCTTGGTATTAGTAGTGGTGGTGGTGTTAGTGGTAGTAGTATTGATATTGGTGGTATTGGTGGTGGTGGTATTGGTGGTGGTATTGGTGTTGGTGGTATTGGTGGTGGTATTGGTGGTATTGGTGGTGGTGGTGGTGGTATTGGTGGTCGTATTTGTATTGGTGGTGGTGGTGGTATTGGTATTGATGGTGGTATTGGTGGTGGTGGTTTGGTGGTGGTGGTGGTATTGGTGGTGGTAGTGGTATTAGTGGTATTGGTGGGATTGGTGGTGGTGGTATTGGTGGTGGTGGTATTGGTGGTGGTGGCATTGGTATTGGCGGTGGTATTGGTAATGGTGGTGGTGGTATTGGTGATGGTGGTAGTGGTATTGGCGGTGTATTGGTATTGGTGGTGGTGGTATTGGCAGTGGTGGTATTGGTGGTGGTATTGGTGGTGCTATTGGTGGTGGTGGTATTGGTGGTGGTGGTATTGGTCTTGGTGGTGGTGGTTGTGGTATTGGTATTGATGGTGGTATTGGCATTGGTGGTGGTGGTGGTAGTGGTATTAGTGGTATTGGTGGTGGTGGTATTAGTATTGGTGGTGGTGGTGGTGGCATTGGTATTGGTGGTGGTGATGGTGGTGGTGGTATTGGTGGTGGTATTGGTGGTGGTGGTATTGATGGTGGTATTGGTGGCGGTATTGGTGGTGGTGGTATTGGTGATGGTGGTATTGGTATTGGTGGTGGTGGATGTTGTGGTATTGGTATTGATGGTGGTATTGGTATTGATGGTGGTGGTGGTGGTATTGGTGGTGGTAGTGGTATTGGTGGTGGTATTGGTGGTATTGGTGGTGGTGGTATTGGTATTGGCGGTGGTATTGGTATTGGTGGTGGTGGTGGTATTGTTATTGGTGGTGGTGATATTGGTGGTGGTGGTTTTGGTATTGGTGGTGGTACTGGTGGTGGTGGTAGTGGTATTGGTGGTGGTATTGGTGGTGGTATTGGTGGTGGTGGTGGTATTGATGGTGGTATTGGTGGCGGTATTGGTGGTGGTGGTATTGGTGATGGTGGTATTGGTATTGGTGGTGGTGGATGTTGTGGTATTGGTATTGATGGTGGTATTGGTATTGATGGTGGTGGTGGTATTGGTGGTGGTAGTGGTATTGGTGGTGGTATTGGTGGTATTGGTGGTGGTGGTATTGGTATTGGTGGTGGTATTGGTATTGGTGGTGGTGGTATTGGTGATGGTGGTAGTGGTATTGGTTGGGCTGGTATTGGTGGTATGGGTATTGGCATTGGTGGAATTGGTGGTGGTATTGGTGGTGGTGGTATTGGTATTGGTGGTGTGGTTGTGGTGGTATTGGTGGTGGTCTTGGTATTGGTGGTGGTGGTGGTATTGGTGGTAGTGGTATGGATATTGGTGGTGGTATTGGTGTTGGTGGTATTGGGGGTGGTGGTGGTATTGGTGGTGGTATTGGTGCTGGTATTAATGGTGGTATTGGTGGTGGTGGTGGTGGTATTGGTGGTGGTGGTGTTTTTATTGGTGGTGGTGGTGGTATTGGTTTTGATGGTAGTATTGGTATTGGTGGTGGTGGTATTGATGGTGGTAGTGGTATTAGTGGTATTGGTGGAGGTGGTATTGGTGGTGGTATTGGTGGTTGTGGTATTGGTATTGGTGGTGGTATTGGTGGTGGTGGTATTGGTGATGGTGGTAGTGGTATTGGTGGTGGTATTGGTGGTATTGGTATTGGCAGTGGTGGTATTGGTGGCGGTATTGGTATTGGTGGTGGTGGTATTGATATTGGTTGTGGTGGTGGTGGTATTGGTGGTGGTCTTGGTATTAGTTGTGGTGGTGGTATTAGTGGTAGTAGTATTGATATTCATGGTGGTGGTATTGGTATTGGTGGTGGTATTGGTGTTGGTGGTATTGGTGGTGGTATTTGTGGTATTGGTGGTGGTATTGGTGCTGGTATTAATGGTAGTATTGGTGGTGGTAGTGGTGGTGGTATTGGTGGTCGTATTTGTATTGGTGGTGGTGGTATTGGTATTGATGGTGGTATTGGTGGTGGTGGTTTGGTGGTGGTGGTGGTATTGCTGGTGGTAGTGGTATTAGTGGTATTGGTGGGATTGGTGGTGCTGGTATTGGTGGTGGTGGTATTGGTGGTGGTGGCATTGGTATTGGCGGTGGTATTGGTAATGGTGGTGGTGGTATTGGTGATGGTGGTAGTGGTATTGGCGGTGTATTGGTATTGGTGGTATTGGCAGTGGTGGTATTGGTGGTGGTATTGGTGGTGCTATTGGTGGTGGGGGTATTGGTGGTGGTGGTATTGGTCTTGGTGGTGGTGGTTGTGGTATTGGTATTGATGGTGGTATTGGCATTGGTGGTGGTGGTGGTGGTATTGGTGGTGGTAGTGGTATTAGTGGTATTGGTGGTGGTGGTATTGGTATTGGTGGTGGTGGTATTGGTGGTATTGGTATTGGCAGTGGTGGTATTGGTGGTGGTATTGGTAGTGGTATTGGGGTGGTGGTGGTGGTATTGGTATTGGTGGTGGTGGTATTGGTGGTGATCTTGGTGGTGGTGGTGGTATTGTTGGTAGTGGTATTGATATTGGTGGTATTGGTGGTGGTGGTGAAATTGGTGGTGGTGGTGGTATTGGTGGTGGTGGTATTGGTAGTGGTGGTGGTATTGGTGTGGGTGGTATTGGTGGTGGTGGTGTATTGGTGGTATTGGTGCTGGTATTAATGGTGGTATTGGTGGTGGTGGTGGTGGTATTTGTTGTGGTATTGGTGGTGGTGGTATTGGTGGTGGTGATGGTATTGGTGGTATTGGTAATGGAATGGATGGTGATATTGGTGGATAATGCTATTGGTGGTGGTGGTATTGGTGGTGGTATTGGTGGTGGCGGTAGTATTGGTGGTGGCAGTGGTGGTGGTGGTGGTATTGGTGGCATTGGTGGTGGTAGTATTGGTGGTGGTGGTTTTCGTGGTGGTGGTATTGGTGGTGGTATTGGTGGTGGTGGTATTGGTGGTGGTATTGGTAGTGGTGGTATTGGTGGTGGTATTGGTGGTGGTGTTGGTGGTGGTGTTGGTGGTGGTATTGATGGTGGTGGTGGTGTTGGTGATGGTGGTGTTGGTGGTGGTAGTATTGGTGGTGGTGGTATTGGTGGTGTTATTGGTGGTGGTGGTATTGGTGGTGGTGGTATTTGCAGTGGTGGTATTGGTGGTGGTATTTGTGGTGTTGGTATTGGTGGTGGTTGGGGTATTGGTGGTGGTAGTGGTATTGGTGGTGGTATTGGTGGTGTTGATGATGGTGGTGGTATTGGTGGTGTTGATGGTGGTGGTGGTATTGGTGGTGGTGGTATTGGTGGAGGTGGTGGTGGTATTGGTGGTGGTATTGGTGGTGGTGTTGGTGGTGGTGTTGGTGGTGGTATTGATGGTGGTGGTGGTGTTGGTGATGGTGGTGTTGGTGGTAGTATTGGTGGTGGTGGTATTGGTGGTGTTATTGGTGGTGGTGGTGGTATTTGCGGTGGTGGTATTGGTGGTGGTATTTGTGCTGTTGGTATTGGTGGTGGTTGGGGTATTGGTGGTGGTGGTGGTAGTGGTATTGGTGGTGGTATTGGTGGTGTTGATGGTGGTGGTGGTGTTGGTGGTGTTGATGGTGGTGGTGGTATTGGTGGTGGTGGTATTGGTGGTGGTGGTATTGGTGGTTGTGGTGGTGGCATTGGTGGTGGTGGTGGTATTGGTGATGGTAGTTATATTGGTATTGGTCGTGGTATTGGTGGTATTGATGGTGGTGGTGGTATTGGGGGTGTTGATGGCGGTGGTGGTATTGGTGGTGCTGGTATTGGTGGTGCTGGTGGTATTGGTGGTGGTATTGGTGGTGGTGGTATTGGTGGTTATGGTGGTGGTAGTGGTATTGGTGGTGCTATTGGTGATGGTGGTATTGGTGGTGGTGGTATTGGTGGTGGTGGTGGTATTGGTAGTGGTAGTGTTGGTGGTATTGGTCGTGGTGGCATTGGTGGTGGTGGTATTTGTGGTGGTATTGGTGGTGGTGGTGTTATTGGTGGTAGTGGTGGTATTGGTGTTGGTATTGTTGGGGGGAGGTTTTGGGGCACCTTAATTTGTACCGGGGTGCTCAGTCTAAATGAGGAAATACATGTGTGTGAGGCAGGAACTGAATCAAGAGTTTAAACAATTTATTTGAAGTCAAAACTTAAGACAATAATGATTTAGATACACATGTTTAACCCCTTCGCTGCGGAGGTAATTCCCCCGCGGGTGCGGGGGGTGGGGGGGTGAATGCAGCGCCGCGGTGCTCGTGACGAGACCAGCTCGTCATGAGTCACAGTGGAGCTGTGCTCATGACGAGCTGGTCTCGTCACAAACCCGCCCACTTATTAATTCTCCCGCACAGGCGGGGAATTAATCACGCATGGGCGGTGCACACCTGTTATGACGAGACCAGCTCGTCATGAGCACAGCTCCACTGTGACTCATGACGAGCTGGTCTCGTCATAAGCACCGAAGGGGTTAAGGAACAAAATACCATAGGTTTTGCAAAGATCAAATGTCAATGGTGCATTTTGAATTGAAGAGCAAAAACATGCAATTTGCAAATAGGCTAAAATCAACAATGCAAAAGAGAGAAATGCTCTTCAATAATGTAAGAAAGAATATGCAATGTTAAACAATGTTATAGTGTCAGGGTTGGCTTAGAGAGCAGATAATGCGCAATTTCAATGCGACTTAAATGCGACTTAATACCTTGGAAAAATACCTTTCATGATAGTATGCGTAGAGAGACAATTGCCACAATACATGCAAGAACAAAAATAATACTTTTCTTAATAGATACTATGAGAGAAATATATTCCTTAATAAATGCAATGAGAAAGATATGCGTTACAATAATGCAAGGACAAAAATGCATTTCATGGTCAATGAAAACAGGTACTAAGAGAAACACTATTTAAGATACACTTTAAAATGACACAACCTTAAAACAAGAATTAGAATTAGCTCAATTTCAGTCAACTCTGGAGCACCCAAACAAACAGCCGTGACTCACGAACACGGTGCAGGGGTGGTCCGTTTGAGGGGACTGTGGGTACTTCTTTTATATTGTTTAATGGAGAAGTGCTCGACCACAGAACCATCTCATGTCAGGTGTCTAACGTCAATCATACCCACAATTTGTACATTATCAAGAATAATGTGCGTCACTTCACAAAAATCGTTATAGAAAAGCGGAAGACTAGAAAGGTTATAGGTCATCTTCTCACGCCATGTGCTTGTCTTGAGTTACTTTAAAAGCTAGCAAAAAGGCAATGGTATAAAGAAATCAGGATATCGCAACTGACCATCATCACACCACCCCAACGTGTTCCTCTTAGTTGAAGAAGTTCCCTGTTCTTGTGGTTTACATGTTCCGTGTCCTTGTGGTTTTAATATGTTTCACTAGATATGAGAACAGAAGTGCACGTTGGATGCAACGAGGGAGCGGGGGCTTGAGGGAGCTGGGGCCTCGCTGAGGAGCTGTCTTGTGATTTTAGTCAGAGAGGCACAGGGCCTGCTACTTTAAGAGAATAACTGGAGACAGTATGGTCAACTCAACACCACTCTGTATGCTGGCTGGTGGGGCCTTATGAGGGCCTCATGCTTCAGGTATGGACAGAATGGGCTTGGGGCACTATATGGTAAAACTGGACCCTGCGTCATTTCCCTCCTCTTGTTCATTTTTGAACAACATTCGTACACCGTATTTTGCTAGCCCTTCACCGTGTTGGGGCATCCAAGGTGTATTATTAATGTAGGAACACTTATATTCGCCACGCAGTTGTGTTCTTAATTCAACATATTCTCCTTCAGGCCTGTCAGCTAAACATTCATAATTATTAATGACAGGATCGTCACTAATTGCATATCTGCCAGGGGGAAGTGGGGGAGCGGTAGGTATGATGACTTCAGTGGTGGGCTGCAATAAGTGAGAGGCAGGTGTTGTAAGTTTGACTATCTCTAATCGTGTTAGCCCATCCCCATCCCCTGGTGCACGGCCCTCATGTATTGTCTTCCTGTAAATCCCTGTATTTGCATAATTCCTGTAAATCCCTGTATTTGCATAATTCATTCCTACCACTTTAGTGCTGAATCTTTTTACACAGTGCGACTCTATCTGTATGACGCAACACAGTAGCAACAACACTCCTATTATTGGCGCAATCATTTTTAGGATGGCTGTCAGCCATGAGGGCATCCAGCTAAAACTGAACCAGTCCATGGCTATGTCTGCCGGGGGGGCACCTCCTTCTTCATCCATTTTCTTCCCTAGGTTTGTCAAGTCCTCAATGGCCTTTGTGATGGGGCCATTCTCTGCATCGTTTGCTGGGTCGAACGTGCAGCAGCTCTTGCCGATCTTATGACATACTCCACCTTCCATTGCTGTTAGCATGTCTAGAACATAGCGGTGTTCTAGAACCATAAGTCTCAGGGGGTGTAGTTATACCTTCATAGCATTTAGTCCGTCTCTAGTGCTGTTGAAGACCTTCATGGCCTCATAGCGGGTGACCTGGTGCCACTGTGCATTCGCTGTTGTCTGAAACAGTGGAACGAGGCCTCCGAAGAATGTTTGTGTACCGTTGAAGAGGCGGAATTCTTCAGGAATTTCATCAAAGGGGTCGTTGGCGAAATATTGAGCTGTTCGCCAGGGTCGATGGAGGAACGGGACGTCACCAGTCATCGGGTGTAAATGAATGTAGGAGACATTGGCTACTGGAACGACTAGGTGGACCTCATGCAGGCTCACCAAGGTGCAAAGGCCATTCCATTGAGGAGGCAGTTGGAGATAGAGGCGTTCTCCGCAAGCCCAATAGACTGGATGTTCCGAACTGCATATCATAATTAAAAATTGTGCTAGTGCATCCTGTGTTGCGTCCGACAGGTACAGTGCCATTTCCTATGAAACAAAGAAGAGGGGTTTTTAGTTTAAATGCTTTTTTTGGTTTGGATGCTTTCTCCCCACCCCAGGTGTATCTCCTAATTTCCTGTGACCATAGCTCTATACATTCATCCTCAACCTCCCAATCAATCCCATCGTCATAATCTGAGTCTACAAGAGGTGGGCCTAAAGATGCTGCTTTGCACGGCACGTAGCCAGGACCATTCCACTTATTATTAGAGAAAACTTGTGCCCACAGGCGCAGTATTGTTCTATTCTGGCATGGGCATGCTCTGTCATCATGGTTGTGTGGTATTGTTACATCGCATGACGCCGGAGGCGATGTCACTGTGATGAATCCACGCTTCCTAAGGTGTTGTGCTCTGCTGTCCATGTTAGGTAGTCTTTGCCTGTACATTTCCTGTATTACCTCCTCAAGTTCAGCTGAGGCAGAGACAATCTTGTGTGCGGTGTGTTGGTAATGCCATAACGTGGTGTTTATATATATGGTGGAGATATCAGCATAATGGATCTGTACCTGTCCCTGAACACGGCAGAGGAATAGATGTAAAAGGCATTTGGCAATGTATGGTGGGACTTCCTTAGGAAAAATCAGTCTGTCTGCGCCTACTGCGTGGGGAATATATGAACACACATAGCAGGACTCGTTTGTTACCTTCTTCCCAACTGCTGTCATGTCTTTATACCATGAGTTATCTAATAGGGAGTTATGGACTCCATGGTCCCTTATTGTCTCGTCAGAACCTGGTGGTGGTCTGTGTGGCCTTGTTGCAGGGATTCTGTACATATACAGAGCTATGCACAGGAATATAGGACCTCGGCGTATAGTGGTGTACCACTCATGCACCTTAGGACCCACAATCCCAATTCGACTAGCTTTAGCGTCTCATTCGTTCTCCGTACTACTGCGAAGCTACCAATGATTAGACATCCCAGAACACGGACTCTCTCAGGAATCGCGGGAGCAAGAACACTCTTTCATTACTCACTCATACTTGTCCACAACGTGCGTAATAAGAGACACCGTATAGTTTAAAATGTTTATTTCAACTATCGTGCTCTAAGATAAAGTACACGTGCCAGTACTAGCAGCATGATGCATAAAGATAAAACAATAAGCATGGTTACAATTCCATAGAATACAAACGGGGACAGGATTTTATAAAGACAGTGGATATAGGGCTAAATAGCCTTAGCACCCTCCCCGTGCTACTAACTAGTTTATTATATGAATAGAAGACCTCTGGGCTTTGTCAGGCGGACCCCCATACCTCAATATCTAGATGCAAGGTTTACATCATCAGACAAACACAGGTTTTTCTCCAAGTGCCACCAACAGGGAGATCACAATATTAAAAGCACACAAATTTCTCCAGTGCAGCTGTGTTTCATGTTATGTCTAAGTGCGAGGGGCTGACCAGATCAGCAATAACAAGAGACTGTGTTTTTCGACCTTGTACATTGTGTGCAGACATAAACCGCAGAGAACATGAGAAAAGGTGAAAGGCAAAAAGGCAGACAGTTTTAATATAAACGGGCACAAGCAGAGTCTGGAAAAACAAAGTCACAAAATAACGTGTGCAAAGAAGGCATCATGGCAGCTGGGCCTAAGCTAACTTAGCAAGTCCGGCAATCGAGGCCACAAACCACACTACACCCTCCCCTGGTCAGTCCATAGGCCAAGACATAGGACGAAAACAAAGTTCAAATGAATGGAGCAGAATGTAAACATCTATTTATGAGAAAATGTTCCCACGTAGGACATAGTGTAATGGTAAAAAAATCAGGGGATAATAAAAAAAACTCCTGACAGGGCCAGAAAGGGCACTAATCAAAGAATTAAAAAAATCCTGGGATGCAGTTGGTGAAAGCCAATATCCTTAATCCATTAGAGTGTATGTGCAGTAAACCGCAAAACCTTCCAAAAAGACATCATTGGCGTCGTCTGAAAAAAGAGATGCCATCCAGTTCAACAAATGAAAACTGCATTCATGTTGCTCACAATAGGGAGCAGGGATCAGCATTGCGGGACAACTTGCGTGATACTCAATATAACTTCGTTGTAGGAGATTCTGAGCAGTCGCCCAGATATCCCATTGTGCCAAAACCCCAAGTGCAGCCGCACGCGCCATCAATCCAGCTCTGGAACATTCCCGTTCATGGCCCATCAACTGGTCAAAATCCGGGTCCGAAGGAGACATATTGGAGAGGCAAATATCCAAGGACCAAGAGAAAGGACATCGTAAGCAAGACATCACAGGTTGCACGCAAGTGAAATACGCAAAGCGAAAAGAAAGTCTGTAGGACACACTGAGTGTCGCTAATGGTAGGAAGCCGAAGCTGTCCATCATGCGGTCACGGAGCATCCGGAGTCGATCTTGGTGGAGCAGGCCCGCAGGAAGTGCAGCCATTGCGCATCAAACAAATTAAAAGTAATATTCCAGCAGATAAGGCTAGGATCAATGGTAAGCCGCCAAAGACGCTGGAAAAAATAGAATGAATAAAAGCCGGAATTACACCAAATATAGTTTGAAAGGAGGTCAATAGGCCAGAGCCCACAACTTTAAAAAAGTGCACAAGACCTTCGGTATTAGAAGCATTGACAACGCGGTGAATCAGTTCACTGAAATGTTGGGGGAGTTTGGTGTTCAAAAGAGCCTGTATCTCACTGTGGGTACTCGCCACCTGGAGGACGAAGGTCTCCCGTGCGGAAGTGAGCATAACCTCCTGGTTTAACAATAGCGCCTTTATTCTGCTCAATTTATTGAAATCTGCCTTCAGAGTGGGAATGGAAGGCCAAATGGAACTATCTATCTTCTCATGCGGGGGTGGAAAAAGCACATTTTTGCAGCACACAATGTGGTGTGAAACCGTTACAATGTAGGGGATGCCTGCCTGCATTCCACAGCAGTCTTGATTATTGAGACGCAGATAGCTACCATTTGCAAGCACAGTGAAAGTAGGTGAAATAACAGGAGCCGGAATGCCCTTTAAAACACAAGCAAGATTCGGAGCCGAAACATTAAAAGCCCCGTGCAATTTAATGTTCTTACAGACGAGGGAATGACCCACTGTAGAATCGCAAGATTCTCCTGTGAGAAAAACGTCCTTGTCGTCCCTAAGACATCTGTATGTGAAAGGCAGGGACCAAAGTTCATGCAGGAAGGCACTGCCTAAAGGCTGGAAAGGCCAACAGGATAATGTTTCATGCATGAACTGAATTCAAATAAAGAAAAAGGCAAAGCGATAATCCCGTGGACTAGCCACACTGCCGAGTCAGTCTCCGCCACAGAGAATGGTAATGGCTCTATCTTCTCGAGATGTAAGAGAGTGTACGTAGCATCTTTCATGGACATGAATTGCTGTTTTCATTTAAATTAAATGGCAAGAACAAGGCTGTCGTGTTTAAAAATGCCAGGGAACTTTGCCCATTTTCAGTGTTTGCAACGTCCACGCAAACTGCATGACTGAACGCAATTGATTCTGACCATGATATAACACAGACATATCATCTTGTACAATATCAACAACAGATGAAACAATATTTTCTAGTGTGTAAATGTGGGAAGACAGGGTATTAATACTATTGTCAACAACAGCGAGCACTTTTTCTAGATTCGCCTGATCGATTTCCCGCAAACGGGCAGCTACTTCAATTTGCGAAAGCTTCCAGAGTTCATTGTAAGTTTCATAAATGAATCTCTTAGGTCTGGGACCTCTAGACCCTAGGACAAAATCGGACAGATCAATGTTGCCTGACAGGAGGGATAAATGTTGTTTCACAGAATCCAAGGAAGAGTGCTGCAACCACTGTTTACACAATTTACCAACAGAATATGTTGTAACAGTACGAGAGGCAGAAAACCTTGGATCTGGTCTAACCTGTTTATAACCAGGAGCAGAATCATGAAAACGTAGTTGGCAGGCATTTGATGCTACGGGCCAAGCCAACCAGGGTGACTGACCAATCGTAGAAATATTAAAAGAATTATTCTGAAATAAAGCTTGCAAAGTCACAAGGGAAATATCGAAATGCAAGCTTTCATTGGGTCGGGAAGACAATATGGGAATGGAGGGTGCATTCAAATGTTTGGACGTAGCCAAACCCCAACAAGTTGTTTGATATACAGTGTTATTTAGAAACAAAATTTGGGTTGGAATGAGGGAAGCACGGTGCAAAGCTTCCGTACTGCGTACTTGCCATGATTTAGTTCCCCAAATAGACTTTAAGTCGATGGTGTCCTTCCAGTGTTCATAACCACCCACAGCCAAGGCGTCCAGAAAGGAAGTGGAATATAGCAATTTGGTGTGGGTTAAAATGATCTTCTGATGTGAAGAAATGTTTAATTTAAAATGATAGGACCCGGGGTTTGATTTATCAAAGTCAGTAAAATAGGTAAATTTATTTTTAAGCGTTTGGGAGCTACCTATGGAGGGGTCGGACAATGTTCCCATTGGGTGTAATTAAAATTACCTCAAAGGGTACTCGGTTTATGCAGAAAGTGGTGACCCCAATGTTAGTAACAATACAAATCGGCATAATGTGCAGAATTTAAGTACAAATCTTCAGCATTAAAAGCAGCATAGTATTTCAAATCAGAAAATAACGATTCAACAGCATGCACATCCCAATCATCAGAATGAATATTACTTTTTACCACATCACCCATTGAAACACAAAGTACATTAGGTACATTAATAATTTCTGTTGGTCCATGGATCTGAAAGTTTACAGCATCCCATACAATGCCATCAGCGACTGGAAAGGCTGAAATGTTCACAAATGTGTGGTCACCCTTCATGATGTGAGATGAAGAATCCGGAGCCAAAGTTCCAGCGACACAGTTCACCGCAGAGCGTTCTGGTAAATAGTGACCATTGATGAGCAAAAAAAAAACTGTCACAAAGCCAACGGACATGAACAGGAAAATTAGGAATAATACCAACCAGATGTATGTCCATTGAGGGTTCAAAAAATTGTCTCTGAACCAGGATACAAAAATACTGAAGCTGGACGGGATAAGTGATGAGGTGGAAGCCGAATCAAAGGAAAAACGAGTTGGGCTCAGTGGTGTTGTAGGTAAATGAGCCACCGATTCGTTGGCGGGGTAAGCATACTCGGTTTCCTCTTTGCATGAGGAAGCCAGGAAGTTGATCAGGCGATCGGGCAAAGCGACCATCTCGATGGTAACATCAGTGTCTGTGCAGGCTGGAGGGCCACAAACAGGATACCTTGAAATTGCTGGACATGACACCGCAGGTGTCACGCTATTCAGGATCGGCCAGATGTTGTAGCTTGACATTGTCCACTGAGATGTATCTGTTGTCCTTGCGACCTGGAAGTGGTGGTAAGATTACTGTACGAGTACCCTTCAAGCCAAGAACTGGAACCGGTGCACGATAAGAGGGGCCAAATTCTTTTTTGTTCTCCACCTTCTCTCGGACCAGGTCTCCTATCTTCGGAAGCCAGCCGGCAACCGGAATCTGCAACGCAGCGTCAGTGGCTGAAGGCAAGTGTTCGTTTGCAAGTTTGTCACGGGTCTCTTGTAAGTCCTGTAACATAGTAGAATGATTATCTACATCAAAGATTGCGGTATTGGCCGCCATGTCTAGACCATCAAGGTCTGGCACAAACATTTGTATGCCAAAGAGCATTTCGTATGGGGTCCGCCCACCCAGAGATCTTCTAGGGAGATTATTAAGTGCACGTTGCACGCCATACAAGTGGGCAAGCCAGTTCCTTCCAGTGCCTAAGACTCTAGCTGTCAAGGATTGCTTTAAGTCACGGTTCATTCGCTCTACAATTGAGTTGCCCTCAGGCCTGTGTGGAGGCGAAAATTGTACCAGCACCCCCATAGACCGCATAGCGTCCTTGTACGCCTTAGAGGCGAACGCTGGACCTTGGTCCGAATGGAAGGTGCCACAGGCAAAAATTCCCACAAAGACACGCAAATCCCTGATGACATTTTGAGCATCAGCACTTCGTTGTGGCCAAACCCAGATGAAACGTGTGCACGAATCAACTGCAACTAAGATGTATTTATATGCAGTGTCGGAAGAAAACGGACCGCAGTGGTCAAGGTAAACACAACCAAAAGGTTTATTAGAAATGCAGAGCAGTGTTTGTGGTGGTCGTGTAACCGTTGAAGGCTTAATTTGTTGACACACGCCACAAGAAAGCACATAAGTACGGGTCTGTTTATATAAACCACGCCACCAGTAACGCTGCTGCAAGATAGAAACAGTCGCAGACACGCCAGCATGGGCCGAAGCCAAGCCTTCGTGTGCGGCCGTTATCAAAGAAGTTCTGCGGTCTGCGTTGGGAATCAGCCGATCACCAACGTCTGGAATTCTTACATAAGGAACCTGATCGGGACTCAAGTGATAAGAGTATTTGGAAGGGAAACCCCGTGGGTAATTAGCACCTTCCTTTGTTGCAGCAATAGCTGCTAAAATCTCATTATCTATTTTAGTCATGGATCTTGTAACTGCTGCTACTGAGCATGTTGCTACTGCAGATTTGGCAGCTTCATCCGCCAAACTGTTACCGACAGCGTGTGCGCCCACACGCTGGTGGCCAAGAGTATGACTCACCTGTGTGAGAGGCAGACGTTGTTTAAGATCTGCCACTCGAACCCAAAGCATTTTATGCTTAATTGTGCTGCCTTTAGCATCTCTATAGTCATTTTGAGACCAAAAGAACAAGTTGTCATTGAAGGATTGAACACAGTAGTATGAATCGCATACAATAAGAGTAGTCACGTCTGGATTTGCAAACTCAAGTGCGAGCACCAAAGCGAGCAGCTTGGCCAATTGTGCAGTACTGTCTCCCAGTGCCTGCGTGTGCACCATACTCGGTTTGAACTCACGGTTCACCATAGTACCTGCAACAATAGCACACGCTGCGGAATAAGCATGCTTAGAACCCGAGGCCGGTTGCGCCGAACCATCGGTATAAATGATACATTGGTACTCCTCCAGTGGCAACAAAGACAGAGGAGGAGGATGAACAAATTCATACTGCAAGAACTCCTGTGTCTGAAGGGAGGAATCAAAAATAAAAGTGACATCCGGGGATGTCAGAGACGTAGCCCATTGTATCCAACGGGGGTGCAGAGCCTTAGAGTTTGGTACACTTGCCTTCGTCACTGCCTCAAGGGCAGGATATGGTGTTACCACCAAAATGCGTTTTCCCTGTGCCAGTGCGCGTTCTTTAAGAATCACCATTTGCACTGCAGTCAAAACTTTCTCCACAGTGGAAAAGCGCAACTCCGCTGAAGTGTAAAGATGCGACTTGTATGCAATAGGTACTGTGTCACCTTCGTTAAACGTCAGGTACGTGAAACCCACTGCCCCTGGCACAATTCTAATCACCAGGTTTGTGTGGTTATCACGAGCCAGCAAGAATTTAGATTCAAGTAGATCAGACTGCAAAGAGTGCAGTATAGCGGAATGCTCAGGAAGCCAGCATGACTTCGAAAAGTTAGGCTGTATCAAGGCATAAAGAGGCTTGATACGCTGGGCGTATTCGGGAATATAAGAACGCCCGAAGTTTAAAAATCCCACTAATGACTGAAGTTTCTTCAGGGTCGTTGGAGGTCGCAAAAGTGCGCACTTCTCCAGGAAGTGGGGAGCTAAGCCCTTACCTTCATTGTTGAGCTCATAGCCCAAAAACAACACAGTGGATTCTGCGATGTGAGATTTGGCAAAATTAAATTTGTATCCTAAGACCGCAAACTCAAGAATAATGCGGTCCACTCGGGAAAGATGCGGCCATAGTTCGTCTGTCAGATATATATCGTCGACGTACGAATACGCATCTGGGTCTATGCTGTCCAACACAGAGACAACACGTGCGGCGAAGACCCCCGGGCTGTTCTTGTAGCCCATGGGCAAACGCCGAAATTTTAAATGTTTTCCACCGGATGTGAAGGCGCTCCATTGGCTGCAGTCCGGGGACAAATTGTGAGTGTAAAACCCATTTGAAAGGTCAAGTGTTGTTTTATATTTTTTACGAACAAGACTGTCTACGAGCGCAGAGCTGTGGGTATTTTGCACCGCAAAGGTCCGACAATGAGAGTTCAAATGTCGGTAATCCAAAACTAGGCGGTACGATCCATCTGGTTTCAAAACCGCAAAAAGGGGATTATTCATTGGTGACACGCATGTCTCAATTACTCCTTGATATTCTAACTGTGTCAGAATTTCTGAACCGGGACCTTTTGCTTCCCGCCGGAGGGGATATTGGGGTTGGGGCTGTGGCAGAGACCGCAAGGGTATATCATGGGGGGGAGAATCCTCATCCCAGCCCAAGTGATTTCGGTACAGTGCCGGAGCCAGGGCCCCAGCCCATTCAGCTGCTAACGCCTCCGCTTTGTCCTTCGGGACATGACGGAAAAGCTCGGAAGGATTACTTCTTCCCCTCTCGGTGCAGCAAGTACGAATGTGGCGGCCAATCTGCTTCTGCCAACAAAATGTCGTAAGAAGAAGTCAGATTTTCCCAAAAAATCCCTTTAATAACACGCTCAATGTCACCTTCAATTTGAATGACAATATTAAATAGTCTGTCAGGGAGTGCCACTCGGGTGTCAGCTGTCTCGACAGTAATGAAAGTATCAGTTGCTGTCGCCTCCACATGAGGACGTAGCGCCTCCCGCACTATGGTAACTTCCGCGGCGCTGTCTAGCAGCGTCACTGCCCACGTCCAATTCAGGAGTCTCGTTCTCACCATCTGTGGCATATCTCGCTGTTAAAACTGCAACTTTTTTCTTCTGAAACTGTGGGCGAGAACGTGGGAATTCCTCTGGTTTCCCTCGGCTTGGTTGTCGAGGTTGGTCTCGTCCCTGCGGGGCCTCACGGCCCCTGCCTCTATCCTGGCGATCTCCTCCACCAGTCTGGGAGGTCGATGGTGCCTGTGGAGAACGAGGAGAACGCGGGTCAGGGACTTGAAATCTATCTGGAGATTTAATTCTCGCTCGGTTGCGAAAATCATAAATGCGTTCAGAAGATACTGATACCGGGGACGCAGCACGCGACCCTGGTTTTGATTGTTGCTTTCCATGTTTCTACAACTTCCAGTTCTTTTTAGTAAAGAACGGCTTTTCTTCTTTATAAGATTGTGATTTTTGTTGTGACTGTGTTTGCGTTGGTGTTTTAGCAAAAGGCTTAACACCTAGACTATTGCGGCCAATGGTTTTATAAGCCTGGGCAATAATTTTCGGTAATTCGCGTGGCTTGTCCGGCTCCGGGACCAAAGCCAAAGCATTAGCGACTTGGAAGTTGACTGCGTCGCCCTTGACGTTCGCAAGGACTAGATCAGCCACTACATCGAACACTCTCACCAGTCTCATCCCCAATTCCACAGCCGCTTCAGGGCCATGTTCATCCTGCACCCGTTTAATCACAGTTGGGAGAACCGTCATGGAAGGAGTGCCGAAACACTTCGCATATACTGCTGCGAATACCTTGCCCCAGTTGTTGCATTCTGCCAACTTGGGAACTAAGTCTTTTGGCAAACTAATAGTCAAAATCCTGTGTTTGTCCACAGAAGAAGTATTTGGAAAAACAGCCTCCAGCTGGTCAAATATTTCTGCAAGCCAATACAGCAAATCATCTTATTCTGTGGGCGCTTGCCCTACACCGAATTAACCATGACGGGACTTATGGTTACACCGCCCGGTGCAGCTGGATGCGCCGCAACTCCAGGAGGGACTCCCTGTACGTTACCTGTAACATATTGTACTAAAGCTCTGTGCACGCAGATTAAAGACGCATGTAACACGCGCAGTTCATCAACCGGAACCGCCAAATAACGTGGATGTGGTGTATACCCGGCCAAGACTGGTCAAGTGGCCCCGTCTATGGATAAGGGACCTAAACGAACCGGGGTGACCGGATGTGGGAGGGCGCCATTAAACCAAATACGGTGTTGCCATGCCGTAAGTGGTACTTCTAGTGCCTGATAAGGCCGATAAGCATTGGGTAGGGCGGTATGGGTGTAAGCGTGAAACAAATTGTCATCTGCTTCCACCGCCGGAAAAGTGACCCAAGAGTAAAACACTTCAAAATGGTGAGCCGGATCGGCTTGCACCACAAAGATGAGCGCGACACCCGCGTCAGGCACTCCATAAGCCAATAAATGAGCCCGGAGCGCAGCCCGGCTATGTGCCGGGATATTTACATTCGCAGCCATTAAGACCAAGAATGAAGAACAACCTAGTGCGTGGCAGCACAAAATAGGGTTTAAGAAAACACCTTTTAATAACTTCAAGCTTGAAAGAACCTATAAAAACATCAATATAGGAGGTATCACCCTCACAGACGTTTCCGGAAACGTAAGCGAAGGTTGTTGTGGACAAGCACAAGCACTACTCAAGCGTCTCGCAGATAAGAAGCCCACCACGTTGGTGGCGCCATGTTGCGGGGATTCTGTACATATACAGAGCTATGCACAGGAATATAGGAGCTCGGCGTATAGTGGTGTACCACCCATGCACCTTAGTACCCACAATCCCAATCTGACTAGCTTTAGCGTCTCATTCGTTCTCCGTACTACTGCGAAGCTACCAATGATTAGATATCCCAGAACACGGACTCTCTCAGGAATCGCGAGAGCAAGAACACTCTTTCATTACTCACTCATACTTGTCCACAATGTACGTAATAAGAGACACCGTATAGTTTAAAATGTTTAATTCAACTATCGTGCTCTAAGATAAAGTACACGTGCAAGTACTAGCAGCATGATGCATAAAGATAAAACAATAAGCATGGTTACAATTCCATAGAATACAAACGGGGACAGCATTTTATAAAGACAGTGGATATAGGGCTAAATAGCCTTACCACCCTCCCCGTGCTACGAACTAGTTTATTATATGAATAGAAGACCTCTGGGCTTTGTCAGGCGGACCCCCATACCTCAATATCTAGATGCAAGGTTTACATCATCAGACAAACACAGCTCTTCTCCCTGGAAAGGTTTTTCTCCAAGTGCCACCAACAGGGAGATCACAATATTAAAAGCACACAAATTTCTCCAGTGCAGCTGTGTTTCATGTTATGTCTAAGTGCGAGGGGCTGACCAGATCAGCAATAACAAGAGACGGTGTTTTTCGACTTTGTACATTGTGTGCAGACATAAACCGCAGAGAACATGAGAAAAGGTGAAAGGCAAAAAGGCAGACAGTTTTAATATAAACGGGCACAAGCAGAGTCTGGAAAAACAAAGTCACAAAATAACGTGTGCAAAGAAGGCATCATGGCAGCTGGGCCTAAGCTAGCTTAGCAAGTCCGGCAATCGAGGCCACAAACCACACTACAGCCTGTGTTCACCTAAGATAGAGTAGATGACAGCTTTTTGGATGTCATCAATATATTGGGCTGCTCTGCGTCTGCGGGAATTGTATCGGCGGGAATTGCGTCGACGGGACAGCAGTGGGGGGCCTATGGTGAGATCAACGGTACCGTCCCATCCCGTATTATTTCCAATGGGTGAAGGAGATGAGGGACACACCGATACCGACAGTACTGAGAGGAGATGTAAAACCCTTTTCACCACCTGGGGTGCTATTTCCTATACATGTGCTATCAGGTGGATGAGTAAGCGATTTGGGGTGCACAGTGATGTTGACAGTTTTGACATTGTGAGCAACATAATAATTTTTACGACCGCAGTGTGATAGCACGGCGAACCAGTTAAACATTGCTAGCGCCAGGTCAAACAGAATGTAAAATATTAATATATATGTACATAACTTTGAATAGGAAATTTCCGGGCTGGCTGTTGGTCTGTTGCGACGGAAACTATAGACAACCAGGCGATCACCTCCTTCTTGTTCCTGGATAGCCAGTGGAAACACGGTGCCTTCCTCTTGGTCATCACTTAGTTCTGGGATGGTGCCGGGTTGATCCTGATGTGGCTCCGGTGGATACATGCTTTCCTTTCTGCAATGCGAACAGCTGTGGGTGAAGAGTCTATCACTGTAAAAGGACCGTCGAATTTGGGGTCCTTCCACTTTCGAACAGCTTTTCCGGACAAATATTTGTGTGCTGGGACAGATGGGTGGAAGTTCAGCCGCAATTGGGTCCTTGTCCTTTGTCTTTGATATCTGGGTAGAAAGGAACTGTGCAGCTCGTGTTAGTGCACATAAATAGTCAAATATTTCAGCGTTTACAATTTCTGAAGAAGTTTCAGAGTCTAATTTAGGTCTTGTTGAGGGAACAGCTACATTGATGGATCGACCTGTTACTAGCTGGTTGGGTGTTAGGTGGTGGTCAGAGCTGGGAGTATTTCTGAGCACAAACAGGGGAATTGGTAGGCAATAGAGCCATTTCTTTCCAATTGTGGCACTTATTTTGCTTATTTTACCTTTGAGCAGGCCGTTGAGGCGCTCACAAATGCCATTAATTTGTGGGTGATATGCTGAGGTCAATTTGTGTTTAATCCCTAACATTGTTGTAAGAAAGGCAAAGATGGCGTTTGAAAAATGGCTTCCGTTGTCAGAACGGATCGCGTCGGGCAAACCCCAGCGCGAAATGACCTCACGGAGCAGGAAATTAGCTGCTGTCTTGGCATCGCAGTGGACACATGGTCCAGCTTCGATCCATCGTGAGAATGGGCACACTACCACAATGAGGTATCGATAATTTTGGCATCTGTCAATCATGTCCACATAGTCTATGTGTAGTTCTTTAAAAGGGCCTTTTGGTTTGAGTATTGTGGATGTAACAATTTTCATAGTGATGTTTGGTGAGGACTGCTGACAAATGAGGCATTGATTAATGAAAAGCTGTATTTGTTCGTGAGCATTTGGGATGAACCAGTCAGTCTAGAGGGTAGTGGACATATTATCTCGGGAAACGTGGGTGGGATGGTGTAACTGATCGAGTGCTACCTGCAGTAGAGCTTGTGGCATGACAGGCTTTCCCGTCATTGTTTGTCTATAGATAAAATCTGAGGTATCTTGCTGTACTCCCCTCTTCTTCCATAGCTCTTTCGCTTGAGGTGGTGCACTTTCCTGTATTTCTCTAAGGTGCAAATGAGCAATACGGTCATATTGTTGTGTACTGTCAATAATGTATGGGAATGTTAAATCAGGGGTGTCGCTCTCTGTGGTATCTTTGTCCTGCTGTGCTGTTATAGGTATGTGTTGGGCAAGTAAGATGGGGGCCTGCTGACTTTCTGGTGATACTACTGGTGGAAGTGATAGTGCAGGTGGGGGTATCCTGGCAGCGGCTTTAGCTGCCCAGTCTGCCAGAGCGTTGCCTCTGGAGACAAAGTCTTGGCAATTGGTGTGTGCTGCGCATTTTACTACAGCTACCTCAGCTGGCAGTGTCAGTGCATCTATTAGTTCTTCGAGCAACTGTCTGTGCATGACAGGCGTACCATCTGATTTGAGAAAACCACGCCTTTTCCATCGCAAGATGCTGCAGAGTCTGAATACACAGTGATGCGTGTGTCCGCTCCACTTCTCAAGGCGGCAATCAATGCCACTAGTTCTGCTGCTTGTGCTGAATAATGTGATGGTAATTTTATTTGCTGTATAATGTCTAGGGAGTCAGAGGAGTCATTTTGTTGTGCTTTAACTACTGCAGCTCCTGTGTATCTGATCCCTGTCTCTTGATCAATGGTAGAGGAGCCATCAACAAAGTATACTGTACTGTCTGGCAATGGGTCTTCCTTTGCTGTTCCTGACTCATCGGGGCAGTATGTGGCACAATCATGAGGGTCATCATCTGTAGTGGCAATGGGGTGGGCAAAGACTGTGGCAGGATTTACTGTGTGGCACTTGACAACTTTCGGAGAGGGCAATGATAGTATGACTTCATAACCGGACACTCTTTGTGTGGTAAGAGTAGTTTTAGCTTTCTGTATTATTGCAAAGCCAGCATGCTCAGTGTACAGTGTGAGCGGGGAACCCATGACTATGGGGGTGCTCTTTTCAACAACAAATGCTGCCACTGCCAGTGCTTGTTCACATGGGTAAGGTCCTTTCATTACAGAATCTAACATGCCACTGATGTAGGCAATGGGCTTGTGGTCATGGGGTATTTTTGAGTGAGGACTGCTGTCATGACTTGACCATCGCAGTGGGTGAACAGGTAGAATTATTTCGTGTAGTCAGGGGATCCTACCACACTGGTACAATTGTAATCTCAGCCTTTATCTGTGTGAAGGCTGTTGCCATTTCAGGTGTCCAATCAATTTTGTTGTGTCTGTCTTTGGCCATTTTAACAGCTTTGAGCAGTGGAGCAGTGATAGTAGAGAAATCAAAGACCCACTGATGCACATAGTTCACTAATCCTAGGAATTTCTGCATGTCCTTAACTGTTTGTGGTTCAGGGGTGCATCTTATTACCTCAATTCTATCTGGGGTGACTCTCCTTCCTGATGCTGAGAGCAACTGTCCTAGGTAGTGTTCTTCTTTCTGGCAGTATTGAAGTTTCTGTTTGTCAACCTTGTATCCTCTCTGTGCTAAAGTTGTGAGCAAGGCTATTGTATCTTTTCTGCATTGTTGTTCTGTAGGACTGCAGAGCAAAATGTCATCAACATACTGCAGCAGGGTGCTGTTACATTGGAAATTTGATAAATCATCTTTGACAACTCTGTTAAAAACACTGGGGGATTCACAATAGCCTTGGGCTAACCTGGTGTACGTCATTTGCACATTACGGAATGTAAAAGCCAATAGGTATTGGCTATCAGGGTGTAGAGGGACGCTGAAAAAGGCGTTTTTCAGGTCGATGACGGAAAAGTATTCTCAGTCTGGGGGAATATTGGTGAGGATCACTGAGGGGTCAGGAACGATTGGAAATTCTGTTACTACTATGTTGTTAAGGGAGCGCAAATCGTGAACCAAACGCCATTGGTTCGTCTTACCTTTCCTCACCGGAAACAGACAGGTGTTGCAAGGCGATACACAGGGGTATATTACTCCCTGATCCAGTAATGCTTGCATGGTGGGGGCAAAACCCTCTTCTGCTTCCTTGGACAAGGGGTACTGGCAGACTCTTGGGAGTATGGCGCCCTGCTTGAGTGTTATCTTGAACGGTGCAGCAGATCGAATGAGACCTACGTCATTTGGACCACTGGTCCAAAGGTTGCTGGGAACCTGAGCTAGGTCAGCGTCACGTGTGGTGTCTACTTGTGTGGCTGGAGACAGTGTTCTTATTTCTACTGTCACTGAGAGGGGGACTTCATTTTCGTTGACTATTTCATTTTTTGAATAAAGCTCTGGGGGTCCGAACAGTTGGTCATCTAGAATGTTCTTCACTAACCCTCCTGGTTGAAGGAAAATGACGCAGGCCCAGGTGTGGGCGTAGTCGTCAATAGCTTGGAAAGCTCCATATGTGGGTGTTTTTTCAAGGCAATGTATGTCTAAGATCATGTGTTTGTCAGGTATTGGGGAGTCCTGTGAGTGTGGACGAAAGAGAAACTCTTTTGGAAGTTGGACAGTGCGGCCGTGCAGTTCTGGTGTGGTGGCGACAATGATGTGTACTACAGTGGAGAACGCTTGTTCATCCATCGGATGGGCTCTTATTTGATCTTTTAAGGAGGAGTCCACAGAGACTGCCATCATTCTGGCCAAAGGGGTACCTGGAATTGAGCAAATCATTGTGCCATTTTCATCAAAGTGGATTGTCATGTTTAGTTTTGCCATGAGGTCACAGCCCAGGAGATTCACTGGGGATTGTGGTGAGTAGAGGAGATGTTCCACGCATTTACCTCCTACTTCTATTGGTACTGGCTTGGTGAAAGGGACCCTAGCTATAGCCCCAGAGAAGCCCTGTGTGTCCGCTATCTGGTTTGAAATTGGCGGTGCTCCTCCTGCAATCCAGGAATAAGAAGCACCTGTGTCAATAAGAAAGCTGTAAGTCTTGTTGTTTATCATGACAAACACAACGAGATCCTCCTTAACATCTGTTGTACGTGACAAAACTGGGCACACAAGAGTTGTCTGTGGGCTGTCCTAACTGGTATACCCTCCAGCCTGGTACTGCTGAATGGTGCCCTGCGTGAATGGATTGTTAGAAGATATCACTGTGCCTCCCTGAGGTACAAATGCTTGTGCTTGGGGCATCATTTGGTATACAGGTGTTTGTTGCTGTTGTACTTGCGGCTGTGCTTGTGGAGTTGGTACCTGCACATGTGTAATTGTAGGGGCCTGCAGTTGTACTTGTTGCTGCATGGGCTGTTGCTGCGCTGGTGGGAGGTAGGAATATATTATTTGGGGCTGAGCTACCTGTGGCTGTACTTGCTGCAGTTGTTGGTACTGGGTGGGGGGCCTTTGTTGGGGTCCTCTGACCACTGCTCTTCCCTTGTCCTGCATTTTGGTGCGACAATCTCTTACGAAGTGTCCTGGTTTCTGACAGTAAAAACATGTAGGTGGTCCTGGCTGTTGTGCTGCCCTTTGTTGGCCCAGCCCTCTACCTCTGCTCTGCATCCCTGTATTTCTAGGTCTGGTGTGTTGGTCACCATAATATGGCTGCTGTTGACCAGTGTTATAGGGGGGCTGTGCTTGTATGTCTGGGGCACCCCCCTGTGTGTTACCTGCCAATAAATTGAGGGCAGCCTGTGGAAATCCTCTAACCGCAGTCATCTGATTCACTGGGGTGGCAAGCATGACTGTGTCAAGGGCGTCTTTTTTCTTGTTAAGTTTCTGCTGCACTAATTTGGCCGTTGCATTTTCAATCGCTAGTAGTCTACTTCTGTCCTGTTCCTGCTGCTTTTTACACAAGTGAATAATGTGATGCTGTATTTCAGGCCATGGTTTGCATTCCATTGCTATAATGCCATCTAATCTGTCCTGTACCGCAGTGGGCAGTCCCTTCTTGACTGTATGGTAAAAGAACCTACAGTTTCCTCCTGTTGCGTCCCATTTTTCCCCTAACTCCTGATGCCATTTTCTTCATTCTGGAAATGTATTGTGCTGGGTCCTCATTCGGGGGCATTGTTTGTGACATTAAGGACCCTATGTCCGGAACATCCGGAAATTTCCTGGGCAATTGGGACCACACACGTGCTCTTATTGTGTTAAATGCGTTGCCATCATAATCTGTGCCAGTGATTGTAATCTTGTTATGGACATATGTGAATATATCTTCTGCGTCTTCTCCAATCAGGGAGATAAGCAGACTTTTCACATCCCCTATTCCTAAGTTAACACCTGCAGTGTGTTTTTCAAAGGCGGCTATCCATTTCCCAGCGCCCTCTGTGAGTGGTGGGAGTTGTTTTTTCAGATTGTCTTTGTCCATTTGTGACCATGGAACATAGACGGGGGGATTATTGGCATTTTTGAACAGTAGTGGCATCTGGCGTGTTATCCTTGTGCCTGCTGCTGTTGGCCGTGTATAGTCATATTGGCGTGCATATTTCTGCCAAATCTTTAAACTGGCCCTCATATAGCCATAGTCCCAATCTTCATCTCCTGCCCTATATAGGATACATTCTTCTGCTGTTGCCATATGTTGTGACTCAAAAGACCCTTCCCTTGGCCACGGGTGCATTTGTGGTGCTAAACTCTCCGTCCAGCCTGCCAAATCGTCCATGAAGGGATTGACATAGAAGTCTGAGTCTTCCCCAAGGGTTACTATTTCATTAGGTGTCAGGTCATTACTCTGTGGTGTATACCGTCTACTGAGACTCATGTTACGTGTGTTTTTTAGTCTGGTGTTACGCAGAGAGGCTGTACCTGAGACATCATATGATATGTCATCTGGCCGCCCGTGTGTCCCCAATACTCTCAGTCCTTCTACCTTTGTTCGTCTACTCTTTTTCCTTACTGCTTGTTCCTGTACACCTTGATAGTCCCTTGGTGATGTTGTGTGCATGGGAGTAAGCGTGGGCATAGATGGCGAGTGAAGCGCATATGTTGGTACTGGTGGCCATGCCTGGACTTGAAATCCATTGGGGTTTCCCTGTGCAGAGAGATCGACCTGGCTAGTTGTCGCAGCTATCTGGGTCATACTTGAAGTAGTAGCTTCAGAAGGACGGGGGGCCTCATTGCTTTGCTGTGTTGTGACACCCTGTTTATCCCCTGGAGCGTGTGTCTGCAGTGGTGCTTGTGAGGCGATGTCTGTCCTTGCCTCGTTTGGTGGTACCAGGAGTTCTGAGTTACTGAGCATGTTGGTAAATGTGTCTTTCATTTGCTCAATTTTCAGTGACAGACATCGAAGGGCCTTAGCGTGGCTTATGGGGCTGGGTGACCGACATCTGTGTAGTGTGTCTGAGTGGCTGGATGACCGACTTCTGTGTAGTATGTCTGAGTGGCTGGGTGACCGACTTCTGTGTAGTATGTCTGAGTGGTGGTCATCCAGTGTAACGCTTTGCATACTGTTATTGATGTTAGGGCCGCTTCTCCATTTGCTGAAATGTACTTGGTCAGATGTGTTAGGGAACAATTGCTCGCTGTCCCTAAACTGCTGATGTAAAATTGGGAGGTCCAGGATAGGCCGGGATGTGGCGCTGTTAAATGGCAGCTGGCTTTGGGGAGAGTGGCGCTGCTTTGGGAGTAGTAGCTGGTCGTCATTAAAAGAGGGGTTAGAACTACTACGGGAGCAGTGAGATGATGCGTGAGAGACAGTGTCAGAGTCTTCATCCTCCTCTTGTTGTTGTGCTGCAGTATTTGGTGCTGGTGTAAGCTTCAGTGTGAATTGTGCGTCTATCTGGCCTGACAATCCTGGTGCCACAGCTTCTATCATTGGGCTGGGCCTGGCAAGAGATCGTGTTGCTGAATCTATATCCATTAGGCCTGAAGCTGTGCTCATAATGCCACTTTCCGGTGGGGGATGTTGTGTAGAAGTGTCGTTATCTGGCAGCGGGATGGGACCAACAGCTGGTAGGTCATTTGTAGTAGGTGTCAAATCTAAATTTTCACGGAGGGTGACAGAATTCACCAAACGTTCGGGGTACATACCACTTACATGATATGGAGGCGGGGTGGTGGGCATGAGTGCGGGTAATATGTGTTCATCTGTCTTCTCTTTGAAGATACGCCACAGGGCTAGGGTATCCTTGCGTTTCTGTAGTTTACTGCCGGAATACTTGGCTTCTAAGAACGTAGTGGCATGATCTAGTATAGCCCTATCAAAACTACCTTCAGGAGGCCAGGGGTGTGTCAAGTTTTTTGTATATTTGTGCAGCTCCGTACAGTGTTTACTGATGCGTTGCTCTTGACCTGTGAAGTTTTTTAGGACGTGCTGCAATGGCGTTGCCATATTTTTTATGGAGCTGTCCTGGGAATGTGTAGCTGGGAAACGTGGCTGGGTATTATTGTTAACTTCACCTGGTGTTGATGTATTACATCAATCCCCAAGACTGAAAATACTGTCAAAAGGACAGCGCTAGTTAAGGGTGTAATCTGAATGAAGGAGGCAGGGGGGCCTTGTGAGATGCCAATAATGTGTCTGTTAATAAGATATATAACTATCTGGGGTGCTGGGGATTCTACTGATGCTGCGCTCATTCCCTTCTCTTGGCTCACTGTGTGTTACTATGCCTCTGGAGCAAACACGTGCTCCTCCTCTGGCTGAGGGCCTTGCAACAATGCTTGCAGGGGGGGGTGATGTAGCGTTCTGAGAGCGTCCTTGTAAGAGTGCTCGCAATAGAGGCACGTTAGTGTCCTGCGAGTCTTCTTGTTGTATGTTACTATGGGAGCTAGATGAGGACGAAGTGGGTGTGTTTGGGAGGATGAAATCGGGGCTATGGGCGTCCTCAGTAGGTCCCCCGGAATAGGTGTATCCTGAGGAGAAGGAGGAGTCCCTACTGTCGCTAAGTACCACTGGAGAGGCTAGTGAGTATAGTGGTGGTGTGTGACGTGTGTCATTTGAAGTGGAAGAGCTCTGGGAATACTGAGGCCAGACAAGATCCGGACGTGTAGTATCAGGAAGTGGTGCGTTAGGCCTGGGGTGTGTGTGAGGTGTTCCTGGTGGAGGCAATTCTATCAGGGTAAGTCCAGACTCCCTCACTTCTATAGCTGGAGTAACGTGAACTCCCAATATGTCCCACGTTATTGATATGAGCTCGCTTTGATGTTCCGTTAGTGGAAACAGTGTATCTGTGTTTGAATTATACACTGCCACTACCCTATGGTGTACTAAGTGCAAAACTAGTTTGATTATTTGCGGTTCGTTATTATTCATTACGTGTATTCTTCCTGACGTTCAGTATGAGGTCAGGCAGGGGTGTGTGAAAAGTGCCAGTTGGAAATCAATGTGACATTACATGTAACGCTGCGCCACTATATGTTGTGGTACATTCAATTCGCAGGACTCGGTTTACCTGTAACCCAGGGGACTGTTGTCCTATATGAATCACTTATTGTGACCCTTCCACCTCTATTTATAGGGATCAGAGCCAATGTACACTTATTTCTATCTAGCG
Organism: Calotriton arnoldi; assembly: GCA_963921515.1. Classification (NCBI taxonomy): domain Eukaryota; kingdom Metazoa; phylum Chordata; class Amphibia; order Caudata; family Salamandridae; genus Calotriton; species Calotriton arnoldi. The sequence continues at coordinate 1,040,562 of CAWUFW010005889.1, read as the reverse complement.
GGTCTGCATCGCTAGTGATGGAATGGAATTGGTGGAATGATGCAGACAAACAGCAACACTAACTAGCGGGTTTTTCCATCGCCTAGTGGTGATGTTGGTGAAAAACCAGCAACAATAACTAGCGGGTCTTCCACCGTCTAGTGGAGATGTTGGTTAAAAACGAACAACTTGAGGCAAGGGCAGGGGAGGATGAATTATGCTCATGCAATGCAATATATATATAAAAGAAATCAAGGGAATCAAAATAAAACAGTCACAATATGCACGTATTCAGTACATTTATGCATCTAGGTATTATGTTCTTGCTAGCAACATATTCCTTTGAATTGCTGCACTAGACACTGGTGATAAGACATAGCAGCCACAACATTGTCATTATGAAATTTGATAATGTAAACAGAAAATATATACACAACAAGAGAAGCATGAATTGATGAAGGTGAACAACATTTTATACATAGAATAAATGTGTTTTTACACTAGTTAAAGATACAAAATTGGCACTGGACAGAAAAAAGGAAAAAAAGGTATCAAGGATCTATGGTAGAATGCTTCAAAAGGTGGAGTGAATGTCTTTCACTAGCTCGTCTCCTATCGCTTCCTGAACTGTGTGATAAAGTGCTCTTTTAAGTTCTTGCTCCTCTGGGCCTGTGTATACACCGCCTGGAGAAAAGTCAGGGAATTGGAGCTGGCTGCCTAAGCAAGTAATATCAACCTTGCTTTGTAATGTATTTAGTGGCCAGGAGGAGGATAAAATCGTACGTATCTCTAGTCCTGGAGCTACTAGGGAAATATGCACGTATATTTTTTCCGGTGTTTTACTAGTCGTGTAACTGAGTATTCTGTTCATTTAGTCTACAGAATGAGGCACAAAAAGCCTTTGCAATGAGTGAAAGTCTTATTCTATTCTTCTCTGTTCGCCCCGGGCAGAACAGGAAACTACTACAGGAAGCTTGGCTGCGAGAGAGAGACTTCCTCTTTTCTGTTAGCTACGCAGACAGAGAAAGTTTTACTTTAAAACAACACTGTATTTTCACAAACTTGAAAAATAACTATACTATCGGTTAGCTTGCAAGGGCCGGAGATGACTTAAAATGTGCTACCCTTAAAAACTGAAAAATGTCTCGACATGTGCTACACTGGTGAGAGAAAAAAAATGACCTTTTCTTTTTCCATCACTGGGTATAGAGGCAAACCATTGCCACATCTTCTTTCTTTTTGGCCCATCTGTCTTCCCATCTTTCTACTTCTCCCCATTGATTCAAGGTAGTTAACAGTTCTTTAATCTGTAACCTTTTTCCTGAAGGGTTTAGACTCTCTAGATCTTTGTCATTAAAATCCAATCGATATGTTTTTTTGTAAGGCCTTAGACTTCTCCACATCTACTCCCATATTTTTGAGCTACCTCAACAAATCTTTCATAGGTATTATAAGCTTTTCGTGTTATGTCCTTGCACATGAATAATAATTCTTCATCACAGTAATTTGCCAACGTTTCTCGACTAATCGTTCCTAATATCATAGCCTCCAGTTCCACTTTTAGTCTGCTTAGATCTATATTAGCATAGACATCCTTCTCCACTAATTGCTCCTTCCAACCCACATTTCCCTTTTTACAAGCTGTAGGAATAATGACCCTAATCTAATCATCAAGTTCCTCCGGTGATGGCCCTATTGAGGTACCTGTCTCCTCTCTCTGGGACTATCCACTAGTCTGTCCTGTTCGTCTTGTTGTCAAAATTTTTGATTTTCCATTTGTAAAACCTTTCCTGTTATTACCTGGGACCTCTATTTGGTGTTTCAAAACTTTTCTCTTAAATGTTAATGAATGTTTCTACTTCTCCTTTAATGGTGGAATTCACTCCTCCCTTTATTCCCTTATCACTCCTTCGAGTTATAGTTTTCTCTTGTGTAAATGAGATATTCTGATCCTGATACGCTACCGTCTTATTTATCTCTGATGAGAAACAATCAATTCCTACTGTCCCACTAGGTATTTTTAAATCATGTACTTGAGAAACTCCTCGTCCTGTCTGATATAATGGGACAATTGGACCTATGGTAACTGGAACGGATAATGCATCTGGACTATTTGTTATAGCAGAATTTGGAAATCCTGCTCCTTCCAGAGGCTGTCCTCCGGACATAAAGATATTTCTGTGTGGTGAATCTAAGGTTATAGGTGGTGCTTCTGGAGTCATGCCTATAAATGGGTTTGTTTCTGCACTATTCTGTTCTTCGTTATAAGTTGGAGGTCTATTAAACAATAACTCATTCAACAATTTGTCATCTATTTCATCCAAATTCTCTTCGGTTAAAGTGAGAACCTGTACCTATAGCTCCTCGATATGTTTCCTTTTCTGTTTACATTTTTCTCCCTCATTATCCTCAGTTACCATTACAGGATACATTCAGGCTCCCATGGCTACATCCTTTCTCCACATCTTTTTCTGTGAATCCCATTTTGCTTCCACATATCTATTTAGAGTGTTCTTATATCTGCCTTGATATTTCTCTTTCTCTCTACGATGGGCTTCATGTTCCCATTCTTCGGGAGCTTCATATTGCATGGGTCTAGGTGTCAGTTTCATGTCATTCATCTGTCTTCTCAAATTTTCTAAAATCTGTACATTAAATGCTCCATATTGTAGGAAAGCTAAGGGACCATCTTTTCAGTATATTTTACCCAATTCTCGAACCAGGTACAAGTGTGATATCCCTTCTCTAGAGACATATGCAGAGCTGGTGTACCCTACGGAGCTACAGGAACCCCTTCTCTAGTAGGAATAGGCTCATCTTTGCATATTAAGGCCCCTCATCTCTTAAAAAGTTCTATGTTTTTTCCCTTTCACTGTAGTCTGATCTTATTTCTGTGGAACTCTCTCTTCCGTGTTATTGTTTCAACTTCCAATCACAACTTGATTTCAACAACCAATCCCAGTGCGGCTACACACCAATCCCGTAGCAGTGCTGTATTTCATCAGTCTAACTCCTCACAGCAACTGACCCTCCCTTTACAATTCTCATCGTCGTTTTTGTTTTCGTTGATTTTACGCAAAACAACACAAAACATAAAATAACTCTTGTCTGCTCCACTAAGAAGAATTATAGATACCCATACAACTGAAGAATTCCATTCACTCCCAGTACAATCTCGACCAGCGTGATTTCACCCTGTAAGTAAAAATCCTTAGAATTCCTCCTGGTGCACTCTAGAACAAACCCCAATAAGATTTTAACTCAATACACTCTCAAAACATTTCCTTTCTGGTGGCACTGGCGATGACGTATCACGCACAGCACCCTCGTAACAGCAGACAAACTGACTCGGTGTATGCCACACTGATACCACCCGTAGGTGCATATCCGGGGATCTTAGGCCTCAATGGACCCGTACTCAACTTCAAGTCAACATGAACATACAAATTTCATAACATGACAAGACACTTCTGTAATCTCAATTCCACACCACTCTCATTAGGTCAAATTTTTATTGTCAATTAAAAACTCACTGAACCTCTAAGCTAGAAATCTTTATGGCCACGTCTCCTCATATCCCAGTTTCAATCAGTCAAATTAACAATTCAACACGCTACCAGAAAACTGATGCAGCATGATGCTTGCCAAATTTAATTTACCCTATAGACAACTTGATTTCACAAGGCCCATTTCATTATAAAACCCTAAGTCTCACAATAGCCTCAATAATTTCTCTGATTTCTGAAAACCATGGTCCTCCGATGGAACTTTTTGTTAAGCTGACTGGAACACTAAGAAACATGAGCAATTATTTTTTGAAGACCTGGAATAAAATAATTGTTACCTCAAACCTAATTTAAACACTTTCTCAGCCACAGATATAAATTTCTTGAGAAAAGAAATATGACCAAAAGAAGGCGACAAAACCAATAAAGATAACTCATGGAAAAAAAAAAAACGCCTCGTATTGCTTGGAGAAGTCAAGAAAATATATTCCAATTCAGATTTAATAACAGGATTATCGATACAAGTAGTCACACAGCACTAAACAGAACATTATTAGTCAACTGAACAAATCCTCTGTGGAGAGAAACAGGATACATTTTGAGGTTCAGATATTAATCATAGAAACCAAAGCAAAGCTGAGCGGTTCAAGTTCTTCCTCAGTTATATCTGGTCAAGTCTGATTTGCAGCACCATATGCCACAGTCAGATTCGTATAACCTCTCAGTCGAAAGGGTATTTCCTTGCACAGTATTACATGTAGGCAAAGTACAGGATTCGAGCTCTCAGATAGATACTGTTCAGATCATAAAAGTCTATTCCACCCAGTGTGGATGGTAAGGGCATAGAATAGATAATAAGAATCAAAAGTCTGTCGACAGTATGTCAGGCAGGAAAGGAAAATGATAGCCAGCCACCTCACTCCGCTAATGGGGCAATTATACCTCAAATGTTCCAGGGTTACACCCTTTAACATATCCATTCCATCAGTCCATTGGGTTCTCATTGGTCACTCGTAGTGGGCTGTTGTGTGGTGATCAGCGAAACACACAAATCCGAGAGAATTAAGTAATCATTTTTTCAAATTTCATTACGCTCCATTAAGTTAATTTGTGTTCCCATTTAGTCATTTCCATGGAAGAAGGTGGAGTTTTACTTTGCTTACAGTCCATCCGTTCCCAGGTTCCTTTCCCTGGGTTCGCAACAATATTGTTACATTTCTATTGAATATGCTTCTTAAAGAGAAGTGAGTCCTTTGTTAGCAACTACAGAAATGAAACTCCGCAGAAAGTTCTGATATGTCTTAGGTGACTGCCTCACATGATTTTACATTACCGCAGAATACGAGAAGCATTTGAAGCCTACATGGAACTTTAGCTGAATAACTACTGGTTAATTCTGTTATAAATCACACATTTTCAGATATGCATTTCGATTCTCGCCATTATAACAGTTCTAATTTCATTCAGGTTCTACATCTTAATATTAGGTACTACTAAAAAAATTCATAAACATTGTATGTTATCATTTTTCAAAGCAAATTATTCAAGTGTTGCTCTCCATACATGTGTTATTAGGTAGACGTTACAAAAACTTCATTATGCGTACAAATATTTTTCAGGTACAATGCACATTTAAATGTTATTATCACACAACTCTCTATGTTAACGATGTTTTATTTCCTCATAACTCGTAAATACTTTCATGTGTAGTTCTCATGTTATCTCTTTTATTTGTTTTACATTTTCGTATCATTTAGAACACTTTGCATGCTTATTCGATGCATTATGTATTCTCACGTTTTTCGTCTTAACAGGTTAACATGTCTTTATCAGGAAATATTTGTCGTAATGATCTTTTACAGGTGAGAATTGATAAAGGCAGACATCAGATAATACATACGCTCCATCAATCCCCCTTTGATGGCAAATCAAGCCATCACACAATCTTATCTCATTATCATTTGATCACATGCTGATGTCACTTTTAGAATGCAGTTGTCTTCATTAGTTTTAACATAGACTGTTCCAAATTTTTCATATCGTCATATTAACCACATTGCTTATTTTCTAATGCAATTTCTGCTCCATTTCTTTTCTTCCCGTTAGTTTCTTCTTCAACTCCTTTACACTTACAAAAACGATATATGATTTTTTTGTCAGTATTTTTCCCACTAGACTTCCTCCCAGTGCTGCAAACCAACTTCCCACAGATGAGAATCCCTCCTCAATGGTTTTTTCCCACTAGACTTCCGCCCAGTGCTGCAAACCAATTTCCCACAGATGAGAATCCCTTCCCAAGCACCATCAGCCTTTAGCTCTGTTAGATCTTACCCTAAGTTTATAATATTGCTAATATACCCCTAATTTGCTTGATGTAATGCTGTTTATGACTAGTCTGACTGGGAATCTGCTAATCAGGACTCCAGAATCTCTGATTTCTCCCCCAAATTGTGATGGTTAGTACTTAGGTACATCCCAGGTTGGATACTGGGGTACCCTTATCAGTCCCTAGTATATGGTACTAAGGTACCCAGGGCATAGGTACCCCAGAGGGCCCCAAAGGCTGAAGCATGTATTATGCCACCTATGGGAGACCATTCAAACTAACTCTACAAGCCTGCCATTGCAGCCTGTGTAAGCTGGTGCTATCACCACTTATGAAAGATATAGGTTCCCTAAATCTAAGGTAACTGCACTTAAAACCTATAAGTCACCCCTATACCAGGCCTTTCCAATCCTGAAGGCAGGGTGCTGGGTTCTAAGTGTGAGGGGGCCCCTGCATGAGCAGGATACCCCTACAGCCTTCGGAGCCAATTCTTCCGGGTTGTGAGACAGCCATATAACATATAGAGAGGCACAGCGTCATTACGCGATGACCATCTCGAAACTGGCTGTAACGAACCCTGTCATGTTTGGTATCACTCATGATGGATTCATACCCCCACATCATAAATGGTTTGTGAGGTATGATTCCAACCACTGTAAAGGCCCTCTCTTAGGCGCTCAGTGCTCCCGGTACCAGTCTTCTAGACCCGGACAGCACAACATGGCTGCTGCCGCCCAGAGACATGATTTTGCCCTCCTGCTGCTGAGCCAAGCTCGAGCAGGGGAAGGTAGAACAATAGGCATCCTGTCACAGGGAGGTGTGACCACCTCCCAGACAGGGTTTAATGTATTGGGGCAGGGTGGGAGCACTTGACAGCGCCACATAGTCTGCAGGCAGGGCACATTTGGTGCCCTCCATTCATAGTCCAGCTCAAATCAGTTCAGGGAGCCATTGGCTCCCGCTCTGGCATGAAACTGGACAAAGGACAGGGGAGTATCCTCCCCCTCGTCCAGCCCCTCCTTAGGGAGGGACCCCTGTATCATCGCAACCCTTTCCTTAGGTTACTTAAGGGCTTACCTGTGGGTGGGTCCCTAGATTTGTCATGGGACTTGATACAATTCAGACACCACTTCAACTGTCTGGACACTCTGGACTTTGCTGGTCTTCGCTCTGGGCATCAAGGCTGCACCCGGGAAGACTCCTGCTGCTTCTGATCTCTTTGCCCTGCTCGTCTGCTGCAACGTCCATGCCTTTGCTCCATACAGGAACCCGTCCAGGGCCTGTGGACATCCAAGACACCTGAAGGAATCGGCCTTGAAGTGAATTAGTCACTTCTCTGCATCTGCAGGCACCACAACTAAGCTGACTGGCCTGCTGATCCTGGGCTCCTACGGACTCCGAAAAGGCTCAGCAACACAGGTGGTGGTTCTTCACATCCCTCGAGGCCTGCCCTGCCCTCTCACCAAGTTTGAGGCCAATATCCTTCGTCAGAGCGGCAGGAAACAAACCCCTGTGCACCGCGTCAATTTGAAGTTGCAAAGGCTTGCTGGCTTCCTTCCACCAAGATCTTCGGGCTCCAAGTAGCCAACCTCAAGCACCTTCAGTGACCAGAATCTTCGACCACACCGCATTGCATGCACTGTGGGCCTGCTTCTTTGGTAGCTGCTCGAGGTCCTCTTGCGACTCCAGTGCTATTGAGGGTCCTATTGAGGGTCACATTGTGAATTCTTTGAGCTCCCCTTATTGCTCGGGGCCTGCCCTTACTTCCCTGCTTGTGGTGAGTCTCCTGGACCTTGCTGGTCCAGAAATTGCACCTTCTTCTACTCCTTTGTTGGTTGCAGTTGCCAAGGCTTGTTGGTGCTCCCACCTGGCACGACCCTCAACTTTCAACATCCGACATGGGACAGCTCATGTATGGCTCCTGGTTTTCCACAGCATCACCTGGGCCACATAGCTGCAGTTTCAAGGTCACCGTCAGCTCTCCTGCAACACTCAACATAGGTGGGCATTCGTCTTCTGTGCCTCTTGGTCAGTCCTGAGTGGCATAAACTCTGTCCCCTCCGCTTGCAGGTTCTTCACATCTTGAATCCACCTTTGGGTTCCACAGGACACTTTCACCCTCTCCAGCAGTAGCATCATTCTGAAGTCTCCCATTGAGTTCAACGATAGTTCCCAGCACCACTTCACACCTATGCACGCGGCTTCCCTGGTGAAGGTATCCTGGTTCCTAAGGTATCCACGGGTGGGGTGTCTCTACAACCTCTTGTCTTCCATGGGGTTTATTCAGGGTCCACTGGGAAGGGTCCTCTTTCTTTAAAATTGCAACCATGACTTACACATTGATTTGTACGGAGAACGTGTTCCTACACTGCACATGACCTCCGTGGGGCTCTGAGATACTCACCTTGGGTGGATCCTTGGGTCCCCGGCACTTCTACATCCTCTAACTATTGTCTTGACTCGAGTCGTGGTTCGCATACCACTATTTTATTATATGGTTTGGTCCCCCCCTGGTGACCACTGTGTATTCTGTGCTACTTACCTGTTTCTATTGCAAAGTATTATGTGCATTGTGTATATCTCCAGCTAGGAGATATCTGTGTGTGTTAGTGAGTGTCTTATAATAACTATATATTTTTATAAATACACTGTGTGGTTCTTTTTCACTTAATCTATACCTAAAAGATTGTGTTCTGGTAAAATAGGCTGCTTTACACTCCTTCTGGACTAAGTCTGAAGGCTGCTCTCCACATCTACCACTCAGAGAGCTTTCTAAGGTTGTCTAAGACCTCTAAAATCACCATAAGGGTTGTCTGGATCAGTGCAAGGTGTCCACTTACATTAGTGTACATCATAGACTGAGTGTTGATCCTGGCATCATTGGTGTGGTTTTCCCCTGTATGTTTGCCTTTACCTCCTGTGTTTTTAAGCCTGGGTAGAGTTCGCATGGAGTTCTAGCAGAACTCTGCGAAGTGCAAAAAAACCTCTGCTGCACTACGCGGAGCTCCGCAAGCGGTGGAGTGCGTTGGATAAGTGCTCTTCTGGGTGATTTTCAGTGTCAGGTACTTGTCTGCACTGTGCAATCATCGCGAATGGCACCATGCACAGCGCAAGTGGGTGCTACTTCTTTTCTGCCGCTCGAGTAGAATTTTACTCGAGTGACAGTTTTCTCAACGCGAGTGGACAGTTTCTCAACGCGAGCGGTCGCAAGCAAACGTGACCACGCGCAATGAGAAATCTAACCACCTGCGTTGAGAAATCTTGCCAGGAGGTTGATTTTCCATGCTCGCGCTCGCCAACTTGACGTTGACGAATGCGAGCGAGGGAAAAATCTCACCATGAGGTGGATTTTCCTCGCTCGGGCTCACCAACATAACATTGATGAACGCGAGCGAGGGAAAAAACTCCGCTCCATGTAGGAGTGCGGAAATCTCTGCAAACTCCGCAAGTGGAGAGGAGTTCACCACCTGGACTTAGGGGCTCATTATGATGGCGAAAGGACCGCCACCGCCGGGCTGGCGGTGGCGGTCTTTCCGCCATCACATGGTGATTTACCCACCGCCAAATTAGGATGGCGGTGGGTACCACGGCGGATGAAAAGTCCGTCTGCCGCTTTTCCACCGGAGGTAATTGAAGAGGCCTTTCCATGGCTGTGATGCCGCCATGGAAAGGCTGGCGGGGATTGGGTTTGGGGGCCCGTTGCGGGCCCCCCTTATGAGGGGGGGTGTCTCTGCACTGGGGGGTACCCATGGAACCCCCCTGCATTTCCATGCACCAAGTGGCAGCCACCGCGTGGTGCCTGCCACGTGGTGCAGGGAAATGCGGTGCAAGCACCTTCAACATTGCGGACGGTGCTGCGGCGGGCACATCCTAATCGCAGTGATGGGACCGCCGCATGTCTGGCAGGCGGTCCCAAACAAAGCTACGTGGCGGGTGGACTTGCATCATAATGAGCCCCTAAGTGTTTTTGCTCTATGTTGGACTTCGTTTTGCTGGTCTAGATGCTTTGGGCACTTTGCCAAAGTGCAAGTGCTCCCTTTGTCAATTGTTGTTATGGATTGATGTTTCCATGATTGGTTTATTTGGTGTATTGTTAAGTCCCTAGTACAGTGCACTGTGTGTGCCCAGGGCCTGTCAACCAAATGCGGCTAGTAGGCTTGCAGCACTGACTGTGCCACCTACACAGGCAGCCTTGCAACAAGGTCTCAGGCATGCCATTGTGGTGCCTGTGTGCAGTCTAGTACTGCCATGTCGACCTTGCAAGTGCACCCACTTGCCATGCCCTAACCTTCCCTTTTCTTACATGTTAGTCTCCCCTAAGGTAGGCCCAAGATATCCCTTGGGCAGGGTGCAGTGTATGTGAAAGGTAAAAATCACAAGGGAGGGACAGAGGGCAAATCAAGGTCCAGCACACATGCCCGCTAGAGTGTAGGTATGCAAACAAGTGTGCAGTTCCTGTGAAAGGACATTATGGACACTGTGGATTATGATGCCGAATGTTAGAGACAACTGTCAGACCGACGTTACTACACACCCATAACACAGGACCCTTCCCCCAGACTTACTACCACCATTATGTCCATGGTCCACTCTGCCACAGCACAGTGTTGGCTGACCAAAAACGAGGCAGACTTCTTGATCAATACCAACCCTAAGATCCCTTACTTCTACACCCTCCCTAAGATACATAAAGGTACTACCCCGCCACCGTAGAGACCCATTGTATCAGGAATAGGGTCCCTACTTGAGCCACTATCCATCTTTTGTGATCACTTTTTACAACCCCTAGTTCAAAAGACTCCATCCTTTCTGAAAGATACGAAGGATGTTCTTAATCTGATTAATGAGATCAATGAGACAGTGGGTAAGATAGATCTACTGGTCACACTCGATGTGGAAGCCCTCTGTACCAACATTCCTCAAACCGCCACACTGGAGGTGATAGAGAAGACACTGCTGTCTGAAACATGGACATCACCCACCCCCATCAGCTTCATTCTAGAATGTGCAAGTCTAGCATTGAAACAGAACTGTTTCCAATTCAAAGAACAACTGTACCATCAGACGCAGGGGACATCCATGGGTAGTACCTTCGCCCCCAGTCTAGGCTGCCTTTACATGGCTAATTTTGAGAAGACTTTTACCCAGGGCAACAATAATCCCTATTTTTCTAACAGCGTTATATGGCGTTGCTATATTGATTACATTTTGATACTCTGGCAGGGAGACATGCCAACGTGCAAACACCTTTTGTGAGTGGATCAATACACTTGACCTATTCTTAAGGTTCACTAAGAGTGTGCCCACTGTGAACCTTCCTTTTCTGGACTTCTAAATTACATTCCAGGCTGGCCTTCTGCCAACCTCCACATACAAAATACCCACGGACTGTAATGGTCTTTTACGGTATGACAGCCGTCACACTAAACATCCGAAGGACAATCACTGTATGGTCAATTCTTACGCCTGCTCCATAACTGTAACTCCCTGGACGATTTTGAACGACAAGCAACCACCTAGTCAGCAAGTCACGTTACACGTCAGTATCCCACTCACATTGTCAAAAAGGCCTACGAAAGAGCACGTAACAATAATAGATCCTCACTTTTGGAAACACTACCAAAAACCCAAGACGATACCTTAACATGTGTAACATTATTTACTCCACAATTAAGCCAGATCAAAAAAGTTATAAAAAACACACACCGGGGTATTTTACAGGCTGGAGAAGGGTAATAGCCCCTACCCAGGTTTTTCTTCAGACGCACTTGGAACCTAAAAGACACCATAGTACACAAAAGACCCAAAGTTGTGCAAAAACCCACTCAACAACACCTGTGGGCACTACCACCTGTGACTGGGCACTATCCATGTGGGTCATGTGGGGTATGAGCTCTGACTAGACCTTCAAAAACTACACAACTGAATGACCACCAGATGTGGACACAACGATCACACTCTAATTGTAACTCCACAAATTTCATTTACATGATTACCTGCCCCTGCGACATGCGTTATATTGGCATGACCACAAGCACGGTAAAAACAAGAATAATGGAACATCGTAGCAATATACACTGCAAAAAGATCACTACCAGGCTGAGTGCACACTTTATTGACAAATCGCACTCCCCTGATCACCTGCCTTGGACAGTATTGGAAATAACCTGTTCCAGAAAGAACAGAGATGGATTTCCCGCCTATCCACCCATACTTCAGGACTGAATGACGGCATCCCTTGTGGCGAGATACACAACTGACACCCCCTGTGCCCATACCCTAGCTGTCATCCTGCACTCCATTTGGGATAGGACTCCAATTGCTTCATCTTAGCTAATTAATTGATGAATGACATCCTGCTCTCCACTTTGACTGTGTGATTATTGACTTGCACTGTGTTGATGACTCTCCCTGTTGGGATTGGCTCATCAATATAGCAAGTACCTTCTACTCATGCTTCACTGCGGGGTCAAAATTCCATATCTCTATCACTTGCTCAATACAATAATCACTTGTAAAACCCCATTGGATGGCTCTAACACACACTGCTGCTTGAATTTTACCTTATCTATCTGCAGTGTTTAACAGGCCACTCCCACTTATATTTGGTTACAGCACCACTCTAAAATGGTGCACGTGTGTTTTCCATCATCACGTTCCAATATGGCGCCCATTATGTCCCGTCATACTACACTAGTATTCATGAGACAGACAAGTAGCACGGACACGCCGTGCTGACATATCCTCCGCTCTCTACTTGTACCCTCTGGTGCGGCATACCTGCCCACAGACGAGCCTCAGCCGGGTAGGTCGTACGGTTTCCACGGCAAACCTGAAATGTAAGTTAAATACCCACTGGTTCCATTTGACCCTGATTTTGGGGATATTTGCCCCTGTGGTCAATTACTTCCGCGTAGGCCTTTGATCCATTTATTTAACTTTCTCTCCCTTTTCAATTTCATCCCAGGCGGGACTACGGTCTTCTAGCGCGACTCCGCTTTTTCTCATCAAGCTTTGACTTCCTCCCTTAGCGGTAAGAGTGTTTATTTGTTAAATCACGGTGGCTAATCGCTTTCCGTGACCCCGCACTGCCCATGTGACACTTGGTCAACAGTCCATGGCCATCACCCCTTACGTGGATAATATTGTGTAACATCATTTACAATAATGGGTATTTTTGTTTTTCTGCATCACATCCGCCATCTACATGGCTACATGCATACTGTTAATGAATGTGTGATACCGATACCCACATACACCTAGGATTCCCCATGAGGTATGCACTCTTGACCTCCCCAGTTTGTGTGTGATCACTTGCTGAATGTCACTGCTGACTATCTTCTGAATTACTTATGTTACGTAACACTGGCATATTGTTATACCCTTTGAGCATTGTACCTGAGCATGCAATAGATTTGCATGCTCCCTCTACTAAGCACCAATACAGTCGTGTGAGTTTTATTGCTGTCCCCCCCTTTCTTTCTCATTTTTTCTATGTTGGCTAATTTATCGATTGTATTAAGGTAGAGCACATACCCTTTTGCATTGGGTAGGGCACGGCATTAGGTGACATATGTACCTCTGACCACCATTCATCTGAGTAGTTTAGTTGTTTTACTCTTCACGGTCCTAGTGAATTGCCCTGATCATTTTTGACATTACCGGCAAGAAACATGTTGACCACACACTTGATCAACACTTGTGCTTAAAGCTCAGGTGAACCATTAAATCCACTCTAGCTTCTATTTATTTTTAAATATAACCCAGGGTCTCACACATAAAAGCTTTATTTAGATTCCCTTTGAGATAGTATTAATCTAACCACTCTACTCATTTACTCTACCCTCATACTTCACGACGGAATTTTAAAAGAACTCCGGCACAGACTCCCCTGCGGGCCTGTTGGGCATTGCAGCACAGGCTCAATGAGGAGCTGCCCCATGATGAAGCATGACAACCCTCGGGTGTGTGAGGGCTCTTGCTCCTGAAGGATCAGATCCCATCTTGATCCTTCAGGCGCTCCAGACCTTCCTTTCACAGGAACTGCACACTTGTTTGCATACCTATGGGAAAGGTAGGACATGCCCTGAAGTGTGTGGCATGTCCTGATAGTGAAATACTGCCAATTTTGTTTTTCATTATTGTAAGGCTATCTATCCCCATAGGATAGAGTGGGAAGCTTGCTCATAACATCTTATGAACATTACTGCCCATGGGAACAAGATAGGAAAATAAAGTTTTATATGCCAGAACTCAGAATGTTAAGATGCATCTGTTAGTGAGGGTGATTTTTACATTCTGGGTTTGAAAATACCACTTTTTAGAAAGTAGATATTTTCTTGCCTAACCATCCAGTGTGCCTCTGCTAGGTTGTGTATTGACTGCCTGGCTTTGGCGTGACAGGGGCTGGGGATGTGCATTCTGTTCAGACAGTCACTTGGGGGGTTGAGGTGTGGCATGCCTTTCCAGGGTGAGTCAGGGCTTGGCTGAAAAGGCCTGGGCTGCATTCAGAGTAGGGGGAGGAGATTTCTTTCACACCTGAATGGACCTGGTCTGCCAAGGACAATGCTGTCTCCACCTCCTGCCAGGAAGCTGCACCAGAGAGGACAGAACTGGTTTTGGCTGGGCAAAGAGCTTCTCTGCACTAGAGAACAAAGATATTTACTGTATAAAAAGAGGGGTCCAGACCCCAGACTTTTAGATCACTTCTGGGAATCAAGAGGAACCTTTGCCAAGGAGAAGAGCTGGAGAAACTGAGGAGGAATACCACCCAAGTGCTGTTTGCTATCTGGGGTTGGCCTGCAGTGGCTACTTTCTGCCAAGGAAAGGGAAAAGGACTTTGCTGTTTGCTTTGTCCCTTTTCTTGAGGATGATCTCTAAGGGCTTGAAGAAGAGCTTGCCTCCTGTTCTGAAGACTTAGGGACACAAAGACTGCACCCCCAGCTCCTCTGAACTTCCTTGCTGGGAGTTCTGACCTGCCAAGAGGTGCCTGTGGCTGTTCTGGGCCTCTGGAGGTTGTTCTGGCTGTTGGGAGCTGTAAAAGCAACACAACAACAAGAAGCGTGGCCCATCTGTGCCTGTTTCTGACGCATCGCCGAATAAACTGATGCAACACCTGCTTGCGGCTCGAGAAATCGCTGCAGCCGCATCGAGTGCACCGGTCTCCGAAGTCTGAGATCACTGCACCGATTCTGATGCAAGCCCTGCTGTGTGGCTGCAAGAACCAACACATCTTCCTGGATCGTCACATCACATCGAGGTGCCAAGTCTGTTGCATCTTTGGGGGACACAGTAAGAAACCAACGCATCACCTCCCCACGCAGTAAGAAACCAACACATCACCTCCTCTCCAGTAAGGAACCGATGTATCACCTACCCTGTGCAGCAGTAAGGAACCATCGCATCACCTCCCCCGGAGCAAGGAACCAACTCATCACCTTCTCTGAGTGTAAGGAACTGACGCATCTCCTTCCCTGCGACCCTTTTTGTTTGTGTGCGCGACGCATCCAAGGTACTTTGTGTGAAAAGTGTTGCATCTGAAATTTACTTTGAACTGAACTATTTCTACCATTTGAAAGTCCTATTTTTATTACTGTATTGTGGATTTTTGTCATTTTGGTCTTATTTGGTTTAGATAAAGGTTACTTATTTTTCTAAACTGGTGTGGTGTCCGTTAGTAGTCTTTTCACTGTTTTACTGTATGTGTTCACAAATGCTTTACACACGCCTCTGAGATAAGCCTTTCTGCTCTTGCCAAGCTACCAAGGGGGTGAGCAGGGGTTATTTTAGAAGTGTATCCCCCTTACCCTGACTAGAAGCAAGGGTCCCTCTTTGGACAAAGGTACCTATCTCTGCCAACTAGAGACCCCCATTTCTAACACTGAGCCAGCCTCTCACATCCCCCACAAATCTTTACTTTTGTCAGGGATGACAGACTCCGCCTTCTTTTGCTAGAAGCACATCTAAAGCAAGCCCGTTTTGTAAATCCCTAACTTGGATAGCAACCATTTCTGTATCTATGACAGCCGATCTACTACAGTTGAAAGTTTCCGGATTTTGTGTGAATTTAGTATTACCCCCACTTAGGGTATTATAGCTCCAAAAATATCCCCTATAATTTCAGCAGCACTAATTTCTTTTTGTAAACGTGTGTGTCCCTTTTCAGTGGTTCCACGGTTTTCATTTACATGTGTCAAGGTACCAACACACTCTTACCTGCAAGATGTAGGTCTCTTACCTGTAAGGTGCGTGGCTGTGTTTCGCAGAGACGCTATGAGCCAACCTCCCAGAACCCCTAAGGTATAACCAGTGGTTATGTACATACACTGTGGCTACGTAATTAGAACCTAGGGAGGAGGGCCGGATTCGGACGCTGATGGATCCCTGTTGTCGACCTGCGAGGCAACAAGAAGTACTTTTAGGGGCGTAATATCTAATGGTAAACACTAACAAGTCTACAGTCCATATCTTTTGCGTCTGGGAAATGAGTGGTGTAATAGTCCTACCTGCGAATCCACAGGAATGAACTTAGCGTCCTAGTTGTCGTCGTGTGATGGATGTTGTCCTTCAGGGGAAGTCACGATGGTTGTGTCCGTAAGGATGAAGATGTTGTTCTCCTCTGTTTAATAACAAAACAAGATATGAACTCTTCAATCCTGTTACACAAGAAACTCTTCGCATGACAGTAATAGAGTCTTATTCAGTTCTTATGCCTAGTTACACTTACTTCTATATTAGATCCCCTTCCTTGTTTCATCACTTGATTCTGTATTTCGAAAAATAAATGATATGCACCAAACATAGAAATATATGACATCTATAACATAACTAATAATCTTAAGACTTTCACTGCAAAAGTCTTCTTAAAACATACTTTGCGAAATGTCCTTTCTGTAATTAAAGAGAGGTCTCAAAATAGTCTTTTCCTGCTGCGCGCTGTTAGTCTCTACTGTCTTGCGATGGGCGCCTTTATGAACATGAATCAAGATGTGACTTAGCTTTCTTTCTTTCTTTCTTGTGGTTTTCAGGAGTCGAGGATGCTGCTGAAGCTGAAGTTCCTGGAAACCGGAGACGTCCAGGTAAGTTGAGATGATGCCACCGCAACCGTAGTCAGAAGACTAAGCGCTTTCTGGAACTTGGGTGTGGCATTTTATAGTCATGCCACACCCGAACTGCACCTAAAGCGGCTGCTACGTTGCACGCGTTTAGACGCGAGGCAACGTGCAGTCAAATGAAGCCTTCAGTTTATACGCGCGAGAGCGCAAAGCGTTTTCCGATGCTTCTGCTCTCTGCGAGCGTTCACAGAAGCCCTGTACAACAATCCTAAAAAGCGCAGAAACGACCTGCAGTCCCAGTTTGACACATTGTAATCTGGAGATTCAAACATTCCTAAACCAGCGATGTGCGATAAACATGAATGGCCAAATCAGTGCTATACAAAACACCTATATAAACAAACAGTGGTTAAGCAACAGTGAGTCACACAACACCTAGGCACATACCTTGGAGTGCTGGATGCACGGGATAGGGGTGGGTTTTCTTTCTGGGAATATGCAGATTCTCCGTCTGTGCTGTAAGGGCTGTACTTCTTAGGGCTACATGATTCAATGATTATTCAGGCACGAAATCATGACAGTACCCCCCCCGCACAATCCCCCCTAAGACCGCTGGTATAGGTTTCGGTTTGTCAGGGCACCGGAGATGAAAAGCTTTGACCAGACGTGGGGCGTTTTGTAAATTGGCAAGTGGTTCCCATGAGCGTTCTTCCGGACCACAATCTTTCCAGTCCACCAAATAGTACAATTTACTTCGAACCCTTTTTGAATCAAGAACTGCTTTTACTTCGTATTCTGGAACTCCATCAACATCTATGGCAGAGGGAGGCATGAGTATTCGTGTTAAAGGGTGAAAAGGTTTTACTAAGGAAACATGGAATACCGGATGGAAACGGTACCTGGGCGGAAGTGTTAATTTTACACAAACAGGGTTAATCACCTTTTGAATAACAAAGGGGCCAATAAACCGTGGACAAAATTTTCTACAACTCTTGATGTGTAAGTTTTTGGTAGATAACCATACCTTATCACCTATGGAATATGATGGTTGCATGGTACGATGTCTGTCTGTATTTCTCTTTTGGGCTTCTTTGGCTTGTGCCAAATGATATTGTGCCTGGTGCTGAATGGATACCAGTCCATGTATATAGTCATTTACTGATGGACTAGCCAAAGGAGAAGTGTCTTGCCCAAAAAGGACTTTAGGATGAAACCCATAAGCACAAAAAAAGGAGACATGTCTAAAGAGGAGTGGTCCATATTGTTATAAGAGAATTCCATAGCCCATAAAATATCTGACCATTCTCTTTCACAAGAAGTTAACATGCAACGTAAATACTGTTCTATGGTCTGATTTGTGCGTTCCGTTAAACCATCCGTTTGAGGATGGTAACTGGAGGAGGTGCGTACTTCCATGTTCAATGATTTTCCAAGATGTTGCCAAAAATGAGAAATGAATTGAGTACCTCTATCGGAAAGTACGACAGAGGGAATTCCATGCAGTCTAATTATTTCTGTCATGAAGATTTGGGCCAGCTCAAACGCAGTAGGTAATTTTCGTAACGGTATGAAATGGGCCATTCTTGTGAAATGATCTATGACGGTCAATATTGTGGTGAAACCAGTCTTAGAGCGTGGTAATTCTACAATGAAATCAAGAGACACAGTATGCCATGGTTGTGGGGGTAACGGTAAAGGTTGTAATAAACCACTTGGGGCCTGATGTGTTGATTTATTTTGTATGCATACGGTACATGTTTCCACATATTGTTGGATATCCTTGAACATGGAAGGCCACCAGAACATTCGTTTAATTAATTGGTACATTTTGGTAATTCCAGGGTGTACAGACAAAGGTGTGTCATGATGAGCTTGCATAATTCGATGTTGTAACTGAGACGTTGGTACAAAGGTTTGTTCACTCATGAATAAAAGATCGTCTTTCCATTGCAATAAAGGGTACATTTTCTGCCATTCTTGCTTTTGTTTTGTTTTTATTTCTGTTTTAATGTCCATGATTACATCAGAGTTGATAACACCCACCTGGAAACATTGGGATGGCAAAATTAGTTGTGGTGTTTCCTGTATTACACTTAAATCATCAGTTATTCCTATGCGTGATAGGGCATCTGCTTTATTGTTATCTTTCCCTGGCCGATAAGTGATGATAAAGTTATAATCATTGAAGAACAAAGTCCAACGTAAATGGCGGGCAGAAAGCGCCTTGGCTGTACGCAATGTCTGTAAGTTTCGGTGATCTGTGTAAATAGTAACAGGGTGACGAGCACCTAACAAGTAATGTCGCCATTCTTCAAAGACAGCCTTTATGGCTAACAATTCCCTATCGGAGATTGCATAATTTTGTTCGGCAGGAGACAATTTCCTGGAATAATATGCTATGGGGTGCATTTGACCAGTATCTTGGTGTCTTTGAGACAAGATGCCTCCTATGGCAAATTGCAAGGCATCTGCTTCAATTATAAATGGTCGAGAGGGGTCTGGATGCATAAGAATGGGGGCTGAAGTAAAGTTTTCTTTTAAAGCTTGAAAAGCCTGCTCAGCTTCATCATTCCATTCAAATTTTGTGTTTTTTCTTAACAGCCGTGTAATTGGTGTGATAAGTTGCGAGAAATCAGGAATAAAGCGTCTATAAAAATTCGCAAAACCTAAAAAACTTTGGAGTTGCTTTACTGCTGAAGGACTGGGCCAAGTACAAACAGCTTGAATTTTCTTGGGGTCCATTTCAAGTCCAGATGGACTGATGATATAGCCCAAAAATCGACTTTAGTGACATGAAACATACTCTTTTCCAACTTTACGTATAAAGAATTTTTTAACAGCTGTTGAAGAATGGCTCTTACTTGTTTTACATGTGCTTCTGTGGATTTTGAATAGATCAGTATATCATCAATGTATACTACGCAACATATGTCCAAAAAATCCCTTAGAACCTCATTTATAAAGAACTGGAATGCTGCCGGAGCGTTGCAGAGTCCGAAGGGCATCACTTGATATTCATAAAGGCCGAATTTGGTACGGAAGGCCGTCTTCCATTCATCGCCCTCACGGACTCGTACAAGGTGGTAAGCTCCGCGTAAATCCAGTTTAGTATAAATGGTTGCATCTTTTAGTTGGTCTAGTAGTGTTGGTATTAATGGTAAGGGATACCGATTTTTTATAGTCATGTTGTTGATTGCGCGGTAATCGATACACGTGCGTAAATCTCCCCTTTCTTCGGTATGAAAAAAGAGGCGATGAAACCGGTGATTTAGAGTGTCTAATGAATCCGTTGGCAAGGTATTCATCCAGATAATTACGCAAGTGCTCCGTCTCAGACTCTGTCAAAGCATAAATACGACTGCACGGTAACGTGGCGCCAGGAGTCAAATCTATGCGACAGTCGTAATCCCTATGTGGTGGTAGGGTGTTTGCTTTTTTCTCGTCAAAAACGTCTATGAGATCGTCATACTCTCGAGGAACCCCTCCAATACTAACACATTCTTGGACTCCATAGGAAAGTCATACCCCTGGACTAAATGTTCTAACTCTTGGTGTTGTAGACATTCAGAGATACAATACTCGGATTTAAATAGAACTGTCTTTTGTGACCAGTCAATAAGAGGGTTATGTAACACTAACCAAGGGATTCCTAGTATTAAGCGAAATTGAGGGGCATCAATGATGTCAAAATATATACTTTCGCTGTGTTTTGTGCCACAGGTCATGGTAAGAGTTTCGGTGTGATGTCTTATGGGACCGGAGGTTAATTCCTTCCCATCGACGGCTCTTACTATTTCCGGGGTTTTTTTGGGACACTTTTCAAACCTAACTCGTGCGTTAATCGTGCATCGATAAAATTTCCTGTGGCTCCTGAATCAATTAAGGCATCGATGGACCAAGATCTGGTTTTGTCCTCATGTGATTGTAACAATACTCGAATGCTGATATGACACTGAGATACTGTGGGAGTAGTGGAGGCCAAGCTAGACTGTTTACTCGAGAAACCGACCTCGTCGTTTGTCGAGCATTCTAGTTTTCCGACTGCTGTGAGGTAGCCACCTCATTTACCTTAACTCTTGTTTTTGTAGGCCGACTGGGACATTCTTTTACGAAATGCCCCGCCTTCCCGCAATATAAACATTGATTTAACTTCCTGCGTTTATCTTTCTCTTCCTTGGTGAGAGGGCCTCTAATGGTTCCAATCTGCATAGGTTCCCCCAGATCTGGTTTGGTAACTGATTCAGATTTGCTACTAAATCTCTCCTTATATTGAAACACTTTATGATCGGTTCTCCCTTTCTCTCCTCTGCGTTCGGATAAACGATGATTTAATTTCACCACAAGATCTATGAATTCCCCACAATCCGTTGGGGGGTCCAAGATTTGGGTGACCATATCTTTTAAATCATCCTTAAGGCCTCGATAAAATAAAGAAACACGTTTCTCTTCGGGCCACTCAGCCTCAATTACAAGTCTATTAAATATTGAAATATAATGTAATAGATCAGAGGAGCCTTGTTTCAGATTTAATAATTCATGATCTGCTGACTGCACGAAGACATGTTTAGCGAATAATTTTTTCATTGTGTGTTTAAATCGCCTGAGGTCATAAAGAATGGGATCATCCCGTTCGACAATAGGTACTGACCATAAGGCCGCGTCCCCGCCTAAATAGGATAAGATAAAAGCTACCTTGGATGAATCATCCGGAAAAGCAGTGTTTTTAGCTACAAAATGAAGATGGCATTGATTCAAGAATATTGTAAATTTGCTGCTATCCCCATAAAACCTCTCGGGGGTGCTAACGGAACTGAGACTGGAGTTATTACCTGAATCTGCGTAGGCAGGGCATCAGTGCCATTGCTCTGCATACGGGGTTGAAAACTGGATGGTTTTATTATTGGTTTAGATGCTGATGGGAAGCTCCACTGCTGTGCTCTAGCTGTATCAGATGCTGCTATGTTAGCTTGCAGAACTGAAACATCTCTACGTAAGTCCGCATTTTCTGCTTTGATATCTGCCAAAAGAGCAGCAATTTGCTGCAACGAGATCTGTGATGATTGGTCCATAGCGTCTGGGCGAAACAGTATTCGTGGGCTTAGTCTTCTGTCAGGGTACCAACACACTCTTACCTGCAAGATGTAGGTCTCTTACCTGTAAGGTGCGTGGCTGTGTTTCGCAGAGACGCTATGAGCCAACCTCCCAGAACCCCTAAGGTATAACCAGTGGTTATGTACATACACTGTGGCTACGTAATTAGAACCTAGGGAGGAGGGCCGGATTCGGACGCTGATGGATCCCTGTTGTCGACCTGCGAGGCAACAAGAAGTACTTTTAGGGGCGTAATATCTAATGGTAAACACTAGCAAGTCTACAGTCCATATCTTTTGCGTCTGGGAAATGAGTGGTGTAATAGTCCTACCTGCGAATCCACAGGAATGAACTTAGCGTCCTAGTTGTCGTCGTGTGATGGATGTTGTCCTTCAGGGGAAGTCACGATGGTTGTGTCCGTAAGGATGAAGATGTTGTTCTCCTCTGTTTAATAACAAAACAAGATATGAACTCTTCAATCCTGTTACACAAGAAACTCTTCGCATGACAGTAATAGAGTCTTATTCAGTTCTTATGCCTAGTTACACTTACTTCTATATTAGATCCCCTTCCTTGTTTCATCACTTGATTCTGTATTTCGAAAAATAAATGATATGCACCAAACATAGAAATATATGACATCTATAACATAACAATAATCTTAAGACTTTCACTGCAAAAGTCTTTTTAAAACATACTTTGCGAAATGTCCTTTCTGTAATTAAAGAGAGGTCTCAAAATAGTCTTTTCCTGCTGCGCGCTGTTAGTCTCTACTGTCTTGCGATGGGCGCCTTTATGAACATGAATCAAGATGTGACTTAGCTTTCTTTCTTTCTGTGGTTTTCAGGAGTCGAGGATGCTGCTGAAGCTGAAGTTCCTGGAAACCGGAGACGTCCAGGTAAGTTGAGATGATGCCACCGCAACAGTAGTCAGAAGACTAAGCGCTTTCTGGAACTTGGGTGTGGCATTTTATAGTCATGCCACACCCGAACTGCACCTAAAGCGGCTGCTACGTTGCACGCGTTTAGACGCGAGGCAACGTGCAGTCAAATGAAGCCTTCAGTTTATACGCGCGAGAGCGCAAAGCGTTTTCCGATGCTTCTGCTCTCTGCGAGCGTTCACAGAAGCCCTGTACAACAATCCTAAAAAGCGCAGAAACGACCTGCAGTCCCAGTTTGACACATTGTAATCTGGAGATTCAAACATTCCTAAACCAGCGATGTGCGATAAACATGAATGGCCAAATCAGTGCTATACAAAACACCTATATAAACAAACAGTGGTTAAGCAACAGTGAGTCACACAACACCTAGGCACATACCTTGGAGTGCTGGATGCACGGGATAGGGGTGGGTTTTCTTTCTGGGAATATGCAGATTCTCCGTCTGTGCTGTAAGGGCTGTACTTCTTAGGGCTACAATGATTATTCAGGATCGAAATCATGACAACATGATAAATGTTTGAAAAGCTATTCCCGTATAACAACATCCATACCATTGTTTTGGTAACCTGTAATAAGCATTCCTCCCATAAATGCAATAAGGGTCTACACCTTACTAAATGTTTCCCCAGCCTCCTACAAGTAGGAAGGTATGATCACATTCACTGGAACCAACACATTTATTGTTGTGATCTGTTTTGCATCTCAATATGCACAACTTCCCTCTATTTTGCCAATCCAGAGTCGTAGCTGCATGCGTCTCCCCCTTTTTCAATTCCCCCTCCAGTGTGCCCATGGGGGTATCTTTATTTGTGATTCAGATTTTCTTTTTATCTCCCCTCGTTGATCTTCTACTGAATTTATAAAATCCTTTTCTACAACATTTAAAGCACAAGTCAAATTATGTCGATGCGCATGTACGGTATCTATGGTTAATGTAGGTTGGAAAAATTCTCCCATTATTTCAGCATTTCGTGCATCTGGTACTACATTAACATGTTTCTTCACTGGAACTTCTGAAAAGATCAAATCATAATTTGAATAGTAATATTGAAATTGTCCTTTCAATAGAATAAACTTGTTAGTACACTACAAGAAATGCCATAAGTTAGAGGTGGGTGGTGATAGATCACTCCCTCAGACACAGAAGAAGGTAATTGCATGCACACATAACAGTCTCTCGCATCCATAGTGTCCATGTACTCACAGAGGAGTTTAATGAACACGTTTAGTGAGAAATCATTAATAGACGGATCATGATGTAAATCCACATTTGTTAATTCGTTGGACACACCTACTTTTTCTTGAACCTTTATTGCTTCAGTACTGGTAGTCAAATGAAGGTTCGAATTCGGATAAACATGATGAGATAAGTTTAATATTATCAATAACAAGACAAATATTATAAGAAAGACAGTCAAGAAGCAAGCACATATATGTTTACGCCTTAGTGAAGACGGATTTGGATCTCCCAACTCAAATCCAGAGGTGCTCATTTTTTTCTTTCTATAGAACGCTTTGTATTTTAAGGGTTGATAGGAGTGTTTCTTTCAGGTTTGGTCACGTACTTTTCTTCTTCACCTTTCAATATTCTTTTCGACCTTAACTTCTCTAGTACCTTTACGACAGTTCCTTCAAGGTGGTTTTTGTGAGTTGCAATTTAGAAAGCGTAAAATTATTTTTCCTAGTCGTTTGCAGCGGCTAAATAAGTCCAGTCTGGAGCTGCATATTGTTGACTTGGTATTCTTGCTCTTTTTGTTCTGCGCACTGCAGTTTCTTCTCCGCCTCTGCCACTTTGCTCATGTGGACTCGAGACTTCAATCACAGTTGAAGGTATTTTCTCAATCTTTCAGATTTTCTGGGCCAACGGTCTCCTTTTCGCACTTGTTTTTCCAATACACTGTTCACATTATCTGAGTCAATACTTCGCTTAGTTAAATCCCCTTCTGTCTGACCGTCTTTACCAACCAGGACCAACTCTCCTTGATTCTCGTCTGAACCAGTGTTTCGAGACCCAGTAGATATTGCCTCTTCTACTTTGTGATCGATCTGAATGGGATGTCTCTCTGTCACCACTGGTTTGTCCACTACAGACCCTACACTTTCAAGAGGACATGGGACTTGATGAGTGTAGGCAGCAGGGAGGGAGGTAGGGAGACCACCACATTTCACTGCAGTTGTGGTTACAAGTATCTCTTGATAAGGCCCACGCTAACGAGGTTCCACGCAGGATTTTTGCACATGTTTCTTTACGAGTACCCAGTCAGCTGAGAACAGGTCGTGGCACTGCTCCTGTTGTACAGTAGTTGCGACTTTTTCAACCTGGTGAGACACAGAGGCACCACATCAGCCAATCCCTTACAATAGTCGAGTACAAAGACATCAGTAATATTCACAAGCTTATTTGCTGGGACTGTTGGCTGCCTCATAGCCCGCCCCATAATTATTTAGAGAGGGGACTGTCCGGTTCTTCAGTCTGGGATGCTTCGCAAACTCATCAACACCAAAGGCAGTGCATCAGGCCATTTCAAGGATGTGGACCCACACACCTTTGCCAATAAGGACTTTAGAGTTCCATTCACCTGTTGAACCATGGCAGACGCCTCAGGCCGATAGGCACAATGCAGTTTATGTTCAATTTGCAATGTAGCACAAATCATACGTATTACTTCATTATTGAAATGTGTACCTCTATCCGATTCCAAAGAGGTCGGAAATCCAAATCGCTGCATCAATTCTCTAAGAAGCAGTTTAGCTACTGTTAGACTGTCATTGCGTCTTGTAGGGTAGGCTTCCACCCAACAAGAGAACAAACACACAATCACAAGGACGTATTTTAATCCATTGCAAGGGGGCATCTCAACAAAGTCGATCTGCATACAGGTAAAAGGAGCTCCTGATTTTCCAAAATGACTTGTACTGACCAAAGTTTTCCTTCCTGCATTTTGTTGTTGACATGTCACAGATCTCTGACACAAACTTTCTGCCATGGCTCTGAATCAGGGATTATACCAGGTCTGTTGAAAGAGGCGTAACATAGCATCTCTCCCCACATGCGCTCTACCATGGCAATTTCTTGCACTAGATGACAACAGACTATCTGGTAAAACTGGCCTCCCATCTGTGTACACCCAAACTTCATCCTCATGTCGACGGATGCACCCTGCTTTAATCCACCCTTCTCATTCGATTTGGGGTACTTCATCTTGTAATTCTTTCATCTCTTCCCAGGTTTCTACAAATGAAAACATTAGTCTGCATTCCATGTCGTCAGTCTGTTCTTTCAAAAATTCCCCATTGAATGCGTAAGAATTTAGAGCACAATAGGGTGCGATCTCATCTGCATATTGATTACCAGCGGTCACATACTTGTGACCGGTTTGATGAGCGTAACACTTCACCACCACGATTTGTGCTGGCAGCTGTAGTTCCACCAGTAGGTTTTTCACACACTCTCCATTTTGCATAGGTGAACCCAAAGAGGTCATGTACCCACATTGAGACCACAACTGCCCGAAATCGTGGACAACCACAAAACCATATTGACTCTCTGTAAATATGATTACTCTCATTTCTTCAGTAATGCTGCAAGCCATGGTAAGTGCAATCAGTTCAGCCACTTGTGCTGAATACACTCCTTTCGACCATGATGCTTCAACTATACCCACCACAGTACAAATAGCATATGCAGCTCGCAAGGTACCTCCGGAATCTCTCAAACAGGATCCATCCACATACAGAACATGATCTGACTCAGGCAACGGGACATCTTGGATGACAGGGGGTGTTTGGTACACAGTTCAGTCACATCCAAACAATCATGGTCTGCTTCATCCATCACAACTTCATGACATGGCAACGGCATCAAGGTAGCTGGATTCAAACTCATGCATTTTGTCACAGTCACATTTTCCGCTCCCAAAATCACTTGATCATATTTGGTTAACCTGCTGTTTGTAAGATGTTGTGTTCTAGTTTTAGTAAGCAGAATCTCCACAGAATGAGGTACATATACTTTCAACGGATGACCCATCACAATGTTCTCACACTGCTCCAGGCTCACACATGTTGCAGCCACAGCTTTCAAACATCCAGGCAACGCAGCAGCTACGGGATCTAAAGTAGCTGAAAAGTATGCAAGAGGTCTGCGAGCAGTTCCATGCATTTGCGTTAGAACTGATAGTTCACAACATTTGCGCTCACTGCAGAACAATGTAAAACTCTTGTTAAAGTTGGGCAGTCTCAATGCTGCAGCTCGACACAAATTGTC
The DNA here is from genome assembly GCA_963921515.1 of Calotriton arnoldi. Classification (NCBI taxonomy): domain Eukaryota; kingdom Metazoa; phylum Chordata; class Amphibia; order Caudata; family Salamandridae; genus Calotriton; species Calotriton arnoldi. Next base: position 1,013,396 of record CAWUFW010005889.1, on the reverse strand, counting down.
TCGCAGTTCTTGGAAAGAGCTCATGCATTCCACATCCCATGGAATAGGATCAGACACATCTTTGTGTGTAAGTCAGTGAAGTGGCTTGGCTATCGGGGAAAAATTTGGTATGCACTGCCTGCAATATCCAACCATTCCCAGAAACATGCGAACCTCTTTATAGGTGCTCGGTGGATTCATCTGCAAAACAGCAGTGATCCGATCCTGTGACACATTCCTGACTCCTTTTTCAATATGGTGTCCCAAATAAAGAACTTCTCTTTTGCAAAATTGGATTTTTGCGGGTGACACCTTATGACCACTTATTGCCAAATGATTCAATAAGGCAATGAGGCAAAAATGCAAGCCTCTGTTGTACCTGATGCGACCAACAAATAATCTATGTATTGCACCAGCACAAAGCGATTTGGCATTTCCAATGATTCCAAATTTCTCTTCAGTATTTGGTTGAAAATCGAAGGACTCTGTATACCCTTGTGGAACTTGGCATCATGCCAAGACACGGTTTCCCGAGTAGAACGCAAACAAATATTGACTATCTTGTGCAAAGGGATCGGGAAAAAGATTTGACATAAGTCAATCACTGAAAACTATTCAGCTTCACAAGGAATCTGATATAGAATCACAGCAGGATTTGGTGCAATTGGACAACATGGTATCACAATTTGATTTATTTTTCTCAAATCCTGAACCATCCTATATTACCCGTTTGGTTTTCGAATTCCCATGATAGGTTAATTACAAGGGCTTCCCAAAATCTCTCTCAGATTCCTTGCTCAAACAGGGTTTCAATCAGAGGTGTTATACCTGCAATGTTTTCTGGACTCAAATTATACGCTGGAGTTCTAGGAAATTCTGCATTCTGCATTTGGCTTTTCTGTGATTCGAATTGGACCTACTCCTTTCATCAAACCAATGATTACTTCCGGTAAGACTGTATCTCGCAGTTCAAGGGGTATGTATAGTATGTATGTATAATAGTTTTTGTAAAGCGCAACTATCACTCCGAGGAGAATCATGGCGCTATAACGGGCCGATACATAGAAAGCAGCAGGAGATCTAGAGGATCAGATGAGTGAGAACACTAGGGCATCTGGGGCTCCGAAGATCCAGGTTTTCAAGGATTTCCGAAAGATTGATTCAGTCTGGGAGAACCGGAGATGGATAGGTAGAGAATTCCAGGCTTTGGCTCCTAAGACTGCTACAGATTTACCACTTTAGATATGTAGCTGAAGCTGGGGGGTGAAAGAAAATTGGCCATTGAAGATCTTAGGGGGCGCTGCGTCACAGCGTTTAACTCTGGCCTTCAGATACTTGGGTCCAGAAAGATTGATTTAGTCTGGGAGAACCGGAGATGGATAGGTAGAGAATTCCAGGCTTTGGTTCCTAGTACTGCTACAGATTTGCCACCTTTAGAGATGTAGCTGAAGCAGGGGGGTTAAAGAAAATTGGCCGATGAAGATCTTAGGGGGTGTTGCGTCACAGCGTTTAACTCTGGCCTTCAGATACTTGGGTCCAGAAAGATTGATTTAGTTTGGGGAACTGGAGATGGATAGGTAGAGATTTCCAGGCTTTGGTTCCTAGTACTGCTACAGATTTACCACCTTTAGAGATGTAGCTGAAGCAGGGGGGGTGATAGAAAATTAGCTGATGAAGATCTTAGGGGGTGCTGCGTCACAGCGTTTAACTCTGGCCGTCAGATACTTGGGTCCAGCTGATCTAAAGGCTCTGTAGGCGATTATAAAAATCTTGAAGCAGATTCTTTTATGAATAGGCAGCCAGTGTAAAGATTTTAAGGCTGCTGAGGTTGAAGAGCCTGGGGACTGTTTCAGAACTAGGCCAGCGGTAGCATTTTGGACTATCAGTAATTTCTTAAGGACCGACTTATTGGTCCCTGTATATAGGCTGTTATAGTAGTCCAATATGAATGAAATGAGAGCCACTGCTACTTACTTTCTTGCCACACAAGGTAGTAAGTCAAAAATCTTTTTGAGAGACTTTATGAGATGGAAACAGATGCCGGCCACCGAGAACGCTTGTTGATGGAAGGATATCCAGGTGTCAAATTTAACACCCAGATTCTTCACTACGTCTACTCTATTGGGAGGAGGGGGAATATCTTTAGGCCACCAAAAGCTGGGTGAGAATGTGTTGGTTTTTCCAAGCTGCATGATCTTGGTTTTTTGGGTGTTACACTTCAGATGGTTAGATTTCATCCAGTGGAACACCGCTGTGAGGCAGTGTTGCAGATTTTCTCCTGCTATGGTAGAGTTTTTATCTAATACTAGAATTAACTGACTAACATCTGCATAGGAGATAGTGTCAATATTGAAAGATGATATCAGGTTTATCAGGGGAGCCATGCATATATTAAAAAGGTATAGCAAGCCTATGCACACGCTCCTGTCAATTGCAACTTATAGTAAGCATTCAGTAAACTCAGTAAACATTCAATAGACAAATGTGTAACAAAATGAGAGTGATCCATGTAGTTATTTTTCTCCTGTTCCTTTAACCTGAAAATTGCCCAGCCAACATGTGTTTCTTCGTTAGGGATGTACCCTTCGACTTCTTCAGGGCTGTCAGGCTAGCGCAATCAATGCCAGACTCCTCTCCGCCGGTTGAACTTCCGTCCCGGCTGGCTTTGAAAATGCAATATTTAACCAACATCAAACGAAATCCCTGTTCTATTATCAAAAGCGGTTCCTTATGATTTTATGAAAATTGGATAGTCCCGTTATATGAATCCAAGATTAGACTGTTACCATGTCTGCATCGTTTTCAAAGTTAGCTCTCCATATACGAGTACCTTAGCAAGTGCGCTTTCCCTAGGACTCCTGCTCTGTGGTTCCAAATCTGACCCGGAAGTTTCACATGAAAACTTTAGTTGGATTACTTATATTTATTGATACTTTATTGTTAGACCTGGTACCATTGGCGTGGGTCTCCCTTCCTCTTTTTGACGGATTGCCTCCTCTTTTTTTTTAATGTTTGCTGGTTTAGACGCTTTGGGCACTGCGCCACTGCCATTCAGTGCCGCAGTGCAAGTGTTCCCTGAGTTAAATGGATATTTAATTTGTGATTCCCTGACTGGTATATTTGATTTACTATCACAGGGGTGCCCGGGCTTGTAGATCAAATGCTGCTGGTGGGCTTGCAGCACCAATTGTGCCACCCGCCGGAGCAGCTCGTAAAGTATGACTCGGGCCTGCCACCGCAGAGCGCCGTACGCAGCCTGGGGCTGCTGTGTGACTCGGAGAGTACAACCACTCGCCGGTCTGTGAACCTTCCCTTTGCTGCATGTTAGTCAACCCTACAGAAGGCCTGCGGGCCGGGTGCATTATATGTAGAAGGCAGGTCATGCCCTGGAGTGTCTGGCGTGACCTGGTAGTGAATTACCCACAAGCGCGTTTTTCACTATTGTAAGGCTACCTGTTCCCCGTAGGCCAGAATGGGCAGTTTGGTTATAGCATCCTATAATCCTCACTGACTCAGGGAACCAGGTAGAGAGTCGAGTTTAGTATGCCTGAACTCAGAATGATAAGATGCATCTTTTAGGAAAGTTGATTTTAACATTCTGTGTTTTAAAATACCTCTTTTAGAAAGACGGTAATTTCTTACCTAACTATCCAGCCTGCTTCTGCTAGTGTGTGTATTGTGTGTCTGGGTTTGCAAGTGACAGGGCTGGGGGGAACTCCAGGAGGTAGGGCGCAACGGCACTAGGCTGATCGCCTTGAGAGCGGTGGGAGGAGTAGGCACCTGGGTCTGAATAGAGCTGGGCCATCTCCCACAACGTTGGCTCCGCTTCCTGTGGAGAGTCTGAAGACCCTAGCCCGCCCGACAAAGGATGAGAGCATGCACTGGCCGAAGGCACCCAAAACCAGTCTGGACTGGGTACAGGACCCTCTGCCTTCAGAGGACAAAGGATTTGCTAGTATAAATATTGGGGCCCGACCCCAAGACTTTAGGATCACTTCTGAAACAAACAAGACGACCCTCTGCCGAGGAAGAGCACCCGGAGACCGCAGGAGTTGTACTGCCCCTCTGCCAGAGCGCTGTAGTGGGTTGGCCTGTGGTGGTGTCTCTCGTGCCAAGGAGAGGTAGAAAGGACCAAGGAAGAAACTTTCATCATCTTGCAGAATATTCTCCAAGGGCTAGAGTTGAGCTAGCCTCCTGTTCGAAGACGCAGGGATACCAACGACTTCACCTCTTCTGTTTGAGCAAAGCTGGAACTGTGGTTTCAGCCGCTACAGAGGAACTCTGCAACTCCAGCCAGCTAACGTCGCCGCCATCTGCAACGAGACCGAGAGCGCGTCTCCGACTCGCACCGTAGACCGACGCCTGCCGGTGTGCTGCACCGGCTCTGAGATCGCCATCTGGGCGGAGCTGATCATCGACAAGAGTGACCAAGCACTCATTGACTCAACGACATCAGCAACGACCTGTGGTGCCGGCGCTGCCGTAACGTCACCTCCTCTCCGGTAAGGACCGAAGCCGCCCCCTGCCTGCATCCGCATCCAGGGCCCCGCCGCATCGCTTTCCCCTGAAGCAAGGAACCGACGCTACCAACGTGCCACACGACATCGCAGCTCCCTGACGCAGAGAAGAATCTTTGTTGCTTTCTTAAAGGTACTGTCCTGTGAGAGTCTAGTTGTGACTCCGGGCCCGACGCTGTGCTCCTCGCAGGCGGGCTGTACCCTGAGAACTCTTTTCGTCATTGAAGTGATAACTCCTGTTGGGGTTATCTGCTGCCAGAGACACTTGAAACTAAGAACCTATTTTTGAGTAACCGTAAAGCATATTCGTGCTGTGGATTTTTGCCGTTAAGGTCTTGTGTTAATTTTATATAAAGCTTACTTATTTTTGATACATCCCGGTGTGGTGTCTGTTTGTAGTGGTTCATCTATATTACTGTATGTGTTCGCAAATGCTTAAAACACTGCCTCTGAGATAAGCCTGTCTGCTCGTGCCAAGCTACCAAGGGGGTGAGCAGGGGTTATCTACAGCGTGTAACTCCCTTGCCCCGATGTAGACAAAGCGTCCCTACTTGACAAATGTGCATACCGTTGCCAATTAGAGACTCTGGGGTCTAACATTTATGATGCATGACACATTTTTCCACAAGACCGGGACTACTTGACCAGACAACTAGCCTTGAAGAAGTCACTTGTGTGACGAAACACATGTCGGCTGCTCTTCAAATTCAATACAAGCTGCTTTGCAACACTTGGCTCCTGACTTTTGATTTGTGGTGTGGAGACATTATGTGTTGACTGTTGTTTGACTGCTGTGGTACATAAAAATTTCTCATGTAAGCACAGAGGTTTCTACCTCTGTACTATGTGCATATAGGGTAGTAGGATGCACTAGTACCATACAACACCACACTCAAAATAACTTTTCGTGAATTCTTTACAACGAATAGCACATGCCAATTAGAAATGCGATCAGTTAAACCATCACAAACCTTTACAAATCTTTGCACTTACTTGTACCACTCAATAGGCTTCTCCCTCAATTTTGGAAAATCATTAGTAAAAGACATAGGGGTCTATTAGCATGGCGGGCGGAGGCACGACTGCGGTGCCGGCGCGGCGGAAAATGCTGTTTTCCGCACACCAGCAATGGTCCTCACGGCCGCCATATTAGTATGGTCAAACATAGCCCATTTCCCGTCCGCCGCGGTGCGACGCGAACCGCCATCAAAAAGCGACCGCGACGTGGGAGCCAATGGAGACTCACCGCCATGCGGAATGACGTCCCGTCCGCCAAACAAATCAGGATGCCCCTAACAGCCAGCCGCACCGCAGTGGAGAAACCACCCAACCAGAGACGGCGGAAACACCACAGCGGAGCGAGCACAACCAGATTCACGGTCTCTCCCACCCGGTCCTGACCGCAATGGATCCAGCCTTACATGTTTTTCCGGTGCTGTACGTGATACACTACCAGCAAGTCATGGACCGTCATGGACGCCGCTGCAGGTACACAATGACACAACTCCGCTCACAAACACAACACACAACTCCAGAGCTGACATACGGTTCCTGTCCACACAAGACACCCTGGTGGGGACAGGAACACATCCACAAGTGCACCCACACATGTCCTACCTGTCACCAAATCACCCCTCCGCATCCAGGTCACCCATCTACCGCAATCTTGCAGTAATGTCCCGGTCACGTCACCGCAGCGGTGAAGACGCGGGAAAACATGCGCACAATGCTGGAAGGCATGGCCAGCGACAGGCATGGGCAGTGCACAAAGATCACAGGACCACACCTCCACCCTCCACACACTAGGCCCCCACCCCCAACATGAAGGGACATGCCATGTGCCTCACCTGTGCCACCCCATGTACAACAACCACCCAGGTGAACCCACACCCTGCACCACACACAAAACAACTAGGGAGACAGCCTCAGCAGGTGGGGCTGCAGAGGAACACACAGCACAGAAACAGAGGGCCAGGGCAACCCTCACACCTACACTACACACATGGCAACATAACTGAGTCCAAGCACAAAATGAACACCCATACAGAATAGGAACAATCACTCAACTGGACACACCGTCTGTCAAGTCACACAGACATACCCCACACTGACACACAGCCACATACACAGATCACATGTCAGCAGCAATGTAGGACAACAAATAGATAAGCTAAAGTGAGGTGCACACCAATGGAAGGCCAAGGAGACAACCACTAAGCATGTGTACATCACGTGCAAAATAAGGAACATATGACAACATCCTCAGAACATCAAATCACACATGGCTGGCACAGTGAGTGAAATTAAAACACAGTCAGCCCTGGGCAACAACTCAGGGAGACAGCAAGGCAAACCATGTGTAGGCTCAGGAATGAAAGGAAATCTCTGAAGTCAAACAGTCAACAGCCACACATCTGCATCCAACTACTTGACAGGTGTGTGTCAGCAGCACCACACACAGGGCCCATTGTCAAACTCCATAACTGACAAACGCAAGTAGGATCCTCCACACATACCCCCCAACTCACACCTGCATCACACAACACCAGTGTCAAACACACAGAAGGGTGCCAATAATGTCCAGGCAATACATTGACAAACAATCACACTCCCTGGGGGGGCATACACAAACATCACACACACTCAGGGATGCCTGAACCAATGCTGCCACCAAAACAACAGCCAAACACCAACATCAATAACAACACACACAGGAGTACAACAAGACCAGACCTGACCTGTGCAGCAAAACTGTGGAAAGGCAATGGGAGCACAGACAGAACAGGAGAACTCAACATCATCACTCAGCAACAATGCACAGACAACATACCCCAACACAGACAAGAAGTGCATCATCTCAAAACAATCATGGACACAAACAGGGACCAATGGGCCTACAATGAAACACAGACAGACATACCACACCACCCATCAAGTCAACATGGTGTCATAGTGTACCACATGCATGCACATGCACAATCCTGACAAATGGCAGCTCACACATGAGAGGAGAAAACCCCAAGGATGCACACAAAACAAGCCCAGGAACAAGACTAGCCCTAAGTGCATGTGACAGACACACAAGTAATGCACACCACATTGGAAACACACATCTGAATAAATCACAACACACTAACAAAACACACACACTGACATGCAAATAGAACATCACACACAGAGCATCTGTCAGCTGCAAGAGACAACACAGCCCAAACACTGCACACATCCACATCAAACACACAACAGATGCACATGCCAATACATCCCATTGAAAACACAGCAGGACATCAGGGGGTGCACACCAGGCAAGGACAAGGCAACATACACTCACAGCACTGCATGCACGACAAGCAGTGTGTGCACAACAAACATACCAGGCCCACACAGATATGAGTGACACAACATGAACACACACAACACTAATCAGCACAGCACCAACACAACATCACACTCAGGAAGTGAAGCAGTATCACAGCAAACACACAAACAGCTAATCCAACACCCACAGATGCACAAGTCTGGGACTCCCAGGTGACAACAACATGACTAGAGGACTGTGCAGCACAAACAGTAGAACTACATATGAGCAAACATGGCTGAAAAACAATACAAGAAAATCACATATAACCAATTGGTCAACTGTCCTCAGTGGCACATTCGTCCTGTGCACAGATCAGCACCACAAAGCATAGTGTAACCAATGAACAGATGGGGAGGCACACACACTGGCAACCCAAGGGGACAGCTGAAATGAGAGTGAAGTGGTGTGTACGCCAGTAGTGGACAGGTGAGGAGTGCCCCATACAAAAATAGATGGAGTGCACTCCTACAATGGGTAGGCATCAGAAGCACAGATAGGGAATGGTATGACTCCACACCACACATGCCTCAATGGATCTAAAAAATACCCAAGTGACAGCAATGCATGAGAAAACACACCCACAATGTCAGTGTGGCTGAGCAGGGCTGCACAGTGAGCACAAACAGTACCAAGACACATGGCTGATCAACAAAACACAACACTGACTTGCCAGACACACACTCTGCATACTCACAATTGCCACCAACAACAAGTAGGTGTCCCCCAGAAGTGCAAGGACACACCAACACACTGCATAGTGCACAACATACAACTCACACATGTGCACACAGTCACAAGCACAGGGCTGACCAATACAAACAACAGGCACTCAACACCTGGGTGACACATGTGTGCAGTTGACATTGCAGGGGCACACACACAACAACACTACTGACAAAGTCACCCCATTCACACTGCACACTCCATGAACACCCAAGTGCACACATTGAATTTAACCCATGTGACTAGGACGCCTGGCCATCACTAGATGAGCATACACCAACACTGCTGTGCACACATCAAGAGAGATAACACAGACATGATGACCCTGGCCAGCCACACTGCAATACTGTGGATAGAATCCCACTTTGTGCTGGCACTGCATACAAACATGATATGTGTACAAAATAGCTAATTTGACCAAAGATTGATCATGATAATAGTAGTCCATCACAAACCAACATCATTGCACCCCCAAGCCTCGGAGTCAAGAAGAACTGAAGTGCCTGTCACCTCTGTAAAACCCTTAAAAAAGTGAACCAACCCATTGGCAATGTTGAAGTGGCATATAGAGCATGTGTCACAGTAAACCATACCCACACAGAAAACGCTTTATTTTACAAGGACACTGACAATGCAGACAACAGGAGTAACTGTTTTTATTCACATATCACACAGATAGGCACCAAAAGTAGACAAGAGCAAGGCCAGTGGCCAGGACAAAGTGCAGAGTATGTCCATGAGATCCTGCACAGGGAAGGGGTAAACAGCAAGGCCAGTGGCCAGTCCAAGGTGCAGAGTATGTCCATGAGATCCTGCACAGGGAAGGGGTAAACAGCAAGGCCAGTGGCCAGTCCAAGGTGCAGAGTATGTTCATGAGATCCTGCACAGGGAAGGTGTAAACAGCAAGGCCAGTGGCCAGTCCAAGGTGCAGAGTATGTCCATGAGATCCTGCACAGGGAAGGGGTAAACAGCAAGGCCAGTGGCCAGTCCAAGGTGCAGGTGAGGTACATGAGAAGCTGCACAGGCAAGGGTCAAACATAAGTGCACAACAAGGCCAGTGGCCAGTCCAAGGTGCCGGTGAGGTACATGAGAAGCTGCACAGGCAAGGGTCAAACATCAGTGAATAACAGGGCCAGTGGCCAGGACAAAGTGCAGGTGAGGTACATGAGAAGCTGCACAGGCAAGGGTCAAACATCAGTGAACAACAGGGCCACTGGCCAGGACAAAGTGCAGGTGAGGTACATGAGAAGCTGCACAGGGAATAGTTAACACAGCCAGGAGCAACAAGGTCAGTGGCCAGTACAAAGTGCAGAGTAAGTACATGAGATCCAGCACTTGGAATGGGTGGTACTGTACCCTGCCATGGTCAGCAACACAGTCAGGGTGGTAACAATGGGCAGTCCATGGCACCACTGTGGAGAGACATGTGTGTGAGGGGGACTAACACTCAGACTTGGCTGTCAGTCAGTCTGACTGGGAGGTGGCTGTGTGTCGGGGACAGTTGGAGGACTGGACTGGCGAGAGAGAGGCCTAGCTGGGGTAGAGCCATCAGTGGTTTGGGAAGCCTGAGGGCTGCTAGGACCAGGTGGGGTAGAGCCATCAGTGGTTTTGGAAGCCTGAGGGCTGCTAGGACCAGGTGGGGTGGTGGCACGTGGAGGTGGACTCATGCTGCCCTGAGCGTGTGTGGGAGATTGTGGAGGGGTGCCTTTCCACTTTTTGGGGACTCAAAATGGCTTCCCTGTCTTGGGATTAATGCCAAGTGGTATGTATACAACAGGCACACTCACCACAAAAGCTGGATCATGTTCAGACGGTGGCCCTCCCTCTGGGGACATGCTGGATCCAGCGGGCGCTTGGCCTGGCATTGCCTCTGCCCCTCCATCCCCTGTTTACCAGGTGTACCCCCTACAGTGGCCTCCTTTCCCTGCTTCACAGGGCTCTGGATGGGAGTTGATGTTGTGGGTGAATCTGCCTTGGAGCTCTTTTTACGTGTACTCTTAGCAGGCACCTGTTTCTCAGTGGGCACGGAAACTGTCTGTTTGTCTTTGCGAGACACTTTTGGGACAGGTGAGTCCTTGGCTGGGGATGCCACTGAGGCATGTGAGCCTGAGGCCTGCTTCTTGGCTCTCTGGCCCTGGGTATCGCCTGAAGGGCTTTTGCCTCTGCGCTCTGGGGTGGGTTTATCTTTCTGTGGGGATGGTGTCTGCACCCTGGACCGCTTGGGCTGCTGCTGTTGTGTGCTGCGTGTGCTGTACCTTTCCCTTGATGTCGGTGGTGTGTGGTCACTATCATCAGATGTGGCCACTGGCAGGGGGGTGGACCTAGGGACTGGAGCTGGACTATGAGATTGTGCCAGTTGAATGGCTGCCATCACTGCAGAGGACAGAGACTGTACATTCCGGTGTAGCCCACCCACGTCTGAATGAATGCCCTCCATGAAAGCAACCACCTCTGCCAATTTTTTGTCGTGGTCTAGGAAGGCATTGAGGAGAGCTGTCTGCCCCACACACAGCTGGCGCAAAAGGTCCACAGACTCAGCACTGATGGCAGCAGGGGGGACAGGGGCAGCGGTGCCTGGGGTGAAGGACACTCTTCCCTTTTTAGTGGTGCGAACACGGGCAGCAACAGTGGAAGAAGCTGGGAGGGTGGGCACTGTACGCTGTGTGGTGGACGAGGAGGCAGAGTCCCCGTTCCCTGTGCCTGACAACATAGATGCGTCACCGCCGTCGTCAGATGACGTTGAGGTCTGCGTCTCTGGCTGCGAGTCCTCAAGAAGACTCCTGTCCCCCTCTGATGCGCTGGTCACATCCGTGTCACTGTGCTCGTGTGCAGCATTTGTGTTTGATGCCTCACCACTGCTGTCTGTCCCCTGTCCTTCCGTGCCCACGGGAGATGCTGCATGAGAGAGAGAGAGAGAGAGATGTAGGATCAGTTCTTTGGCATCAACATAACAATCATATGCAAGCAAAGCATCACTAAAGATGATGAAATCTCCATGTTGCACACCACCCTGTGCAGTAACATTGTGCAACCTCAATTCAAAACTCGATTTTTGCGTGGCATCATGCAAACTTGGCATAAGTCACCCATGTGATGAACACACAGCCAAATAGCCTGTTGGTGGCTCCATGTAACCAGACACACAGATCCCTCTGTGCACACCTAGGGCCCTGAGGGGGGAAAGATGTATCTCCCAACATGTTGCCACTGTCACATCTGGAGCCAGCAGAAGTGACCAACACAGATACAGACTCCAACATATCAGTCCACAATGGCCATGAGCACATGCCAACCACCATGTCGTACTTTGGGGCACAACTACAGTTGCACATTGGTGTCAGATGTGTAGTCCTCACAATTCTGACGTCAGGCAATGCACACATTGATGAAAGCACACTCAGATGATGCCCTCTGCCGTTCCCTTCCATGGGATGTCCATGACTACCCCAATTTGGACGATACCAGAAGGCCACAACTACAAATGCAATGTCAAGGGCCATTACTCCAATGACATGAGAAAGTACAGGTAGGGTAAATGCATGACAGCTGCACCCAACACCGAGGCCACTTACAAGCCATTGCATCACACTAGCAACATCAGAGGCCAGCACTGGCCCAGGATTTGAACACATGCAGCCACTCACAACCAAAGTCACCCTCCCAGAATACTCACCCCCAGCTTGCTGCTGATGCTCCTTCAAACGTGCATCCAGTTCAGGCAGTGTCACAGCTAAGATGCATGCCATGAGTGGTGTCATGCTGCGACGCGTCAACCTGCCAGCCCGAGGGATCAGCCCCAGTGTCATCTCGGCCACGTTCTTGCTCAGCCGGCAGATGTCATCCCACCTCTTGTGACAGTGGGTGCGCCGTCGGTTGGAGACACCCAGAGCCCGCACCTTGCATGCAATGGCCCTCCACACGGCCTTACGCTGGTGGACTTGGAGCTACAGGCATGGGAGACAAGAGGGTGAAATAATCAGTGAAACAGTGTAATGTATCACTATCTCCCAGTACAGGAGCATGATACTGACTCATCCCAACTTCACCCATATGTTTAGCAGAGACGATAATTCATCAAACATGGTACATCAGCATGTGGGAATCATACATAAATGCATGCAGGTATGAGGGTGGACACAGTACATGCCCATCTCATACCCATGCAGGATGCCAGCACAGAAAGCTATGTGTATGCTGACCACATCTACTATACATTTTTTTGATTACCAAGACATACATGACATCTCAATATATGTTTGTGTGAAGGCTCACTGTGTCCAACACTGCGCAGCCCCAATGTACTTGCCCTGTAAATGGCTCACCGTGTCATGGAGGTCACATTGAGGGACATGATCTTACAAACCCGCACCCTTATCACAAGGCCTGTCGTGTGCAATCTACATGGCTGAAATGGCTCATTGATGGAGAGTCCAGAAAAAAAGCACACATTTGACACTCTGTACAGTCAGTGATGTGTCCTTGTCAGATTGGGCGGTGAGTGTGCAGGCCAGGTGGGGTCACACTGAGGTCCAACGTGGGGCATCTTAACTGTTACATGAAGGGACAATTTGGAAGCACAAACAGTGCCTACACATGCGAGTCTGTACACATGCTGGAGGAAATGGAAGTGTCTGCGCACAATATTGCGGAAATCTGCAGTGTCATAGGTGAATGATCAACAAGAGTGTCACCCTCGGGTATTGAGGTCCTGAGCATAGTGCTGAACTAGAGATGAGGCACATATTGAGTCATAAACAATTCCATCACTACCCTCTGGACAACAACCCTAGCTAAGGCCACAGATGGGCCTGTGAAGGACATCAGGGAGCCACACAGCCATTCACACAAGCAATCACTGTCCTGACTCCTGCATTACAAACTTGCTGCGTCACTGTACGACTGACAAGACAATACATGGCCCTCCAATTTGGATGTACAGGCAGGGAAACGTGTGGAATAGGCTAAACACCCCCTTCCCCTGGAGACAGCATGCTAGGCAGTGCATGACACAACCCCACACTCTCACGCACATACTGCAGCAGATCAACATTATGTGTGCCCCCCCTGCACTCTCACTCCCACTCTGGAAGACTTACCACGATATTTGGTGCACCAAATAGCCTTGGATACTGTGTCAGAACCAGGACCTCAAGCTCCTCGGTGGTGAAGGGACTGGCACGGATCTTCTCAGTCCTCGTCATCACTGTGGCCAGGAGACAGCAGCAGTTGGTGTTGAGGGATGGCAGGCAGCAGTCCCTGGAGACAGTAGCAGCAGCAGTTGGTATTGAGGGGTGGCAGGCAGCAGTCCCTGGAGACAGCAGCAGCAGCAGTTGGTGTTGAGGGGTGGCAGGCAGCAATCCCTGGAGACAGCAGCAGTTGGTGTTGAGGGGTGGCAGGCAGCAGTCCCTGGAGACAGCAGCAGCAGCAGTTGGTGTTGAGGGGTGGCAGGCAGCAGTCCCTGGAGACAGCAGCAGCAGCAGTTGGTGTTGAGGGGTGGCAGGCAGCAGTCCCTGGAGACAGCAGCAGCAACAGTTGGTGTTGAGGGGTGGCAGGCAGCAGTCCCTGGATACAGCAGCAGCAGCAGTCTGTGGTGAGTGGCGGCAGGCAGCTGGCTGTGTGAGCTGTGGAAATGTGAGGCTCTTCCCCACACATATATAGCCCCCTGGGGTAGTTTCAGTGATTCCAAGATGCTGCAATTGGTGTTCCAGCTCAGCCTTTTTCAAATGCATCCAATGACCGGCTCCGCGGTGGCGGAGCACGCCTACTGCGATTATCAAAATTGCAATAGGCTACCGCAGGGGACAGGCGGGCGCTACCGCGGTGGTGCATCTTTCAATTGCATCCAATGAGCGGCCCCGCGGTGGTGGAACACGCCTACCGCGATTTTCAAAATTGCATCAGGCTACTTCGATTGCGGTTCCCATTGGCGGTAAGGGCATGGTCCATGGCTGTGACACACCGCAGGGGCCGGGCAGTAGCTACCGGGATTTGGGTGCCATACATTGCTATGACTGACCGAGATCTGGGTGGCAGAGCATGCCAACCACCATTTTTCATGTTTATATGCCTATCACTCCCGCAATAGTGTCTTGGGCCATGGTGGTGACACACCGCTGGTGCCATGCGGTAGCTACCGCGATTTGGGTGCCATACATTGCTATGACTGACCGAGATCTGGGTGGCGGAGCATGCCAACCGCCATTTGCCATGTGTATATGCCTATCACTCCCTCAATAGTATCTTGGGCCATGGCGGTGACACACCGCTGGTGCCAGGTGGTAGCTACCGCAATTTGGGTGCCATACATTGCTATGACTGACCGAGATCTGGGTGGCGGAGCATGCCAACCGCCATTTGCCATGTGTATATGCCTATCACTCCCGCAATGGTGTTTTGGGCCATGGCGGTGACACACCGCTGGTGCCAGGCGGTAGCTACCGTGATTTGGTTGCTATGCATTGCTATGACTGACCGGGATCTGGGTGGCGGAGCATGCCAACCGCCATTTGCCATGTGTATATGCCTATCACTCCCGCAATAGTATCTTGGGCCATGGCGGTGACACACCGCTGGTGCCAGGCGGTAGCTACCGCGATTTGGGTGCCATGCATTGCTATGACTGACCGGGATCTGGCTGGTGGAGCACTTTGACAGCACCTATGGACACATCATGCTGTGTCAATGGCCAATGGGCAGTTATCAACAGTGCACAGTGTCCACATGATTAATGGCACATCATTGTGCACACAATGCCAAGGTGACATTTAACCCACTGCTGACTACACATGCCATGTTTGTGTATGTGATTATGTACATTGGCATGTACTCCCTCACATGTCACTTGTGATATCTATAGGCATGTATACAGTACAGTGTTGTCATGGACTCGCCAATGTGTACACATGTCAATGTGTGAAAGTGCTGCAAAACTCACAGTGATGTATGTCTTTATGAACAATGTGCATATTTGACTGTCTTCTTTTCTTGGATCATGCACACATGTGTTTTTCACGCTCAGCCTGTGGTCATTGTGTTGTTGATGTGTGCCATGTTCAACTTGCGCCGGAAGGTGTGTCAGGTACAGCAGCTATGTATGAGACAGTAGTGTTGCAGTTTTACACATATGGTGGATGAAATACTCACAGGCGTGCTCATGCTAGATGTGGCCATATCCCTATGTGCATTCTCATAGTCAGATGTTGTTTCAGAGGTCTTTGCTGTGTGAAAGGGGGCACATGTACGAGTAGTGTAGCTGAAGGTGTCCCTACATGTGAGCTGCTCTGTAAGTCAATTGTGATGTCAGTCATTGTTGGCGTTGTGTCAGTCAAAACATAAGATGTTGTGCACATCTCATGGTGTATTGCATTGACATGTGTCCACTTTCATCTCGACTAGGAGGAGACCAAATCTGCATCGTCCCTTCACAGTGCTGGCAGACATGGAGAATGAGTAGATCATCCGGAAATTCCGTCTGGATAGAGCCACCCTACAGAACCTATGTGCTATGTTGCAGCCCCACCTCCAGCCTCGCAGAACATATCCAACAGCTTTCACCCCAACTTCTAAGGTGATGGCGGCCCTGCATTTTTTTGCCACTGGATCATTCCAGCACACGGTGTCCAGCGCAGGTGGGATGTCGCAACCTATGTGCAGCATGGTGCTGCGTGATGACCTGTCCGCCATGATGATCTACAAGGACAGATATATACATTTCCCCAGGGGGCCAGAATTGGCGGCTGTGAAGGGAGATTTTTATGCCCTTGGACACATCCCCCATGTTGTTGGTGCCATTGATTGCACCCATGTTGGGCTTGTTCCACCACAAGCACGTGAGTACGTCTATAGGTATCGTAAACATTGCCACTCCATAAATGTGCAAGTGGTGTGCCAGGCGGATATGATCATCTCGCATGTGTGTGCCAAATTTCCAGGCTCAGCCCATGACTCATACATCATGCGGAACAGCATTGTACCACAGCTGATGGCTAATCTGCTTCCTGAGCGTGCATGGATTGTGGGTGAGTATGCATAGTCAAATAGCGTGCTGTGTGTGTGACATGTTGTCCTGTGCCACAGTAACATTACAATGTTTCTCTGTGTTTCTCACACCTAGGTGACTCTGCATATCCCAACCGTCCTTGGTTGCTGAGCCCACTGCGGAATCCAAGGACACCAGCTGATGTCCGCTACAATGATGCCCATGGGAGGACACGTTGTGTGGTGGAGCGTACCTTTGGTCTCCTGAAGTCACGATTTTGCTGCCTGGACAAGACCGGAGGTGCACTGATGTACTCGCCCAGGAAGGTGTGTCATCCTCCTGGACCTGTCAGCCGCCTTCGACACGGTCTGCCACCACACACTACGAACACGCCTCCACAACGCCGGGATCCAAGAGAAGGCCCTGGACTGAACCACCTCCTTCCTCTCCGGCAGAACACAGAGCGTCCGCCTTCCCCCCTTCCGCTCCGAAGCCACTGAGATCATCTGCGGCGTACCCCAGGGCTCTTCCCTCAGCCCAACTCTGTTTAACATCTACATGGCACTGCTCGCCCACGTCGCCCGTCGGCACAACCTCAACATCATCTCCTACGCCGATGGCACCCAGCTGATCCTCTCCCTCACCAAGGACCCCCACACCGCCAAAACCAACCTTCACGAAGGAATGAAGGCCGTCGCTGAATGGATGAGGAACAGCCGACTGAAGCTGAACTCGGACAAGACAGAGGTCCTCATCCTCGGATCCACCCCTTTGGCCTGGGACGACTCCTGGTGGCCGACCGCACTGGGAACCGCCCCAACACCCACCGACCACGCACGCAACCTAGGTGTCATCCTCGACTCCACCCTCTCCATGACTAAACAGGTCAACGCCGTCTCCTCCGCCTGCTTCAACACCCTCCGCATGCTCCGCAGGATCTACAAGTGGATCCCCACTGAAACGAGAAGAACGGTCACCCTGGCCCTCGTCAGCAGCAGGTTGGACTACAGAAACACCCTCTACGCAGGAGCCTTGGCCAAACTCCTGAGACGGCTCCAACGCATCCAGAACGCCTCTGCACGCCTGATCCTCGACATCCCTCGCCACAGCCACATCACACACCACCTGAGAGACCTGCACTGGCTCCCGGTCAACAAGAGGATAACCTTCAAACTCTTCACCCACGCATACAAGGCACTCCACAACACCGGACCAACGTACCTCAACAGACGACTCAGCTTCTACACCCCCACCCGCCAGCTCCGCTCCGCCGACCTCGCCCTCGCCACTGTGCCCCGCTTCCGAAGAGCGACCTCCGGTGGCAGATCGTTCTCCCACCTCGCCGCCAAGACCTGGAACACCCTCCCCATCCACCTACGGCAGACCCAAGACCTGCTGACCTTCAGAAAACTCCTCAAGACCTGGCTTTTTGAGCAGGAGCAGCATTCCCCACCCCAGCGCCTTGAGACCCTCACGGGTGAGTAGTGCGCTTTACAAATGATATGATTGAGATAGTAGTGGCATGCTGCATGCTCCACAACCTGGCCATTCGCAAGGAGATCCCCCTGATCCTGGATGATGATGAGCAGGCAAGGCCTCCGCCTGCAAACCAACCCGTGTCCAGTGACAAGGACAGTGGAGAGGAGGAAGGTGTCGACATGCGTCAACAGCTCATCAACCGCTACTTCACTTGAAGGTGAGTGACGATGTACAACGGACCCATTGTCTCATGATGTTGCTGTTGTTGTGAAGGTGCATGTGAGCTTTGTGACTGTAGCCGGTTGTTGACTCAGTGGTGGCTGGCAATTTCTGTGACAGGGTAGTTTGGGACATCTACAGGATGTGTATGTTGGTACTGTTGCTCATTGTGATGTGTGCATGATGGATTTGCTTGATGGTAAGTATTGTGTGATGTCTGTGATGCCACACCCAGACTGATGAATCTTGTTCTGTTGTGTTTTCCTAGGCCCCCTCAGCCTCTCCTTGCCTACATACATTCCATACTCCTGGGACATTGTGATCATGGTGAAGACTGTACATCCTGGATTAAACACGGAGCAGAAACAACGACATGTGTGTAAGGTGTATTTATTTACAATGGTGACATGTGAGGGGGTGAACATTTACATTGGGGGGAACAGTGAAGCAGTGAGTTGACAGTTATGGTAAATGAGAATAGAGTAGTCACCACATTGATGTGGAGACCCAGTCCAACAGACAGATGCCATTCACAAGGCAGTGTGGGGAAGGAAAGTCCAAAAAGTCAATGCAGTAGTGAAGTGGGTTTCCATCATGGCTGACTCCGTGACTGACGTGTGGCAGGTGCTTTGCCATGGGATACTCCCAGGGATTTCTTGGGACGGCCCCTTTGTCGCTTGGCAGGGAGGTCCTCTGCTGTAGGGCCAGTGGGTTCTGAGTACTCACCCCTCTCTGTGGCCACAGGGGAGGATGATGAACTGTCATCCTGCGGCCCACCAGGGGGAGGTGGAGGTGTTCTTTGTGGCACAGGCCTGTCCCTCAGTACCGCCACTAGCTGTCCCAAGAGGTCCACAATTTGGCCCATGCGGTTGTCCATGGACCTCATCAGCAGGAGGAGCTCGCGGGAATCTTCTTCTGACCGGCCCGTCCGTCCCTCGGTCTGTTCATAGGCCCCAATGACTCTGTTTATGTTGTCCAGGGCTTCGGTCCCAGGCTCTGGTTGTCTGTGCCTGACCCTGCCCCTCCCACCTGCCATGCTGCCACGGACCTGTTGCCTCATCACAGTGGGCCCACACATCCTCTCCCTGCCATCCTCAGTTGGTGGTGTGGGGTGGTCATCCTCTGGGACAGGGAGGGTGTTGCAGGCAGCACTGGTGGTGGTGGTGGACGCACAGGCCATAACAGCAGGGGTCTGCGGATCGGTTGGTGTTGCAGCAGATATGGTGGGAGGGGGATGGGGTCCTGCGACCGGTTGCGCCCTGGCACACCAGATGGGCCGGCTCGGAGCTCCTCGTCCAAAGAATCCCGGGAGTCAACATCCGAGAGTCCATGTTCCGGGGGGGGGGAGACTGGCTCTGCAGGCTGCTCGTATTGTCCTCTGCAGTCAGTTCTTGGTCACCTGTGGGTCAGATGGGAAATGGTCATTGTAGTGCACCACGCAAGCTTTGTGTTAGCTGTGTATTATTCAGTTTGTACACCACACAGTTGATTAATCATCACATTGTTTGTATGCGCACTACTGTGCCGCCTGACATGATGTTGAGGTACATGCATTACTTGTCCATGGTGTGAGGTGTGAAAACATACCATGCGCCACGTGCATATTTTCAGATTACAGGGTCATGTTGCCATCTAGGGACTAGCGCAACAGAGATCTTCTGTGAAGCATCTTTGTTGATTGCTCTGCCCTGGCAGACGTTACATCTGAGCATGAACTGGCCATTGTCATCTCATGCATACCTTTGTCATGTCATGTGCATATCTGAATTTGTACCCCCAACCATGCTTTCTTTGTTTTCATATGGTCCTTGCTGATCTGGCCCCATGGCACGTACACATGGCATTCAGTGCTGTGCATGATTGTGCAAAGACTTTCTACTACCTGTGAATTGGTGTGTCACACTTTGGTTGCTGTGACAGTTTCATTTGCTTAGCTGTCTGCACACTGTGAGTGTCAATAGGATCTGTGTGTATATTTGTGCAATGAGAGGGCTGGTGTTGTCATTTGGCACCATGCTTTTTGTGAGGTAAGGCTGGGTGCATGTACTGGCTACTTACCTGGTATGTTTTCAGATTTTGGCTTGGAATTGAGACACATCTGTGTGTGTTTGTGTGTGTGTGTGTGTGTGTGTGTGTGTGTGTGTGTGTGTGTGTGTGGTGGAGGCTTCCATCCTGCTCAGGGGTGGGACAAGGAAGCATGATATGTCTACCTACCTGTTATTTTGAAGTGGACAGTGCAATGACTGACACATGTATCTGGGTAGGAGGGAGTTCTCCGTCTTGATGAGCTGGGGCACAAGGGTGCATGGTGGGAGTTGTTGTGCAGGCCTCCCACCCCCAGACAGAACAACCCGTGAAGATGGCTACCTACCTGTTAGGTGAGGGTGAACCATACAATGGCTACCACATGCTTCTGGGTGGGGGGGAGTGCTTCATCCTGGCCAGGGGTGGGACAGGTGGGCCTGGTGGGTGTTGTTGTGCAGGCCTCCTACCCCCAAACAGCCCTCCCTGGGAGGATGGCTACCTACCTGTTAGTTTGTTTGTAGTGATACAATGGCTGCCAACTGCTTCTGGGTGGGTGTGAAGTGCTACATCCTGGTCAGGGGTGGGACAGGGGTGCCTGGTGTGAGTTGTAGTGCAGGCTTTCCACCCCCAAACAGCCCTCCCTGGGAAGATGGCTACCTACCTGTTAGTTTGTTTGTAGTGATACAATGGCTACCACATGCTTCTGGGTGGGAGGGAGTGCTCCATCCTGCTGAGGGGTGGGACAGGAGGCCTGGTGGGAGTTGTAGTGCAAGCTTCCTACCCCCAAACAGCCCTCCCTAGGAAGATGGCTACCTACCTGTTAGGTGAGGGTGAACCATACAATGGCTACCACATGCTTCTGGTTGGGGGGGAGTGCTACATCCTGGTCAGGGGTGGGACTGGGGGGCCTGGTGGGAGTTGTAGTGCAGGCCTCCCACCCCCAAACAGCCCTCCCTGGGAAGATGGCTACCTACCTGTTAGTTTGTTTGTAGTGATACAATGGCTGCCAACTGCTTCTGGGTGGGTGTGGAATGCTACATCCTGGTCAGGGGTGGGACAGGGGTGCCTGGTGTGAGTTGTAGTGCAGGCCTCCCACCCCCAAACAGCCCTCCCTGGGAAGATGGCTACCTACCTGTTTGTTTGTTTGTAGTGATACAATGGCTACCACGTGCTTCTGGGTGGGGGGGTGCTACATCCTGCTCAGGGGTGGGACAGGGGTGCCTAGTGGGAGTTGTGGTGCAGGCCTCCCACCCCAAACAGCCCTCCCTGGGAAGGTGGCTACCTACCTGTTAGGTGAGGGTGAACCATACAATGGCTGCTGTATGCTTCTGGGTGGGGGGGAGTGCTACATCCTGCTCAGGGGTGGGACACGGGGCCTGGTGTGAGCTGTTGTGCAGGCCTCCCACCCCCAAACAGCCCTCCCTGGGAAGATGGCTACCTACCTGTTAGTTTGTTTGTAGTGATACAATGGCTACCACATGCTTCTGGGTGGGAGGGAGTGCTCCATCCTGCTCAGGGGTGGGACAGGAGGCCTGGTGGGAGTTGTAGTGCAAGCTTCCCACCCCCAAACAGCCCTCCCTGGGAAGATGGCTACCTACCTGTTAGGTGGGAGTTGTAGTGCTGGTTGCCTGGACACATACAACCCTGTAAATGTTGGCTACCTTTGGGGTGATTCAGATGGAGTGAATGTTACATCTGTGAGACCTGTGTTGGGTATTGTGGTGCAGATGAATGTACTTGGGCCTCGGAGATGTAGCTTTGTAGTTGTGCAAGACAGTACATAGCAGTGTAATGGTATACATGTGTTGGTACTTACCAGCCTGCACTCCCCCGGCTATTCCTGTGAGACTCTCTGGATGCAGTATGGCAAGCACCTTCTCCTCCCATTCAGTGAATGTTTTTGGTTGAATGGGAGGGCCACCGCCCAGTTCTTGGCCCACTTCTTCTTGACAACAGTCTTGAGGTCATGCCACCGCCTCATGATTTCATTTCTGTTGCGCAGGGTGGTCCCTACTGCATTGACCTTGTCAACTATCCTTGCCCACATTTGTGTTCTGGTGGCTAATGGTGTCTGTTGGACCAGGTTACCAAACAATTGTGGTTCTACTCTGATTATCTCATCTACCATAACCTTCAACTCACTCTCTGTGAATTTTGGCATTTTCTGTGGTGCCATGGTGTGTGATGTGAAAAGGGGTTAGAGGTGCAGGTGTGGGAGTGGTGGTGGTGGTGATGTGTGTGTGTTGTGGTGATTTGCCTCTCCTGTCAGCTGTGGTGTTTGTCCCTTCAGTTCTGGAGTATTGCAAAGGATTGTGGTCAGGAAAGGGGCTGGTTTTATACTCAGATATGTGGGTGTGTCAAAATGGGGTATTGCTGTCAGGTGTGTCTTGTGGGTTGTCCTGGATTTGTACTTTTTGAATTTGCCATGGGGGTGTGTCTTTGGGATGTGTTAGGTGTTTTTGGGGGCAGGACTAGTTTGCTGTGTGCACTTGGTGGTCTTGTTGTGTTTTTTGATTTCGACCGCCTTTTTTTTCACGGAGCGTTCGCAGCGGTGGCTATGCTACAGCCCTTCCACCGTCTCTCCCATTCATCACTGTTATCGACCGCGGCGGTCGGAAAAAGCAGAACGTACCGCGGTCATGTCGGGGATATCCTAATTTTCATGCCGGTGTCTTTGCTGTCCTGGTGGCGGGTTGGTGTGTTTCCGCTGCTAATCCGACCACCGCGGACGGCTTTTCGCCTTCTCCGCCCGCGACGGGTGTTTTTTCGGTGGCTCTTACCGCCGCGGTCGGATTTTTTGGGCGGTGGTCCGCCAGTTTTGCCGGCGGGCGGTTGTTTTCTGCTACCATGGCGGTCGGGGTGGTTTTCCGACCGCCATCCTAATGGGCCCCAAAATATCCTGTCTATTCCAAGGGACATTAACATATCCACCTCCTGGTACTTCTCTCATAGGTTATGCTTTCGCTCTTGCCTGTTCCTTCTCTTTTTCCATCACTGGGTACAGAGGCAAAACCATTGCCACATCTTCTTTCTTTTTGGCCCATCTGCCATCCTATCTTTCTACATCTCCCC
Organism: Calotriton arnoldi; assembly: GCA_963921515.1. Classification (NCBI taxonomy): domain Eukaryota; kingdom Metazoa; phylum Chordata; class Amphibia; order Caudata; family Salamandridae; genus Calotriton; species Calotriton arnoldi. The sequence goes on along the minus strand of CAWUFW010005889.1, from coordinate 990,043 downwards.
ATCGTTTCAAGGTAGTTAACAGTTCTTTAATCTGTAACCTCTTTCCTGAAGGGTTTAGACTCTCTAGATCTTTGTCATTAAAATCCAATCAATATGTTTTTTGTAAGGACTTAGACTTCTCCACATCCACTCCCACATTCCTGAGCTACCTCAACAAATCTTTCATGGGTATTCTTAGCTTTTAGTGTTATGGCCTTGCACATGAATAATAATGCTTCATCACAGTAATGCACCAACCTTTCTGGATTCATCTTTCCTAATATCATATCCTTCAGTTCCACTTTTAGTCTGCTTAGATCTATATAAGCATAGACATCCTTCTCCGCTAATTTTTACTTCTGACCCACATTTCCCTTAGCTCAGCTGTAGGAATAATGTCCCTAATCCAATCATCAAGTTCCTCTGGTGATGGCCCTATTGATGTACCTGCTTCCTCTCTCTGGGACTCCCCACTAGTCTCTCCTGTTTGTCTTGTTGAGTGAGCATTCAATTTTTGATTTTCCATTTGTAAAACCTTTCCTGTTATTTCTGCGGACCTCTATTTGGTGTTTCAAAACTTTTCTCTGAAATGTTAATTAATGTTTTTACTTCTCCTTCTATGGTGGAATTCACTCCTCCCCTCATTAACTCATCACTCCTTCGAGTTATAGTTTTCTCTTGTGTAAATGAGGTATTCTGATCCTGATTCGCTACCATCTAATTTATCTCAGATGACGAACGATCATTTCCTACTGTCCCACTAGGTATTGTTAAAGCATGAACTTGTGAAACTCCTCGTCCTGTCTGCTATAATGGGACAATTGGACCTATGATAACTGGAACGGATAATGCATCTGGACTATTTGTTATAGCAGAATTTGGAAATCCTGCTCCTTCCAGAGGCTGTCCTCCAGACAAATAGATATTTCAGTGAGCCGAATCTAAGTTTATAGGTGGTGCTTCAGGAGTCTCCGTTATAAGGTGGAGATCTATTCAACAATAACTCATTCAACAATTTTTCATCTATTTCATCCAAATTCTCTTCGGTTAATGTGAGAACCTGTGTTGTGGCTCCTCGATATGTTTCTTTTTCTGTTTACATTTTCCCCCCTCCTTATCCTCAGTTACCATTACAGGATACATACAGGCACCCATGGTTACATCCTGTCTCCACATCTTTTTCTGTGAATCCCATTTCGCTTCCTCATATCAATTTAGAGAGTTCTTATATCTGCCTTGATATTTCTCTTTCTCTCTCTGATGGGCTTCATATTCCCATTCTTCGAGAGTTTCATATTGTATGGGTCTAGGTGTCAGTTTCATGTCATTCATCTGTCTTCTCAAATTTTCCAAAATCCATATGTTAAATGTTCCATATTGTAGGAAAGCTAAGGGACCATCTTCTTCAGTATATTTTACCCAACTCTCTAACCAGATGCTAGTGTGATATCCCTTCTCTAGAGACACATGCAGAGCTGGTGTACCCTCCGGAGCTACAGGAATCCCTTCTCTAGTAGGAATAGGCTCATCTATTGCATATTAAGGCCCTTAATCTCTTAAAAAGTTCCATGGTTTCTTCCTTTCACTGTAGTCTGAACTTATTTCTGCGGAACGCTCTCTTCCATGTTATTGCTTCAGCTTCCAATCGAAACTTGATTTCAACAACCAATCCTAGCGCAGCTCCACACCAGCCAACCAATTCCAGCGCTGTGCTTGTATAACATACATATATAAAATGTAATATATATATATATATATATATATATCCTCCAACACACAAGCTCCTTCTGGAAACACTGGGACCCGTGAGAAGTGGCACACTCGCCGGCAGAGCATGCCGGCATATATAATCCCCCAACAAATCCAATATGTGTGCTCTCAGGAAAACCAAATCCACGACTCAAAGTGCTGTCTTGCAAAGCGTTTAATTTACATGACGCATTTCAAATGCTGCCGCATTCTTGGTCACATGTAAGGTGCACACAAATAGAAAGGCTTATATACAGTCACATGCTAGTTTAGTTCAAAACAAATGAAAATGTCGAAAAGCAGGGCGGCCATGTTGGAAGAGTACAAAATCAATGGAAGGTATGGGTACCTAAATTGAAATAACATACTGTCATGTAAGGAATCAAATCAAATTGAGTAAGTCTCACTGTAGAGTCAAAAAATAATAATTCACAAAGTGTGTGAAGAAATATAGCAGACAGAGGACAGTTCAATATGTGATATCGGTACCGGTTCTAAAATAAAACCTGAGTGGGCTTGAGTCAGACCGCATTGTCAGGCAGCCACAAATCAACAGAATAAAACGAGATAAGTATGTCAGTAAAAATGCAATACTACTATATACGCTGGATAAGCAATAAAGGTTGCATAAGAAGCATGCGAGTGGGTAAGGAGCCTACAGGGTGACACAGGCTCTGCTGGAGATACCGGGCAAGTGCCCTAATGAGTGCCAGTGACAACTCTCAGCTGTAACTCGACAGTCCTGACAAAACGGTAACAGGGGCAACGATAAAGCAGACATGTAAAACCGCTACAAGGAAGTCAACATGTATGTCCTGCTGAGGAAATAAATGTGAACAGTATTACCATGTGACGAGGTGGTCAAAAGGTGAGACATGAAGAAAAGGTTAGGTGGCCCATGCTTGTGGTGTCGGGTGAAGTGGGCCCCTTCCTTTCCTCCTGCAAAGGAAACAGAAAACATACAAAAGTTAAAAACAGTGACCTCACCAGCCGGGGGTCATCTACAAATTAAGTTTCAAATGCACTCTGTCAGAGAAAGAGAGGAAAGAAAGCAGACAGTGCCAAGAAGCATGGTCAAAGGATGACAGGAAAACTGAGCATGGTACAAGTACAAGTACATAGGAGAATCGGTTGCAGGAGTCATCAATAAACAGTAGAGTGAAAAGTAAACTGTTGATGCTACTGAGTATGGCCTATTCTGTTCTAAGATGTACGGCTAACTCTTCATCCTGGTTGAGCCCCCTTGGAATCTTAGGGGCCGATTCCGATTTCGGCCGGAAGGGCACGAACGATGGTCGGAGCCCTTCCGACCGAGTCGAAATGCCGGCCGGATTCCTTTCCGACCGAGCCATTCCGATGGGCTCGGTCGGAAAGGAATCCGACTCGGATTTCCGGATGGCTTACAACGGGCTCGGAGAGCCCGTCCGCCGTCCGGGAATCCTTCAGTACTCCCCTGGCCGCCTCTTCACGACCGAGGGAGTACGATGGCAGCATTTCACTGCCTTTTCGTGCCGGTCCTTCCGGCACGAAAAGGCAGTCGGTAACTGTCGGTAACTGTCTTTGGGGGCCCCCAGTAGGGCCCCCATGGGTGTGAGCCCACCGAATGGTGGCCTGGGGGCACCTATGGTGCCCCTCTGTTGATCCCTGCACCCGGTGGCAGGCACCTTGGGGTGCCTGCCACAGGGTGCAGGGATGAACTGCACCCCTGCTTTTCACAATGCAAGCATGCATTCCACTCAGAATGCATGCTCCCATTGTGAAGTATACGTGTGCGACCAAACAGGGATTCGGTCGCTTCGTACTTGCAGGGCCGTAACCGACGACAGCAGGTCGGTTGGTTACGGCTCCTGGACGATCGGAATCGGCCCCTAAGTTTGGAGCTCCACAATGTACTTGGATTCTTTCTGTCTAAGTCTAAGTGTTCTGTCCCCTCCCCTAGGGTCAATGTTGATTTGCTCTATGATGAAATAACTCAGAGCTGAGGAATCGGAGAAATGTTTGGCCTGATAATGTCGGGCCACAGGATATTTGGGGTCCTTGTTGGTTATGGCTCGCATATGCTCTAAAATGCGTTTCTTGGCCATCAAGGTGGTGCTACCAATGTACCACAATTTGCATGGACATTCTATCACGTATATCACAAACTTGGTGCTGCAAGTAAGGAATTGTTTGATAGCCCTCCTCTGGCTCCCTGAAGTGTACTCTTTGCGAAACAAACTGTGTCTGCAAGCTTTGCAATGTCCACAAGGAAAGAAACCCTGTAGACTATGCTCACTGGCGGTGGTGTGTCTAGTGATGTCACTGTGGACAAGCATATCCCGAATGTTCCTACTCCTTCTGAATGTGATACTAGGTCTTTCTTTGATGGATCCCCCTATTATTGTGTCATTTTTAAGGGTTTCCCAGTTCTTGGCCAAGATGCGTTTGACATTACTGATATCAGAGTGGTACGATAATATCATCCTGGTGTTATCCTCAACTGTTACATCACTGGGTGAAATTTTGTCAGTAAGAGTGTCCTCTCTGTTAATCCTCTCTACTTTCTCTGTGGCTCTCTTCAATACCCAATTGGGGTAACCCCTTTCTCTGAATCTTTCCAACATGTTATATATATTTACTTTAAAACAATTAATAAACTAATAATTTTAATTTATTTTAAAATGTTATAAATATATAAAAGAATTACAAATAAATATATATACATACACCTATAACATAAAATCTAATTAAAAAAAATTATATTATAAATTAAAACATTAAAATATTTAATAGTTTTTAAACTTACATTTTACACTCCATTGAGTGTAACAGTAGGGAAAGTGTTGGATAGCGGAGGGGTTAAAATTACTATTCCCACTCCAGTGAGTGCAAAAGTAGGGAAAGTGTTGGATAGCGGAGGGGTAAAACGTAATATTCCCACTCCAGTGAGTGCAACAGTAGGGAAAATGTTGGATAGCGGACGGGTAAAGATTACTATTACTACTCCAGTGAGTGCAATAGTAGGGAAAGTGTTGGATAGCGGAGGGCTAAATATTACTATTCCCACTCCAGTGAGTGCAACAGTAGGGAAAGTGTTGGCTAGTGGAGGGGTAAAAATTACTATTCACACTCCAGTGAGTGCAACAATAGGGAAAGTGTTGGATAGCAGAGGGGTAAAAATTTATATTCCCACTGAAGTCAATTCAAAATTAAAAAGAAACAAAATATCAACTACAATACAAAAGATGTTAAAAACAAAAAAAGAAAACATATATAAAAATATTAAAAATTACAAAAGATAGAAACATATTATAAGGTTAAAACATTCTAAAAATTACCCACAAAGATTATTTTATAAAAATGTAAAAATAATTTACAAACAAATTACTATTTTTAATAGAAATTAATTATAATCAAAAACATTAATTGTTACAAAAATGTAATCTTTTTTATTTCCTCCCCTATAACACCACACAATTCACAACACACATCTCAATTTTAAAAAAAGTGTACCTCCATAATTACCATAATTATTTATCAATTAAACACATCTTTTTAATTAAAAAACAAATTAAAACAGATAAAAATTAATTTACTCACCAAGCGTTAACCCTATAAAAACAAAATCCACACACAAAATAAAAATAAACAATTACCATAAATATTTATCAATTAATTAATGAATATTAATGATCAACTAATTATGAATTAATTAAACCTAAATTACTTTCCATCCTCTACCACAATAAACACCACAACACACACCTAAAAATCATTCCACAATTTCCATAACTAATTTTACATTAATAAATTAATATCATTTAACAACAACTTATTAATTAATTTAAAAGAATTTACTTCCCACCCTTTACCACTATAAACCCTACAACTCACATTTCAAATGATTAATTACACAATTGCCATATTTAAATTTTAATTGATTAATTTCCATTAATTAACAAATAATTATTAATTAATTCTAAATAAATTACATCCTACCCTTTTCCCATATAAACCCCACCACCCGTTCCTAAAAAATAACACAATTAACAATTATTTACCAAATATTTAATTAATAATTAACAAGCAATAGATAAATAATTATTAATCAATTAATTACCACAATTAACACTATAAAATATAAATTAAATACATATTAATATATAAAAATATTAATAAATAAATGTATTAAAATTAAATTACTTCCCACCCTATTCCCCTATAAACCCACAACCCGCTCCTAAAAAAATGACATAATTAACATATTTACCAATTAATTAATAATAACTAACAACCAAGTAATAAATAAATAATAATAAATTAATTCCCAAAATTAACAGTATATAATATAAATTAAATCAATATTAATAAATAAAAAATAAAAAATATAATAATTTGATTATAATTAAATTACTTCCCACCCTATTCCACTATAAACCCACAACACGCTCCTAAAAAAATGACACAATTAACATAATTACTAATTAATTAATTGATCAAAAATAACAACAAATTAATAATAAATTAATTTCCACAATTAGCACTATAAAATCAAATTAAATAAATACTAATAAATAAAAAATAATAATAAATGTATTATAATTAAATTTCTTCCCACCCTATTTCCTTATAAACCCACATGTAACACATATATTAAAAACAAAACATACTTTTAAAATACATACTAAAATACATAACACTAATTAAAAAATCTATATTTTACACAACTATAAGGCCCATTATGATACCCGGCGTAAAAAAATCCGCCACGCATGAAAGCGGCAAAAATCCGCCCGCACACACCGTCTGAACACCGACCACGCCATTACGATGACACACACCGAAAACCGCCATCGGCGGAAAAATCACACAAGATACCGCCCGCCTCGTCCGAGTCGGAGTCAAACCGCCCGCCACGGACGGAAACCACGCACGACAACACAAAACCGCCCGCCCTCACGGCCGACACACCGCACGTGAAATTACGATCGCACCGCCATGAGCGCGGGTAAACTACAAATATACCGCCCGCCAGCGCAAACAACGCCGATGAGAATTGACACGGCAGAAGCCATGGCGCCCACGTCCCTGCACAGAAACCATCCGCTGACAAAAACAATCGCACACAACATGGCCAACAAGTCCACACAGCAAGGCACGCACAAATACACAAGCACAGTACGCATCCCGAAAACACCCCCCCCCTGGACAAACAAAAACTACAAAGGCAAGAAGACCAGACACAACACACCTGAAAACAACAGACCATGAGGACACACCCACATAGGTAAGTACAAAAGCAGCACCCCCACAGACCACAACCCCTTGCAACATTGCAAACTAGAGAGGAGAGGAGAGGACACAGTGACACAGCAAGGACAGCAGCACACCACAGAAACGCACACAACACAACCACCACCACCACCACCACCAAACACCGGCACCACAAACCCCCTGCACATTACACAACACACACCGCACCAGCACCACAAACACCATGGCACCACAAAGAATGCCCAAGTTCACGCCCATTGAGCTGACGGTCATGGTCGACGAGATTATCAAGGTGCACCCACAAATCTATGGGAACCTGGTCCAGCACACACCACTAGCCACCAGAAAGAGAATGTGGAACCGGATCGTAGACCAGGTCAATGCAGTCGGGACCCTGCCCAGGAACAGAGTTGAAATCAACAAACGGTGGAATGACGTCAAGAGCCTGGTCAAGAAGAAGGAGAGCAAGAACAGAGAGCTGGCTGCCGTCACTGGCGGAGGAATCCCGCGCTTTTCAAGACCTTCAAAGCGTGGGAGGAGAAGGTGCGAGTCATCATACATCCGGAGATCCTCACCGGATTAGCAGGGGGAGTGGAGGCTGGTAAGTACAAACTAATGTATACCAGCACACCGCTATGTACTCACATGCACTACCACCATGCCACAGCTCCCAGGGACAAACACCCCCATGTCCAGCACACAATACACAACACATCACACACACATGCAACAGACACCACCACACACAGCCCAAACCTAACAACTGAAAGATACGTGGGGGCATGTGTACACTCAGCCAGCCACGTAACCACCAACAGGTCCCCAAGTATGCCAGAAGCGCCACAACGAGCACCCACCACACCCATGTGTCCGCCATAGCTGCACTAACCGACAAGTAACAGGTAAGTGGCAGGAACACAAAGTGCAGTGGGTGGGAGGGTGGACAGCTCAAGTACAACACACACCAGGCCCCTAGTCCCACAGCACAGCAAGGAGGAGCATCCCCCATACCCCACAGCCACGTGTCAGCCACCGCAGTGCACACCGACAGCCGAAAGGTAGACATCACGGTCCACAACAATCGGTGTCAGTGGGTATCCAGCCATCACCACGACCCACAACACCGCCCCCACCCCCACAGACCTGCAACATGGAGCACCCCCGCTTAGAACCATGTGGCATCCAGTACAGTGCACGCCCGAACAACCTGCAGGTGGGAAACTGGACAGGGCTGGATTACTGGAGGCATGAGGACCGTAACACGACCAACACATTGGACATGTCACGTAGCAGACGAACACGCAGCACCGCCCACTGTCACGAACAAGTTAACAATGTGCACACGGACATGAACCACAGACTCACACCCCACATGACCCATCACAGACACAGCAACACCCAAGGAGCCACGTCTGCATGCACAAGCCACACTGAATATAGTACCACACGGCAGCCACTGTGCAACCCATCATACACAACCGAAACACCATTGAAGTCCTGTCCATGTAGCCCCTACTGCCTGTCAACCACACACCCCACAACTACGCCTATGTAAGACAAACAACACTAGACGCAACAGAGCGGAACAACATAAATGCACACGAACACCACTGAACCCATCAAACACACAGACACACCATGCACATACAACATACCGTCCATCCCATCCGTCAGCCCCAGTCTCATGAAAGGCATGTCATCCGCACAGCTGCCACACATACAGCAGTCACGCTAAGAGACATGCCCATGACCAACCATGTGCCAGAAGTCAATGAAGCGCACGCCACACTGTGAGCAACAACACACAACGTGGGCCACCCCCCCCCCCGAGCACTGCAGTGATGCACATGGCACAGGGCAGCACGCACACCAAGGAGATGGGACAACTGCAATACGTCGGGTGGCACACAACCATCACTCACTCATAACGATGCGTCCAATGCCATGTCCAGTAATCACAACAGACAGCAAATATGCAGGGCATGTCAGGCATGCACACACCTCAGACCATGCACTGTCATGCTGCCACAACACATGTCACGTTCGGCACCCATGGCTCACAGCATGTACCCCAAAAGCATATTCCATCCCAAATGCGATTCTGGGGCATGCCCCCCATGTTGCCATATGCGTTCCTAAGCGTCCCATTTGAACACCAAAAGCAAAGTACAAACCAGACCCAGGATGGGCCAGGAGCCCGCATACACCAGAGTCACAATAAGTAGGGGCACAGCAACACACCCATCGGCATGGCCAATCCGTCCCATGCCACATGTGCACAGCACACAGTCCCATTGCCAAGCACACACAACTACAAATGGTACAGCCACACACACGCCTCCGGGAAACCAATTTACGAGATTGCACGAACTGTGAATGTCAGACGACAAATACATACTTCGCCAGGTGCAACACAATAACAAATCTCATTCTCTCCACAGGTGACGAACTGCTGGATGCTGGGGATGGAGACAGCAGCCAGCACAGCCAGCCTACAAGCCCCCAACGAGGACACACGGATGTGGAGGATCTGTCCTCCTCTTCGGACACGGACCACCAAGCAGGCCCATCTGGTGTGGCAGGGCCCAGCCGCTCCCCAGGACCCCTCCTACCCACCAACCCATCATCCAGGGCTGCTGAACATTCCCAGCCCCCTGCTGCCACAGTCGTTGCGGCCACACCCACGGTCATTGCGGCCACACCCACGGTCATTGCGGCCACACCCACGGTCATTGCGGCCACTCCCACGGACATTGCGGCCACTACCACTGCCGCAACCGCCACCACGTCTTCGCTGGCCACAGCCCCAGCGCAGGTGGTGGCCCGGCCGACTGGATCCACCCTGGGAGCCAGGACAAGGACCGTGGTGAGCAATGTGGCTAGTGGGCAGGGCCGGTGGCAGCAGGACTGGTAGGAGGAGCAGGGTCAGGGAAACGCCAGTCTCCCCTGGGAGCCATGCCCTGCCTCAAATGGCCAGAGTCCTTGGGGCCTATGAAGAGGCCCAAGGACAATGGGCCAGGTCTGCTACAGACACGCGTGAGGTGCTGGGGGTGCTGAGGTCCATGGACGCCCGTATGGGCCAACTCGTGGACCTCATGGGCCAGCTGGTGGTGGCGGTGAGGTCACATCCAGGGACAGCAGCTCCCCCTCCGCCACCACCTGCCGGGGCGCAGGGTGGAGCAGCAGGGTCCAGTTCCCCTGCGTCCACAGCCAGTGAGCACACCTCAACCACCAGCAGGTCGCAAGCAGGCACCCCCCCTCGCAAACGTGGAAGGGGCCGTCCGAAGTGGAAACAGATCTCCCGGGAGGACTTCGCACGCTCCAAACGCAAGTGAGGCAGCCAGCCAGCCTTCCTTGACCACCCACTGCATTGACTTGGACTACGATCCCACTCCACACAGCCATCTGGATGGCATGTGTGTGTTGGACTATGGACATAGAACCAGTGGGTACACCCTGAGCATCTCGCAGCCATGACCGACAGCTCATTGTCACTGCTCGCACCACTTTTGTCATCACCTTACACACAATCACATGTCACAGTTTGAAATAAATGCACCTCTTCCACAAACTGCTGTCTGTGCCCTGTGTTTTAATTGTACGGAATACAACGGCCACCTTGAGCGGAACGGCACCTGATGCGTGGCATGGCAATGGAACCGGAGGGCCTGTAGGGACCTAGGGGTGGGAGACAGAACAGGAGCACATTCAATGAGTGTGTCACACACCCATCACACAGTACATGTCAACAACTACAAGCAATGTACACACATCGCACAGAGCAATAGGGCACAATGCCACAGCCACCATCAGTGGCATACTAACCTGGGCATGGAGCGTTGACACACAGCACGCAGTGAACAAAAGGCCACCCTGACACAGCACACACACACCTGCACAAATACAGACACATCAGCCGTCGTACATGGACACTCACCGTCAAGTGAAGTAGCGGGCGATGAGCTGCTGGCGCACATTCCCAGCTTCCTCCTCTCCGCTGTCCTCCTCACTCGAGCTGTCCTGGTCTGCGGGCTGGGGCCCTGGTTGATCTCCGTCATCCACAATGAGGGGGATCTGCTTCCGAATGGCCAGATTGTGCAGCATGCAGCACGCCACCACTATCTGGCACACCTTCTGTGGGGAGTACGCCAGCGCACCCCCGGTGCGGTCCAGGCACCTGAACCTGGACTTGAGGAGGCCAAAGGTACGCTCGACCACACGTCTGGTCCTCCCATGTGCCTCATTGTAGCGATCGTCTGCTGGGGTGCGAGGATTCCTCAATGGACTGAGCAGCCATGCCCCATTCAGGTACGCAGAGTCACCTGGGTGTGAGGGACACAGAGAACCGTTGCTATTGCAACTGGACAGGGGACAGCATCGCACAGCCAGCACGCTACACCACTCCACATACTCACCGACAATACAGCCACGATCCTGTTGCAGATTGGACATCAGTCGTGGCAAGATGCTGTTGCGCATTACGTGTGCGTCATGGGCCGAGCCTGGGAACTTTGCACACACGTGGGTTATCACCATGTCCGCAAGGCACACCACTTGCACATTCAGGGAGTGCGTGTGCTTCCTGTTGCGGTACAGGTGCTCAGTGGCCTGTGGTGGAACAAGGCCAACATGTGTGCAATCAATGGCACCAACGACGTGTGGGATCCTGCCAAGGGCATAGAATGCATCCTTCACTGCCGCCAATTCACGAGCCCTGGGGAATCTGATGTACCTGTTTCGGTACAGCATCATGGCTGCCAGTACATCCCTCAGCACCTTGCTGAACATGGGCTGGGACATCCCTCCTCCACTGCCCACTGTGTGCTGGAATGACCCAGTGGCGAAGAAATGCATGGCGGCCATCACCTTAGCCGTGGGGGTGAATGCTGTCGGATACACCCTGCGGGGACGGAGATGGGGTTCCAACATGGCACACAGTCGATGCAGGGTTGGCCTGTCCAGCCGAAACTTCCTTATGACCTCAGTATCCTCCATGTCCGCCAGCAATTGGTATGGGCGGTCAATGTTCGGTCTCCGCCTAGGGAAGATGGCAGTGGACACATGTCAAAGCAACACAACACATAGCAATTTCGCATTCACATCACTGACATGACTGAGCAAGCACATGAGTCACAGCCCAGCTGTCAAGCAGGGACGGCACGGCAACATGAATGTCTGCTGAGCATGGCACTGCTTCCGAGGCTGGATGAGTATGGCACACGACGACGACGATGTGGGCACAGGCTGAGCGGCCAAAACAGGTGGGACCTGTGGCACGAGGGGATATGAGACAGTAGTAGGTGTCAGCACTGCACCCTATGTACAGCACTGTACGGATCACACCTCCCGAAACATTGACAGGTGTCCACATTGACAGCCCCATGCCAAGACGGCTGTGTGCTTGCAGTCACACGTCACAGGTGAGAGGTTACATTGCACGTGCCAGGTGGCAGACGTACATAGTGGGAGCTGGCATGTGTGTGCATGTGTCTCCTGTTCAGGATCCACCAGATGGGCGCTGACTCTGTACTGACCATTGGACACAGCATGTTCCGTGGAAGGCTTGTGTGTGTGGGATGGTGGCACTGTATGTGCCTCCGTTGGGTGGGGGCCATGCACAGGGCGGGTACGTCGATGATTGCGCATTGATGGTCACGGTGGGTGCACCCACTAAGATGTGTTGCCCTGTGTTCAATTCCTATGTCCGCATGATGATGGACTGTAGATGTGGGCAGACTACACATTGGTCGATGTGCTGTCCATATGCATGTGCCTTCACACCAGGCACAGCTGCCCCTGCACATGTGACCCCTGCTGGACTCGCTGCTGGGTCTGTGGAGCTGATGCACCTTCTGTGCGTGGGGCGGACAGCTCTCCTCACTTCCCTCATTGCGCATGTCATGACTTTGCCGCAGGTGACATGGATCATGGAGGGCCCACATGTACGCGTGGGTAGGCTACACATGATTGTTCACTGGTCGCCACCCCCAGTCAGTGTTTCGAATGGGAAGGTTGTCGTGCTGGTGGTATATTCGATGTGGCGGATGGGCGGGCCTAGGTGCGGGCTTACATTCCGGACATGGGGGGGTAGTTGGATTGGCGACTAGTTGCAGTACACACGGGACACGTCTCTTCCTTTCCACATCTGGGTCATCCCTTGTACTCACTGACAGTGATACAGTCATCTTCGCCCCAGCCCTCATGTCCTCCCCTCGCTCCCCCAATATGCATGGGCACCTGCGAGGCTAGCGCTTGCACAGGCAGCCCCAAGCTCGCACCAGAGAGGGCAAGGAGTGTATGTGTGGGTCCAGTTGCACGAGTGGGCTGTCTCAGGGTATGATGTGTGGCGGGACGCCGTCCACCTGCGTGGTGCCCCAAATGGAGACCCGGCCTGCATGGACTATGCATCACAGTCTTCGCCTTCCGGATCCGCCACCTGCGACACCCAGTGGCTGTGGCTGCCCTTGCGGCCAGGCCGCGTCCGTCTGTGACTGATGGCCCACACATTCACTCTTTGGCCTCTCTGGGGAGGGCTCGGGGGTGGTGGCGCACGCGCTTGCACTTAGTCGCAATGGCATGTGGCGTGGTTGGTATAATGGGCAATGGATGGGATGGTGCGAGCCACCTCCCGTGACGTCAGTGCTGCTCGTGCTGTGGTGCGTCCCCCTACACTTCCATTTGACTTGTGCCATGCTACACGTTGAGGTTCTATTGCCTGCGTGATATGACCAGGAGGAGCGCGAGGAGACCTCTCACACACCATGCTCCACTGCCATCCCGTGCCCTGTATCGCCTGTGCGGATTGACTCTGTTGGGGTTACACCTGGTCGACTGGGGCTGTGTGTGCCTTGTCAAGGGGCATGGCGGGCGCACAACAGGATCCAGCTTGTCCACGGAGGGTGGGCTGACGTGTGCGCCTGGTACCGCATTGTTCGTGTGCCCGGCTGCTGTGCACACACGTGTTCACTTCCCCCCGACAGGTGTCCTCTCACAATGCCCAGGGAAGCGGTGGTGTACTGTTCATGACCCCTCCCAACACGGCGTGCTCCAACTTGGCATGTGCGCATCTACCCGTCGCACCCACCCACCTGAGCACTGCATCCATACGACTTCACACGACACATGTGTGTCTTCCACAGTTGTGCTACTCATTTGCGTTGACATCCAATACCAGTGGACTACATGGTCATGTCACGACTGCCATGTACTTCACATACTCTCATCCTCTCTCATTCGTACTTGTGAAATGAGTCAGCGGAGACAGTTTTGGTTTCAAACATTATATTGAGTCTTCTGTCCTCTGTGATGCAGTATAGTGGACACTACTGGCAGCGGAATACATGTTGAGGATATACTGAGCATGATTACAAATGGGATAGGGTGTGGGGTTACATGTGATTGGCTGTTGCATGTGGGATGTGGGCTTCAGAGTTACATCTGCTTGGCCAAGGCTGTGCTAATGTACATTTACGTATAGCTGCGGAGCTGCGGACTTTGACACAGACGGTATACAAGTAGCCTACCAGACCGCTTGGCATCATGGGCACAGTCCATCTCAGTTCCATGTGACAGGTTTGTTGCGGTTGTTCCTCATGCACGCGTGCATGTGAGATGACATCAGGGCATGTGCTTGCGTGCATGCAGCGGCGTGCCACTTGTTGTTGCAATGCGGTGGTTACTGGACATGTCACAGTCACTGGGGTCGTGTTGTTGTTGTATGCACTTGTCGTCCATGCAAAGGTCCTGGTATGGGATTCCCGGGGCGGGGGTGGGAGGGGTGCAGCACCCACAAACTCCAGGCGACCTATTCATGTCCACTGAGCGGTGTGTGTGTCCATGGGCGCTGGATCCATGTCGTGTCCTGGTTGTTCATGCAGTTCCGTCCATGTGGGTGCGATACACAGACCCCATGCCACTGCCTCCCACGATGCATGCGGTGTTCCTGGATGTGATGGGGAACAGTGTGCATGTCCCGGTCATATCCGATGTCATGGCGATGTCGTTGATGGTGTGGTAATTGTTGCCGGTCGTTTGGTATGGCTGTTGTGGTGGTGACTGGCCAGTCCATGCGGAAGCTAAGCATGGGTGCGGGGTTGGACATCATAGGTCAATTGGGGAACCTGCGTTGGGGTCCGACGAATTTACAGGTTGTCAGGTATGCGATGCCGTCCAGCAGGGCTTCCATGTCATTGGTGGTGTACATGTTTGCCAGCCAATGTAGCGGATGGTGGCTGTCAAGGTATTGTTCGTAAGTTGTCCCTTGGAGGACCATGATGGGGCATGCTGGGTGACATTCGATGTAGCTGTGCTCGATGATCCGTCGTGTGGAGGCACAGTGGTCCCATTTCAGTGCGGGTGCGATGTTGGCCACATACGCCATGCCCCCATAGGCAGAGCAGGCCCTGTCGTGTGCGTCCAGAGGGAGGAGTAGTGGTAGCAGGTCCGCCTTTAGACATGCCGGGTTGGAGAGACACATCTCCACGGGATGCTGGTAGGGACACCTCCGACAGTAGAAGACGGGTATGACGCAGCTGAACAATGTGATGCGGTAAGTCAGTCGGTAACTTACGTTCAGCAGGGACAGGAGTTCGCATCCCAATATATGTATCAGGTTGGTTTTGTACAGCTTGACCTGTCCGGCGTAGTTGGGTAGGTGTGTTGCGAGTGCCATTTTGCAGCGGTGCGTTGTGGTGGTGTGCTCCGGCTGTGTGTGCAGTCTGCAATGTGCACGCTCCGAGGTTGCTGTGAGCTCTGTGTAGTCGTAGGGAGACAGGACTTGTGTTCTGTTGGCTTGTGCGGAGGACACGGGCCCTCATCCCACATGCTTCTCAGACAGTTCAAGGTCAGTGATGTGTGACTCCTTCCAATTAACTTGCATGTGGCCGACATGGGGGAGTGTTTTCTTTTTCTTTCCCGTCCGTTGTGTTCTTCTGTGATATGCGCTATCTGCCCTGTGGTCGGTCTCCTCTGCATGCCTGTGTGGGTCTTTTATTGGACAATGGCTGTATTCACCGGCTTCTTTCGTAGGGCTGTGGTTTCGGAGTTGGAATGGAAGGTCATTCAGTGCTGTCTGCTCTCCCTTGTGTGGGCGGCAGGCTGCCTTTCCGCTCTGCGTTGGGCCTTGTGTGTGAATGTTATTCTTGGGCCACCTGTTGTCGGTCCCCGGGCTCTTTGGTGTTCCGTTTTGTATGTCTTGTTCATATGTGCAGGGTGGTATGGGTGTTTCAGTGTGGTACTGGCGTTCCTCTTCCCGAAGGGGCCCTGCTTCTCCTAGTTGGTGTTGCCGCCGCTGTGTGCTTCGCCATGTTTGTTACACTGGGGTGTGTCCTGCTGTTGCGTGACTTCACTGACATGTGTGCGTCGGTTGTGTGACGTTGGGTGTTGTCCGTGAATTGGGCGTTGGGGACATGTCTGTGGCAGGCCTGTCACGTGTCATATGCGTTCGGGGTGGGGCTGGTGTGTGTGTTGCTTGGTTGTGTCCCTGTGTCTGTGTGCGACGCATGCATGGCGCTGCGGTTGGCCTCTGCGTTGTGCGCATGTGTGGCAGCGTCATCGCCGCTTTGGGGCCGTGACGGGGTCGTTGGTTCCTAGTCCCAGGTGGTGTGTACACATGTGTTACGAGATGTTACAATTTGGCCTGTGTGTCATATGTGGATGCTATGGTAGATGTGTCGTGTACACGCGGGGGTGGGGGTTGTCCGCTTTTCCGCCCTTGCACTGTGTGCGCTGTTTGCGTGCACTTGTTGTGTGTGTGCCTACCTGCGTCTTCGCGGTACGTTGCGTCCTTGGTGGTGCATCAGATAGAGCATAGGGAGGGCCTGCAGTGCTGGATTCATGCTCGGGGGTGCCGCTTCTTCGGTGTCCGTGCTCGGCGTTCGTGTTACCGCTTCGGTTTGACGTACGGTGTCTCTTAGCCGTGGGATCAGTTTGTGTGCGGCATCGTAATTTGTACGCCGGGCGGTACGTGTTTCGTCGGACGGTGTGTGTCAATTGTGCTGCGCCGCTACGTGTACGGGCGCACTTTGATGGCGGACGGTGTCGCTGGCTTGCCGGCGGTGTTTGGCTGCCTTTTCTCATCGTAATCGGGCGGGCGTGTGGACTGCTGCGTGCCGGCGGTAACTGGTGGTTTTTGCATCCGCCAGCACGGCGGTAGTGCTTCCGCCCGACATCGTAATGGGCCCCTATATTTTTGCAAACGATATTAATAACTTCGATATTTTCAAAAACAATATTTCTTACCTTAAAGTCGATATTCTTGACCACGATATTCTTGCTGTCTATATTTCTGTATCACGATATTTCCAACTTGATATTTGTGTATGTTGACATTTAAAACTCGATATTCTGTCTGTGCACCCAAAAAATGTCATAAACATTGTATGTTATCATTTTTCAAAGCAAATTATTAACGTGTCACTCTCAATACATGTGTTATTAGGTAGACATTACAAAAACTTCATGATGCGTACATAGATTTTTCAGGTAGGATGCACATTTAAATGTTATTATCACACAACTCTCTATGTTAACAATCTTTTATTTTCTAATAACTCGTAAATACGTTCATGTGCAGTTCTCAAGTTATCTCTTTTATTTGTTTTACATTTTCGTATCATCATTTAGAACCCTTTGCATGCTTATACAATGCATTATGTATTCTCGCGTTTTTCGTCTTAGCAGGTTAACATGTCTTTATCAGTAAATATTTGTCGTAATGGTCTTTTACAGGTGAGAATTGATAAAGGCAGACATCAGATAATAACTACACTCCATCAGTGCTGAGGTGGACAACCTTTTTCCTGCTCCACAAACACCCAGTTTCCACTTGTTGCCAGTTTTGTAGTGAATAATCTCTCCACTGTGAAATTTATGATTCCTTTAATCAACCCCAGCATCTATTAAACAGCAATGGAGGTTACAGAAACTGCCACTGTCTCTTCTCCTGATCTCCTTACAACCATCAGTTTCCCGAACTCAGAACCTTCATAACAACATTCCATTAAAGCACATTCTATTGCTACCACATTTCCATTAAAGCTTAGGCACATTCTATTGCTACCACATCACCACAGATAGGTGGGGAGAATAGATTTGAAGTTACGGTAAGTAAAGAGGGTGCATAGTTGATCGTGTTAAATCCACAATGGGTTATTTACCTGCACCAGGAAAGTATAGAAATTATGAGTGAGTGTACAGGTAGCTGCTCTATGTAAGGATAGAGGTAGATGAGGGGATGAGGTGAATTTCTGAGGAAATAAAGTTATTGTGCCTTCTTTGGAAAGATGCCCAGCTTGTTCCAAAGGGATTTGGAGGATTCTTGGGTTAAAGTTGTTATTGTGTATATTATTACTTGCACGTCTTATAAAATATACCTAAGCTCACCAAGTGTGGTACGAGATGTTATTTGAGTTCTTCCATTCACATAATATGGTCTTGATTTCAATCATTAATAGAAGGTCTATTAGAAGAAGGTCACAGATTCTATAAATTCTTTTCTTTGGTCTTAAGGAAGTTGCCAATGGATCTCCCAATTTATTTTGTCCATGCATGTCCTGGGCATTAATGATGTTTACCCATTTACCCATTTATGGGCTCTTTCATTAAGTATTTTATTGTAATCATATTTTAGATGTTTTACTTTCTGTCAGATCGTGGCATCTTAGTTGTGTTTTGGGCAATTTTCTGGACAACCTTCACACCCTTCAGGAGCCTGCTATAGGATCCCCTGGTTGTCTACGGGGGGCTAGGTGGACAGGACAGTCACACAGGGACCTGTGGGCCCAGCCTGCTCCACAAAAATGGAAGGGAGAGGTGGGTTGAGGTTCAGCTTGAGTGAAATACAGGGGTGCCTTCTGGGCTGTGGGACCCCCCCCCCACATACGGGTCATTCCGAGGTGCTATGGAAATGCATTGCATGGAGAAGGTCAACGGGCCTCCCAGCACTTGGGTAGTACAACCGGATAACAAGCCAGTCTCTAATACCTAGCCCTACTTTGGAGGAAGCTCAGCTGTCTTTCTTGTAATCCAAGCACACTCAGAGCACACTGAGAGACAGGTGGGACATTTGAGCAAATGGATCCAAACTCCTGGAGCTTTACCTGGGCTTGAAAAGTCAAATGAGCCCTCATCTGGACTTCCAGGGCAGCCTGCTTTTCTGGGCACACCATGAATTCCTGGGCCTCAGGCACAGGGCTGTGGGGAGGCACTCACAGAGCTCTGACCCTGTGCCAGGATGCTCCTTTTTACCACAGCAATGCAGGGCACCCTCCAGGAACCAATAAAACCTCCTCCTGGGTACTTTGCAGCAAAGGTTGGCTGGGAAAGTGAGCCCTGAGCTGGGGATTTCAACTATGGGACCATCTGGAGCTGTGACCCAAGGCCCCATCAGAGCTTTTTCACCTGACCAAGCAGAGGAGCCCACCATGGCTCTCTGGGACCCTGCCCTGTTCTATAATAGCCATACTGGTGTGGAGAAGAAAGCCCACAGATGATGGTTTTCACCCACAAGGCCAGCCAGAGCTTTGATCCTATCGAATCCAGCAGGACACCGTCCCATGAACTTAGAGACATAGCGGGCTGGAGAATGAAGCCCAGGGATAGAGGCCTACACTCCCAGGCAAACAGGAAATCTGACCTGGAGCCCAGTTAGAGCTTCTTAACCCAGCAAAGCACAGTGGCCCTCCAGGTACCTGCCCCGGAGATTTGCAAATGGCAGTAAGGAAAATGGATCCCAGGGCTGGGGGCTTTTCCCCCTGGTCCAGCTTGAGCTTTAACCCGGGGTCCAGTCAGTCCTTCTTAACCCTGACAAGTTGGGTAGCCCTCCCAGTGCTGGAGGGATCCTGTCCAAGCCCTTTGTGACAGAGGTCGGGGGGAAGGGAGCTCATGGTAGGGTACTTCCCCCCCATGCCCACCAGAGCCCTTCAGAGCTTCTAAACCTGGCTAAACAGGAGAACACTCCCAATATCTGTGGGACTCCATCCTGGGCTCTAAGTGACACAATAACTTGAAGAATACGGCCCAGGGCCAGTCAGAGCTGAGACCTGTGGCCGGTCTGAGCATTTTAACCCAGCCAATTGGGGGAGCCCTCCTGGTGCCGGAGGAACTCGTCTGGGCACTTTGCGACATGGTAGTTCAGGGAATGGAGCCCAGGGGCTAAGGCTTTCACCCCCAGACCAACGAAAACACTGGTACAGGGCCCGGTAGGGCTTCTCAACAGACCCACGTAGAAGAGTCCTCACAGTGCCTGCTGAACCATGTCCCCGGCATTTTCTGACATGGTGGTCCGGAGAAGGCAACCCAGGATGGGGGCCTCCACCCCAGGGCTAACTGAAACTCTGACCCTAGACTCGGTCAGAACTTCTTATCCCAGCCAATCAGGGGAGCCATCTGGTTGTCGGTGCAGGCAGGCCAGATAGTGGAGCCCAGGGTGGGGGCTTCTATCCCCGTGGCCAATCGGAGCTCTGACTCTGGGTGCAGTGAGGGCTTCTTCACCCTCCCAAGCAGAGGAGCCCTCCCCGATCCTCCTGTGCACTTTGCGACATGGCGGTCTAATGCACGGACCCCAGATCCAGGGGATCCTCACCATGCATTCCAAAGTGACAGAGGGGGATGTTCAATGGAATATATCAAACCTCCCATTCCCTGAGTGGGCTTGAAGCTCCAAATGTACACTCATTTGGACTGCCAAGGCAGCTCAGAATTCTGACAGAAATTACAATTTATTGTAAGTACAAAACATCACCAGGTACAGTGGCATAGCCTATTTTGCAATGCCCATGTAGTCGTGGTAAATGTCTCATAGACATAATTTCACACACCTATAATTATAGTTTAGCACAGCCATGGCTGTAACTGTAGAGCAGCCTCCTGAAGACACTCAAAAGAGAACTGCCCCCAAACTTCTTCTGAAGTTTGAGACAATGGACCCACATCTCGGGCCCGATTCACAGAACTAACTTACGTCAAAAACGTAAAGTTAGTACTTTTTGGTATTCACAGAATACACTTACTTATTTTGGTATTTACAGAATGCACTTACTCATTTTGGTATTCACAGAATGCACTTACTCATTTTGGTATTCACAGAATGCACTTACTCATACTAACTTTATGTCTGCACTCGGGCCGGAGATTCCGGCCCGGTGGTGGAGATTCCGGCCCGGAGGTGGAGATTCCGGCCGGAATGTCCGCCACCGGCCGGAATCTCCACAACCGGCCGGAATCTCCACCTCCCGGCCGGAATCTCCACCTCCGGGCCGGAATCTCCACCACCGGGCCCGAATCTCCGGCCCGAGTGCGGACATAAAGTTAGTATGAGTAAGAGCATTCTGTGAATACCAAAATGAGTAAGTGCATTCTGTGAATACCAAAATGAGTAAGTGTATTCTGTGAATACCAAAAAGTACTAACTTTACGTTTTTGACGTAAGTTAGTTCTGTGAATCAGGCCCCTCCTGTCCAGAAAATGTGCCTAAATGTGGGGCTAAAGTCAAGCTACTTTGTTTGAGTTCCAAATGCTTCATGACCATGGAAGAAAGTTCTCTGCAAGGTACTTGCAAGGACTGCTGTATGCCTAGTACTGGCATCAGTATAACAACCAGTTTCCCAGAGGTGAGGGGACAGCCCCTGATGTCTACTGGATGAACTGAGGGTCTGCCCAGTTTGGGGAAGTCTGATGGCTGTATGAGGAAAACAATTTGCCTGACCCTGTAGGAGAAGGGACTATCCAGGAGAAGAAGCCAAGCATGTTCTTGGTCTACGGAAACCGAGTAAAAACTGACCTTCTTGAGAGAGCAAAGCCAGAAGTTACCTGTACTGCAATGACTCTCCTGATCTCTCTGCAGTTGCCGTCACAAACTATACCAACCCTGTCGAGCTGCAACTGCCACACTGAGTGATATCTTCACTGGGCCACATTG
This sequence comes from Calotriton arnoldi, assembly GCA_963921515.1. Classification (NCBI taxonomy): domain Eukaryota; kingdom Metazoa; phylum Chordata; class Amphibia; order Caudata; family Salamandridae; genus Calotriton; species Calotriton arnoldi. Next base: position 968,145 of record CAWUFW010005889.1, on the reverse strand, counting down.
TGCTGCAATTACTGTGGTGCGTGATTTATTCACTGCCCCTGTTGATCTATAATTACTGTGCTACGTGAATAGTTCACTTGTCCATGTGCTGCAATAACTACTGCTTTCTGAGTATACTGAACTGGCCTATGCTGGACTACAACTGTTGTGTGTTTCGTATGGAGCCCAATGTTGATTTTCCTTTGCATTATGTAGGCAACCTTTGCTTTGCACTTGTTACAACGTATCATGCTTCTTTTTGTGCCATGTTATAATTTGTACATATTCAGCACATATTTTAGTCTTATGTTTCTGATCCTGGGATTTTTGACGGAAAAGCCTGAGCAAGGTCAAACAACATCTCTCCCTGTTATTCATTATGGCTCAACATTAGCACTAAGATATAAAGACATCCAGCTGCTGTTTTGAATGTACATGTTTATAATATAACTGGGAACAGGTGGTTCTAAAACTAAGAGAGTCAAGGTTCTGCAGAAGGGAGGGCTGTGCCAGCTGAGATGTAGATCCAATTGCTGTATGTGCTAAGGTACGGGGTCTGCCATCAGAGCCCAGAGATTTTGTTTGTTTCTATAACCTATAACCACTTAGCTTCGGCAGAGAGGGTGGGTTAAGGCAAATATAACATGACAGGACTGTTCATAGTATATGGTCTGTTGAGTATGCTTTTGATACTATTGCCATGCATCTGCTTTGTAGTTGTGGAGCACGTATTACATATTAGAGCATGAATGTTTAAATAAACATTATACACTGTGTTTGTGTCTCGAGTTTGGTATATTGTGGACAGGTTTGAATGAGAGAACGAAAGGATGTGACCTGCCACCGTGACCCTGAGAGGGTTGGGAGTGTTGTGTTTTGGGGTGCCAACTCACTTGTCTCTCTGGAAGGCTGGGAGGCAAATGAAGAACTAGAATCTAGTCGGATTCGGGCCCACAGATGGTAGTATAGTGACGTTCTGTGGTCCCAAGGATAGTTCTGTTCCTGAGCAGAATCCCTGCAACATGGTGTGACCGACATTTTGGTCAGGTACTTATTTGTGGGTCTCCTTAGTAGTGCTTGTACTAGTCCACAATTCCAGAGACGTCCGTGGTATTAGGGCTTTATCCTCCACAGTTTTAGGAAACACCTAGGGGCCCATTAGGATGGCGGGCGGATCGCCCCCGCCGGGCCGGTGGTAGCCACCGCTGGCCCGGCGGGGCGATCCACCCGCCATCCATGCCTGATTGACCCCCTGCCGTATTAGTATGGCTGGGGGGTCCGCGGCGGACGGAAAGACCATCCACCGCTTTTCCGCCAGTCGACTCGTCGACCGGGCGGAAAAGGGGCATAATATGGTGATGTCTGCCAGACACCGCCATCCATATTATGATGCTGGCAGAGACTTGCCTTTCCATGGCGGCATTGCCACCATGGAAAGGCATGCGGTTCTTGATTTTGGGGGCCTGTTGCGGGCCCCCAGAGTGTTGGGGGGGTGGGGGGTGCACATGGGGGGTACCTATGGTACCCCCTCCATTGCAATGCACTACGTGGTAGGCACTGCCATGTAGTGCATGGCAATGCTGTGCACAGTCCTCTTACATTGCTAGTGGGTCTGCAGCCAGCAGATCCACCCGCAATGTATAAGGCCCAGGATGCGCCCGCCAGTGAGGCGGGCACATCCTAATAGACATGGCGGGACCGCCGCAACTTCGGCGGTCGGTCCCTTGCGATGGCGGGCGGACATCGTAATGGACCCCTTAGTTCTGTTGGTTTTTCAATCTTGCATATTAAAAGGTTTACAACCAGTTTGTTCTATGCTTTGATTCCTTTTTAAATTATGGTGCAACCAGTGGCTATTGCAGCCAATCTCCGATCAGCGGTCTATGCGAATCTCGGCCAACGGAGGGGCCCCGGTTATTTTTGTAGTAGAAGTGGACCCAGTTTTCTGCTTTGAGGTTTTTATTCACGGGTAGCATTTCCAACTGTGACGCTAACACTAATACTTTTTATGCATACACAGCACTACCAGCACCAGCAGCATATAGATCAGTTCGTATGGATCCTCTCTGTACTAAGGGGGTTACCTGGCTGGAATTAGCTGGGTATACCCCCTACCCAAATTTACCTAATCGAAATCTTGTGCAAACCCAGGGTTTGTACAATGTTCTTTGTGCCTTATACAGATGACTTACACAATTTATTTTACGTATTTTACTTATTAGCTAGTCCCGCTAGACTTGGCCTGCAAGCGCAAGCCAATTTACCTGCAGCAAATGTGAATATGTAATTGTTCATTCAGGTATGGACAAACAGCCCACTAATTGTAAGGAAATACTGTTCTGGATTGCCCAAAATACCAATCAGCTTAAAGCTGTGTTCCCCCTTACGGGACCACAAGACAAGCACATAATTTTTACTATGTGTTTACCCAATGGACTGGTTCCCACTCTAGGTGATTGCAAAACTTGCAGGACAATTTTTGCCAGAGTGTTCACTCTTTGCCATGGCACTCCCATAATGGTCATTCTACAGAACGCCCTCAAACAAAAACAGAATGAACAGGGGGCAGGTCCTGCCCTAAATTTAGGGATGAAACTCATGGGCATTTTTCCCGTTGTCTCCAAAATGATTCTTTCTAACGTTAAAGGTGAAGCAGCATCTTTGCCTATATGCCAACGAGTTGCCACAGTGGCAGTGGCCGATTGCGAATTTGAATGGCCTGTCATTATTGCTAATGTGTATACTCCTTTAGGATGCAATAGTTTGGGAACCAGACCTTCAGTACCACCGCTTGGCAAACCTACCTCTGATAAGGATGCCAAACAGGCCCGTAAGTTTTCTAAAAAACCATGGACAAATCGAAACAACAACAAAAGGGTAAACCTTGTGGAGGTTTAAAAAATATTTTAAAACCATGGATATTTCCAATGACATTTGTAGTTAAATCTAAATCCTGAAAGCAGGAATTGGAATGTGCTTTTGGCTCTTGGGTTACAGAACTGATTTATGCGTCTCACCATGGGCTATAAGAACAGTCATGGGTTGTTTGCAGCTCGGATTATATCAATTCTTCATGAAATTGACTCCGATAACCTTTCCTATGTAGATGATATCTACTTGACTGACGATTAATTAAATCCCCACCTGGTAAGGGTTGATCACATCATTTTATGCTTTGCAGACAAAAAGTCTAATGTAGCTTTTTTCACTGTCCTTTTCATAGGCTATTAACGCACAAATGAGGGCAAAATCTTAGCACCTCATTTCTTGGAATGGTGTGCATAATAGCAGCCTCCAAACACAGTAAAAAAACTACAGTCTGCTGTTTTTTTTTTCAGTTTCGGCAGAACTTACATTCCTGACTATCCACAACGTATTAAGCCTCTATGTGACTTAATCAAGCCTGATTTTTCTGATGCTCTTTGGACACCAACACACACAGATACACTTAGATCATTACAAACAACCTAGAAGCACATCATTTACACACACACATACCCACATGTACATACCACAAACCTGGTTATACGTATTTTGCCAGGGACGCTTGGATTTACTTTCATCACTTTTAACGAAGGGAAACAGTTCCAATTGCATATAAATCGCATTTATATTCCAATGCAGAAATTTGTTTTGCTTCCACTGAGAAAATTCTAACAGCGGTTCTTAAAGAACTACAGCTAGCAAAGGGTAAACTCATAATTATCGTAACGCCCATAACAGCCTTAGAGGCTTTCACAAAAGTTAGAGTTTAAAATGTTAAAGCCCTCCATCCCAGATGGATACAATGGGCAACTTCCTGAACAGTTGGTGATGTAGACTTTGTCTTTGACCCTTCCTTGCAAACACAGGAATTTTTGCAGTATGAACATATCTATCCCATACCTTCTACTGTTCTGCCACTTGATCAATATAATATATATTATTTACACTGATGGTTCAGCTCAACCTGCTATAGGTTCTAGCCAGCAATATTCTGCGCCATTGTTATTGGTTCCATGTTGGATGGCAGTGTTCCACCTCAAACGACTCACGCAGTCCCATGAGGACTGCACAGCGCAGTTAGCTGAACTGAAGGCTTTATTACTAGCTCTTGAAAATACAACTCCAGATTTGCCACACTTATTTATAGTATGTTATTCATATTACTGTGTACAGTCTTTTAATGATTATTTATATTATTGGCAACAAAATGGATTCAATGACTCTGGTAGCATAATATAGCACAAATTGCTTTGGGTCAAAGAGGCAGACCTCAAACAGAGGCTGTCACGGGTTCATGTAATTCATGGACTGAGTCATCAATCAGCATGTGGGAGCACATGTTGTAGGAAATTCCATGGCTGATGAAGCAGCCAAATCTGCAGTCGCCACAGCTACGGTAGCAGCAATTACCATCTCTTAAATGCATATAGGTAACGGTATCTTGGCTGCCGTGAATGCATGTACACATGGCACGCCGCTACCTAAAGGATTTCTTTCTAAATTTTCCTATCACTTAAATGACCACAATCTACCTTTTGGAAAGATTCCTGGGGTTAGGGTTGGGGTTCGTTTGATACCCAACCAACACCGCAGATGGTCTTTAATTGTTGCAGCACACAAAGGTGTGGCTTCAGAAAATGCTGGAGTGGAGGCCACTATTTCTCTGCAACAGCAACGCTACTGGTGACAGGGCTTATACCAATAGGCCAAAAAATAAGTCCTGTGCTGCCACATTTGCCGATACAAAAGGGGATGATGGACGGAACGTTTGAGCCAATCAAACACTCACCCCCAGTCAACTGATCTGGGTTTAATCCATCATCATTCTTTAGCTCACTCCACCACCCCAGTTCAGACATGACCATATGCAAATCAGTCTGACCCTGTGCCTCATGGGAACAGTCCAGCCCGAACTGCCAAGCCATGTCTTCCTGGACCGGAAACAAGCATCCTAGGACGGTTTCTGGCATTCCAGCCGTCATCAGCCAGGCTTGCTTGAATCCAGTGGCAAAGTGAGCAAGGGACCCACGTCTGGGCATACCCCGCCAACTTAGGGCTGAACAAAGCTGATACAAAGGGATGATGGACGGAACGTTTGAGCCAATCAAACACTCACCCCAGTCAACTGATCTGGGTTTAATCCATCATCATTCTTTAGCTCACTCCACCACCCCAGTTCAGACATGGCCATATGCAAATCAGTCTGACCCTGTGCCTCATGGGAACAGTCAGCTCGAACTGCCAAGCCATGTCTTCCCTGGACCGGAAACAAGCATCCTAGGACCGGTTTCTGGCATTCCAGCCGTCATCAGCCAGGCTTGCTTGAATCCAGTGGCAAAGTGAGCAAGGGACCCACGTCTGGGCATACCCCCGACTTAGGGCGAACAAAGCGATACAAAGGGGATGATGGACGGAACGTTTGAGCCAATCAAACATCACCCCCAGTCAACTGATCTGGGTTTAATCCATCATCATTCTTTAGCTCACTCCACCACCCCAGTTCAGACATGGCCATATGCAAATCAGTCTGACCCTGTGCCTCATGGGAACAGTCCAGTCTAAAGAATGATGATGGATTAAACCCAGATCAGTTGACTGGGGTGAGTGTTTGATTGGCTCCAAACGTTCCGTCCATCATCCCCTTTTGTATCGCTTTGTTCGCCCTAAGTTGGCGGGGTATGCCCAGACGTGGGTCCCTTGCTCACTTTGCCACTGGATTCAAGCAAGCCTGGCTGATGACGGCTGGAATGCCAGAAACCGGTCCTAGGATGCTTGTTTCCGGTCCAGGGAAGACATGAAAGCTTGGCAGTTCGGGCTGGACTGTTCCCATGAGGCACAGGGTCAGACTGATTTGCATATGGCCATGTCTGAACTGGGGTGGTGGAGTGAGCTAAAGAATGATGATGGATTAAACCCAGATCAGTTGACTGTGGGTGAGTGTTTGATTGGCTCAAACGTTCCGTCCATCATCCCCTTTTGTATCGCTTGTTCGCCCTAAGTTGGCGGGGGTATGCCCAGACGTGGGTCCCTTGCTCACTTTGCCACTGGATTCAAGCAAGCCTGGCTGATGACGGCTGGAATGCCAGAAACCGGTCCTAGGATGCTTGTTTCCGGTCCAGGGAAGACATGGCTTGGCAGTTCGGGCTGGACTGTTCCCATGAGGCACAGGGTCAGACTGATTTGCATATGGCCATGTCTGAACTGGGGTGGTGGAGTGAGCTAAAGAATGATGATGGATTAAACCCAGATCAGTTGACTGGGGGTGAGTGTTTGATTGGCTCAAACGTTCCGTCCATCATCCCCTTTTGTATCGCTTGTTCGCCCTAAGTTGGCGGGGTATGCCCAGACGTGGGTCCCTTGCTCACTTTGCCACTGGATTCAAGCAAGCCTGGCTGATGACGGCTGGAATGCCAGAAACCGGTCCTAGGATGCTTGTTTCCGGTCCAGGGAAGACATGAAAGCTTGGCAGTTCGGGCTGGACTGTTCCCATGAGGCACAGGGTCAGACTGATTTGCATATGGCCATGTCTGAACTGGGGTGGTGGAAGTGAGCTAAAGAATGATGATGGATTAAACCCAGATCAGTTGACTGGGGTGAGTGTTTGATTGGCTCAAACGTTCCGTCCATCATCCCCTTTTGTATCGCTTTGTTCGCCCTAAGTTGGCGGGGGTATGCCCAGACGTGGGTCCCTTGCTCACTTTGCCACTGGATTCAAGCAAGCCTGGCTGATGACGGCTGGAATGCCAGAAACCGGTCCTAGGATGCTTGTTTCCGGTCCAGGGAAGACATGGCTTGGCAGTTCGGGCTGGACTGTTCCCATGAGGCACAGGGTCAGACTGATTTGCATATGGCCATGTCTGAACTGGGGTGGTGGAGTGAGCTAAAGAATGATGATGGATTAAACCCAGATCAGTTGACTGGGGGTGAGTGTTTGATTGGCTCAAACGTTCCGTCCATCATCCCCTTTGTATCGCTTTGTTCGCCCTAAGTTGGCGGGGTATGCCCAGACGTGGGTCCCTTGCTCACTTTGCCACTGGATTCAAGCAAGCCTGGCTGATGACGGCTGGAATGCCAGAAACCGGTCCTAGGATGCTTGTTTCCGGTCCAGGGAAGACATGGCTTGGCAGTTCGGGCTGGACTGTTCCCATGAGGGCACAGGGTCAGACTGATTTGCATATGGCCATGTCTGAACTGGGGTGGTGGAGTGAGCTAAAGAATGATGATGGATTAAACCCAGATCAGTTGACTGGGGGTGAGTGTTTGATTGGCTCAAACGTTCCGTCCATCATCCCCTTTTGTATCGCTTTGTTCGCCCTAAGTTGGCGGGGGTATGCCCAGACGTGGGTCCCTTGCTCACTTTGCCACTGGATTCAAGCAAGCCTGGCTGATGACGGCTGGAATGCCAGAAACCGGTCCTAGGATGCTTGTTTCCGGTCCAGGGAAGACATGGCTTGGCAGTTCGGGCTGGACTGTTCCCATGAGGCACAGGGTCAGACTGATTTGCATATGGCCATGTCTGAACTGGGGTGGTGGAGTGAGCTAAAGAATGATGATGGATTAAACCCAGATCAGTTGACTGGGGGTGAGTGTTTGATTGGCTCAAACGTTCCGTCCATCATCCCCTTTTGTATCGCTTTGTTCGCCCTAAGTTGGCGGGGGTATGCCCAGACGTGGGTCCCTTGCTCACTTTGCCACTGGATTCAAGCAAGCCTGGCTGATGACGGCTGGAATGCCAGAAACCGGTCCTAGGATGCTTGTTTCCGGTCCAGGGAAGACATGGCTTGGCAGTTCGGGCTGGACTGTTCCCATGAGGCACAGGGTCAGACTGATTTGCATATGGCCATGTCTGAACTGGGGTGGTGGAGTGAGCTAAAGAATGATGATGGATTAAACCCAGATCAGTTGACTGGGGGTGAGTGTTTGATTGGCTCAAACGTTCCGTCCATCATCCCCTTTTGTATCGCTTTGTTCGCCCTAAGTTGGCGGGGGTATGCCCAGACGTGTGTCCCTTGCTCACTTTGCCACTGGATTCAAGCAAGCCTGGCTGATGACGGCTGGAATGCCAGAAACCGGTCCTAGGATGCTTGTTTCCGGTCCAGGGAAGACATGGCTTGGCAGTTCGGGCTGGACTGTTCCCATGAGGCACAGGGTCAGACTGATTTGCATATGGCCATGTCTGAACTGGGGTGGTGGAGTGAGCTAAAGAATGATGATGGATTAAACCCAGATCAGTTGACTGGGGGTGAGTGTTTGATTGGCTCAAACGTTCCGTCCATCATCCCCTTTTGTATCGCTTTGTTCGCCCTAAGTTGGCGGGGTATGCCCAGACGTGGGTCCCTTGCTCACTTTGCCACTGGATTCAAGCAAGCCTGGCTGATGACGGCTGGAATGCCAGAAACCGGTCCTAGGATGCTTGTTTCCGGTCCAGGGAAGACATGGCTTGGCAGTTCGGGCTGGACTGTTCCCATGAGGCACAGGGTCAGACTGATTTGCATATGGCCATGTCTGAACTGGGGTGGTGGAGTGAGCTAAAGAATGATGATGGATTAAACCCAGATCAGTTGACTGGGGGTGAGTGTTTGATTGGCTCAAACGTTCCGTCCATCATCCCCTTTTGTATCGCCACATTTGCCAGCAGTTCAACAGTAGCATGACGCAAACATGCCTGTTCATTTCCAATCAGCCCTTTGGCTGTGTTTATTTGGATTATTTTGGTCCCCTTTTTTCAGACACTGCATTCAAATTTATTTTGGTTGCAGTTGATTCTTGCTCTAGATTCCTCTGGGTTTTGCCACAGCATTCGACTGACGCTTAAACTGATTTTAAAGACTTGTATGTCTTTATATGGACATCTACCACAAAAAGAGAAGGGGGGTCCAAGGGAAGACCTGCAAGGATTCAATCCCCAAAAGAATTACTGATAAACAACAAAGAAATCCTTGGGTCTAAAATGCCAAGACAAACAGGGAAGAGATACTAGAGATTATCTCAGGGGGCTTATGGGGGAATCCCTTTCAGGACGAAATCCCTCACCCACCATAGGTGGCATGCTTCATCATCTGGGATTCTTCTCTTGGCAGAGACACCTAGTAGTGCCAAGGGCTACAACTCCCTCTCTGAGAGGAAGGAGCTCAGGGATGTTTTATTCCTACTCCGTTAGGATATACTAAATCCTGCAGGTGAGAAAAAACTTGTTGGGTGCAGTGGAACAAAAAAACACTGTTCGGGTAGTGATGTTAAAACTAGCTAACGAGAGTGACACAGCTACCTTTATTGGCTCATTCTCGGTGGCAGGATTAAAAAACAGTGCACCTGCAGTGTGAATTTATAACTGCATGTGTCAGACAAAAAAAACAGGTCTACATGTTTCAGCCTTGAAGACCCAAGAAGGTGTCACGGCTGCTACTGCGAAAATTACACATGATTAGTGATGAAAATAATAAGAAAATTACAAGACAACACCAGTAATCTTACTGATTTGTGTGGTTGATTTACTGGTCGTACCTGTAGAGAAAGAAACATAAGCAACAAGAGAAATCAATTGAGTAAGTGACTCTAAACATGTTTGTGAACACTTTTCAAGGACCATGTGGGATAATATTATCGACACAGGTTTTTACCTCTTTTAGCACTTCTAATGACTATAAAAGTTGCTTGCAAAAAACAACAATAGATGGACAGAATGCAGAACAATGTCATACATTCACCCCAGTACAGATATCTGGGCCTAAATCCATCGTTTTTTTGTGCTCACCATGCCATTCCAGTTTGGACCCAGCCATATGCAAATCAGTCTTGACCCTGCGCCCAATGGGAACAGTCCAGCCCGAACTGCCAGGCCAGGTCCTCCCTGGACTGGAAACAAGCATCCTAGGACCGGTTTTGGGTTTCAGCCCTCATCAGCCAGGATAGCTTGACTCCAGTGGCATGGAGAGCACGGGACCCACGTCTGGGCATACCCGTCCCACTCGGGGTGACAAATGCAAAAAACAACAATAGATGGACAGAATGCAGAACAATGTCGTACATTCACCCCAGTACAGAGATCTGTGCCTAAATCCATCGTTTTTTTGCTCACCATGCCATTCCAGTTTGGACCCAGCCATATGCAAATCAGTCTTGACCCTGCGCCCAATGGGAACAGTCCAGCCTGAACTGCCAGGCCAGGTCCTCCCTGGACTGGAAACAAGCATCCTAGGACCGGTTTCGGGCTTTCAGCCCTCATCAGCCAGGATAGCTTGACTCCAGTGGCATGGAGAGCACGGGACCCACGTCTGGGCATACCCGTCCCACTCGGGGTGACAAATGCTAAAAACAACAATTGATGGACAGAATGCAGAACGGATAAGGGGCCTCACCTGAACCTGGCAACAGCTCAGGGAAGGGGCACCGCTCTGAAAGAAAGGATGTTGGATGTGTCAAGTATATCGAAGTTTATTTGACATAGCTCCTAAAAGACATGGTTTAAAGAGAAATGATCACGTAAAAGCCTAGTGCACGGTGTGCTATTAGTCAAGGACTTAAGGAGGTAAGTCGTGTGGCCACCACCAGGTAAGTTGGACATGGTCTGGGGTGGGTGATGTAGATAGCGTCAAGAAATGAATTGGTGGGCCTGTCTGGAGATGCCCACTGGATGGCTCTGCAGGAGACATAGAAGCGTCACCCTAATAGGTACGTTGTAAACCTGATTGTGGTTCTTCTGTAGAAGAGGGCTGAAAGCACAGATATACAGTGCCTAGAGCCGGTGCTTCAAAAGTGTACCAGGAGTTTATGGGATCCCTGGGTGTACAGGTGCATTATTCTTCTCCATATAGGCGCGAGGGCAATTCTGTTGTGGAAAGAATGAACCAGGACTTAAAGCAGTCCTTGACACCTGGAGTATTAGGCACTGGGCGTGGTTGACTCCATCACCTCGATGGAGTTCAACAAGCTCTTAGAAATCTCCCAAAAAGATCTCTGGGTCAGCAGACCCCATACAAAGTACTCTGTGACATCAACACGCATGGTCCAGACCTTGATGTTCCAGATGTTGTGACGGCAGCTGCAACCTTTGACATAGAAATTCGTGGTGCTGTCTTGCAGGACCTACAAAAGTTCAGTGACTCACAGTCTAGTCAGCAATTGAAATCATTGTCCTCTTTGAGTGCTATTGTGAAACCTGAACCTTCCGGATGGCTTCTAAAAATTAGAGATTTCGTTAGAGAAAGGGATGCAATTAAAAAGAAGTTCAGACATTTGTACCATTCTCCACTGCCTCTCCTTGGCATTCAAGGCACCAGGACTGTCGTCATGCCTCCTTTTCCTGGTTCCAGTGATAAACGCTTTGTCTCCATTGAAAATGTCAAGCTACACCATGTGACGGATTCTAAACACCAGGCCCAAGCTGGCAACACTATTATACAGGACATTACTCTACAGCCCTTGAGCACCATCGAAGCTGTTCCTCCCCGGCTGGGGTCAACAAGTTCGAGGTGAGTGCTGTCCTGCCAGCTGCATTTTCAGCAGCAGAAGTAATCAATAATGGTCTTACGTTGGTGGATCCTCCTCTTTTGGATTTTTCAAGCCTGGTTACTGTTAGTCTCAAGCTTTTCAAATAAGTACATCCTAGTATTATATGGATCAAGATGATATTTCTTCAGACAATTTCTCTGTTCTACAGAAATCTCCAGCGCGGATTTGTGTTTTCATTTCATGGTCAAAGCGCACTTATCTAGTCCCACTTTGGATATATGTTTGGATCACGCTTTCTTTGATTGAATTTCTGACCGTTTTGTTCTTGCTGATAAATGGCCACCACATCCCCAAATTTTCTACCACAGAACTGGGTGACGGGGTGTTGGCCCCCCAGTCTTCTTCTCATCGAATGAATCGAGACTTGTCCCTCTTGAATATTTCATCTGTTCTGGTAATGGATGGAATCGTGTGGGATAAAGTTCCTTTCAACATATTTCGTACTACTAAGACCCTTCAGATACCATATGTATTTAAGGTTTCTATGGGTAATGTGAAAGTACCTGGTTTACATTCAGATATTTGGGATGTTGAAACTGTGAATTCTATGCTCTCAGAGTTGGAATACTGTACTGTTTTTGAGTCAGGGGACTTGTACCTTAATTCTGCTAATTATGCTGATATGTTTTGTTATCAACAATCCGGACATCATTTCTTGCACAGAACCAGTAGTCAGCGTACAGTGTTCAATTACCCACAGTGGGAACATTGTCCGACACCCCTGCAAGGGAGTCTCAAAACTTATAAAGATAAATTTACATATTTTTCAGGATATGATTCTGCTGATCCGATATCGTATTATTTTAAATTGACACCCACCTACGCAAAAAAATATATGCTCACACAAACCAAGCTAATATATATGGCTTTGTTTGTCAACCAGCTAGCCCTTAAAGGCTATGATTACTGGAAAGATGCAATTGAAATGAAAACTATTTGGAGAACCAAACCTTGGCAAGTTCAGGGGACGGAAACTTTGTATCCAGCATTTATAATTCCAACGCAAATGATTTTTCTGAATGATACCGTCCAGCAGACTACATGTCTGGGACTGGTAGAAATCAAAGAAATGAATGCTCCAAATATTCCCTCCATTTTCCACTTTGATAATTGGCAATACTTGACAAATTACACTGAAGAACAACTCAACAGCATGGTGCAAAATGGTACATTTAATTCCACACTAGCAGTTTCTCACAAGTGATTGTTATGGGCAATAGACACCAATCGTTTTCATGCTCTTTTTCTTAACTCCACACCTGGGTTTAAATCTAGCAAACCCGACCCACGATATTCTAAATCACAACATTCAGATATTGTTACCACCTATTCAGTGGAGAAACTGCGTCATCAATGTTTTCATTTTTCTTTTTTCCACTTCTAGAGCGCACGGCTACCCAACGGGTTTTCCAGTGCTAAGCATAGGTAGAGATGTCACTTTGGCCCTAAGTGAAAAAAAAGATTTAAATAACCAAGTTTTAAGGTGCTTATGAAATAGCATCAGAGAGGTACAGTGTCTTAAGAATTGCGGTAGGGCATTCCAAAGTTTAGGACCTAGGCATGTGAAGGAGCGACCTCCTGTGCGTGCCCCAACGAATTCTGGGCACGCAGCTTAAAGCCTGGTTTTCAGATCTCGGTCTCCGGCTGGAGTGATAGGGAGAGAGCAGGTCATGTATATAGTGAGGGCCCGAGAGCAGCTCTAGCTTTAAAGATAAAGCATAGAGTTTTAAATTGCATTCTCATTGCAATCGTAAGCCAGTGCAGTTCACAAAGAACAGGAGAAGCTGAAGCATAGTTCGGAAGCCGGGAAAGGATCTTGCAGCTGAGTTCTTCACCACCTGCAACCATCGAATGCAGGCCTTGTCAACTCCCAGGAAGAAAACAGTACCGTAATTCAATCATGAGAGTATCAGGGCCTGAATCAATGTTCTTTGTGCCGAGTGAGGAATAATCCAAATAATCTTCCTCACCCACTTCATCACAGTGAAACAAGTGGATGCCGCTTTGGCCACCTGGGGACATATAGACAGAGGTCCGTCCAGCCAAATACCGGACTTTTAACTTTGGGGGATAAAGTTGGAAGAGCCCCCAGAGACTTCGGCCAATGTTGTGGACCCCTAGAGCTGTGGGTTCCTACCTAAAACCATAACCTCCGTTTTATCACTATTAAGTTTAATCGAGTTGCTTTCCATCCAGGAAGCAACTCGTCTTAAACCGAGGTGGTTGGAGCATTCCATGCTAATTGCAGTGAAACAACATCTTTCTCTCCTGTCAGAAGAAATAAAGTTGTAAAATGTTTTAATAATAATTTATTATTAATGGCAGGTCAATGTTAAATTCAAACCTCCCTGTGCATTTCGGGTGAATTGGCTCATTGTATTTTTAATGCATCTAACACAGCTGGGATTGCAAAGTTTGTTAATATTGGAGGATCTGGCCTAGTTAACACTTTCCAAACTATATTTGGAGTAATACCAGCATTTATTCTCTCTATTTTCTCCAGTATGTTTGGAGGATTCCCCCTGCAGTTATTCCTCTTTTGCAGCATTTTGTTCCCATTTGTACTTCTCCACAAAGGATGTACCGCTGGAACTACAATAATTCCAGCGGTGTCGCGAACGCAAGCTTCACCTTTTCGATATGTCGCTGCTTCAAGAACTGGGCCTTGATTGGTCACTAACATTCCGACCAGTCTGGTTTATTTGCATGCAACCAGTGTTCCACTGCCTCTGGTGCCCCTTGAAATGGGCACTGGACATCTGCCTGGCATTGCCGACACCCACAACTGTGAACATTGAACTGTTGATGAGTCCCTTAATGACCCATTATCAGGACTGTTCTTTGGGTTTATGTCTTCTGCATAACCCCAGATATGAGCCAATCCTTCTTGAGGAGTTGTGCACTGGCACACGGATCATCATCACATTTTGGCTTTATTGATATGAACGCGGGTTACCCGATAATAATCTCAGCATCGGCTGAGAATGAGGATCATATCTGTTCTTTGGAACTAGTGACCTGGGTTGTAGAACAATCATCCTCCGCTGAGGTGAACTCCTATTTGGAGTTCCTAGCCTTTGAATTGGCGAGTGACATCATAGATTCCTCTGGAACAATGTAAATAGGACATTTTTTATAAATTGACATATCTAGCATTCACGTTTTTAGGACACATTGGATCAGCATGCTTCAAGTTTGCTTATCTTATATTCCATTTATTTTTTATTCAGTCATTTCATATGCTAGTGTTTTGACCAAAGGGAAGGGGTTGTGTGTTTCCAATGTTGTTTTCCCTATGTTAGCTTAGCTTTTGCATTATGGAGGCCTTTGCTTTGCATATGGTACAAAGTGTCACGCTTGTTTTTGTGCCACGTTATAATTTGTACATAGTCAGCACATATGTTAGTCATATGTTTCTCATCCTGGGATTTTGTCTGAACAGCCTGAGCATAGTCAAACAACCTCACTCCTTGTTATTCATTATGGCCGACACTAGCACTTAGACATAATAAACACATCCAGCTGCTGTTTTGAATGTACACATTTTTGTAATATAACTGGGAACGGGTGGTTCAAAAACTCAGAGAGTCGAGGTTCTGCAGATGAGAGAGCTGTGCCAGCTGAGCTGTAGATCCATCTGCTGTATGTGCTAAAGTTCAGGTCCACCATCAGAGCCCAGAGATCTTTTTTCTATAATCTACAACCACCTAGCTTCGGTAGAGAGGTTGGGGTTAGGCAATATAGCATGACAGGACTGTTCATAGTATATGGTCTGTTAAGTATGCTTTTGATATTATTGGCATGCATCTGCCTTGTATTACATATTAGAGCACATTTGTTTAAATAAACATTATAAAGTGTGTTTGTGTCTCGACTTTGGTATCTCAGATTCTTTTTCTCCTCCACTACAGATGCCTCATACTGCTTCTATGACAGCTGCAAGAATGGCTATTGTTCATCTGGCAAATGTGTGTGTGACTCAGGATACACAGGATCAAACTGCGATGAAGGTAAGAAAGGGTGTTATAAATTGACCATACATGCCCATTGTTGTATTAGCATTTATATAGCACTAACTTAGTTAGGACATTACTTGGGGAATGGGAGACAATCATGTACAACAAGTGAGAAGGTGCACAAGTACACGTTTTTTTTTTTTTTTTAAATAGCGCAAATTGGACCCAAAGGTATCGGGTATCAGAGCGCTTTACATGAGCACCATTTGTTTTATTTGTTAGGCACGGGGAGATTAAGTGATTTACCCAGAATCACAAGATGTTGAGCGCCCCTGCCGAGACTCGAACCTGGTTCCCCAGATTTGAGATCGACTGCCCTAGCCGTTAGGCCACATCCTCTCCCCAAAATTGCATTGCATCGTACATTTTTAGGCGCAGGAAGATTAAGTGATTTGCCCAGAATCACATTATGTTGAGGCAAGCGCTGTGGCCGGGATTTGAAAATCCCAAGTTCCAAAGTCAGCTGTTCTAGCCACATCTCCCTGAACACACAGCAGTATACTAGCCATTCATTAAACATATACCTAGATCAAAATACAACACATCTTAAAAGAGAACATACATAGTTACAAATACTATACATGTTATGCCAAATATCTATGTAGAGATCTCTTAGTACTAACTCACTGGGTAACTGCCAAATGTGACACTGTGTCCAGTATGGAATGCAGTCTGGCACTGCCCTATCATTTCATTTTTATATTCTGGTGTTATTCACAGAGATTGTATCAATGTACATTATATGATAAACTAAAGTAACTACTATTTAATGTGCTATTTGCAAACAACATTTAACCTTGCAATATTAATGGCATTGAGTGAACCAATTCTTTCTCTTTTGTGTGAAATTACACCATCTGTACTAAAATTATGACTTGCAATGGTTAGTACATATTGCTTCTCACTTCTAAAGCACCTATGGGTTTATTTAGAGTTTGGTGGATGTGAGATAGCTCCCAAAAGTAGGTGGATGTCTCATTCACCCTAGTTTGAGTGTCCAGCCATGTATACACTATGAATAGGGTGGATTGACATCCGTTGGTCTTTTTTGGTGGCTGTTCAGCAGCTAGTCTGAGTCCAAATATCCCCATGGTTCTTATCAGTTATAGCGGAATGCAAATGCATGGTTGCCTAGTACATGGCTGCTCTAATAATGTCTTTTAAATCTCAGGTCCCATGTCTGATAGCTCCCTGTGTCCAATTTCTGGGCTACACTATCTCTCCCACTAGCATAAATGCATTTAGTACTATGGTAGTTTGTCTTCTAGAGCCTTCTGTCACCAGGCGTATCGTTTTTACTCTTGCATCTTAAATGTTGTTCTTCCCTACAAGTGTCTCCTTTGTATCAGGTTTTGTAAGATGCAATATGACCAGGAACACAATCACAATCTAATATATTTGATCAGCAGATGAGGTTTTTTTCATAGGTTGACAGACAATAGTCCAATATCGAACAAAAATATTGTCATTCTTCTTTTCAAAACCCATCACAAATGCATGTATGTTTCTCAATTGTCAATGATCACTGAGAGATGTGGTTTCTCCCCCTACACACCCTGATTACCTGTATACAAGTATTGCTATTTGAAATTACAATGCAGATTTTACTCAATTCTATGTTGTTGTGAATGAGCTGAAGGAAGAACTTTTCTGGGGAAGTGTTATGGACCCCAATGTACCCCGATGTAGGCCTAGGTAGTTGCGCAACCTTTTACCTACATTTGTCCTAATATTGTTCTACATAACGGATCCGGTGCTGACCTTTTTCATCTATTTAGGTGCCGCATAAATGTTGTGTGATTTTCTCCAAGAACTAGCCTCATTTAATATACATGAGGATTCTCAGTATCACAGCAGGTTTACCATCTTCTGCATAATAACTTTGTTTAAGGGTCACTGCTATCGTCATCCTTGGCCGAAATGCCCACAAGTACCCTGACACATCTAGGTAGAGCCCCTGAGGGTACCTTTTGGGTATTTAAGTACCACATCTTCGCTGGGTAAGCTAGAGGAGAAAAAGGCATCCATGCCGACATGCTGACACGAGGTGCTGAGGTCCCTGCACGCGGGACACTCCAGCATGCTGTGGTCTGACATCCCTTGTGGGATGTCCAACTCGAGACCAAGATGGGGTCCTTTGTTCTCACATATCAGGTAATCCTAGGGGGATTCTTGGCTATACACCTACATACATGCTAGGTACACTTAGGTACATCTAGTTAGGTTTAGCATCGTAGGAGTACGCATTAGTACTGTCATGTATACAAATTCCTGCATATATTCATTGTTTTAGCACTATGGTAGAATTCTACCTTTTCTTTACTCCGTTGGTGCTTATAACCGTATACATATGTTTCTGTCTAATGGTTGTTGCAGCACACGTATTTTATACTAGAATGACACTGGTTCAATAAATGCTTATTGAAAACGTCCCCACCGTTTATTCTGTGTATCTCTCTGAGACCAAGGGAACATGAGTGACTGAGCGAAAAGTACTGCACTGTTTCCACGATCACTGAGGGGTCAGGCTTGCCATGTTCGATAGTTGCCAGAAACTATTCACTCCTTAGTAAGAGGGGCTCATAGTGGCACTGTGAGCAAGCTGGTCTACAGACTGACATATCCTTCGGGGGTGTCTGGAATCAGTCTGGACACCAATCCCTTAGTTTATGTTGTCTAAATGCACAGATCCTATATAGATTTGTAGGAACTACACAACAGAAGCCCAACAGAGTATTTTGACGAGTCTTGATTGGATGAGTGCATTGATCACCAGAATACATAGGCAGGGATCAATGCAGAGTCTTTTTCTGGATGCCATATTCAGTGAAACAGGGGTGAGTGATATCCATGGCTGTTTCTCAATAGATAGAATGCTATCTACCAGAACATCAAGACTGGGCACTACTGTAGAGGACGCAGGCATTTCTAGTTTGGCCAGCAATTTGGCCTCAGACCCTGTAGAACATGTTTAATGTGAAGTACATGTTCTGTTGGATCTTTAGAAAATACAAGAATGTCATCCAGAAAGACAACCATGTTCTGAGTATTAAATCTGAAAAGACTGCGCTCATATCGCACTGGAAGACAACAGGGGCACTACGAAAGTCAAATGGCATCACAGGGTATTTGAGATGGCCAAGTTGTACTCTAAATACTGTCTTCCACTCATCACCTCATCGGATCCAGATCAAGTCATGACAGATGAGGAACTACTTACTCAACTCACAGAGTTAATAAAAATCTACAGACAATTGGTCCAATATGTCATGCGGACTTTCACAGTCCAACCACCATTAACAATTCCAAATCAAACTCCTCACCAGGGGAATACACAAAAAATTACACCACAGACTCTATACACAGTCATGGGTAAAATGCCCACAAAACGTGAGCAAATTCCATTCTGGATAGCTCAAAAAATTACTCAAATCGAAGCAGTATTTCCAAATACTAGCCCACATGAGAAACACAGAATCCTAACCATCAGTTTACCGATGGGGATCACACCACAACTGGAAGACTGCACCACTTGGGGCTCAGTCTTTGCTGCCATCTATACTAAAACACACGGCATTCCGTCAATTGCGGTAATACCTGATGTCCTGAAACAAATTCAGAACGAATACGGGGCAGAGCCTGCTCTAAATTTAGGTATGAAATTACTGAAAAATTTCGATCAGGTCTCAACAATAATATTATCTAATATTAAAGGGGAGGCAGCAGCAGTGGCGATCCGCCAAAAATTAAGGGAATTTGATGTTACAGAACATCAAACAGAGCTACCCAGAATAATAGAACAATCTTATGCAGAATTAGGCAGAGATAGTTTGGGTGGACGACCAGTGAAGCCGAAACTATCTGAAAGTCCCGAGAAGGACTCAATTAAACAAACTCCTACATCTTCTAAAAAGAAGTGGGAGACTAATAAACAAAATTCAAACGAGAAACGTTCTCAATCCCGAGGTAGGTCTACTCAAAAGGAGCCCTCTGAAAGGAAGTATAACCTCAGGAATAGGGATAATTTGAGAAAACCTGATAGGTATCAAGATACTGATACACGTTCCTCTCGTCCCTTTCAGGTCTCATCACAGACTTCGGAAAGAAGAGGACGAACAGAACATAGAGAAGAACGCGTGAAATCGAAAGAAGACAAACACGCTCCAAAAACTAAAGCAAAACCTCAATTCTCCAAAAAGAAAGTAGCAGGTCTGAAGATCAGACATGCCGAGAATACTGAGAACACAACTCAAGAACGGAGAATGGGCTCAGACAATGCTGGACAGTGCAGCAGAAGTCACAATAGCTCGCCAGAACCTGAAGGAACTTCTGGAGATAGTGGACTTGAATGAGTACATTACAGTAGAGACTGTAGACACTAGGGTTAGTACTCCACAAAAGTTATATGACATAACACTCCGGATGGAGGGAGACAAGCCAAGACAGGTGAAAGCACTTTTTTAGGAAAGACTATCAAAGGGCTATGACATACTTCTAGCAGAAAAAGACTGGCCACCACAATTTGTCCGGGAGTGCCCACATGGCGAGGACATTATTATGCCTGCCTTCTCCAACCATATTCCAATACACCTAAAATATACATATGCCAGGAAATGGGCAGTGGCCCAGGCCCCAGCATTATATAAAAATCATGTAGGGTGGGATGAGGACTCCCCTCACCATAAAATACATCTGAAACATGAACCAACTGCACAAAGGCAGTACCCAATAAAGCAAGAAGCTAACAAACAGGTCAGGGAGATCTTAGATCAACTTGAATACCAAGGGGTGATTGAAACATGCACCTCCTCAATGAACAATCCTTTGTTTCCTGTCTCCAAACCAGACAATACATATCGTCTAGTTTTGGACTACAGACACTTAAACACTTGTTCTAAAACTTTTGCAGTGCAAAATGCACATAGCACAGCATTAATGAATAACATTGTGCGTAAAAAATACAAAACAACATTAGACATCTCAAATGGTTTCTTTTGTCAAAATATAGCACCTGAAAGCAGGTACTTAACAGCATTCTCCATAATGGGGACCCAGCGTCACTTTTGTCGACTCCCACAAGGGTTCAAGAACAGCCCAGGTTTATTCTCAGCGAGGGTAACGGAGTTACTACAAATTTATGACAATGAGGCATTGTCTTATGTCGATGACATCTATCTGACAGACGATGACCTGGAAAAACACTTGAACAGGGTGAGCACCATTATACTGGGTTTCGCCTCTGAGGGCTACAAGTTCAACTTTAAAAAGTCCCGAATTGCCCATCTCAATGTCCTATTTTTGGGATATGAGCTTTCAAGTGAAGGCAAGAGCTTGGCAGCTAACTTTCTAGAGAAATGTGCGCTGCTCCAACCTCCAAAAACGCTAAAAACTTACAATCCATCCTGGGTTTCCTAAACTTTGGAAGAACATACATTCTAAATTACGCAGAAAGGGTTAAACCTCTCTACGCATTAATCAAACCTGATTTTTCAATCAAAAACTGGACACAGGAACACACAGAAATTTTGCGTTCACTCCAGGCTAACATGTTAGCAACAAATCACTTACAAACACGCATAAGTCAACGAAATTTGGTGATCCGAATAATTTCTGGTCAATGTGGATTCACCTACTTAACCTTCAATGAGGGTGAGAAAATACCAATCGCATACAAATCCCATTTGTACACACAAGCGGAAATGCGCTTCAGTTCAACTGAAAAAATTCTGACAGCAGTTCAAACCGCTGTAGCAAAAGAAAGAGCCTTAGCCCAAGGGAAACGCATTATTGTCGTAACCCCAGTACCAGCTTTAGAAGCGGTCACAAAAGCAAGCATTCCAAATGCTAAAGCATTACATCCAAGATGGATACAATGGGTTAATTCTCTTGCTGCAACAGATGTTGAATATGTTTTTGATCCAGATTTAAAAACACAAGCATTCCTCCAATATGAACAAGAATGCCCTCTGCCTACTGAGATTCTGCCTCTCGATCAGTACGAATTCATAATTTACACTGACGGATCCGCACAGCCCGCAACAGGGAGTAAGCAAGCTTACAGTGCAGCGTGTGCAATCGTTAAAGGACGCATGCGAAATGGCATCTTCAGACCTATGGTCACAAAAACTCAATCTCTAGGAGATTGTACAGCTCAGCGAGCTGAACTACAAGCATTCAAACTGGCACTTGAAAGTACAGATCGAGAATTCCCCACACTAATAGTGTGTGATTCCTTTTACTGTGTTCAGTCGTATAATGACTATATACGAAACTGGCTTGAAAATGGATTCAAAGATGCGAAAGGTGGCACAATAAACCATAAAATGCTTTGGGAACAAGTAGTTCAGTTGAAAAACGAACTACCAAAGGCTCACGTGATCCACACACTGAGTCATCAAAGTGATGGCGTTCACGCGTTCAGGAGAAGTGTGGCTCAATGGTTAGAGCGGCAGACCCTGATGCAGAGATCTGGCCCGGGACCAGGGTTCAATTCCCGCCTCGGCGGGTCTTGGGCTCAATTTCCTCGGACCTGATAATTCTCGCCTCGGTGCCTATTCTAATCATGGGTCCCACTCTGCAACTCTGGGCAATAGCTTGCTTAATCTCCACAACGGCCCCAACAGCGCTGGGATGCCTGGCTTCACCCTGGGGGTGCCCAGGAGAGGACATTTCACAGGGAAAAGCCAGGAAGGGTTCCACAGCGGTATGCATACAGCGCCTGGACACCCCTTTGGGGGTATGGGTGCGCTTTACAAGTACAAATTTCATTCATTTCACGTTGCAGGGAATTCATTGGCTGACGAAGCCGCAAAGGGGGCTGTTCAGACGGCTTCCGTAGCTGCGATCACTCGTTCAAAAACAAAAATAGACGGTGAGATAATGTTGGCTGTCAATGCTTCAAGCAAGGGCAGCAGTGCAGCGTTACCAAAAAAGTTTCCACTCAAGTACTCTTATGTAATTGATGCGAACAACGTTCCTTTTGCTCGAATCCCTGGAGTGGGGGATAGGGTAATACCAAACAAGGAACGCAGATTAGGACTAATCCTAGCAGCACACGAAGGGATAGCTTCTTCCCATGCAGGTGTTTCTGCAACAGTATCTTTATTCAAGCAAAGGTATTGGTGGCCAGGCATTCGGAAACAAACTAAGAACTATGTTTTAGAATGTGATATTTGCCAACAGATGAAAGTCTCAACAGTGAAACGTCCTGCGCAGACACCATTGTTAATTTCAGACAAACCATTAGCTTGTGTTTACCTGGACCACTGCGGTCCCTTGCAAAGGGACGGTAATTATAAATATATCATGGTTGCAGTGGATTCATGCTCTAGGTTCCTATGGTTATGGCCTCAGCACTCGGCTGACGCTCGAACTGTTATAAAAGATTTGCGAGTCTTTATCGGCACATACGCAATAGGCACGCTACATTCTGACCAGGGTCCTGCGTTTAGCTCTCGGGCTTACAAAGAAGCCATGGCCAGTCTGGGCGTTGCATTGCGGTACTCCTCTCCATTCCATCCTGAGGGAAATTCGGTTGTGGAAAGGAAAAACCGGGACATAAAGCAGTCTATAACAGCTAGGGTATTCGGTTCGGGTGATGGGTGGGTCAAACACCTCAATGGGGTTCAGCGCTCATTGAACAACCTGCCAAGAAGTTCTCTAGGGGGGGGTCACTCCGTATGAGGTCCTATTTGGGACAAGAATGTGGGTACCAGACCTTGAACACGTAGGCACCGTGGTGGAAAGTAAACAGTTTGATATCAAAGATTGTTTGGCTGTTTTACAGGAACTGAATAAACTAAGAACGAAACAAAGCAACGTATTCCTACAGCCAACCACCACTGGGGAAACATCGGCGGTCCCAGCAAGGCCTGTCTGGATTCCAAAAGTTGGGGATCTAGTCAGAGAAGAGATTGCGGACAAGAAGGAATTTGGACCTTCTTACAGACAACCAGTACCTGTTCTAGCAGTTCAAGGAACAAGAACAGTACTTCTGCCGCCCCTTGCTGGAAGAAAGGAGAAAATATTTGTGTCCATCGACCTCATCAAACCACAGTATGTGGCCAATACTAAATAGTAGGCCTCGTGGACTCCGACCTTGTAGCAGGCGCACTCCTCTCGCTACTATCCAAGAGATTCAGACTGAAAGACTGATAACTATCGAGAATTCAGCTGTAACTGATGGAGGACTAAGCAACAACGCTATGGAACTCATCCCTCTTGACAACCAAGTAACAGTTCGTCCAAATACACCTGTCTACACCAACGTGGCACGTGATGAACTGGTTCCTGTGATTTCTACAAATCATGATGCAATTCCAACAATTGACAGAACTGCTTCTGGCTATTTCATTAACTTTGATACGTTCTCAGAAGATCCAAGTGAACCTGAAACGACGCCAGCATCATTCAAACTCAAGCAGCAAGTACAAGACTTTATTCACTTTCTGAAAAAGACTTACCTGGTTTCTCCATGGATTGAACTCTGGATTACATCTGGACTTTTTGTTTTCCTGCTCTGGCTAGCTTTGGTAACAACTGTGAGCGTGCTTATAAGTGGCCGATACATCCATGTGAACAATGAAGGAAAAGACGTAAAAGTACTTTTGAAACCTCATAAATCTTCCCATCGCGAAGCAAGAGACTTGTCATCAGTGAACATCACAGCCGTTCCTATACAGGATAGTATAGTGTGGGACAAAGCAGATTATGAAATTTTCGGCCCGACGGAACAATTGAACATTCCACATTTGTTTAAAATTTCACTCAGTGATTTAATTACGTCCAGTACCTATTCAGATGATTGGGACTTTGAGACTGTGAATAACATAATGTTTGACTTAGAAAAATCTGCTGCATTTTCTAAAAATGAATATTTAGAGGGTTCATCAGACTATGAACAAATGTATTGTTATAACCACCATGGTCATCATTATTTGCATAAAACTGCATATCCAAGAAATGTGTTTATGTTTAACCAATGGGAACATTGTCCTACACCACCAAAAGGTAGTTCAAAAACATTTGCTAGTAAGTTTCCATATCTTTCAGGTTAGAATACATCTGACCCAGAAACGTTTTACTACAAAAATGTAAACAAAGCAGGACTGAAAATTATGTTAACTAATACGAAACAGATTTACTGTGCAGCATTTATTGCCCAACTGTCTAGACAGGGTTTCGACTTATGGAAAGACACAATAGACACAAAAACTGTCTGGGGTACTAAAGATTGGCAAGTACAGGGTGTAGAAGCTTTATTTAGAGCCTGTATCATCCCTGAACAAATACTGTTTTTGAATGAAACCATCCAACAAACATCTTGTCTTGGATTAGCCAAGATCAAAGAGATGAAAACATCTTCTGTGCCAACACCTGCCAGTGATAACGATACAAAGGCAGTGGTGACAGTTGACAATATACTACAACTCAACAGATCTAATCCTGATTGTAAAAAATGGTTGATCTGGCCCATAGACAAGAATAACTGTCAGGAAAGATTCCTGAATAAAACTTAGGGCTTTACTATTCATAGGCCAGACCCAAGATATGTCCAAAGACAACATCCGGGGGTAGTAACAACATACAGTGTAGGAAAATTATGCCTCGATTGGCTGCATAGGTCTACACTACAGGATGTGAAACAACACTTATCCTTACTTAAAGAGGACGCAGACCTTAGGGAATTCTTGCTTGGACCAAGAAAACCGCGTCAAAAACGTTTCATATATGCCGGCATTTATGCTGCCTATAATGAAGCATGGAAAGTGTCACAGATGGAGGCCGCAGAACGAATACGTGAACTTGATCATATTAATTTAGAGAAAACCCTCTCTGTGGTCGACAATGGGTTAACAACTTTGTCCTCCAGAATATATTCATTGGATGGCATTGTATCCTCTGCTATCGACATTCTAGAACAAGATTTGGCGATGTTACAACAAGGTCAATCTCAATTACGTTCTATAGTGTTATTGATCTGGACGCTGCAATCTTTGCGAGTGGGCTATGTGCCTTGGCGTTTCATCAACACGTCAGCTCTGTTTGCAGAATACAATCTAACTGATAAACAGATCGAATTGGCACAAAGAGGAGCAAAGTATACAGTGCTGAGCATTGAAAAACTGGAAAAATTACCTTTCAGAGTGGCAGAAAAACCAGCTACAGAATGGCTTATTCATGGCAAAATAACATTACCTGTGACTACTTTTCAGTTTCAGTATTGCCTCAGACAAATGCAAGCAGGCAAATATGAAAGGTTGGGTAAGGAATACATTAAGACATCTTGGGATTTACCGTATACATATAGATGTTGGAGTGGGGATCGTGAAGTGTTTTTGAGCGGTACAAACTGTAAACGTACACTGAGCGGTTCACTTATATGTCAGGACATTTCTTTAAAACGGGGCTTGTAATGGTCGTGTGGCAAATTTGTCTTGCCATCAGCAGGGTACACCAGCTGCTGTGATTAATCCAACGTTTGGACAACTTTCTAATGGGAGTTACCTCATGTTGAATGATCAGAGTTGCTGCGGCATGTTGCCAGGCATCCCATATCTAGTAACGGTCAACTCCAGGGTCACTTGCTGTATGCAAGTATTGTTTGCCCCAATAGACACAGTCAGGGAGTCGCCTCTATGGCCTTCGCTGAACGTCTCTTTTATAAGATTTGATACTTTGAGCAGAATGAAAGCCATGCTTTTACAGCAAACAGTGCCTTTGACCTCGGCCAAAGAAACCTATGATCTACAAGTAGCAAGGACTTCGGCTGAGATACAGACTTTAATAGGTACAAACTGCCCTATACATTTCATAGAAATGATAGGACGTATCTTTAACATGTCTGATACAACCGGAATTGTACATGTATTTAAGAGCATCTGCTCTGGTCTGTTAGCACCTTTCCAGGCAATACTTGGAATCATCCCGAACTTTGCACATTCGGTGTTTGGTGGCATACCATTAACTCTAGCACTTGTTGCCGGAATTCTATTTCTCTTCCTGCTATTGCGCTATGGCCAGCCTATTCGCAGACATCACTCCGAGCGAAATGGAGAAAGCTCTCCTTGAAAGAAAGTGCTGTGAGCGAATAGTACAGCTATTGGGCATGACTCGTCTACGGGACCTGAATACCACGTGGTTCCTGTCATTCAGACCAATCTGGCAAGATTGCATCTTACCTTTAGTACGATGCCTGCTATGCGGTGAAGAATGCGTGTTGGACACCTGTCTAACATTTCCGTCAGCTACGCCAACGGATGTCGATACTTTGCTGGTCCCGATAACAGCCCATGCTCTGTGTTGTCCCCAGTGGCTACCAATCCTGATGTCAGCATTCATTGAGATCTCACAGACGCTTCCGGCTGCTGCTGAGGTACGAGAAAGATCTACAGGCACACAGGTAATAACGGACGCGAACATTGCTGCAGCAACCTATGCTGGAAGCGATGCTTCCCATCTCTGTGCAATTAATCTTCTTCACGAGGTGTTCCAACTAACAACAACTACAGTGGCTGATGTTTTGTCTATAGAAATAGATGATCTCATGTTTACACCAGACCCGCAACCTGACTCTGATT
Source organism: Calotriton arnoldi (assembly GCA_963921515.1). Classification (NCBI taxonomy): domain Eukaryota; kingdom Metazoa; phylum Chordata; class Amphibia; order Caudata; family Salamandridae; genus Calotriton; species Calotriton arnoldi. The sequence goes on along the minus strand of CAWUFW010005889.1, from coordinate 941,075 downwards.
CAGCATACAGTGTTCCAGAGATGCAGTAACAATTTGGCCTTCATTTTTCAAAAACTTGGAACTCTACCAAATTTGAACTTTTGTCCCATTTTTCGAACGAAAATGACACTTCAATCTGCTTAAAGTAGAACTAGCCTTATAATACAGACTTCGCGGTACTTCCACGGACACTTAGTCATCTTGTGTGTCTAGAACAGTTCATTAATTTTCATGACATGAAATTACTTTGATTTTGTACAACTTATCGATAATTTTTGTCACCTGTATATATTATTGCTTGTTTCATTCCAATTGCATTGATTTTCATACTTTATGCCTGAAATGAAAAAGCATTGCTTAATATGTACAGTACCTTTTGCATTTTTAATATGTTTTTTAATGCTTTTAGGAAATATTTTTAATATGCAGTACTCCATTTTAATGTTTAGCATTTTAAATGTTTAGCATTTTAGTATTATCGTACACACGAAAGTGGAGTGGGTGTTGTATTCCTCTTAGGGTGTCCATAAACGGGCTTTCCAGTATCATGTCCTTATATAGGCACAATTCGCCCTGCCCTTAAATAGGCATAAAATCCCAGCCCTTATTTAGGCATTAAACCGTACACTCCAAATACAGGCATGGTCTCTGACATCCGTCCTTCTAACGTCACAACGAGTTCGTGAAGAACAGACCCTTAGGCTGCGGGAGTTTCCCTAGCCCAGGACTATTGATTTCTTCAAGGACTCATATATTATGCATGAACCATTATTCCTTAGGGGTTCATTCATGACGTTTTCCGCTGTCCGACTCACGTCAATGCTAATATTCTTAGGTGCTTCTCAGGTATAAATATACCTTCCCTAGCCCCTGTAAATCAGAGGAGACCTCGAATTCAGAGGCGCCCGTTTCCCGGCCGGACGCACTGAGAAGACGCTGTCATCCCTGCACGCAGAGAGTCCAGCTTCCAGTGATCTAACTTCCCTTGCGGGGTGTTGGAGTTCGAGTCTGGCAAGAGATTCCTACCTCTCTCATTCTTCAGGTATGGAGCTGACTAGAACCTAGAGGGACTCTTGGCATACTAGGCATACTAGGCTTAACATACTCTTAGTATACTATAGTAAGGAATACTTCACCTACTTCATACCTCTCCCTACACCTAGGACAGGTTAGGTACATTGGGGTAGAACTAGGTTAGAAACGCATCGTGTGAGTACTCGCATTTTTTAGTCTGTGTCATTTTATGTAAATGCATATATGCTAAAAAGATAATGCTATCGCAGTATTATTTATTTCTACTGCTCACTCTGTACATTATTTATCTCGCATACTGTCTTGTGATCGTAACAGCACATTTTGCTTACACCAGAAACAAGACTGTTCAATAAATCTTTTTATTGAAACGCCCGTCTGTTCTTTCTGTGTAACTTTGAGGAAAACTAAGCATGCACGACTGAGCTGAGTGAAATAGTTATCTATTGTTTCTACGACTCTGGGACACGTTCTGATTCTAAAGGGAAACAAAGTGGTCATGTTTTGCGGCTGCCAGAAACTACTCCCTTCTTGTCGTCAAGAAGTTTCTAGTGGCCTCTGAGCTAGCTGGCACAAGTAATTAAGTTTAATATACTCGATAGGGACATACTGACCTTAGTCCTATGTCAAACCTATAGGATATATTATTCCAATGCGCAGAGCCTATTAGGGAAATAGGAGCTACACTACAACACTGCATATAAGTACATCTTGGTTGCAGTGGATTCTGGCACACGTTTCATCTGGGTTTGGCCACAACGGAGTGCTGACGCTCGAAATGTCATAAGGGATTTGCGTGTCTTTGTGGGAATTTTTGCCTGTGGCAACTTCCATTCTGACCAAGATCCAGCGTTCGCCTCTAAGGCGTACAAGGACGCGATGGGGTCACTGGGGGTGAGGGTGAAATTTTCGTCTCCATAAAGGCCTGGGGGCAATTCGATTGTTGAACGAATGAACCGTGACTTAAAGCAATCCTTGACTGCTAGAGTCTTAGGTACTGGCAGGAACTGGCTGACCCACTTGTATACCGTACAACGTGCACTTAATAATCTCCCTAGAAGATCTCTGGGTGGGCGGACCCCATACGAAATGCTCTTTGGCGTACGAATGTTTGTGATCGACCTTGATGGTCTAGACATGGCGGCGCAATCCGCAATCTTTGATGTAGATAACCATTCTACTATGTTACAGGACTTAAAAGAAGCCCGAGACAAACTTGCAATCGAACATTTACCTTCAGCCACAGATGCTGCGTTGCAGATTCCGGTTGCCGGCTGGCTTCCGAAGGTTGGCGATCTGGTCCGAGAGAAGGTGGAGAACAAAAAAGAATTTGGTCCATCTTATCGTGCATCGGTTCCAGTCCTTGGCTTGAAGTGTACTCGTACAGTCATCTTACCACCGCTTCCTGGTCACAAGGACAACAGATACATCTCAGTGGACAATATCAAGCTACAACATCTGGCCGATCCTGAATAGTGTAACGCCAGCGGTCTCTTGTCCAGTCATTTCCCGGACAAATGTTTGTGGCCCTCCAGCCCACACGGTCACTGATGTTGCTATCGAGATGGTAGATTTGCCTGATCGCTTACTCGACTACCCGGATTCCCCCTGCAATGAGGAGACCGAGTATACCTACCCCGCCACCGAGTCGGTGGCTCACCTACCAACAACGCCACTGAGCCCAACACGTTATTCCTTTGACTCGGATTCCACCTCAGCACTTATCCCGTCCAGATTCAGTATTTTTGTATCCTGGTTCAGAGACAATTTTTTGATCCCACCATGGACATGCATCTGGTTGGTACTATTCCTGATTTTTCTGTTCATGTCCATTGGCTTTGTGACAGTTTTTTTCCTACTCATCAATGGTCACTATTTACCAGAACGCTCTGAAGTGAACTGTGTCGCTGGAACTTTGGCTCCGCATTCTTCTTCTCACATCATGAAGCGTAACCACACATTTGTGAACATTTCAGCTTTCCCAGTCGCTGATGGCATCGTATGGGATGCGGTAAATTTCCAAATTCATGGACCAACCGAGATTATTAATGTACCAAATGTCCTCCGTGTTTCAGTGGGTTATGTCATTAAAAGTAATATTCATTCTGACGATTGGGATGTGCATGCCGTTGAATCGTTATTTACTGATTTGAAATATTATGCTGCTTTTAATGCTGAAGATTTGTACATGAATTCTGCAAGTTATGCCGATTTATATTGTTACCAGCATTGGGGTAACCACTTTCTCCATAAACCAAGTACCCTGCGGGGTCCTTTTAATTACACCCATTGGGAACATTGTCCGACCCCTTTGCCAGGTAGCTCCCAGTCTCTTAGAAATAAGTTTACTTATTTTACAGACTTTTGTAGTGTAGCTCCTATTTCCCTAGTAGGCTCTGCGCATTGGAATAATATATCCTATAGGTTTGACATAGGACTAAGGTCGGTATGTCCCTATCGAGTATATTAAACTTAATTACTTGTGCCAGCTAGCTCAGAGGCCACTAGAAACTTCTTGACGAAAAGAAGGGAGTAGTTTCAGGCAGCCGCAAAACATGACCACTGTGTTTCCCTTTAGAATCAGGACGTGTCCCAGAGTCGTAGAAACAATAGATAACTATTTCACTCAGCTCAGTCGTGCGTGCTTAGTTTTCCTCAAAGTTACACAGAAAGAACAGACGGGCGTTTCAATAAAAGATTTATTGAACAGTCTTGTTTCTGGTGTAAGTTAAATGTGCTGTTACGATCACAAGACAGTATGCGAGATAAATAATGTACAGAGTGAGCAGTAGAAATAAATAATACTGCGTTAGCATTATCTTTTCAGCATATATGCATTTACATAAAATGACACAGCCTAAAAATGCGAGTACTCATACGATGCGTTTCTAGCCTAGTTCTACCCCAGTGTACCTAACCTGTCCTAGGTGTTGGGAGAAGTAGAAGTAGGTGAAGTATTCCTTACTATAGTATACTAAGAGTATGTTAAGCCTAGTATGCCTAGTATGCCAAGAGTCCCTCTAGGTTCTTGTCAGCTCCATACCTGAAGAATGAGAGAGGTAGGAGTCTCTTTCCAGACTCAAACTCCAACACCCCGCAAGGGAAGTCAGATCACTGGAAGCTGGACTCTCTGCGTGCAGGAATGACAGCGTCTTCTCAGTGCGTCCGGCCGGGAAACGGGCTCCTCGGAAGTCGAGGTCTCCTCTGATTTACAGGGGTTTGGGAAGGTATATTTATACCTGAGAATTACCTCAGAATGTTAGCATTGATGTTAGTTGGACAGCGGAAGTCGTCATGAATGAACCCCTAAGGAATAACGGTTCATGCATAATATATGAGTCCTTGAAGAAATCAATAGTCCTGGGCTAGGAAAACTCCCGCAGCCTAAGAGTCTGTTTTTTTCATGAACTCGTTGTGACGCTAGGGTGGACGGATGTCGGAGACCATGCCTGTATTTGGAGTGCACGGTTTATGCCTAAATAAGGGCTGGGATTTTATGCCTATATAAGGGCAGGGCGAATTGTGCCTATATAAGGACATGATTGTAGAAAGCCCGTTTATGGACACCCTAGGAAGTATACAACACCCACTCCTCTTTCGTGTGTTCGATAATACTAAAATGCTAAACATTTAAAATGCTAAACATTAAAATGGAGTACTGCATATTAAAATATTTCTTAAAAGCATTAAAAAACATATTAAAAAATGCAAAAGTTTCTGTACATATTAAGCAATGCTTTTCATTTCCAGCATAAAGGTCGAAATAAATGCAATTGGAATGAAATATAAAATGCAATATTTACATATGACGAAAATAATCGATAAGTTGTTCAAAATCAAAGTCATTTCCTGTCATGAAAATTAAATGAACTGTTCTAGACACACAAGATGACTAAGTGTCCGTGGAAGTAGCGCCAAGTCTGTATTATAAGGCCAGTTCTACTTTAAGCAGATTGAAGTGCCATTTTCGTTCGAAAAATGGGACAAAAGTTCAATTTTGGTAGAGTTCCAAGTTTTTGAAAAAATGAAGGCCAAATTGTTACCGCATCTCTGGAACACTGTATGCTGAATCAGAGTCAGTTTACGGGTCTGGTGTAAACATGAGATCATCTATTTCTATAGACAAAACATCATCCACTGTCGTTGGTGTAAGTTGGAACACCTCGTGTAGTAGATTGACCGCACAAAGATGTGAAGCATCGCTCTCAGCATAGGTCGCCGCAGCAATGTTCGCGTCCGTTGTTACCTGTGTGCCTGTAGATCTTTCTCGTACCTCAGCAGCAGCCGGAAGCGTCTGTGAGATCTCAATGAATGCTGACATCAGGATTGGTAGCCTCTGGGGACAACACAGAGCATGGGCCGTTATCGGGACCAGCAGAGTATCGACATCCTTTGGCGTAGCTGATGGATATGTTAGACAAGCGTCCAACACACATTCTTCACCGCATAGCAGGCATCGTAGAACAGGTAAGATGCACTCTTGCCAGATTGGTCTGAATGACAGGAACCAAGTTGTATTAAGGTCCCGTAGACGAGTCATGCCCAATAGCTGTACTATTCGCTCACGGCACTTTCTTTCAAGGAGAGCTTTCTCCATTTCGCTCGGAGTGATGTCCGCGAATAGGCTGGCCATAGCGCAATAGCAGGAAGAGAAATAGAATTCCGGCAACAAGTGCTAGAATTAATCGTATGCCACCAAACACCGAATGTGCAACGTTCGGGATGATTCCAAGTATTGCCTGGAAAGGTGCTAACAGACCGGAGCAAATGCTCTTAAATACATGTACAATTCCTGTTGTATCTGACATGTTAAAGATACGTGTTATCATTTCTACGAAATGTATAGGGCAGTTCGTACGTATTAAAGTCTGTATCTCAGCCGAAGTCCTTGCTACTTGTAGATCATAGGTTTCTTTGGCCGAGGTCAAAGGCACTGTTTGCTGTAAAAGCATGGCTTTCATTCTGCTCAAAGTATCAAATCTTATAAAAGAGACGTTCAGCGAAGGCCATAGAGGCGACTCCCTGACTGTGTCTATTGGGGGAAACAATACTTGCATACAGCAAGTGACCCTGGAGTTGACCGTTACTAGATATGGGATGCCTGGCAACATTCCGCAGCAACTCTGATCATTCAACATGAGGTAACTCCCGTTAGAAATTTGTCCAAACGTTGGATTAATCACAGCAGCTGGTGTACCCCGCTGGTGGCAAGACAAATTTGCCACAGAACCATTACAAGCCCCGTGTAAAGAAATGTCCTGACATATAAGTGAACCGGTCAGTGCATGTTTACAGTTAGTACAGCTCAAAAACACTTCACGATCCCCACTCCAACATCTATGTGTATGCGGTAAATCCCAAGATGTCTTAATGTATTCCTTACCCAACCTTTCATATTTGCCTGCTTGCATTTGTCTGAGGCAATACTGAAACTGAAAAGTAGTCACAGGTAATGTTATTTTGCCATGAATAACCCATTCTGTAGCTGGTTTTTCTGCCACTGTGAAAGGTAATTTTTCCAGTTTTTCAATGCTTTGTATACTTTGCTCCTCTTTGTGCCAATTCGATCTGTTTATCAGTTAGATTGTATTCTGCAAACAGAGCCGACGTGTTGATGAAACGCAAAGGCACATAGCCCGCTCGCAAAGATTTCAGCGTCCAGCTCAATAACACTATAGAACGTAATTGAGATTGACCTTGTTGTAACATAGCCAAATCTTGTTCTAGAATGTAGATAGCAGAAGATACAATGCCATCCAATGAATAAATTCTGGAGGACAAAGTTGTTAACCCATTGTCGACCACAGAGAGTGTTTTCTCTAAATTAATACGATCAAGTTCACGTATTCGTTCTGCGGCCTCCATCTGTGCCACTTTCCATGCTTCGTTATAAGCAGCATAAATGCCGGCATATATGAAACGTTTTTGACGCGGTTTTCTTGGTTCAAGCAAGAATTCCCTAAGATCTGCGTCATCTGCAAGTAAGGATAAGTGTTGTTTCACATCCTGTAGTGTAGATCTATGCAGCCAATCGAGGCATAATTTTCCTACACTGTATGTTGTTACTACCCCCGGATGTTGTCTATGGACATATCTTGGGTCTGGCCTATGAATAGTAAAGCCCTGAGTTTTATTCAGGAATCTTTCCTGACAGTTGTTTGTGTCTGTGGGCCAGATCAACCATTTCTTCCAATCAGGATTAGATCTGTTGAGTTGTAGTATATTGTCAACTGTCACCACTGCCTTTGTATCATTATCACTGGCAGGTGTTGGCACAGAAGGTATTTTCATCTCTTTGATCTTGGCTATTCCAAGACAAGATGTTTGTTGGACGGTTTCATTCAAAAACAGTATTTGTTCAGGGATGATACAGGCTCTAAATAAAGCTTCTATACCCTGTACTTGCCAATCTTTACTACCCCAGACAGTTTTTGTCTCTATTGTGTCTTTCCATAAGTCGAAACCCTGTGTAGACAGTTGGGCAATAAATGCTGCAGAGTAAATCTGTTTAGTATTTGTTAACATAATTTTCAGTCCTGTTTTGTTTACATTTTTGTAGTAAAACGTTTCTGGATCAGATGTATTATAACCTGAAAAATATGGAAATTTACTAGCAAAAGTTTTTGAACTACCTTTTGGTGGTGTAGGACAATGTTCCCATTGGTTAAACATAAACACATTTCTTAGATATGCAGTTTTATGCAAATAATGATGACCATAGTGGTTATAACAATACAGTTGTTCATAGTCTGATGAACCCTCTAAATATTCATTTTTAGAAAATGCAGCAGATTTTTCTAGATCAAACATTATGTCATTTACAGTCTCTAAGTTCCAATCATCTGAATAGGTACTGGACGCAATTAAATCACTTAGTGAAATTTTAAACAAATGTGGAATGTTCAATTGTTCATTCGGGCCGAATATATCATAATCTGTTTTGTCCCACACTATACCATCCTGTATAGGAACAGCTGTGATGTTCACTGATGACAAGTCTCTTGCTTCACGATGGGAAGATTTATGTGGTTTCAAAAGTACGTTCACGTCTTTTCCTTCACTGTTCACATGGATGTATCTGCCACTTATAAGCACACTTACAGTTGTTACCAAAGCTAGCCAGAGCAGGAAAACAAATAGTCCAGATGTAATCCAGAGTTCAATCCATGGAGAAACCAGATAAGTCTTTTTCAGAAAGTGAATAAAGTCTTGTACCTGCTGCTTGAGTTGGAATGATGCTGGCGTCGTTTCAGGTTCGCTTGGATCTTCTGAGAACGTATCAAAGTCAATGAAATAGCCAGAAGCAGTTCTGTCAATTGTTGGAATTGCATCAGGATTTGTTGAAATCACAGGAACCAGTTCATCACTTGCCACGTTCAATCAATCAGGAGTTTGTTAAAGCGCGACTACTCACCCGTAAGGGTCTCAAGGCGCTAGGGGCGGGGGGGGGGTGCAGGTTCCATTCCATCAAGGAGGGAGTCTGTCGAAGAGCCAGGTTTTGAGGTTTCTTGCGAAGATGGGGAGCGATGTTGTCTGTCTGAGGTGGAGCGGAAGGGCGTTCCATGCTTTGGCCACGAGGAAGGAGAAGGAGCAGCCTCCCGATCTGGTCTTTCTGGTGCGGGGGACCACGGCGTAGGAGAGCTGGGCTGATCGTAGGGTCCTTTGGGGTGCGTGGAATTTGAGTCGGCTGTTCAGGTATGCTGGTCCGGTGCCGTGGAGGGCCTTGTGTACGTGGGTGAGCATCTTAAAGGTGATTCTCGCCTCGACGGGGAGCCAGTGGAGTGTGCGCAGGTGCTGGGAGATGTGGCAGTGTTTTGGCAGGTTGAGGACCAGTCACGTTGGTGTAGACAGGTGTATTTGGACGAACTGTTACTTGGTTGTCAAGAGGGATGAGTTCCATTGCTTGGTTGCTTAGTCCTTCATCAGTTACAGCTGAATTCTCGATTGTTATCAGCCTTTCAGTCTGAACCTCTTGGATAGTAGCGAGAGGAGTGCGTCTGCTACTAGGTCGGAGTCCACGAGGCCTACTGTTCAGTATTGGCCACATACTGTGGTTTGATGAGGTCGATGGACACAAATCTTTTCTCCTTTCTTCCAGCAAGGGGCGGCAGAAGTACTGTCCTTGTTCCTTGAACAGCTAGAACAGGTACTGGTTGTCTGTAAGAAGGTCCAAATTCCTTCTTGTCCGCGATTTTTTCTCTGACTAGATCCCCAACTTTTGGAATCCAGACAGGCCTTGCTGGGACAGCCGATGTTTCCACAGTGGTGGTTGGCTGCAGGAATACGTTGCTTTGTTGCGTTCTTAGTTTATTGAGATCCTGTAAAACAGCCAAACGATCTTTGATATCAAACGGTTTATTTTCCACCCCTGTGCCTACGTGTTCAAGGTCTGGTACCCACATTCTTGTCCCAAATAGGACCTCATATGGAGTGACCCCCCTAGAGAACTTCTTGGCAGATTATTAAGTGCGCGCTGTACGCCACTGAGGTGTTTGACCCACTCATCACCCGAACCTAATACCCTAGCTGTTATAGACTGCTGTATGTCCCGGTTTTTCCTTTCCACAACAGAATTTCCCTCAGGATGGAATGGAGAGGAGTACCGCAATGCAACGCCCAGACTGGCCATGGCTTCTTTGTAAGCCCTAGAGCTAAACGCAGGACCCTGGTCAGAATGTAGCGTGCCTATTGCGTATGTGCCGATAAAGACTCGCAAATCTTTTATAACAGTTCGAGCGTCAGCCGAGCGCTGAGGCCATAACCATAGGAACCTAGATTCAGTATTTGCGGGAATGCCTTTGTCCAGTGGGATGAAGGCGAGTAGATAGCCTAATGCTGTCTAACAGTGGTGTCTGTACTGGGCTGCCGCATTCGCAGCATGGTGTCTGGTGGCTCTCTCGCTGTAATTTACAGTCTAAGCAGTTGTTGATGAATATGTGGATTTCAGTATTCATTCCAGGCCACCAGTACATCTCTTTTAATGTCAAAATTGTTTTAGAGATCCCTTGATGTGACAGACCCTCCCCAAATGTGTTTCATAAATCAAGGCTGCTCTTCGTTCCATGTTTGGAATCACCCTCTCCCCACTCCAGGGATTCGAGCAAAAGGAACGTTGTTCGCATCAATTACATAAGAGTACTTGAGTGGAAACTTTTTGGTAACGCTGCACTGCTGCCTTTGCTTGAAGCATTGACAGCCAACATTATCTCACCGTCTATTTTTGTTTTTGAACGAGTGATCGCAGCTACGGAAGCCGTCTGAACAGCCCCCTTTGGGGCTTCGTCAGCCAATGAATTCCCTGCAACGTGAACGCCATCACGTTGATGACTCAGTGTGTGAATCACGTGAGCCTTTGGTAGTTCGTTTTTCAACTGAACTACTTGTTCCCAAAGCAATTTATGTTTTATTGTGCCACCCTTCGCATCTTTGAAACCATTTTCAAGCCAGGTTCGTATATAGTCATTATACGACTGAACACAGTAAAAGGAATCGCACACTATCAGTGTGGGGAATTCTCGATCCGTACTCTCAAGTGCCAGTTTAAATGCTTGTAGTTCAGCTCGCTGAGCTGTACAATCACCTAGTGATTGAGTTTTTGTGACCATGGGTCTGAAGATGCCATTTCGCATGCGACCTTTAACGATAGCACACGCTGCACTGTAAGCTTGCTTACTCCCTGTTGCGGGCTGTGCGGATCCGTCAGTGTAAATTATGAATTCATACTGATCGAGAGGCAGAATCTCAGTGGGCAGAGGACATTCTTGTTCATATTGGAGGAATGCTTGTGTTTTTAAATCTGGATCAAAAACATATTCAACATCAGTTGCAGTAAGAGAATTAACCCATTGTATCCATCTCGGATGTAAAGCTTTAGCATTTGGAATGCTTGCTTTTGTGACCGCTTCTAAAGTTGGTACTGGGGTTACGACAATTATGCGTTTCCCTTGGGCTAAGGCTCTTTCTTTTGCTACAGCGGTTTGAACTGCTGTTAGAATTTTTTCAGTAGAACTGAAGCGCATTTCCGCCTGTGTGTACAAATGGGATTTGTATGCAATTGGTATTTTCTCACCCTCATTGAAGGTTAAGTAGGTAAATCCACATTGACCCAAAATTATTCGAATCAACAAATTTCTTTGACTTACGCGTGTTTGTAAGTGATTTGTTGCTAACATGTTAGCCTGGAGTGAACGCAAAATTTCTGTGTGTTCCTGTGTCCAGTTTTTGATTGAAAAATCAGGTTTTATTAATGCGTAGAGAGGTTTAACCCTTTCTGCGTAGTTTAGAATGTATGTTCTTCCAAAATTGAGGAAACCCAGGATGGATTGTAAGTTTTGTAGCGTTTTTGGAGGTTGGAGCAGCGCACATTTCTCTAGAAAGTTAGCTGCCAAGCTCTTGCCTTCACTTGAAAGCTCATATCACAAAAATAGGACATTGAGATGGGCAATTCGGGACTTTTTAAAGTTGAACTTGTAGCCCTCAGAGGCGAATCCCAGTATAATGGTGCTCACCCTGTTCAAGTGTTTTTCCAGGTCATCGTCTGTCAGATAGATGTCATCGACATAGGACAATGCCTCATTGTCATAAATTTGTAGTAACTCCGTTACCCTCGCTGAGAATAAACCTGGGCTGTTCTTGAACCCTTGTGGGAGTCGACAAAAGTGACGCTGGGTCCCCATTATGGAGAATGCTGTTAAGTCCCTACTTTCAGGTGCTATGTTTTGACAAAAGAAACGATTTGAGATGTCTAATGTTGTTTTGTATTTTTTACGCACAATGTTATTCATTAATGCTGTGCTATGTGCATTTTGCACTGCAAAAGTTTTAGAACAAGTGTTTAAGTGTCTGTAGTCCAATACTAGACGATATGTATTGTCTGGTTTGGAGACAGGAAACAAAGGTTAGTTCATGGAGGAGGTGCATGTTTCAATCACCCCTTGGTATTCAAGTTGATCTAAGATCTCCCTGACCTGTTTTTTAGCTTCTTGCTTTATAGGATACTGCCTTTGTGCAGTTGGTTCATGTTTCAGATTTATTTTATGGTGAGGTGAGTCCTCATCCCATCCTACATGATTTTTATATAATGCTGGGGCCTGGGCCACTGCCCATTTCCTGGCATATGTATATCTTAGATGCATTGGTATATGGTTGGAGAAGGCAGGCATAATAATGTCCTCGCCGTGTGGGCACTCCCTGACAAATTGTGGTGGCCAGTCTTTTTCTGCTAGAAGTATGTCATAGCCCTTTGATAGTCTTTCCCAAAAAGTGCTTTAACCTGTCTAGGTTTGTCTCCCTCCATCCGGAGTGTTATATCATATAGCTTTTGTGGAGTACTAACCCTGGTATCTACAGTCTCTACTGTAATGTACTCATTCAAGTCCACTATCTCCAGAAGTTCCTTCAGGTTCTGGCGAGCTATTGTGACTTCTGCTGCACTGTCCAGCATTGTCTGAGCCCATTCTCCGTTCTTGAGTTGTGTTCTCAGTATTCTCGGCATGTCTTATCTTCAGACCTGCTACTTTCTTTTTGGAGAATTGAGGTTTTGCTTTAGTTTTTGGAGCGTGTTTGTCGTCTTTCGATTTCACGCGTTCTTCTCTATGTTCTGTTCGTCCTCTTCTTTCCGAAGTCTGTGATGAGACCTGGAAGGGACGAGAGGAACGTGTATCAGTATCTTGATACCTATCTGGTTTTCTCAAATTATCCCTATTCCTGAGGTTATACCTCCTTTCAGAGGGCTCCTTTTGAGGAGACCTACCTCGGGATTGAGAACGTTGCTCGTTTGAATTTTGTTTATTAGATTCCCACTTCTTTTTAGAAGATGTAGGAGTTTGTTTAATTGAGTCCTTCTCAGGACTTTCAGATAGTTTTGGTTTAACTGGTCTCCCACCCAAACTATCTCTGCCTAATTCTGCATAAGATTATTCTATTATTCTTGGTAGCTCTGTTTGATGTTCTGTTACATCAAATTCCCTTAATTTTTGTCGGATCGCCACTGCTGCTGCCTCCCCTTTAATATTAGATAATATTATTGTTGAGACCTGGTCGAAATTTTTCAGTAATTTCATACCTAAATTTAAAGCAGGCTCTGCCCCGTATTCGTTTTGAATTTGTTTTAGGATATCAGGTAATACCGCAATTGACGGAATGCCGTGTGTTTTAGTGTAGATGGCAGCAAAGACTGAGCCCCAAGTGGTGCAGTCTTCCAGTTGTGGTGTGATCCCCATTGGTAAACTAATGGTTAGGATTCTGTGTTTCTCATGCGGGCTAATATTTGGAAATACTGCTTCGATTTGAGTAATTTTTTGAGCTATCCAGAATGGAATTTGCTCACTTTTTGTGGGCATTTTACCCATGACTGCGTATAGAGTCTGTGGTGTAATTTTTAGAGTGTTCCCCTGGTGAGGGGTTTGATTTGGAATTGTTAATGGTGGTTGGACTGTTAAAGTCTGCATGACATATTGGACCAATTCTCTGTATATTTTTATTAACTCTGTGAGTTGAATAAGTAATTCCTCATCTGACATTATGTCAAGTTCAGGATGAGGTGTGTAGCCGGCTAGAATCGGCCATGTTGCTCCTGGTCTACCTAGTGGACCGAGCCTGGTAATGTTTCTGTGATGTTTTAGGGCGCCTTTAAACCAGAGCTGATGCTCTTGGTATGTTAATGGAATCTCAATATCCTCGAAAGGAATGTATTCCTCTGGTGGTTCATCTTCTTTGTAGAAGTGAAATGTGTGATTTACGGGATTGGATTCAGGAAGTATTATCCATGAATAGAATACCACTGTCTGAAAGGATTTGTGTGCCTCTATCACGAAAACTGCTCTACCTACTCTCGGTGGTAGGCCATGTTTTATAAGTTTTAGAGTAATGGCTCTTCTTAAGTTTGGAGCGATGTCAATGACACCCTCCTCGGTTTCATTTAAACCGGTATTGTTAAAAAATGCTGGTTGGGCTGGATCAGCCGCAGCTCCACCGTTTCCGGCGTCTTCATTCATTTTGTTTTATGAAAAAATGTAGAACACATTTCAAGGAAACAAAGATAAGGTGCACAATATTTTGGGACACTGTATCCTTCAACGTTGAGCAAACCAAACAGCTAATATATAGGGTACTACCCTATGTAGCCGTGGCGGATACTTAACCCTGCCCACTCCAGACGTCTTTTGGAGTATATGGGTAGGGGTCTCTGAGAGAAAAAGAAGAAGCACGGCTGAGTTACTCAGTATCTAACGTTGAATTACTGCCTTACCAAACCGTTGGGCGCCATGTAGTGTAGCTCCTATTTCCCTAATAGGCTCTGCGCATTGGAATAATATATCCTATAGGTTTGACATAGGACTAAGGTCGGTATGTCCCTATCGAGTATATTAAACTTAATTACTTGTGCCAGCTAGCTCAGAGGCCAGTAGAAACTTCTTGACGACAAGAAGGGAGTAGTTTCTGGCAGCCGCAAAACATGACCACTGTGTTTCCCTTTAGAATCAGGACGTGTCCCAGAATCGTAGAAACAATAGATAACTATTTCACTCAGCTCAGTCGTGCATGCTTAGTTTTCCTCAAAGTTACACAGAAAGAACAGACGGGTGTTTCAATAAAAGATTTATTGAACAGTCTTGTTTCTGGTGTAAGTTAAATGTGCTGTTACGATCACAAGACAGTATGCGAGATAAATAATGTACAGAGTGATCAGTAGAAATAAATAATACTGCGTTAGCATTATCTTTTCAGCATATATGCAATTACATAAAATGACACAGCCTAAAAATGCGAGTACTCATACGATGCGTTTCTAGCCTAGTTCTACCCCAGTGTACCTAACCTGTCCTAGGTGTAGGGAGAAGTAGAAGTAGGTGAAGTATTCCTTACTATAGTATACTAAGAGTATGTTAAGCCTAGTATGCCTAGTATGCCAAGAGTCCCTCTAGGTTCTTGTCAGCTCCATACCTGAAGATTGAGAGAGGTAGGAATCTCTTTCCAGACTCAAACTCCAACACCCCGCAAGGGAAGTCAGATCACTGGAAGCTGGACTCTCTACGTGCAGGAATGACAGCGTCTTCTCAGTGCGTCCGGCCGGGAAACGGGCTCCTCGGAAGTCGAGGTCTCCTCTGATTTACAGGGCTTTGGGAAGGTATATTTATACCTGAGAATTACCTCAGAATGTTAGCATTGACGTTAGTTGGACAGCGGAAGATGTCATGAATGAACCCCTAAGGAATAACGGTTCATGCATAATATATGAGTCCTTGAAGAAATCAATAGTCCTGGGCTAGGGAAACTCCCGCAGCCTAAGAGTCTGTTTTTTTCATGAACTCGTTGTGACGCTAGGGTGGACGGATGTCGGAGACCATGCCTGTATTTGGAGTGCACGGTTTATGCCTAAATAAGGGCTGGGATTTTATGCCTATATAAGGGCAGGGCGAATTGTGCCTATATAAGGACATGATTTTAGAAAGCCCGTTTATGGACACCCTAGGAAGTATACAACACTTTGATAGATCGAACCCTGGGTCCTATTATTTTAAATTAAATACTTCATCTACACAGAAGATCATGTTGACCCACACCAAGTTACTGTATTCGGGTTCCTTTTTGAACGCCTTAGCTGTGGGTGGGTATGAACATTGGCGGGACACCATTGACTTGAAATCTATTTGGGGCTCCAAATCATGGCAGGTGCAAGGCACAGAAGCCTTGCACTGTGCTTGCCTCATCCCGGCCCAAATTTTATTTTTGAATCATACCATCTATCAAACAACGTGTTGGGGTTTGGCTACTTCCAAACAATTAAATGCACCTTCCATTCCTGTATTGTCTTCCACTCCCAACGAGAGCTTGCATTTCAATATTTCCCTTACAAGTTTGCAAGCTTTGTTTCAGAACAATTCGTTTAATATCTCTACGTTTGTTCAGTCACCTGGTTGGCTTGGCCCATAGCATCTAATGCCTGCCAACTGCGTTTTCATGACACAGATCCTGGTTACAAACAGGATCGACCAGATCCAAAGTTTTCTGACTCTCGTACTGTTATGACATATTCTGTGGGTAAATTATGTAAACAGTGGTTGCAGCACTCTTCCTTAGATTCTGTTAAACATCATTTATCCCTCCTATCAGGCAACATTGATCTGTCCGATTTTGTCCTGGGGCCTCGTGGCCCTCGACCTAAGAGATTCATTTATGAAACTTATAATGAACTCTGGAAGCTTTCGCAAATTGAAGCTGCTTCCCGTCTTCGGGAAATCGATCAAGCAAATTTAGAAAAGGTGCTTGCTGTTGTTGATAACAGTATTAATACCCTGTCTTCCCGCATTTACACATTAGAGAATATTGTTTCCTCTGTTGTTGATATTGTACAAGATGATGTTACTGTGTTATATCATGGTCAAAATCAATTGCGTTCAGTAATGCAGTTTGCATGGACTTTGCAAACACTTAAAATGGGTAAGGTTCCTTGGCACTTTTTGAACACCTCTGCCTTATTCTTGCCTTTTAATTTAACTGAAACACAGCAATTCATGTCCATGAAAGATGCAACATACACTCTATTACATATCGAAAAAATAGAGCCCTCACCATTCTCTGTGGCGGAATTGGATTCTGCCGTGTGGCTAGTTCACAGGGTTATTGCCTTGCCTTTTTCTTTATTTGAATTCAGTTCATGCATGAAACATTATCCTGTGGGCCGTTTTCAGCCCTTGGGCAGTGCCTTCCTGCATGAACTTTGGTCCCTGTCTTTCATGTATAAATGCCTTAGGGACGGAAAGGAAGTTTTTCTCACAGGGGAGTCATGCGATTCTACTGTGGGTCATTCCCTTATTTGCAAAAACATTAAATTGCACAGAGCTTGTAATGTTTCGGCTCCGAATCTTGCTTGTGTTTTGAGGGGCATTCCTCCTCCTGCTATATCTCCTACTTTCACTATGCTTGCAAATGGTAGCTATCTCCTTCTGAATAATCAGGACTGCTGTGGCATGCTAGCCGGCATACCCTATATTGTAACAGTTTCCCACAGGGTTGTCTGCTGCAAAAATGTGCTTTTTCCTCCCCCGCACGACATCGTAGATAGTCCTATTTGGCCTTCCATTCCGACTTTGAAGGCGGATATCAATAAATTGAGCAGAATAAAGCCGCTATTAATAAACCAGGAGGTTATGCTCACATCCGCCCGGGAGACATTCATTCTCCAAGTGGCGAGTACCCACAGTGAAATACAGGCCCTTTTGAACACAAACCTCCCACAGCATTTCGGTGAACTGATTCACCGTGTTTTCAATGCATCACGCACCGAAGGTCTTGTGCACTTTTTTAAAGTTGTGGGCTCTGGCCTTGTTACCTCCTTTCAAACTATCTTAGGTGTAATACCTGCTTTTATTAATTCCATGTTTCCCAGCGTCTTTGGCGGCTTTCCGTTGATCCTCGCCTTAGCGGCTGGTATATTGCTTTTGGTCTGTTTGCTTTGCAATTGCTGCACTTCCTGGGGGCCTCCTCGACCAAGGTCGACTCCGGATGCTCCGTGAAAGCATCCTCGCCGGCTTCGGCATCCTGCCATTGGCGACACTCAGTGTGTCCTATAGACTTTCTTTTCACTTTGCGTATTTCACTTGCGTGCAACCTGTGATGTCTTGCATCCGATGTCCTTTCTCATGGTCCTTGGATTATTGCCTCTCCAATACGTCTCTGTCTCACCCGGATTTTGTCCAGTTGGTGGGTCCCTTAGAGGCCCATGAACGGGGCTGTTCCGATACTGGCTACATGGCGCGTGCGGTTGCACTTGGAATTTTGGCACAATGGGATGTCTGGGTGGCTGCTCAGACTCTCCTACAACAAAGTTATATTGAGTATCACGCAAGTTGTCCCACAATGCTGTTCGCTGCTCCCTCTTGCGAGGAACATGAATCCAGTTTTGATTTATTGGACTGGATGGCGTCTCTTTTTTCTGACAATTCCAACAATGTCCTCTTGGAAGGTGTGGAGTTTTTCTGCACTTACACTCTATTGGATTAGGGGGCCTCCGCTTTCAGCGTCCTGCCTCCCTGGAATTTTTTTATTCTGCATTTTTTCTTTTTTTGTTTCCTCTCCCATTCATTGTCCTTCATTGGGGAATGTTCCATCACGGACCCTACCGTTCTGCTCCATCTATTTGAACTCTGTCTTCGTCCTATGTCTTCGCCGATGGACTGACCAGGGGAGGGTGTCATGTGGTTTGTGGCCTCATGGTCTACCTTGCTACGTTGGCTTGGGCCTGACTGCCATGATGCCTTTTTGCGCACGTTACTTAGTGCCTTTGTTTTTCCAGCCTCTGCTTGTGCCCGGCTATTTTAGAACTGTCTGCCTTTTTGCCTTTCACCTTTCCTCCTGTTCCCTTTGGGTTTCGTCTGCACATCATGTACAAGGTCGAAAAACAATGTCCCTTGTTCTTGCTGATCTGGTCAGCCCCTCGCACTTAGACATAACACTGAATGCAGCTGCACTGGAGAAATTTGTGTGCTTTTAATATTGTGATTTCACTGTTAGAGACACTTGGAGAAAAACCTTTCCAGAGAGAAGAGCTGTGCTTGTCTGATGATGTAAACCTTGCATCTAGATATTGAGGTATGAGGGTCTGCCCGACAAAGCCCAGAGGTCTTCTATTTTTATAATAAACTAGCCAATAGCACGGGAGGGTGGTATGGTCATTTAGCCCTATATCCACTGCTTTATGAAATGCTTTCCCCGTTTGTATTCTATGGAATTGTAACTATGCTTATTATTTTATCCTTATGCATTATGCTGATAGTACTGGCATGTGTACTGTATCTTAGAGCACGATAGTTGAAATAAATATTTTAAACTATACTGTCTCTTATTACGCACGTTGTGGACAGGTATGAGTGAGTTATGAAAGGGTGTCCTTGCTCCCGTGAGTCCTGAGAGTGAGACCGTGTTCTGGGTTGTCTAATCATTGGTAGAATCGTTGCTAATGAGACGCTAAAGCTAGTTGGATTGGGATTGTGGGTACTAAGGTGCATGGTTGGTTCACCACTATACGCCGAGGTCCTATTATCCTGTGCATAGCTCTGTGTATGTGCAGAATCCCTGCAACAGTATGGACATAACGCCTTATAAGGACTGCAGCCTTTTATGGACTAAACCTTTCACCTAGTTCCATGCCGAGGGTGGGTTTTTCCCAATCGATATTGCTAAGGCGTCATCTTTAGCACATATGAATAATTGATGAGTACACTCTCCAGGAGGTACACTTCACCTCTCCCATCGACGCACAAGGTTTAATCCTCAACGTCATCCTCATACTGAACAATGGGTAACACACGTACATAGACTGTATAAATACAGCACCTCTTGCTACCGGAAAGCAGGAGGGAACCGAGACTTCACCACCGACACACTGACCAGAGACGCTGCAGCTCTGGCATGCCATCACTCCAGCTGACAGTGGTCTAACGATCCCTTGTGGGGTGTCCAGCTCACGTCCAGGACGAAGTCCCACACTCTCACTATTCAGGTAATGGGGTTCGACTACAGCCTAGTGGGATTCTTGGCTCTTAGGCTCTTAGGCTCTATAGCACCTACTCACATGCTAGGTACACTTAGGTACATCTAGTCAGGCATCTTAGGAGTACGCACTTTATTTTATAAATGCATTTTATATTCATGTATGTGTTCATGACTATTACACAATGGTAGAACAATACTATTCCTTTTTATTCACTATACTGCTGGTTCTATATCTCTACTACTGTGTTACAGTTATAGCAGCGCATATATTTTACATGAGAAGAACAACGGTACAATAAATTCCTATTGTAAAAACGCCCGACTGTTTCTTCTGTGTATCTCTCTGAGAGCAAAACAAGCAAGCACGAGTGACTGGGTGAAAAGTAATATATTGTTTCCACGAGTCTGAGGTTATTGTGTTCTGAGGTTGCCAAAAACTAATCTCTCTGATAGCAGGAGATTCTAGTGGCACTGCGAGCTAGCTAATGCAAACCATAGGCTAACATATGCGGCAGGGGTGTACGGAGTTAGTCTGCCACCAGACCCACGGTATATGTTATCCGTAAACGTCATAGGTCCTGCATGACAGGGTACTATTGGGACTACACTACATGGCGCCCAACGTGGTATATTGATGGCGCACTTACTCAGCAAGTAGAATCTGAGTAGCTCAGTCGTGCTTATTCTCAGAGACCCTACTTACAAAACCCAGAGACGTCTGGAGTAAGTGGGAAAAAACTCCGCCACAGCTGAGTAGGCGAGATATCCTATTAATTGGCTGTTGGTTAATCAAGCTTGAAAGGAAAATTCCCAAAAATTGTGCATAAAACCTTTGCATAAAAAACCTTTTCATCCTTTCCTTGGAAAATATTTCCGTGTCTTAAACACGATGGCTGACGAGGATAGAAACTTACACCCAATAGACCAGGAAGGAGTCTTAAACCAAGGACCTAATCAGACTGGTGAGGTCGATGCAGATGCAATAGAAATTGCAGCCAAAGTAAGACAAACTTTAACAATTAAACTACTCAAACATGGGTTACCACCCAGAGAAGGTGTAGTAATATTCGTGATAGAGGCACACAAAGATTTCAAAACAGAGGTATTCTACTCATGGGTTGTATTCCCAGCAGCAGATGCTGTAACAAAAACCTTTCATTATTACTTACATGAAGACACTCCAGGGGTCTACACTCCTTTTGAGGAGACTGAGATTCCGCTTACCTACCAGGAACAGATTTTCTGGTTCAATGGCGCCCTACCCCACATAAAAACAAGAGCAAGGCTTGGTCCTTTAGGGATACCAGGAGCAACATGGCGGATATTAGCGACCCGCGCACCACATCCAGACATTGACACAATGCCACAGGATGAACTACTTGTTCAACACAAAGAGTTGATAAAACTCTACAGAAACATGACACATTTCATCTTAAGAACACTTGCGGTCCAACCTACAGTAACTACTGCAGCTCCTACACAGAGCTCAGGTACTAAAATTACTCCACAAACATTACACGCAGGAATGGGCAAAGTGCCCACAAAACGTGAACAAATTCCTTTCTGGGTAGCTCAAAAAATAACCCAGTTAGAATTCCCAAATACAAAACCATTTGAAAAACACAGAATGTTAACAATCTGTTTGCCCATGGGGATTACACCACAGTTAGAGGATTGTACCTCTTGGGGTACAGTCTTTGCTGCCATATATACCAGAACTCATGGTATTCCTTCATTAGCAGTAGTGCCAGATGTATTAAGACAAATACAAAACGACTATGGAGCAGAACCTGCCCTAAACTTAGGGATGACGTTATTAAATAACTATGACCAGGTATCAGCCATAATACTAGCTAACATTACAGGGGAAGCAGCATCAGTGCCAATCCGCCAATGCCTAAGGGAGTGCTCTCAACTAGAATAGGAGAACGAACTACCCAAAATAATACAAACTGCATACGCAGAATTAGGCAGGGATAGTTTGGGGGGGAAAACTTTAAAACCTCAACTACAGGGCAGTCCTGAAAAGGACACTTCTAAGCAGACACCTAGTTCTTCGAAGAAGAAGTGGGATAATAAACAAAACTCTAAAGACAAGAGATCTCAGTCCCGAGATAGGTCTCCTCAACAGGAGCCCTCTGAAAAGAGGTACAACCTTAGGAATAAGGATAATATTAGGAAACCTGACAGGTATACTGATACACTTTCCTGTCGAAGAAAGGCTCCGAAGGAGAAGGACGGTCAGAACACATGGAGGAGCGCACACAGTCCAGAGACAAGCAGCGCGCTCAAGACTTTACTTCTAAAAAAGAAGAGAAGCAAAACCCAAAACCACAATTTAAGAAAAAGAAAGTTGCAGGTCTGAAGATCAGACATGCCCAGAATTCTGAGGACACAACTTCTGAATGGGGAATGGGCTCTGATGATGCTAGATAGTGTGGCAGAAGTAACAATAGCTGGCCTGAACCTGAAGGAATTTCTGGTGACAGCGGAGTTGAATGATTACATCACGGTGGAAACACCAGACTCCAGGGTGAGCGTCCCACATAAATTATATGAGGTAACACTCCAGCTGGAGGGGGACAAGCCCAGGAAGGTAAAAAGTCTTTTTTGGAAGAACTTATCATCTGGTTATGACATCCTGTTAGCAGAACAAGATTGGCCGCCTGCATTCATAATGGAGTGCCCCAGGGGAGAAAATATAATTTTTCCTGCTTTTTCCGACTTCGTACCCGTTCACCTTAAACATACATATGCACAGGAGTGGGCAGTAGCTCAAGCTCCAGCATTGTACAAAAATCCCGCTGGGTGGGATGAGAACTCAACCTACCACGTGATTCCGTTAAAAGTCTCACCTAATGCTCAGAGGCAATATCCAATAAAGCAAGAAGCTAAAAAACAGGTCAGGGAGATCTTAGATCAACTTGAATACCAGGGATCATTGAAAAATGTACCCCTCCAATGAACAATCCTTTGTTTCCCGTCTCTAAACCAGACAACACATATCGTCTAGTTTTAGATTACAGACACTTAAACTCATGCACAAAGACATTTGCTGTCCAAAATGCACATAGTGCCACATTAATGAATAACATTGTGCGCAAAAAATACAAAACCACACTTGATATCTCAAATGGATATTTCTGCCAAAATATAGTGCCTGAAAGCAGGTATCTAACCGCATTCAGTGCATTGGGGTCCCAGCGACAATTCTGTCGACTAGCACAGGGATATAAAAACAGCCCAGGTGTATTTTCAGCAAGAGTAACAGAGTTACTTCAAAAACTTGATGAAGAAGCGTTGTCCTATGTGGATGATATCTATCTGACAGATGACGACTTAGAGAGGCACTTGACCAGGGTAAGCACCATTATTATGGGATTTGCCGCAGAGGGCTATAAATACAACTTTAAAAAATCGAAAATAGCCCACCTCAATGTCCTATTCTTGGGATATGAGCTGTCAAGTGAAGGCATAAGTCTGGCAGCTAACTTTTTAGAAAAGTGTGCGCTGCTCCAGCCTCCAAAATCATTAAAAAATTTACAATCCATACTAGGATTCCTAAATTTCGGCAGGACATATATTTTAGATTACGCACAAAGGGTAAAACCTTTCTATGAATTAATAAAACCTGACTTTTCAGCCAGAGATTGGACACAAGAATGTACTAATATTCTTTGTTTACTCCAGGAAGACATGATTGCTTCAAAACACTTACAGACACGCGTAAACGTACGCCACTTAGTGAACCGAATAATTGCAGGTCAATGCGGGTACACTTATTTGACCTTTAATGAGGGAGAAACTGTACCAATCGCATACAAATCACACCTGTACACAAATGCAGAAATGCGTTTCACTTCAACAGAAAAAATACTGACAGCCGTTCAGACAGCAGTAGCTAATGAAAGAGCACTGGCTCAGGGGAAACGCATTATTGTCGTGACTCCAGTACCAGCTGTTACAAAGGCCAGTATTCCATATGCGAAAGCGTTACATCCAAGATGGATACAATGGGCTAACTCTCTTACTGCACCAGACGTTGAGTACTGTTGGACTTGGCCCTTTTGGCAGGTTCACCCCTAAACTTTTTGCCTGTCTCCTAGCCTTTTCCCTGTGTAGTGTTGGTGGTTTTAGGCCTCTAGGCACTTCAGCACTGCTGTCCAGTGTGAAGTGCGTGCGCTCTCTGTGTACTTGTGGTGAGATTGGCCTGCCCTCCCATAGGAATGCATGGGGGATAAGTGTGTCCATGGTAATTCCTGGTATGAGAGGAACAGTGTGGTCAAGTCTAGTATGTATGAATTTGTGTGAATAAATGCTGCGCAATGGTGTGGGCAGATTTATGGTGACTGGTGGAGAAATGCCACTTTTAGAAGTTGGCATTTCTGTGTGCTATGTGTCTGCCTGCCTGATGTGAATTGCATGTCTGGCTTTGTGAGTGACAGGGGTTGGGAGGTGTGTGTGGCTCCAGGAGGGGCAGGGTGAGTCAGCGCTAGGCTGAATGGGACACCTGGGCTAAGGGTAGTGGGAGGAGTAATCCCCTGACTCTGAATAGGACTGTGCCCAGGCTGTACAATGCTGGCTCCGCCCCCTGTGGTGTGTCTGAGTACCTAGCCCCCACCTGACAAAGGGGAAGAGGAGCTTGGAAAACAAAGTGCTCCTAAACCAGTTGCATCTGGTTTTCCCCCAGCCCTGTGCCTACAGACAAAGGAAAATGTCCTATAAATGAAGGGGCTGTGACCCCATGAAGGGGTTGTGCTGTTCCTGACTTGGGGGGGGCCTGCTGCTGCTGGGCTCCAGGAGGAACTGCCACTAGGGACTGCCTCCCTGCTGGAGGGCCCTGTGAGCTGGCCTGCCTGAGCCCAGCCTTTTGCCCCCCTGAAACTTGCTTTTATTTTAGGGAAGAGCGCTTTGTTTTGACCCTGGACTTGGATTAGAGCGCTTCCCTGATTTCCTCAAGCGCTTTTATTTTTTAGCTGGCAGCGAGGAGCTGCGATCATTTGGGAGGGAATCCCGACATAGGGATTCCCCCGCTTGTGCTGATTCCTTAGCGGGAGCCCACCCCGCTTATTTGATTATGGCGTCCTCGCGGGTGCCCACCCCACCTATCTGATTTATTATCCTCGCGGGTGCCCACCCCGCATCGCCGCCATAGAAATCACCGCCGCGGCACCGAGCCGCAGAGAAGGAGAACGCTGCCAAACCAGGAAGTCAGGCCAGCGCCGCCTGACTGTGGGCGGGGCCGGGAAGGAGTCAGGAAGCACCCAAGCGGAAGACGTGTCTGCGGAAGAGCCGAGCTCCACTGCGTGAGGGAGAGCTGCGCGGGTAGCCGTGCTAAGGTGATTACAGCGAAGGGGGCCTGAGGTGCATTTCTGGTGCCTGCTCCCGCCGCAAGAGAAGGAGACACACCACCGGAGTCCCTGCAGAGCCCCGGTGAGTGTGGCAGAGCGGAGGAGACGGAGTCGGCGCATCTGATGCCCCGGGGAGTGGGGCTTCATGTGGTTGGTGGTTGTGCTCGTTCGCCTCAACTGTGTTCTGCGCTTACAGCTGCCCCACGGGGGCACCAGTGCTTTCCGAGTCCCGGAGTGGGACCCAAGCGGCACTAGTAGCGCCAGTGCCTGTTTATTTCCCCAGCTGTACCGCCGAGGCGGGCAGCAGCAACGTCTTGGGCAGTTTGGTTCCTTTCTGAGTCCCAGAGCGGGACTCCAACGTGCCCCTTGTTGGTGCTGGCTTCTCTCCCAGCTGCCCCGTCCGACAGTGGGCAGCTGCAACGTTTTTCCCCATTGTTCTAGGTGACTCCATGGAGCTCTTTTAGCATGTGTAGTGCCAGTGCTTGTTTTGTGGTTTTTCCAGCTGCCCTGCGAGAGCGCAGGCAGCTGCAACGTGGTGGTATATGATTAGAGAGTCCCAGAGAGGGGCTCAGGAGGCACGCTGGTGCCCGGGCTCATTTTCACAGCTGCCCAGCAATTAGTGGGCAGCTGCTACGTTTAGGCAAGTCCATTGTGCGCTCTTATTTTGCTGCTTTGGCAGCCAGCCCTGACTTTGCGGGACATAGGGCCCTTTGAGCCCCTGTGAGAGGCCAGTTGGCCTGGGGCCAGTTCCAGGTTGTGTGCCCCCGATTGGGGCACCCTGTGTTTATGATGATTATTACCTAATGTGTTTATGCACCATGATTCATGCCTGATATGATTTAGGTGAGGGATATGCCTAATGTGATGCCTACAAGGATTTATGCTGGTGGGGCCTATGGCGTAATGTGTTTATGCTAATGAGGTTTGGACCTAATAGGTTTTATGCCTAATGTGATAATGCTAAGGTCATTATTGTGCCAGTAGTGACTGGTTGTGTTTCATATGTACTTACCTTTTCTGATGGTTCTGACCGTGGCCCGATTGGCCCGGTCCTGTATATAATCCCCTGTGAATATTGCCTAGTGCCAGTTGGCACAGTGTATATTATGTGATTATGTTTCTAATGCGTTTATGACAATACAAAGGCTTTTTTTTTAAATAACCTTGTGTGGAGTTCCTTTTGTGGTGTGCCTAGGGTGTTGCTGCTGTGTGTGTGTTGCGCAAGCGCTTTACACATTGCTTCCGGGATAAGCCTGACTGCTCGTGCCAAGCTACCAAGGGGGTGAGCAGGGGTTATCTTTGGCGTGTAACTCCCTTGCCCTGACTAGAGTGGTGGTTTCTGCCTGGCTTTGGCGCAAGCCTCAGCCAACCAGAAATCCCATTTCTAACATTGGTTGTCAGCGGTGAGGATAGGACTTGCGTTTGCGCAGTACCACAGCAACAACTGGTTGCACCACAAGCTCTGCATTTAGATAATCACAGGTTTGGGGATTATTGTTTCTGAGTTTTATTAGATTTTTTCTCCTAAAAAGTGTCATTTGTTAATTGTGTACTCTTGCTTCAGCTCAGACGCCTAGGTCTCTTGTGTTGCACCTGTGTTTTAAGAACCTTGCCAGAATGGAACCTACCTTTAATGCATATAATCTGTTGGAATACAGTATGTTGGAGTTAAGGGGGTTCTGTGATGAGAGAAGCTTAGCAGTGGTTGAGGAAGACACTCGGCTATCCCTTAGGACAGCCCTGCTACACTGGCAACAGGATAGATGGAGACAGATAGACAGGGACCAGGCCACACTCCAAGAGAGTGGTGGGTCTGAGGGTGGCCCTGAGGAGTCTGAAGAGGAGGAAGAAGATGACAGGACAGGGACGCCAGTAGATAGTGAGGACCCCATAGATAGGAAGTCTCTTGCTGGGTCCAGTGTCGGGGGCAGTGCCCCACCCCTTTCCCTATCCCCAGAGGAGTGGGTAGATAGGAGGGAAGAAAGGGAGCATCAGCTGGCTTTGGAGAAGCTCAGGTTAGAGTATGCCAAGGAGATAGCGCAGCTGAGTGTGGAGGAGAAGAAGTTCGAGACCGAGAGGGTCTTAGCGCAGGAGAGGATGGCGGAGGCTGAGAGGACCTTCGCCAGGGAGAAAATAGCTCTGGAGGGTAGATTATCCCCTGAGTGCAGTTGTGGTTTTCTGGATTCACCAGTGAGGGTGGAGTCTAGTGGTGGCAGCAATATGGAGTCAAGTGCAGGAAGTCCCATTCCCAGTTCCCAGAGTATGGTACCTGTTTCCCAAGAAGAGGAGTACAGGTTGAAGTTCAGGGGCAGTAGGAAACTGTCTCACCAGTCTTGGGGGGAGTTTGTGGATGAATGTAATGATGCACTGGCTGATTGGGTGACGGTTAACACGGAACAGGATTTTCACGGACTGTTTGATCTGGTTATCAGAGAGCACGTGCTCAGTTGTTGTTTTCTGGGGTTGCGCCAACACATGTTGGAGTGTGGGTTTTCTGATCTAGGAGAACTTGCATGGGAGGCAGACCTCTGGGAAAGTGCCAGAGGTTCTGAAGAGGCATTGGGGAGTGATCCCAAAAGTAGTGGCTCAGGTATCTTCCAGTCCTGTATTGGGGAAGAGGTTTGGAGTAGCTCAGCTAGGTCCCAGTGTAGTGGGAGGGGTGTAGGGGCTCACGTCCTGTCTCAGTGGAGTAGGAGTGAGTATGGGACTGAGTGTCCCCAGGTGCCCGAAACCCAGTCTCAGGACCTGGAGGGTTCCCTAAGGGAGCACCAGGTTGGGGGCCTAGGCTGTACTGTTAGACCATTTGAGGGGGAGCTCCTAGTGTCTGGAGAAACTGGAGCATCTGTAAATAGAGCTCCAGTGGTTCTGGTGTCTGGCAGTGCCGCTCCAGTTGGGAGGGTACAGAAGTCCGGAGTGAGGGGTGAGAGGGGGATGTGTTCCCCAGTGGAAGAACCAGTGGGTCAGGGACCAGCCAGTAGGGCTGAGTCCCCTTGGAGTGACCAGGGTGACATCACTTCTGTTCTGGGGGATCTTCACGCACTGTCAGGTAGACAGGGGACGGGAGATCTGCGCCAGGCAGACTGGCACACGACACATGAGTCATGTGTTACCCTCAGGGGGATACTGTGTGAGTCCCCAGAAGTCCTGGCGTGCCAGGCAAGTACTCAGCCAAAGGGTTTAGACCCAAGGTTAGGAGGCCAGGTTCAGGATCTGCCTGACCTGGAGGGAAGGACGTCTGTAACCAGTGTCCTGACCGGTTCATCTTCCAGGGGTACCGCTCCAGTTGGGAGGGTGCAGAACTCTGGAAGGGGGTGCAGAAGGAGGGAGTCCTCGCCTCTGACCCCGGTGCAACCTGAGGGGTTAGTCCCTAGGTTGGGAGACCAGTTGTTGGAGAGAGGTCCTGAACTGGTGGGAGAGCAGTGTTCTGAGGGTGCCTCTCCAAGGAGGAGAGTGCGGAACCCTAGAAGAAGAGGTAGGGGGAGGAGAGCCTCGCCCGTGACTTTTGGTCAGCCTGAGGGTGCGGACCCTAGGCTGGAGGATCAGTGGCAGTCTAGAACTGCCCTGATGAGGGGTAGAGTGGAGAATGGTTACTATGTGCCAGGGGTTACTACCCCCCACTCTGTGGAAGGGCAAGGACCAATGGCATCTGGGTGGCCTAGGGCCTGGTCCTGGCCGCGGACAGCTAGGGAGTACCAGTGGGGTAGCCCAGTTGGTCCAGAGAGCTTTTACAGAGGGAACCACGTGGGTTCACAATGGCGTAGAACAGGAGGGTGTCCATGCAGTTGCGGGCCCGCATCCGTGTTCTATCGCCCCAAGCAGGGAAGCCCATCACAGTGGTGATTGGTCTGCCCTGCGTTTTGGCTGGAAGGGGGTTGTGTTGGACTTGGCCCTTTTGGCAGGTTCACCCCTAAACTTTTTGCCTGTCTCCTAGCCTTTTCCCTGTGTAGTGTTGGTGGTTTTAGGCCTCTAGGCACTTCAGCACTGCTGTCCAGTGTGAAGTGCGTGCGCTCTCTGTGTACTTGTGGTGAGATTGGCCTGCCCTCCCATAGGAATGCATGGGGGATAAGTGTGTCCATGGTAATTCCTGGTATGAGAGGAGCAGTGTGGTCAAGTCTAGTATGTATGAATTTGTGTGAATAAATGCTGCGCAATGGTGTGGGCAGATTTATGGTGACTGGTGGAGAAATGCCACTTTTAGAAGTTGGCATTTCTGTGTGCTATGTGTCTGCCTGCCTGATGTGAATTGCATGTCTGGCTTTGTGAGTGACAGGGGCTGGGAGGTGTGTGTGGCTCCAGGAGGGGCAGGATGAGTCAGCGCTAGGCTGAATGGGACACCTGGGCTAAGGGTAGTGGGAGGAGTAATCCCCTGACTCTGAATAGGACTGTGCCCAGGCTGTACAATGCTGGCTCCGCCCCCTGTGGTAAGTCTGAGTACCTATCCCCCACCTGACAAAGGGGAAGAGGAGCTTGGAAAACAAAGTGCTCCTAAACCAGTTGCATCTGGTTTTCCCCCAGCCCTGTGCCTACAGACAAAGGAAAATGTTCTATAAATGAAGGGGCTGTGACGCCATGAAGGGGTTGTGCTGTTCCTGACTTGCGGGGGACATGCTGCTGCTGGGCTCCAGGAGGAACCGCCACTAGGGACTGCCTCCCTGCTGGAGGGCCCTGTGAGCTGGCCTGCCTGAGCCCAGCCTTTTGCCCCCCTGAAACTTGCTTTTATTTTAGGGAAGAGCGCTTTGTTTTGACCCTGGACTTGGATTAGAGCGCTTTCCTGATTTCCTCAAGCGCTTTTATTTTTTAGCTGGCAGCGCGGAGCTGCGATCATTTGGGAGGGAATCCCGACGTAGGGATTCCCCCGCTTGTGCTGATTCCTTAGCGGGAGCCCACCCTGCTTATTTGATTATGGCGTCCTCGCGGGTGCCCACCCTGCCTATCTGATTTATTATCCTCGCGGGTGCCCACCCCGCATCGCCGCCATAGAAATCACCTCCGCGGCACCGAGCCGCAGAGAAGGAGAACGCCGCCAAACCAGGAAGTCAGGCCAGAGCCGCCTGACTGTGGGCGGGGCCGGGAAGGAGTCAGGAAGCACCCAAGCGGAAGACGTGTCTGCGGAAGAGCGGAGCTCCCCTGCGTGAGGGAGAGCCCTGCGGCTAGCCGTGTTAATGTGATTACAGCGAAGGGGGCCCGAGGCGCATTTCTGGTGCTTGCCCCCGCCGCAAGAGAAGGAGACACACCACTGGAGTCCCTGCAGAGCCCCGGTGAGTGGGGCAGAGCGGAGGAGACGGAGTCGGCGCATCTGATGCCCCGGGGAGTGGGGCTCCATGTGGTTGGTGGTTGTGCTCGTTCGCCCCAACTGTGTTCTGCGCTTACAGCTGCCCCACGGGGCACCAGTGCTTTCCGAGTCCCGGAGTGGGACCCAAGCGGCACTAGTCGCGCCAGTGCCTGTTTATTTCCCCAGCTGTACCGCCGAGACGGGCAGCAGCAACGTCTTGGGCAGTTTTGGTTCCTTTCTGAGTCCCAGTGCGGGACTCCAACGTGCACCTTGTTGGTGCTGGCTTCTCTCCCAGCTGCCCCGTCCGACAGTGGGCAGCTGCAACGTTTTGCCCCATTGTTCTAAGTGTCTCCATGGAGCTCTTTTAGCACGTGTAGTGCCAGTGCTTGTTTTGTGGTTTTTCCAGCTGCCCTGCGAGAGCGCAGGCAGCTGCAACGTGGTGGCATATGATTAGAGAGTCCCAGAGAGGGGCTCAGGAGGCACGCTGGTGCCCGGGCTCATTTTTACAGCTGCCCAGCAATTAGTGGGCAGCTGCTACGTTTAGGCAAGTCCATTGCGCACTCTTATTTTGCTGCTTTGGCCGCCAGCCCTGACTTTGCGGGACATAGGGCCCTTTGAGCCCCTGTGAGAGGCCAGTTGGCCTGGGGCCAGTTCCAGGTTGTGTGCCCCCGATTGGGGCACCCTGTGTTTATGACGATTATTACCTAATGTGTTTATGCACCATGATTCATGCCTGATATGATTTAGGTGAGGGATATGCCTAATGTGATGCCTACAAGGATTTATGCTGGTGGGGCCTATGGCGTAATGTGTTTATGCTAATGAGGTTTGGACCTAATAGGTTTTATGCCTAATGTGATAATGCTAAGGTCATTATTGTGCCAGTAGTGACTGGTTGTGTTTTATATGTACTTACCTTTTCTGATGGTTCTGACCGTGGCCCGATTGGCCCGGTCCTGTATATAATCCCCTGTGAATATTGCCTAGTGCCAGTTGGCACAGTGTATAGTATGTGATTATGTTTCTAATGCGTTTATGACAATACAAAGGCTATTTTTTTATATAACCTGTGTGGAGTTCCTTTTGTGGTGTGCCTAGGGTGTTGCTGCTGTGTGTGTGTTGCGCAAGCGCTTTACACATTGCCTCCGGGATAAGCCTGACTGCTCGTGCCAAGCTACCAAGGGGGTGAGCAGGGGTTATCTTTGGCGTGTAACTCCCTTGCCCTGACTAGAGTGGTGGTTTCTGCCTGGCTCTGGCGCAAGCCTTAGCCAACCAGAAATCCCATTTCTAACAAGTACAGATTTGATCCAAGTTTAAAAACTCAAGCATTCCTGCAATATGAACAATAATATCCTCTACCAAATGAAATCTTGCCTTTTGAACAATATGAATATATATTGACACTGACGGATCTGCGCAACCGGCGATAGGTAGTAAGCAGCAATATTTTTCGGCGTGTGCTATCGTTAAGGGTCGCATGCGTGATGGCAAGTTCCATCCCAGCTGCACAAAGAAGCAATCTCTAATAGACTGCACAGCTCAGTTGGCAGAATTAAAAGCACTAATACTTGCACTCAAAAATACGGATCACGAATTCCCCACACTAATTGTGTATGATTCTTTTTACTGTGTACAGTCGTACAATGAGTACTTACAACATTGGGTACAAAACGGGTTTAAAGATGCAAAAGGTGGCACAATTAAGCACAAACTGCTATGGGAATAGGTAGCGGAATTAAAATCCGAGATACCAAGGACTCACGTGATCCATACACTGAGTCATCAACGTTCAGGTTGAAGGGAATTCA
Source organism: Calotriton arnoldi (assembly GCA_963921515.1). NCBI lineage: Eukaryota > Metazoa > Chordata > Amphibia > Caudata > Salamandridae > Calotriton > Calotriton arnoldi. The sequence goes on along the minus strand of CAWUFW010005889.1, from coordinate 909,138 downwards.
TTGGCTGATGAAGCCGCAAAGGGGGCTGTTCGCACAGCTTCCGTATCTGCGCTGACTCGTTCACAAACGAGAATAGACGGAGATATAATGGTAGCTGTCATCGCATCACACAAAGGCAGCACAGCAGTACCTAAAACATTTCCACTCAAATACTCCTGCAAGTTAGATGCACAAAACATTCCATATGCTCAGATTCCTGGAGTGGGGGATAGAGCAATACCAAATATGGATCGTAGGCAAGGTTTAATGCTAGCTACACATGAGGGTTTGGGCTCTGCGCATACAGGCATAACAGCGACTATTTCTTAACAGAAACAGCACTATTGGTGGCCAGGGTTAACTAAGCAAACTAAAGACTAAGGGGCCGATTCCGATCTCGGCCGGTAGGGCTCCGAATCGGATTTGGCTTTACCGGATCCGATTCGGACGCCCTGTTTCCGACCGAGTCGGACGTGCGTCCGGGCGAGCGAGTACGATGCGAACGTACGCGAAATCGCCGACCGACTCGTTCGCGGGACCCAACCGCTCCGACCGACTCGCACGGACACGACTCGCACCGCGCAATGGAGACGTTCCCCGGCCGGGTAAGTACGATGCGCGCCGCGAGCAGTCCAACTGACTCGCACCGTCCGGCTCGAGAGAGCAGTCGGAGCCGCACTTTGGGGGTCCGTGTCGGACCCCACTGTACACATAACCGCACGAGTCGCACACAGGGGGGACCCATGTGTCCCCCCTACCTGTGCGTGTACGGCGCGACCCGCTTCGACACGTACCCGCTGTAGGGGGCGCCCTTGTTTGCCTCGCACCCATTGAGTCAATGGGAGCCCGCGTACGCGTTGTACGACCGGCTCCCATTGACTTCAATGGGAGTCCGACCGACTCGAGTCCGATGACATGCGAACGCATCGTACTCGTCCGGTCGGACTGCTAGGGTCCGATTCGGTCGGAAATCTCTCCGGCTCCGGCTCGGTCGGAGAGATTTCCTGCCCGAATCGGAATCGGCCCCTATGTCTTGAAATGCGACATCTGCCAGTAGATGAAAGGCTCCACCGTTGCACGCCCACGCACAGACGCCATTACTAAAGTCAGACAAACCTCTCTCATGTGTGTACTTGGACCACTGCGGCCCCTTACAAATGGACGGGGCTTACAGGTATATCATGGTTGCAGTGGATTCATGCTCGAGATTCCTATGGGTTTGGCCTCAGCGTTCTGCTGACGCTCGAACTGTTATAAAAGATTTGCGAGTCTTTATCGGTACATACGCAGTTAGCACGTTACACTCTGAACACGGCCCTGAGTTTAGCTCTCAGGCTTACAAAGAGGCCATGGAAGGAATGGACGTAGCATTGCGGTTCTCATCTCCGTACCATCCCGAGGGAAATTCGGTTGTGGAGAGAAAAAAACGGGACTTAAAGCAATCTTTAACAGCTAGGGTATTAGGCAAGGGCGGTAGTTGGGTCACACACCTGAATGGGGTTCAGTGGGCATTAAATGACCAGCCAAGAAGCTCTCTAGGGGGAGTCACTCCATATGAGGTCGTCTTTTGGACACGAATGTGGGTACCTGATCTTGATTGTGAAGGCGCAGTGGCGGATGAAAAACCATTTGACATCCATGATCGTTTGCCTGTTTTACAGGATCTAAAAGAATCCAGGACAAAACAAAGCAATGTCCATCTAAAGCAGACCGCCACTGAGGAAGTCAAGGTAGTCACGGCAAGACCTGTCTGGATCCCAAAAGTCGGGAATCTGGTCAGAGAGAAAATTGCGGACAAAAAGGAATTTGGACCCGCTTACAGAAAACCTGTACCAGTCCTTGCAGTACATGGAACGAGAACTGTGCTGCTCCCGCCTCTTGCCGGAAAAAAGGAGAAAAGATTTGTCTCAATCTACTTAATCAAACCACACTATGTGGCCGATACTAAACAGTAGGCCTAGTGGACTCCGCTGTAGCAGACGCCCTCCTCTAGCTACAATCCAAGAAGTTCAAACAGAAAGACTCATCACGTTTGAAGAGCCACCTGTAAGGAATGAAGGACTAAGCAACAATGCTATGGAACTTGTTCCAATTGAACCAAATATTCAAATTCAAAATGAAAATCAGAAAAATTCACAAGTTGCAATTCGACCGAATAGAGACGTCTACATCAACTTGCCTCATCGAGAGGAAAACAACATTTCAACCATTCCCAATGCAATTCCAACAATTGATCGAACTGCTTCTGGCTATTTCATTAACTTTGATACGTTTTCTCTGGATCCAAGCGAGCCGGAAACGATGCCAGCAAAAACACCTTTCAAGCAACAAGTAAAGAACTTTCTTCTCTTTCTTCAAAAGACATACCTGGTATCACCTTGGGTTGAACTCTGGGTAATTTCTGGGATAATGTTTTTTCTTTTATGGCTAGGTTTAGTATTGACTTTTAGTATGCTTATTAATGGACACTATCTTCAACAAGATTCCACAGCCCGAAAGGTCAACATCCTCCTGAAGCCACATACATCGTCACATCGTGAACAAAGAGACTTGTCATCAGTGAAGATCACAGCTGTTCCTATACCCGATGGTATAGTATGGGACAAGGTTGATTTTAACATATTCGGACCGACCGAACTTTTAAAAATTAATCATGTATTTAAAATCTCATTAAGTGATTTAATTATCTCCAGTACATTTTCTGATGGTTGGGACACTGAAACAGTTAATAACATGTTATCTGATTTAGAGAAAACTGCTGTATTTTCTGAAAATGAAATGTTAAAGGGTTCATCAGATTATGACAAATTGTACTGTTACCAATATTATGGTCCTCATTTCCTGCACAAATCCATTTCACCTAGGAATGTATTTGAGTACCATCAGTGGGAACATTGCCCAACACCACCAAAATCTAGTTCACAAGCGTTTGCACAGAAATGTTCATACTTTTCAGGATTTAACACAACAGATCCAGCCTCATTTTACTATAAGGTTGTACCAACATCAGCACTGAAAATTATGCTGACAAACACTAAACAGATTTATTCTGCATCCTTTTTGGCCCAATTGTCTGAACAGGGTTTCGACCTATGGCAAGACGAAATTGACACAAAATAAATTTGGGGTTCAAGGGACTGGCAAGTCCAAGGTACAGAGGCACTATTTAGAGCATGCCTCATCCCAAAGCAGATGATCTTTTTAAATGAGACTGTGCAACAGACATCCTGTCTTGGAATAGCCAAGATGAAGGACCTGAACACTCCAAGGTTACCTACACCAACACATAGGTGGCAGAATTCTTCTATAAAGGAAGGGGCAATAGTTGATGACATACTAAAGTATAATAGAACAGACCCCAACTGGAAGGAGTGGGTGGTTTGGCCCTTAGACACAAACACATGTCATAAACGGTTCCTGCACATTACCGAGGGACTCAGTATGCATAGGCCAGATCCATGTTATGTACAGAGAGAACATCCAGGGGTAGTGACAGCGTATAGTGTTGGGAAGTTGTGCCTACAATGGCTAGAGACCTCAACACTTGCAGAAGTGAAACAACACTTATCTTTACTCACACAAGACATGGATCTTAGGGACTTTTTACTAGGACCTAGGAAACAACGTCAAAAACGTTTCATATATGCAGGCAATTATGCTGCCTATAATGAAATCTGGAAGATTTCCCAACAAGAGGCTGCAGAGAGAATACGGGAAATAGACCGTATAAACTTAGAAAAAGCTTTTGCTGTGGTGGACAATGGGTTAACAACTTTGACCTCCAGAGTATATTCATTGGGCAACATTGTATCTTCTGCTATTGACATACTGGAACAGGATTTAGCCATAGTACAACAAGGCCAATCACAGTTACGTTCTATTATGTTATTGAGCTGGACGCTACAATCTTTGCATGCAGGCCTTGTGCCTTGGCGTTTTATAAACAGTACGTCTCTGTTTTCAGAATACAATCTAACTGATACACAGATAGAAATGGCACAAAGGGGAGCTAAATATGCAATGCTGCAAATTGAAAAACTGGATAGTCTTCCATTTACAGTAGCTGAATTACCATCAACTGAGTGGCTAATCCATGGGCAAATCACTCTCCCGGTTACTACCTTTCAGTTTCACTATTGCCTTAAGCAAAGGCAGGCAGGCACATATGAAAAATTGGGTAAAGAATACATTAAGAAATCCTGGGATTTACCATATAAATTTCGGTGCCGGAGTGGGGATCGAGAAGTGTTTCTTAGTGGTACCAACTGCAAGAACGCTTTAAGCGGTTCTCTCATATGCCAAGATATTGTTTTGCACGGACCCTGTAATGGTTCAGTTTCGAATCTGTCTTGCCACATGAAAGGAACACCAGCTGCCGTGATCAGGCCAGTGTTTGAGTTACTTTCGAATGGGAGTTACTTGATGCTGAACGATCAAGGTTGTTGTGGCATGCTTCCAGGCATTGCATATCTGGTCACCGTGAACACCAGGGTTACTTGCTGTATGCAAGTATTGTTTCCTCCGACAAATACAGTCAGGGAGGCGCTAGTATGGCCTTCACTGAATGTTTCATTGATACAGTTTGATGCTTTGAGCAGAATGAAAGCCATCTTTTTACAGCAAACCTTGCCGCTGACCTCTGCTCGAGAAACCTTTGAACTTCAGGTTGCAAGGACCTCGACGGAGATACAGGCGCTAATTCGGACAAATTGCCCCCTACATTTCGTAGAAATGGTGGGACGTATCTTTAACATGTCTGATACGAGTGGCATTATTCACCTATTTAAGACCATAGGGTCAGGATTCCTTAACACTTTCCAAACAATCCTCGGAGTTATTCCTAACTTTATACACTCCGTCTTTGGAAGCATTTCCGGGGGTCTACCTCTGATCCTGCTCGCTGTAGATGGAATCCTGATTATCGTCTACCTGCTGCGCAATGGACGGACCATCCGCCAGCGAGATTGCTAAAGCGCTCCTGGAACGACATTACCGTGAGCGCATGGTACAGCATTTTGGTGCACCTCGCCTATGAGAACCAATTGCTTCTTGGTTCTTATCCTTCAGACCAGTCTTTGAGGACTGCATCGTACCTGTCTTCTGATGCCTGTTCTGCGGAAGCGAATGCGAGTTGGACATCTGTCTGACACCTCTGACGGAGACGCCAGCGGACTTAGACTCCAGGCTGGAGCCCTTGTGGTCCCATGCTCGACTCTGTCCCCAGCGTATTCCCATCTTGACGCATGCTTTCCTTGAGGAACCAATGGTGCCTTTCACGACTGAATTAAATTTCAGCTCCAGCATTGACACCGAGGTATCTAATTCAGCACCGGCTGCCTACACACCAGCTGTTGGCAACAAGGAACTTCATCTATGCATACGTGACATGCTATGCGAGGTATTGCAATGTTTGTCCCCTGCTGTAGCAGGCAGCGATAATGTTATGTTTCCCAGCCAGGACTTCTAATCTGAATCTGGCTCATCGTGTGCTGGGAATGAATATGGAATTTTCCTTCCCCTTCTACTTTCAAAATAACTTTTCAAATTGACACTTTCCAAAGCATGGCCTTCTAAGTTCGCTTGCAGTAGTTCAACTTGTGTGATCGAACTCATTTAGAACTGTGATTTGTGGAACTTTACAACAATGTCAAACATTACCAAAGAACTTTTTCCTCATTTTTAAACTGTTTTTAAATATATTTTTAACGTTTTTAGAAACATTTTAAATGACTGCTTGATAATTATATGCACTGACACTGTTATATATGTGTATTTCAAAAATGTGTATTATTATTGTTAAGTATAAGGTGCAGTGGGTGTTATATTTCATATCGTACCCTAATATAGGTCCAGGGAACATCGTACACTTTCCCTACATCAGCTCCCGTCATTTCATATGAACGAGCCTTATAAGGACATAACTCCAAATAAGGACAGAATGCCTTGTATGGACATAACACCTTATAAGGACTGCAGCCTTTTATGGACTAAACCTTTCACCTAGTTCCATGCTGAGGGTGGGTTTTTCCCAATCGATATTGCTTAGCACATATGAATAATTGATGAGTACACTCTCCAGGAGGTACACTTCACCTCTCCCATCGACGCACAATGTTTAATCCCCAATGTCATCCTCATACTGAACAATGGGTAACACACGTACATAGACTGTATAAATACAGCACCTCTTGCTATCGGAAAGCAGGAGGGAACCGAGACTTCACGGCCGACATACTGACCAGAGACGCTGCAGCTCCGGCATGCCATCGCTCCAGCTGACAGTGGTCTAACGATCCCTTGCGGGGTGTCCAGCTCAAGTCCAGGACGAAGTCCCAGACTCTCACTATTCAGGTAATGGGGTTCGACTAACGCCTAGTGGGATTCTTGGCTCTTAGGCTTAGGCTCTATAGCACCTACTCACATGCTAGGTACACTTAGGTACATCTAGTCAGGCATCTTAGGAGTATGCACTTTATTTTATAAATGCATTTTATATTCATGTATGTGTTCATGATTATTACACAATGGTGGAACAATACTATTCCTTTTTATTCACTGTACTGCTGGTTCTATATCTCTGCTACTGTGTTACAGTTATAGCAGCGCATATATTTTACATGAGAAGAACAACGGTACAATAAATTCTTATTGTAAAAACGCCCGACTGTTTCTTCTGTGTATCTCTCTGAGAGCAAAACAAGCAAGCACGAGTGACTGGGTGAAATCCGCAATTAGCGCCGGGACACCTCCGTCAGAGGTAGCTGTGCGCTCTACAAGCTTCAAAAATAAATAAATAAAAAAGTAATATATTGTTTCCACGAGTCTGAGGTTATTGTGTTCTGAGGTTGGGAAAAACGAATCTCTCTGATAGCAAGAGATTCTAGTGGCAATGCGAGCTAGCTAATGCAAACCATAGGCTAACATATGCGGCGGGGATGTACGGAGTTAGTCTGCCACCATACCCACGGTATATGTTATCCGTAAACGTCGTAGGTCCTGCATGACAGGGTACTATTGGGACTACACTACATACACTACAATCCAATCTAAGGCAAGCATGGGTAGTTCAGGTATTGGGTATTCAATCATCTTTGATGCAGGCAACACATTGGAACTTGGTATGCCCAGGCAGTTCTGTACATAATAAATGGTTTTATGGGGCAGCCATTCCAGTACTAAGTGTTGCAAAAAGGGATAGGCATTAGGCAACAGACATGCGAGGGGGGCAGGAATTGTACCCAATGTCATGAAGAAATTGTGGAGGCTTCTTCAATGCATACTGGTCCAAGTACAATCCAGCAATATATATGTGACTAATAAAAAAAATGTGGGGCAGCATACATCTGCCTCAAAAATAATAATGTTCCTCTAGCTAATTTTTTTAATGTGTTTTTTGCAAAGAAAGAACTAAGTTCAACGAGAACATTTTAAAAGTTATATGGGGGCACTGACATGCTATTCCTGGAAGCAGAGTTTGTCCTCAAACTCAGGTTGTTCACCCAGAAGTTAGTAAGCTAACAGTTTAAATTCAATTTCAGACATATCACCCTCTTCCTGCTCCTGTGCTGCTCTTTCAGGAACGGTGTAATTGTATGGTATATAATGTTGGTTCATTTTGATCATAGTCAATCTTTCCCCATTTTGAGGCAAGAGAATGGTCCTTCTCACTGTGATGACCTCCCCAGCTGCACTGAACACACATTCAGCAGACACACTTGGGTCAGGACAAGCCAGATACTTCATTGCCAGCCTGCTGAGCTCTGGGCATTGGCACATCTTCCCATTCCAATACATCAATGGATTTTGATCCACATAGACCTCTTTTGGATCATCCAGATACTCTTGGAACATCATATGGATGGTCATTGGTGCTGCCACTTGCTCCACCTCTTTTGCCATCACCTCTGCACGGGACTTGAGCCCTGCTGTGAGACAAGACTGCCCTCTCTGGAAGTTGAAGGCAGCACCCCAGAACTGCGGGGTGGGACTCAAAGTACCAGTCATTCTTCTTCCAAGTCTCCGGCTTGCTCTACAATCCACCCCTTGTAATTTAAAACATCCCCTTCAGAAAAAGGGATGAAAATAGGAAGAATTTTTTTGTACCGGATCAAGTAGTGTGGCACATATGTACTCTTTTGACTCAATGATGTCATGTTGCAGCCTTATATTAGAAGCCAAGCGCAGGATTAAGCTCTCAACCAAGGCATGTGCTTCTGTGTTTTCATTCACACCTGGGGAGGCGGACCTTTCATACACCTTCTTTACCTGTTCTTGTAGGAGATGCAGCAATGGGATAGTTTGGCCCATCGTACTGTCCTCCTTGCTAACTTCCTGCATGAACACCTCAAAAGGGAGTAGCATCTGTGTCAGGATTCTGACTAGGCCCCATTTGTCTGCATCCATGGTCATAGCTTTCCCAACTGCATCCCCTCCTCTTTGAATGACAAAGTCATTGATCTGTTTGTACTGCTCAAACAGACGTTGCAGCATGTAAAAGGTGGAGTTCCAACGTGTTGACACCTCCTGTATCTTAAGCTGAATAATCACAATTGCTTCCAGGCTTTAAAAGAATGGCTGAAATGGGTGCAGATTCTTCTGCAGGTGGTTAGTATGTTGCTGACTATGTCTTCCTTTTTGAGGAAGTCTTGCACCACCAGGTTGATGCAATGGGCCAAACACAGGACCCTGAAAGGGCCTCCGTCTGACATGACCTTAACTATGTTACCGCCATTGTCCATGGCAACAAATCCAATTCTAAGACCTCTGGGTCACAGACATTCATACACCTTGCTGTTAAATTCCTCCAAGACATTTACAGCTGTATGTGATTTCTCCATGGTGAACATGACCAATGTTGCATGCTACCGAATGCTCTTAAAACTTTCTTCAGGGCCAAGACCTTAAGATATCTTTTGCTTTGCCCCTGCAAAAGAGATCCAGTGTGCAGTGATGCACATGTAATCAGTCACCTGACAACTGGTCCACATGTCTGTCGTCAGATGGATGGTGTGAACAACCCTTTGCAGCAAAGCTGGTCCAACCAACTACAGCACATCGTTATGAAGCGCTGGAACAGCCACTCTGGCAAAATAGGTCCAACTTGGTACCTTCCATTTTGGACAGATGGCTGCCACAAATTCTAAAAATCCCACTCCTTCGACAAATGAAAAAGGGAGGAGGTCCAGCACCAATTTTTTTTTTAGCTTCCCATTGTACAGAGGTGCGGTTGGGTGGTTTCGCTCATAAGGCCCCTACTGCCTAAACATGCCAGTAATAGGTGCCTGGATTTTCTTTTTTTCTTGGGACACTGACACCGGTGTCCTTTGAGAAGTAGATGCTATTGGTAGACTTAATGTGCGTTGTGGTGGTTGGGCAGTCACTGTATGCTATGGTGTCTCCATCATCTAACTCTGAATCTTCTTGTGCCATTGTGAAGTCGCTGAGGTGGGTGATTCTGCTGGTACAGTGCTGGGGACAGGACTGCTTTGCGTGAAGATGCCCCCCCTTCTTCCTCATCATCACCTTCCGCCATGATTGGACTTGTAGCTGATGTTCCCCGGCTCTCGTCACCTCCCCACCACCACAATCACATTCAGCAATTTTTTTTAAGGTGCTGCTTCCACTTGATTATGTGGTGTTTTTTCATATGGGTTGTCTGGCCTCCTGTGCCATAATATGTACCAGCTTACCTCGACGAACATTTGTGTGGCAAATGGTGCATACTGCAATGTGCTCCCCCTCTTTGCTAACTGAAAAAAACTCCCAAACTGGGGAGGAGTACTTTTTTACAGGGCCACTGCCAATGCCTGAAGACAAACTGGAGGTAGGTTGGCATGTCGTCGATTGCCTCTCTGCTTCTCCTGAGGCAGGGGTTGGTGCAGGTCTCAGCTAGGGTTTTGCAAATATAGGAGCTGGTGGCAGTGCTACCTGTGCCACATCCCTCGGAGCTGGTTGAATAGCAATGTCAGATTTCTCTGTGTCACCTTCCACCATGACTACCTCGTCATCGTCATCCTCCTCTTCTTCATCCCCTTCCATAAGTCTAAGTCTTTCTGGAACTTTTCTTTTTCCTTGCCTCTCCTGTTGTCTCCTGGTCTCTGTCGGAATTCACTCCATGTCCCTATCATCATCATTAGAATTGGTGCTTGGAGAGGATGGTGCATGGAGTACCCTTCCTTTTCCATGCTGGCGATGAGGGAGCCAATGATTCCAAAAGATGAGGTTCAACTTCTTGCTCTGAAGGAAACTCAACCTCCTGTTCTGCGCCACCATCAGACAAATCCATTGCTGGCTGCGGCTGCTGTCCACTTTGCTGTGTTTCCTGAAACAACTGTGTACTACCTTGCGGAAGGGACAAATCCAATTCAACATCGCTACTCGTCGGCGTCGACATGATTGCACTGTCTGCCTCACTGACAGACATGGTCCTGGGCTTAGGTTGGGGAGGTGGTGCTATTCTCAGCCTGCTCGTTGGAGGCCGGTGCGGCAGGCACAATTTTCCTGAAAAAGGTTGCACTCGGCATGCCAGTGGTGGAAATCTTCTTCTTCTGCTCCCCACTAGCCACTTTCTTGGCAGCACCTTTCTTTGGGGTCATCTTGAAACTGTCAGTTGGTAGTGGCACTTAGCTTCACAACCAGCTGAAGAGATGACCGTGTTGCGTAGTCAGTCATGTGTCACGTCGTGCAGAGGCCTTCTGTCTCGCAGTACTGTGGGTGATGCCTCTTCTCTTGTGAACCTGAAAGCAACAAGCAAGAAAAACATCAGTGAAACGTGGCATTGTTGCAGTTCAAGCAGTAGTACAAAAAACAAACAATATCATTTAGTGTGGTTACTTAAGTTATTATAAATAATTAACAATAGTATACAGTGTTCATTCGTAAAACAGAAAAATACACCAACATAAACTTTCATGGTGACTGTACACTATTTAGAAAGAGTAACAACATCAAAACCATACAGCTGTAACTGTTTGCTTTATGTGCAATGCATCACATGGGATGTGGCAGGCAGGGAGGAGCAGCTGACAAATGCATTGACAATCGAATAATTCTTACACAATGATTGCTGTTGTGCACCAATAGCAGACATGGGGTTGATTCATTAAAGCCAGGTGTTATGAAAATAGTGAAAAAAATCTAAAAAAAACTATTTTAAAAATAATAAAAAATGTAAATCAAAATTGAAAACAATTAAAATGTAAAAAATTATAAATAAGTGAAATTACACTCCAGCAAGTCATTTGTTTTTATTTATTAAACTGCCATCTCATTGCTCAACCATTCATGCAAGCATATGGCAAAGGGCCACACTGGCTGGACACACAAAATGGCTGCCTGCCATTGCCACATGGTCATCAACAACAGCAACACAGAGCAAATAGGCATTGGGAATTGGGAACAAAGAGAAGACATGCAGGCCTATGGCAATAGCACACTGGCTGGCTACACAAAATGGCCACCAGCCACATGGTCACGACAACAACAACCAGCAAGGGGGCATGGCTACAAACAAATAAGAAATGCAGGCCTATGGGGAAAGCTGCACACTGGCTGGCTACACAAAATGGCTGCCAGCCACATGTTCACAACAACAACAACCAGCAAGGGGGCTCGGCCACAAACTAAGAAGAAATGCAGGCCTTTGGGGAAAGCAGCACACTGGCTGGCTACACAAAGTCCCCGCCAGCGACATGATCACAACAACAACAACAACCAGCAAGGGGGCATGGCCACAAACAAAGAAGAAATGCTGGCTTCTAGGGAAAGCACACTGGCTGGCAACAAAAAATGGCCGCCAGCCACATCATCACAACAACAACCAGCAAGGGGGCATGGCCACAAACAAAGAAGAAATGCAGGCCTCTGGGGAAAGCAGCACACTGTCTGGCTACACAAAATAGTCTCCAGCCACATGGTCACAGCAACAACAACAACCAGCATGGGGGCATGGCCACAAACAAAGAAGAAATGCAGACCTAAGGAGAAAGCACACTGGCTGGCTACAAGAAATGGCCGCCAGCCACATGGTCACAACAACAACCAGCAAGGGGGCATGGCCATAAACAAAGAAGAAATGCAGGCCTATGGGGAAAGCAGCACTCTGGCTGGCTGCACAAAATGGCTGCCAGCCACATTGGTCACAACAACAACAAACAGGAGGCCTGAAAAACAAAGAAGACATGCAGGCCTAGGGTGGACACTGACAATTCAAAATGACCCCTAGCCACATGGCATGATGATTCTTGAATAACAAAGGCAAAAAATGTAAGTTCGTTTTTATATAGCGCAGCTACTCACCCTTACGGGTCTCAAGGCACTGGGGGCCGTAGTGGAAATTAAGTGAGCTATTGCCCAGAGTCACATGGTGCTGAGCTGAGCTGCCGCGGATCGAACCGTGAACCCTGTGCTCCGAAGTCAGCTGCCCTGGCCGCTGCACCACACCTCTCCCAGGCAAATGGTGGGCTATGTCAAAGGCAAATGGTGGGCTATGCCAAAAACACATACACACACACAGTGGCCAGACAAAAGAGGCATGGTAACACAGAGAACACAGCATTAATTCAGCAATGCAAAAAACCAAAATGAACAGGGCTAAAAATGCTCACAACAACACACATCCTGGGAAGGCATTACCCCACCTAAACACTATTTGCAGGGGACAAAACTTAAAACAACACAAAAATCCACATTTTGTATTTTAATCTAATGCCATCCATGGCCTAAATGATGTTTCAATTCTACAGACACCACAGAAACAGTTGTTTCATGTACCCATGAATAGTACAGGGCCTACTGGCTGGAAGGCCCATTGGCAAACTAGGCCACATAGTGAATTAAATCAATCAATATTGCAAACGTATTAAAAAACATGGAGAAGAAAATGTACTGAACTGTCCAAAAGAAAATAAATTTCATGCACAAAAAAACTAGACCCTTACTAAAACTGCAGGCCACCCACCACAATAAATTTTAAAATTGAATAAAAATACAAATAAATCCAGGTGCATGCCCCCAGTCAAATACACCAGTTTTTCAACTTACTGGTGATATCTCAAAAACAAAGTCCTTAAATCCAATGGTATATATGCAACAAACAAGGACAGTGATACTTCCAGCTCCAAATCCCCATAAAAAGTGACCAGGAGAAGGACAAAGCACTCGGAGGAGCATGTTGGACAGGAACAGGAAGTTCGAGTCTTCTGATTTGAATTTTTTTTTTTTTTTAAATGGCTTCTTGCACAAAAAAAACAACTCCAAAGCCCAGTTTGAAAAGAAAATCCACTCCAAATGCATCTCAGCTGCATTCTCAAGCAGAAAAACGCTCGAAAGCTCCGTTTGCGATCGCGATCGGCTCTAAGAATGCTAGATTGGTGCCGTCGCGGCCGGAAACCATGAGCGTGAGCGCAAAGTCTCGCGGGAGCTCACTAGCGGTGTGAGAAGTCTTGTGCACGCTCACAAGCGGCTCCAGAGTCTTGGCGCTCACGGTTGAGCACCAAAAGAAAACTTGAGTACGCGAATGGGAAAAAAAACTTTGCTTCACATCCGAATGGCGGAATTTAGGAATTGCTTGTTCCTCCGCGGAGGGCGGAGTGCCCCAATTCCGCAAACTCCGTGAGTGGAGCGTAGTTTACAGCCTGGGGTTAGAGTAAAAACCCAAGGAGTGGGAGAAAATACTGCATTATCCAAGGAAGGTATCCCGAAATGTAAAAAAATTCTGTATATTTAGCACAATGTACTTCACAGGGGCTATCTCACCCCTGCAAGCTTGCATAAAATGTTTGGTTTTCTCCGCTCTGCCCTCAGCGCCGGGCGCCAAATGCTAACATGACCCACATGTTCTGGAGCTGCCCAGCGGCCACAGCCCTTTGGCAGGAGGTTACTGATTCTCTATTAGAGGTGATGGGCCATGAGGGGGTTCTTACCTTAGAAAGTGTGTTGCTTGGAACATTTAAACGCAAAAATACCCAGCTGGCAACTAATCGATTCCTGGAGTTAAGCCTACTGATTGCCCATAGGTCAATAGCAATGAATTAGAAGGCAAACTTCCTCCCAGCCCTCCAACACTGGTGTGCAGCGTCTCTCAGGTGGGGAAAGCTGAAGCAATAGCATTGAGGAGGGAGGAGGTCCAAGGGCTGCGCAGGGTCCCTATAGCAGCCTGGTAGGATTGTATGCTGCATGATCTGCAATCATTCTATGATGCCCTTGAAGCCTAAATAGGGGCTTTTATGCAGCTATCAAAGGGAAATATCAAGTGCTGGGCTATCGGACCTGTCACTTCCCCCCCCCGCGCCCACCCTCCTACTCCCATCTCATGGACTCTGGACTGATCCTGTGAATGGATGACTGGTGCACTAAGTTTTCTTTCTTGTTTTCAGAGGGGGAGGAGATGCGAAACAATAGGATTCTTGCTGATTCAGCTAAGTGGGAGCTCCAGGAAGGCATGAGTACCCGAAAACACAAACATTCACTTACATTGACTGGTGTGGAGAAATGTTCCCACTGTTGTGATCTGCAGTTTGTTACTGTTATTACTATCATATGTCGAACCATTTACTCCTTACCAAAATACTGTTGATGACGAACTGGCTTACATATGTAATTGATTTCCATTGCCTAAATGTCTTGACCTTTATGCTATGAAGAAAACAATAAAAAATGGTTACAAAAAACAGACATTTGGTCAGATACCTGGGTTTTTATAGTATCTGACATCCAATCTTATCTTTATATTTACAAAACAAAGCTACACTTGCAGACACTAAAGCATCAACAAAACTAAAAAAAAAAGTTAAATGTATTTATTTATATATTTATATAGTGCACTAATACCCATAGGCGTCTAGGCGCTGACATCCAACCTCCTGCCAGCCATGGGAATAAGTAGAAAGAGAACTAGTCGCTGCTTATCTTTAGGCCTAAAAAAGCCAGGACTTCAGACCCTTCCTGAAGGATATCAGTTCTGATAAATTTTTCAGTGAGAGTGGCAATTGATTCCATAATCTGGTGGTAATGTATATAAAGCTTTTGCCACCCCAGTTGGAGAGACGTGCCTTGGGAACTTCCACCAGCCGATGGGAAGAGGACCGCAGCATTCTGGGAGGAGTGATTCAGTGAAAGTGGTCAATCAGATATGCAGGACCCTGGTTGTGCAGCGCCCTAAAGGCGATGCAGAGAGCCTTAAACTTGATCCTCTTTTCCACCGGGAGCCAGTGAAGTGAATTAAGGGCCGCCTTTGCGGAAGCATATTTAGGTAATTTAAATAGCAGGCAGGCGGCTGAGTTCTGCAAGACTTACATTTTAACAAGGAGGGCTTTATTAATTCCGATCAGAAGGCCGTTACAGTAGTCCAGCCTTTACAGAACTAATGCCGAGACCACTGTTTTCTGTAGGTCAGGTGGTATAAAGCAGAAGATTTTCCTCAGATCTTTAGGGTGTAACAGACGGCTGATGTGATTGCATTTACATGATGGGAGAGTGGTGTCAAAGATGATGCCCAGATTCCTCGCCTTGGGGACTGGAGTGGGGAGAGGGCCAAGTTCACTAGGCCACCAGTCTGAGGACCAATGGGAGACATCTCTGCCAAAAAGAAGAACCTCCGTTTTATTGGAGTTCAGCTTAAGACAGTTCTCAGATATCCATTTGCTCACCTGTCCCATACAGGCATGAAAGTTGTGAATAGTACTGAGAGAGTCCTCTGAGATGGATACTATTATCTGAGTGTCATCAGCATATGACACCATGGGAAATCCAAAGGATTTGATAAGCCTGGCAAGGGGAGCCACATACAAATTAAAAAGAGTCGGGCTGAGAGAAGAGCCCTGTGGGACCCCACATGGAAGATTAAAGCTCTGAGAGCTCAGGCCATCCATCTCCACGAATTGTTCCCGGTTAGAAAGGAAGGAGTTAAACAATCGTAGGGCGGTGCCGGCAATGCCTGTTTCTTGGAGGCAACATAGTAGGATGCCATGCTCCACCATGTCGAATGCTGCCGACAAATCCAGAAGGATCAGTGCCGCCATGCCTCCCTTGTCTACCGAGCACCTGATTTCTTCAGCAGCCGTAATCAATGCAAGCTCCGTGCTATGACCACATCGAAAACCATATTGGGATGAATCCAGAATGTTGTTGTTTATGATGAACGCAGTAAGTTCTTGACTCATATATTTTTCAAGAGCTTTTGCTGGCAGTGGCAGACGAGCTATCGGGCAATAGTTGCCTGGATCTGTTTTGTCCAGATTCATTTTTTTTTGATAGTGGTAAAATGGAGGTCTTTTTCCATAATTTAGGGAAAATACCGGATTAGAGGACAAGATTGAATAGCTCTGTGAGATGGCAGGCTATCGGTTTGATTGCCGAGATTACGATCTTGGGGGGGCACAGATCCAATGGTGAGCCAGATTTGGCAGCAGAAAGAAGTTTGACCACCTGCTCATATGTAATTAGTGGGAACTTGGAGAAAAGTGCGGAATCCGGGCTGCTGGAATGCTTTAGCACAGGGAGATCCCGACTACTTGCCACCTGGGTAGGATTCAGTGTAGATTTGTCGTAGATGTCACGACCCTTACTGCAAAAGGTGGAAGCCAGAGTATCGCAAAAGGCTTCATCCGGGATATTCTCTTTGTGGACCTGCCCTTGGCTAAGTTTTTGAACTGTGGCAAACAGTTCTTTGGCATTATTCTTGGCTTTGCCAGTAGTCTCTGAAAAATACTTGATTTTTGCAGTATGGATCCTACCATTATACTGGGTGAGTATTTCCCTATAGCGCTCTTTTTCCTTGGGTTCATACTTGAGCCTCCAGCGCCTTTCTTGCCTGCGGCACTGCCTTTTAAGAAATCTAAGCTCCTCTGAAAACCATGGTTCAGTAGGGGCTGTCCTTGTAATTTTCCACGGTTTTTGGGGGACGGTTGCCCGTACTGCTGACCCGATCCAGTCGTGGTATTCTAGGGCTGCTCTTTCTGGGGCAACGGATAGGGGTGGTCTGTTACGACTAAGTTCTGAAAATAACTCGTAGTTGGATCTTGGGATCAAGCTGGCGGTCCGCCGCAAGGCGAGCTACCGCCTGTCCCAGCCCCTGCCTCTCGGCTCCCCTTTGATGCTCTTGACTGAGTGGCCTCTGGGTCCGAAGCGTTTACTTTGAAAAAATTAGAGTGTTCAAAGCAGGCCGGTCGCCTGAATACTTCAGCTAGGAATAATGGAATAGGACTCCGGTTCTATTTTGCTGGTTTTCGGAACCGGGGACATGATTAAGAGGGACGGCCGGGGACATTCGTATTGTGCCGCTAGAGGTGAAATTCTTGGACCGGCGCGAGACGAACCAAAGCGAAAGCATTTGCCAAGAATGTTTTCATTAATCAAGAACAAAAGTCGGCGGTTCGAAGACAATCAGATACCATCGTAGTTCCGACCATAAACGATGCCGACTAGCGATCCGGCGGCATTATTCCCATGACCCGCCGAGCAGCTTCCGGGAAACCAAAGTCTTTGGGTTCCGGGGGGAGTATGGTTGCAAAGCTGAAACTTAAAGGAATTGACGGATGTGTGCTTGAGACGAAACTAGAAAAAAACGACTCTGGCTTTCTATAGGCACCTGCTTGTTACCTGCGGAAGAAGGTGAGGTAAGAGTGAGCATGACCGTTGCGTGGTCAGATCAAAGTAGTTGCAGGGTGCTTTTAAATTTCAAGAGCGGACAATCAGAAAAAAACGCATCCAGTAGGTGACCGGCTCTGTGAGTAGGACCTTCTGTCAGCTGTGTCAAGCCAACGCTAGTGAGAAGGTCCATCAGAGCCTTCGAATCAGTGTCCTGTACATTATCTAAATGAAAATTTAAGTCCCCGAGTATGGTGTAATCCTGGAAGTTAACTTTATGTTCTAATAATTGCCCCAAGGCTTGTAGGAAATTGGCCCTGGGTCCAGTGGGGCGATAGATCAGCATCCCATTGAAAGAATGGGTGTGATTGATAGCTATTTGGAAAGCGAGTGCCTCACATGATGCTCCCGCGTGAATATCGTTAAAGGTGGCTTTTAAGTAGTTCCTATAAACAACTGCTAGCCCCCCGCCTTTTTTCCCTCTGCTGTCCTTCCTAAAGATGGCAAAACCAGGTGGAATAGCTACCACCAGGTCAGGCCCTGAAGCTTCATCTGCCCAGGTTTCCACCACGAACAGGATGTCAAGCCTCTCCTCTTCGGTGAAATTGGCAAATTCAAACTTATGTTTGATAAGAGAGCGTGCATTAATTAGCGCACACTGAAGCCTTGATAAATCATCATCTTCATTCACATATTGATTGTATTCTCTATAAATAAAAACAGTAAAAACATGTCAGTCCCACCATTCCATCTCTCCATGGCACCATATACTGTGCCCAACCCACTGCGCTCCTTTAAATGGCCACTGTACCCAGCCTCTGGGGCGGAACAACCCAGGTGCTGTGAAGTCAGAGCAAGGACTGTGCTTATTTCTGCGGATGAATGCATTCAAGCTGTCAGTTCGCTGAGTTGGTCAGCACCAGCTGATCTTGCTTAGATTCCTGCATTTAGGTCTCACCTATCAAACAGTTAATGCGCTTGTCTGATGGTTGTGAGACTTATTGTGAACTTACAGTGGGCTTAGAGCCTGCCCATTGCTTACCATTGGTTGGCTTTATTGTCACTCTCATTTACTTGTTTCTTATTCGTTAGCTTGGGTGGGCTTTACTTCCTCTTTTTGTGCTTGCCACTTACCTGGAGCATGGTTGCATGAATTATGGCATTCCAATGCTTGCTTTTCAAGCACTACTTCTATTTTTATTTGAGCGTGCTTCCAGAGTGCATGTGTTCACCAGCTGTCTCCCTTCTATAAGTCTTTCACTCTCCAAGTTCCTCTTTCTGCCCGAGTACTTCTCTCCACCTCCTAACAAGATGTATTCACCTGTGTGTGCTTGTCTCTCGATGCTTTCTCCCTATGTGCTTCTCCCTCCAGCTCATAGTTACTCTCTCTTGTCTGTTTGCTTTCCTCCAGTGCGCCACGTTGGCCTTTCATCTTGTCCTCTGCTTTCACTACCCATGCCCTCTATAGTTCTTTCCCCCACACACACCCTGGTGTTTCCCCCCTCCACCTGAACCCGTCATATTGTTCCACCTGTCTATGTTGCATTCCCTGATGTTGCTTAATCCCCACCATCCAACGTGGATTGGGAACAAAACAAGCAAAAAAGCCTTTCATTTTGTAGGCAAATGCATGACTGGTGTGCGCACCTACAAAAGTACACAGGGGCTAGGTCATAGGTATTTATTATTATTATTTAGCTGCTCTGCACAGCATGACAAAAATCATTTGCAAAATCAATAGGTCCCTAAGGCTAGACCTACTGGCTTTGCCAATGCTTGTTTGGGTCTATCGTGTACCCAGTTGGTGTGCCACATGCCTCAGTTTTTGTTCACCTCAGAGAACTTATGTGCTAGATTAATCTGCTCTGAATGGCTCATCAGTGTTGTGTACATGGTAACTGAGTGAGGAGCTGCAGCACAGAAGTTATGCTGCACAGAGCAGTTTTAGGAACTCACTTGCCTTTAGAGATCCTAATACGGATGAAGAATTTGAATATCTGCAGTGAGGTGGCCTTAAACCAGCAGGCGGGGACCTTAAACCTGCAGGCCAATGTAAAGACTTTACACTGGAGACGGAGAGGTTCGTCTGATGCTGGTTGGCTTTGGGCCTGCTGAATCAGATTTGCTGCTGCAGAAGAGAATGGAGCAGAAGCTGCAGCTAAGGCAGGCCAACCAGCAATGCACCCTCAGTTCAGCCAGCATATGGTCCTGGTTCCAAAGGCAGGCAGGTAGAAATTATGCAAAATGTTTCTAGGTCTAGCTTTTGGGCAGTCGAGGCCAGCATGACTCGCGGGTGGGGGGCAGGGGGTCGTGTGGGGAGATGGGGTTAATTTTAAATAAATTTAAAAAATGTAACTTACCTTTGCGGCCCGGTCCTGCGTCGCCCTGCGTCCTCTCCTCCACACAGGAAGCAGGCAGCCTCCCTCCCCTCCCCTAAGCCAATCACAATGCTGCAATGGCAGCATTGTGATTGGCTGGGACGCCGACCGCACAGACGTCTTTGGGCAGGCCATTTTCTCCATGTAGGCTGCATGCAGCCTACATGGAGAAAAGAGCAGAGTGGGTATGACTGGTTTGGTCGGCCCTGGGGCCGACCAAACAGTCAGCGCCACAATAGTGGGCAAGCCACTCCTCCCCTGCCCTGAAGCAGAACCGCCCGCCCGCCTGCCCCCAACCAAATCCTTCTGCTTTCTCGCAGTGCGAGAAGCAGAAGCATAAAATGGTATTTATAACACAATTTTATGTTTCTACTTCTCGCACTGTGAGAAAGCAGTGGGGGCGACGCTCCTCCGGCCGCATGGAGGAGCCGCCCCTGCTTTTAGGGTTAGGCAGGAGGAGTACACTCTGACCCTAAGTACCAAGGTTTCCAGGACCTCAGGAACAGCGCTTGGGGGTCAGTACTCACTTTCAACAGAAGCCACCAGCAGTGTTCTCAGCAGTTCAGGTTGAAAATGGTCACCTGCACTCTACCAGGAAAGTGAGCTTCTTGCAGCTTTTTTTATACGAGTAGCTCAACAGGTTAGCCAACTGACCCTCGGAATCCACTTCTGTCCTGGATACAAGTAGAAGCAGGTCCAGTCTTTCATTTGTCCTCACAGGTTTCAACAGCAGGTGCAGTCAGTCCTTTTTCTATCTTTCACAGGTCCAGTAGTGTTTCCACTAGCTTGATGGCGGGGGTGACTCCTGCCCCCCCCAGCCAATAGGGGAAAAGTTGTAGTGGTAACCCTACCTACTTAGCAGCAGATCCTGTGTGCCATACTGCAAACAATCCTGGAGTGCCTCGCTTTACTTAAATACAACATGGCAGAACCTTTCCTCCCTGCGTAGCGCTTCTGTGGCCACCCTAGAGATAGCAACTCCTCCTGTGTTGTCACCTGTTCTGTGGACAGCTCCTCTCCAACTGAGACTGGATATCTAGGAAGATAAAAGGGAGGCTGGACCAGGTGTGAGCTACACCTACAGTGACATTGTAGGCATAGCGCCCAGACCATCTTGTCAAAGGAATATCAACTTCTATCAGTGGCGTAGCTAGAACTATTGCCGCCTGGGGTGGTCCCTGAGTTTGCCACCTGGTGCAGGTAAGAGCGGGGTGGTGGGGTTGGGGGTTGACAGATGACTTTTTCCTGGTGGGGGGGTTGCGGTCGACAGATGACTTGTTCAAGGGGGGGTGGTAGTCGACAGACGACTTGCTCACCTCCACTGCCCCCCAAAAGAGTGCCGCTCGGGGGCGGGCCGCCCCCCTCCTAGCTTCCCCACTGGCTTCTCCCCACAACCATAGCCTTTGCCTCAGCTATGGGAGTCAAGTCACACCTCATCAAGGAGCTATTCAGCTCCTGGGTGATATTTGAAATCTCAGGCTTCTAGAGGCTTTAGACAGGTTACAGGTGACTTTATAAAAGAACCTTTTATAAAATGAATAGTACAAATCCAACTTTACCAGTGAATTGGACTAGAAGTCAATATTTTAAAAAGTCCAAGAATTAACTTTTTCTATGGTTCCTAGGCAGAGATAACTATATTAACTTTGATAAGATATCTTAATGCTTTCCTACGGAGCAGCTAACCATGCTATACTGAAAAAAGCCTGTAGGATATTGTCACTATAAGGACCTGTTTAACATTACATTTTTACATGTTCTACCTTTAAATATCATGCACACTGCTTTATGGACATTTAAGTGTTACTTAGGGGTGACTTATTTTTATTTAAAAGAAGGGTTTATGCCTGTCAAAGCGGTTATCTTGACAGGACGAATTTACACTTTAAACCAGAAAGCCAGGTTACGGTTGACAGGTCTACAGTCATGTCTTGCATTTTCACATTATTAGTGTCACAATATGTGCTGCAGTCCACTAGTGACATTTAACTTACAGACCCTCTGGACACTTGGTACCATATACTACGGACTCATTGGTTGAATATGCCAATTTGGTGCATTCCAATTCACCATGTTTTTAGGGGTCGGAGCGCATACACTGGGAACTGGATAGATGTGCCCCGGTGTGCAGAGTCCAAAAACGAGCGAAAAAACTAGCAAAGTGTGGGTGTTACCACTCAAAAAGGTGCATTTTCCTACAGCAAGATTGTGTAAAAACATGAGATATTTCAGCAAACAGTTTTTGTAATGATAATGTAAGAGCAAAGTACCAATTGGGACCAAAAAGTATTATAGGTTTTTATCAGACAGGTACAGTGGCTACACAGGCTACACAGGCGTCGACTATCCCCCATTCAACCATGAACATATGAGTGAAAAAGTGGAGGGGATGCCCTGGGAGCTTGTTTTCTGTCTTGAGACTCCCTTAAAGTCCTCAGTATCAGCTAAGCAGACAAAGGTATTGTTAGAACATGACTTTCAGAAATTCAAACAATTCTGTCATGGAGGAGAAACAATATTGTAACATGTGCCTGCTTGTTTCATGAATCTCTTTCCCCACTGTACCATATTTTATCAACTAGATCTAGAAGAAGGACTTTCTTCAACTTACCGGAACGTTCTTTTCTCTTGTTTAACTCTTATGTCTTTACCACAGCTGTTTGTGATAGGTTTGTTCACAAATACATCCTGTGACCAAAAGTTCATGGGTCATATTCTCAAGGACTCATCGCCGATTTAGCGGCACTTTTCCGCCACGAAAGTGGCGATAGATTTATCGCCCTATTCACAAGCCTGCTCTAACAGCCGACATCGTCAGTTTACCTGCGATAGCTGGCGCTAAAAACATTGCCAAGGCTGACAGCGACAACTAATGCTAATCATATGCAGAGTAGGCGTTCCCGTGCAAAAACTCACGCTAACACCACTTTGCGATATTCTCAATGACCAGCCAGATCGGCGATGCGGTCCAAAAACAGGCGATAAGGCACATTAGCAGCAGGGACTAAAGACCTGCTTTTTTCTGGTCTTAAGTAGGACGAAAACCTGCAGTATAAAGGGAGCCCAGCCCAGAGCCACATCTGAAGACCAACTGATGCCATGGACCTACTAATCACACAGCTTGGAGACCCAAGAGGTCCACAACACCCACCGCCACCACCCCCAGGACCACCCCCTCCCCCAGTACCACCCCCCCCCCCGGACTACCACCGAGGCAGCGCAGAACAAGACCTCTGTAGTTGCTCCAGCTTCCTCCATGGTGCTTCTCAGTTGTTTGGGTTTTGTTTTTATTTTCTTATTTTTTTTTGCAGCTTTTATAGTGATTTTCCCCGTCTGACGTGGGAATAGCAAGCCTGGTGCAGCTTATCGCTGATATTTTTATCGCTGTTGTGCCCATCGCCACTTTTTTCACGTTCGGGTTTCCTTTTTTATCGGCGTCCCGGTGATTTTAACGCGGATATTTCACGCGTTATCGGGAAACTATCACCTGTTGCCGGCGTGTTGAGAATACACCGTTAACACAGCGTTAGTTTCCTGCGATAGACGGCGTTATGTAAAATTGCGTTAACCTAGGTTGGCGATAATTATCGCCCGTTCTTGAGAATATCCCATGACTTGTAAAAAAGTTTTTTTAAACCTAGACCATGGCACTGGGTGCTGGCTGCTTGTGGTAATGTTCTGTGAGCATTGGAATACAGTCGAGTTCTCCTATCACATAGTCACTATTCACTATAATTTTGATTTTAAATACTTCCAATCATGGCAAAGTAGAAGCAAAGAAATCCATTGAAAAATAGACTGCCCAAGAGCACACAATTTGGCCGTATTGGACGGAAGGCTGTGATTAAAAAACATATCTCCTGGTTCTATTGTTTCAATATTGTTACTTCGTCTAACTTCGCGAAATATCAAAGGAAAGAATGGACAATTTCGCACACTCATAAATTGACAAGGCAGAGGGAGCGCTCTCCATCAGAGAATGTAACCAAACAACAAGGTGATGATGGATGGAATGCTTGGATTTATCTGAGCCTCTGGCGATCGCTGGGGCCACATTTCCGTCCATGGTTCTTCACCCACTGAGACAGAGACCAGCCATATCCAAAGCAGTCCATTAGGCACAGTCCAGCTGAACTGCCCGGCTGGGTCCCCTCCAGATGAGAACACAGGCATCCTCAGACCGGTCGCTCCTATTGAGACCTTGTCAGTGAGGTACAGCTGGGGGCCTTGTGGCACTGTGTGCACGGGAGCCACGACCAAGAAAAAACTTTAAATAAAGCACTGTTTAAATTACACGGATGTATTGATTTTAGTTTTGTATGGACAGAATAAACTTTTAATATGACCGATTAAAATGTTTTTTAGCCATACAACGTTGTTAGAATACATTCAGACTGTATATGGCTATATCAGCTACTTTCCTTAGAGTAGATTTTCGAATCAGTCGTTCACAGCAATGTATGCATTTTATGTGAGTCACATACGATAGCAGAGCAGACTGGTTGTGACATAAAACTCTTGTCTCTTTTTTTTCAGCCTCATCATCTTCGGATAATGGTTTGACCCTAGGTTTGGTACTTGGCTTGGTAGGCGGGATTCCCACACTCATCTGTGTTTATCTCTGTGTTTGTGTCATGTGCTGCGGCTACTCGAAAGGTAATCTAATGGCACCGGCGTTGTGTGTGTGAGTGTGTGTGTGTGTAACAGAGGAGAAGTGAAAGTAGAAAGATGCCCTTTCCTCTCCTCTGTCACTGACATAAGGTATCTGATTCACAAGTTTCTACTCCTCAGACTCGACTCCCTGTACCACACAGGTGCACTCACTGTTTCCGGCACTGAGGGGCACACCTACCCTGCACACTCACTCAAACACTGATTCTAACCTAGAACTCTGTTTGGGGCACACACACGCTTACTGACACCACTACATTCGATCGAGGCGCAAAATGCAGCCTCCACACAGGTACCATAAGAAAGACCATAGAAATATACTCCGCCAAAATGAAGATGCAAAAATAAAAACCATACAAAAACATCCACCCACAAGCGTGTCAACCTGCATTTTGTCACACCAGCGAACACCGGAGTGGAGTGCAGTTAATTTCCTATTTGTACAAAAGGTGGAAAGTGAATTTACATGCATATTGGATTTTTTCATTGATTGATATTTTCATAATTACATCTGGTGTTTATCCTTACAATCTACATTTTTGATTATTTTTCTAATGCAAAATCTTCCCGGAGCAGCAGACCCTCTGTCCGCACATCTTTCAGTGTAACTCCTTCATAAAGTTTACCCCAGATGATGCACATGCTGTGGAAGGAGTCTCCGCCAGCTGCTCCACCTGCCAAGAAAGGTTTTGCGTCCTTCACATGCTGTGAAACAACCTCCTGCATGCTAGGGAGACTGGAGAAGTGGACACTGAGAATTTACCTTCACTTTAGCGATAAAACTCGTTTTGCCACATTTGGATGCAGAAGTGTCACCATCATTGATAAACATTGGTGGATTTTCCTCTGGAGTTTTTGCACCGAAAGGGGCATATGGACAAACCCCTATCGCCACAGGAACGTTCCTTGTAGGACATTCCTGTGGCCATAGGTACTTCGCCACATGAGGCCTTATTTACAAGGCAGTGTTAAGCCACGTTGGGTGGCTTAACTCTGCCTTGTAAATAAGGCCCCCCTTTCACGCTATGCGTACCGTGAAAGGGGTGTGCAGTGGGTGCTGCGGTGGGCGTTCCACCACAACACCCATTGATTTTGACTCTTCCCATATTTACAAGGGTGGCGTAAATAGGAGGCCGCGCCAAAATTAAGACCCGGGAAAACTTTATGTTAAACAGGCGAAACGAGGAGAAATGCTTTATTTCTCCTACTTTTTGCTGTTTCTATGTGTGCTGCGTTCGCACACATTGAAACAACAAATCGCCATTAGTGATTGTTCATGATCAGGAAGGTGTTGCTTCCTACACATGAACAATCATTTAAAAATGAGGAGTTACAACTCCTATATGTGCTGCATTCTGCAGGACACATAGAAGTTACAATTCACTATTAGTGGTTGTTTATGTGCCCGGAAGGAACACGTTCCTGCACCTAAACAATCATTCCCTGCAACACAGGCAATCTTACACTAAGGTACAAGGGTGTCTGCATTGGCGCTAGGCAGCTGGATTTAGCACCAGCGCTAAAGAAAATGCTGGGGTGCGCCGTATTATTGTAAATACGGCGCATCCCTGCGTTTTCAGATTGACGGAGCGCAGGGTTAGCAATTTTGGCTTAACGCCGCCCTCTGCCATTCTCTTGTAAATAAGCCCTAATAATATTCCTCCTTTAATGAGGGATAAATACACTTTGGTGGAGGCAACTCAGTTGTCAAGTAGGTCACTCTAAATATTTTAGCAATATCAGTGGGTGGACAGTTTATTAAACTCTAAGGGGCATATTATCAAGGGCTGGCGATATAATTATCGCCGCTTTAGCGTCCGTTTTCGGGCGAAAAGCGGCGATAATTATATCGCAATATCATCAAGGACACGCTAGCGCGTGTTTCCTTGATGTAGAGCCCGTTTTTTCACAGCCTCGCCTTGCATCGCTAATGAGATGCAAAGAAGGCGTGGCTGTGAAAACAACACATGTTAATATCGCGAAGGCAGCTTCGCGATATTAACAAGGAGGTGCAGCGATAAAAATAATCGCGCTACCTCAGCCTTAACTCAGGAATTTAACGTCTGTTAAATTCCTGACTTAAGCATACTTTTCATGGGAGATGGATTCTGCTGATACGACCACAGGGTCGTATCAGCAAGGTTATCCCCGTTTTGCAGGGAACATCGCTGGAAAACTAGCGATGTTCCCTGCAAAACGGCGATAACCTCGCTATCTCTGGAATTCTTATCGCCCTGGAGTAACGCGTTGTTAATAACGCGCTACCAGGGCGATAAATTCCAGAGATAGACGGCGATAATTATCCTAGCGCTAAGCGCGCTTTGCGATAATTATCGCCGTCCCTTGCTGATATGCCCCTAAAGCGGGTCCTAGTTCTTACAGAGATATGAGAATGGGAGGCCAGAACTACTCAAATACCAATACTAAAAGGTAAATAACTCAAAGAACTAAAATCACAAATTTACTATAAAGAGGAAATACAAATGTATTAACTACGTACCAGAGAAGTATGAAGAGTTAAAACCAATGAAAGCCTGCATGGCAATCATTGGAGTCCAATGGGGCAACATTATTCAATAGAGAAAGGTAAACTCTGAAAAGTTTCTGCGGGACTCCTTTTGAGTTTAGCAGACAGGCTGTCAAACTCCGTGGGCACTATAGGCCCAACATCTGCTGGTCCCACAGCAAACCACCAGCCAACTATATAGTGCCCTATGGTGCATTTTCACCATAAGTGTTAATGAGGGCTATTTTATAGTGGAACATGAGGGTACAGGTGGTGTCTGAGTAGACATGCACCATTCTGGTTAATTTTTGATGAGAGCCCATAGTGAAGACACATAGTTGACGACAACACATTTCAGTGGATAAAGAGCGCTTTCTGAGGCCACTTCCCAATTTAAAGTCATGGTATCTGACAGTAACCCTCTCAAGGACAATCCTGACGAGTCTCTGGAGTTTGCGGGTTCAATAAGAGCTGCCAATAGGCCAAGGCAAACAGGGCTTGGAAGCTGCCCTCGATTGCATCTGTAGAAGTGGATTTTCTCGGTTAAGGAGAAGCTGCTTCATGGAAGGTTGTAGTATAATTTCTGGATAGGAGCAGAGAGGCCATGAAGACCTTGAGATGGGTCTTAGGATGTGATCAGAGTTTTTACCAAAGGTACATTTACTGCTTAGATGAACTTGGTGGTAGCTGCAGTATTGGCTAAGCACATTTTCAGAGTGGGTTCCACAGACTCAGTCCATGTTGGCACAGCTTTGAGCAGTAACTATCCAGTCCCAAACATCTCCTTATAAAGCATATACTCCAGACTGAGGGCACATAGCTCTTGGCTTTATGGAGTAATAGCAGGGTCCTAATTCCTCTGCAGCCACACTTCCCAAATAGGGATACAGACTCCAAGAACTTAGAGTAGCAGACAAAACACAGCAGACTAATTATTGTGTTGGCCCTCTAAACCAGTTAGGGAGATAAGTGAGCCATCACTATTACCATGGCTACAGTCCTTACGTACACAGAACGAGTGAGAACAACCTGTTTGCTTAGCAGGGTATCATCTTTCTTCAATTCTTGCACAAGGATTTGCCAGCCACCTTGGCAATGAATAAGGGCAAGATTTTGTTTCATTGGTGGGATTTTCAAGCCCAAAAATCACCATACCCAAGCTTTCCCTAAAGTCATCTGCATGCACTTCCCAAGAGTGTGACGTTATCAAGACCTGTGAGATTCAAGCTACACATTGCCTTCAAACTTCCAATATGCAGAGGCATCTTCTTGTGACAGAATTTGCTCCTCATTTTCATCCTGTTCAGCTTCAAAAGAGTCTGTTGCCTGAGAGCAGAACAGGAGGCTGAAGCTTTACTGAGGCCTTAGGGCAATCGAACTTGTACGATCTCCAGGGCACAAAAGATCCCACCACAGGAGAGTATTTTGGTTAAAGTTATGTTATCGTAGTTTGCTTATAGGGGCAGTTGAAGCACTGTCCAGTACCTTGGGACGCACACTGGGACAAAGACGCTAGAAGACCTAGGGTCACTGGAGAATATAGGCACTAGAAAACCTGGGGGCACATGAGATTAAAGCCACAAAAAGACCTAGGGGCACAGGACAATATGGACATGGGAAGACTTATTGGGCACAGGAGAATTTAAATACGAGAAGACCTAGTCAGCACCGGAGAATATAGGAATAAGAAGACTTAGGGGGCAGAGGAGACTATAGACACTAAAAAACATAAGGGACACAGAAGAATATATACACTGGAAGACCTAGGATGTACAGGAGAATCAAGACATGAGAAGACCTTGGGCACACAAGAATATTAACACTAGAAGACCTAGGAGGCCTAGGAGATTATGAATACTAGAAGACCTAGGGGGCCTAGGAGAATATCCACACTAGAAGACTTAGGAGGCCCAAAAGACCTAGTCAGACCTAGAAGACCTGCAGGCACAGGAAAATATAAACACTAGAAGACCTATAATGCACAGGAGAATAAAGACATGAGAAGGCCTAGGAAGCACAGGAGAATATATGCAGAAGAAGACCTAGTTCAGTCAGTTTCCACAGGAAAAGCATTTATTGTTTTGCTAATAATATCTTTTGCACCGTGTTAGAAATGGAGTCTCTGTTTGGCAGTGATTCACACCCTGTCCAAGTAGGGATCCTCACTCAGGGTAAGGGGATTACACAGCTAGGATAACTGCTGCTCACCCCTTGGTAGCTTGGCACGAGCAGTCAGGTTTACCTCAGAGGCAATGTGTAAAGTATTTCTGCATACACACACGGTAACACAGTGAAAACACTGCAAAAGGACACCACACCAGTTAAGAAAGATAGCCAATATTTATGTGAATAAAACAAGACCAAAACGACAAAAAGAAAACACAAGTCAAAATATCACTTTCAAAAGGGTAATCAAGCTCAGACCATAGAAATCAATGGGTGCGGTTGTTTTAGCACAAACTACCTTGGATGCATCAAAGTTCAAAGACAAAAACAGGCACACAGGAGGTGAGGCACCAGAAAAGCAAATCGATGTCTCGGTTCCTTACTCCCAGGGGAGATGATGCATCAGTTCCTTACTGCCTGGGGAGGTGATGAGTCGGTTCCTTACTGCTACACCGGGGAGGTGATGCATTGGTTCCTTACTGTCAGGAGTGGTGATGCGTCGATTCCTTATTGGAAGGGGAGGTGATATGTTGATCTCCGGACAAGCAGCCTTGGTTCCTTACTGCGAGCCAATGTTTCTGAAGAGAAAGCGTCGAGGGATAATGCATCAAAAATTCAGACGCATCATTGATGCGACGGTGGCAATGCAGGTGCTGAATCGATTTCACAGCTGCGAGGCAGGTGATGCATCGATACTTCAGCGGCAAAACAGGGGTTGGGGCAAAGTCAGAGCAGGTGCCACGGACATCAGTGACACCGTGCTCAGGACTTGGGCTGCGGTAATTTTTCAGCAGTAAAGCAGGTGCAGCATTGATTCTTTAGCCGCACAGCGAGATGCATCGAGAAAACAGGAGCGGAGAGTCGATGCATGGATTCTCTCACCAGGTTACACTTTCAAGTGCCCAGAACTGTATTTTACTCCTCTTGGCAAGTTAGGCCTCTCAGCAGAAGAGCCCAGGCACTGATAGGTGAAGTTGTTGATGGCCCTGAGACTTCTTAACAGGTGGCAAGC
This sequence comes from Calotriton arnoldi, assembly GCA_963921515.1. NCBI lineage: Eukaryota > Metazoa > Chordata > Amphibia > Caudata > Salamandridae > Calotriton > Calotriton arnoldi. Next base: position 878,840 of record CAWUFW010005889.1, on the reverse strand, counting down.
ATGGACAATCCCTTGGAGAACCTTAGACGCAGGGTCCAGAAAGCAAAGTCCAGTACTTTCACTCCCAGGATAGAAGCAGCAGGCCAGCACAGCAAAGCAACAGGCAGAGAGGCAGTCCCTCCTACAGCATCCAGCTCTTCTTCTTCCTGGCAGAATGTCCACAGTCCAGAAGTGTTCTGATTTTAGGGGGTCAGAGGTCCAATACTTATAGCCCTTTATGCCTTTGAAGTAGGCAAACTTCAAAGGAAAGTCTTTGTAGTGCACAATACCCTGCCTTTCTATGACCTGGCTCCAGACACACTACGGGGGGGGTGGGGACAACATTGTGTGAGGACAGGCACAGCCCTATAAAGGTGTCAGTGATAACTACTCCCACCACTTTAGCTCAGGAAGGCTCATCAGCCTGGTGATGGCCCATCAGGATATGCAAGGCACACCTCAGCTCCCTTTGGGTGACTGTCTAGGGTGAATGCACAAGAGCCCAACTGTCATCCTAACCCAGACATGGATTCTACAGACAGGCAAATGCATAGAAAGGTTAAGCAGGAAAACACCCACTTTCTAAAAGTGGCATTTTTCAAAACATGCAATTCAAAAATCAACTTCACCAAAATATGTATTTTTAAATTGTGAGTTCAGAGAACCCAAACTCCAAATTTCTATTGGTTCCCAATGGGAGTCATAGTCCTTGCAATAGTGAAATACTTAGCAGTATTTCACTATTAGGACATGTATAACACCACCAGTACATGGCATACCTTTTAAATACACTGCACCCTGCCCATGGGGCTGCCTTGAGCCTACCTTAGGACTGCCTTACATGTAGCAAAATGGAAGGGTTGTGCCTGGGAAGTGGGTGCACTTGCCAGGTTGACATTGTAGTTGCAGGCCTGAGACAGGTTTGCAGGGCCACTCCTGTGTGTGGTTGCAGGCTCACTAGTAGCATGCATTTTTATTTCCAGGCCCTTGGCACACCTGGTGCACTTAACTAGGGACTTTTCTAGTAAATCAAATATGGCAATCATGGATTAAACAATCACCATACAATTTACACAGAGAGCACTTGCACTTTAGCACTGGTCAGCAGTAAAAATGCTCCCAGAGTCCTAAAGCCAATAAAAACAAAATTCAGCACACATTAAAAACAAGCATTGGCATAGCCAATAGGTCTCGCTTTTGGGACCTTATAAGTATTTAGTTATGTAGCACAATATCCTTGGTGCAATAACATCAACTGTTGCATGGCTAAAAACTTATAAGGTCCCAAAGGCGAGACCTATTGGCTATGCCAATGCTTGTTTTTAGAGGCCTGGCATGCAGTTTTAAATGTAGGCTGGCAAGAAAGGTGCCAACCCAAGGGGCAAGGTCTAGAGAGAAATAAGATAGGAAGAGAGGTGAGTTATAATGAGATAGCACAAATAGAAAGGTGAAGCACAGAATGACAGGTCAGGTAAACAAAGTAGCGAGGCAGAGAGGCAGGTAGAGCCGGTGGGATGAAAAGTAGAAAGATATGAGAAGTAGAGAGAAAAGAGGTGCAGATGAGGTAGAGAGATGAGGCTAATACAGAGGAAGGGTGAGGGAGAAGTAGAGAATGGTGAAATAGGGAGAGAGAGACAGAGGTAAGATAGATGTATTAAACGAGCGAGACATTGGAAGTAGAGAGAGTGAATGGAAACAGAGAAGGAGATAGAAAGAGAGATGAAAGCAAAGGGAGTGATAGATGGAGTGGAGTATCACCAGTGCTACACAAGGCAGCATCGAGAGTCTTTTATACATTCGGAACTGAGACAATTCCGTTTCTGAAAACACCTAAATAGCTTTTTTCACAGTTTTCTAAGCCTTTGAAATTCGGAATGCTCTACGCTGACTGTTTATTCAGTGACGTTGCCTTTTAGGAAACGTTCAAAACCTTCTGTAAACTAGCACATCTGAGACTGTGCGGAAATGAATTGTATGAGCCGATTGCTAAAGTGTGGTACATTGAAAAAGCACGTGGCTGCAGCCGTAAACAAAGAACAGTTTTTGCACTGAAAATCTTATACAACTATTTGATTGTGAATACATAGAAAAATGAGTATGTGCTCATGTAATTTAATATGCGTGTGCTAAGGTACGGGGCAGGCGTTGGAAATCCCTGATACCAAAAAGCAGCTTTCTATCTTCTAAGGAAGAGGCTAAATACATCGAAAGCATAGAAAAGAGTGCGCCACCAAAGAAATACATCTACAATGAGACGCACAGATCCACTAACACCTACAAACAAAAACACAAAAAACATGGACACACAGACACCTTACCACACACAATGGTACACACAAACACATAAATACAAATCGAACACATTCACATAAACAAGCACACGCCAAAAGACACACGTACGCCGCACACACTTAACTGACACTGAAGTAAAATATATAATAATGATGGCAGCGAACTACACAGGTTACGGAATGAAGTACAATTTCAAGTAATAGGGGTCTCTACAGCAGCACGTAGGATGGGACCCTAACCTGGCCCCGTGTTCAAGGGTGCGCCGTTCACACTAAATCTGCAGCCCGATGTTACGTGGGCAGAGACCAGGGACAGCGACGCGTTCAGACACAGCGGGCTGGTGACAGGCAGGTAAGCTCTGATTATTTCCAGCTATGCTCTCAGTAATGGTCAAGCAGAGAGCAAAAAATAAAGGCACGCACGCACATAGCCACTTAAACAAGCGCCAAAACACCTGGGTAAATAAATAAAAAAAAGCAGAAAAGGTAGAAGGAAAGAGAACAAGCTGTAGCCCGGTAACTGATGAGGAGGGAGGGGGAGAAGGGAGGGGGTAGTGAGAGCAGAGAGCAGGGGGTGGAGGAGCATAGAAATAAAAGTGATTTGCGCGCTTTAAGGGTTGTAAGGGTTAATGAGCCATGACAGAAAGCCAGATGGTGGCTCTGCGCGTGCTCGCGCGCGTAACTGCAAGCTTGAGGCCAGCAAAAGCGTGTGGTCAGACTTTTAAAAGCCCACTTACTAAATGTCTCGCCAGAGCAGCGCATGCGCTGGCTCAGGCGAGACCTAAAAAGGAGGTCAGAACCAAAAAGACAGGGGAAATTACAACAAAGATGCCAGCTCTAACACACCGTTTGATACATTTTCACAAAATGTTTCGAAAAGGTTCATTCACCTCAGCTCCTTCTTGGTAAGGTTTAGTGTGATCCGCCAAGTAGGAACTGAGAAAAAGGAAGAGAAGGTCCAAAAACACATTTCCCTCCAATGTCCCGTAGGAATTTTGGGAAGTGATACAGAAAATGGCTGAACAGAATTACACAAAATGTGGTGCAAATCTAGATCATTACTCAGAAAGCATGATTTGTGGTAGAGAAATTAAGCATCACATTATAAAATCTGCATGGGAGACATGTGGCAACACTAGGTGATAGGAAATTTGTAAAACACTGCAGATTCCAGAACATTCCCTCAAAAAAAAGTAGGAAAATATGCGTCTTTAGTTAAAGTTTGAGGTTCCCAGGGAATTCTGGATTATTTGAAATCTCATGAGAACCACGCAAGTCTCACCATGCAGGACGCTTAGGAATTTCTAGTTTTCAGAAAAATGTGCGTTTGGTATGTTGCCCTGGGTGCTGACTGAGTTCGAGGCCGAATTACTCAGTCACCAGCATTGCAAAAATGGTTGATGTTGAGTGTAAAAATGTGATCTGTCCATGTTGAGTTTTGGGACCTTTCTTATTGCAGGCGTTAGACCCTCCTAGACCAATGGGATACCATTTTTATAGGGAGACGTGGGGGAATGCTGAGTGATATGAAATTTGTGTTTCTCCATGGATTCTGGAACATTCCCTCACAGAAATTTGAGGAAAATTGTTTTTTTTAGCCAAAGTATGAGGTTTTCAACATCTAATGGGTAAAACAAGCCTTGTGAGAGCCACACAAGTCACACCTGGACTCTCCCTGGAGATTCATTTTCAGAAATGTCTTGGTTTGTTTTCCCTGGGTGCCGGCTGATCTAGCGCCCAAATTCTGCAGTCACTAACATTGCAAAAAAGGGTTGGGTTTCAGTGCAACAATTTTATCTGTCCATGTTTAGTTATGGGCTCTCTCTTGTTGCAGATTCTAAACCCACCCACACAAGTGGGACTGATACCCACAGATTCTGGAACTTTCCCTCACAGTAATGTAAGAAAAATGAGTGTTTTAGCCAAAGTTTGAGGTTTCCAGGGCTTCTGGGTAAAAACCTTGTGAGATTCATGATAGTCACATCATCATGGTCTCCCCCATGAGTCTTGTGAAAAGAATGTCTGGATTTGGGAGGATTCCCTTGCTGCCGGCTAACCATGGACTCCCTCGGGGTTTAGAAATGTCTGGGTTTGGTAGGTTCACCTGGGTACCAGCTGAGCTAAGGTTTGAAATCCGTAGTAACACACATTGCAGAAAAGCGTTGCTTTTGAATGTAAAAATGCATCAGTCCATGTTAGGTTTTGGGCCCTTTCCTGTCTGATCTGCTAGACCCAACCGCACAAGTCAGGTACCGTTTTCATTGGCAGAAGTGGGGAAACGCCGGGTGGTTTATGAATCCTTCTGGAGCATTTCTTCACAGAAATGTGACCACCGCTGTGTAAACAAAAAAAAAAATACACACCCCTCACTGGATAAACCCAAAGGTTAAAGTGACGATATAGTTATTAATATCATCAATGTCATTAACATGTAGGAGTGATGTAATATGTGAGGTCATAAGCAGTAATAATTAGCTAATTAAACTCTCAGTAAACTATAACTGGTGAAATTCAGTGCTTATTTTATTTTAAACAAGAATTTTCATAATAGTACAAAGCCTAACTATAACGTCACTCTAAACTTTTTTTTCCTCAATGAATATGTATATGTATATCCACTAAAGTTCCTGGATATTTAGATATCGCATTGCCCTTGCACATCCGGTCAGGCTCCCAGACGAGCCAAAACATTTACAATATATATAAGAGGTCACTACTAGGTAGTTATTGTAAGGTCTGCTTTTCCATAGATGGAACGTTTTATGGTTTGCCAAAGTTCATCTAGCTCAGGTCCTTCCTTGAAACTTTTGGGGTGAATTTTCATAGACCTCTTTATGACAGGTTATAACAAAAATTGCTGAATGTAATTACACCAAATTCAGCATGATTTGGTGTAAATACGTTCAATGATTTTCGAGATATTAGGGGAAAAAATAATTGTATATTTTAGCAATTGGCCACGCAAAAGTCCCGCGGGCGTCCTGCAAGAGCGCAAAATGGGAGAAGACTTACTGGAGATGTTTATCAGAGTCTATTTATTCTCATCGCCTTGGTAAGAGTTGTGAGTAGGGTTAAGGCTCTTCCCACACCCTACTATGTACTTTGCACACCCATCATCAAAGAGTGGGGTGTTAGTGGGGAGGACAGTCCCTGGATGCAGCATACTATGCAGCATAGTATGAACACCCATCATCCAAGAGAGAGGTCTCAGTGGAGAGGCACGCCTCTCTTCCCACACCCTACTACACATACAGTCCCTACCCACACACTGCTACGCACACTCGTTATCTGAAACAGAGACCTGAAAGTAGAGGTCAGTCTATTCATACAGCCTACCATCTGAGAAAGAGGTCTGGAAGCTGACGGGAGAGGGCAGTCCCTCCCCACACATTACTGCACACATCCATCATCTAAGATGTCTCAAAGGAGAGGCCAGTCCATGCACACAGCTTACCACGCTAACCCGTCATCTGACAGAGGGGACTGACAGGAGAGGCCAGACCATGATTGATTTGCATATGGCTGGGTTCAAACTGGAATGGCATGTGGAGCGAAAAAACAATGGATTTAGGCCCAGATCTCTGTACTGTGGTGAATAGATGACATTGTTCTGCATTCTGTCCATCAGTTGTTCTTTTTGCATTTGAGACCATGTATACATCCTACTACGCAAGCCCATCATCTGAGAGAGAGGTATGAAAGGAGAAGCATGTTCATGTACACATTCTACTACACACACCCGTCATCTGAGAGAGAGGTCTGACCGGAGAGGGCAGTCCATGCTCACACCTTAATATGCACACCAGTCTTCTGAGAGAAAGGTCTAGCAGGAAACGGCAGTTCCTCTCCTCTAGTATGCACACCTGCCATCTGATATACCAGGAATCCCAGGCTGCAGCTTACAAATACAGAGCCTGATTGAGCGTCTTAGGCTCCCATCCCTGGTGTTTTGTGTGCCTACCAATTGGACAGAGGGATGCACTGATGAGCACACCAACAGCCCCATTTCAGTAGATATGCTGTTTTGACTGGGACCTAGCACTGCATCTGCTAAATAATATGTACTGTATGGGTCATGGTCAAACTAATTTTCTAATTTATATTAGTGTATTGAACAGAGTCCTTGTACCATGGGGTTAGAAATTCAACTCCTATGGCATGTGTGGTGCGGAGGAGGGTTGGGCTGACTGTGAAAGCCTGCTTTCCAGTGTGAGCAGGGACAATATCATAGGGCTCAGTGGTGAAAATCACTGCACCACTGTCCCTTTGGATGATCTGCCAGCTTCTGTGAAAAAGAAATCTTGGAAATTCTCTTGCTAAAACTCTAACAAAAAATGTTCCTTGAAATGTTCTTTTGTCAAACAATTAAAAGAAGAAGGGTTAATCTTATTTGTTTTTATATAATGTGTGTTGCATTCCTATTTCTCTATAATGGGTTAATAAAACAGTCACTAGTGTACTAATGCATCAAAGTTATTTATTGGTTGGATAACAGTTAGGGCCCTATTACGATATAAGTCGGAAAGCCTCCGACCACAGGTCAGAGGCTTTCCGACTTACATAGTTGGTTCCAAATCTGGCAGCCTTATTACAATGAAGACTGTCGGATTTGAAACCGGCCATCGGATCGACTGGCTTCCGATGGGCTCAAGGAGACCGCCGGCTAGCCGGCGGCTCCTTATAATCCCCTATGGACGGGGTTTACGCAATGGGGATTATGATGTCGGTTTCCGACAGGCTTTTCATGCCAGGTTTTCCGACATGAAAAGCCTGTCGGAAAGCAACTTTGGGGTCCCCTATCAGAGCCCCCTTGCCACAGCGGCCTCCGGGAGTGGGCCTGGGGGGAACCTACGGTGCCCGCTGTGAATCACTGCACTGAGTAGCAGGCACCGTGAGGTGCCTGCCACGCAGTACAGTGATTAACAAAAACTCCCATTTCTCTATGGAAGCTTGTGCTATGGCGGGTTTATGGCCGTAACACAAGCTTCCATAGAGAAATTGGAGTCTGTGACCAGACAATGTGCAGTCGCATTGTAATGGCATTGTCGGGACCGCCAACTGTAAGTCGGTCGGTCCCAAGATCGCAACGGTGACATCGTAATCAGGCCCCAAGTGTCACCTGTCACTGTGACATGTTCATAGAGAAGCATGTCACGTTAGCATTACTCATAGGGTTGACAGGTAAAGAAAAAGCCAATGTCTGCTGATAAGTTTTCATTTTTTACTTTTCAGTATGTTGGCATTGTTTAACAAGTTGCACATATTTCAATGCAGGTAAGAAAATGTTTTTTTCTCAATCATTTAATGTGTTTTATGAGGACCATGCTTTCTCCATCACCCTGTACTATGCACTCGAGATTTAGTTCATGATTACTTTTAAATGTTTAGTTCCTATTACATTGATATGCAAACAATACACATAAAATAAAAATTACAGGCTTACCAAGGCAGACCAAGTAACTTTGCCAATGCTTTCTTATTTTGTTTATTTACTTTTTTCATACATAATAACATTTCATATTCCTAAATGTAGCACATCATACATTTTCCATATGCCGTATACATTGTTGTATTCATTGCTTCACATTCAGAATATAAGGCATGCTTAATAGAGGACACTCCAAGATATATTACAAATATGCATATGTAAGTAGCAGGCAGTTGGTTATGAGCGCACTTCTGTGTCCAGAACAGTATATCACTATTGCTTTGACCTATGCTGGGGGCTCCCTTGTGTCTGGCAAAGCTGTACCTCTATTTGATTAGTTCTAACTCGAGCAAAACATGTGTCAGGGGTTGCTTTATTCATTTCTAGTTGGCTTGGATGGTTTTTACCAATTCAAAGCTGTAATGCTGTGCCTTGAGTGATAAAAGGCTCTTGTCATTTTTCAGCTCGATTTAGATGGCACTGTGCTAATCCTGTGCCAAAAGACTTGGGGCCTTTTTACGGTGTCGGATGGACGACACCGCTGCGGAAAGGAACTGCCCGACCTCGGGTCGGCGGTTTCCGACTGCAGTATTTTGATGCGACCGTCCGTAGCATTGTCGCAAATCTCCATTTCTCAATGGAAGCTTGTGTAGCGGGTGGAAAAGGCCCGCAGCACAAGCTTCCATTGAGAAATGGAGGCTTTGAAACTTCCCTGCACCATGTGGCAGGCACCGTATGGTACCTGCCACACGGTGCAGGGATGTTTAGGGGGGCACCATAGGTGCCCCTCAGGCCCCATTGTTGAGGGCCAGGGGTGAAGGGGGCCCTCCTAAGGGCCCCCAAAGACACTTTCCAACAGCCTTTTCATGTCAGAAAGGAAAACATGAAATGGCTGTTGGAAAGTGCCATCATTAGGGGATTATGTTGGCTTCCAATGCTCCAGAGGGCTCCTTGACCACATCGGAACCATGTCAAAATGTCCCCGCTGTTTTCATTTCGACCGCCGTCATCCTAATTCGGCGGTCGGAATGAAAAATATGATGTCTGGCAGAAAGCCTCCGACTGCTGGTCGGAGGCTTTCCACCTCACATCGTAATCGGGCCCCTGGTTGTAAAAATGGCAGAAGACTTTGCTCCTTTCTAGTTCAGAGTGGATGGCACTGTGATAATCCTATGTTTAAAAAGTCTGTTAGAATAACAGGTGTTTGAGGTGAGCAGATTCACAGTGTAGCTGGTGTTGTAGGGCGCTCCAAATAAAGAAGCTGCTCCTTGCTTAAGCTTAGGAACAACCCAGAGTTTCTTGCTATTTTTATCTTTGGTGAGTCAATCTCTTTGATTCACTTCTTTCTTGGATAGTTCATTTCTTTGTGACTCATAGCATCCTTTGGAATCCAGATTTGTGCCCTGGCTGGCTATTGTTTTCTTGTGATCCTTCATCTGCTGGTATAGTTATCTCTTGTAACTATAAGTTATGCTCTAAGGTAACTATCACTCTCTGCCCCACCATGCATATTCTTGTCATCAATTATGTCATTTCAGATGTTTCAGTGCTGTTATCAATGATGTCATAGAAGATATAATGAGTGATGTAATATGTGGGGTAATTAGCTGTGATTGGCGAGGGCCCGAGCTATAGTTATCTTAGGGAACAAGTTATAAGTACTAGAGATCACTATAACTGGTGAATTTCAGTGGTATTTTGTGTTTAAAATGTTAAGTTGTCATTGAAATATTCACCTAACTATAATTTCTCTTTGACCTTCGTTTCTTTTCAGTGAATTTCTAGGGTTTTCTTAAAGTAAAGTAATATGTAATATTTTATTACCATAAATAAAGCCAACCTCCTTCTGTGTATGCCTTTTGGTCATGCACAGCAGGGGGTTTCCAGCAGTACCTGCAACCAATACCCAGGCCACCAACTCCCTACCGTGCAAGGCCTTTTGCCTTGCAGAGTAGAGGGTTGGCCTTAGGGCCTGGCCAGATGTCAGTATGCAGCATTACCCCTGCTAGCAGCCAACCCTAAGCATCGCACGGCCTTCAGCAATATAAAAATATAAAAAGTGAGCCTATTGACTTTATAAAGGGGTGAGCATATTAATATATATAAGGCAGATCTTTCATCCTTCTTAAAAATTCACCAATATCAAACGTTTTTTTAAACAAAAACCTTGTATGTGACTTTCTTTTTGCATACTTTTTATCATTACGTTTTGTGGGTTGAAAATGTTAAAATAAATAGTCCGAAACATATTTTATTTTTGCAAAAAAATGAAAATGATCATGTCCATGAGTTTTTCTTTAAAAAAAATGTTGGCCAAAAATTGCAATCATAACAACAAAAACAAAAGGGCCTTACACTTCAGCTAAAGTGCGTAGTGCTCCAACTAGGAGTGCTTGAAAAAATATGGTAAGTTCTCCTTGGGTCGCGGATTTAATGATCATGTATTTCATGAACCTGGAGACTTGCTTTTTTTAATAGTGCTTGGGGGGCTACTGGACTTCCTGCAGACCCCAACAACATTATTCGAGGGCCACCACCAAGCTAATACAAAAAAAAATAATGCCCTTGCAGGTCATTGTGAGGCACTCCTTCAAAGGAGCAGTGGATATATGATTTAAAAAAAATATTTACTGTGGGTGTCATGGTACCCACCCAGGACACTAATATATCATTTTTTATGAGAGGAGGTGGGCGGCGGCCCCCCTCCCTGAGCCTCTCCACGCCCTGGAGACCCTATCCACAGGCTGTATTTTTTTTAATAACTGGAGGGGTGGTTCTTCCCCCCTTCTTCAGTCACAAACGGCCACAGGAACTACATCCCCCAAGGCTTTGTTTTAAAAATAGTGGGAGGGTGGTGAGTGTTCCCCTCCCCAAGCCTCGAAGAGCCCCAGGGCCTTTTGGGCCTTTTTCATTGAATTAAGGGGAGGGGGCACATAGCATCCCCTCCTCGAGCCTTAAGGGCTCTGTTGGGGCCCCCACGGCCCTAGCACAGGGTGCTGATGGGAGCCGGCACTTTGTCTTTGCTCCCACTAAGTGAGAACAGTTGGTTTCAACAGCTCCTGCCAGACGGAAGCAAAGTGGAATTCCCTGCCCAGGAGAGTGTGGGCAGGGTATGCCAGCACTCTCCCCTGCAGGGTACCACAGGGTCCAGTGGTGGGCTCCCCGAGACACTGTAGATTATTGTGCCCTAGGGTTATATATATGGGAAAGAGGGCATGCATCCTTCCTCCCCTCCTATAGCATTTTTACCCCTTCCCCTTTTTTCATCAATTTGGCCCTGGGGAATGGGGTTTCTGGAGCCCATTGGTAGCTCAGAGAGGCGGGACACATGCCCCTTCCCCTTATATTTCCATTAGGCACCCGGGAATGGAGGCCCCGGGGCCCTCACTGGCTCCGGAATGGTGGACCACACTAATACCTGCCTCTCCAAATATATATTAGTAAAGACCCTGTGGGCTTGGCCCACTTCGGAGGTCAAATATTATTTTAATAAAAACACCAACAGATGTTTTACAATTTTTTTGTTTTTTTAAAACTGCAATTCGTGGGACTCTCGCTGGATCATGGCTTCCTTAAAATATATATATATTTTTAGCCCCTGTCCTGGGTATCCCTACCCCACACCTTAAGTATTATTTTTCATTTTAAAATTAAAACTATGGGCAGGGGACTATGGGCCTGATTAGGATGGCGGGTGGACTTTCGTCCGTCCACCACCCTATCAAAAATGCCTATCTTTTGCATTGCGGCAAGTGCTGCAACACACCTCGCAATGCAAAAGGAGGTGATTTTACATATCCCTGTACTACGTGCCAGGCACCATGCGGTGCCCCTCAAAACCCACAACTGAGGGCCAGAGGGCAAGGAGGGCCCGGTATGGAAATGGCCAGTGGGGAGGGACATCATAATCTCTACAGCAGTGCCTGGCAGGCACTGCCACCATTGTAGGGATCCGAGTGCCCTCCAACGGTCCGAAGAGCTCTGTGAGCCCATTGGATCCGTGGCAGTCGGTCTCTCCGACCGCCACCCGTCCGCCCGCTATCCTAATGTGGCGGGAGAAAAACATGGTTCACCAACAGCCTGTTGGTGGCGATCTCACCATCATCATAATACCTGTAAGCCCCCGAGTCCTGAAATGGCTGCCTGCAACATTTTTTTCATGTGGCAGGCAGTCAATCAGAGTGCTTTGTCCTTCGTGAGCATGTCTCTCATGGGATCCAATTGGCCCAAGGAGCAGGTCTTTTACCAGCTCCCACTTGCAGCATGTACAGGTATCTCGCTGCTTCTGTGAGGGCTCCTGAGTAATGCTCTTCACAGAACCTTACCTCCCCCTCTCACTGCTGCCCTCCACCCCACAATGCTCACTATTCCTACTGTTGTTTAGTATTGTGCATTGTATTGCGTAACTACTGCTTTTCTCGTTTTGTGCCAGTCAGTCTCTTTTCCTGTGCAGATTAGCCTCCCCCACTCACCACCACTCTCCACCTTGCATTACTCGCATTGGACAATGCCCAGCGCCAGGAACGCTGGCCCTCCGACTACCCACGGATACTCCACCGCTGAGCTCCGGGCCCTGGACACCAGATGCCACAACATCAACTGCTGCATCAGCTCTCCCCAGACAAAGGAAGGACCCTTCACCTGCTGCCACTGCCACTTCACTTGCAACACAGGACCGCCCACCCACCCACAAATTCTCACCTCACCCACCCAAAAGATAATAGGAACTGATCCAGTGCATTCTGCTCAACACCCAGTTCCTCTGCAAACACGCCACAGCAATTTGGGACTTGGTCACCATCCTCACCCTGACGTGATCTTCATCATCAAGACCTAGCTTAACCCCTCGACAGTCAAAAGAACCCAACCTGTCTGATAATATTGAGGGTGTCCATCAGGATCACAATAAGATAGTAATCTCGCCAGACTAACAACAACCCAATTCCCCTGAACAAAAAAGTTTATTAGTCAAAATGACAAAAATAGATATATTTTTTTAATTTTATTTTATAAACTTTGATATTGACAATATTTACATCAGGGTTTGAGCCACAAAAACAAACGACATGGATTGATAAATGCAAAAAAGACAAATAGATGGGGTCCCACATTCATACACTACAAACACTCACAGTCACAAATACATACATACTCAAACATTCTCACCACTCAAGAACAATTAATCACATAAAAAGATGATTCAAAATACAACATATTCGCAACAATGGCTATCGTGCGTCCTCTCCTTGAAAGGTACAAAAGTTCTGGGGGCACGACGTTATCCAGTGCCAACGCGCGTTTCGGTGTCTTGACCCAAAGTGGGTCACATCTTCATCAGGGCAAGTAAATCAAAAAGTGGGACCCAACAACAGAACCACCTACAACAATAGAAAAGTAATATAAGGCAATCATAATAAAAATATATACAATACAATTAACATATTTATATATATATTTCACAATAGATAATAGATTCAAGGATATACATATATATGGGGGGTTGGTGAATTCACAGCGAGAAGGCAAAAACAATCATTTATATATGATAAAAATCAAATTAAAATATCATTTAATGAAATATGGGAAAGTGCACAACAGATAATACCAGAAAAATACCCAGAAAGTTGAGAAATAGAGGTTTCACCCAGAAAATAGAAGATACACCCAAATTCACAGTGAAAATTAAAGTAGAGAAATATTCAGTGACATAGGTTAACCCAATAATTTATTCTATATATAGATCTTATACTTTCATCTACCTTGATGCAGAGTATCTAGGTAAATAGCCTTGAATCTGAACAGTTAGGTTGAGACCGGCTCAATCCAATAATCTATGAAAACAGAAAAGACCTTGGTGATCAATATACGTACTCAAATTCAGAGGGAAATCTTCTTTTTAAATAATTAGAGGATAGAGAAAAATCAAAACTGGATTAGGGCCCCCAGGGGGGAAAAAACCCATCCACAAGGCGTCTTACCCATGTGGAAAACAGCAAACAATAAACATAGGGGTTTCTTAAACTCCGAATTTGGGGTCTGTTTTAGAAGTGTATAGCAGATATGATCCGAGTTCCAAAAGTGGGGGCGTTCATATGCGTATATACAATCGTAGGTTCCTCATCTACAAGATAAATGAAAATCAGATAAGCAGGAGAAAGTCAAATTCCTAAGTGGGCACAGAAAAAAGTTTTTAGCTTAACCCCTCCTCAGCCCCTGACATTGCCACTGCAACACCTGACAGATTCAAAATGATAAACTGAGACAGCACCATCCAACACGGAGGAGGCATCGCCATATTCCACAAAAAACCTCTCTGATGCACAAATACGAAGATGGCACCACATAAGTCATGGAACACCTCAACTTCCAACTCGTAACCGACCATCAGAGGCACCCTCACTTACAGACCCCTGGGACTGCGACCTGTATTCTGCGACACCATCTCTGAATTCAACGACTCTCAGGCTATCGGCTCTAAGCACAATATCCTACTAGGCGACTTCCACCTCGATGACCCCAACAATGACAACTCCACCGATCTCCTGGAAAGCATGAGCATCATTGGCCTCACCCAACTGGTCACCAACTCCACACACAGTGCAGGACATACGTTGGACCCGATCTTCACATCTAGCGACAGTCAAGTACAGCCATGTCACCAAACTCACCTGGACCGACCACACCATTGTCCACTGTACCATCACAGGTTCCCAGGACACCACCTCCTCTCACTGCAGCTGGAACAAATTGACTGAGACCCAGAGGATGGAGGCCCTCAACATAATCCAGCCTGCCTCTGCATCACACCTAGAGAAGGCTGTCCAGAACCTTACCGACTAGATCACCAAATGCGCTGGCATAGTCGCCCCCATGAAGTCAGCCCGAACCAGCAGATCCTCAAGAAAAGCCAGTTGGTATACACCAGAACTCAGAACCATCAAGCACAACTGCAAATGGCTAGAAAAACAAATGTGCACCATGAAAGACCCCACCAACTGAACCGCCCTAAAATCACCCCTCAACAAGGACAATCGCCGCATCAAGGAGACACAAAAATAGAAACCTGCCCAGACCCCATCGAAACAAGCGCCAATCACAGGAAGAAACTCTTCAACATTGTAAGAGAGTTCCCCTGCCCATCAGCCATGAAAACACACCACCCTGCCCAGGAACTCTGCAACACCCTGGTGAAACATTTCCAAAGCAAGATAACCACCATCTACAACAACTTCGACCCCCAACCCACTGATGATGAATTCAACAATTTCCGCTTACCAACTGACACTAGCCATTTGATTACCACATGGAATCCGCTAACCACATAGATCACCACAGCCATTATGGCCTTCATCCACTCCAGTGCCCCCACGGACCCCTGTCCCCACCATGCCTTCAACCTTAGAACCATTGGAGCAGAAATCACGAACATCCTCTAAGCTTCCATCACCATGGCGATCTTCCCAGACAAATGGACGTCTGACCCCCTCTGAAACGAAACACTCCCCCAACCCCAACAAACCCATAAATTAGCACCCCATCTCACTGCTACCATCCCCCACCAAAGTCTTTGAGCAGGCCATCAACTTTCAGCTCACCAAACACCTAGAAAAAACAACTGTCTTGACGGCTCCCAATCCAGCTCATGCCAACCACAGCACTGAGACCGCCCTGATCACCGCCACCGCTGACATCAGATCCCTCCTCGACTGGGGTGAAACATCAACTCTAATCCTCCTCAACCTCTCAGCAGCATTTGACACAGTATCCCACCACCCCCTTATCAACAAACTCAACTGCATGGGCGTTCAGGAGGACACCCTCAAATGGATTGCATCCTTCCTCACAAGATTATGTGCCAATTAAGCATTAGATTTATTTGTGCAGGGGATTTTACAGTGGTTATAGCCCCAGACCCAGCTCTCCCTTGCTGCTGCATTGCTCCCTCCTGCTTATGCCTCATTTTACTGCTTTCTCCTTCCTTCCCCCTGTTTTTTTGAGTGCTTTCTTCTGCTTTTTGCCTCATTCTTACTGCTTTCTCCTTCCTTTCACATGTATTTCTGAGTGCTTTCTACTGCTTTTGCCTCCTTTTTCACTGTTTTCCCTTGCTGGGAACATGATACCACTGAAACTTAGAATTGTGTAATAATTTCTATTGGACTTTCTATATTATTCTGTGCTCAAGGACTGCTATTGTGCGATTTATATGCAAGTGGGACAGTTTCACCTACATAAATGTAAACTGTGTATAGCCTGTAGAACCTGGATTTATTTGGACAACTAAATTAGTAGTGTTAACATGAGTATGTAAATGTGTAGATGCAAGCATCTCTGAGAATTTTTATATTCTCTGCGGTCCAATGTTTGTCTAAAAAATCCAGACGAATTAAATCGTACAGCAGCTTAACCCAGAGTGCATAAATCTGGTATGTGTGTTCTACCAAAATTTAGAAAGCCTAAATTTGATTATAGCTTTTTTATTGTGGTTGCAAGAGAGCACACTTCTTTAAGAAGGGTGGCACAAGGCTTCAGCCTTTATTTGATCATTCATATCTTAAGAACAGGACACTGACAAAAGCAGTTTTTGATTTGGGAAAATTGAATTTATAGCCATGGTCCACAAATCCTAGGACTCTGTGATTCACTCTGGTCAGATATGTGTTTTAATAATCATCTGTGAGGTAAATGTTGTCAGTGTAAAACAATGCTTCTGAGTCAATTTCTTCTAAAAATGATGCTACACAGTCAGCAAACAGACTAGACTGCTCTTATACCCTTGTGGCAATCTACAAAATCTTCTTTGGGTGCCTAATGCAGTAAACACCATTTCTGCTTTCAAGCACTATATTTTGACAGGAAAAGCCATTCAAAATGTTCCACGCCCTTTTGTATTTTTTGCAAATTATATTGTTTATTAAAGCTGTACTGTGGGAATTTTATATAGCAAAAGTCCATGTATGACTATTCAAGTGTCTATAGTCTAAGACTATACAGTATGAATGATCTGGTTCAGCTACCAGAAATAATGGATTGATCATAGGAGAGACACAAGGCTCATTCATTCCTTGAAATTCTAATTGTTATAGAATTTCCCATACAGGGCATTTAGCTTTATGCTTAATAGGATATTGTTCTTTCACTTGTGGGCTGGGCCTTATAGGTATAATCTGTTAAGCCGAAGCCTTATCCAAGCCTGCTTGATTGCAATATAATGCAGGGGCTTCTGCAAGAGCCCACTCTGCGGCATATGCTTCTTAAACTTCTTAGGGGACAAGAACTAAAAAAGATGGCAATATTGCATCCTCCCTTATGAGACTTTTGTAACAAACTCAGGTGGCCAATCTACCTCAGCCAAGAGAATGTCATAAGAAATTGTCAAATTCTTCCAGAATATTACTTTAAATGTCCGCAGTATATTGCCCTCAATTTGGATGCCCAAGTCATACAATCTGTCTGGAGTGCTTAGCCGCTGATCTGGAGTTTCAGCTTGTATAAAGTAATTAGTTGGTCTCACCGAAAGAAACTCTTGAAGAGTATAGCGAACTATCGTGACCTCTGCTGCTCTGTCGAACAGTGTTTTCACTCATGTCTTGTTAAGAAGAAGCGTCCTCAGTATGTGCTGCATATTTAGCACAAATTCCTACCACCTTCTTCTTTTTGAATTGTTGTTTTTGTTGAGGAAGTTTCTCCTTTTAATGAGGGAATCAGAAGAGCGTTTTGAGTCCTTTTTGGGTTTCGTGTGCTCTTCCTGTCTTTGTTTAACTCATCCCACTCTCTCTGACTTTCTGTTTGATGAGTGCTGAAAGAAACAAGAAGGATGTGTATCAGAAAACTGATACCTATTAGGCTGTTTAATTGTATTGCGGTTATGTAGATTGTAACATTTCTTAGTGGACTCCAATTGTGGAGATCGCACTGTGTTTTTGTTTTTTGCCTTATGTTTTTGCCCCAGCACTTTTTAGAAGACTCAGGTGTCTGCTTGGTGGTATCTGTATCAGATTTTGCTTTAAGTTCTAGCTTACCAGGCCTAGTTCCCAAATTGTCACGACCTATAGATGCATAGGTCTCAGAAAAAAATTCTAGGTAGTTTGCATTCCTTATCCACTGCGGGAACCAGTGCCAGATGCTGGAGTATAGCCATTGATGCCCAATCAATCAGTCATGGGTTTGTTAAGCGCAACTACTCACCCGAAAGGATCTAAAGGCACTGGGGGGGGGCGCGGCTCCCAGATGTTCACGGAGATCCATCGAAGAGCCAGGTCTTGAGGTCCTTCGTGAACTTGGAGAGTGTTGGCGTCTGTCGGAGGTGGAGTGGAAGGGTGTTCAATTCAGTGGCCGCGAGGAAGGAGAAGAAGCGATCTCCTGTTCTGGTCTTCTTGATGCACCGCACCGTAGCGAGGGAGAGCTCGGCTGAGCAGAAGGATTTTTGGGGTGTGTGGAACGAGAGGTGGTGGTTCAGGTAGGCAGATTCGTTGTTGTGGAGGGCTTTGTGGGTGTGGGTGAAAAGCTTGAAGGTGATTCTCCTCTCGATCGGGAGCCAATGTAGTATCTGTAGGTGTTGGGTGATGTGGCAGTGGCACAGTAGGTTGAGGACTAGTCTGGCGGAGGCATTCTGGATGTTCTGGAGTTTGCGGGTGAGGTTCTTGTTGATTCAGCATAAAAAACGTTGCCATCGTCCAGTTTGCTGATGATGAGGGCGTGGGTGACGGTTTTCTCTGTTGAAGGGGGATCCAATTGAAGGCCTTCCGTAGGAGTCAGAGGGTGTGGAAACAGGAGGAAGAGAAGGCGTTGATTTGGTGCTCCATTTTGAGTTCGGAATCCAGTATGATTCCAAGGTTTCGTGCGTGGTCCATGGGGAGGGTGGGTTCCCGAGGGCAGGGAGCCACCAGGTGTCATAAAAACAGCAGCAAAAACAGTACCCCATGTAGCATAATCTTGACACATAGGGCCTGATTACGATGCAACCTATGGTCAGAGGCTTTCCGAGTCACATCGTAGGTTTCACATACGACCTCCGCATTACAATGCAGGCGGTCGAAAGTGAAACCGGGCGGTCTTTCCAGCTGGATTCCGACAGCCCCGAGGAGACTGTCGTCCAGTCGGAAGCTTCATCATAATACCAAAGGACAGCGTTTCCGCAGTCGGTATTACGATGTCAGTTTCCGACAGGCGTTCCATGTCGAGCTTTTTGATATGGAAAGCCTGTTGGACAGCGACTTTGCACGCACCTGGCAGGGCCCCGTCTCCCTGCGGCCTATGGTTGGTGGACGAGGGGGCACCTATGATGCCCCCCTGTTAATCCCTGCACCGAGTGGCAGGCACCGTGAGGATTAACAGAAACTCTAATTTCTCTATGGGAGCTTGTGCTACAGACGGTTTACGGCCGTAGCACAAGCTCCCATAGCGAAATGGGAGTATGCGACCGCACCATGTGTGGTCACATTGTAATAGCAGTGTCGAGACCGCCGACCAGAGGTCGGTCGGTCTCGAGACCGCAACAGTGCCCGACATCTTAATCAGGCCCATAGTGAGAATTCTAAATTTATCGTAGAGTCCCGTATGGGGAAACACTGCTTCAAGTTGGTTAATTTTTTGTGCGATCCAAAACAGAATTTCCTCCCGTTTGGTGGGTATTTTACCCATAATGGCATTGATAGTAAATGGACTAATAATAATAACAGTCACAGGTAGCTGTTGCTGCCCAGCTTGAACAGCCCTTGCTGGGGCAGTTGGTATTTTACGCATAATATACTGCATAAGACATGTATACAATCTAACTAAATGTGTATATAAACCACACACTTCGACAATATTTAAATTTCCTGTAATAGGATATGGTGTGTATCCTTCTAAGATTGGCCAGGTTGCCCCATTATTACTGAGCGGACCCAGTTTTACGTGTAGTCTTTTGACAGTGGAGTTTTTAAACTGCTGACAAATGTCACAATGCCTAGCATAGTCCCTAGTCTGTTCATATAAACTCGACTACCAGTACCGTTGATGTAGCATTGCTATAATTGCATTAATTCCTGTATTTGCAGAGGCCAACCCCTCATGAGCTTCATTGATTAAGTCTAATCTAGACATACTATTAGGTATTATTGTGTGTCCCACTCCTGGTATCGTAACTACAGGAATGTTATCTGAATTAAGAGTGTAGGAGTAGTTGGGAGACAAACCTGCAAGAGGTTTTCCTGCTTGCTTGGTTGAATTTATGGCTGCTAAGATATCTGTGTCGATCTTCGATTGAGATCTGATTAGGACTACTACTCAAACAGTCTGAATTGCAGTTTTTGCTGCTAGGTCAGCTGCACAGTTCCCTTTACCATGAGTACCATCATACTGATGGCCCAAAGTGTGCCTCACATGGGCCAATGGAAGCTTGTCTTGTAAGACGGCTACCTTTCACCAAAGCTGTTTATTCTTTATATGCATTCCCTTTGAATCCTTAAATCCATGCAACAGCCAATGCTGCACATCAACATTGTAACCTTGCAAACAGAAGGACGAATTGGACACAATAACAGTGGGGACGGGTCAGCCTTTTGTAATGCAAGTAGTAGGGAATATAATTCTGCATGTTGTGCAGTACTATCACCTAAGACTTTAGTGTGGGTGTGCTTTGAGATTAATTAACCATCCTTCATTACAACTTGCCCTGCTGTGCAGGCTGCAGGGTATTTGTATTTAGTTCCTACCTACTGCAGGTTGGGCAGAGACATTTGTATAGAACAGGTTTCTACAATGTCGGTCCAGGAGGGTGAGATCTATCCCAGATTTTTAGCATATTCACATTTAGATAAATGTTTCTTAAAAATCATCGGGCATGGATTCAGCCCTCTAGGCCCAACATTGGAAAAACCTGGTATAAAAGATGCTCTGGTAAGACTCAATGGGTAATGTAGCTAGAGTAACATCTTGTTGATATTGGAGAAAAGCTTGTGTAAGAAGGGTTGGATAATACTGAAACTTTACATCCACTGCACTTAAAGAAGAGGCCTACTGTACCCATCTCAAGTGTAGGGCACGAGCATTAGTTATGCATGCCTTTGTGTCTGCCTCTAGTGTTCGTATGGGAGAAAAATTGACAATATGTGTTCTCTGCGTCAAAGGGCACTCTATAGCTGTTTGCACAGCCGTGAAAGGCTACTTCCACCAGCGAATATAAGTGAGACTTGTAAACAATGGGGACTATCTGTCTTTCATTGTAGGTCACGTAGGTGTAACTATAGTGACTGGGTATGACTCTGATAACTAGGTTGGTTTTATTGTCCCTAGTTTACAACTATTTAGTCTCAAGCATGTTTGCTTGTAGAGACACAAGATATCAGTATGCACATCCAGCCACTGTCTGTATGAAAGCATGGGAAAACTCAGGTCATAGAAGGGCTTCACTCTCTCAGAGTAGTGAGGTAAAGAAGTATGTCCAAAGTTGAGAAATCCCAGCAAGGATTGCATCTTTTTCAGTGTGTCTGGCTTTAAAGGATATTGAGCTTGTGGTTGTGGTTCACTGCATAAGGGAATGACATGTGGACTAGAGTGTACATGCAATCCAGTTTGATTGCTATATAAGGCCGAAACTTGTCTCACAGCCCATTCACTGGCATACATTTTCCTGATATCGTCAGGTACTATGGGAGAGAAGGCTACAGTTATGACTTCCTCTCCCCAGGGTGCTTCCCTTATAAAGACTGGAGGCGAGTCTTCTTCAGCTAAGATGATATCATAATCACCAGATATTTGTGTCCAGAAGACAGCTTTGATAATATGTGTTATGTCCCCTTCAATTTGTATGTTCATATTGTGAACCCTATCAGGAGGATTTAAATGTTGATATAGAGTCTCAATCTTGATATTGTGACTTCTGCGGTGCTGTCTGGAAGCGCTCTTGCCCAAGTCCTGTTTTGCAGAAGGACTCACAGTTGGTTTGGCATGTTTCATAGAAAGTCCTGCTACTTTCTTCTTCTTTACTGGAGTCTTAGAGTCAATCCTTTTTCTTCCCTCCTTACACTGACATCAGTCCAATGTCCTGCTTCACTTTTTCTACTGTACTCTATTCTTCGTTACCTGGATCGACTCTCCCGCTCTGTTCTTTTTCCGTCAGTGTCCTGAAAAGAACATAAAAAGAGTCTATCAGAATACTGATACCATTGAGGCTTTTTAATTTTCATGTTGTCTCTTAATTTATAACCACGACTGCCGAATTCCCGAGAAGCAGGTGATCCAGTCCGTCTTTTATCTTTATCTTTCTGTTTATCTTTCCTTCTGCTGAAGATTTCTCTTTAACAGAACCCTCAGGGGGATATTCTCAAGAACGTGTGATAACCATCGCAAATTTAGCTTAACGGAAACTTTGCATATCGCAGTCTATCGCGGGAAAATAACGCTGTGTTAACGTGGTATTCTCAACCTGGCGGCACCATGCGATAGTCCCACGATAAAGCGCCAAATGACCACATTAAAAGTAACGCGACGCCGCAAAAATGCAAAACACGAACGTGGGTAAAGTTGCGATGAGGCCAACCGCGATACAAAAATCAGCGATAACCAGCGACAGGCCTACAATTCCCGCGCCTCATGCGGGAAAATGCACTATAAAAGCTGAACAAGAAAAACACACCATAAACAAAATAAACTGCGTAGCAACATGGATGCACCTGGAACGAGTGCCCAGGTCAATGAGAACCCCACAAGCCCCACAGACCACCAGCAAGGAACCTTGGGGTCAGGGAAGGTCAAGGAGAAGAGGAAGAGGAAGACGGGGTACAGTCCGCATGACAACCGGATCGTCGTCACGGAGGTGAGAGAGCACAAACAACAACTGTCCGTCACCACCACCGTGTCATTGGCAACACAGACGGAAAAATGGAATTCCATTGTGAATGCCGTCTGAGTGTCAAGGAGGCCAAGATGCGCTGGCACGATGTGAAAATCCAAACCAAGCAGAAACCCGCTGCCAACAAGAAGGCAGCAACTGCGAATGGAGGTGGGAGTCCTGTGCCACAGGAGGAGCTGGAGCTGGAGCTAATAGTGGCCACAGTCATCAGTGTGGAGACGGTGCAAGGAGTCGGGAGTCCGGACACTGCTCGACATGACCTGACACAACATCAACAGTGCGAGTAACGAACAGGGACTGGAGGGACGGGCACAATGGCACACATGCACAACAACGTGTAGCACACAGCACATCCACAATGACCCTAGGTCATGTCCCTGATCCCCGTGGCACACTGCAGCACACATACAAACATCAAGTAGGCCCCCGTCCACCATGTGCCCAAAGGGGTCCCACCCCACACACCACCAATTCCACAACACACATGCACCCGTGCGAAACACAGCAAAGATGCATATGTGAGAGCCGCACTGACAATGCAAGTGACACCACATGATGAGCAGCATAGCTGGAGTTCAATCACCATGACATTGTGCACGCCACGAGACTGAGGTGGCTGAGTGTGCACCACATCCGGAAAGGAGCAGGTCACACTCTGACACATTCACGTGCACAAACAACCAGTGACGTCAACAATACATCTGCAGACAAACAATGCACAAGAGTACAAAAACCGTACAAGAGCACAAATGACCCAAGTCGCCAACATCACAGCACCTTAAAAGCACAAAAGCAAAAGGCACACCGCCTCCAAGGGATAAGGGGCAGCAAAACCACAGCTGCAGGTGCGACTCTCACACAATGCAGCACACACACATAGCAATGACAGCACATCCACATGGACGACAATGTGGAACACAGTGCAACACTTACACTGCAGAACAGAGGACACAACTGGGTCCGCCTGTGCGTAGAAAATGGCCAATCACATCTGACATAGCAGGAAACTGTGAGATGAAAATGTACGTTTGCAACCTCACCTACGTCATGTAGTCCAAATGTCCACTGTCCCGCATCAAATAGTCTGCCCCTCCCAAACAGTCACAATGTACATTGTCATGCAGTCTGAATGTAAACTTGAACAATGCGTCAACATACATGCCAACGCAATGTCAACAAGCATATCCCCTTCACATTGCAGAGGGACAAACAACACCTCCAGCAGAGCAGACCAGACAACTCTACAGTGATGCTGAAGAGGACCTCCACACTTTTGACACTGACGCCCTACAACAGTTCATGGACATCTTAGGCAATCGACCTCCAGGAGCAGGGCAGCACTGCTGCATCGTGGATACCCCACCCCCTGCACAGACAACACAGCTGGATGCACCCACCACCCCGCTGGCTCCCAGCAGCCCACCAAAGCACACATCGCATTCCAAGGCCAGGTGTCAGACTGCCAGAAGGGGGTGGCCGAACATGTGCAGGTGGGGTACTACCTCATGGAAGCCGAACCAGATCACATACGTGGGTGTCTAAGGCCCATCAGGGACCACCTACATTCCCCAAGGGAGACCCACACTGCGACAGAGACACATGCCGTTGCACATTTCCAGTACTGAACCACACCCAGAGCCACAGGATAATCACCCACACCGCCACACTGGACTGGCGTACGCCGGCCCAGTTCACTCCTCTTACGTATTGAGTGGGGGACGACAAAGCTACATGCGCAATGTCTCACCCGCTGCCTGCGGTGACATGGCTGCATCCTCTGTACACAGCACAATGTAATGTTGTAGGGCCCGGGTCCCTAGTGCAGACATCATGAGCACACGGACACACTCAGATAGTTCGTTGAACTGGCTACGGGCACGTGTGCTCGACACCTTTATTGGCATGGTCACATGTACAGTGACGCATGTGCTGGATGTGTGTGGGGTGAGTGTAAGCCAGCCCTCATGGAGTCGTTGGTGCTGGCAACAACTTGAACAGTGATCACAATTAAAGCGGAAACAGAAAACAACAGTATAACAGAAACAACTGTGAAGCATCATGGTGGTAGCCAGAGAAAGTACAGTGTTCACCCAACATGCAAGCAGAATGGTCCATGAGTTGTTGTGTACTGAGTTAGTGGCACCTGAAGAGCTGAGCAGGCTATCATGCTGATGATGCCACCCACGACAGGTGTGAGCAAGTCTGATAGTCTGGCAGCAAGACACTTCCGACTCTGGCACCTGTTGTTTGGAGTTGGTCTTGGCGGTGGTGGCATGTGCATCCTGCGGTGATGTGACGTCCGGGCAGGTCAGGACACGATTTGATGTGTGAGCCCAGGTGGACCGCAGTTGAGGCCGGAGGCAGCGGACAGCGCAGGGACACAGACACATGGCCTTGATGACCCCCAGTCCATCGACCCAGAGGCCACCCAATATGCTATCAGATAGGGGCCATGACTTGAGCTGCACAGAGTTAGTGGCCCCGGATGCACTGCAGCCGCACAGGCACACCGCCATGGGACGGTGACTTGCGGTGCAGTGAGATAGGGCCACGCGAGCTGAGCGGGTCCTCATCGAAGGTGAATGTAGCGGAGGTTTGCGGGGGACAGTGGAAGGTGTCCTCCAGGGCATGATGCAGAGGGCAGAAGCCGGCCGGAAGTGGCAAATGGAGGAGTGGAATGCTACAGCCTCGTTTTTGCCACAAAGTCAGTATCACCGACATGATGATGAAGACAACCCCCAGCCATAGACTCAGTCGCCACCAAAGTTTGACCAGAAAGTGTCCATGGATGTCGGGGAACAAACTTAGTGGCACCGGAGCTGAAAGGGGATGCAGTCTGCGATGAGGCCAGTTCAATGATATCAAGTCTGCCATAAATAAATCAAGACTGAGTTCCCAATGTGTGACCTACTCGACCGCAGTGTAGTCCGGAGGCAGCGGTCAGCGCGGGCCAACCGCTGATCAGCAGGCTCCTCTTGGAACTCTAACACATGATGTTGAAATGGCATGTGGGGATGACTTGTGGTTGACGGCGGTAGAAGCACCAGAGCTGAGCGGGTGATTAGCCAGTGACGATGGCGTGTCCTGCCTGGTACGGACTGGATTGAATTGGTGTGAGGCCTGCTGGACCGCAGTGTAGGCCAAAGGCATAGTCATCAAGGGCCCACAGACACGTGTGGTTGGGATGCCATGCACATACTTTGTGTCACCACATCGAAGGGAGTATAGTGATTTGAACTCTGCATTGATATGTGTACTCGCCCATTGTATAATCAAGACTCAGTTCCAAATGTGTGACCTACTTGACCGCAATGTAGGCCCGAGGCAGTAGTCAGCAGGGGCCCACAGACACGTGTTGTTGGGATGCTATGCACAGAGTTGCTGGCACCAGATCGAAGGGAGTACAGTGACATAAAATCTACCATAAAGTGTGTACTCTGCCATTGTCTAATAAAGACAGTTCCAAATGTGTGACCTACTTGACCGCAGTGTAGGCCCGAGGCAGCGGTCAGCAGGGGCCAACAGCCACGTGTCGTTGGCCCGTGATGCACAGAGTTAGTGACACCAGAGCAGTTGTCAGCAGTGTTCCATCACCTCCATAACGATGATCCTTTTCTCCTCCGGACTGAACTGCGTCTTCCTCTTACTCGTCTCCTTGCATACAATGATATGAACTCCGCCATGCAGAAATCAAGACTCAGTTCCAAATGTGTGACCTACTCGACCGCAGTGTAGGCCGAAGGCAGTAGTCAGCAAGGGACCTCAGACAGGTGTAGTTCGGATGCTATGCACAGAGTTGGTGGCACCACATCTAAGGGAGTACAGTGATATCAAGTCAGCCATAAAGTGTGTACTCTGCCAATGCATAATCAAGACTCAGTTCCAAATGTGTGACCTACTTCACCGTAGTGTAGGCCGGAGGCAGCGGTAGAGTACGTGAACGAGAAAGGAGTAAAGCGGGCCTGTGTCACGGAGGCCGTGATGGTCTGAGGAGGCTGCCAAGGTCGCGGGCCTCGGGCTTGGAGCTTGCGTCGGCACGTGGAGGGCCCTCTTTTACACACGCCGGTGTCGGCAGGTGAGCAGTGAGGCTTGGCTGCCAGCAGCCCGGGGTGCAGCAGGCGCACAGGATCACAGGCCACACCGCTCACAGCGACGGCATCGGCCTCGTGGCGGGGTGAGAGGTGCCGCCCTGGCAGACATGTTGGGCATTCCAGAAGAGAACCATGTCCAGAGCTACATGCTTTTTATTCACACCCGTATGCTGGCCTAGCGTATGCCAGGCCAGCCCACTCCGCACACGCATATAGAGGGGGATGTCACAGGCTCCATTTCCGAGATCTTCCCCACTGGCTGGGGTGACATGGTTGCGTCCACTGTCCACTGCACTCCAAACACCAGCAGGGCATGTAGACATGGATATGTCTGTGGTCTGCATACTGCAGTCTGTACAGCACATCTCCGCCACACTTGGCATTGTGTACATTCTGATTCATGGGTCACTTGCCTCCTTCGCACATGCCTGGTCCCCACCTCTCCCCAAATTCCGCTATTGTGTGGCTGAGGTGCCATGCCGTTGATGGCTCATGTACATGGCTCACCAAGGTTGCCACAGTAAGTTGTGCTGTCGTGTCTGGTGGGTTGTTACAACGAAGGGTAAACCCAATTGTCACTGGGACCTGGGTGAAGTACAGTACAATGAAAAACTTGGTCCCAGTACACGCAAAGTCACACCAGAACACAATATATATACAAATCAAAAAGACAAATTCTAGATGACCACGTTGTGTATTTAGTTAACAGTGTTATTTAATTACACTGAACCATGCTATACAAATATAGGCAACTATTAGACATAAATAGTGAGTGCCCAAAGGGAAGAAATGGAAAAAGGGGAAGTGATTTGTGTGGAGATAAAAGGTGTGCATAAAGGGACAGATTATTGTGCCAAATACATATTCAAAAATGTTTCAAAACAAGGCCTATCTTTCAGCCTGTTGACTAAACATATTGTCCATTTTTATACATATATATACATATAGCCCTGTACCCATAAAGGGTTACCACAGTGAAGCAATCACTGTTGGTTAAACTGGCAATCAACAAAGTGTCGACGTTTCGACCCCAGAAAACACATAGGTTCCTGACTTCCTTACACAGGGGTCTTCCTCAGGACGGTGGTGAGAGAGGGGAGGGCACCATGGAAAGCCCTAGAGACAGGGCAGTTGAAGTAATGGGCGCGTAGGCTCCAAAGGGTTGGTCGAGCGAAAAACAAGCCCTCGAGGAGAGGATACACAATTATTGTCCCTCTCTATTCCCCGTGTAGATCACAACCAGAAGTCTCAGTTTGATCGCTAAAATTAAGTAAGTCTGTGCTATTGTTCAAGAGTGGAGGGGTCTGAATTTTTGTGGAAGCGTTTTAAAGATTGATTAAGCACGGAGCCGTATTTATGACTTCAGTTTTCATGTGGTGGACTGATAAGAGCAGCAACTTGCTTTTTATTTCTTCAACACTTTCTTGTGTGTTAGAACGTGCCAAACTTGTTGTAGGACACTGCTTCTCCTTATAGGTTTTTAAAGACAAATTTCATTTTCGTTTGGTGTCCTTGTTGACATTCGAATTTTGCGAAGAAAAAGATTTTACGGTGGTTTTCTTGGCTTTGACGCTTTATGACTTTATAATGGATTGAATAATCGGGCCTAGATAGTCCAAATGATTTATCTTAGATTGTGCTTCATGTTTAAACTTTAACCTTGCGTCTCTCAAGGTCGGGGCTTCGGTATAAGACTAACTGCTTATACGAGGTGTGTCATCATTTTCAACTTTGCGCTGTTACTTTATTGCGGCGTCCCCCCGTGCTCGATTATGATGGATGCCGGCTTAGGATGTTAATTTTACGTCTGAAGTTTGGCTTTCCAAGAGTCTTGGAAAGCCAAACTTGCAGACGAAAGGACGCTGGAACCAACGCCGGACTGAGAACTTGACGTTGAATGAAGTAAAAGTAACATCCTAAGCAAGTTGCTGCTCTTATCAGTCCACCACATGAAAACTGAAGTCATAAATACATGCAGCTCCGTGCTTAATCAATCCTTAAATCGCTTCCACAAAAATTCAGACCCCTCCACTCTTGAATAATAGCACAGAGTTAATTAATTTTAGCGATCAAACTGAGACTTCTGGTTGTGATCT
The DNA here is from genome assembly GCA_963921515.1 of Calotriton arnoldi. Classification (NCBI taxonomy): domain Eukaryota; kingdom Metazoa; phylum Chordata; class Amphibia; order Caudata; family Salamandridae; genus Calotriton; species Calotriton arnoldi. The sequence goes on along the minus strand of CAWUFW010005889.1, from coordinate 850,122 downwards.
ACACGGGGAATAGAGAGGGACAATAATTGTGAATCCTCTCCTCGAGGGCTTGTTTTTCGCTCGACCAACCCTTTGGAGCCTATGCTCCCATTACTTCAACTGCCCTGTCTCTAGGGCTTTCCATGGTGCCCTCCCCCTCTCTCACCACCGTCCTGAGGAAGACCCTGTGTAAGGAAGTCAGGAACCTACGTGTTTTCTGGGGTCGAAACGTCAACACTTTGTTGATTGCCAGTTTAACCAACAGTCATTGCTTCGCTGTGGTAACCCTTTATGGGTACATGGCTATATGTATATATATGTATAAAAATGGACAATATGTTTAGTCAACAGGCTGAAAGATAGGCCTTGTTTTGAAACATTTTTGAATATTTGGCACAATAATCTGTCCCTTTATGCACACCTTTTATCTCCACACAAATCACTTCCCCTTTTTCCATTTCTTCCCTTTGGGCACTCACTATTTATGTCTAATAGATGCCTATATTTGTATAGCATGGTTCAGTGTGATTAAATAACACTGTTAACTAAATACACAACGTGGTCATCTAGAATTTGTCTTTTTGATTTGTATATATATTGTGTTCTGGTGTGATTTTGCGTGTACTGGGACCAAGTTTTTCATTGTAGTGTCTGGTGGGTGGGCATGTTGTTTGGCATGTTGTATGTGATTTTGTGATGTGTGCATTGCCAGAGTTGTGAGTTGCATGATTGTGGAGTTGAGGTGTGTGGTGTCTTCATTTGGTACTTGCCAACGAGCAGTGCATTCCCATAGGTGCCATCCTGGATGTGCTGGTTGATGTTGGACTGTCGGCAGATGACAGAATCATGCACACTGCCTGGGTAGTTGGCAACGACGTTGGTGAAGAGTCCCCGGTGGTCCACTATTGCCTGCCCATTGATGGAATGTGTGTGCTTTCTGTTGCAGTAATTGTGTGCAGTGTCGGCAGGGGGCACAATAGAACATGTGTGCAGTCGATTGCCCCCAACACGTGCGGGAATCCAGCTATGGTGTATAGTCCTTGCTTGGTCTCCAGCTGTTACTGCGCATTGTGGGGGACGTATGGGTACTGGGGGACTTAGCTGATGATGGCATCCAAGGCAGGTGTGAGGAACTTGGATGGGGCTGGCTGTGAGACTCCTCCCACTCTGGCGGTTGTTGGTTGGGCGGTACCAGAGGCCAACAGGTGCAGCACAGCCAGCAGATTTGTTTGCGGAGGGATGTTGGTTGTCCGCTGTGTTGGTACCATCAGCCTGTGGGCAATGAAGGTCAGGATGCGGAGGATGGTTGTCATTTTGAGCCTGTAGTGGGCATTGACATTGTCTGGTGTTGGGTCTGTGATGCTGGTGCATTTCCAGAAGGTCCGCTGTCTTTGTCTGCGCTGCCTCTGTGGTGGTCCGGGGGGGACCTGGGGGGGGTCCAGGGGGGGTGGCAGTCCTGGGGGTGGTGGCGGTGGGTGTTGTTGCCCTATTGGGACTCTGGGATGCATGGTCAGTGGCGCCATGGCATCTGTTGTTCTTCATGTGTGGCTCTGGGCTGGGCTCCCTTTGATGGTGCAGGTTGTCGTCTGACTTTACACCAGGTCAGAGCAGGTGTTAAAATCCTACTGCTAACGCGCCTTATCGCATATTTGTGATCTTATCGCCGATCTGGCTGGTCATTGAGAATGTTGTGGAGTGGTGTTGTCGCGGCTTTTTGCACGAGGACGCCTACTCTGCATATCATTAGCGTTACTTGCCGGGGTCATCTGTGGCGGTTTTTTGCGACTGCTATCGCAGGTAAACTGGTGATATGGGCTGTTAGCACCAGCTTGTGAATGGGGCGATAAATTTATCGCGACTTGGTTGCGATAAAGTGCTGTTAACTCGGCAATAGATCCTTGAGAATATGCCCCTCAGTGTCATTTTTAGGTTTTTAAGCAGTGGCAGCTGGTGACATTTAAAAGTGGTGAGGCGTAAACGTTGGGCATGACTTTTATATAGCGAGCGACATGAACATGTTTAATGGACAAATCTGGGGTCAAGGGTGGGTCCCTCTCCCGGGAAACAAATGAAAAAAAGATTGCCAAATGGTACAATTCAAAGCAAATGAATGTAGTGATAAAGCAAGGCTTATAAAGCAGTGAAAAAGTATAGTCTAGAAATATTAAACACATTAAAAACTGCCCCATATCTTATTGCATTAATATGTTCAGCAGTTAATGTAATGTGTAAATTGTACAGCGTGACAACTTTCGCACTTTAAAATGCATGCTTGCCCACAGTCTTAAACAGCACACAGCATTAACTTTGGAAAAAATGCTCTAACCACCAGGCTTCGGGAAGCACCCACAGCTGCTGACTGCAACCAGTCATATAGAAATATGTGCAGACAGATCTTTAAGTGGGATGAAAAAAGTAGGGGCTCTCTATAAAGGTACATGTGAAATACATTTCTGTGATTCCAATAGTGTGCCAACCAACCAGTATTTTATTCTACTGGATTCTCTCTGAGATGTTATTGTATCCAGATAAATGACATACCAACTGATCTACACCTAAAACCTTTCACTATGATTGGCTTTGTCAATGATTTGTCATAAATAACATTGGAAATGTTTCAATTCTGAAATAGTGAGTGTTTGAATTAAATAGCAATGAGGCCCGTGGAAGGAGTTTTGACCTTCAGTTATGTGTGCTTTATGTTAGTTATGTATCCTCTTTTTCTCTGCATATCTTGTCCATCTGCACATCTTCAACTATCTTTCTTTCATCTTCAACATCCTCTTTTCACTCTTCCCTGAATGCACATTCTCGCACCTCTGTTACTTCACAGCCTCCAAGCATACACCGCACTCCCTCAAATTTAAGCACTTTATTTACTCTTTAATTTTGCCTTGCAAATATTTTGACATCTGTGTACCTCCTTCACCCACACATCCACAGAATTTCAGTTGCAAATGGAAAACATAAACATTGCTCTATGTGCTCTGCAGAGAGGCCAACCCACTGACATGCACTTTGTTTAGCTTCAGCCTTAGCACCTGCGCGCTCAACCAAAGCCCCTCTTAAACAACTGACATGGCTTAAGCCTCAAAGTATGAACAGAAAAAAATACAGATAAACAACATTATAAAACAGTTAACTCTTAGGGAATGCAAGATTAAGTTGAGTATGAGAAATAAGAGTCGAACTAAATCACTGAAATGTATTGCCTCAACATTTTTAACATTCATTGTTTGCATGTCAATTCATGTTTTTGGCATCAGTGTTAACTTAGGGACATGAAGCCATGTGCAGTTTAATGTAACACATCAGAGAACTGTCTCGCCTTGCCTAAATCGGATATTTGGATCAACTTCGCAAGGGAACAAGAACGAACCCTGCTCGTTATTTGGATCCATTTCATTGTGGAGCAAATGCTGCAGCTCCACTTCTAACAGGGCCAGCGACTTGCAGTCAGGGCCTGGGGTGTCATAGTGGGGAGGTTAGCATGATGAGGGGTCTCAGCACAATATACATAACACAACTTTAGCTTGCAAATACAATTACCGAGAACAAGGCGCCAGATCAGACATGCGTGCATCCACTCTCTTACGTATGGCGAAAGAGTGGGATTTATGCCTTTGAATGACGGATGCCTGAAGTCATGCAGGAATTAAGTCTACCACGCCCAAAACCATGATGCTGATTGCGTCACTGGCCTACAGAGTGCAAACAACCATAGACCACAATGGCAATGAAGGGCTTTACAACAGAAAGCCCTGCGTCCTGCGTCACAGTAACAAAAGTTGATGTAATTCCTGGCTTCCGTCAGGCAGCCTGAAACAGACAGCCCAGCCCAGACTTAAATACATCGATTTATTTAGAGATACGATTGTATCTCTAAATAAATTGATCTACTTAATATGTTTTTATGTATGTGTAGGAATTTCGGAGGGACACAGCCCCACAGCCCTAATGGAGAAACCGCCCCTGGTTTTAAATGTGGCTTAACAGGTCAAATACTAAAGGTATCTCTACCCACAGAGGTTTAAACTTCAGTGATTATTTTTGGTAGCTCCCATTCATGGTTTTGAACTGAAACTGCTTCCAGTCTCTGATGTATAGCCAGAACTGAATCAATTATGGTAAAAGCAAAAAAAATCATTTAGTTGTTCAAAATATCACACCCACACTGCACTAAGCAGAATAGAGGCTTCACTTATTAAGACAGGAATAACCTGTTTCGGAGAACATCTAAAACAACTACAAAGGATATCATTAAACAATAAGGCACGTTGTAAGCAACAAGAGTAAAAGTAACCTATCCAGCATGTTACAATGTCATCTAAAAACTAACATCTTAAAACCTACTAGTATGCGCAAGGCCTGGGCGTAGATCGTGGAGTTTTGCTACGCGAAACTCTCCGAAGTTACAGAAAAACTCAGCGAAGTTCCACAAGTGGCGGAGTGCAGTGCAAACTGCAGTTTGAGCTGGTATTCCTGCCGCTCGGGTAGAAATTCTACCCGAGCGGCAGCTCGCGCTGGCAAACTTACCGTTCGCGATCGCAAACTTACTGTTCGCGATCGCGAGCAGGGAAAAAACTCCTCTGCACATCGCGAAGTGGAGTTTTCTGCACTCTGCGAGTGCAGAAAACTCCGCAAATTCTGCGAATGGAATGAAGTTCACCACCCAGGCCTAGTATGCGCTACACTTAGAAGAGCAGGGAGAGCAGGGAGAGCAGGGGGAAGTGAGGGGAGCGATAAAGCACATGGCGTGAAATAAGACACCTGGAGCAGATGGCTTTTCGATCGAGTTTTATCTTATCTATATTGATCTACTGGTTCCTAGATTAGTAAAACTTTATAACGATGCGAAACGAGCGGGAAAACTGCCTACAACAACCCGTGAAGCAATCATCATCCCACTGTTGAAACCAGGGAAACCGCCTTGGACAGGACTGCTTATCGCCTGTTATCTATGCTAACTACGGACTATAAGATACTGAGTCGGATCCTAGCTACCCGGCTCCTACCTCACATGACACACCTAATACACAGAGATCTATCCGGGTTCATCCCAACTAGGGACACGGCTATCAATATAAGGCGCCTACTTCAGATTTTGGAGGCCGACACCTATCAAAAAGAGACCGCCACCATTTTCGCGGTAGACATAGAAAAGGCGTTTGATAGCTTGGAATGGCCTTATTTGTTTCAGGTTATGCCCAATTTTGGCTTGGGGAATAATTTTGTGGCTTGGATAGCTTTGTTATACAAACTTTCCACTGCCAGGGTGAGAACGGGCGGGTTGATCTCCGACATCTGCGCAGTGAGCCACGGTACAAGACAGGGATGTCCATTGTCCCCCCTCTTGGTTGCCCTGGCCATGGAGCCGCTTGCGGCCCAGGCCAGGAAGGGACTGCACTATCCTGGTCTTTGTGTGCATGGGCAAACTCATTACATCACGCTCTATGCAGATGACCTACTCATGTTTTTGGCCAATACTGATGATGCTCTCACTGGTGCAAAGCGCTTACTCCGCGATCTTCAAGCTGTGGCTGGGCTCAAGGTGAATTGGGCGAAATCCTGCCTTTTCCCCACAGCCCGCGACCGATAATGGCCCCGACGATATGATAAATGCAATGGGAATATCGCTGCTTGACATACCTCGGGACCCGAATATACCATACACAAAGTGACTTACTGGAGGGTGATTTTGATAGAGCCATTAGGGGAATGAAAGGCAACTTCGAGTTTTGGAGCACACTGCCTCTCTCAGTAGCCGGCCGAGTGGCCCTGCTCAAAACGATGACCCTCCCCAGATTAATATATTATTTTAGGGCCCTACCTATTTGGATACCGGAGACGGTTTTTACACAAATTAAAACGATGGTCACAGGGTTTCTGTGGGGTACTGGCGGGAAATAACCTTTACAACGCAGTCATTACATCGCACTACATTTACAACGCAGTCATTACATCGCAACATCCTTTACATCGTATGTCATTACAACACAGCCATTACATCGCATGTCACTACAACGCATGTCATTACAACACATGTCACTACAACGCAGGCATTACAACGCATACCATTACAACGCATAGTACCCTTACACTATCCGACACTTACCCTACTGTTGCACTCACCGGAGTTAGAATAGTAATTTTTACCCCTACACTATCCAACACTTACCCTACTGTTGCACTCACTGGAGCTAGAATAGTAATTTTTACCCCTACACTATCCAACACTTACCCTACTGTTGCACTCACTGGAGTTAGAATAGCAATTATTACCACTACACTATCCAACACTTACCTTAAATGCGATGTAATGATATGCGTTGTATTGGTATAATGCGATGTAATGGAATGCGTTGTAAAGGTAGTTTCTAAAAATGCGATGTAATGGCATGCGATGTAAAAGAATGCGTTGTAAAGGATGTTGCGATGTAAAAACTGCGTTGTAAAGGCATGCGTTGTAAATGTATGCGTTGTAACGTCATTCATTCGTACTGGCAGAAGAAGGGTGGCGATGAGTGTCCTAATGAGATCGAGGGCAGAGGGAGGTCTAGCGGTCCCAGACTTTGAGACCTATTACCTAGCGGCTCAGCTACAATGGCTTACCCAGGAAGTGGCACTGGAATTTCGAGGACTGGGCGAAGAAGGGGGGGCTGTCTTCCCGGCGGATACTATCCCAAATTGTTTTGAAACTACCACTACGGCTTAATGAAGTCCTGAGTAGCTTCCGAACGGCGCGGCTCTGCTGGAATAGGAGTCAGAAACGCACGCGAATTGTGCATCCTTATGCCCCTGAAATCCCTTTGTCGATGTGTGATGCATTGTCGCACGGAGGCAACTGGAATGCGCTGACCTCTTGGAAAGAGAGGGGACTGTCCATAATGGGGGACTTATATGAGGACAATACCTTTCTCCCCTTTGCTGAATTGCAAGAGCGGTATGACCTACCTCGGGGAGACTTTTTGCTCCACTCTGCACTTACTGCGGCCATTCAGAAGCATTGGAAGGAGGGGTTGATTAAACCAAAGATATCGATGGGCTGCCAGTATATAGTTTCAGTGGCGGGAATCTTTAAGGCAGTCACTTGTCTCTATAGGCGTATGACCCAAGAAACCTTAGTTCCCTTAACTGCACTGAGACTAAAATGGGAGGAGGATCTAGGTAATGAGATTTCAGAAAAACCCTGGGCTGAACTAGTAGAACGGGCATGGAAGAGCACTAGGAATGCCCGCTTTCAACTGGTGCATTTTTATATATTACATAGGGCATATCTCACCCCAGCAAAAATGAATAAATATTTTAATACTAGCTCGGCAGCATGTGTGCACTGCAATATAGAAGGGGCAGACTTTCACCACATGCTATGGGATTGCCCCCAGCTGGAGCCTTATTGGACGGATGTGGTTGCATTACTGAATGACATAACTGATAGAGAATTAGAACCGGCTATGGGTCCCTGCCTTTTGCACTGGTTCTCCCATACGTCTAAAAACAAGGGGGCATATTAGCAAGAACCTCGTTAAAATTATCGCCGTTTTAGCGGCAGGAAACTGCCGCTAAAATGGCGATAATGGGCTTGGTAATATGCGCTATAGAATTCAATAGAAGCCCAGGTTAGATGTGCAGGACATCTAACCTGGGCTTCTATTGGAATTCCATAACGCATATTAGCAAGTCCATTATCGCCGTTTTAGCGGCAGTTTCCTGCCGCTAAAACGGCGATAATTTTAACGAGGTTCTTGCTAATATGCCCCAAGGTCACTAGTAAGTTTTTGGACTTGGGCCTTCTATTAGCTAAAAGAGACATCACAACACACTGGAAGTCAAGGAAGGGCCCAAATATTAAGAGATGGAAGACTGAATTACTCAAATGGGCGGAATGTGAAGGCATTGTTAAACTACAACTAGCTGCACGAGCGAATAACGAGAAAGCAATTGAGGCAGCAAGGGCTTGGGAAACATTGGTGGTACTTTGGAAAATCCCAGACACTGAGGTAGTTGAGGACCCCATGCTTGATGCTCCTGCTGATCTGAACTGATACTTACCCCTACCTACTGTGCAGCACGATGATCACGGCCACTGAACCTGTGAGTTACCCCTGTGCTTGACATGGATGGATTTCCCCAAACTAAACATTGCCTAGTTTTCTAGACCTCACCTGTAGTAACTCTAGATAATGGCATGATTACTGCTTTGTGTGACACACAAGGGGGGGTTGGATAGATGGGAGGGAAGGGAAGTTCGATTAGATATGTCAGGAGAATAGGGTTTTATTAGAACACCGGATGTTGATAACTTACACGCTTTCTGATTATTCTTCTACTATATGATTCCTTTGTTGTAAATAGTGGAACAAATGCGTCTGTATATTTTAGTTATGTCACTTACATTGAATCCGCTACTATACTAATTTTTCATTGCATGCGCATATTGTTGCATATATATCTCCGAAATGTCCGTACAACTACATATTGGAAAACAATAAAAAATGTGTTTAAAAAAAATAAAAAGCATGGAGAGCAGAGCAACTCGCAGTCTAGACTTTCTTAGGGAGAAGAGATACTCTGCATTCCTTATTTATAGCAAGGGCTGTCGTTGTCAGTGGGGGCATGAAGGCAGTGTTCCTTGCAAAGGGCAAACACATGCATGTTCAAGGTGTGCCGGCAGTAAGTAAGACAGTCTTCTGTCAGATTCTCAGACAATATTCTGGGTGTTGGACCTCTCCTTTAAGTGGTCAAATGACAGCCCTTATATTTTAAATGTTATCTGAGACTAGAATTTCTAACATAAGAGGACATCAATTCAGACTACACTATTTTGCCTATATGCCTGTACTTGTTCTTTTTTGACCATGACATGGTGATAAATAGACACTTGTCTCAGACTAATGTCGCATCAGGTGCTATATCTTTGTCATCAGTCGAACGACCTGACACTTTCACAGGACTACTAAGAAGTAAACTTACATATATAAGTATCACCCATATAAAAGATAGGAGGTGTAGATTTAAACTCATATGTTTGTGAATAGTATTTTGTACTAGTTTAGTAGTACTATTTAGAACTACTAAAACTACAAAAGCAGTTTCAGATTTGGGCCATATTTTTGTAAGTTGTAAGTATACACATTTCATACAGCTAAATCACACTTCATCGGTTTTGTCCTGTCTCAAAAAGGCTGCACCTCAGTGAGAAAAAAAGAACAGATACAGGCAGTTCTAGGGTCATTTACACCTTTCTGTGCAAATTAAATTCAACTTTCTTGTGTTTCAACAACCTCAATCGTCGGTTAACCCATAATTTCTACCTGACACTTCCGTCAATCACCCACAGGATGGTGAGCTTCTTTCCAGCAGAACACAGCAGGTACACCAAGCATTACTAGATCTAAATGAGTTCTCTTTTATTAACAAATGAGGCAGTTCCTAGATGAGATTTCTGTCTCCAACAGGACCTTTGGAGTAACGAAGTCTCTTAAAATAAAGTATCTTCAGCCAACACTGTTGCACCTGTACTCTTACCGACAAACAATAATTGGTGTTCTTGTAGAATCTTACATTCATACCTCATCAAGCAGAGCAAGAACACACTGAATCTTGATGACAGCTACTAATCTCCTGATTAAAGCATACTAATATGGTAACACACTGCACAACACTGCGGCAACCACCCCAGGGTGTGTACAATAGAGTGTGTGCTCTTAGTATTGGCAGTTCAAAGTCATACAACATAATAACTAACATCTAACATCAATTCATAATGAATATGAGTTAAGAAAAGGGTAAACAAAGATGTTGAATAATAACGCCTTTTTTATTATTCCTTAAAAATATATTATAAAGACATTCAAATTCATGGAGTTGTATACAAACCGTATGTAGACAATGCACAAGATGAACAATGAGGAAGGAGTCGCACATTGTGTTAACACAATCAGGACATAACATTTTCCATATGAATAGAAACACATAACAAAGACTGGTCATGGTTAAAAGGCTTTATAGCAAAGTGTATATATTTACAAAATCTACATGAACTGTCATAATGAGACGACGTTTTGGTTGTGATGTCTCAGAACAGTTGCAAACTCATAATGAGTTATTCCTCAATACTACGAACACAACAATATATGCAAGATAATTAGAAACTCTACTTCATTTAAATATAACTATCAAATAAACCATCGGACTGGTAAGTTTGTTTATTATGTCATGCAATACAGCACATCTTCTTGGCCATTTCACAGATAAACCATCCAGTTTTAATAACATATCATTCATTTTTTGTTCAAATCATCTTCATACCAGAATGAAATGTCTGATATCTATTGAGGAACTTAAATACATTATGAATTGATGTTAGATTATATTTGTTAGGCGGTATGGCTTGGAACTGCCGTCCTTAGGTGCACACTTGCATTTTAATTACTGTATACCCAGGGTCCCTGGAGATTTCCCTACTCCACACACTTCATACTCCACTATGTGTCACATAAATACTATCTTGGGCATAATTAGCTGCCATCAAAAATGAAATGCATTCAAATCTTATGTTTGTGTGACAGTCTCAACAACTAAAGAGAAGATTTCTGTAATGCAAGAGGTTTCAGATGAACATTTAAATGCATCAAGTCACCATTCAATCTGGGATATTCTTTAGATTTGCTGATACAAGCTGTGAGAAATTGGGTTGAGGGGGATATGAGTTCTTTTCAATCAACATCCACAATCCTTCTCAAGGTCAACCACAAAAGTCACTAAATCAACATGTGCTTAACCCTCTGGTAGCTTGGTGCAAAAGCAGTCAGGCTTAACTTAGAGGCAAAGGGTAAAGCATTTATGCAGCACACAAAAAGTAATAAAGTGAAAATATCACACAAGAAAAATCCTACACCAAATTAGAAAAATAGAGTAAAAGTTAATAAATAAAATGACACCAATCAGTAGAACCGGAGTTATGAATTTTTATCAAAGTTTAAAGTGAAAAATAGCGCCAATAAGATCAAAGCACCAACTGCAGGTATCTGGTCATGTGAGACCACGGCAACGTAGAAAGTTAAGGACGACCGCACTGGAGCGCTGTTCGGCTACATAGAAATGAGCCCAATCTCGGCTTACCTTTGATGAGAAATATAGGTGAAGGTAAATTTCAGACATTCAAGGCAGTCGGAGGTGTTCGAGGAGGAGGCATTGTTAGGGAGCTGCTGGACGAGGTCACAGTGAGGACTTCTTTTAGGACTTGGTGTCTTTTTTGGAAGTCAAAGATGTCCAGTGCACGAGTTGCAGGGTGTAGCCAACATGAGTTCCATGAGACTGGATACACCTTCTGCGAGGAGCCTCTGAGCATCATATGCTGCTACAGAGAAGAACATAGCAGGAGCGACTGTGAAGTCAGGCTGATCGGTGATGCACCTTGGGTGGATCAGCGAGCAGGGTAGTCTTGGTCTCTTGTTGGTTCTCAGAGCACCTTTGGGATGTAAATGTTCAAAGTCTCAATGTTTGCTTTTGGGCTGTTTGGGCACATTCAGCACCACTGGATGGGGACCCCTTGGAGGGTCAGGACTTATTCAGGATAGGTCCAGGTGCAGGTACAAGATATATGCAGCCTTTTATGCACCTGTCGTTCTAAACAGAAGGCCAGCCAACTAGCCCTTGTATCAATATATATACTTTATTTCGGTCATTACGACCATAAAAGTGTAGCACATACAGTACAGTAGAAATAAACACAGGGATATAAAATCAACAACTGGAGGTTGGTCAAATCTACATTAAGTCAAGCAATTAAATATATAATTGAGCACAATGATTGCTAACTACACAGTTTAAAAGACAGTGATAAACAGTAATCTGCAATCAATGGTGAAAGGCTCAGAAAGTGCAAATGTTTACAGTACATTAAGAAAATGGAGCAGTATAAAAGAGCTGGTGGTTAAAGTCTAACTCTAGCCGGTAAGCAGTCAAAATATCGAAGTTAGAATATCGACCTACAATTATATCGAGTTCACAATATCGTAGGGACAGAATATCGATGTTAAGAATATTGTTGACCAGAATATCGACCTTAAGGTAAGTAATATCGTTTTTTTTTATATCGAAGTTAGTAATATCGAAGTAAGTAATATCGTAAGCAAATATTTTGTTGTCAATAATATCGAGATTTATATTAGTGTTATGTATTTTAGTATGTATTTTATATGTATGTTTAACATTTTTTGTAATGTATTTTAATTATTTCTAAATATATGTAGTAAATGTTTAGAAAATAGTAATTTTTCTAAAGTAAATTTTGCGTTTTAGTATCAGAGCGGGTTGTGGGTTTATAGGGGAATAGGGTGGGAAGTAATTTAATTATAATTAATTAATTAATATTTTTTGCGTTTTAGTATCAGAGCGGGTTGTGGGTTTATAGGGGAATAGGGTGGGAAGTAATTTAATTATAATTAATTAATTAATATTTTTTTATTTATTGTTATTGATTATAAATTTATTGTTAATTAATTATTAATTGGTCATTCATTTTTATTAATTGATTAATTTATCATTATATTAATTATAAATCATTTATTTTATTTATTTTTTATTATAGTTAATTAATTTTTTGTTAATTAATTAATAATTCCTAATTAATTTTTATTAATTGATTAATTGATAATTAAATTAATAATGTTAATTTTTATGTGTAGCGGGTTGTGGGTTTATAGGGGAATAGGGTGGGAAGTAATTTAATAATTATAAATGAATTAATATTTTTAAATTTATTGTTATTGATAAATAATGTATTGTTAATTAATTATTAATTGGTAGTTAATTTTTATTAATTGGATAATTTATAATTATATTAATTATAATTAATGTATTATTATTTATTATTTGTTTTAATTGTTAATTAATTTCCTATTAATTGGTAATTAATTCTTATTAATAGATTAATGGCAAATTACATTAATTGTGTTCTTTTTATGTGTACTGGGTTGTGTGGTTATGGGGGAATAGGGTGGGAAGTATTTTAATTGTATTTAAGTAATTATTAATTTAATTTTATTGGTATTTATTATTAATTTCTTCGTTAATTAATTTAAATATGTGATTTATTCTACAAAAGGTATTTAATTAATAAGTATGTTAATTTAACCCCTACGCTATCCAACACTTTCCCTACTGTTGCACTCTCTGGACTGGGAATAGTATATTTTACCCCTACGCTATCCAACACTGTCCCTACTGTTGCACTCCCTGAAGTGGGAATAGTAATTTTTACCCACCCGCTATCCAACACTTTCCCTACTGTTGCACTCCCTGGAGTGGGAATAGTAATTTTTACCCACCCGGTATCCAACACTTTCCCTACTGTTGCACTCAGTGGAGTGGGAATAGTAATTTTTACCCCTACGCTATCCAACACTTTCCCAACTGTTGTACTCTCTGGAGTGGGAATAGTAATTTTAACCCCTACACTATCCAACACTTTCCCTATTGTTGCACTCACTGGAGTGGGAATAGTAATTTTAACTTCTACGCTATCCAACACTTTCCCTACTGTTGCACTCCCTGGAGTGGGAATAGTTATTTTTACCCACCCGCTATCCAACACTTTTCCTACTGTTGCCCTCTCTGGAGTGGGAATAGTAATTTTAACCCCTACGCTATCCAATACTTTCTCTACTGTTGCACTCACTGGAGTGGGAATAGTAATTTTAAATCCCTACGCTATCCAACACTTTCCCTACTGTTGCACTCCCTGGAGAGGGAATAGTAATTTTATCCACCCGCTATCCAACATTTTCCTTAGTGTTGCACTGTTTTGAGTTGGAATAGTAATTTTATTACCTCTGCTATCTAATAGTTTTTATATTATTTTTGGTAATGTGTTATATAATTAATATTAAAAAGAGTAATTATTATTTTTTTTTTCAAATTGTTAGATATAAATTTTTAAATTTTATTTATATTATTTTTTATTGTGTAGGGATGTTTTTATAATATATATGATATTTTTAAAAAAAATATAAGGGGCCCATTACGATACCCGGCGTAAATAAATCCGCCAGGCATGGAAGCGGCAAAAATCCGCCTGCACACACCGCCTGAACACCGACCACGCCATTACGATTACACAAACCGAAAACCGCCAACGGCGGAAAAAGCACACAAAATACCGCCCGCCAACGTCCGAGTCGGAGTCAAACCGCCCGCCACGGACGTAAACACGCACGACAACACAAAACCACCCGCCCTCACGGCCGACACACCGCACGTGAAATTACGATCGCACCGACATGAGCGCGGAAAAACCACAAATATACCGCCCGCCAGCGCAAACAACGCCGATGAGAATCGACACGGCAGAAGCCATGGCGCCAACGTACCTGCACAGAAACCATCCGCACACAAAACCAATAGCACACAACATGGCCAACAAGTCCACACAGCAAGGCACGCACAAATACACAAGCACAGTACACATCCCGAAAACACCCCCCGGACAAACAAAAAATACAAAGGCCAGAACCCCAGACACAACACACCTGAAAACAACAGACCATGAGGACACACCCACATAGGTGAGTACAAAAGCAGCACTCCCACAGACCACAACCCCTTGCTACATTGCAAACCAGAGAGGAGAGGAGAGGACACAGTGACACAGCAAGGACAGCAGCACACCACAGAAACGCACACATCACAACCACCACCACCACCACCACCACCACCAAACACCACCACCACTACCACCACCACCAAACACCGGCACCACAAACCCCCTGCACATTACACAACACACACCGCACCAGCACCACAAACACCATGGCACCACAAAGAATGCCCAAGTTCACGCCCATGGAGCTGACGGTCATGGTCGACGAGATCATCAAGGTGTACCCACAAATCTATGGGAACATGGTCCAGCACACACCACTAGCCACCAGAAACAGAATGTGGAACCGGATCGTAGACCAGGTCAATGCAGTCGGGACCCTGCCCAGGAACAGAGGAGAAATTAACAAACGTTGGAATGACGTAAAGAGCCTGGTCAAGAAGAAGGAGGGCAAAAACAGAGAGCTGGCTGCCGTCACTGGCGGAGGGAATCCCGCGCTCTTTAAGACCTTCAAAGCGTGGGAGGAGAAGGTGCGAGTCGTAATACATCCGGAGATCCTCGCCGGATTAGCAGGGGGAGTGGAGGCTGGTAAGTACAAACCAATGTATACCAGCACACCGCTATGTACTCACATGCGCAACTACCATGCCACAGCTCCCAGGGACAAACACCCCCATGTCCAGCACACAATACACAACACATCACACACACATGCAACAGACACCACCACACACAGCCCAAACCGAACAACTGTAAGATGCGTGGGGACATGTGTACACTCAGCCAGCCACGTAACCACCAACAGGTCCCCAAATATGCCAGAAGCGCCACAACGAGCACCCACCACACCCATGTGTCCGCCACAGCTGCACTAACCGACAAGTAACAGGTAAGTGGCAGGAACACAAAGTGCAGTGGGTGGGAGGGTGGACAGCCCAAGTACAACACACACCAGGCCCCAGTCCCACAGCACAGCAAGGAGGAGCATCCCCCACACCCCACAGCCACGTGTCAGCCACCGCAGTGCACAACGACAGCCGAAAGGCAGACATCACGGTCCACAGCAATCGGTGTCAGTGGGTGTCCAGCCACCCCCACGACCCACAACACCCCCCCACCCCCACAGACCTGCAACATGGAGCACCCCCCGCTTAGAGCCATGTGGCATCCAGTACAGTGCACGCACGAACAACTTGCAGGTGGGAAACTGGACAGGGCTGGATTACTGGAGGCATGAGGACCATAACACGACCAACACATGGGACATGTCACGTAGCAGACGAACACGCAGCACCGCCCACCGTCACGAACAAGTGAACAATGTGCACACGGACATGAACAACAGACTCACACCCCACATGACCCATCACAGACATAGCAACACCCAAGGAGCCACGTCTGCATGCACAAGCCACACTGAATATAGTCCCACACGGCAGCCACTGTGCAACTCATCACACACAACCGAAACACCATTGAAGTCCTGTCCATGTAGCCCCTACTGCCTGTCAACCACACACCCCACAACTACGCCTATGTAAGACAAACAACACTAGACGCAACAGAGCGGAACAACATAAATGCACACGAACACCACTGAACCCATCAAACTCACAGACACACCATGCACATACAACATACCATCCATCCCATCCGTCAGCCCCAGTCTCATGAAAGGCATGTCATCCGCACAGCTGCCACACATACAGCAGTCACGCTAAGATACATGCCCATGACCAACCATGTGCCAGAAGTCAATTAAGCGCACGACACACTGTGAGCAACAACACACAACATGGGCCACACCCCCCCGAGCACTGCAGTGATGCACATGGCACAGGGCAGCACGCACACCAAGGAGATGGGACAACTGCAATACGTTGGCTGGCACACAACTATCACTCACTCATAACGATGCGTCCAATGCCATGTCCAGTAATCACAACAGACAGCAAATATGCAGGCCATGTCAAGCATGCACACACCTCAAACCATGCACTGTCATGCTGCCACAACACATGTCACGTTCGGCACCCATGGCTCACAGCATGTACTCCAAAAGCATATTCCCTCCCAAATGCGAATCTGGGGCATGGCCCCCATGTTGCCATATGCGTTCCTAAGCGTTCCATTTGAACCCCAAAAGCATATTCCCTCCCAAATGCGAATCTGGGGCATGGCCCCCATGTTGCCATATGCGTTCCTAAGCGTTCCATTTGAACCCCAAAAGCATATCCCCTCCCAAATGCGAATCTGGGGCATGGCCCCCATGTTGCCATATGCGTTCCTAAGCGTTCCATTTGAACCCCAAAAGCATATTCCCTCCCAAATGCGAATCTGGGGCATGGCCCCCATGTTGCCATATGCGTTCCTAAGCGTCCCATCTGAACACCAAAAGCAAAGTACAAACCAGACCCAGGATGGGCCAGGAGCCCGCATACACCAGAGTCACAATAAGTAGGGGCACAGCAACACACCCATCGGCATGGCCAATCCGTCCCATGCCACATGTGCACAGCACACAGTCCCATTGCCAAGCACACACAACTACAGATGCTACAGCCACACACACGCCTCCGGGAAACCCATGTACGAGATTGCACGAACTGTCAATGTCAGACAACAAATACATACTTCGCCAGGTGCAACACAATAACAAATCTCATTCTCTCCACAGGTGATGAACTGCTGGATGCTGGGGATGGAGCCAGCAGCCAGCACAGCCAGCCTACAAGCCCCCAACGAGGACACACGGATCTGGAGGATCTGTCCTCCTCTTCGGACACGGACCACCAAGCAGGCCCATCTGGTGTGGCAGGGCCCAGCCGCTCCCCAGGACCCCTCCTACCCACCAACCCATCATCCAGGGCTGCTGAACATTCCCAGCCCCCTGCTGCCACTGTCGTTGCGGCCACACCCACGGTCATTGTGGCCACTACCACTGCCGCAACCGCCACCATCGCCGCACCGACCACCACCGCCGCCACCACCGCCACGTCTTCGCTGGCACCAGCCCCAGCGCAGGTGGTGGCCCGGCCGACTGGATCCACCCTGGGAGCCACAGCGAGGACCGTGGTGAGCAATGTGGCTAGTGGGCAGGCCGGTGGCAGCAGGACTGGTAGGAGGAGCAGGGTCAGGGAAACGCCAGCCTCCCTGGGAGCCATGCCCTGCCTCAAATGGCCAGAGTCCTTGGGGCCTATGAAGAGGCCCAAGGACAATGGGTCCGGTCTGCTTCAGACACGCGTGAGGTGCTGGGGGTGCTGAGGTCCATGGACGCCCGTATGGGCCAAATCGTGGACCTCATGGGCCAGCTGGTGGTGGCGGTGAGGTCACAGCCAGGGACAGCAGCTCCCCTCCGCCACCACCTGCCGGGGCGCAGGGTGGAGCAGCAGTGTCCAGTTCCCCTGCGTCCACTGCCAGTGAGCACACCTCAACCACCAGCATGTCGCAAGCAGGCACCCCCTCGCAAACGTGGAAGGGGACGTCCGAAGTGGAAACAGATCTCCCGGGAGGACTTCGCACGCTCCAAGCGCAAGTGAGGCAGCCAGCCAGCCTTCCGCCAGCCTTCCTTGACCAGCCACTGCATTGACTTGGACTACGATCCCACTCCACACAGCCATCTGGATGGCATGTGTGTGTTGGACTATGGACATAGAACCAGTGGGTACACCCTGATCATCACGCAGCCATGACCGACAGCTCATTGTCACTGCACGCACCACTTTTGTCATCACCTTACACACAATCACATGTCACAGTTTGTAATAAATGCACCTTTTTCACTAACTGCTGTTTGTGCCCTGTGTTTTATTTGTACGGAATACAACGGCCACCTTGGGCGGAAAGGCACCTGATGCGTGGCATGGCAATTGAATCCGGAGGGCCTGTAGGGACCTAGGGGTGGGAGACAGAACAGGAGCACATTCAATGAGTGTGTCACACACCCATCACACAGTACATGTCAACAACTACAAGCAATGTACACACATCGCACAGAGCAATAGGGCACAATGCCACAGCCACCAACAGTGGCATACTACCCTGGCCATGGAGCGTTGACACACAGCACGCAATGAACAAACGGCCACCCTGACACAGCACACACACACCTGCACAGATACAGCCACATCAGCCGTCGTACATGGACACTCACCGTCAAGTGAAGTAGCGGGCGATGAGCTGCTGCCGCACATTACCAGCTTCCTCCTCTCCGCTGTCCTCCTCACTCGAGCTGTCCTGGTCTGCGGGCTGGGGCCCTGGTTGATCTCCGTCATCCACGATGAGGGGGATCTGCTTCCGAATGGCCAGATTGTGCAGCATGCAGCACGCCACCACTATCTGGCACACCTTCTGTGGGGAGTACGCCAGCGCACTCCCGGTGCAGTCCAGGCACCTGAACCTGGACTTGAGGAGGCCAAAGGTACGCTCGACCACACGTCTGGTCCTCCCATGTGCCTCATTGTAGCGATCGTCTGCTGGGGTGCGAGGATTCCTCAATGGACTGAGCAGCCATGCCCCATTCGGGTACGCAGAGTCACCTGGGTGTGAGGGACACAGAGAACCGTTGCAATTCCAACTGGACAGGGGACAGCATCGCACAACCAGCACGCTACACCACTCCACATACTCACCGACAATACAGGCACGATCCTGTTGCATATTGGACATCAGTCGTGGCAAGATGCTGTTGCGCATTATGTGTGCGTCATGGGCCGAGCCTGGGAACTTTGCACACACGTGGGTGATCACCATGTCCGCAAGGCACACCACTTGCACATTCAGGGAGTGCGTGTGCTTCCTGTTGCGGTACAGGTGCTCAGTGGCCTGTTGTGGAACAAGGCCGACATGTGTGCAGTCAATGGCTCCAACGACGTGTGGGATTCTGCCAAGGGCATAGAATGCACCCTTCACTGCCGCCAATTCACGAGCCCTGGGGTAGCGGATGTACCTGTTTCGGTACAGCATCATGGCTGCCAGTACATCCCTCAGCACCTTGCTGAACATGGGCTGGGACATCCCTCCTCCAATGCCCACTGTGTGCTGGAATGACCCAGTGGCGAAGAAATGCATGGCGGCCATCACCTTAGCCGTGGGGGTGACAGCAGTCGGATACACCCTGCGGGGACGGAGATGGGGTTCTAACATGGCACACAGTCGATGCAGGGTTGGCCTGTCCAGCCGAAACTTCCTAATAACCTCTGTATCGTCCATGTCCGCCAGCAATTGGTATGGGCGGTCAATGTTTGGTCTCCGCCTAGGGACAATGGCAGAGGACACATGTCAAAGCAACACGACACATAGCAATTTCGCATACACATCACTGACATGACTGAGCAAGCACATGAGCCACAGCCCAGCTGTCAAGCTGGGACGGCACGGCCACAATACACTTACACAGGTCTCCCAACAATGGCAATGGCTAGTGATACAAACCACTGCCATGTGCATGCACATGGGGATCTAGGCCCCAATGACTTGCGGGGCGTGCTGATGGGGACTGACTGCATATCCGTCAAGCGGCAACGCCACGGCAACATGAATGTCTGCTGAGCATGGAACTGCTTCCGCGGCTGGATGAGTATGGCACACGACGACGACGATGTGGGCACAGGCTGAGCGGCCAAAACAAGTGAGACCTGTGGCACGAGGGGATATGAGACAGTAGTAGGTGTCAGCACTGCACCCTATGTACAGCACTGTACGGATCACACCTCCCGAAACATAGACAGGTGTCCACATTGACAGCCCCATGCCAAGACGGCTGTGTGCTTGCAGTCACACGTCACAGGTGAGAGGTTACATTGCACGTGCCAGGTGGCAGACGTACATAGTGGGAGCTGGCATGTGTGTGCATGTGTCTCCTGTTCAGGATCCACCAGATGGGCGCTGACTCTGTACTGACCATTGGACACAGCATGTTCCGTGGAAGGCTTGTGTGTGTGGGATGGTGGCACTGGATGTGCCTCCGTTGGGTGGGGGCCATGCACAGGGCGGGTACGTCGATGATTGCGCATTGTTGGTCACGGTGGGTGCACCAACTGAAGATGTGTTGCCCTGTGTTCAATTCCTATGTCCGCATGATGATGGACTGTAGATGTGGGCAGACTACACATTGGTCGATGTGCTGTCTATATGCATGTGCCTTCACACCAGGCACAGCTGCCCCTGCACATGTGACCCCTGCTGGACTCGCTGCTGGGTCTGTGGAGCTGATGCACCTTCTGCGCGTGGGGCGGACAGCTCTCCTCACTTCCCTCATTGCGCATGTCATGACTTTGCCGCAGGTGACATGGATCATGGAGGGCCCACATATACGCGTGGGCAGGCTACACATGATTGTACACTGGTCGCCACCCCCAGTCAGTGTTTCGAATGGGAAGGTTGTCGTGCTGGTGGTATGTTCGATGTGGCGGATGGGCGGGCCTAGGTGCGGGCTTACATTCCGGACATGGGGGTAGTTGGATTGGCGACTAGTTGCAGTACACACGGGACACGTCTCTTCCTTTCCACATCTGGGTCATCCCTTGTACTTACTGACAGTGATACAGTCATCTTCGCCCCAGCCCTCATGTCCTCCCCTCGCTCCCCCAATATGCATGCTCACCTGCGAGGCTAGCGCCTGCACAGGCAGCCCCAAGCTCGCACCAGAGAGGGCAAGGAGTGTATGTGTGGGTCCAGTTGCACGAGTGGGCTGTCTCAGGGTATGATGTGTGGCGGGACGCCGTCCACCTGCGTGGTGCCCCAAATGGAGACCCGGCCTGCATGGACTATGCATCACAGTCTTCGCCTTCCGGATCCGCCACCTGCGACACCCAGTGGCTGTGGCTGCCCTTGCGGCCAGGCCGCGTCCGTCTGCGGCTGATGGCCCACACATTCACTCTTTGGCCTCTCTGGGGAGGGCTCGGGGGTGGTGGCGCACGCGCTTGCACTTAGTCGCAATGGCATGTGGCGTGGTTGGTATGATGGGCAATGGATGGGATGGTGCGAGCCACCTCCCGTGACGTCAGTGCTGCTCGTGCTGTGGTGCGTCCCCCTACACTTCCATTTGACTTGTGCCATGCTAGACGTTGAGGTTCTATTGCCTGCGTGATGTGACCAGGAGGAGCGCGAGGAGACCTCTCACACACCATGCTCCACTGCCATCCCGTGCCCTGTATCGCCTGTGCGGATTGACTATGTTGGGGTTACACCTGGTCGACTGGGGCTGTGTGTGCCTAGTCAAGGGGCATGGCGGGCGCACAACAGGATCCAGCTTGTCCACAGAGGGTGGGCTGAGGTGCGC
Source organism: Calotriton arnoldi (assembly GCA_963921515.1). Taxonomy (NCBI): domain Eukaryota; kingdom Metazoa; phylum Chordata; class Amphibia; order Caudata; family Salamandridae; genus Calotriton; species Calotriton arnoldi. Next base: position 828,256 of record CAWUFW010005889.1, on the reverse strand, counting down.
CTGGTACCGCTTTGTACGTGTGCCCGGCTGCTGTGCACACACGTGTTCACTCCCCCCGACAGGTATCCTCTCACAATGCCCAGGGAAGCGGTGGTGTACTGTTCATGACCCCTCCCAACACGGCGTGCTCCAACTTGGCATGTGCGCATCTACCCGTCGCACCCACCCACCTGAGCACTGCGTCCATACGACTTCACACGACACATGTGTGTCTTCCACAGTAGTGCTACTCATTTGCGTTGACATCCAATACCAGTGGACTACATGGTCATGTCACGACTGCCGTGTACTTCACATACTCTCATCCTCTCTCATTCGTACTTGTGAAATGAGTCAGCTGAGACAGTTTTGGTTTCAAACATTATATTGAGTCTTCTGTCCTCTGTGATGCAGTATAGTGGACACTACTGGCAGCGGAATACATGTTGAGGATATACTGAGCATGATTGCAAATGGGATAGGGTGTGGGGTTACATGTGATTGGCTGTTGCATGTGGGATGTGGGCTTCAGAGTGACATCTGCTTGGCCAAGGCTGTGCTAATGTACATTTACGTATAGCTGCGGAGCTGCGGACTTTGACACAGACGATATACATGTAGCCTACCAGACCGCTTGGCATCATGGGCACAGTCCATCTCAGTTCCATGTGACAGGTTTGCTGCGGTTATTCCTCATGCACGCGTGCATGTGAGATGACATCAGGGCATGTGCTTGCATGCATGCAGCGGCGTGCCACTTGTTGTTGCACTGTGGTGGTTACTGGACATGTCACAGTCACTGGGGTCGTGTTGTTGTTGTATGCACTTGTCGTCCATGCAAAGGTCCTGGTATGGGATTCCCGGGGCGGGGGTGGGAGGGGTGCAGCACCCACAGACTCCAGGCGACCTATTCATGTCCACTGAGCGGTGTGTGTGTCCATGTGCGCTGGATCCATGTCGTGTCCTGGTTGTTCGTGCAGTTCCGTCCATGTGGGTGCGATACACAGAGCCCATGCCACTGCCTCCCACGATGCATGCGGTGTTCCTGGATGTGATGGGGAACAGTGTGCATGTCCCGGTCATATCCGATGTCATGGCGATGTCGTTGATGGTGTGGTTACAGTTGCCGGTCGTTTGGTATGGCTGTTGTGGTGGTGACTGGCCAGTCCGTGCGGAAGCTAAGCATGGGTGCGGGGTTGGACATCATAGGTCACTCGGGGAACCTGCGTTGTGGTCCGACGAATTTACAGGTTGTCAGGTATGCGATGCCGTCCAGCAGGGCTTCCATGTCATTGGTGGTGTACATGTTTGCCAGCCAATGTAGCGGATGGTGGCTGTCAAGGTGTTGTTCGTAAGTTGTCCCTTGGAGGACCATGATGGGGCATGCTGGGTGACATTCGATGTAGCTGTTCTCGATGATCCGTCGTGTGGAGGCACAGTGGTCCCATTTCAGTGCGGGTGCGATGTTGGCCACATACGCCATGCCCCCATAGGCAGAGCAGGCCCTGTCGTGTGCGTCCAGAGGGAGGAGTAGTGGTAGCAGGTCCGCCTTCAGACATGCCGGGTTGGAGAGGCATATCTCGACGGGATGCTGGTAGGGACACCTCCGACAGTAGAAGACGGGCATGACGCAGCTGAACAATGTGATGCGGTAAGTCAGTCGGTAACTTACGTTCAGCAGGGACAGGAGATCGCATCCCAATGTATGGAACAGGTTGGTTTTGTACAGCTTGAGCTGTTCGGCGTAGTTGGGTAGGTGTGTTGCGGTTGCCATTTCGCAGCGGTTCGTTGAGGTGGCGTGCTCCGGCTGTGTGTGCAGTCTGCAATGTGCACGCTCCGAGGTTGCTGTGAGCTCTGTGTAGTCGTAGGGAGACAGGACTTGTGTTCTGTTGGCTTGTTTGGAGGACACGGGCCCTCTTCCCACATGCTTCTCAGACAGTTCAAGGTCAGTGATGTGTGACTCCTTCCAATTAACTTGCATGTGGCCGACATGGGGGAGTGTTTTCTTCTTTCTTCCCCGTCCGTTGTGTGCTTCTGTGATATGCGCTATCTGCCCTGTGGTCGGTCTCCTCGGCATGCCTGTGTTGGTCTATTCTTGGACAATGGCTGTATTCACCGGCTTCTGTCGTAGGGCTGTGGTTTCGGAGTTGGAATGGAAGGTCATTCAGTGCTGTCTGCTCTCCCTTGTGTGGGCGGCAGGCTGCCTTTCCGCTCTGCGTTGGGCCTTGTGTGTGAATGTTATTCTTGTGCCACCTGTTGTCGGTCCCCGGGCTCTTTGGTGTTCCGTTTTATATGTCTTGTTCATATGTGCAGGGTGGTATGGGTGTTTCTGTGTGGTACTGGCGTTCCTCTTCCCGAAGGGGCCCTGCTTCTCCTAGTTGGTGTTGCCGCCGCTGTGTGCTACGCCATGTTTGTTACACTGGGGTGTGTCCTGCTGTTGCGTGTCTTCACTGACATGTATGCGTCGGTTGTGTGGCGTTGGGTGTTGTCCGTGAATTGGGCGTTGGGGACATGTCTGTGGCAGGCCTGTCACGTGTCATGTGCGTTCGGGGTGGGGCTGATGTGTGTGCTGCTTGGTTGTGTCCCTGTGTCTGTGTGCGACGCATGCATGGCGCTGCGGTTGGCCTCTGCGTTGTGCGCATGTGTGGCGGCGTCATCGGCGCTTTGGGGCCGTGACGGGGTCGTTGGTTCCTAGTCCCAGGTGGTGTGTACACATGTGTTCCGCGATGTTACGATTTGGCCTGTGTGTCATATGTGGATGCAATGGTGGATGTGTAGTGTACACGCGCTGGTGGGGGTTGTCCTCTTTTTCCGCCCTTGCACTGTGTGCGCTGTTTGCGTGCACTTGTTGTGTGTGTGCCTACCTGCGTCTCCGCGGTACGTTGCGTCCTTGGTGGTGCATCAGCAAAAGCATGGGGAGGGCCTGCAGTGCTGGATTCATGCTCGGGGAGCCGCTTCTTCGTTGTCCGTGCTCGGCATCCGTGTTACCGCTTCGGTTTGTCGTACGGTATCTCTTGGCCATGGGAGCCGTTTGTTTGCGGCATCGTAATTTATGCGCCGGGCGGGACGTGTTTCGTCGGACGGTGTGTGTCAGTTAGGCTGCGCCGCTACGTGTACGGGCGCACTTTGATGGCGGACGGTGTTGCTGGCTTGCCGGCGGTGTTTGGCCTACTTTTCGCATCGTAATTGGACGGGCGTGTGGACTGCTGCGTGCCGGCGGTAACTGGTGCTTTTTGCATCCGCCAGCACGGCGGTGGTGCTTCCGCCCGCCATCGTAATGTGCCCCTAAGTTATTAAAATAATTATTAGTAAGTACATATATTATATATTATATGTATATGTTTAATTTATTTTTACATTATATATATATTATTTATAACTTTTAAACATTTTTTTTTAACTATGTTTATTTTAATTTTATGTATTATTTACTTTATTTCACATTATTTTTTAAACTTAAATAACAAACGATATTTTTAACAACGATATTTTTGACATTCGATATTTTTTTTTAGATATTTTTGCACTTACCATAATGTAGATAGGATGTCGATATTCTGGATCTCGATATTTCGCCTCCGATATTTTTGACGTCGATATTCTTGTAGCCGATATTGTGTAAGTGATTCCTCTAGCCAGCTTAGGGCCCGATTCTGATGCAGGTTGGAAAAGCTTCCCGACCGAATCGGTTGGTAAATGGTTTCCGACCCACTCGGATCGGGAAAGTCCAACCGGCAGAGTAGGATGCATCCGGATGTTTCCAGATACGATTTGGTTGAACTCCCATTGACTTCAATGGGAACATTTGTTCCTAACCGCATCAGAATTGGGCCCTCGGTCGGGAAGACACGTTCCCGATCCGATTTGGAAGGAGCAAATGCCGTTAGGAGGCCTTCCTAACCGCATCAGAATCAGGCCATCGGTCGGGAAGCTTTTCCAACCCGCATCAGTATCGGGCCCTAAGTGTCCATGTTAGGCAATTGGTAGCTATGTAGTACTGTTAGTCAGGTCACTAGATAATCTGCAACCCTTGATGAGGAGGCCAGAAAGTGTGAATGCATACATACCGACAAAAAAGATAGAGCATGACATGCTAAGGATAGTAGCAAGGATCTGACACAGACCTTCTAAACCTTTGATCGTCAATAATTAATGACAGCCCAGGTGATGTCGTGGCTGCAGTACAAACAAAAGGGAAAATAAAAGTATTCATGCATAGGCAGTATCTAGCATATTCGCTTGGGCATCACTGCTAAAGCGATGATAAAAACTATTAAAAAGGTTTGCAAGTCACCTGTGAATTATGACCGCATAAGTCTATACTGTAAAGGGAACAGCATGACCCATCATGCGGGCACAATGCTAAGGTGGCACTCAAACCAGATCCAGGAGGATTCCTTACATAGGTAAAACAATATATTAAGAAAAAAAAAGGGGTTTTAAAAAGGGGTTACAGTGACTGCAATTTCATCACGGACCTTCTAATGATCCACACCCTACCAAGAAATTTGGCAACTGCACAAGCTATTAAAAGACTTGAGTCCGATTTTAAAATGCGCAAGCTTCACTGTGGGAGCTGGTGCCAAGCCGCCTGCAAGCTGGAGCCAGCCACTTGGTTCTTGCCAGTTGATAATTGGGGCACACAAAGAAAATATGGCTGATTGACTCGGGTTCAAGTCCGCAGCCTGGGCAGAGCTGTGATGCAGTTAGGACCAGGCGCCAGGAGGCTGTGAAGGTGTGTGGTACGTATAAATAAGTCCATGTAGCCGAGGTGTAGATCAATGAAGCAGGTTTATTGAAGAAGATCATAGAGTAATATTGAAGATAGAAATAGATCATAAAGTGAGCCCCACCAGGAGCAGCTCCCTTGCTGCTCAGCCCATACACCCAACTGACACTCCATCCACCAGGCATCCCCAACATTCCATTACCTCACATGCACCAGCATTCCACAGCACATCCACTCTGGCTGAGCAGCAAGGCAGAGAAGCAGGAAAGATGCATAGCACTGAGAACCAGATACCACACATCTTCCCTCTTTACACAACAACAACAAGGAGAATATGCTGCCACCAAAATAATATAAAATAGACAGCACATAGCATTTCATGGAAAAGCAATCAATAAATGCATAGACACACACCTAATCCCCTTTACAGGGCACAAAGGAAAATAAATGGAACACACATCTTCCTCTTTTTCAAGGCACAATGAAAATAAGTAGAAAGGATGTAAGGTGAAGACACAAGAAGAACGAACAGCAGAATAAAGCATTCAGAGACACCACCACACCAGTTGGTCAGACTAGTATGAAGATATGCTGCCACCAAAATAATATAAAATAGACAGCACATAGCATTTCATGGACTAGTATGAAGATAAGCTGAGAGCAAAATATTAAAAGGTGGGAAAAACAATCCGAAAAACAAGAGATACTTCCAACAATATAAAACAAACAAGATCTCCAGAGGAGAAGGGTGAGAAGAACACCCGCTAGGAGTACAGAGAAAGAAATTTGAGGGAAACCTCAAATTTTAGACCCACATTAGACTTTCGCACAAAATTGAAAACTGTGGCTGACAAAATTCATATAGTAAATTCAATAAAGATCCTAAATAAAGGAATCATGCAATCTAATCATGTAAAGTAGAAGTAACGTGCACTAAACATGTAAGTAACAGCTCCAGGAATCCTGCAAACAAATTCATGTAAAGAAAAATTACCTGCACTAAAAATATAGATCAAATACAGAACTTGTAAAAAGTACAGTAATGTATAGCAAAGAATGTAAATGACGAGTCCACACAAAGTAACATGTTAAAATGGCAAGTCACATTGCCAATAGGCTATTACATAAAACAAACCTCAAACCGAGAAAGGATCCCTTAATGAAACTTTAAAGCAAAGCAACTATATGCTATGTAATGTAAAAACAGTAAATGTAGGTGACAATTAGAGTCACATAGTCACAGGACAATTAAAACTCATATGACTGGAACATGAAGCATCGCATAAAAGCACACATAAAGTTGAATCTTAATGAATGACACATTTAAAGTAATAGAATATTAAACACATCATGTAAGATAAAACTCTCTAGGAGTTTAAGATATAAAAGTATGCACAGAAAACAGATGGGGAAATACACTGGCAAAAACATAAACATCATGTCACCACAATTAGTAGAAAAATAGCAAGGATCCCACATACTGAGACCATGCCACCCAAAAAATGTAAAGTAGAAAAATGAACGAAAAACGTAGTTTACAAACGTAGTTGACAAATAAACGCACAAAGCAAAATGCGCAAAAGTCACATAGCTACAACGCTATCGCAAAGCATACCCCAACCAGAGGAAAATTCCCAACAATGGAAACTTGTAAGAAACAAACTTTAAAGGTAATAATCATGCAGGAAATGTGGGTGACTAATACACACCCAATAAATTGCACAGGTGCAAAGTCACATAGCCATGGGCTATCTAATCACAAACCTCAAACAGAGAAGAGAACCCCCTTACATAAAACTTTCAAGCAAAAACCGTAATGTAAAATTTAGAACAAGAAGCATGTAGGTGACAAGTCCACGCAAGTATTATATAAAAGTGGCAAGTCACATAGCGAAAAGCTATAAAAAAGCATATCTCAAACAGGAACAATTCCCACAATAAAACTTGTAACAAAGTACAGTAATGTAAATATCATGTAGCTAACAGTAAGTGACATAGAAAGTCACAAAGCTAAAAGACTATCATCACAAAACCTCAAGGAGAAGAATTCCCACACTGAACTTTATAAATAAATTACTGAAACTTAAATTATCATGCAGTAGGTGACAAATCCACGCACAAATATCTGCGCAGAAGGTGGAAAGTCACATAATGGCTAAGCATTATGAAACTAATAAAGTAGATTGACCAATAAAAGTGAAAATCAACAGTACAGTAAGGCATTGTACAGTAAAGATAAAGCGCAGAAAGTAAAAATGAGTAAGAGGAGGAACTCCGAATGAGAAACATAGAAAAGAAAAAATATATATATAAGCAATATACATGGTAAATGAGGATAGGAGGGTTATCCTCTTACAACAATTATAAATTCAAGTACAGCATGGTATTAATGTGCAGGGTTGGGAGAAAAGTGGACACCGAGAAGATGTAAAACCCAAACTACTCACCCATTGCTACACACCACGCACTAATGAGGGAATTGTGCAGGACTGGGATAAAGGAGGACCCCCGCGAAGTGTAAATTCCAAGCCATTCACACCGTTCTGCACGCCTCAATTTTGTAAGGTACATTAGGGAACCCTTAGTACACATCAAAATTGTGCGCACATCAATATCAAGTATAGGGTACACTGCCCATTGCGCACTAAACATTTTAAGAATAGGGTAAACTACCAATTGCGCACTAAAAATTATGTGAATAGGGTACACTGCCCATTTCGCACAAAAAATGTATGTAAAGCGTACACTGCCCATTGCACACTAAAAAGTAGATACATAGATAAGTAAATACGTGTAAGGGTAAATAAAAATACTATAAAATCATGTAGGAGAAATAGGTGCCTAATGTAGAACCAAAAATGTGTACAGGTGCAAAGTCACATAGCAAAAGCTATCTAATTACAAACCTACAACCCCTTAAGTAAAACTTGCTAGCAAAACCAAAGTTAAAATTTAAAACAAGAATCATGTAGGTAACATAGGTGACGAGTCCACGCAGAAAAGTTGCACAGGTGGAAAGTCACATAGCCAAACAGACTATATAAATCGTACCTCAACCAGAGAAGAATTCCATACTGAACTTTGTAAATAAATTGTTGAAGAATAACTTATCATGCAAGAAAATGTAAATTTAAAATCATCATGCAGCATCATGTAGAAAGTGATGAATCCACGTGCAAAGATATGCACCGAAAGGTGGAAAGACACATAAAGGCAAACAAAAATGAAGAAAGTAGATTGACCGGTCAAACATTAGAATAAACAGAAAATGCTTAAAGAGAAGAAATAGAAAATGAGTCTGAAAATCAAGGCTTAGTACAGTTGAGTAAAGCTTAGCACATTAGCAATAAACAGTTTTAAAGAGAAGATACTTCTCTCCGGTGAGCGACTCCTCACCCGAAGTCCGTGTCAAATCCAGGAACCATAAAATGTTTTGCAGAGTCTAGTCAGGAAGAATGTAGAAATCTGGAAGTCCGGAACCAAAACAGATTACATAACGCTGGCTCCAAAATGAATCCTATTGTGGAAACAGCAAAGCGTCCCAGCAAGAAAACGATACCAACTGCAACAACCGAGTGCCAAATCATCAGAACCCTCAGTGAAAGATGCGTCGAGAAATTGAGCAGCTGTGCAGGAATAATAAACTTCGTTCAAAGAATTACCAGGAAGCAGCCAAAACGGAGACAAATGGAAAGCGCACTGCAAGTGAGCATTGGCACTTGTAGAATTCAACCATCCCAAACTTTATTGCGGCATCAGGCTACAAACATGGTTGGCAAGACGCAGTGAAAAGCAATCCAACAGGAAACAGGCTGCCTCCAAACATAAGATGGCGGCACGTAATGTGACGACGTGCCGGATGACTCCAGGCACGTTGAAGCATGCAGGCGTCCATAGGAAGCAATGCAGGAGACGTCACAAGGAAATGAAGGGAGGGCTTGCACAGCAGCAGAAAGACAGTAAGCGCGCGCGTGGCATTTGTGTGCGGTCGAGGAAATATTTAAAGCAAGACAGTGGCGGTTCAACTGCCGTAGGAAAGCGCACCAAGGAGACAATGTAGAAATTGAAAATAACTAAAGTACTCACTACCAATGTCTCAAACCCATGTAAATAAATGCTGGATGACTGCAAAAGCCGATGAGTAGATACAAGGATCTCCTTCACCTTTAAAAGCTGTAGAAGTTGTTGAAATGCACAGCGAAGGCAGTAAAACACAGCAGATAAAGTAGGTGACGCTCTTCTGTAGTGATAAAGTAGGTGACGCTCTTCTGTAGTGGCAATTAAAATACACGGGCAGTCTCTGTAGATGAAGCACTCACTGTCAGTCACTGTCTAAAACACTTTACGTACTGCTTGTCTCCGGTTGCTGTACAGTAGTGGCAGGTCACGCTGGCTCAAAGGAAATACAAGGCTGAAGGCAGGAAGCAAGGCAGGTTCGACAGAAAAACGGGTCTTTACTGATAAGAAGGTCCTTGAGTAAAGCAGCACAGGACAGTGTCACTTCAACAACCCGATCAGCAGGATACAGCACACTTGTGAAGAGGGCGACCGATGGAGAGGTCACTGGTGGGGCTCATGGGTGCCAGTATGCTTTAAATATATGTATCAGGTAATTTTAAAATCAGGTAATTTTAAAAGTTCAAAGGTTGTAGTTTCAAAGGATTCTTGTAGTTGCCTTGTGGTTTCTTCAGAATTTAAAATTTGTAATCCATCAGGTACACGTAGATTTTCCAGCTCGTCGCCAAATGTGGTACGTATAAATAAGTCCATGTAGCCGAGGTGCAGATCAATGAAGCAGGTTTATTGAAGAAGATCATAGAGTAATATTGAAGATAGAAATAGATCATAAAGTGAGCCCCACCAGGAGCAGCTCCCTTGCTGCTCAGCCCATACACCCAACTGACACTCCATCCACCAGGCATCCCCAACATTCCATTACCTCACATGCACCAGCATTCCACAGCCCATCCACTCTGGCTGAGCAGCAAGGCAGAGAAGCAGGAAAGATGCATAGCAGTGAGAACCAGATACCACAAGGTGTTAACAGGAAGGGTGATAAACCTGAATTGCATAAAGAGCTTTCTGTCCTGTAGGATTGTGATGGCCTCCAGATATTGTTCGAAGGTGCCTGTCAGTTTGAATTCCATAAAATCAAGTAAGACAAGTAATAGACGACTGTGCCACCCAGTCCCAGTATTGCTTCTTGATTAGGGCTTTGCTCGGGAGCAATGCTGGGTCTTTGGTGTCCCACGTGCTTTCAACCCTTTAGTGTCTAACATAGACCTCACCTTGCTCATCCATCCAATCTTCCAGAAGCGATCAAGGGAATATACCTCATCCAGGGAGGCAGCATATAGATGCAACTCAGGGGTGAATTTTAAGCGGAACCAAAAGAGTAGGGAACTCAGCTGGGTTTTTTCTATGATGGTGGTTGCTCCCATGTCCAATCTGAAGGGATGCAGGGGAGTACTCTGGGGAAGCGAACATAATGATCTTAAAAATGTATTTTCTGTCATAAGCAATGTGTCCAATTTATCAAATCCCCAGAGTTCAGCTCCATATAGAGCTGCACCTACAGCCTTGTGTTTGTAAATGGAGAGCGGGGCAGCTATTGGTTTGCTCACTGAGGTCTTATGCTCTTTAATCAGGGCCCCTGTGATTCACCTGTGTTGAAGGTCCCGCTTCTTAACATGATGTTTCCATGTCAAGTCTTCAGAGAGAGTGACACCCAGGTAGTCAAACGTGCTTACTCTCTCTAGAGGTGTCCCGTCCATAAGTAGCTTGCCCTTGAAAGATCTATGAGGGCTCAGCATTAAGAGTTTGGTCTTCGAGGTATTAACCTCGAGACCTCTCAGAGCGCAAAAAGACCCAAAGCGTTTTATAAGGTGTTGTAAGCCGCTAGGTGTCTTGGAGACTATCAGGGTATCGTCGGCAAAGAGTAAAGTTGTCGCCTTGTCTCCTCCCAGGGTCGGCGCGTCAGCTGGGCTGTCTGCATGATTGTTAGAAATGGGATTTCTGGCGGGCTAGGGCATGTGCCAAAGCCAAGCAGAAACCACCACTCTAGGCAGGATAAGGGAGTTACACTCCTAAAATAACCCCTGCTCACCCCCTTGGTAGCTTGGCACGAGCAGTCAGGCTTATCTTAGAGGCATTGTGTAAAGCGTTTTGCTCCCAACCAACAGTAATACAGTTTAAGCACTACAAAAGGACAACACATAAGTTTAGAAAAATAACCAATACGTTTATATACTATCTAACAAGACCAAAAACAATAAAACTCCACACTACTATATAAAAAAAGTCTGTCGTTATCAAAATAAGATTCAAACAAAGTTCCTTGATGTCGATAGCTCCGTCCGGGGCTATCACGGCGTTGTGAGCAACAAATCCAAACAGTTTTGGCTGGCCGCAGGTCGCAGGCCAGCTATTACGGTGTCGGGAGGACCCGCAAACAGTACCTTTCAGAAATGCAGGGCGATGGGGCCCTTGAAGTCACTCGCGTTGTAGGTCGAGCTCCTTTCTGATGGGATCAGGAGCGCTGGCGCCGGCAGGCGTCGGGTGCTGCGGTGCGAAGTGCAGCGGTGAGGCGTGTGGTGCCCCCAGGTTTTGGTGGGAGCAGCGGCTTGGTGGCGGCATCAGATGGTGTCGTCGGTGAGACCAGGGTTGCGGTGCGAGATGAAGGCGGTGCTTGTCACGGTGCTAGCATGTCATGGTGCAAGCAGCGGCGTCGTCGTTGCTGAAGCGCTGTCGTCGGCTGACGAGCGTGAGTCGATGGCACCGGCGACGGTGGGCCAAGGCTGCGGTGTGGGATGAGGGCGGTGCGTCGTGTAACTTTACGAGCGGTGCCCTCGAACCACGGTGCAAGCAGCGGCGTCGATTTCGGCAGGAGGTGGCGCCATCAGGAAGGCCACGGCATCGTCGTGTAGCGAGGCGGGCGGGGTGCGGTGCCCACAGGTCACGGTGCGAGCAGCAGCTCGGTGATGGCGTCAGCAGGCGTCGCCGGTGAGACCAGGGTTGCGGTGCGGCATTGTGGCGGTGCTCTCTGCGGTGCCAAAGCTTCGGCACGAGGCGGTGCGGAGTGCGGTGCCCACAGGTCGCGGTGCGAGCAGCGGCTCGGTGATGGCGTCAGCAGGCGTCATCTGTGAGACCAGGGTCGCGGTGCCCTCTGCAGTGCCTTCAGGACACGGAGTCAGCAGGGTCATCGTAGACGTCGTCGAGTTGGTGTTCTTCTGGTTGCAGCACAAAACACACAGTCCCCAGTGCTGCGGGTAGAAGAACTTGAAGTCTTTGCTGTTCCTGAGACTTGGTGAACAGGGGGCAAGTTCTACCTCAAGCCCTTGGAGAGACTCACAACTTAGGTCGCAGAAAGTCCAGTCCAGTCCTTTCACTGCCCAAGACAGAAGCAGCCACTGCAGGTCAGCCCAGCAAAGCAGTCGTTCCTTTTCGCAGCTTCTCTGGCTCTTCTTCTTGGCAGTCTTCTTGATCCAGATGAGTTCTAAAGTTCAGGGGTCTGGGCCCCAGTTTTTGAACACAAAAATCCTTGGATCTTTCAGGCAGAGGGTGTCTGTGCCCGACCAGAACCAGTTCTGCCTCTTCTGGTGTGATTGCCTGGCAGGAGGTGGAGACGGCATTGTCAGAGGCAGACCTGGCCCTTTGAGGTGCAAGGAAATCTCCTCCCCCTTCCCCCATCGCAGCCCAGGTCTATTCAGCCCTTTCCTGACCTTCCTAGACTTCTGTCATCCAAACCCCAGACAGGCAATCCACATTCCAAAGAGGCACACGGGATGACTGAGCAAGAAAATACCTACTTTCTAAAAGTGGTATTTTTAAACACAGAATGTAAAAATCACCTTCACTAAAAAATGCATCTTTAGATTCTGAGTTCAGGCGTACTAAATTTCATTTTGTTACCTAATTCCCCAGGCTCGTTGTGTTTATAAAATGTTATAAAACAAACTTCCCATTCTGTCCCATGGGGAACAGGTAGCCTTGCAATAGTGAAAAACGAAATTGGCTGTAATTCACTATCAGGACATGCCACACACACCAGGGCATGTCCTGCCTTTCACATACACTGCACCCTGCCCACAGGGGTACCTTGGGCCTACCTTAAGGGTGCCTGACATATAAGAAAAGGGAAGGTTAGGGACTGGCCAGTGTGTGCACGGGCCAAGTCGACATGGCAGTTACAAACTGCGCGCAGACTCTGCAATGGCAGGTCTGAGGTACCTTTTCCGGGCTACTCACGTGGGTGGCACAATCTGTGCTTCAGGCCCACAAGTAGCATTTTGATTCACAGGCCCTGGCACACTCAGTGCACTTTACTAGGGACTGACAAGTAAACCAAACATCCAATCATGGAAACACCAATCCATAACACAATTTACACAGAGAGCATATGCACTTTAGCACGGATTAGCAGTGGTAAAGTGCCCAGAGTCCTAAAACCAACACAAACAGGTCAGGAAAAAATAGGAGGAAAAAGTAAAAAAAAGTCTGGGGATAACCCTGCAAAAAGGGCCATTTCCAACACAACCCCCTTCCAGCCTAAAGCCAGGGTAGACCAATCCATACGTCGATGGGTTCCTGCGTGGGGCGAGAGAACATGGAACCTGGCCTGCAACAGCAGGGTTTTCTTCCCGTTCTATGCCTTCCTGAACCTAGTTGGATCCCTCTATCCATACTCTCAGGGCCCACTAAGCCGACCCATGGGGAACCCTTCTCCTCACCTGTGGACCCCATCTGTGCAGCACCTAAACTTACTTGGCTCACAGATGTGTCCCAACAGGCAGACAGTACCCTCATGGCCAACACAATAGTGTGGCCCAGTCCACCTCCGGGGTGTGACTCCTTTCCCCCTCCCAGGGGCAACTCTGTCCCTTCAAACAGCCAGCCATAGTGGTCACTGACAACTGTCAGTGATGAGAGCCAGGCCTCATGCCTTTCAGGCCACTCCAACCGTTGTGGCATCAGAGAGTGGGGGGCGGTAGCCCCATGTGCCTAGCACCCTGTCTCCACTCTCCCCCCTGCCAAGTCAGGTATGGTGTCCTGACACTGGCCCACCAGCCCAGGGTCTGTACCCTGCGGCTGGACAGGAGGCGGGGGTGGGCTCCCCCACTCCCGGTCCTCCTCCCTGGGGCTCTGTACCCTCCCACCTGGTGTGGTACCCCCTTCCAGAATTGTCAGGGCACCTGTGGCAGGTGTCTTGCACCTTTCGCCCACCAGTTCAGGGGTGCTATCCTGCAACTGGTACATCAGCCCAGGGTCTGTACCCTGAGGCTGAACAAGGGATGGGGGAGGGCTCTCCCACACCCGGTCTTCCTCCATTGGCTCTGTACCCTCCCACCTGGAGTGGCACCCCCAGAAGACAAACTGGTAGGGGCACTGTTAGCAGTTGCCCCTTCCACCAGGGTGGGGGGGAACCCTGGAACCTGGTCCTCCAACCCAGGGTCTGTACCCTCAGGCTGACTAGAGATCTTGGGCGAGGCCCTCCTCCCCTTACCTCTCTTTCCGGGGTTCCGCACTCTCCTCCTAGGAGAAGCACCCCCCGAACCAAAAACTGCCAGGGTGCTGGAATCAGCCCTCCCCAACAATTCTTCCACCAGCTCAGGGCCTTGACCCTGCAACTGATCCACCACCCTAGGATCTAAACCCTCTGGTTGAACAGGGGTCAGAGGCGAGGACTCCCTCCCTCTGCACCCCCTTCCAGAGTTCTGCACCCTCCCACCTGGATTGGTACCCATAGAAGACAAACCGATCAAGACACTGCTTACAGTCGTCCTTCCCTCCAGGTCAGGCAGGACCTGAAACTGGCCTCCCAACCCAGGGACTAACCCCTGCGGCTGAGCACCTGCCCGGCACACCAGGACTTCCTCAGGAGCACGCATGCCCCCCGAGGGTAACACATGACTCATGTGTTGTGCGACAGTCTGCCTGGCGCAGATCTCCCGCCCCCTGTCCATATGACAGTGCGTGAAGATCCCCCAGGACAGAAGTGGTGTCGTCATGGTCACTGCTAGGAGGCTCAGCCCTTCTGGCTGGCCCCTGACTCGCTGGTTCTCCCACTGGGGAACGCATCCCCCTCTCACCCCTCAATCTGGACTTCTGCACCCTCCACTTAGGAGCAGCACCGCCAGACACCAGAACCGCTGGAGCTCTGTTTACAGACACTCCACGTTCTCCTGCCACTAGGTGATCTCCCTCAACAGACGGCCTACCAGTACAGCCTATGCTCCCCACCTGGTGTTCCCTCCTGGAACCACCCAGGCTCTGGGACCGGGATTTGGGCACCTTGGGCTGCAGCCCATTCCCACTCCTTCTCCGCAGAGACAGGAAGTGAGTCCCTACACCCTTCCCATGACACCGGGACCTATCTGGGCCACCATGAACCTTTCCCACCGCCCTTGGTTGGGAAATACCTAAGCCACTTCCTTCCGGGTCACCCCCAGATGCTTCTCCAGACCCTCTGGAATCCACCAATAGGTCTGCCTCCCGTGCAAGCTCCCTGGGGTCAGAGAACTCACAATCCACTGGGTGTTGGCATAGCTCTGGAAAACAGGGACTTAAAATATGCTCTCCAACAATTGAATCACACAGCCCCACACAGGTGTTAACCAAACTACCCTTTACCCAACCATCCAGTGCCTCAGACAAGTACCCCACATCATTCTCACAAGACTGGTGAGACAGTGTCTGACAGTTGCTGTCTCTTAACCCATACTCATCTGGCTAGTCTCCATACTCACTTACTAGGGCTTCTATCATGGGGGAACCCCTCTCCCTGAACCTCTCATCTAGAGTCAGTAGAGTGTCCCTCCCACTACCAGGAAAATGATCCCCGGTGCCTGTTCCCCAATCCACCTCAGGGACACTGCGCACCACTGGAGTAATCTCATAATCCTGGGCCCCCTGGTGTATGTCAACCCCCTCCTTGAAGTAGGGCCCCAAATCTGTGTGTGTGTACCTCATCTTCAGTACTGGACCTAACACTTTTGCTG
Organism: Calotriton arnoldi; assembly: GCA_963921515.1. Classification (NCBI taxonomy): domain Eukaryota; kingdom Metazoa; phylum Chordata; class Amphibia; order Caudata; family Salamandridae; genus Calotriton; species Calotriton arnoldi. The sequence continues at coordinate 812,551 of CAWUFW010005889.1, read as the reverse complement.
CCACCATCTGGGCTGGGCCTAGTCCTACTAGCTTCCCAATCCAGTTCTCTCATTTTAATGTCATGGTCTAACATCATCCTTTTCTCCTCCAAGGCTAACTTAAGCTTCTCCAGTTCCACAGCAATTCTCCTTGCTTCCTGCCTGTCCCTCCAGCTCCTCTGGGGACAAACCGCTGCTGCCTGGTTTAGAGGGTGCCCCCCTTCCCAAAAGCACACTCACCTTTGGAATAGGCTCCTCTGCCTCCATGCCGAGATCCCCAGACAGCTCACTAGCATGTCTGGCTGCTACCCAGGCCCTCAGCGCCTTTTGTAGCTCCTCTTTTCTGGTGAGGTCCCTTATTTGGATTTTAAGGTTTTTGCAGATCTCCTTCAATCCCTTAACATTGTAGGTTTCTAACCTCTCCTCCTCAAAGGCCACTTCCCTGTGTTCCCTGTGCTGGCATAAAGATTACATCCAGTTCGTTCTGCTGGATTCAACTTCCCACTCATTACTCAACTTGTTAATATTCGTTTTATGCCGATGAACCGCTACGGGGTGCCTGACCTTAAGATGGGGGCGTATCGGGACATGGCTAACAAAATCACAGGATCTAATTTACTCCAACCAATTGTTGGCTGAACATCAAAGTCAAGTCCTGCGACCAGCACAAGCAGCGGCCAACATGAGCTCCATAACCAACTAACTCAGCCAAATGACGGCTATGCCACAAATCTAAGAACTTTAATTGAGACCTCCGGGAGGCCTGACATTAAAATGGCGGCCACACGGGGCCAGGTACTCCGGCAATAAAGTCCTCCACAGTCCTGATGTACCCAGCGGTCACCAGACATGCAGATAAAGAAATAAATAAATAATAAACATCTTCAATCACAGCCAAATGAACGTAAAGTCACAACTCTAAGCCCCACAAATTCAACATCCTAGACCCCAAAATGGCGTCCACTCGGGGCCAGGCACACAGGTGACCACGTCCTGTGGCCTTCCATGCCTGACTACAAAATGGCGGCTCCCCGAGTCCAGGCACACCGTTGACAAAATTATTTTCTCCAGAGAGGGGCAACCCAGTCAATCAACCTAACACAGCCATCGAACACCTCAGGCTCCAGGTCGGGTCACTGTGACGCAAATAGATAAACCAGGACCTAAACTCTAGAAAATCAACCAAGATAGCATAGGTCTTAAGCAAATTGTAGCATTGCGGTCCTGCAAGCAGGTAATTCTCAGTACCCTACACTAATCCGGCGACCAACAAGGTTACAAATGGAGCGGCTCAACTAACCTCATGACAACCCTGATGAATTGAGCACAAGTAACAACCAGGTATGGTCAGAACGCTGACTAGAAAGAGCCTGTCACCCATTACAGTACACTCTTTAGTCCACCCAGCTGGAAGAACTCAAGGAAGACGTCCACTAATATCTCCCGAAAATTAACATCCTCCTCAGATCGCACCTTCCATCCCCTGACTCCTAGCCCTCAATAGAACAACAATGCACCCACATAACAGAACAAATAGATCACAGGACAGTCCAACCCCCCTTCGTGCCAACTCAGCACATGGCTTAAAACCCCATGGCCGGAACTCATTTTCCATCATCTACCCCCCCCAACCTCTCACCTAAAGCAAAAAGAAATTTTAAACACAGGCTGATAAGACAGCACCAAGAAACACTAATTGCAGACATATACCACTGCTCCTCAAAAGGCATGCAGAAAATGGACCTTATTTTCCACACCCAGAATCCGGCGGGATGGAACTCCACTCTCAGATCCCACCTACACATCTCTAAAATTATTAGCACCCCTCTCAGCTGCAAACTAACGTTCCTAATACCTAACCACCTTTGGCAACACCTTTGCGACCATTTACAGCAATGGAACAGTCCTGATCCAAGCCAACAATGACAACCTGGACGCATTTGACTCACTCTTCCCCACGCTACGTATCGCCTTCACTCACCTATCCCACTCTCACTCAAAAGTAACCCTATCGTCGAGCCAACCGTCCCTGGAAAACTATCAAAACAATCCCTCAATTCAAACCCAACACTCCAACCTATCTCCCCCCAGCCTCATCATCCCCTCCAACTCCCCCCCAATGCACACAACTCATCCCTCCTAGACACACCAAACACAAGGCTCGTTCAAGATGATACACTACAACCCTTCTCCAGTCTCCCCCTCCCCCAATACCCCCAACTAGCTACCAACAACTCTGGCCCGCAGACAACAGCCCCGAACTCCCTTCCTGCACTAAAACCAGGGAAATCGCCACAAAACTCCCCCCCGATTCACACAACTCATCCCTTCTAGACACGCCAAACACAAGGCTCGTTCAAAATGATACATTACAGCCCTTCTCTAGTCTCCCCCTCTCCCAGTACCCTCAACTAGCAACCAACGAAACCGGCCCGCAGACAACAGCCTCAAACCCCCTTCCTGCACTAAAACCAGTGAAATCGCCACATAATTCCCGAAACAACCTTTCACAACCCACCCCCACGACTTCCCCCAAAAACCTCACAGATACTAGAAGCACAGGGAGCCCCACCCACACAGATAAGCTCTCCCCGAACACAACCAAGCACCCCCCATGCATAGAAGGCCAGACGCTGGATACACCGAGACCAAACTCCCCCACTCCTTCCTCCATGAGTACAGCCCAAAGATTGGCACGACTGGAAAACCAGCTAGATATAGTCATACAGGGTATTAATAAAATCTTATCTAACCGCACCACATCCACCACCCAACGCCCACCCCTCACAAACACAGACACTCCCACCAAACACACATATCACCACAATGCGCAACAACTCAGATGGAAGACAACCCCCCTTAGAACCCAACCACATAGAGCCATAAGGACTAGCGCCGTAATGTCCATGCAAGAGGCGAGGAATCTCGCTGAATCCTATAAAGTAGCTCCAACTGCCACCCCTAACTCTGTGATACAAGTAATTACTGGATTTGGTAGAGAACATACCGTTCTGAGAACAGTGAGACCTCCAGCTCACCTCACCAATATTCCTATGGCTGTGATCCAAGTAATCACTGGATTTGGTAGAGATCATACCACACCGAGAACAGTGAGACCTCCAGCTCACCTCACCAATATTCCTATGGCTCCCCCAAATGAGAAGCTCAACACCAAGAAGGCGACTAACTGCATGCTCATAAACTGCAGATCTGCGATCAAACATGCAACTGAACTGGCAGAAACCATCCTAACACACGACATAGACATCACGTTCATCACAGAAACCTGGTTGAACGAATCCTCACCCCCCCCCATCTTCGATATGCTAGTACCGCCGGGGTTCTCAATCATCAACAAGGACAGAAAAAACCAGTGTGGTGGGGGGATCGCAATCATACATAAAAAGAACATCTCGATAACAGAAACGGACTCCTTCAAATACAATACATTGGAATACCTAACCACCACCGTCAAGACGTCAGACAACAAAATGCTTCACTGTCACCTCCTCTACCATCCACCTGGCAACACTCCCGCATTTGGAGAACATCTGGCAGACCTGATCGCACACTGCTTACTATTAGACGCGAACTACATAATTCTAGGAGACCTAAACCTTCACTGGAACGAGGTAAACAACCCTCTGATACAAACCTTAAATGAACTCCTTCGCAATAACAATTTGACCCAACACTGCACCGAACAAACACACAACAAAGGCTCAATCCTGGATGCCATCATAGCTCACGAAGATTCAATCACCATCGACTGTACCCTCCCTGTTGACTGGTCAGACCACCATCTCATTCTTTTTCATATCAATCAAAAGACACATCGACCGCATAGCACTAACGATCACTTTCACTGGACGAGAAACCTGAGACAGATCCCCCTCGAAGAACTAGTAGAAAGGCTAAATACACTTCCCCCCTCCACCGCAGGCGACAGGTCCACAACAGAACTTACCTCACAGTACAATGGGGCTATGACCGCCATGCTGGACCAAATAGCCCCCCGAAACGGAAAAAAAACAAGACCCTCACATCGAGATCATGGTTCAACACTGACCTAAACCTGGAAAGAAGACAGCTAAGAGCTGCAGAAAGAATTTGGCGCAACAACCCTTCGACAACCCACCTTGAGCAACTCAAAAAGGAACGTAGGAACTATAAAAAGCACATCATGAATGAAAAATCCACCTTCTTCTGTGGTGCACTCAATAATGCTAAAAATCGCCCCAAAGAACTATTCAATATCATCAGACAACAAACATCCAAACCATCACCTTCTGCAATTCCGGCCTCCAAAGACCTATGTAGCAAATTTGCCAATTTCTTCAATGAAAAAATATCAAAGATCGAGCTCTCACTCAAGGATCACCTCCGTCCTCCCAATGAAGACCCGCTACTCTACAAAGAAGACACGATCCCACTCAAGCAATCCACAAAAACTGGATAACATTCGAACCCATCACTGAAACCGAAATTATTGAACTGACTACTGGATCCAAGCCTTCTTCACACATTGAAGACCCTCTCCCCGCCCAACTGGCAAAAAATGTCAAACTCTCCCTAGCCCCACGCTGGTCGGAGATTATAAATAGCTCCCTGAAAACAGGAATCATGCCTGACTGCCTCAAAATCAGTCAGGTAACACCACTACTGAAAAAAGCAGGCACTGACCCAAACGATCTCAACAACTTCAGGCCTGTCTCCAATCTCCCATTCCTAGCAAAACTACTAGAAAAATGTGTTCTCCGTCAATTCACCAATCACATGGACATAAATGATCTCCTCGACCCTCACCAATCGGGCTTTAGAAAAGGATGCAGCACAGAGACTGCCATCTTGAATGTCATTGATGACATCCACAAATCACTGGACATGGACCGCTGCTGTCTACTCATACTCCTGGACCTTTCGGCGGCCTTTGACACGGTTGACCACAAACTACTCATCAACATACTCAAAGATAGGGTAGGAGCAGAAGGGGTGGTCTTACAATTGTTCACCTCCATCCTGCATAACCGCTCTCAAAGAATAAAAATCAGAAACTTCACGTCCGACCTACACCCTATAACCAGAGGCGTTCCCCAAGGCTCAGTTCTCTCACCCGCACTGTTCAACATTTACTTGGAGCCACTCACCATCATCCTTAAAAAAGCCAACATACCCTTCCACCTCTACGCTGATGACACCCAGATCTACCTCGAAACCTCCTCCATAGCGGACATGCATAGACTCAATGACACCCTAATAGAAGTCCAAAAATGGCTGTCCCAAAACCATCTGAAACTCAACTAAGACAAAACGGAAATCCTCCTCATAGCCAACAAAGAGCAGACCCCTGAATCAAGGAATGGATAAAGTTTATTGATGCTCTCAACTGCACTCTCATCCTGGCAGACTCCGTGAAGTCACTGGGAATAACGTTAGACCCCAACCTTGACATGGTCAAACACATCAAGAACACCGCAAGATGTGCCTTCTTCAACTTAAAACTACTAAACAAAATCAAATCCTTCATCCCTTCAAATGACCTTAAGCAAGTCACGCAATCCCTCGTGCTATCCAGATTACACTATGGCAGTAGCGGTCGGTGGTGGGAGTGCCGCCGGGCGCTGACGTGGGGCAGGGTGGGGGGTAGCAAACTACGGATTACGGCCGATTACAGGTAAGTACACATATAAATAAATAAAACTAATTTTGTTTCTTGCGCTGCATCGCATTTGGCGATGCAGCGTGAGAAACAAAATTCGTTTTATTTATTTATATGTGTACTTACCTGTAATCTGCCGTAATCCGTAGTTTGCTACCCCCCACCCTGCCCCTCCCCCGCCCCACATCAGCGCCCGTCGGCACTCCCACCACCGACCGCTACTGGACTACGGGAACGCCACCCTCACAGGCACGGCTAAGCTACACCTTGCTCCCCTTAGATCTACCCTAAATGCAGCAACCAGAATGGTGACAGGAGTAAAGAAATACAAACACATCTCCCCCGCTCTCAAAGAGCTCAACTGGCTCCCAATTGAATTGCGTGCTATCTACAGAACTGCCTGTCTCACCCACAAAGCCCTCCACACTGGCAAAACCACCTATCTAGCCGCCAAACTCAACAAAGCGGGACAGACAAGAAATCTCAGGAGAACCAACACAATGCTACTCATCCCCCCGAAAACCCGCAAACAAAAGACCTTATCTCGGTCTTTCTCTGGGAATGCATCCAGAATTTGGAATGCCATCCCTATACATATCAGGACTAACCCTTCCTTCAAAGAATTCAAGAGCCAGCTCAAGGTGCTCTTCCTCAATCGAGCTCTCTCGAAATGACAAAGGCCCTACAATTACCGATCTGACATCAACTGAGGATCCAGTCACTACGAGAAGAACAACTCCTTACAGCATCTTACTCGTGCCCCGCACATTACTCTCCCTGACTATTACCACCTCCACTACTACTCTGCATTCGAATGATACATGACTTATACCGATCAATGACCCATATTTAAACACTGTGTTTATTGTTCCACTTTGTGTATACTCAACTGTTATTTGACAAATGTTGTAAAGCGCTCCGATACCTTCGGATCTGGCTAGCGCTATATAAAACTCCAAAATAATAAATAAATAAATAATAATAAAACTTCTGAGGATGCAACAGATGATGCAATTGATTCAGGCATGTTGTACTGGAAAGTTCAAGTTCAAAACCAATGGAGAGGCAACAATTGACCAAAAAAAAACAGTATGTGGTACGTATTGGTCTGCGATATGGTAGTAGTGCACACTAATCACTGTAAGTCAAGTGCAAACGCAAGTCCTATCCTCACCGCTGACAACCAATGTTAGAAATGGGATTTCTGGCGGGCTAGGGCATGTGCCAAAGCCAGGCAGAAACCACCACTCTAGTCAGGATAAAGGAGTTACACTCCTAAAATAACCCCTGCTCACCCCCTTGGTAGCTTGGCACGAGCAGTCAGGCTTATCCTAGAGGCAGTGTGTAAAGCGTTTTGCACCCAACCGACAGTAATACAGTGTAAGCACTACAAAAGGACACCACACCAGTTTAGAAAAATAACCAATAAGTTTATATACTTTCAAACAAGACCAAAAACGATAAAAATCCACACTACTATATAAAAAAAAGTCTGTTGTTATCAAAATAAGATTCAAACAAAGTTCCTTGCTGTCGATAGCTCCGTACAGGGCTATCACGGCGTTGTGAGCAAACAAATCCAAACAGTCTGGCTGGCCGCAGGTCGCAGGCCAGCTACGGTGTTGGGAGGACCCGCAAACAGTACCTTTCAGAAATGCAGGGCGATGGGGCCCTTGAAGTCACTCGCGTTGCAGGTCGAGCTCCTTTCTGATGGGATCAGGAGCGCTGGCGCCGGCAGGCATCGGGTGCTGCGGTGCGAAGTGCAGCGGTGCTGCTTGCGGTGCCCCCAGGTCGCGGTGCGAGCAGCGGCTCAGTGGCGGCGTCAGATGGCGTCATCGGTGAGACCAGCGTCGCGGTGCGAGATGAAGGCGGTGCTCGTCACGGTGCTAGCAGGTCACCGTGCAAGCAGCGGCGTCGTTGTTGTTGAAGCACTGTCGTCGGCTGATGAGCGGGAGTCAATGGCACCGGCATCGGTGAGCCAAGGCTGCGGTGTGGGATGAGGGCGGTGCGTCGTGTAACTTTACGAGCGGTGCCCTCGAACCACAGTGCAAGCAGCGGGGTCGATTTCGGCGGGAGGTGGTGGCGTCAGGAAGGCCACGGCATCGTTGTGTAGCGAGGCGGTGCGGAGTGCGGTGCACACAGGTCGCGGTGCGCGCAGCGGCTCAGCGATGGCGTAAGCAGGCGTCGTCAGTGAGACCAGGGTCGCGGTGCGGCGTTGTGGCGGTGCTCTCTGCGATGCCAAAGCTTCGGCGTGAAGCGAGGCGGTGCGAAGTGCAGTGCCCACAGGTCACGGTGCGAGCAGCTACTCGGTGATGGTGTCAGCAGGCTTCGTCGGTGAGACCAGGGTCGCGGTGCGGCATTGCGGCGGTGCCCTCTGCGGTGCCTTCAGGACACGGAGTCGGCAGGGTCGTCGTAGACGTCATCGAGTTGGTGTTCTTCTGGTTGCAGCACAAAACACACAGTCCCCAGTGCTGCGGGTAGAAGAACTTGAAGTCTTTGCTGTTCCTGAGACTTTGTGAACAGGGGGCAAGCTCTACCTCAAGCCCTTGGAGAGACTCACAACTTAGGTCGCAGAAAGTCCAGTCCAGTCCTTTCACTGCCCAAGACAGAAGCAGCCACTGCAGGTCAGCCCAGCAAAGCACCCAGCAAAGCAGTCGTTCCTTTTCGCAGCTTCTCCGGATCTTCTTCTTGGCAGTCTTCTTGATCCAGATGAGTTCTAAAGTTCAGGGGTGTGGGCCCCAGTATTTGTACACAAACATCCTTTGATCTTTCAGGCAGAGGGTGTCTGTGCCCGGCCAGAACCAGTTCTGCCTCCTCTGGTGTGATTACCTGGCAGGAGGTGGAGACGGCATTGTCAGAGGCAGACCAGGCCCTTTGAGGTGCAAGGAAATCTCCTCCCCTTCCCCCATCGCAGCCCAGGTCTATTCAGCCCTTTCCTGACCTTCCTAGACTTCTGTCATCCAAAACCATGACAGGCAATCCACATTCCAGCAGAGGCACACAGGATGACTGAGCAAGAAAATACCTACTTTCTAAAAGTGTTTTTTTCAAACACAGAATGTAAAAATCAACTTCACTAAAAGATGCATCTTTAGATTCTGAGTTCAGGCGTACTAAACTTCATTTTCTTACCTAATTCCCCGGGCTCGTTGTGTTTATAAAATTTTATAAAACAAACTTCCCATTCTGTCCTATGGGGAACAGGTAGCCTTGCAATAGTGAAAAACGAAATTGGCTGTAATTCACTATCAGGACATGCCACACACACCAGGGCATGTCCTGCCTTTCACATACACTGCACCCTGCCCACAGGGGTACCTTGGGCCTACCTTAGGGGTGCCTGACATGTAAGAAAAGGGAAGGTGAGGGACTGGCCAGTTTGTGCATGGGCCAAGTCGACATGGCAGTTACAAATTGCGCGCAGACTCTGCAATGGCAGGTCTGAGGTACCTTTTCCGGGCTACTCACGAGGGTGGCACAATCTGTGCTGCAGGCCCACAAGTAGCATTTTGATTCACAGGCCCTGGCACACTCAGTGCACTTTACTAGGGACTGACAAGTAAACCAAACATCCAATCATGGAAACACCAATCCATAACACAATTTACACAGAGAGCATATGCACTTTAGCACGGATAAGCAGTGGTAAAGTGCCCAGAGTCCTAAAACCAACACAAACAGGTCAGGAAAAGATAGGAGGAAAAAGCAACAAGCATTTGAAATGCAATAGGTCTCGCATTTGCGAGTATTTGAGCAATTGGCATTGTAGATTACGATGCCTTTTTATTTACGTATTGGTTTTTCAAACATAAATAAAAGGCATCGTCATTTACAATTCCAATCGCTTAAACTCTCGCAAATGCAAGACCTATTGAATTGCAAATCCACGTTGATCTTGTGAGATGGCTGCCTGTGATCGAGCACTCAGCGATCATACAGCTTTCCTTGTCAGTCCAGCGACAAGGGAAGCCAGCGGCCATAGATTCATTATTTTTCTTCTTTTTTTTTGCAGATTTATATAGCATGTACTCGACCCAAAGCTACTGGAGGCTTAACATAAGCACCAGTTACCTTACACAAGGACACATTCATTTTTGGATAGGGACGGGGCAGATTAAGTGATTTGCCCAGAATCACAGAATGTTGAGCCCAGGCCGCCGAGACTCGAACATGGTATCCCAACTCAAAGGTCGGCAGCTCTGGTCATTGTGCCACACCCTCTCCCCCAATTCACGCAAGAGGAATCCAAGGTAAGCGTAGAGTGATATAAAACAGAAATACATAAACATACATATGTACGGAGACACACGGGCGGCGAACCGTGTTAGATATTTCAGGAACATTCATCATTCATTCGCCAGTCTCAGTGTGACCTACACTATTTAATGGTCCTTTTTGCCACACTTTCGAGACAGGTAATGGCCGTAGTATATCAAACCTCGACAGCTGCAAATTATCTGGATTCTTGAAAACCAAAAATGCCCCAACGAAGCACCCATCTACAGTAAATTTCAGTTTTATCATTTGATATTTTTAACTATTAGACACAAAACCTACCCTTCCATACTCATTTGTCAGATTTTATAGATTTTATCTCTACATGCTTAAATAAAGTTAAAGGCGGCCTTAAACTTATTATACATTCTTTGGCATTATGCTAGAGAACAAACGCGGTACGTTTCCAGAGGCAGCAGTTTCAGCCATAAACCCTGTGTTTTTCTCAGTTCAGTGTCATGTCGAACTGAGGTAGTGACAGAGGTGCATTATGGCGGTGTTTGTCTTGCGCTGACAGCCTGAAAGTAGCGCTTGCAGTACGGACATTTTTCAAAGGTGTAGACCACTCATTTTCTTGACCAACAACAAGGTATTTTGTATTTGCAAAGCATGGCTTCCCTGTGCTGAGTGCTGCCTGACAGCTGAAATGGCGTGGCCGCTATTACAGAGGTGACAGGTGTTGCTTACGGAGCCGCAGCTCTGCCGTGCTTCCTTAAAAGCATGAAAGGTGGGAAAGGTCCACGGGTTGTCAGGAAACCTACAGGAGAGGTAGACACTTCCTCTCTCTCTTGTGACACGCTGCGCTGTCTGCAATACACAAAGACGCAGCGCATATTACACGATTTTAGTGAAAGTGTCAGAGTACCAAAACTGTGTCCTAACCACTACTGGACATAATCTCGTCCGGATCCCAACACTGCATAAATGTCATTTTATTGTTAACGTTTTTATTTGCAAACACATATTTTGTTTTGTTCACATTTAAATTGTTTTTATTTGGTTTTGTTATACAATTTTTGACAAAATTAAAATCATGATTCAGAAATTTTGATGTTATTCAGAATTTATTATAAAGTATAATATATATATATATTTTTTTTTTTGAGTTTAGAAAGCTTTATTGAAATTATTAAACATAGTAAAACATTAGTACAAATGCTTATGCACATAAATGGAAAATAGGATGGAAGAAAATGCATTTTATGCAACCATTCCCAAAAAAAGGAAATAGAAACTATACTTAAGAAAAAAATTGCCTTTTAAATTTTTAAGGAGGAAGGGAAAAGAAGGGAATTAGGAGAAAGAGGAGAAGGGTAGGGAGGAAGGGGTGTGAAAAGCATTTACAAATGACGATTACTTCTATGAACAGTTAATAATAAACCAGTTAATAAAATAACAATTGGTACACTCGGAGAGGGAAGGTCAACTAGGCGGCTAGTCAGGAAAGAAAAGTGGTTAAAGGTAACCATACCAAGTCCTTTTGATTTGCAAAGGAACCGTTGTGGCAAAATCACGATCAAGCCTGTGGTGATGACACAACAGGTTCCACCATGCATAATAAGAGATTTTTGATGTATCCTTCCAGTTAGTTGTGATGATCTGCAGTGATATGGCAAAAAAGAGGTCTATGAATTTACGTACATTGTTCTGAACTTCCCATAGAGGTGATGAGCCTCCCAGAAATATGTGGACAATATCAAAGGGGAAATCTGTGGATAGGATATCATTTAATTTAGACCAGATACGAGTCCATAAAGTTTTAACCCTTGGGCATTGAAAGAACATGTGAATAAAATCACTGTCCACAGCAGAACAAGAACAACAATTCTTGTTCTTTAGTATTCTAAATTTGTGAAGTACAGCCGGGGTAAAAAAAAGTCTGTTGTAGAAAAAATATAGAGTCTGTGTGGTGCTAGCGGAGCGTGAAGAGGTGTGTATTTTGGACCAAATAGAGTCCCAAGTCTGGAACGAGAATTCCTGGACAAGATCACGTTCCCATAAGAGCTCTATTTTGGACTTAGATCTGTCTGCTGAAGGACGGGAGAGGAGTTTATAAATGACAGCAGCTTTATGGGGTGTAGAGAATTCGAGCGAGGAGGAAGAAGCCGAAACCGGGGGTACAGGAGGGCACCTCTGAGCAAGAATAAGTGATAAAGAGGCCTTCAGTAAGGGATATTTGGGAGCATATGTGTTTGAGATACCAAACTCTTCACAGATATCGAAAAATCCCTCGGAGACTTGTCTGTCAATATGTGATTAAACGTGATAATACCTTTGTCGATCCACTCTTTCCAAAAAGCGCCCTATTGTTGATCTTTAAGGATTTGTTGTACCAAATGGGAGTTAGGGAAAAAGATCTTCAAAAGTAACATGTGAACGAAACAGAGAAAGGGCAAGGGCCTTGGAATGATTGAAAATAGGGGTAGAGAAACGCTTTGGAGGTTGGGATAAGCGAATCGCTGTTGAGAAGGAAAAGGGTAGGAGTTGTGCAATTTCTAAAGAGCTCCATGCCGTTAAGGGAGAAAGAGAGGAATCGCTTAAAAACGGCCATATTTGCTTCAACGTGAAAGCAGAATGATATCGGCTAAGGTTAGGGAAGTTAACTCCACCCGAGTCTTTGGGAAGTTGAAGGCGGGAAAGAGAGATCCTAGCTTTACGATTATTCCATAAAAACTTTGTAAGAGAACGGTTAATAGTACTAAAGAAGGAGAGCGGGAGGGAAACAGGAAGCATTGAGAGGTAGAAGTTAATGATGGGGAGAAGCATCATTTTAATTGTGGCCAGTCTACCCCACCAGGACAAGAAAAGGGGGACCAGCTCTCAATAAGAGCGGAGATCTTTTTAAGTATTTCAGCATGGTTAATACGAATTGTTTCTCTAATGGTGTTGGCATAGAGAATACCTAAACATTTGATATTTCTGGGACTCCATTCGAAGTCAGAGCCATGAAACATATGAGGAAGACAAAATTTATTTAAGGGTAACACTTCAGACTTATCAATGTTCAGCTTATAGCCAGAAACGAGGGAATATTCTTGTAATAACGAGAACAGTGAAGGCAGGGAAGTGGACGGATTGGAGATATATAATAAAATATCGTCAGCATAGGCGGTAAATTTAATGTCAATATCACGACACTGTAATCCTGTGTAGGAAGAGGAACGCCTGATTTTTTCTAGAAAGGGCTCTAAAGCAAGTATAAAAAGAAGCGGGGAAAGAGGACAACCTTGTCTAGTACCTCTATAAAGAGGGAAATATTTAGATTGACATCCGTTTGCCCAGATAGAAGTAGAGGGTGCTGAGTATAGCAATTGGATATATTGGATAATAGGAGGACCAAAACCATGCCATCTCAGTGCTCCAAACATAAAATCCCATCCAACCCTATCGAATGCTTTTTCAGCATCCAATGTAATGGCCGCCACCGGAGACCCCATTTTGGAAGCAAGGTGGATGATGTTGAGGAAAGTTCGTGAATTATCGGTGATTGATCTGCCTTTGATAAATCCAGATTGGTAAATATTAATGAGTTCAGGTATAACTTTATTAATGCGAAGCGCGAGTATTTTAGCAAAGATCTTACAGTCAGTGTTAATTAAAGAAATGGGCCTATAGTTTTTACAGGAGCAGGGGTCTTTATCCTTCTTGGGGATCAAGCATAACATTGCCTGGGTGAAGGATCCCCTCGACTCTCCTGCGATAAGAAAATAATTGATTAATGAGAATAAATGAGGTATTAAAGTGTTTTTGAAGTGAAGAAAGAATCGCACCGTGAAACCGTCAGGGCCCGGTGTTTTATCTTTGGGTAGAAAATTGAGAGCATTAAATATTTCGTTTTCCAATATTGGAGCGTCAAGGGATGTGAGGTCCTTAAGATGATCAGGGGTTTTGAAATGGAACTAAAGAAGGAGTCGATTTGTGCCGGTGTAGGGTTGGACTCCGGAGTATATAGGGTGGTATAATATTTGACAAAACAATCAAGAATTTTATCATCCCTGGTATGTCGAACTCCGAAGTTGTCTGTTATGGCTATGATTTTGGATCTCTGTTTTTTGATTTTAAGGTAGTTGGCAAGAGATTTGCCGGCCTTATTGCGTCCACCATACATTTTGGCGTTAAATTTAAGGAGATTGTTGCTTGCAGAATCCCAGGATTTTTTATTATATTGCATTTTAGCCTTGATAAGAGAGGATAAGCAACTCGCGGAGTAAGAAGTGAAATATTGGTGCTCAAGAATTTTAATTTGTTTAAGGATGAGAGAAGAGTCTAGAAGTGCTTTCTTCTTTTTACGAGAAACAAAATCAATAATGAAGCCCTAGCAGAGGCCTTAAAGGCATCCCAGATAAAGTGGAATTGAGGAGACGAGGCTAGGTTATTCTGAAAAAATTCATCAATAAAAATCGTAAATTGATCAACAAATTGAGAATCTAAGAGAAGAGAATTGTTAAAGCGCCAACGACGGGATTTAGGAGGGGGTGAAGGGAATTCCATATCTAAGATAACAGGAGCGTGATCTGATATAAGAATAGATCCAATTTCTGAACTAGTCATAAATTGCAGGGCATGGTGAGTGAGAAATATGTAGTCAATACGGGAGTGAGATTTATGGACGGGGGAAAAAAAGAGAATTCTAGTGTATCAGGGTGGGAGATTCTCCACGAATCTGCTAACCCTCTGTGGACAATGGCTTTGTGAAAGGTTTTCTGCATCTTATTAGGAACATATTTGGCTTGTGATTTCCGATCCAAAAAGGGGTCCATAAGCTGATTACAATCTCCACCCACAATCAAGTCATCAGCAGTATGTGCGGAAAGGAGAGTCGAAAAGTCCTTCCAGAAGTTTACATCAATACCAGTGGGACCATAAATATTACAGAAGGAAAGTTGGGTGTTATTAACCTTGGTATTTAGAAACAACCATCTACCATTATCATCATGAGACTCATTTAAAATCTGAACATTTAGAGACTTATGAAATAAAATAACAACACCATTTTTGTTATTCACTGCCGGGGAGCAGAAAATTTCTCCCACCCATTGTTTGCGCAGTGAAGACAAGTCTTGCAACCTTAGATGTGTTTCTTGCAGCAGAGCAATATGACAATTAAGTCTTGCTAGATGGGATAAAACACGTTGCTTTTTGACTGGATTACGAATACCCTTGACGTTCCATGAGACAAGACGAAAACCAGTCATCAGTAATTTTTAAATAAAAATAGAGAAGGAAATAAAAGCTTATCAAGAAATGAGAGGAGAGAACGAACTCCCTGAAGAGAATTGATGAACAATAAAAGATCACATGAGATGTAGTAAAGAAGGAAAACTTGTGTAGAGACACCAAATACAGGTAGGAATGAGTGAACAATAGAGTACCAAAAGCAGGAAATGAGATGATGGAGATATGCAAATATGTATAAGAAGAAGAGAAAGCAAGAGAAGTGAGAAAGAAGGGAAAGAACAGGGAAGAGGGAAGTAGGAGCAAGGGAACCCAATCGCCATGGGAGTAATAGGAAAGAAAAGATGGCCAAAAGCCCAGAAACTTTAGCCATAACAGTCAAAAATACAAAAAACATTGACAGGGGAGGGGAGCGGCAAAAACCAAGACAGCCACCCCGACGGAGCAACACCGAGAGAAAACAGGCAGTCATAACATAACGATATGAGGGAAAGGGAGTACGAAAAGAACTCCAAGAACAACTACTTAGACAATTGAAACAAGAAGGAAGGGAACTTACCATACATTAGGGGACAAAGCAACGGAGTGAGTCAGACATTATGAACACGTAGGTGAGGTGGACTAGGACCTTCAACACAACGCGACACAATAAGGACCTAAAAAATACAAATAAGAAAAGACAAGGAACCAATTAACAGCCACCAACAGATTACATATGTGTAACAGAATAATGAAAACAACAAAGACATGACAGTCAATGTTTGCTGAGTTCCATGGATTCTCCACGATGATCATGAATAAACCTCCGGAGATCGGCTGGATCGTCGAAAGAAAATGTTCTATCCTTATAAGTCACTTTGAAGAAGCAAGGATGTATGAGGCCGTAACGAGCATTCATGGATTTCAAGGCTGGTCTGAGATCGAGGAATTCTTTTCGTCTGCTAGCTGTTGGTTTAGATACATCCTGACTAAAAAGATTTTGTGTCCAGACCAGAACATCTGCTTGTGCTGTTTAGCAGCATTAATGATTGACATGAGGTCAGAATACAACAGGAAGTAGGCAATGATGCCTCTTGGTTTGGTGGGCGAGGATGCAGACTGGGGACCCAATCTATGCGCTCTCTGAATATTAAAGTCCATTGTTTTGGGAAGGCCAATAATCTGCAAAACTTGAGTTTTCAAGAAGGAAATCATGTCAGAACCTTCGGAGTTTTCTGGAATTCCGTAAATGCGCAGGTTATTACGCCGATTGCGGTTTTCCAAATCCTCTGTAGTCTTCTTGAGCTGGGCGACTTCCTTAGTTAAACCCTCAACTTTAGCGGTAACATCTTGCGCGTCGCTTATCCTTTGCTCGACATCTGAAAGTCTCATGTCCAGGCCGGACCACTTGTCCTCTATTCTCTGGAGTGTAGCTGAAGTATCTGACATAAAGGGGCGAATAAGGCGCAACTCCTCCATGACGTCCTCTAACGTGAGGGGGAGAGGTGATTTCGAGGGAGATGATGGGTCCTTCTTGACTCGTTTGTTGGTGGTGGTAGCTGCTGAGTCTTTACGCCCACCGCTAGAGGCACCTGCAGTCCCGTGAACTCTGTTAGACTGCGTGTGATCCATAGTGAGGGGGCAAGTGAGTCAAAGTCAATAATGCAGGCTGTAAGGGCGGAAAGATCGCAATAAAAATATCCAGTGAACAACAAAAGCCTGAGACTGCAGAACAGCAGCATGTGGGCTAGAGAAGGAGACCTCCAGGCAGACGAGCTCCACCACGAAGCAGATACAAGAAAATGTAGCAGCCAACAGACGTGTAGACAAGCAGAAAACTCCTGACGGATGTAGAATAGACGATGTTCTTGTCAAACAAGGCGTCAGCAAAGCTCTACCAAGAACCAGACAGACGGCCTGACAATGCCATCACCATGCCAATCCACCCTTTGGCAGAAGGAGGTATCGCATAGATAATTAGCATATGCGTAGAAGTGGCGCAGTTACTGTGCGAGGAGAAATAGAAACTCCAATACATATTGACTAAACCAAGAATGTTGCATTATTTTGTTGAACTGGCCCCAGATATACAAATGACACATGCCAAAAGGAAAGCAGTCAGGACCTCCTGAGAGAAAAGAGACGTCAAAACGACTGTACCACCTCCATTTGCGGGACCGCTGCAAGAAGGGAGAAACCTAAAATGGCGGCCATTACTGTTGAAGGCTCTGAGGCGCATCGGCCAGGCAGACAAAAGGGGTCAAAAAGCCCATAATGTCCAAAGGAAGACTTGCCTCAGCATTCCTGGCCACCTCCGACGACCATGACACCCCTTTGTGAGTGTCGACGTTGCGGTAAAAAGGACCCTTCATCAAAAGGAAAGTCCCGGTGTTACGGAGCTCCTCAAGTGGCGGCCATCTTGTCGCCGCCGCCGCGCGCTCCTATATAAATGTCATTTTAAACAGCCACTTAGGTGAACAACATGAAGAGATTGCACATTACCCGAGTGGTCCAGTAAATGGCTTTATTTGCCAATTACAGCAAACGTAACAAGGAGCGAGGGGCGGGTGGTGGTGGGGGGACAACACCGAGGAAAGTGGCTGTGCATTTTAAACGCATGCGCGAACCAGGCGCCATGGCAAAAAAACAACAAAGTAGTCCCTACTTTAAAAGATACCGCCCTGCAGCGTAAGTTAACTGTAGTTGGTCGATGCTGCTTCCTCCAGAAACAGAAGAAAACGGAAGTGACGTATGGGACCACTAGCCAACAATGAGCGAGATATGAAGAGCAATGCCAGATTTCACCAATGGCAAGCGACAAAACAAAGAGAAACGCAATGGGTGGAGTTTCACTAGTAATACTGATTGGATCACTGACAGAATATCGAGGAGGAAAATATCGACCTGCAAAAATATCGAGGAAAAAATATAGAATGCCAAAATATCGAATCCCTATCTACAAACAGGTAAGTACAAAAATATCGAATCAAAAATATCGTTGTAAAAAATATAATTAGTCAAAATATCGAATTTTTTAAATGTCTTAAAAGTAATGTAAAATTAATGAAATAATATATATAATTAACTAAAACATACTTAAAAATACTTAAATACCTTTAAAATGAATAAATAATTAATGTAAGTTAAAAAAATAAACATACATTTTTATTTTTTAATACATATATATATTAACGTAATATTAATAAAAAATATTCAATATTTTTAGCATAGGATAGCGGGAGGGTAAAATTTACTATTACCACTCCAGTGAGTGCAACAGTAGGGAAAGCGTTGGATAGCGGTAGGGTAAAAATTACTATTCCCACTCCAGTGAGTGCAACAGTAGGGAAAGTGTTGGATAGCGGGAGGGTAAAAATTACTATTCCCACTCCAGAGAGTGCAACAGTAGGGAAAGCGTTGGATAGCGTAGGGGTAAAAATTACTATTCCCACTCCAAAGAGTGCAACAGTAGGGAAAGCGTTGGATAGCGGGAGGGTAAAAATTACTATTCCCACTCCAGTGAGTGCAACAGTAGGGAAAACGTTGGATAGCGGGAGAGTAAAAATTACTATTCCCACTCCAGAGAGTGCAACAGTAGGGTAAGCGTTGGATAGCGTAGGGGTAAAAATTACTATTCCCACTCCAGAGAGTGCAACAGTAAGGAAAGCGTTGAATAGCGTAGGGGTAAAAATTACTATTCCCACTCCAGAGAGTGCAACAGTAGGGAAAGCGTTGGATAGCGGGAGGGTAAAAATTACTATTCCCACTCCAGAGAGTGCAACAGGAGGGAAAGCGTTGGATAGCGTAGGGGTAAAAATTACTATTCCCACTCCAGAGAGTGCAACAGTAGGGAAAGTAATGATTTAATATTTTAATAAAAATAAATTAATTATCAATACCAATAAAAAATTAATTAAAATTAATTACCAATTACAACATATTTAATAATTAATTCTAAATACCAATAAATATTATTTTTGTTTAAAATTAATTACCTATTAATGATTAATTAACAAACAATTAATTTCCAATACCAAAAATTAATAAATAATAAAAAACAACAATTAATAATTAATTGACAGTAAATTAATTATCAATACACAAAAATATTTTCAATAATTAATTAATTATCAATACCAATTTAATTAACATTAATTACCAATCACAAAATATTTAATAATTAATTCTAAATACCAATAAATATTATTTATTAAAAATTAATTACCTATTAATAATTAATTAACAAACAATTAATTTTCAATACCAAAAATTAATAAATAATAAAAACAATACCAATTAATAATTAATTGACAGTAAATTAATTATCAATACACAAAAATATTTTCAATAATTAATTAATTTCAATTAAATTACTTCCCACCCTATTCCCCTATAAACCCACAACCCGCTACGAAGAATAAATTAATACAATTAACATAATTATCAATTAATCAATTAATAAAAATTAATTACCAATTAATAATGAATTAACAATAAATTAATTATCAATGGCAATAAAAAATTTTTTTACTTAATTACAATTAAATTACTTCCCACCCATTTCCCCTATAAACCCACAACCCGCTACAGAACTAAAACGCAAAATTAAATTAAAAATAATTAATAAATCCTAAAAATTACTATTTAATTTACTATAATTAAATTACTTCCCACCCTTTTCCCCTATAAACCCACAACCCGCTACGGAATTAAATTACGCAAAAATTAAATAACATAAAATTCATTAATTTAAAAAATTAAACATACATTACAAAAACTAATATACACTTTTAACACATATACTAACATACAAAACACTTAAAAAAATTCGATATTATTAAAAATTCGATATATTTTAATGCCTATATTATGTATTTCGATATTTTGACAGTCGATATTACTTACCTGCATTTCGATATTATTAACCACTATATTATGTCCATTCGATATTTTGTCCATTCTATATTTTGTACTCGATATTATGTCCATTCGATATTTTTTTTTCGACATTGTGTCTAGTTACCATACTGATTACTTGATGCCTCGGAGAGGCAGCCCATGCGCTGCCTATGCGAGACCTAAAAAGTCTGGGGATAACTCTGCAAAAAGGGCCATTTCCAACAATGATGCTGCACAACTCTGTGAATAAAGAGTGAAAAAAGGGTGGGAGCCAACACGCAGCCCTGGCGGACCCCCCTATCTATCATAATCGGCTCACTCAGCTGGCCCTGACAACCCACCGGACCCTTTCATAGTTGCTCTCATGAAGGCGGATCACCAGTGCTAATATCTCAGGGGGAAGGCCCATCTCCTTCAAAACACACCAGAGTCTGCGTCTAAGGACGAGGTTGAAAGCAGATCTTAGATCGATAAAAGCTACATACAAGCTTCCCTGGCCAATAGTTACAGTCTTCCAAGCCAATAGCAGAAAAGCGGAAGACTTGATCAATAGTGCTTTCTTTCCTTCGGAATACTGTTTGATAAGGGAAAAGAATGTTATTGTCGCTTATCCAGATCTGGATTTGTGCAAGGAGTGCACGGGCAAAAACCTTCTGGGCACTATCGATCAAGCTGATGGGTCTGTAGTTCGAGGGCAATGAGCGGTCTCCATTCTTGAACTCCTGAATTACTTCTGCCGACCTCCAAGAAGCTGGAATTGTAGAGCCCGCCGCAATACTATTGACCAAGGTGAGGATATAAATCGACCATTTCTCAGTGTTGCCTAGACAGACATCGCCAGGAATAGCATCCGGCCCCAGGGCTTTATATCGGACAATTGAGTTGATACTTGCCCTTATCTCTGTTAGGGAGAAAAATCCATCCATCTGGGGACATTCAGGCTCAGGAGTTGCATTAGCGTGCTCAGGCTCTGCAGTGTATAATGAAGAGAAGTGGTGATTCCAGGCGTCAATGGAGACATTATTGGTGGCTGAGTGAGGTCTTCCTCTATCTCCCCTTGTTACTAGGAGCCAAAATAGCTGCATGTCGTTTTTTGGACACCCTTCTCTGATTGATGACCAGTGATCTATTTCCCACTCTTTTCATGCTTTATTTAAAGCCATCTTATAGGACCTCCTAGTATTCCTCACAGCAACCATATTCTTTGCTCGGATAGAAGTAGCTAGGTTTGTTCTCAGGATCCTGCACTCTTGATTGAACCAGGAGTGATGCAGCCTAGAGCTCTTGGTGTCGCGATGGGGGGGTCCTCATGTTTTAAAATGAAGGGCCAGCCGCCGATCAAAAAATGAGTGTGACAATGGGCTACATTTCCAGGTCACACGGGGGCTCTAGTAATCTAAGCATTTGGTTTGTACTAGTCTCCAGATCGATGTTTATAGAATCTAGCTTGTCGTGTCCATGGCTACGCGTGCCCATTTAAGTTGCATATTATTGTTGGTAGGGCACACCTCCCTGGTTGTAAGTGAGATGTTGGGGCGAGCTAGGTCTTTGGCCCATTGTGAAATCAAGGTGAGCTCAAGAGCATTGTGATCGCTATCCGTAGTGGTACCTACCATCATATCGATAACTTTGGGCCACAGTCTTAAATCCAACAGAAAATAATCGATGTGACTTATATTAGTGGATTGATTGTAGGAACTTGCTCCATACTTGTCTGACTTTGGCCGGCCATTATTAGCCCTAAGACCAAACTCAAGGGTCAGTGCTTGAGTTGTATGGCCATTTGGGACCATTTTTTGATAGGGGCTAGATCTAAGGATGGGAGGAGCCAGAGCTTGTCTTCCTCCCTGCTATTACACAGGTCATCCTGCCCTAGGGGTTCATAAGTGACATTGAAGTCACCGGCAACTACTAGTGGGGTGTGATTTTCCCTGGCGTCTAAAAGACCCTCCAATTACCGTAGTGTGGGAGATGTACAGCCTGGTTTAGACCCTCAGGCGTACCTACCCCATCTTCCCCCCTGATCCGTATCGCTAGAATACCAGGGCTATTCATTTTAAGTTCATGGGCCAAGCAATGGAACTCGTTTTTTACTAGAATCAGTAGGCCCCCTGATGGACGACCGCGCTTGTTGGTAATTGCTGGGCGGTGAAATGTGACATACCCGGGGATAAAGATGGGAGTGGGAGCCCATGTTTCTTGAAAGATACAAATATCAATTTGGCCTAAATACTGCATCCAATGGTCAAGGTGTATCTTGGACCTCACCCCTGCCACATTCCAAGATAGTAGGGTAAGCTTTGTTGATTCTACTTGATCTCCTCAGTGTGCCACAAGGTCACCCTTATCCCTGGACTAAACTTGTAACCCTATCTAGGGTTCCGGGAGGCAGACCCCTTCGCTCCTGCTATGGGTATCAACCAAGTGATGTTCGACGGACTTGGTGGTGATCGACATAGCTGATGGGGGAGTAGCAACTTTGACTAGTGGAGGCGTTGGCTTGGATGAATCTAATGGAATGCCCATAAGGGAAGATTGATGTTCGAGTCAGTCGTTGGTATCAAGGGGCGAGTCTGAGCACTGATGAGAAGCAGGTTGTTGTGGCGCTAGTAACAGTGGTTGCGTGAAGGGACGGTATTTCAGTCAAACAGCGGTATAAGTTAGTGGACTTGTCCTAGCTTCTAGAGCTATAAGATTGTGGACCAAGTTCTCATCAACCAAGTGCAGTTCTATACAGTCCACCTGGGAGTTTATATGAGTTAGCCTTTTTGCCCATAAGATGTCCTCCCTGATCACTGAACGACACCCCCTCACGTGGCGGATCCAATGCATACTCTTATTAATTAAGGAATTATCACCCTCATATTTCCCATGACCAATGGCCTTGGGGACATTAGTCATGTAAATGCTCTTGCTGGGCCCTTGAGGTTTACCAGTCCTACCGCTCTGATGTTGATGATAGCCTTTGTCAGTAAAAACGTGAGGTGGTGGGCCATTAGATGGAAACGGGACAAGTGTAGGATGTTGAGCACTATTAGCTGGGGGGCTGGTTTTCTTAGCTAGAGGGTCAGGAGTCAACTTGCTAGTGTGGCTCTCAGCTGGAGTGCGCATTGCAGGTGTTAGGGCAATTGGCCTACTGGGGTTGCTGGGTGGGCCTGCAGCCTTTTTAGAGGTCTGTTTAAGAGGCTGTCCTTCAGGGGCTCCTCTAGTCATTAGCCCTTGTAGTCACTCAGTCGTCTTTGGTTCAGCAGGTTACAAGCACCAGGGCAGTCCTCTGAGGGCAGAAGGGAGGCTTCAGGCAGCAGACCAGTCCTCAAGGAGCAGTAGGGCAGTCCTCTTAAGTACACAACAAGCTTAGGCAGCAGGGGAGTTTCTGAGAGTCCTCCGCAGGTCCAGAAGTGAACTGAAGAGTGGGTCTTAAGTTCATACCTGGTGCGAGCTTTGAAATGGAAGAAACTTCAGGAGTTGAACCCCCACTGATGATTCTGGAATTTCCTGCCTTCTTGACCTTGCCCCAGAATGACTGGCTCACAAAAAGCTAGTGTAAAATCTTTTGTGAAGGGGCTGAAGCAGCCTCCACCACCCCCCTCCTTGCTAAATGGCCCATCCTGCCAACATCTAGTCCCCCTTTGTGATACTGTATGTGAGGAATACACAAACGACAACTGTCAACTACACCTAGTCATGTGAAGGCAGGGAATAGGCTGCAGGCACCAAATTGTTAGGACAAAAAAATTCCAACTTTATTAAAGTGTCATTTTCAGAATTGTGACTTAAAGAAGATTTTTTAGAGTCTAAATATGACACTTCTGCCTGCTTCCAAACAAATGTTATAACACATTAAGGCCCTAATGAGGATGTCTGTTAGAAAACCTCCGACCGCAGGACGGAGGCTTTCCGACAGACATCCCTGGTTTGATTTCTGACCACAATATTATGATCACGGCAGTCGGTATTCAAAACGGTTGGTCATTCTGGCTTTATTCCGACGATCTCAAGGAGCCTGTCGGCCAGTCAGAACTGGCAAGTAATCCCTTAAGGACGGCGTTTCCGTCAGCGGTGGCTGGTATTTAATGGTGATAGGGGGCAGGTCGCGGAGGGGGGCGGGACGGAGTTAAAATAATAATTAAATTACACTTACCTGTCTGCCTCCACCGCCGCCTCGGCTTGGTCCTCTTTTGCCCGCTTCCAGGGCAGGAAGAAGGAAGGACCCGGCTCCAGCCTCCCTATAGCCTATCACAATGCTGCATTGCAGCGTTGTGATTGGTCCGATCGCCGTGGATCGGCGCTCAGCCAGATAATAGGAGGCTGGGCATGTTCTCCATGCAGGCTGTAATGCAGCCCACATGGAGAACATGTAAAGTGCGTATGACAGTTTGACCAGCCCGAAACGGACGGTCAAAGCGTCCTGCTACTTGGAGTGGGCAAACCACTCCTCCCCTGCCCTGCTCTGTGAGCAGAGCAGCCCCGCCCCAGCTGAGCAAGAACTTAAAAATAAAATGACAATAACAATAAGTTATTATCATTTTGTTTTTATCTTTTTGGCTTTCTCAGTGGGGCGACGCTCCTCCACCTTTGCAGGGGAGCCACCACTGGCTTCCGCCGTCGGGATAACGATGTCGGTTTGTGACAGGCTTTTCATGTCGGGGTTTCTGACATGAAAAGCCTGTCGGAAAGCGACTTTGGGGGCCCTGCCTCCACAGGCTCCGGATGGGGCTTGATGGCACCTATGGTGCCCCCCTGTAAATCCCTGCATCGTGTGGCAGGCATCTCATGGTGCCGCACCTCATGGTGCCTGCCACACGGTGCAGGGATATACACAATCTCCCATTATTCTATGGGAGCTTGTGCTGCGGGCGGTTTCTGCCACCAGCACAAGCTCCCATAGGGAAATGGGAGATTCCGACCGCACCATGTGCAGTCGCATCGTAATAAGGTGTGCAGAACTGCCGACCTATGGTAGGTCGGTTCTCACACCGAGACGGTGTCAGGCGGATGCAAGCCTGCCCGACATCATAATTAGGACCTAAATGTAATAGGGTAACCCAATGTCATCCTATGGGAGAGGTAGGCCTTGCTATAGTGAAAAACATATTAAGAGTCTTTCACTACCAGGACAGGTAAAACTTGAAATCACATGGCCAACTTTTTAAATACACTGCATCCTGCCCTGAGGGCAATTTAGGGCCTGCCCTAGATGTGACTCATATACATGAAAAAGGAATTGTTGGACTTGGCCCTTTTTGGCTAAAGTTCATTAAGCGTTTTGCCTTCCTCCTAGACCTTTTTCTGACATTATGTTGCCGACTTAGATGCTTTGGGCACTTTGCCACTGCTGATCAGTGTCAAAGTGCAAGTGCTCCCTGTATAAAGTGTTATGGTAATTGGTTGTCCATAATTGGTATGTTTGCCTTACTAGTAAAGTCCCTAGTAAAGTGCACTAGGTGTGCCAGGGCTGGTAATGCAAATGCTACTAGTGGGCCTGCAGCACTAATTGTGCCACCCACACAAGTAGCCCTAAGAAGAGATCTCAGGCCTGCCACTGCAGTGCCTGCGCGCAGTTTGTTAACTGCCTTGTTGTCCTGGCAAGTGCACCCACTTGCCAGGCTTTACCATCCCTTTTTATGCACATCAGACACCCCTATAGTAGGCCCAAGGTACCCCCCTGGGCAGGGTGCAGTATATGTGAAAGGTAGGACATGCACTGAGGTGTGTACCATGTCCTGACAGTGAAATACTGCCAAATTAGTTTTTAACTGTTGCAAGGCCATCTTGCCGATAGGACAGGATGGGGAATGCTGTGTCCCATGTTTCCAGCATATCCTCCCATAGGCATAAGATGGAGAGATGGAGTTCAGTGTGCCTGAACTCAGAATGTAATAACACATCTTTTTGTGAAGATGGTTCTTGAATTGTGTGCTTAGAAACCACGCTTTTAGAAGTGGCTGATTTCTTGTCTTAAACCATCCTGTGTGCTTCTGCCTGGTTGTGTATTGCCTGTCTGGGTTTGGATGTGACAGGGTCTGGGAAGTGTCCTGACCCCAGGGAAGAGTAGGTGAGACAGCAACAGGCTGGCCTGCGTTTGATGTGGGGGGAGGAGTAGCCCCCTGCATGTGAAGAGGGCTGTGTTGCGGCCCGCAGAGGATGGCTCCACCTCCTGCTGAGCGTCTGAGCCCCAGATCCTGACTATCAAAGGAAGAGGGTGTGCACTGGCAGGAAGACACCCAGGTCTGGTTTGGACCGGTCTTAAACCATCCTGTGTGCTTCTGCCTGGTTGTGTATTGCCTGTCTGGGTTTGGATGTGGCAGGGTCTGGGAAGTGTCCTGACCCCAGGGAAGAGTAGGTGAGACAGCAACAGGCTGGCCTGCGTTTGATGTGGGGGGAGGAGTAGCCCCCTGCATGTGAAGAGGGCTGTGTTGCGGCCCGCAGAGGATGGCTCCACCTCCTGCTGAGCGTCTGAGCCCCAGATCCTGACTATCAAAGGAAGAGGGTGTGTACTGGCAGGAAGACACCCAGGTCTGGTTTGGACCGGGGTCAGAGCCCCCTGAACACAAAGACTTCAAAGGCATTTAGGGGGATAAATCTAAGAGCTGAAACCCCTGAACTGAAGACTGAAATCCATACTGAAAAAGGATTGAAACTACTTCGTGATCAATAGGAACCTCTGCCAAAGATGAATAGCTGAAGAGACTGAAGAGAAGGACTGCCCTTGCTGTGTGTTCTGGGGCTGGCCTGCAGTTTGCTGATTTGACTGAGGAGAGGACAAGGGACTTTGTGTGTGCTGTGTCCCCCTGCTTGAGAGGACTTTGCTGTGTGCTGTGTCCTGAAATAACTTGTCTCCAAGGGCCCAAGGAGAGGTGGTCCCCTGTTGTGGAAACTCAGGAACATAAAAGTTTCCAAGTGTGTCTCAGCGACGTTGTGTGCATGTGCTTTTTGCACGCCTGAGACTGCCGTGTGGTCCGAGGTGCTGTTACGAGGTGCCCCATGACAGCATTGCCCCGCAGCGTGAAACATCGTCGACGCTGCTGCATTGCTGTTTGTGGCCCGAGCCGTCATCATAACTGAGGCTGTGAGGAAATATTGCCGCCGCCGGCCCAAGCCGCAACGTGCTAAAGGAGTTTTTGAAGCTAAGGAAGCCACAAGGTGAAAGGAATCTGCCCAAGATCGTCAACGAAGGAGAAGGCAGCGCCGTAACCCGTCTGGCTACAGCGTCGCCTAGCAACAGGCCTGCAACGTGATCGGGATCGCCCAGCAGGACGTCCGATGAGTGGAGAGAGAAAGCGAGGCAGCGCACCCCCCAGGTAAGGCTTGGTCTCCGGTCGGGAGCCACAAGCGTGTGTGGCCTGGGGAGGCATCCAGGAGGAGTACAGGAGTGCTCCGATCTCTCTTCAGCTGCACCGCGTTAGACGCCCTGAGTCCCCGAGCGGCCCGTACCTGCCCAGCAGTACTGGGGCCTCCCCTTTAAGCTTGCGAGCGTTGTCTCTGCTGTTGGGGCCTGGTGGTGCCCGAGTTGACCACGCAGATTACGAACCGCATTATTCTTGCATTACGAACTGCCTGATTCTTGCATACCGAACCGCATTATTCTTGCATTACGAACTGATTGATTCTTGCATTACGAACCGCATTATTCTTGCATTACGAACTGCCTGATTCTTGCATTACGAACCGCATTATTCGTTCATTACGAACTGCCTGATTCTTGCATTAAGGACTGTCTTATTACTACATTACAAACTGCATTACGAACTGCATAGCATTGCATTAGGACTGCATTAGAGATCGTGAATTGCTGATTAATACCGCAAGAACCTACAAGTGATTGCTGGCCTAATAACCGACAAAGCGAAATATTACGAATACGCATATGTTGGATTTCTATCGTTTGGTCTCATTGTATTCCTTTTAATAAAGATACCGCTATTTTTATGAAACCCGTGTGGTGTCCATTTGTGGTGTTATCACTGTATTACTGGGAGTGTGGTTGCAAATACTTTACACATTGCCTTGGAGATAAGCCTGGCTGCTCGTGCCAAGCTACCAGGGGGTGAGCAGGGGTTATCTAAGAGTGTGTCCCTCCTTACCCGGACTAGAAGCAAGGGTCCCTATTTGGACTAAGGTACCTACCTCAGCCAACTAGAGACCCCCAGTTCTAACAGGAATGTATAGACCTGGTAAAGGGATTCATTTGAGAAGTTGACTTGGCAGTTTAAAACGGTACACAGGCTGTAATGGCAAGCCTAAGACATGTTTTGAAGAGCAACTTAAACATGTGGCACAATAAGTGCAGCAGATCCACTGTTAACATTTAATTTACAGGCCCTAGATACAATTAGTACCATCATATTATGGACGTATAAGTAAATTAACTGTACCAAATGAGTGTAAGCAAATTTTACCATGTTTAGGGGTGAGAGCACAAGCCCATAGGTCTGGTTAGCAGTGATAAAGTGCATAGAGTCATAAAAACCAACAAAAACGGGTTCAGAAACAGGAGGGGTGGACGGCAAAACATTTGGGAGTGACGCTGCAGAGAGGGCCAAGTCCAACACATGCAGAGCAGGTTTTATGACATTATGTGTAAAGAATGGATGCAAGTTAAATCACATGTGGTTGATAAGGCTGAATTTTGCACCCTAATTTCACTTACGTATCTCCGGCCGATGAGCGGGAAGAATACACTTTACCAATTATACAATTTCCCTCCCATCCGTGTCCAACAACAACGAACTCTGAATTTAGCTTTTGTAGATTTATTACAAAGCCAGAAACAACAAAATATAGACACACCTCAAAATCCAGGTATAGAGATACATGAAAACTAATACAGAGCCCAATCTGCGAATATTGTTCATACGACAAAATAGGCATAAAATGATGAATTCCAATATGAGAACACAGCAGAGTATAGATGCTGCATCCAAATCTCTTTTCATTTGTATTTCGGAATTTAGAATAATTTGTCCCTACTCTGCATCTAAAGTGGCATCCCTTTTCTTCCCTTCCTAGTAAATTCCCCAAAAGGTGTCAGCACGTGTTGACTTCCAAAGAAGTACACTCACGTCAAATGGGTCAGGTAGTTTAGAGCTACAGAGCTCGTTCTAAGATGCTCTCCTCTCTTAGTCAAAAGCAGAAGAAGTCCTCCAGATCTGTCCCTGTACCTAATTCAAAATGCCAAAGTTACACCCCTGACGAGTCACATGGTACATTGTTCAGTGAACACCTTCTTCTGTAACTTTCCACAAACTCAATTAAACTTACACGACTGTCCGCCGACCTTGGCTCCCAAGTTCTCCAGGCACAGAAGGTGTCCTCCCTTTCTCTTGTCCGAACACTTCTAAGACATTCCTTTCCTCCCATGTTTCTTCTTAAATCTGAATGAACAAGGTCGAATTCCTGCACCTGCAGTAGGGGTGAAACGAAAACATTCTACACGCATACATTTTAATTAGCTCCTGACCTTAAGAGCAAACGAGGAGAAATGAAACCTTGAAGGAACGAAAGTCAGGCCTACTATTCTGGCTAACTTAAAACACTCTTTAATATGCATTCGCTACAAAGGCCTTTATATGAATCTTATAACAGTGAATACATCTGGTTACTTTTAATCAACATATACGTGTACAATTACATGATTTCTCTAAATACACACGAAATATTAATCAGTTCTGTGAAGCACGTCATGATTTTTCTTCACAGATTTTCAAACGAGGATATATAAACTTCATTTTAATATGCACGAAGTTCAACCACACATTGAATATATATGAGTGCAATTCGTTCATGAGTATAATGCACCCTTTACAAATTTTAAAGCGCTGTGCGCTCTATCAGTTCCCCCCTCTGATGACAAGTGTCATCAACACAAAACCTTTCCATAGTATGTTCTCCTCGCAGAAAAGACCGACCTAAACAGAAGTTGTAGCCTGCCTTCCCTGCCTGAACTTCCCCAGATTCTTGAGGTTCTGATAGTGACTGTCCTGCAGTCTTTCCATCTGCCTTTCTCGTCTCCTAAGGGAACTCCCAGCCTGTCGTGCTCTGTGCCATTTAAAGGCTCTGAAAGCACCCAACAATACGATAATACAGATTACAACTATTATGATGGGTTTCAAAATGTAACCAACAATTCCCTGCCCCAAATTTCCAAACCAACTTCCAATCTTTCCAAATCCTTGGCCAATTGTGTCCCAAATCCCATTTGTTGCCAAATCATGTATCTCATGATGTATCTCAGTGATGTTACTTATATACTTCTTTATATCCTTGCTATTGTCTGGTATATAAGTACAGCACTGTTGAACCTTCAATAATCTACAGACTCCACCTTCCTTTGCTGGTAAAACATCTAACGCAAGACAGTTCTGAAGCACCATGGCCCTTATAGAGACCATCTCCCCATCAACAAGCAATAAGGCTTGAGCTGTATTCACTGCCAACTTGTCCACTAATGTTGACAACCTTCTAATCTTTACATCATTCAAAACCTTCCAATGGCCACAAATCTTCTAAGTGGAATATTTTAGGAAATACCACAGCTAGATAACATGTTCCATACCAATTTGGAGGTAATCGAACATAAGCATTCCTTCCACATACAAAATATACATTAGGCACTATGGTCAATTTATCCAATAGCGCCTTCTTTATTGACTCCTCAATCAAGAAAATATGTTCACATTCACTCTCTGCTACAAAATCTTTGTCATAATATGTCTGTGGTTGTCTAATGCATATTTTCCCTTTCTGCTGCAGATCTAAAGCTATTGGACCAGAACTTCCCTTTGCCTTATGATCTAACTCTTCCTGGGTCCATGGAATTACTTCATATTTGGGATCAGGCCTAAATAATGTCTGTCTATGTCTATCCTCTATTTGGTCCACAAATTTCTTTTCTGTTTCAGATAACATGCATGTCTAATTATGTCTATGAGCATATGCTGTATCCAAAGTCACTGTGGGTACAAAATATTTTGACATCCTATCTTCCCTTTTGTAATATTCATATTTTTTCAAATACTTCAACACAGGAACTTCAGGGAGCACTACATCATAATTAGAGAAATAGTACTCAAAATGGGCCTTACCATAAAACATATTCAGAAGCACACTGCATGTAATGCTATAAGTTAGGGGCAAGTGATGATATCTAATGACGTCTTCAACTGATGCTGGCAATTGCATACACACATAGCAATCCTTCCCTTCCATCATGTCCACGTACTAGTACAACAACCTCGCATATGCATTCAACATAAAATCTCCCTTTGAAAGATCTACGTGTAACAAACGACTGGTTCCTCTTATCAAGTCCTCATCTGATTCTGATGCACCCTCTCTTATAATTGGTGTAGGAGGTATAGATGTCCCTTTTACCCCTTCTTCTAATTCATTGGATTCAACTATGGATGTGATAATCACTACTGTAATAATTACTATTACTCCCACTGTGAGTGTGCCTATCATATATTTCTGCCTAGGGCTCGAATTTCTGGACACCATGTTGAATCAATTTTCCAATTTGGTGCAGGAATGAAATAACAAAGTCTCTTTTTCTTCCTCTTTGGATTTATACACAAAGTTCGTAACAGATTTTCTTTTTGATGTTGAATTCTTCTTTATTGAGTTTGATAATGATAATCTAAAGTTCATGAATAGTCATCCCTATCCCTCTTTCTTCTTCTATTGATAAGTCCCTAAATGTATTCTTCTTTCACTCAGGCCTAGGTTATCTTCTTTAGACAATGATCATATGGTTTCTTTCTCTTTATTCAGTTCAGTTTTCATCATAAATTATATCAGTTTCCAGAACGTCAACCACAAGTTCCAGGATTTCCATACGAAATGCTGCCAATTCTTAAGCTGTGGGCTGACAACCAAACATTGGGAATGTAAGTCGATTTAGAATTAGGAGTCTCAGTCCACTTAGTCTTTGAGGATCAGGTACCGTCAGAGTCAGAATCCTGAGAGCCTCAACTCCTGGTACCAGCAGTTCGATCTTAATAACCAGTGTGTTCTCCCCGCGTAACACTCTCCCTGACCTCAGTCTCCCAGACTTCACCGGTTTCTGCATCTGTGACTAGGTATGTCCACTCAGGAGCAGCGTATTTCCGACACAGCACTTGTTCTCTTTTTGATCTTCGTAAACCTTCTTGATTTGATTCTGTTTCACTTTGCTCAGATTCAGACATTTCAGAGATGGTAGTAAGATCTTTTTCTGATGTAAGCCTCAAATTCAGTCATTCTTTTCTCACTGGCCACCCTTCACTTCCAGCCTTTGTTCTTCTCTCCACTCCGTCCTGTTCCACTTCTGTCTGATTTACCAGATTCGATTCTGCTTCGATTCCAACGCTTTCGTCACTTTCAATGTTTATGTCAGAATGTAATGCAGTGTGATTTCTTCCAGCTTGACCCAAAGAATGATCTACTTCAGTAGCAACCCTCACAGTTTAGCTTGTCCCCTCTTCCGAGTTTCTACTCTCTGATGTGTTTCTTTGATCAAGGGGAGCTTGTACGCAAGAAGAACCCATCCAGGTCCCAGCCAGTGGATGCAAAAAGCCCTTTTCATCATTTAAACTATAACATTCTATGTCTCTAGGATACCACCAGTAGAGAATGCATTACCAGGTTGCCATGGCATCAGAAGCACAGCAAGCTCCAGATGCCACACACTTCCCCCCTTTCATAACAAAAACAAGGTAAATAAAAGGAAAAGGGGAAGGGGAAAAGGAGTGTAAGGTGTAAGATGACACAAAAGAACTGATATACTAGAACAAACTATAAGCAAGACCTAAAAGTAAAACATTACTGTAAATAAGCATTTGTACAGATACATGTAAGCTAAGCTTTACTGTACATAATCTGTCAAGTGAGACGGCCTCTTGATAACTCTGGAGGACAAACATGGATGTGCCATAAGTGAGGAATCAGCGTTCTCTCCGACAGGAGAATCACTGAGGCTCATTGGCCCTTTGTACAGGGCAACCCTACCCAAGTTCCAAATTCTATGATCTTGGGTCTTTATTGCATTTTTAAACACTTTAATCACATGAATAGGCTTGGAAAATTTAGCACTAAAACCAGATTGTTTGATGACCACCATGTCACCAACAGCAACAACAGTATCTTTGGTGGCTTTTCTAGAGTCAAAGTAAGCTTTCCTTGCTAGGCTTTTTCCCACTTCTCTTTTGTGCCACTCAGTATCGACGTTCACAGACGTTGACGCAGAAGTAGACTCCTCTAAATTTCTCACCCATGATGGCTCCACAATAGTACAAGGAGATCTGCCTCTAAATAGAACAAAAGGAGTCTTCCCTATACTACTATGGGGAGTCAATCTATAAACTCCTACTTTTTTCAAAACTTTCTTTTTCCAGTTGAGACGACAACCTTTGGCTAAGGAGATGGTCTCCTTCAACATTCTGTTGAACCTTTCACCCATGCCGTTGGTTTCTGGATGATAAAGTGAGCATCTTTTGTGCTTGATACCACGATTCTCAAGGAAAACCTCAATTTCCTGTGAAACCAGTTGGACCCCATTATCCGTAAGAATGGTGTCAGAGAAACCCTCTCTGGCCATGAGATTTTCTAAAAATGTTATCACATTTGCAGTTTCAATCCCACTTGTGAAATGCATCTGAGGCCATCTTGAAAACATGTCTATGACAACCAAGATAAATATTTGTTGCCCATGAGAGTGAACAGGACCAAGGATATCTAATGCAATTTCTTTCCACAGTCCACAGGGTAATTCCCTGACAACCATGGGTTGCACTCTAACTGCCTTGGACTTTTCGCACAAAGCACATGCCATACAATCTCTGACAACCCTTTCTACGTGCAAATCCATCCCTGGCCACCAATAAGAGGAACAAAGCCTCTCTTTGGTTTTGGACATCCCCAAATGAGAGCTATGAGCCAAATCAATTAAGTTGCTACGAAGTTTGAGGGGAGGAACCAACCTGGTTCTACGGAGTAACAAATCTTCACAAACTGCCAACTCATCTTTCACTCCCTAAAACTTAGCAGCCTCCGCAGACGCTTGTTTTTTTAAGTGCCACCCTTTGTGAACAAAAGATTGAACTTCAGTGAGAACTGGATCAAAGGGTAATTCCAGAGGCCACTGATCTTCAGAAATAATTTCCTAACCAACTATGCACACATGGATATCACTCTCTTCACAATCCTCATCAGACACACACTCATCGATTTTCTCAACTAACTCGATAACGTGTCTGCTATAACATTTTCTACTCCCGGCATGTACCTTATGTCAAAATCATATTCTTGAAGAGAAATCACCCATTTAGTTATCCTGCTCGAAACCAGATCAATCAATCAATCAATCAATCAGGGAATTGTAAGCGTGCTACTCACCCGTGAGGGTCTCAAGGTGCTGAGGGGGGTCCGCAGATCTGTTTAGCCGAAGAGCCAGGTCTTGAGGGTCTTCCTGAAGGTGTTCAGGGAGGGGGCGCGTCTGATGTCTGCTGGTAGCTCGTTCCAGGTCTTGGCTGCAATGTGAGAGAAGGATCTTCCCCCTGCTCTGGCTCTGTGGATGCGTGGGGTTTCGGCCAGTGCGAGGTTGGAAGATCGGAGGTTTCTTTTGGGTATGTGGAAGTTGATTCTGTCGTTGAGGTATTTGGGTCCGTTGTTATGTAGGCATTTGTAGGCGTGAGTGAGGATTTTGAAAGTGACTCTTTTGTCCACGGGGAGCCAGTGGAGACTTTGTAGGTGTTGGCTGATGTGTTCGTGTCAGGGGATGCCGAGGACAAGTCTGGAGGCAGTCTGGAGTTTGCGGTGTAGGGACTTGTTGATGCCGGCATAAAGTGCGTTTCCATAGTCCAGTCTGCTGGTGATGAGTGCGTGGGTGACTGTCTTCCTTGACTCAGGGGGGATCCACTTGAAGGTCTTGTGGAGGATGCGGAGGGTGTTGAAGCAGCTGGAGGTGACGGCGTTGACCTGTCGGTTCATGGTGAGTGATGAGTCGAGTTCGATGCCGAGGTTCTTGGCGTGGTCTGAGGGGGTAGGTGGGCTTCCGAGGGCAGTCGGCCACCAGGTGCTGTCCCATGCAGAAGGGGGTGGTACCGAGGATGAGGACTTCTGTCTTCTCGGCGTTGAGCTTCAGGCAGCTGTTGGTCATCCAGACTGCGACGTCAATACCCTTTTTGGTGAAAATCTCACAGAGAGGCTTATGGTCTGTTTTGACTATAAATTTGGTACCCAAAGAAACTTTTTAAGTTTTCTGATGGCCCAAAACACCACTAAAGCCTCTCGCTCAATGACTGAGTAGCGTGACTCAGCATCCATGAGGCCTCGAGACACAAACATGGTTGTTCTCATCCCCCCTTCTCCTTCTTGTTGAAGAACAGCCCCAAGACCTTTAAGACTTGCATCTGTTGTAATGATAGATGTCTTTAAAGGGTCAAAACTTTTAAGTTTGGGTGCAGAGTTAAGTTTATCTTTAAGGACAACAAATTCTTTGTCACAGGCATCATTCCATTAGAATTCTACTCCTTTCTTCAAGAGTGTCCTCATGTTGATACTGAGTTCAGCAAAGTTCTCTACAAACTTATTGTAATATTCAACCATCCCCAAAAATTTCATAAGTTCTTCTCTGCAGGTGGGAGCACATGCATGCGGGAGATAATGTCTTCTAAATTGGCTTTGGGTGTAATGCCTTCATTGGAGATGGTGTGACCCAAGTTATTGATGGTGGTGGTGCCAAATTGACATTTTTCAGATTTTATAGTAAGATTCGCTCCATCAAGTCTAGTAAGTACCTCATCAAGACGATTCTTATGCTCTTCTTTGCCCTTCCCAAACACAAGAATATCGTCCTGGTAGACACAAACCCCTATACACCCTTTGAGAGTTTTCTACATAGCACGTTGAAAAACGAACGCCAAAGAGACTAAGCCAAATGGCATCCTCACGAACCTGAAAGTACCAAAGGGAATGATAAAGGCAGTATAGTCTCTTGATGACTCTACCAGTTCAATCTGGTGGTAAGCCGAAGTTAAGTCAATAGTGCTGAATACTTTGGCATTATCCTGCAACACCAACAATTCAGATATATTAGGAAGTGGATAGCGATCCACGATGACACATTTGTTCAACTGTCTCAAGTCTATACATAGACAAAGGGACCCATTGGCTTTCCGAGCTGCAACCACCGGAGCCAACCATTGAGTTTCCTCTACTTCCTCCATTATGCCACCTTGTTTGAGCTTCTCCAACTCCTTCTTCATTTCGTCCCTAACAGCCAAAGTACATTTCTTACTTTACAACTTGAGGGTTGAGAATTAGCGCACAGACGTATTTCATGTCGAAACCCTTTGAGACAGCCAAGCTCTTCCCTGAAAACATTAGGAAATTTTTGTTTAATTTGAATTTCAAAATTACTATCAACATTCCCTTGAATCATGGACACTCTATCCTTCAATTTGATAGGTGAAGTGCTACCTGGGTCAAGCATAATCCCTAAATCACCTTGGTGAAACCAACTAATTATGCTATCACCCTTTTCTGAGACATAAATCTTCCCAGAAGTATATCGTTCTTCATATTCAATAAGACCTACGAAATAGCCTCAGAGAGGTATAGGTTCTCCACCATAGGCTAAAGGGTGTTTGTCAGGCTTAAGTAATGAGATTTTATAAGCCAAATTCTTTTGGAAGAACACTGGAGATAATGGTAATTTTCGCACAGAATCAAAAAGAACCTTGGTGGGTTCACCATCTACCAATATGTTGTCATTGGGACAAGATTTGTTTTTGATATCGGTGTCAACTTGAACCACTATTTGTCCACAGACAAAATCCTCTTCAAGATCCTCAGTTTCAATACATTTGACATTAGCGGAAGGCACCTTAGTCTTGCAAACAATGGCAAGATGACCTCTCTTCTTACATTTAGGTCAAACCACACTCAAGGCTGGACACTTCTTATCATTAGCCAAATGCCCTGGCTTATCACACCTATAACACTTAAGTGTGGTGAATTTAGTTTTAACTTTACTTCCACTTCCTTCAGACTTGGATATGGTTTGGGAATTTTTCCCCACTACCTGAA
Organism: Calotriton arnoldi; assembly: GCA_963921515.1. Taxonomy (NCBI): domain Eukaryota; kingdom Metazoa; phylum Chordata; class Amphibia; order Caudata; family Salamandridae; genus Calotriton; species Calotriton arnoldi. The sequence continues at coordinate 775,518 of CAWUFW010005889.1, read as the reverse complement.
CGGTTGCTTGTTTGTCTCTCTTAATGGTGTCTACACACTTCAACGAGTGTTCGACCCTTTTTGCAACTTGAACAACTTCATCTAAGGAGGGTTCATCCCTCAACCAAAGCTCTTCACGGATTCTTCCAATGTTGCATCCCAACATAAACTGGTCCCTAATCCTTTCATCCACCAGATTAGCAAATTTGCAGGATGAAGCGAGCTTCCTAAGCTGAGTAATGTATCCTTCAACTGACTCCCATCATTTTGTACCCTTTTTGCAAAATGGTACCTCTCTAAAATTGTGCTAACTTTAGGGAGATAATGTTTATCTAGCTTCTTAATACAGATTTCAAATTCATTTAAGTCTGTGGCCTCCGCATCACTCAAATCCGGAAGGTGATCAAAAACATCTTGTCCTTCTGATCCTAAGCAGTGAAGCAGGAGAGATGACCTGTGCTCAGCGCTTAAACTTCCACCACAAACTTTCGCATAGGGTTCGAAAACCCTTTTCCATTTTTGCCACTTAATAGGAGGCTCACCAGGAGAGGTTAAGAAAAAGGGAGGGGCAGTAACATTTTGCATGGTTAGGCAATAATATCAACTGTGCTTACAAAGCGTGAAGTATGATCAACCGAGTTGCAGAATAAGTTAAACAAGAATTGTGGATAAATGCAGCAAATAATCAATGCACAGAGAAAGTGTGTATAAATCCAATACTATGAACAAAGATTGTTACATTCAGTAATATAAAAATTTGAATAAAAATTGTGTGTGTATCACAGGTGAAATACACAGAGTTACCATCATAAAAAAAAAACTGAATCCTGCCAAGGAGTAACTATGAACAATTATAATTATAATCAAAATTAATGTGAGCGCATCACAGGTGGGACACGCAGAGTTGTACAGTAAGCAGGTGATGGGTTTCTAACTATTAAAATGTGAGCGTGTCACAGAAGCGGTAAAAATGTGTGCACATCACAGAAGAGACACGCAAGGTTGCTTGGGGTCAGGCCTGGGCGGTAAATTCCGTTCCGCTTGCGGAATTTGGGTAATTTCGCGTTCCGCGGAGAACGCGGAATTGCCAAAAATTCCGCGATCCGTGGCTTCGCAGAATTTTTTGCTTGTTCGCGCTTTGAAAATGCGTGTTCGCGAGATATTTCTCCCCGAGCACGCAAACAGCGTTCGCGAACAGGAAAAAAGCATCGCGAATGGGCGGAACAGGCAACTCCGCGTGTTCACGGAACGTTTGCGTGCTTGCGGAGATTTTTTACCATTTTGCGGAGCTTTGCGTAGCGCGACTACGCAAATTCCGCCCACCCCTACTTGGGGTGATTGGCCAACAATGAAGAAGTGTGTGTGTCACACATGCGGCAATTATAATAGGTATAATGTGAGCGCATCACAGAAGAGACACGCAAGGTTGCTTCACGTAACCAACAATGAAGATGTGTGCGTGTCACACATGTGGCATTCTCCTAGATCAAACAAGCAGCGAAAGTGATTGAAGAAATGTGCGCGCATCACAGACAAAATGCACAGAGCGCAACAATGAGTTAATAAAAAAAAAATACTCTCAATATGGCGGTCGCGTCGGGTCACGCACAGAGTCGTGACCCAAGCACAACGTGACGTGAACTCCAGGCACAGAGAACAATGGCCGAAGAAACTCTCGCTGCTGGCAGGCACAAGCGTAGAAGAGAGCGAGCTCGAAGAACTGAAGACTGCGCTCGAGGAAAAGAATGCCCCAAGAGAACTTCACCACGTGCCGTTGCCAGGTGTGAATGCTGCAGGGGACACGCGCTAGTAAAGCGAGGTAGGGTTTTAAGTTTAAAAGTAAACAGAGGGATGAGCCCGCGTCGGTAGCTCCCAACCCTTAATTACTTAAAAAGGGTGAGTTACGTGGAGGCTGCTCCCAATCCCGGGGCCAAATAGAGCAAAGATAAAGGCAGGAGGATCGCTTCCCACAAACAAAGCGTTAATAAAGATAAACACCCCTCAGTTTGAAAGTTCAATGCCAGCACAAGTGAAGTTTTTTTTTAAAGTTAAGCAAAGAGTGTGCAGCACAAATTAAAGCAGTGAAAGTGGTGAGGTTAAAAAAGGTTATTTAACCACTCACGACTTGTAGATCAAACATTCCAGCAGAATGAAGTCCTTTTGTTGTTGTTGAGGCTTGTTGGGATCTTCTTGCTAATAAAGCTGCCGACTACGCCAGTGTAAGATCCTTGATTGAAGTAGAAATTATCACGCAAAGCAGATGAGGAGTAAATCTTCAGGTTTATTCCTTAGCAAGAAGAACCCATACAGGTCCCAGCCAGTGGATGCAAACAGCCCTTTTCATCATTTAAACTATAACATTTTATGTCTCTAAGATACCACCAGCAGAGAATGCATTACCAGGTTGCCATGGCATCAGAAGCACAGCAAGCTCCAGATGCCACAGAGCTGTTTCTTCCGAGGGTGCTGGAACTCTGCGAGTGTGAGAGGCGTGGATCCAGTTCGGTAAGCCTCCACACTTTACAGCTGTGCTTGTAAATAGGGTCCACGCCAACATGCATCAAGGCAGCTCTTCCTCACTTGCTTTCGGACCAAGACCCAGTCCCCCTGGCTTAGGTCATGCAGAAGTTCTCTCAAGGTGGAAGCAATCGCAGCCTCCACCTGGTGGGACACATAATTAACCACATCAGCTAACCCCTTGCAATAGTCAAGCACGAAATCATCGGTGATGTTTATCAATGCTGTCGCTGGCACTGCAGGCAAACGCACCGCCCTTCCCATCAATATCTTGTGGGGGGACAATCCTGCTCTCCTCATCAGCACCAAGGGCAGCGCATCTGGCCATTTTAAAGACGTCGACGAGCAAACCTTTGCCACTCTCATTTTGATCGTCCCATTTATCAGTTCCTCTAGACCAGAAGCCTCTGGCCTATAACTACAATGCAGTCTCTGATCCACTTGTAAGGCAGCACACAACAGCTTCTTGATCTCACTATGAAAATGAGTTCCTCTGTCCGATTCCAATGAGGTCAGAAATCCGAACCGTGGGATGACCTCCCTAAGCAACAATTTTGCTACTGTGAGACTGTCACACCTCCTAGTCAGATACGCCTCAACCCAACGTGAAAAGACACACACCACCACCAAAACATATCTTAGTCCATTGCACCTGGGCATCTCTATGAAGTCTAACTGCCTTCGACTGAAAGGACCTCCTGACCTTCCAATATGACTCAAAGCAACCACTTTTTCTTTCCTGCATTCATTTACTGACACGTAACGCATCTAGGGCACACTGCTTCATCATACACACGTAACCGTGGATGAACCATGTCTGATGAAACACCCTCACCATGGCATCTCTCCCAAGATGAACTGCTCCATGTATCTGCCTTGCCATAGGGCTCAATAGACAGTTAGGTAACACTGTTCTTTCATCTGTTGACACCCAAATGCCATCACCTCTTCTCTCACAACCTGCTCTAACCAATGCTGCTTCTTCCTCTTCAGAAACCTCTTCTTGTAGTCTTTTAATCTCATCCCAGGTATCGGCCATAGCCAACATCATGCTGAGCTCGGTCTCTTCTGTGCTCTCCCCCACATATTCTCCATTGAATATACAAGCATGTATAGCACAAAAACGAGCCACTTCATCGGCGTAGCAGTTTCCTTTGGTGACAAAATCCTCCCCCTTCCGGCATGCTGCACATTTCACCACCGCTATTTCTTTTGGTTTCTGTAACGCTCCTAACAGCTGTCTCACATATTCTCCATTTGTGAAAGGAGATCCTGATGACATTAGGCACCCTCTCTGTGACCATAACTGCCCAAAGTCATAAACTACTCCGAACCCATACTGGCTATCTGTAAAGATAGTCACTCAGAGTCGATCAGAAATGAAACATGCACGTATTAGGGCAATAATTTCCGCCACCTGTGCAGAATATACTCCTTGTAAACAAGCGGCTTCCACAACTCCAGAAATAGTACAAATAGCAAAAGCTGCTCTCAAACAACCTTCATTGTCTCTTAAACATGATACGTCAACAAAGAGGACCAGATCAGATTCAGGTAAAGGTTCATCGACAATGTCAGGTCGGGGCTTGGTAGAAAGCTCAGTCACATCTAGGCAGTCATGCTCCTCACAATCTTCACCTTCTACAGGTGGATATGGCATCAGTGTGGCAGGGTTTAACATAGAACATCTTTTCAAAGTCACATTTTCAGATGCTAGTATCACTTGCTCATACTTGCTGAGCCTGTTGTTAGTCAGGTACTGTGTTTTGGTTCTCGTCATCATGAGATCCACTGAGTGCGGCACATATACTGTAAGGGGATGACCCATCACAATGCTTTCACTTCTCTCAATGCTGACACCAGTTGCAGCAATGGATCTGAGACATCCGGGCGACGCAGAAGCCACTGGATCTAAGGTGGCTGAAAAATAAGCTATTGGCCTACGGGCACCCCCATGTGTCTGAGCTAATACTGCCAATGCACACCCATCCCTCTCATGACAGAAAAGCGAAAATGCTTTATTATAATCAGGCATTCCAAGAGCTGGAGCACGGCATAAGTTTTCCCTTAGCTCCTGGAAGGCCCTCGAACAATCGTCATCCCATGGTACCAGATCACTGATGTCCTTCCGTGTTAATGTTAATAAAGGTTTTGCCTGCAGAGAAAATTTTTTGATCCACTGTCGACAATAGCCGGCCATTTCCAAAAACATTTGGACTTCCTTCTGCGTCTATGGAGTACCCATTTGCAAAATCGCCTCTATGCGATCTGGTGACACCTTTCTCTTTCCTTTTTCAATTTTTCAATTTCAATTTCTTTTTTTTTTTTTAACCGCTTATTATTTTCCTTGTTCATTGATATATCCATATATTCCTCTAACTCTTTCTATTTTTATGCTCCTGTATTACTCTCTCTTCCGGTATTCCCTCTCTAATTTAGACATTCCTCGCCCTCGTAAGCATTGTTGTTGTTTTCTATTGACCTACTCTTATTTCCCAAGTGTTTATCTATTTTATCGCAAGCTTTGCTGCTGGTATACTGATCTGCTCCTCTTTGCCGATTGTTTATCTATTTGATTTTCTATTTTGATTTTCTATTTTGTTTTCTATTGATCTACTCTTATTTCCCGAGTGTTTAACTATTTATCTATTTCATCGCAAGCTTTGCTGCTGGTATACTGATCAGCTCCTTTTTGCCGACTGTTTATCTATTTGATTTGCTCCATGTCGCCGATATAATTGTCTTATCTATCTGATCTGCTCCACTTTGCCGATTATAATTCCTCGTTTTGTCTACCCTATTTCTGTCTTAACAAATACTACTGCATCATATTTAATCCCTCCGGCACTCTTATTCATGTATATGCCCCTGTTCTACTCCTATTACTGCCTGTGAATTGCTCCTACACTTCTCACACTGTCGTCCTTCACTCTCTTCAACCACACCCCACCTCTCCCCTTCCCTTTCCCCTATTAATGTCCCTCCTCCCCCTATCCTCCGATCTACCCTCCCCTCTCTTTTCTTGGCCTTTTGATTGTTTACTGTCCCCCTCCCTCAGAAGTCCACAGGACTGTTCTCCCTCTAGCCCTTATATTTCTACCCCGCACTCTCCCAGTGTCCCCCCTGGTTCCCAATCCTCATCTCCCGTTCTACCCCCCATTTCCTTAACCTCCCTCTCCCCACTCTCTCTTCCTCTCGCGTCTACCCAACATGCCCCCTCACAGCATTGACCATCACCCCCAGGACCCTACTCTCTCCAAACATGGCCCCAACTCATGGACCATTCTCTACCCCCCAATCTCTCCAAACATGCCAAAAAAACTTCAAACATAAACTCCTTATCCGTAACCCTGAAACACTCATTGTTGATAACTACCTCAGCCTCACCTCCCCCATTATAACCAACTACATCTTTTACTCCAAACGTCCTTCCAAATGGAAAAGCATCTTCCTACAACACCTCCCAATCTCTAAATCAATCAAAATACCATATGGATTCAAAATATCCACCACTCCCTCCCCAGCCTTTCTTGGTGATATTGATATCTCCATCTTCAAAACAGGTAACATCCTCATACAAGCCACGGTATCCCACCTTTCCATCTTCGAACATCATTTCAGCATTATGTCTCTCTGCCTTGACCACTCAGCGCCTAACACTCCTTCTCCCCTACTGAATAACACCCCTCCAACCTCTCCCTCCCCCCTTCCCCCTCACTTCACCTCCACCCGCAACCATCCAGCTAACACCATCCTCCAACAATCGACTTCACCATCACCCTCCCTGGACCTCACTACAGCAAATGGCATCCCCCAACCAACATTACCTATTTCTCAACCCCCTCTAATTTTCCTCTCTCCACCTAACACCCGGAACTCACACGCCTCGGACCCCTCCACTAAAAATGGCTGCCCCCAATCCCTACCATCTACTTATCATTCCCCTCCCACAACCCCGCCTCTGCCTGACCCCCCAACCTCTCCCCCTACCCAACTACTCACGTACTCCACCGTCCTTGCCCTTCAATCCCCTAACACAACTCCTCACCCCCTCCTCCTACCCATCCTGTACACCCTCTTCTCCTCCCCACCCCTCCTATCCTGCCCCTTCAGGCCCTCCTAACTCTGCCTCCCAATCCTTTATCCCAACCCCCGATACACAACCCCCCACCCCAATATATCCGCTCTCCACTCACTCTATGCCCTTTTATCCTCTCTGACCACATCTCCTGAAGTTCTTAACCTCATGTCTAACCTAATCCAACCCCCCACACCTTACAACACCGACACCCCTCACTCCACACCCACTACCCTATCTCCCCCCTCACACCTCAGTCCACCCTCCGCAACTAACCCAGACCACTCCCTACCCCTAGATCATTCCCTTCCCCCGCCCCTTCAATTCCTCCCCTTACCCTAATTGCCCCGAACCTACACAACAGTGAACTCGACCTATCTAAATTGATTACTGAACCCCTCCCATCTAACAGCCCCGTCACCCCTCACTCCACCCCCACTACCCTATCGCCCCCTCTCACATCAGTCCACCCTCTGCAACTAACCCATATCTTTCCCTACACCCCGCCCACGCCCCTTCAGTACCCCCCTCCACCCCAATTGACACGAGCCTACATAACACTGAACGTGTCCTATCCAATTTGATTACCGAACCCCTCACACCCAACAGCCCCGTCATCCCTCATTCCACACTCACTTCCCTATCTCCACCCACACACATCAATCCACCCTCCGTAACTAACCCAGACCACCCCCCCTCGATACCTCCCCTCACCTTAATTGCCCAGAGCCTACACAACATTGAACTTGACCTATCTAATTTAATTACTAAATTCTCTCAACTCAGGAAAGACTTTATCTCCCACAGCCCCAGAACCCTCCCTCACCATAAAACCCCCACCCAGCCCTGCCCAAAAATCCCCCCCAAAAATTCCTCCTGAAAATCCCTAACACCAAACACAATCATTGGAGATCGACTCCTCTCCGCTGCCGTATACATAGACCTCACCGCACCTCGAACCATTTCTCCCCGTCCGACCTCTCCGCCCTATGCAACTCTTACCTTCCTAGCTTACCAACCACCAATTCTCCACTCCCCTACTCCCAAATCCCTATTATCTTAGGGACTAATAGAATCCCCTCCTCCCCCGCTTCCCCCAGACCACCGCCTCAACTCACGTCGATCCACACTTGCCCACCCACCATATGCAACCCCACACCACTTACATGTATGCTTGTCAAATGTCGCTCCGCAGTCCAACATGCCACGGAAATTTCGGAAACTATCCTGAGTGAATCCATTGACATTGCATTCCTCACAGAAACCTGGCTCAAAGACCACTCAACGAGCATACTTGACCTACTCTCCCCCCGGGATACTCTATTCTGAGAAAAGATAGACCTGACAGAGTTGGGGGTGGTCTAGCCATTATCTTTAAAAATGAACTTCAGCTATCCCTTGTCAATAATTCTGGCTACTCCTCCTGCGAATACCTGGAAGCTGAACTGACAACCCAAAACTCCCACCCAATTCGTCTACACAACATCTATCGCCATCCAGGCCCCCCAGCCCTTCATCGAGGACTTATCTGAGCTCCTGACACAATCCTCATTATCCAACTCAAAAATCTCTTTCTTGGGGATCTCAACCTCCATTGGAACGATACCGATGATCCCACTATCCCCCTCCTCACCAATCTACTTGAGATCAATGAACTCAAACAACTATGCCTGTCCCCGACACACACCAAAGGAGCCATCCTTGACGCCATTCTTTCCAACGAAGATCTGGCCTCCGTGACCAATATCGTCCCCATTGACTGGTCCGACCATCACCTTATACTGTTCACCATTGCTACAAATGCAAATCTCCCCACCTCCAAAATTAACAGACCTAAGAAACTGACCAGAAATCTAAAACATATCCCTCTGGGTGTTCTTGAGTCTAAACTCCAAGCTCAACTTCTTCTCATTCCCCCCTCACAAAATGCCAATGAGCTCACTGAACACTTTAACAATACTGTCACTGGTATCCTTGACCAACTAGCCCCGCCCAAACTCAAAAACCAAAGAACCACCCCCTCCAACTCTTGGTTTAATACCGAGCTTAATAACGAAAGACGGTCACTCAGACTATCGGAAAGAACCTGGAGACACCATCCCTCTCCAGCCCATCTTGCACTCCTCAGACATGCTAGATCCACGTACAAAAAACACATCTTCAAGGAAAAGGCCTCCTTCTTCCGCACTCAACTTGATCATGCCAAAAACAGACCTAGGGAACTCTTCAAAATCATTCGTAACCAAACTTCCCCCGCACCTCCTAATCTGACCGCCTCCTCAGCCAGATGTGAAGAAATCTCCCACTTCTTCTAAAAAAAAATAGCCAAAATTGATCAATCCTTCTGCTCCACACAGCTCCCCACAAACTCCCAATGCAAACCCGTCCTCACCTCTAATGCCTACCCCACATCCCCTCGACCAACTAACCCTGCTACCTCTCCGGAAACCAACTCTCCTAACTCACAATTAAAGAACAATGCCTCCCTGCTCAACTTCCTCCCCGTGACTGAGCTAGAAGTCCTTAATATAATTGGTAATCTTAAACCGTCCTCCCACACAAAAGACCCCTTACCCTCTAACCTTGTCCCTGCCCTTAAGCACATCATCACCCCATACTGGACCACAATCATCAACACCTCTCTCTCCACTGGCTGTGTCCCCACCTCCCTTCAACTTGGACAAATCTCTCCCATAATCAAAAACCCCAATGCTGACCCCAATGACCTAAACAATCTCCGCCCCATCACTAACCTCCCACTTCTCTCAAAGGTCCTTGAAAAATGTGTCCTACTACAACTACACAAACACATCGAAAACTTCAACCTACTTGATCCCTTTCAATCAGGCTTCAGGAAAGGCTGCAGCACCGAAACGGCGATGCTCAATGTTGTCGATGACATCCACCAATCACTTGATAATGGCGAGACCTGTCTTCTTATCCTCCTTGATCTCTCCGCAGCGTTTGATACAGTCAACCATTCAGCCCTACTCAATGTGCTTAGGACCCGCTTCGGCCTCAATGATACTGCCTACAAATGGTTCGTCTCCTACCTACAACACCGAACTCAGCAAATCAAAATTCAAAACTGTCTCTCTAACCCCACTCCTGTCTCCCTTGGAGTCCCCCAAGGGTCTATTCTCTCTCCCTCCCTCTTTAACCTCTTCATGGAACCCCTCACCCTCATTCTTAAACAAGCAGGCATCAACTACCACCTCTACGCCGATGACACCCAAATCTATTACAAGATTAAAACTCATGCCGACATCTTACACCTGAACAACACCCTCACCAAAATCCAAACCTGGTTCCACTCCAATCATCTCAAACTTAACCCTAATAAAACTGAAATCATTCTCTTCTCCCCTAAAAACAACCCGCTCCCCGTTCAATCATGGATCTCTGACCTTAATGCACTCAACTGCTCATTCACCTTGTCCAACTCCGTCAAATCTCTTGGTATTTCTATCGACAACACCCTAACCCTTAACGTCCACATCAAAAACTCTGCTAAAGGAGCCCTCCTCACTCTACGTCACCTCAAGAAAATCAAACCCTTTATACCCAACGATGATTTTAAACTTGTAGTTCAGTCACTTGTTCTTTCACGTATTGATTATGGTAACGCTATCCTCAACGGAATCCCCAAGGTCCACCTTGCTCCAATCAAAGCTGTGCTCAACCTGGCCGCCAGGCTCATTACAGACTGCAAACGCTTCGATCACATATCCCCGGCTCTCAAATCTCTTAAATGGCTCCCTATTGAAGGCAGATCTGCATACAAAACTGCCTGCATCACTCATAAAGTCCTCCACCAAAACACTCCACAGTACCTTTCCAAGAAACTCCTCATTGCGGGCACCACACGTCCCCTGAGAAGCACTAACTCCCTCCTCCTTATACCACCACTGCATAAAAAGAAAGCCACACAATCACGCTCCTTCTCTGGGAATGCCCCTATCATCTGGAATGCCCTCCCAAAAACCTGCGCTGCAACCCCTCCTATTTCAGCTTCAAAAAGACCTCAAAATCCACCTCCTCAATTATTATTGGGGATCCTAACCTGCGACCTGCACTCGTCCTCCAATCTCACCATGCTATATTAATCCAGTAATATTTGTCCATTCCATGTATAGCTCCTGCCCCTGTTTATCTATTTACTTGATTTGTATATCTCACTTGTTGTTGTCATTATCTTTTATCTACTTATACGCCATGTTTGGCCCAATTATCATTGGAGGTCCTAACCTGTGACCTGCACCTGATCTCCAATCACCATGTTACATTTTGTCCAGTATTATCTGTCCTTCCCCCGAAAATCATATACCTAGTTACTTGAAGTGTATAGCTCGTGCTCCTGTATATTGTATATCTGTTTTTGTATATTTCACACGTTGTTTCTTTATCTTTTTATCTATTCGTATGTCATGTTTGCGTTATATTATCTTCTCATGTAAAGCGCGCTGATACCTCTGGGTCTAGCCAGCGCTATATAAAACTCTCAAAAATAAAATAAAATATGTCCATTCTCTGCCAGATGATTCAACTAAGCCACAGTAATTATCCTACAAGCATCTTCGGTCTCCGAGGCAACCAATAGGTCGTCTATGTTTTGCACAAGAACCGAATTCTGTGGCATTGTCAGACTCGCAAGATTCTTGCCGCTGGGTTTCTGCAGCCCCATTATAGGTGAATTACACGGGCTTCCTCTAATCTCCTTCAGTACGCCTTGTGCAATCATGGATTTAATCACTGATGTTATTCCCGCCACTGTCTCAGGTGTTAACTTATACTGTGGCGTCCTTGGAAAGTCTGCATTTGGTTTGACCTGTATCTTGACAGGTTTGACTCCTTGAATCAAACCTATCTCCTCCCCTGTAAAATCCCACACCACGGGATTCACAGAGTCCCTCAAATCCACTGGTAGCTTGTCATTGGTCAGTACAATGAACATCTCCGCACACAAATTTTGACTTGCCATTTTAAAAACAGCATAGTCGTCACAGGTCTGTAGTTCCACTCCCTTCGGAGTACAATAGATGGTACAATTTAACTTGCACAGGAGATCACGTCCTAATAGACAAACTGGACTCGACTCACACACCACAAATTGGTGTAGGTCCTGAAAAGTTCCTATTCTCACATGTAACTCATTAGTTAGAGGATTAGTCATCTTCTGATTCGTCACTCCTACCACTTGAATTGACTCTCCAGAAAGTGACAAATTTGGAACTACCACTGACCTCACAGTAGATCGAGCTGCACCAGTGTCAATTAAAAACGTGATCGGGTGACCATTGATATCACCCTCCACAAAGGGTCCCCTCTGATCTACTTCTAATACTGCTTCCAAGGTGCAATCCTCCTCCCCCTCTCATAGCTTCCTCTTGATGTATTTGGATCATAGTTGTCGGTCAATTCAATGAAAGGCATTTGCTGGTACACATAGTTTCCTGTAGCAATCCTAGGGGGTTGAGGAACCTGCACCTGAAATTGAAGTTCCAAACCCCCCTCATACATGGGCTTAGGTCTAGTCACCGTGTTCAGTCCATCAGATACCTGTACAGTTTCCTCATTTTGTATTTGATTGGCAGGATTTGAGCAACACTCTCGCTTCCAATGCCCGATTTTGTGACAATAATGACAAGCAGTGTTTCTCCTAGGGTTAAACTCAAAAAGGTTTGGGAGGTACCCTAATACTTGGAAAAGGGATGGGTATAGATACTGAAATAAACACAAAGTTCCCTTCTCCTTCTACTCTGAAAACATGAGGATTCGATCCTCTAATTGGATTGGTTAACTTAGTTATAGTAAGGCCATACACTGAGATATAATAAGACAAATTGAACTATTGAACTATTGTCCTGAAGAAGGTGACGATCCACCTTAGCACCGAAACGCCGCGTTGACAGCAGTTCTTCATGTATTTCTTGCACATATTGTTTACCTTTTATTTAAAAATATGATGAATATATGATTTTAAATGTGTTTTTAACTTTGTTAATATCAATTGTATAGAACATGATCTTTTGAATAAAATATTGATAATACATTCCTTTGAATTCATATGTTTGATTAGAAATTGATTATTCTATGTATGATTTTATATATTTTTGTCTGTAAATTTAGCAACCTGGTAAAATTTGTCTTATTATATCTCAGTGTATGGCCTTACTATAACTAAGTTAACTAATCCAATTAGAGGATCGAATCCTCATGTTTTCAGAGTAGAAGGAGAAGGGAACTTTGTGTTTGTTTCAGTCTCCTAGGGTTAACCCATTCAGTTCCTGTACCTGCATCCATTCCTCGTCCTCTTCCCTGTCCCTGGTAACTTGTCATGTTTTGTCCCATTCCGCGACCACTCCCTTGCAGTCGTACCTCCGTTTCCCTGTACCTGGTTTGGTCTTTCAGCATTCCTGAACTGCACCATCATCAACTTATCCTTCATTTTCTTATGCGTGAACTCTACCTGATCACTACAGTACTTAGCATAAAGCAGAATTTCATCCACCGACTTATTGTGCCAACATATCAGATGTTGCTGAAACATCAAACTTATCTCAGCTCTCAATCCTAACACAAATTTTGAGACAAACTGTCCCATGTCTTTTTGTTTGAGGGCATCAAGGGGCTACTTTGGACTGCAGCCACGTAATTGCCTGTTCATATTTTTTTATTACTTCTGCCGATGGGCCATGAGTTACGGGATCCCTAGTTGGTTCCGAAGTGGGCCACTCAATTGCGATCTTACAAGCCACCCACAAATCCCCTGAGACTACTATATCAAATAGGGTATTCAAATCTATCCACAGAACCTTGGAGATTTTCACAAACTGATCAATTTGTTTGTACCATTCCTCAGGCTTTTCCCTCAGCCGAGGGAAATCATTTGTGAAGGATGCCAAATCACTCCTGCTCCAAGGCACTTGAACGTACCCTCCATTCTGTATTTCCCATAACGGAAAATGTCCTACTCTCTCTGTCCTCCCTCCAGGAGGCAGGGTATCTCCTATTCCTCTCCTCACGGTCTTTTTCTGAGACCACGTCTCTCCCCATCGATCCAGTGCTTTCCATGCCCTCATTCCTATGACTAATTCTCGAATGTGTGCTTTCAACCCTACTACTCTCTTCTCCTCAAATTTTTTGTCTCTGTAATTCAATCTGTGATTTCCCTGTAACATTTTTGTTTTTGTCAAATCTACATCATACTTTCGCACCAGTAAGACCAATGCCTCATGAGCTCTTTTTGCCTTTCAAGTGACGTCTTTAGCCACAAACAGCAATTCATCTGGTTCATATAAATCTATTCTTTCCAATGGTAGATTTCCATCTATCACCTCATCGACCTCTGCCTTCAGTTTCAGTACATCCAACAATCTTGCCTTCATTGCAACTTCAATTCTTCCTTGATTTGTCACATTGCATGGTCCCTCTCTATCACAACTTCGGCTTCTCCAACCTGCTCCCATCACCTCATCTTGTCTGATGGGCCGACCTTCTCTCTCACAACTCTGACTCCTTAATTGACTTTCCAATCCAACATTCGGGGCACTAGGTTTTATTCTAAACGCCTCTTGTCTCATTCCTATTTCGGCTGTACTCCTCATACTTTCCCGTACTGGTGGAACCCACATTCGTATTTCTGATCTAGAATTTGCCAGTGCTCCTGTTCATCTCACTTCTGATCCTGTACTCACCCTTGAAGGGTCTGCCGTTGCTGCCAACAGGGTACTAGTCTCCACAGGCCCCAAGGGCACACTTGTTTCCATAGTAAGACTCTCTCCAGAGATGGTATCTTCACTTCTTCCCATTTGTTGTTGCCTCCCACTATCTCCCATACTCAGATTGTATATTGAGACTACAGGTCCAATGGTAACCCGTACCGTAAGGGCTTCTGGCAACCGTATGTCACAATTAGTTCCTCTCATTTCAGTATTTTCATTTTCTGATCCTAATGAAATTCTTCCTACTACTCTTGAACTTACTCCTGTTGGATCAGTTCCCACTCCTTCTGGGATTCCCTCTACCATTTCTCGCTTTCCCTCTTCAGACTGAGGATTGTAAGGTGGAGGACGCTCTGCCAACAGTCTATCCAACAGACTGTCATCAGTATCACTGTCATCTCCAGTGTTTCCTGTCTTTGCACTAGCTCCCTGTAGGAACAATGGATACAATCTCTCTCCCTCTATGGTATCTACCATCCATCTCTTCAACTGTGCATCCCACCTGGCATCCTGATACGACTTCATGGCTATTCTCATCGTTCCTTGAGAGTTTTCTCTTCGCCTAGCTTGTGCTGCCCGCATCCATGCATCTAATGCCTCAAATTGGGTGGGTCTAGGTGGAGGTTTTAATGAAGACATTACACCTCTCAATTGATACAACACATCCACTCGAAATGACCTATATCATGGGAAAGCCAATTCTCCTTCCTTTTCTGTAATCTTATGCCAGTTTTGAAGCCACACTATTGTATGCAATCCTACATTCGTTGCCATATAGTGTGCCGGGTTATCCTCTGTCGGGGTTTCTTCCCCGACTTGAGTCACTACTCCTGAATCTCCTCTACAGAAATCTCGCAATACCTTAAAACATCTCATTTTGAACTTAATTCGATACAATACACAATTTTATTTTCCAAATTTTTTCGCCGAGAACGCACCAATCCCAGCATGGCGTTACACCAACCAGCCTATCCCAGCGCGGCACACTCTGACGTCACCGTTCCCTCTCCACAGCGGTTCACCCTCCTTTACACTTTCAGCTCGTACATTCGCTCTCACATTCACACAACCAAGTAACTGATTACGCAAAGCTACTAAACCAAGTAACTACCTATCAGGCAGCCACAGCAACTTACAGTTACATAAAACCAAGTAATCGTCTGCCGTCTAAAAGATCGATAGTATACTCTCACCCAAGAACATTCACACCCAGTGACCCACGACCTGCGTCAGTCACTTGAATCGCTGTAGTCCACCTCTGGCTTGAGTTTTTCCACACGCAACTCTCTAAAATCATTCACACAAAAATCCCTACCCCAAGTGAGCCATCGAAAGTGCTCCATGACACCTACATTAATGATCAGACGATTACAGCTACAAAACTATCCTGGGATCTTGGACTTCTCTTGAGTCCGTTTACCAAAACCTCCTGATCCGCATGTGTTCAGACCAGTAAACCCATAACCTCACTTTCACTCGACTATCATTCCAACTCCCCAAGACATCACACAATCAACTCACCGCAATCTAACACACACATACTATTCATACTCACGCTAAAGCTGTTTACGCCGCACCATCAGCTTCCGCCGATCTCCGTCAATGCCCGCCGTCCTCTGCTCCCTAGCATGGGTTTTCTTTTGGGCTCTGTAAGTCTTATTCTGTTCTAAATTTTCTAAAATCTCCCCTCACTTCTAGAGGCAACCATCCTCATTCGCTACCAATTGATAAGGCTGAATTTTGCACCCTAATTTAACTTACGTATCTCCGGCCGATGATCATTTATTGCCTGCTAAAAAGTGTGGAGGGAAGAATACACTTTATCAATTATAAAATTTCCCTCCCATCCGTGTCCAATAACAATGAACTCCGAATTTAGCTTTTGTAGATTTATTACAAAGCCAGAAACAACAAAATATAGACACACCTCAAAATCAAGGTATAGAGATACATGAAAACTAATAAAAAGCCCAATCTACGAATATAGTTCATACGACAAAATAGGCATAAAATGATGAATTCCAATATGAGAACACATCAGAGTATAGATGCTGCATCCAAATCTCTTTTCATTTGTATTTCGGAATTTAGAATAATCTGTCCCTACTCTGCATCTAAAGTGGCATCCCTTTTCTTCCCTTCCTAGTAAATTCCCCAAAAGGTGTCAGCACCTGTTGACTTCCAAAGAAGTACACTCACGTCAAATGGGTCAGGTAGCTTAGAGCTACAGAGCTCGTTCTAAGATGCTCTCCTCTCTTAGTCAAAAGCAGAAGAAGTCCTCCAGATTTGTCCCTGTACCTAATTCAAAAAGGCAAAGTTACACCCCTGACGAGTCACATGGTACATTGTTCAGTGAACACCTTCTTCAGTAACTTTCCACAAACTCAATTAAATTTACACCACAGTCCGCCGACCTTGGCTCCCAAGTTCTCCAGGCACAGAAGGTGTCCTCCCTTTCTCTTGTCCCAGTACTTCAAAGACATTCCTTTCCAGCCATGTATCTTCTTAAATATGAATGAACGAGGTCAAATTCCTGCACCTGCAGTAGGGGTGAAAGGAAAACATTCTAGACACATAAATTTTAATTAGCTCCTGACCTTAAGAGCAAACGAGGAGAAATGAAACCTTGAAGGAACGAAAGTCAGGCCTACGATTCTGGCTAACTTAAAACACTCTTTAATATGCATTCGCTACACAGGCCTTTTTTTATGAATCTTATAACAGTGAATACATCTGGTTACTTTTAATCAACATATACGTGTACAATTACATGATTTCTCTAAATAGACACGAAATATTAATCAGTTCTGTAAAACACGTCATGATTTTTCTTCACAGATTTTCAAACAATGATATATAAACTTCATTTTAATATGCACGAATTTCAACCACACATTGAATATATACGAGTGCAATTCGTTCATGAGTATAATGCACCCCTTACAAATTTTAAAGCGCCGTGCACTCTATCATGGTCATTGCTGAGTGTTGGTATTTGTGCATGGAGGGGAATGTGCTGCTTTCCCCGTAATCTATGGTGACATTTGCACCATTCTAAACTACACCCACTTTACCTGGCACAATGTCTCTTGGTTACCTGCTTCTCCGATTTGTGCCATGTTGGCGGTGTTTTGCACACATGCATCTATCTCTGACATGCTCCATGCACATATCTGATGTGCTGCATGCCTTTCGCTTGGTAGATGTTTTCTATATAAGGACTGGTCAAAGGTCACAACTTTCACAATGTTTCAAGTATTCTGTTTGTTATTTGACTCTGTGTAAAACTGTTTAAGATATATATGTTTCCAAACACCCTTTATCCGTATCAGGCAAAAGTTTGATTTTGTAACAAGTAATTAAATAAATTGTCATTTACTTTTTATTGTCAGGATATTTGCAATTTTCGTCAACCTCCTGTTCTATACCTCATTTTTGGGTCTGCCTTTGAACTTCCTTAATGTTAATTCAAAAACACGCCTGTGGTAGCAGAAGTCACATGCAACTTTTGTCCTCCGGTGAAATTACAAGACTTTACCTCCTTGCCGCACCCTTAGCACACTAACAACCTCTTATTTATTGCAGATGGGATAAAAAACAGCCAGGGAGTAGAAACGACAGACCATGAATGGCACTCATATAGGGTTGTCTACCCTCTGTTCCTGTCATTGTCTTCCTGACCTCTGATACCAAACCTAGAAAGAGCAGTGGCAGTGATCCCAAAGGTCATGCAGAGGTACTGGCTGCTGTCTCTGATAGCCTCTAGTTGTCTACTGTATGCCCTTGCCCCACACAGCTCTTTATAGTATAGTCACGGTGGAATGAACAGTGGGATCCACTGGCGGAGTGATATGTAGTGAAATGGTACACTAAAAGTGCGGGTATGCCATAGGACACATATCTGCTTAAAGATCAGAGACAGAAAAAGTGTAAATTTAATTAAATCCTTAACTAACAATCGCTATGTTAAAATAAGCTGACTGAACTAAAGAACTTTTACTTTACCAAAAGTTCTTTGTTCATATTTTTAAGGCACTTTTTTGAAGATTTGGTACTGTAACACAACAGGAGGCCTTCAGATAAATGAAGATCATGTGGAAATTATAACAGTGTTACTGTTTATCCTCAGCTGTACAAGAACTGAAATCATAAATTACTGCAAAATATCAAACATGGCGATTTCAATTGCAAATACAGGATCAATTTATTGAATGTGCAATGGTTAACTTGAGGCACTGGTTTGTAACTAATAATTATTTTGGATTCCTTTCATAATACAAGTCCTGAGTAAGTTGTCAAATGTCACTTTTTATCCTTTTCAAAATATAGCACATTGGTGAATAATGGAATTTTTAATACAAATATTTCCTGTTATGCTCATTATTTAAGTACATTTTAAAATAATCCAAGTAATGAAAATAAAAGTGATGTTTTTACTGTCTGGACAATGGCAGAGAGGAGCTTCTTCTAGAAATGGCTGATGCATAAAATTAGTTTTTTATCTATTTTAGACACAAAGACGATTTTGACCACTGCCAGAATCGAAGAGAATGTGGTAAGTGTCATACCCCAGGCCCAGCTCTCCCGTGCTGCTGCCCCACTCTTCTTCCTCCCCATTTTCCTGAGTGCTTTCTCCTGCTTTTCCCTCATTATTTACTGCTTTCTCCTTCTTTTCACCCATTTCCTAAGTTATTTCTCCTGCATTTCCGTCGCTTTTCACTGCTTCATCTTCCCTCCCCCTGATTTTTGTGTGATTTTTCCAGCTTTTCCCTACTTTTTCCGTTTTTCCTTGTTTTTTCTCCTCATTTGCAGCTTCTGCCTGCCGCCTGTATTCCCACCTCCTGCCTCCCCCCCACTGCTTTCCAGTGACCCTCTCACCTCCCAGGACCTACTTAATAGAGGCTACAGTGCAACCCCATTGAGCAGGCTCAAGGCCCAGCTGTCCCATGCAGCTGCACCGCTCTGCTTCCTCCCTCTTTTTCTCAGTGCTTTCTCCGGCTTTTCCGTCATTTTTATTGCGTTCTACTTCCTTCCTCCCCATTTTTCTGAGTGCTTTTCGTGCTTTTGCTTTGTTTTTTACAGCTTCTCCTTCTTCTCCCCTATTTGTTTTTATTTGACAGACTTATGATGCGCGCAGCTACCCAGAGGTGTTTCCCGGCAGTTTTTCTGAGTGCTTTCTCCTGTTTTTGTCTAGTCTTTCACTGCATTCTCCGTCTTTTCTCTTTGCTTTTCTGAGTGCTTTATCCTGCCTTTCTCGTATTTACTACTGCTTCTCCTTCCTTTCTCCCTTTTTTTGAGTGATGTTTCCTGCTTTTGCCTTGTCTTTCACTGCTTTCCCATGTTTTTTCCCTCATTTGCCGCTTCCACCTGCCACCCATTTTTGCACCTCTTGCCTCCCGGTTAGCCCCGCCAACCGCCTCCCAGCGCCTCCCTCCCCTCCCAGGACTTACTTAATGGAGGCCGCAGCACGACCCCATTGAGCAGGCCCCGGGCCCAGTCCAGCTCTCCCGTGCTGCTGCACCGCTCTGCGTCCTCCCCGTTTTTCTGAGTTCTTTCTCCTGTTATTCCCACATTTTTACTGCTTTTTCCTTCCTTTCGTCCCATTTTTCTAAGTGCTTTCTCCTGCTGTTCCCTTGTTTTTTTTTACAGTTTTCTCCTTCATTTCGCATTTTTTGCTAAGTGCTTTCTCCTGCTTTTCCCTCATTTCTTACTTCTATCGCCAGTCCTTTCCTCCTGTTTTTCTGAGTGCTTTTCCTGCTTTTCTTTCCTCTCCACCTCTTTCTGCGCCTTCTCCTGCTTTTGCCTCATTTTACTGATTTCTCCTTCCTCTCCCCTGTTTTTCTGAGAGCTTTCTCCTGGTTTTTGCTTGTTTTTTAGGTCTCCCCTAGGCAGCGCTTGCGCTGTCTCGTTGAGACATGCAGTAAATACTATAGGGTGGAAGCTTCGTTTAAGCTCCCGCCCACTCTCCGCCCATCTTTTGTATTGGCTTAGGTCCTAAATGCAGCCTTCCCATTGGTTTTTAGGCTTGTTAGTCCCTCCTACTGACGGCCATGTTGTCAATTGTGTCCTTCCATGGCTATCGGCCCCTTTACTGTAAACAGTATTTTGTTCTCGTGCCTCCCCCCGTCCCCTCTCGCAGTCCATGACTTCTTGGGACACCACCCCCCCTCCCGTTTCTGCCTTTTTGCCCGCCTGTACTCCCTTTTAAAATGCAATAGGACTCGCGTAAATGCGAGTTTTAATGCATTACCAATGCTTCATTTTAAAGTAGTGCGCCCGCATTTGGGCTCATGGAGCCGCGGGAGCCCACCCCGCATTTACAAGTATTTAGAAGCGGGAGCCCACTCCGCTTTTGCGAGCATTCAGAAGCGGGAGCCCACCCCGCATTTCTGAAGAGCTACCGAGATCGGCCAGAACCGCCGCCTCGAGAAATACGGAAGTCAGGCAAGGCTGCCTGACGTTGAGCGGAGCTTACGGCCCAGCAAAGGAAGTTCCCATGTGCCGGCAAGTGGGGTAGGAGCCCCGCGGGCTCACCGGACCCTCAGGAAAAGGAGACTGATCAGTCAGTAATAAGATTGAAATTAGAGGTAAGCTAGTGAAATGTATTCAACACTCTGCACAGCATGCCAATCCTTTACTTTACCTTATTAAACTCTGCGAATTAACCATCGGTCACTCTCCCTCAACTGTCCCGAGAACAGATTTGAATATCGTCAAAATTCTGGGAGCAGCTCGCTCTACTGGGACGATTTTTGGTCAGCGCAACAGCGTTCTAATCGAGAACTAAAAGTAGAGGGTCCATAAGTTAGTGATAAACTGAACATTTGGATTATTTCGTGGTAAATGAAAAATGAAGATCCAAATAAGCGTAGTCATTAACTAGCGCATTGTTCTGCACTGCACCGCACTGCTGTGAGCCTTTTACAATAAGGTGATGATTTTAAGAAATTTCTGATTTATTCACGTTTACGAAGGTTTTATGAACTTACTGATTTATTAACCTACTACTAGTTTGAACGTATTACGAACTTGATCTGAGTGCTAAGCATATTTGTCAAGTGGCTCCACATGATGTATGGCGCCGACTGCGTTGGTTGTGTGTAAGGTTTTTAGCAGTTTGATGGCTAACAACATTGTAAGGCTACCAGGGAAATTTTAAGAGGGTCAGCCTCAATGATGAGTACCCCAGTCATCTCGCCCTCCCATCACCACTTAGCCCTTCCTACAGAAGAAATGAAACAAACACAAACAAGAAACAATCTCCGGTTCTCCATGACATTAATCTCATTCAATTATGTAAGAACAAATTCACACAACAGTTTTTTGCTTTAATGCACCGTTGGCACGCTTGATTCGAGCACGGCTGTGGATAAGCGCTTAGATGCAAAATATCACGTAATTTCATTCCACAATACATGTTGCTTATACTTTTAATATATATGCTACATACATCGTGCTTAGCTTCTTTATAATACATTCATATTATTTTTTGTAAAACTGACATTCTGCAAAAATGCTGTAGTAGACTATTTTATAAAATCGAGTTCCTGGCATTAGCTTGTAGCTCTGTAAGTGATTCTGGTTCGTGGGCATTACAGCCAGTTCCCGTTAGTGCGCTGCGCTCTGGGTTCAAGGCGCTGTGGTTGGCTCGTGCATTCGCTGGACACAGTCTCTGTTGACGAAGCAGCAGCTTGGGAGCGACTGTGTTTCTTAATTTGCAGTGATTTCGAGGTCTATGTCTGTGCATCCCGCCAGCCTCTTTGCCGAGGAACTAGATAGCGATGAGACAGCGACCCACCACATTAGGAAATATTTGTATGTTCTTATCCTTCTACCGAGAGAGTGTTCCGGACCAACTGTTGTTTACTTTTTAATACATTATGGCTCCTCGTTTGTGTGATCTGCCTGATACTATCACATTGTTGTTCATAATATTCGATACAGAAGCTCTAGTGAGGTTGGAGACCAGCACCCAGGCTAATATGCTGCATTCCTAAATACATATAAGGTCCCAAAGGCGAGACCGATGCATTGAAATGCTTGTTTTTACTGCTTTCTCTTTCCTCTCTCCCATTTTCCTGAGTTCTTTCTCCTGCTTTTCCCTCGTTTTCCAATTAATCAACCAAGATTTGTAGAGCCCGGCTGATTCACCCGTGAGGGTCTTGAGGTGCTGTGAGAATCATGCTGCCTGTTCTCTTATTGGTTGAACATTCATGTCTTGAGTTCCTTCCTGAACTGCTGGAGCGATTGTGAGGCTCTGTGGTGCAGGGGAAGCTTGCTTCAAGCCTTAACCATCACAACTTCTGCTTGGTTTTTTTCTCCTCAATTTGCAACTCCCGGCGTCGGACTGTTTTCCCGCCTAGCCTCGCCGACCGCGTCCCAGTGCCCCTCCATTCTCCCAGGACCGTAGGCCATCCCATTGAGCAGGCCCAGCTCTCCCGTGCTGCTTCACTTCTCTTCTTCCTCCCCATTTTTCTGATTGCTTTCTCCTGCCTTTCCCTCTTTTTTTATTTTACTCCTTCCTTTCTCCCATATTTTTGAGTACTTTCTTCTGCCTAGCCTTGTCTTCTACTGCTTTCTCTTTCCTTTCCCTCTTTTTTCTGAGTGCTTTCTCCTGCTTTTCCCTCATTTTTTGCTGCTTCTCCTTCCTTCTCCTCACCCGTTTTGTGAGTGCTTTTTTTGCTATTCTCTCGTTTTTCACTGGTTTCTTAACCTCTCCTATTACCTCCCAGCACCCCTTCCTCCTCCCAGAATCTACTTAATTGAGACCGCAGCGGGAGTTCGTTCCGCTCGCGGAATTTGCGGAATTTTGGTAATTTCGCGTTCCACGGAGAACGCGGAATTGCCAAAAATTCCGCCATCCGTGGCTTTGCGGAATTTTTTCCTTGTTCGCGCTTTCAAAATGCGTGTTCACAAGATATTTCTCCCCAAGCACGCAAACAGCGTTCACGAACAGGAAAAAAGCATCGCGAACGGGCATCGTGGAACTTTTGCGTGCTTGCGGAGATTTTTTACCGTTTCGCGGAGCTTTGCGTAGCGCGACTACGCAAATTCCACCCACCCCTAGCGGGACCCCATTGAGCAGGTCCAGTGCTCCCCTGCACCGCTCTGCTTCCTCCCTGTTTTCCTGATTGCATTCTCCTTCTTTTCCCTCGTTCTTTACTGCTTTCTCCTTCCTTTACCCCAGTTTTTGAGTGCTTTCTCCTGCTTCCTCCACGTTTTTCTGGGTGCTTTCTCCTGCTTTCTCCTCGTTTTTTACTGCTTTCTCCTTCCTTTCCCCCCATTTTCTGAGTGCTTTCTCCTGCTTTTGCCTTGTTTTTCACTGCTTTTTCTTTCCTTTCCCCCTGTTTTTCTTAGTGATTTCTCCTGCTTTTTCCTAATATTTTACTGCTTTCTCTCCCTTGTTTTTCTGAAAGCTTTCTTCTGCTTTCGCCTTGTTTATTACTGCTTTCTCCATCCTTTCCACCCATTTTTAGGGGTGCTTTCTCCTGCATTTGCCTCATTCTTCACTGCTTTTTCCGTGAAGCAGCTAGCAACTCCGTCGCCTTGAGACCCTCACACAGTATGTGCCACTCTTTATAAATCCTGATCGATTGATTGATTGCTTGATTGATACACAATTTTAAACATTTATGATCCTAAAAAGGTTCCTACCTCTCCTATCTGTTGAAGCGAAGAAAATGGAAGATCAAGCACTAATAACTTCCAGGCTTCACTATGGCAACATATTTTACCTGGGTCTTCCAGATTACCTTCTCGATAGACTTCAAGTGGTGAAGAATGCGGCAACACGAATTCTTCTCAACCTTTCTCTACGAACTTAAATGACCCCGGATTTGAAAAGACTTCACTGGCTTCCGATTAAAAAGAGGATACTTTTTAAAACCCTGGTCCTGGTTCATAAAACCTTATATGACAAAGAAGCAGTGTACTTGAGGAGAAGGATTTGTGCTTCTGC
Source organism: Calotriton arnoldi (assembly GCA_963921515.1). Taxonomy (NCBI): domain Eukaryota; kingdom Metazoa; phylum Chordata; class Amphibia; order Caudata; family Salamandridae; genus Calotriton; species Calotriton arnoldi. The sequence goes on along the minus strand of CAWUFW010005889.1, from coordinate 751,262 downwards.
CCCACCCAGGGATTTATGGTCCACCCATGGCTATTTGGCCAGAATTCCCAAAATCCGGTGGACCAGGACTGGATGCAGATCCTTTTCAGGGCCGGACTGGGAACACAAATAAGCCCTGGCAATTCTGCTGGACTGTTCCAGGGTTCCGGGGGTGAGGCTGGTTGGGTGTTGGCGGGGGTTTGGGGGTGCTAGAGCAGAGCAGCACTGATATCGCTTTAGCACTGCTGCCGCTTTTGTTACGAAGGCCTCCAGTAAAAAAACGGCATCAACCACTCGAACACCAGGCCCCACCCTTTACGGCCCAGTGCCTGCTACGGCCACTTCCGCCCTGATCCTTCTCTTATCTTGCATCGATGGCCTGAAATAAGCTTCCCTTTGAATTTCTTGCCACACCAGAGATGTCCATCTTTAAGCAGAAATTAAAAACAGGGCTCTTCAAACAAGCATGATTTGACGTTTAGCACTACCGCAAGCAGCCTACATTTAGTGCCGAGACACTCCTTGGAGTATGGGTGTGCTTTATAAATCTCAATCATCATCATCATCATGCCTAATCATTTGAAGGAAATGAGTCCTACAATCCCAAACTCTGATGTTATAGTTTAAGGAAAATTAAGGTTCTTTACAAAATATGCATCTATTCTGTGTTTATTTTTCCCATTGTGAGCTAACTGTATCTACTAGAAAAAATGTGTCCACAAACACTTTTTTAAACTCAAGTTCAAAAGCCCCTCGCTCCTGCAAATGAATACCTTGGACCAATGGTTGATTGCAGAAGACAGAGAATGCCATTAACCTATAGATTCTTCCCTGTTTTGGGGGCAGAGTCTGCTCAAACAAAAGGTAGAGGATTCTTTTTTCCAAGAATCACACTTTAGTAGCGTGTGATTTCAGACATTTATCTTGTCATCACAGACCTATCTGCAACTTATATTTGGACATTAATAGTTCTGTATCTCAAATTTGTGGTGTAAGCCAAAGCTATCTAATGCAGACTCAAGGGGTCCACACTCATGTCAGATTTTGAGCATACAACTTTAATTTTTTTTTTACATGCCTTCAATCTGATGCAAACTCAGTTACATAGCCAGCTCGTATCTAGATAATCAGGCATGGATCTGCTACACCGAGACATTGAATACCATTGGTCTGGGCTATTTCCTAGTTTACTTCTGTGCAGTGTGGAAGGCACACCTAAGGCAAGCCAGTCTGCGCCAGTCTGCGCCAGTCTGTGCCAGTCTGTGCCAGTCTGTGCCAGTCTGTGCCCGTCTGCGCCCGTCCGCGCCCGTCCGCGCCCGAATGGGACCAGGGGCCAGGGATGCTGCCTCTGATAACCAAGGTAGGCTCACTTATTCTGCTATACAATGATGCGCTCTGCGACCACTCCCGGACACAGCTTGTCCCTATTGTTTAAACTCAGATCAAGTGGCAACAATTCAAAGTGCCCAAACTGTGATTTTAAGACCAGGCTCCCACACCGTGAAGTAGTCACAACTCCGCTAGCTTAACTTGTTCATACTGAGGACAATTGTACCCAGTTTACTAGCAGTTTTGAGTTTTTGAACCTTAATTGCCTGTCGTTAGTAAAGCACAATTGGGAGCTTTTTGATTTTCTCATTGACCACAAGCCAGACCTGATTTTTAGGTCGAGCCTCGAGTAGCGCGCAAGCGCTGCTTAGAGGCGAAGACTTTTAGTAAGCGAGTTTGAAAAGCTGTCCCAAAAACGCTCGTGCGTCGTGGCTGGCCTTTTGGCATGGGTACGCGCGGCAAACATGTGTTTCCAATTATCGTGCCCAGACGCGGGCGCGATAATTGGAAACACATGTCTGCCGCGCGTACCCATCCAAAGGCCAGCCACGACGCACGAGCGTTTGGTCAGCTCTGCAGGCTGCCTCGCTCGTTAGTCCATGATATGGGAAAGCTTGTGATTTTCGCTACTACAATGCCGTCAGCGTGTTTTATACCGTCGCTTCTTTAGTGAACATGTTTAGCAAGATGGAGGCAATAAAGTAAGTCTACAGCCTTGTAAAATGCGGGAAGGGCGACACCTAGTGTCCAGAGAACACTTTAGCCAATCCTACTTCGGTGCAGAAATTGGGAGCGCGTGCTGTGTGTTGATCTACCTTTTGGATGTAGCTGTTGCTGTTCCCATTTTTAAACACTACACTTGCTTCATATTTATTAAAGTGTCCCTGCTAACAACATGGTTCTACACTGGAATAGTAATGTTTGTTTTAACTAATGCTTAACCCGCCGGTAGCTGTGCCTGTTTCAGAGAGCTCAAGTGCTGGGGGATGTAATGGGCTAGGAGTGGGTTGAGAGTCTTGTTTACACTCGTTGTCTGCCCGCTAGCTAGTCCCTCAGCTGCAAGTAAGCTGAGGGTCTGAGGTTGGACAAGGGGGAAATCCTGTGATGTGAATGTGGGTGTCAAAATATGTGACAATGCCTTGACAATGTAAAGCGCTCTGATACCCTCGGGTTTAGCCAGCGCTATAGAAAACTCTTTAAATAAATAAATAAATATCCTTTTCTACGCCGCCCTTGTTTCTATCTCTCCTCTTCATGCTGTTTTGCATCTCCTCTCTGTCTCCTTTCCAGAGGCATTCCCCAGCTTTGCTAATAGTGTAGAAAGCAAACAAATACAAATAATTTGCTCTATGGGCGTGTTTTGGACCCTCTGCGCAGACACACACTCGTCCACTTATGTCAAATGTTGGTGGGCAGTGCACTACAGAAAGTCTCAGCAGGGTGACGTGAGTGACCCTCCTCGCGCATGGAGACACTGTGAGACTGCGCCCCTTCGGAACCCAGTCTGCAACTCAATAAGTGCTGCTGCGGTCAGTGCAGGTAGCACTGGTAGATGCCATCACTGTCCTACCTATATCAGGTCATTCCTTCTCACTTTATTAGGTCTCGCCTATGTGACTGATTGCCTTATTCAGATAATTAATAGATAAGCATCTGCTTCCCTGCTCAGTCCTCCCTCATACAGCTTTAAGCCATCTACAAGGAATTAGTACTTGGTGGCTAATGTCTACAGGTAAAGTGGACTTCTGTTTGTATATGTGCTTTAACTCACACCCATTTTCGAAGTGTTTTATAAGATCTTGCTAGTTTGTGGACATTTACACATTTAAGCCAAATGTGGCCCCCATTTCCAGTGGAGTAGTTGCATTCAGTGAGATCGTGCCACTATGTAGTCCCAAATTCTCATCTTATTTTAACATAGCTTAAACACATTAGCAGAGCCAATAGCTCTGGCTAAACATTTATAAGGTCCCAAAGGCTAGACCAATTGCATTGCAAATGCTTGTGTTTCAAAAGGAGTCGATGAAGAATGTTTCATTTGAAGCACGGTGGACTGGCTTTGGTGTGAAAGTCACCCACTCAGTAATGTATATTGGGCCTATCTGCATATAGTCCTCGGAAACGTTTTTTCTGCCACATTGCAATAGAGGTTCAACACATCACATCTTTAAACTAGTTCCTTTTAAGATGTAAAGTGCATATATAGCATTTACTTTGCTGGTCTCTTTAAAATAGTATTTTCTGCCTGCTCCAGCCCTTCATCATCACATTACAACTGCAGTCCATTTACGGCCACCCCTTCCTGTCTCTTGTGCCTTTTGAAGCGATATGTGCTTTTTTAGGTCGAGCCTAGAGCAGCGCATGCGCTGCTTGCGAGATATTTAGTAAGGGGGTTTGGAAAGCTGACCAGACGCTCGTGCGTCATGGCCTTTTTCCTGCGGTTACGCGCGCAGGGCCGACATCTGTTCCCCATTATCGTGCCCAGACGCGGGCACGATAATTGGAAACACATGCCTGCCGTGCGTGTAATCGCAGGCAAAAGGCCATGACGCACGAGCGTCTGGTCAGCTCTGCAGGCTGCCGCGCTCGCTCGCCCCGATCCTCTCTTGAAAGCTTTGTTTTAGTTGCTTTCACTTTTGCAGCCGCATTCTTACAGCGCACACGCAGGGGCCATCTGGGTTTAATTAACGTGCGGGCGCTTGTTACTCCAATGGATGCTCATGTGACATGGGTTTTTTGTCTTTTGAAAAGCTTGAACGCACAAGGGTGTGCGTCTTAGGTTCTCAACGCACCGCTTGGGTTCTGATGGCATTTGGCTTCTGGCCTCATGTCACTCAGCATTTCCTGCCTGTGCCAGGTACAAAAAATGTGGCATGTGCACGCACAAGTGGCAGGCAGAGTCCTCGGGAAGGTGTGAGTTATATGTGGGAGCTCACTCTTTACATACCTCAGAAGCTGAGAAGGCACTTCCTTAAGAGCAGACGTCCTCGACGTACCCAACACGTTTCGTTTACTCCTTCGTCTGGGGCATGGTGTACCTCTTCACCAGCAGTGTGTACTCAGATAATACTTTGCACTCACTTATGCATACATGGCTTCCGAGGGTGGAATTCGGACTGCAGCCGCAAGCGTCAACTTCGTACCCGAGTCGTCCACTTTTATTCCTTTTCCTGACATATTTTCCTACTTCGTGCTCAGCATTCGCTCCGTACTTGTTTGTGTACACGTCCGGTTCTTCGTGTAGTCCTAATACTGCTCCCCAGCTTGTTCTATAGTCGGCTACTGTAGTCCGAAGGAGGAAGAGAGATGGCAGCAGTGATCCGCCATGCATGGTTTAGTCAAGGACAGGGGCTAGAATGACCCCGCCCCCACCTCATCCTTCCGGTCTCTTCCTCGCTTCCATTTTTGACACTTCCTCACTGCTCCCTTTAAACAAGCATTTGCAATGCAATAGGTCTCGCATTTATGCGCGTTTGAGCTATTGACATTGCAAATGACAATGCCTTTTATTTATGTTTTAAAAACGAAAACAAAAATAAAAGGCATTGTCATTTGCAATGTCAATAGCTCAAACTCGCTTAAATGCGAGACCTATCGCATTGCAAATGCTTGTTTTGACTGAGACGGGGCTTAATTCTGCCTCAGGGCCTGATGTGAATATAGCTCTGCCCCCTTTGTAGCGGTCCAGAGATTGGATCCGGAAAATAAAACAAGTGACAGGATAGCTGTTGTTATTAAAACACAATATGGGTGCAATATTCGATAAATTAGCAATTCCTGACTCTGAAGCATTGATTTTTTTCCTTATCAATAACCAGTAAGTTCACTTTATCGGGAGCCCTCATGTACCGACCTCCTGGCAATGTAGCCAACTGGAGTTTGAGTATCGCTGATGCCCTTGCACCATGAATTCTGAAATTCACAAATGTTATTATTCTGGCCGATTTTAACATTCATTTTCATGGTGGGGAATGCAAAACAGCCATATCTATGATAGAGGATCTCAAGGCTCTTGACATGCAGTTGGGAGGAACTGGGCGAAACTGGATATCTGGGAGCTTAATTCACTACTCGAGGCTGCAGTGCCCCACACTAAGCAATGTAGTGGAAGCTAATGCTGATAGTATCGCTATGTGGATTAGATCCGCAGTAGATGTCTTGGTTCCCACTACATGTAGGAAACAACACAGAATTCTTTCCCCGGCCCCATGGTATAATGATCAATTGGAAAAACGGTGAAAAGGCCAGGAAAGAACATGGCGCAAAACATATAATCAGGATGATTAACATACTTACATGTTGGCCTTAACCGCTTCTGTGCCAATGGTTCCATCATCAGCTGTGGGGCGCTTTTGCAGATGACGGAACCGTTCAGTCATCGGCACATGAGCAGGAAATCCCTCTGCTGTTTACAGCAAAGGGATCTCCTTTTGGTAAAAACCCTCGGGATCTAGGAAGAAGTTTTCCCAGCTCCTGAGGCTGTTTTTGGTTTTCAGTGAAAAGACGATCAGCACGCACGGCGTGCTGACGTCATTTCAATGAAAACAAAAGTGAAATGAGCCAATTGGCTCAATTGACTTTCACTGCCTAGGTGCTCGTGAGGTAATCATTCCTGTATAATCGCACCTTTGAGGGGCATTCTCATCTACACAGGGCGAAAACCCATCTTCTACCCTCCGGGGTGCCTCAGGTCTCTACCCTGAGTCCTCTGCTGTTCAATTTCTATGTTAGGCTGCTTGCTGACATTGTGGAGTTCCATGGGCTGACTTTTTTTTTATATGCCAATGATACGCACATTTTGGTGTCATTATCTACTAAGGACAACCTAAAAGCAGAAGCTCTTAGTACGTGTTTGGCTCAAATTTTTACAAGGATGAACATCAACTTGTTGAAACTTAATAGGGACAAACCAGAGGTCCTAGTAGTAGGTAGCCATCCACATCTCTGGGGTCCCCATCTCTGGCTGACTTCTCTGGGCTCCACCCCCTCTCCGGTGCAAGTGGTCACAAGTGTGGGAGTATAGATAGATGATAAACTATCTATGAGTTCCCAGATTAATAAAGCAGCAGCCACATGCTTTGGTATCCTTAAGAAGCTGAAGAAGATTTTGGCATATCTACTGGCTTTGGCCCAACAAACGGTAGTCCAGACCTTAGTGATATGCAGAATGGACTACGGAAGCATTCTGTATCTGGGTGTGGCTAAATGTCTGCTCAAATGGCTTCAGGTTGCTCAAACTATGGCAGCCCATATGCTTCTTCCTCCACCTAGGCATACTACTACAGCTAGCTTGCTTTGTATATTTCACTGGCTGCCTATAGAGCAGCGGGTCCAATTTATGACACTATGCTATATGCATAAGTGCCTGGCTAACACAGGACCTTTGTATCTAAGATCCTTGGTGTCAAAATGCGCTCCTAATCGTGCCCTGCGTTCAAGCCATCTAGGCCTGGCCATGATTTCCAGGATCAGGAACTCCTGCCACGGAGGTCGGTCTTTCGCACACCTTAGCCCTAAATTGTGGAATGGTCTGCCACTTCGACTGAGAGCTTGTGATTCGCTTGTAGGGTTTCGGAAGAAATTGAAGATGTGGCTGTTTCCATCTGCATAGTATAATGTTGGGCACAACTTCAAGACCTGACCGTGTTCATCCATATAATACAGTTTATTAGATTAAGCTCTGTTGTTTGTTGAGAAGGCCAGTGCTGGGACACCTGACAAGATAGCCATACACTTTACAAGTTACTCTAACTTAACATAACATAACACCACCATAACATGTGGAGGAACATCCTCATTAAAGAGGAATGTCTGAGCCATTTTATTAGGTAGCACTTGATCCTACAAGATCCCTAACAGAAGGTGACAGTCAGAATTGTATTCCAGAGCCTTTCTCTAAAGGTTTAGTCTTTTTTCTCTTTTTACCCTCTGCCATATTGGGAGCATACCAGGCTGCAGCAAAGCTTGGTCAATGCTCCAGCCTTTATTCAGGGATCCTCCTTTAAATGAGATGCTGCACATTTCTTGATGTTTATTCTGAAAGGTTTATGCTAGTGGGATGTCTGCATTTTATTTTACCCTTACTTTTATTGGGGCTCTGTTGATATTAGGTACTTGCAGTTTATTTTAGTTTTAATTTTTGGGGGGCCATCTTTCTGCTGTCGAGTTGGGTGGTCAAGGTGTTATTCCTGAACCTTCCTTCAAAGTGGTAGTCTGTTCTCTCTTACCACCCTTCACCATACTGGGAGTATATCAGGCTACAGGGAAGCTTGGTCAGCACTCTAGGCTATGTTCGTGGATCCTCATTTAAATGGGGACACACCTGTGGTGTACCAGGGGCAAACCTATTAGTGCCCGTCCAGCCCTGGTACAAGCTAGACACGCTGCCAGTTTGGGTAATCATGGAGCTGTGACTCCCTTTTGCCTTGGTGCCATGCTCCTCTTAGCACTGTGAAATCTTCAGAGATCTTGAAGATATATTGTGATTGCTCTAAGTTCATGCCTCCTGATGCTGCACCTGCTTTGCAGAAGTCGGGAATCAGTCCACAACAAAGACTTCAGTTCCTTGTGTTATTAATCTCATCATTATCACTTTACTCACCATCCTTAGAAGTAGCAAGTGTAAAATGACTGGTAGCACCTTTACTTTTGCAAGAGTCTTTGAATGATGCACAATATTAGTCTAATAGCAATATATGTGGCAACCACAATTAGAATGTTACTAATAATAGATTTGAATATTTTAATATCTCACGGGACAAAAACCTCTCCCAACCAAGTCCAAATGCCATTGGGACTTAGATCAGGGTCGCATTGAACCTCATGACATTTCTTTACACTCTCCTCAATGTTATCTATCTGCTTGTGTATGCTAACTAACCCTGGGCATTTTGGAAGATGAGTGCAACATTCAGCCCCTACAATTGTACAGACCTCCTTTGTTGCTGCTAAGGAATAATGTAAAACCATTATCATTAGGATCAGTTTTCTGTCAAGTTTGATATTTCTTCTAAAATTTCTGGATTTCTTCTCATGCCCTTTAAAGAAACAGTTGTTCCATAAATAGAATTTGAACCTAGAAGTAGCTGAAACATCCTGCCTATCCCTTTTTTATGATTTATAAAAGTTTCTCAGAGCCGGAACAATGTACCTGGGATACCATGTTCTTCTCCAATCTTAGCACATCCAAAGGTAGGCTTGTGACTCAGAAATGAAATATCCATTACCTCCTTGCGGATGGCATAATAACTGTCCATAGGGAATGTGATATTCAATTGGAGGCAACTCAAAGGAAGGTTCCACAATGTTAAGTCATATTTGCAAATAAATAGTTACTCAGGCATTACAAGACGAGCCACATCTACCATATTGCAGTTCAAAGGACAAGTTACATTTTTCAGGGCCAAGGAAGGTTGAGGGGGTGATGCCAGCACACAGTGTCAGTAAAACTGATGAGTATTCCAATCAAAGGAATGCTATCTCCTACAACGGGCATGTCTGTGCATATCCAGCAGGAGGAGCAGCAACATATAGGAGTTACCATTGTAAGGCACTTAGCCTCACAGTCTTAGGACGGTTTTCCCCCCAACTTTTTGCCTACCTTCTCCACTTTTCTGACCTGTTTTTGCTGGTCTTATGACTCTGTGCTCTTGACTACTGCAATCCAGTGCGAAAGTGCTTGTGCGCTCTCCCCTAAACATGTTAATATTGGCTCATCCCCAGTTGGCATATTTTATTTACTTATAAGTCCTTTAGTAAAGTACACTACATTTACTCATGACCTGTAAGTTAAATGCTGTTAGTGGACCTGCATCTGATTGTGCCACCCCCTTAAGTAGCCCTCTAACAATGGCTCAGGCCTGCAATTGCAGGGCCTGTCTGTGCAGTCTATACTGCCATTTAAACCTGGCAAGATAAACGTCTTGCCAGGCTTAAATCTTCCCTTTTAATACATATAAGTCACCACTAAGTTAGGCCCATGCAAACCCAGATGGCAGGGCACCTTGTATTTAAAAGGCAGGACATGTACTTTTAAGTTTTACAGTTCTTGGTAGTGAAAAACTCTCAAATTCGTTTTTCACTACTGCAAGGCCTATCTCTGCCAAATGATAACACTGGGATTACCTCATTATATTTTATAAGTATAATCCCAATTGCAAAGAGATAGATTTTCAAGCTTGGCATTTCTGGACTCACAATTTAAAATGACAATTTATGGTGAAGTCGGATTTTAAATTGCAAGTCCGAAAAAGCCACCTTTAGAAAGTTGGCATTTACTTACCTTAGCCATTTGGTGTCTGCTGCCTGTCTCTGATAAACATCTGGGAAGCGTGACAGCTGGGCTTTGTGTATTCCCCCTAGACAGCCACACGCAATAGGAGTTCAGGTGTGACTCAATGGGCCACCCTGGAGATTGGAAGGGAGGAGCTGGGCACAAACCCACACTTACACCTGAAAAGGCTTTGTCCTGCCGCCACACAAAAAGGCTGCACCCCCCTGTAGTGAGTCTGGAGCCAGGGCAGGAAGGGAGGACCTATGTGCACTTCAAAGACCTATCTTTGAAGTCTCCCCCAATTTAAAGGCACCACTGGGTATAAGTACTGGACCACTGACACCATCACTTCAGTACACTTAGGGGACCTGTGAAGATTCTGCCAGGACAAAGGACTGCTATGCTCCTGAAGGACTGTCACTGTGCTTGACTGTTGCTTTTCTGGACTCCTGCCTTGATGTGCAGCCCAGCTGCCTGCTATCCCCATGCCTGGGTGAGAAGGACTGGACCTGCATCCCTTTAACCCAGAGTGACTCCAAGGGCTTACTGGCTTGTCTTCCGTTCTGAAGTCTCAGGGACATAAGACTTCCTACCATCCTGTCCCTACACCTGGACTCTGCAATTAGTGAGTCTGTCTTGCTGAGTGGTTCCACCCTAGTCCTGGATCCATGGAATTCAACATAAGGTGTTTGCTCCAGTGGAACCGACACATCCTCTTCTGCAGGAGCAGAATCAATACACTGCTGCTGTTGCTTGAACCGGACTGGTGTATCGCCCTTAGAACCAGTGCACTGTATTTGAAACTGCCACTTCGGAACCAATGCATCGCCACCGCAGCATGGAGAAGATCGGCGCATCAACTCTACTGGGTGGAGAAACCCGGTATCCCTTCTTCGGAACCGTCACATCTTGGAAACGGTGCATCACCTTTGGAACTGATGCATTGCTGCTGTTGCGTGGAGAAAATCGACGCATGGCTCGGCTGCACCCGTATCTTCGTCGACGCAACCAGGATTAAGGTGCTTTTGTTCAGTGGGCCTCACTCCATCTGCATCAGCCTGAACTTCCCGGTCCAGCGCAATCAGATATCCAAATTAAGCGATTATTGCTTCTAAATGCTATTTTACAGTTTATTCTTTAAAAATTCATATCTTCATATAATTTCTACTTACTGGATTTTTGTCATTTTGGTCTTGGTTTTTGTATTAGATTTTGCTCTATTTTTTAACCTGGTGTGGAATATTTTTGTGTGGTGTTTTTGCTGTTTTACTGTTTGAAGTGTTGCACAAGTACATTACACATTGCCTCTAGTTTAAGCCTGACTGCTTTGTGTCAAGCTACCAAAGGGTGAGCAAAGGTTAATTTAGGGTTTGTCTTACACTTACCCTGACTAGGATTCTGGCTCCTGTCTGACTTAGGCGCACACTCTAGTCAACCAACAACCCTATTACACTACTCTCCTGTGAGGCTGTGAGGCTGTGGTTGACGACTGACGTGGTAGCGAGACGGCAGCGTGACGACGCACAACGCAGAGCGAGAGAGCGGCTGAGAGAAAGCGGAAAGCACTGAGGACGGGTGCCCCGCGTATGCTCACTGAAGAGTTTCACTCATAATAACAATAACGTTGCTTAAATTTAGCTTCATCAGCATACTGGGTGAAGCGCTGAAATCAAGCGCGTGAAGTGTGGGAAGTGCGAAGAACCGATTTTGGTGCCGTGTGAGTTTTGCCGGCACCGCAGCAGAGAGGGAAGTTCTGCAAGCAGCTGTGAGCCCTCGCCCCGTGCCTCTTTGGTGGACCCGTTTTTACAGGATAGGTGGGGGGCTGGGGTTCTTGGAGAGCTACAGCGGTGAAGCCCCAGTGAAGCCCAGTGAAATCAGCAGAGGAAGTACCTACACCTGGGAAGACGCCAGTCTCAGGGAGATTAGGGAGGTCTGGTCAGGTTTGAGCCAAGACTTGCCACGACTTGCTTTTGTATATGAATTAATTAGCACGCTGTGAAGAAACCACGGTCAGCCAGTCAGCCAGCCAGCACACAGGGGAGGTAAGTGCTTTTTAAACTTTCTTTTTTTTTTTTTTATTGTTTTTAAGTCTATTCCAGACTTGGGCTTGAGTATAAAAAGCTCAGGAAGAGTAAGAAGAGGCGTGATGCAAAGCTCCTATTGAGTTTGTGAACACTGATCTGAAGGGTTTAAGGAGGGAAAGCCAGGGGCCCAAGAGCTCATTTTGTTTCCATTTGGAAAACCCACGGAATAGAAGTACTATATAGTAATACAGTTTATATAAGGGGGTTTTTTGGAATGGCGCCAAGAAAGGCAAAGCTTAGAAAAATATGCAAGGACACATTGGATCAAATCGTTGAGCTCGAGGTGGCGTCAATTGAAGAAGGGCCTGAAGGGGGCCCCGAAGGTGTGCAAGCTACAATCCCCACGAAAAATGATAAAAGGGAGGTGAAGAAAATTACTAAGAAATCCACCGCAGGGAATAAACTGCAAGGTTGTGGGAAAGAAGGTGGCTTAGTGTCCAAATCAATAAAGGACTTTGTGGGGAAGCACTTTAAGAGGGCACTTACACCGGGAAAAGGTCAAGCCCAAGAAAGCAATAAGGAGCCACAAAGTGTAGAGGAGGTCGCGGAGATTGCTGATTCCTACCTTATTCAGAGTAACTCAGGCCTCATTGACCCTCCCATGGAACCAAGACTTTCATCCTCACCTCGGATCTTTTCCTCGTTAGGGGGTGAGGACGAGGTATTGGTAGGGAACGGGTCCAAAGACGTGGGGGCCTGCATTAACCTGTCAAATTCTGCTTCAAGAACTACGTTTAACAGAAGTATGGATCATGCAGGGAATCAAAGCCCCAAGCTCATAGACTCATTAAATGAAATACTACGGAATGGTACGCTGGGCTTGGACATTACAACATCATCTTCTGCCTCTATGTTGGACATTATGCTGATGCTACAAAAAATGTTGCAAGGGCTGTTAGAAGTCTCAGTGCTAAATAATACCCTGTTAAAAAAATCATGAAATGCAATTTAAAAGAATAATAGAAGAATTACAGGGGATAAGGGGGCAGATGCCAACAATGGTTAGACCAGTACAAGACACTATAATAGAAGCCAGAAGGAATACAGGAGCCACAGTGGAGGGTGGCACCCAGCATGAGGTGTATATCTCCAAATGGCCGATGCTGGTAAGGAGGCGGGGAGAGTTCTCTTGGCCAAAAACCAACATCTTAGGTATCCTCATAAAAGGCCATCTCGTATATATGGAAGAAAGAAGGCCTCTATAAAAGAGAAGGGCAAGGAATTGAAGACCAGAGTACAAACCCAAGATGATGGAATGCTGCAAAATAATAAAAGGGAAAGAAGGCAAATAGAGAGGCAACCCGGCTCTGTAGGAGTGGAAGCTGTCGTAGAAGGGAAAATTACATCTGTAAACCACACCCGTAAATCTTGTAGGGAGGTGAAGTGTTCAAAAAATAATAGAAATAAGTTAAGAGAGAAAGAACCATCTAGAAGTTTAGCAGTTGGAGGAAGTAGAGGGAACACACTACCTAGAAAGAACGAATGGCAGGGAAGAGGTGGTGGGACGGAAAAAACCCAGCTAAGAGCAATAAGAACAAATTGTGGATATACTTTACACCAATTGTCCAAGAATCTGGGAGGAAAAAACAAAGGAAGATAGTACCTTTAAATCGTTCCCAACTCTTATTTTCCTTTGCAAAATGCCCAAGTTTAAAAGAAATTGGTACAAAGGATTTGAGACAGGTAGGGTTTAGTAGTAACAACCAAGGTGCAGAATACACAAAGGTCCAAGTCTACTCGGGTCTTGTTAAGGCTGCTATTCAGAAAGCTGAGAAGGAGATACAAAAAGAGGGTATAAGGATAATTTCTGAAGTAGAAATTGAGGAAGGGAAACAGCGAGAAGGAGGGTTCCTGAGATTCCATGCAGGTTTGGGGGAACGACAGGTGAAGCTGGTAGCAGGGGGCGTGGGGAGAAGGCAAATATTACCATAGCAGTAGAGAATTTGGAGGCCTATAAAAATTGGGGCAGTTGGAGTCCGGATAATAGTATCCTAAGTTCAAGTTCATGGGGACTGAATGAGTCAGGATGTCTTAGTGAAATCGATTAGGACACCGAGTTGCCGCATAGCCTGAGATTAATTTCATGGAATATAAATGGGTTGGGAGGTCAAACGAAGGTGGATAGTTTAATCCACGTGGCAAAGTATGCTGATATCATCTGCTTGCAGGAGACATGGCTATGCGGTAACACCCCAGTAGTTGAAGGGTATGTTCAATTTCACAAACCAGCTAGGAAGTTGAAAAAATTTGGACGCCCATCGGGTGGGATCATGACTCTCACCTCAACCAGGCTAGTGAAAGAGGTTAAGTTAATTAGCACATTGTGTAAATGGTTGTTGGTTTGTAAGGCATCTTACCCATGTATTGAAGGAAATGTATATATCCAATGGGGTTCCCTAAAAGAATATGATACAGAGATGGGGCTCTTCAAAAAGGATATAACTAAATTAAATTAAATGTATGGGAAAGACACAATGGTGATAATGGGTGACTTTAATCATAAATTAAACTATGGAAAATTAGATCACTGGTTTGAGGAAATCATGAGCTCCTATAATATAGGGTCAGCAGAATTTCCCACGTGTTTATCCACTAAGCAGGATGAAGCATTAGGGAAGTTTCTGGGTTCTATGGGATTAATATGTCTTAACGGTAGGATGGACCCAGATCGGCCAGCTACTCAGACTTTTAGAGTAGGCAATCAACAGTGCCCTATAGATTATATTTTTATTCAGGCCTGGAACTATGGAATGGTAAAAAAGTTCCGGGTAATTAAGCGCAGGGACAGTGATCATAATGCTCTGTATTGTGAATATTTAAGGGGGCAAACAAGTCCTTGTGAAAGAGTGATTGCCCAAAATGTGGAATACCCAAAGCGCTTGACCACAAAATTGACGGAAGAATATGTTGAGAAATTGGTAAGCTTTCAACAAAATTTAAAGATGGATAGCGTAGAAGGCCACCAGGTAGCTTGGTATGTGGATAAAATAGCTCAGGCAGTGCAATGTCTTAGAGTGCACCTAAAAGACAAGAAACAGGTTACGGTAAAGCCTCAGTATAATATTGGAAGGCCCAGGTGGTTTAACCTAGCATGTCAGAATAAAAAAAGGGCCATTCGGAAAATAGAGCGACGACAGAGGATATGTTACGATTATGGGAATTTAGCGATCCTGCTTAAGCTGAAGAAAGAATATAAATCACTAGTAAAGAAGCAAAAAGGGATTTTTAAAGAAAAATGTTGGGCAAACCTACTTGAGACAATAGAAAACAAAAATATAAAAGGGTTCTGGAGGTTGATACAGGATGCCGCAGGGAGGACCTCGGAAAATATGAGCTGTGTTGTGGAAGAGGCGGCATGGGTAAATTATTTAGGTGACTTATATAAAGCCAGTAGGATCCCGGTAATAAGTAAGGAAAAAATAAGTTGGACAACATGTGTAGAAGCGCTAAAGCCAGCTTTCAATGTAGAGAAAGTAAAAGAAACAATCAAGAAGCTGAATTTATCGCGTGCAGCAGAACCCGACAATCTTCCCGCCATTCTAATTAAAACTCAAATAGATTGGTGGGCTGGTTTTTTATCTCATATGTTTGTTGCCATCTTAGATACAGGTTGTATCCCTAAGTCTTGGAGAGGGGCCATAATCAGACCCTTACATAAAAAGGGTGAAAGGAAGGATCCAAGGAATTATAGACTAATCAACTTATTGGACATTGGAGAAAAGGTATTATCAAGAATAATCCTTGGTAGACTAAAGGAGTGGGTGGAGCAGCGGTCGATAGTCCCAATTGAGCAGGGAGGTTTTAAGGAAGGACACTCCACCGTCGATCACTGCTTTGCTTTGTGGGCTGTGGCGCGGAAGTCCATGGAGCAACAGGGCAAGTTATACTGCTGCTTCGTGGACTTTCGCGCAGCCTTTGATCTGGTGGATAGGGAGTGTTTGTGGGAGGCCTTGAGAAATTATGAGGTCCCTGCAGATCTTTTGTTGGTAATTCAGGAGTTGCATAGCCAAAATTGGGCGCAGGTAATTAAAGACACTTCTGGTGGCCTAACACCTGCATTAGCGATAAATAACAGATTAAGGCAAGGCTGTGTCTTGGCTCCGCTTCTTTTTGCAATATTCCTAGCAGATTTGCCCCGTATTTTGGGGTCTGCCAGAGGCGCAAGCCCAAAGGTAAATGGAAGGCATTTGTCCTGTTTGCTGTATGCCGACGATTTAGTCATATTGGACCAAACCGAGGTGGGTCTACAAAGGAAGCTGAATAAATTCAGTGAATACTGTATGGCAAAACGACTTACAGTAAACATGGACAAAACAAAAATATTGTGTTTCGGGAAGAGAAATCTGAAGTTTAATTGGTACCTGGGCCAAACAAAACTAGACATCGTAAATGAATATAAATATCTCGGGATATGGTTTACAAACTCCTTGAAGTGGGGTATGCACCTGGAGGCGCAGAAAGTAAAAGCACATTTGCAGTATGTGGGCTGAAAATATTTAATCACAGTTATGGTGATATGTCCCATAAACCTCTATTGACGGCCTATAAAGCAATGATTCCTCCGCAACTCCAATATGGTTCAGAAATCTTATGTATTGATGGTAAAAGCTCCTGGGATAAAGATGAAGGGAAATGCCTAAAATCTTTACTCTCTCTCCCCAGCTCGGCAATGATTCAGGCAATTAGACTGGAACTTGGCCTGACTGCGTGGAACTTTCAGGTGCAACTAAGTTTACTTAGATTTTGGAATCGTTTGGGTCTTGGGGAGGTCACAAAGGTGTCTCAGTGGTGCATGAAAGAGATCCAATCTAGTGAGCGAAAGTGGGCTAAAGCCACAAGATGCAAACTTCAGACCATTTGTGATCACCTGAATGTGGAAATAGATCCGAAGACATTGCAAATCAACGTAACAAGAGTGTACTTAGAATGCAGGGTAAAGAATTGTCACGAGCAGTAGACAGAGAGTATTTGAGTATGAAAGACTCTGTAAAATGTATGAGTAACAGCTGGGAGAAAGATATAAGCTATCCCTACCTAGACACATTACCGAATCGTTGGTTAAGAATGGATGTATTAAGGATTAGAATCGGTATTAATCCGGCCGTAATAAATAGTGCAATAAAATCTGGCCTAATTCAACAAGATGGCAATTTTATGTGTAATATAGGGATGAAATGTAATATTTTACATATTTTATTGGACTGCCGGAAATTTTTATATTTACGTAAATTAATACTTCGTCCGATCTTTTAAAGTATGATGTTAGGGCGCGTTCACAAGCATGGCAGCTTCTCGCTGATATGAAACATTTAGATATCGCGATAGCCATTGGGAAATTTATGCAGGGTGTCTATAGGTTCCCTGGTCCAATAGAGGCTTAAGAGAAGCGAGGCGCCTTGCAATCTAAAATGAAATTAGTGGTTTTAAAATTGGTAGGAATTAAGTATTAAGTTTTAAGGATATTATGGGTTTTATTGCTTAAGAAAATGACTTTGTAATGTGTAGACTTTTTTTAAATGATAATGTATGTGCTATGGTTTAAAAACAGATGGTTTAAATAAACTTTATTTTTTACTTGACTTGAACCCTATTACAAACACCAAGCAACAGCTCAGTAGAAGAGAAGGTTCAGTACAGTTCTGTCTTGGAATAATTCCCCATAGTGCAACATGAAAGTGCCCCACTATCAGCAAGATACTCAAAGGAACAATGATAACAGGCCAGACCCACATGGGAATCCGATATCCAGAAGGAGGAGGTAGCATAACTGGGATGGAGGTAAAAGCAATAAGAGGCTGTCAGGGCTGCCTCAAGCGAAAGTGGTTAATCGGACAAAAAGGGGTGGACACATAGAGCGTGGTGCATCAACAGATTACAGGGCCACAACGGGAACAGTTCCAGCAGAAGGCCTGGGGTCAAACATGAGTCTATGCACATAAAAAAGTAGGACTGTCCTATCTTTTTAAGTGCGGAGACTCTGCAGTTGTAAAGCTACTGCTGGTAAAATAGCAAACAATCATAAACTTACATAAAAGTGCAAGTTTACCTTTGTGAATAAGGTCCCTGGTCTCCATTCACAGTGAAACCAGTGGATCCCTTTTGTAAAGGCTAGTGTCCATCTTGGGCGACCAAACTGCACTCTGATGACTCTCCCAGGTCCAGCAGACTATTGTGCAACCTTTGAGCGGCAGAACTCCCCGGGTGCACGGTGGCAGTCGGTGGTGGCCATGCGATTGTGGCTACTGAATTGCCAGAAAGGGCATCTTCAGCTTTTGTAGCCCTTGGGCTATATAAAAAAAAATTCAGTCAACTGACTCTTGGTGTTCACCTCTTCTGTCTAGGGACACACAATCATGTTTTTCACAAGCCAGGCACCACAGGCACAGTCCTCTTGTTGCTAGCCAAGTATCGGCAGGTGCACTCCAGTCTCTCTTGCCCGGTCCAGGAAACAGCAGGGCAGTCCTTCTTCGGTCCTCTTTCCAGTCTAGATGTGATCTGAGGTGCCAGTAGTGCCATGCCTATGTCCAGAAAGTACACTTGGAGGATGCAACAGTTACTAGTCCATGGGCTACTAGGTCCCTTCCTGTCTGATAACAATTTTGTGCAATGTGTAGAAGCTAGTTATCTCACTATGATGCCCACTGCCAAGATGGCTGAACCCCTCTCTTTGTGTGTGGAGTTTAGTATCCCACCCAAGAGGTGTGGCTGCCTGAGAGTTGCACGTCCATAGGAACACCGGTTTGGCAACTGTGTTCTCCTCTCTGTCCCCAATGACAGCCCGTCTGAACAAAAGAGCAGCTCCTCTCATGTGCGGTCTCCATTTGCCCTTTTAAAGTCAGCTTCCCCTTTGAAGCTCACCTTTTGGGCTCACACGTGTGGCTTCCTGCCAGAAAGAGGTTGCACCTCTTCCAAGGGCAGGTCTCTTTTGTTCCAACTCCTGGGAGTCGTTCACACCTCTTCTTAGAAGGGCAGAAGGCTCTCTTGTGACTAGCATCTGTGAATGGCCACTGGAAAACTTGGTGGCTAGAGCAGGCTGGGAGACATTGTTACTTTTTTGCACTCAGGGTGGCACAATACGTGCTGCAGTCCCTGGGGAACACTTTATGTTACAGGCCCTCCTGGTACAATATACTAGGGTCTTATAAGAAAGTTAACCTGTGACAATTGGGGCTAAACCAATGAAACATATGCTTTTAAAGGTCAGAGCCTGGCACTGAGGTCTGGTTAGCAGATCTTGGTGAACTCTCAGATTAAAATAACCAGCAGCATCAGCACTTGGAGAAGGCAGAACCGTAATTTTTCTTTTGAAGCCTTGTGTCCTTTCTAAGCCAATTTGGGCGTGCTAGAGTATTAGATGCCAATCATAAATTGTCTACATATTAAATTACAGTAGACACCTGGGTGGAAACCAGCACGTCCAATGCCTTCTTTAGGGCTTGTGAGATTGAGACCCAGTAAATCCTTGTAGGAGTCAGGACCACAAAAGCTAAGACCCTCCGAATGTGAACTAGAAGAGACACTTACTTCACTCATGTATGGAGAAAGAAGGCAACACAAACTTCAACCACAGTGAGCCATCTGGCACTGGCAGGGATGCTGGAGAGAGTAGTAGGGGGTTTGGGGACCACAGGAATACCTGGTATCACCACATTATTAGTAGCCCTAAGACTTTGGATGAACCTGTGCATGTTGGCTTTCCATTCATTGTGTACCAAGAGAATAAAATCTACTAACAATAGGTACTATAACCCTTTGCTTAATGAAATGTGCTATTACAGGGTGAGTTTCTTCCATTGCCTCGAGTTTAAATGGGTACTGAGGTATTCAGGATATCTTCTTCGGCAGGGTCGACCTTCACTTTTATTTATCCATCCAGAAGGGAAGCCCCCATTATTGTCCTCTGTGGACCACAATACAGACAATACCTGTGAAACTAAATCTGTTAAATCAGGGAATGTTGCACGTGTGTCTTCTTCTCCTGAACAACTCAAACTTTCATATTGTAATGCAAGTTTGTTACTTTCTTGTTGTTGAGGTATATCGCTTGTGTGGTACAAAGCACAACATGGCCCTGTTGAATATGTTCATTAGAATAGTTGGACGAAGCATAAAGGAATGCTCATCACTAATAGGCCCTACAAAAATATACACTGGGTCAGTAATATGGTGAGGAATCCTCTGATTAGAAATACTGACTGAAATCAAGAGAGGCGAAGAAGGGATTTGGAGGTTTTGAGAGCCAAGTGGCTTGTGCCGCCAATAAGGCAAGCGATACATTTACCATCAATGATGCAATTCACATAGGGTCCCTTCTTATCTGCTGGGATTAAGGTATCCACAAAACAGCTTGAACCTAAAATTCGGGGTAGGGACTCAGCAATTTGATGAAACCCAGGTTGGTATGGAACACCTAGAGCATTGAAGGCAGTATTGGAACAATCTCACTCCTAACGCCCTAGCTGGCTGCATGCAAAGCAAGAACCTCCTAACCTCTTGGCCTCTAATCTGCCAAGAAATGGGGGTCTCTGGTTGGCAGAGGTATGCACCTTGTCCAAGCAGGGACACTTCCTTCTAGTCAGGATAAGTGAAATAAACTTCTAAAATAACCCCGCTCAGCCCCTTGGTAGCTTGGCACAGTAACACAGTGAAAATACTCCAAAAGGACACCGCATCAGTTTTAGAAAAAGCCAATATTTATCTGCGTAAAACAAGATCAAAACGATAAAAATCCACAATACAGTAATCAAAATATTGCCAAAATAACCTTAAAATACAGCCCCCGGAAGTCGATAGCTCAATCTGGGGCTATCAAGGCTTCGTGAACAAATAAATCCAACAGTTCAGGCCGACTGCAGCTTTGCAGGCCAGCCACGGTGTCGGAAAGACCAGAAACAGTTCCTCAGGCAATGTAGGGCGCCGTGGACCTTGCGTTTAGCTCTGAAGAGCCAGCGTTGAATCCAGAGTTTGGTGCAGGAGGTGTTGGGCAATTGAAGTCACACGCGTTGTAGATCAAACTCAGTGAGGTTGAAGTCAGGAGCGCTGGAGTTGGCAGGCGTCGGGCTGCTGTGAAAAGTGCAGCGGTGTGGCGTGCGGTGCAGGCAGCTGCTCGGTGATGGCATCCAGCGGCGTCCGTGAGATCAGGGCTGCGATGTGAAGTGAGGTGGTATTCGTCGCAATCCTGGAAGGTCACGGTGCAAGCAGTGTCGTCGTCATTAATTCCCAAAGCAAAGGTGCGCCAAAGCAATGAGACCCAAAGAACTTTTTGACCTGATCAAAAACCCAAACTGTTCTCCCCTATCCATTAAGCCTGAGGATTCCACAAAGAAAGCAGCAGATTTCGCTATATTCTTTGATGAAAAGGTCAAAGCACTGGTGGATCAGGTCGCCCACTCCTCCCCCATTGAGGAGCGGAAATCCTTAGTTACCTGGCAGAACTTTGACATCATCTCGGAAGAGGACCTCCTCAAATGCATCCTCAAAACTAAACCCTCCAACCATTCTTCTGACCCCATCCCTAGCGACATCGCCATCGATTTCTACACCTATACTCTCTCTTACTGGACCAGGCTAGTCAATCTCTTCCTCAGTCAAGGCTCCCTCCCGGTTGCCCTCAAATCAGGACAGGTCACCCCTCTTCTAAAAAAAACCTCCGCCGATGCGAACGACCTCAACAACTTCCGCCCTATCACCAACCTCCCTTTTCTTTCGAAAATCACCGAAAAATGTGTCGCGAAACAACTTTCCTCACATATTATGGACAATAACCTCCTCGACGTCTTCAAGTCTGGCTTCATCCAAAATTGCAGCACTGAAACAGCCCTGCTGCAAGTGATTGACGATGCGCTGCATATACTCGACTCTAGGGAATCATGTCTTCTGATTCTTCTAGACCTCTCTGCAGCCTTCGACACTGTTAATCATAGCACCCTCCTCAACACTCTTCAACAGAGAATGGGATTGGATGGCACAGTGCTCAAATGGTTTGCCTCTTTCCTCTCGGACAGATCCCAAATGATCAAGATAGCGAACAGTCTTTCATCTCCATTGGCCATAGGTCAAGGCGTCCCTCAAGGTTCTATCCTGGCACCCACTCTGTTTAATCTCTACCTGGAACCTTTAGGGAACCTTCTAAGCAAATCTGGGATCCATTACCATCTTTATGCGGACGACACCCAAATCTACCTTAAGGTGTCTTCCGCACACGATCTCTCCCTACTCAACTCTACTCTCAACTCTATTCACAACTGGATGTTAGCTCACCAACTCATTCTGAATCCCGCCAAAACTGAATTCCTCCTCCTCTCTACCTCTCTCTCACCTCCTCCTGTTCAATCTTGGATGGATCAGCTGAACCTACTCAACAACAAACCCATCATTGTCGACAGCGCTAAATCCCTAGGTGTCATTCTTGACAAAAGACTCAACCTAATCTCCCACATCAACTCTATTGCTAAGAACGCACGTTACCAGTTGCGCCTGCTATGGGGGATCCGTCGGTTCTTCCCGGAGAAAGACTTAAAAACCTTGGTACAATCTCTGGTTCTCTCAAGACTGGATTATTGCAATTCTCTTCTGACGGGCCTACCCAAATCCCACCTCGCCCCCCTCAAATCCATCCTCCATTCAGCAGCTCGCTTCATTTCAGGGTCTAAACGAAGCGACCACGTCACTCCTATCCTGTCCTCTCTTCGATGGCTTCCGATCGAGGCAAGATCTATTTACAAAACTGCCTGCATCACACAAAAAGCCTTACACACGTCCTCCCCTCGTTACCTGGCGAAGAAATTGAAATTGTCCGGTGGCTCTCGCCCTTCTCGCAATGCGGAAAAGCTTCTGCTTGAGCCCCCCGTCTTCAAAAGGGAAAGATCGATGGCGCAATCCTTCTCAGGCAATGCGGTGAGAATCTGGAACTCGCTTCCCCCATTGCTCCGTGCCACCGCCTCTACCCGGATCTTCAAAGCTGACCTCAAATCTCTTCTCTTCCAAAGACACTTTCAGAACTAATACTTTCATTCTCAGGCCCCTCTAGGAAGTCCGCTCTTCATTGTAAATTTGTACTTTTTCCTGTACATTCCTCACCCTGGCGTGCTGTGTTGGATTGTATGTGTGTGTTCCCTTCATTTTAAGTCCCCTGTTTAATTCACGCCCTCTCTACTCCCTCAAGGAAGTTCTTCCACTATAGGAAATTCTGTACTCCATGCCTATAGAAGTGCCTTCCCAGTGTGTCCTGAGTGACTGCCACTTATTGCAGTATTATACCTCTATTTGTATCTTGTATCTCATGTTTCATGCACACCTGTCACTTGTTCCTCTTGGAACGTATACCTCTTTTTGTATCCGGTTTGTTTTTGTTATTTGCACAATTGTCACTTTTTCCTCATGTAATGTAACGCTTGCTTTTGGATTATGCTCATGTAATGTTACTGTTCCTATTGTGAAGCGCTCTGACACCTTCGGGTAAAGTGTGCGCTGTATAAAAACGCATAAATAAATATCAAACAAGCCTACACACCTTAAAGAAGCCACACTGGAACGCATTATTAACTAAATCTGAACACACACATTCTACTAGAACCTATTTAAACTGACAGTTCTGTACAGCACATTCTTCTCTCCACTAGTGATATACCAAAACTAGAAGGATGAGGGCCAGGACATCCGCGATTTCTTCAGCCCCGGCCGGAGCCCGATGTCCACAGCGTAGGGGGTGCGGTCCATGGTGTGGTAGTGCAAATAAAGCTCGGTGTCCGAGAAGCCGTGGTGCTGGACCCTGGCTGAGCCCGCCGACTGCTGCCGGTGGGAGAGAGGGCAGGCGGGCGGGAGAGGCTACGGGGGAGCTGCTGGAGCGGGACCTGCTGCTAGTGAGGCCGGCTCTGGTACTGGCGGTGCAGCTGGGGCTGCTGCTCCCGTCTTTACATATGTTTGGGAGCCTTCAAGTCCCTGTTGCTGCTGCCAGCGCATCCCGGAACAGGCACGCTGCTGCCCCCTGCATCCATCCTTCACCCCTCCTACCACAGGCACAGTGAATGGAGAGGCGGGCACGGGGGGAGTGAGGGGACGAACAGGTGAAAGAAAGGGGAGAGACGGCAAACACGGAGACTAGAGAAGCAGGCAGGGATAAAAATAGCAAACACACAAGGTTAGGGGCAGGAGAGAGATTAGGAATGTTACAACAAACGAGGAAGCAAGGGTCTTGGGCAGACAGAGTGGACAGATGGATATCAGGGCAGAGTGCGTAGGCTGCTTAGAAAGTGAAAGCGCTTGCGCTTCCGGGTAATGCAGCCGTGCGAATCACGAAAGAGGGACAGGTCATGGAAATATATAGTGCGAATTCAGTTAGCCAATCATCGGAAAAAACAAGCATTTACAAATGCAATAGAACTCGTATTTACGTGAGTCCTATTGCATTGTAAACAAAAATGCGGGCGCCAAAGAAGGCAGGAACGGGAGTGGGTGGGGGGTGGTGGTGGCCAGAGAAGTCACAGACTGCGGGAGGGAACAGGGGGAGGCAGGGGAACAAAAGAGTTGCTGAAGTAAAGGGGCTGATAGCCATGGAAGGATAAACATGACCTCATGGCAGGAAGGAGGCGGGACTAATACGCCGGCAACCAATCAGAATGCAGCATTTCAGATTTGAGCCAATCAAAAGCATGGGCAGAAAGTGGGTGGAGCTTCCCCCACAATACTGTATACAGCATCTCTCGACGAGACAGCGCATGCGCTGCCTAGCCGAGACCTAAAAAATCTAGGCATCTGGTTTGATTCTGAAATATCATTTGAAAGCCAAATCACATGACTAGCAGAACAGTGTTACGGGATCTTGAAATCCCTGCAAGAAATCCTAGCATTCCTGCCAGATGAAACCAGAAAAACAGTGGTCCAGTCTCTTATTATGTCTAGACTAGACTACTGCAATGTTTTATATCTGGGAGCCTCGCAGCCACGTATTATGCGGCTTCAACAGGTACAGAACATGGCAGCACGTTTACTGCTGAATTTGCCCAGCTGTGCCCCCTCAGCTCCTGCCTACTCCCCTAAATGATTTCTGAGGTTGGCTAACACCTTGCTAGCACTCATTCCTGGAATCAAAAAGACTCGCAGAGGAGGATGCTTGTTTAGCTTCCTAACAGCAAAACTGTGGAACTCACTACGACTTCAGCTTTTTTGATCCATCTGGCCTGGCCCTCCAGTTTTAATTGCTTGACACAGAGGATAGGTAACCGCAGAGCTGGGACCCGTCTTGTGACGTAACTGTGTGCTTTACAAAACACATTATTATTATTATTATTATTATTATTGACTGAGATTGCTATCTCCAAGGTCTCCATCCACTGTTCTTGTCTTTCTTCTTCTACTTTACTTGGATCATGTTCCCATTTCTCCCTGACCATAAAAAATTGGGCTGGTGTTATGTTATGATGATTTGTATTGCTCACTAATCACCCATGAGGATATCCAGGAGCTTGAGCAGGTTTGTAGGGGTTTGGTACCCACAAGTTTACTGGAAGAGCCAGGCCTTTAGCTTCTTGCAGAACTCAAGAAGTGAGGAGGAGGCTCCGTTGTTGAGCGGCCTCCTGTTCTGCTTTTGTGAATGCAGGGGTGTGTTTGAGTGAGTGTGTGGCAGAGCATAGATGTCTGACAGGCTGATGAAAGCAGCTGTTCAGGTTTGCTGGTCCAATGTTGAGCAGGGCTTTGTATGTGTGCGTGGCTGCGTTTGTGGATGGGGAGGCAGTGAAGCTCCTTTAGGTGAGGTGCGATGTCGTTGTGGATGGGAGGTTGAGTATGAATCTTGCGGTGGCGTTCTGGATGGTCTGAAGTCTGTGTAAGATTGTTTTGAAGTTCTGGCATAGAAGCATTGCTGAAGCCAAGTCTGCAGGTGATGAGTGCTTGTGTAACCATCTGTCTGGTGTTCTGAAACCAAGCAACAAACCCTTAATTGATTGATTGTCATAGCCACTTGAAGATCTTTCATAGCATGCACAGGATGGGGAAGCAGGAGGTGCTCATTGAGTTGAATTGTGCCGTCATTTTGAGCTTGTTGTCTAGGATGAGTCCTAGATTTCTTGTGTGGGAGGTTGGTGTGGGTATTAGTTCTAGCTCTAATGGACACTAGATGGAGTACCATGGGGAAGTCTTATTTCCAAACACTGTCTTGTCGGAATTAAGCTTTATGCAGTTGGTGCTCATTCACTCTGCTACCATGGTCATGCAGTTGGTGAAGTTCGTTCTGTTGGTGGTTGTTTTGTCCATCAGGGAAAGGATGTGTTGGGTGTTGTTGGCATAAGGCAATATGGTGGTATCTTGAGATCGTATGATGTGGGCTTGCAGTGTCATGTAGACATGCGAACCCGTGTAGACTCTCCGGATTCTAGCTTCTTCTTGCTCAGAGCGTCTGAGCAAGAAGAAGCCAGAATCCGGAGAGTCTACACATTATACTGAATAACAGAGTTTCTGAGCTAAGACTGAACAAGCGCAGCAATAGAGTCCTAGAATAGCACTCTGACCTCTCCAGGACCTCGAGAATAGAAAGTATTGAGGACTCAAACACAATAGGTCCCGATACCAGACACAAGTTTGTAGGACATAGAAGTCTTTGTGGAAATGTTTGTGTATTATGTTTAAAATAGAACTAAATGTATAGTAATGTTCGATCTTGTCTTTATGTTTGTACAAAGGGTCTTAACTATTGCTTAATTGTATGTGTGTCATGTAAATATTGTTTTTTTGACACTGTCTTTTGTGAATATCGAAAAGATTTAGAGGTGTATGCTTTAATTTACAATATGGGAAAAAAACCTTTTCTTAAAAAACAAAAAAAGAACATGAATTAATGAAGCCCATAGTTAATAAAAAGGACTACTGAGGTAAAAGTAATGTTTCATCTATGGTTACAGAGGTACTCTTTGTATTGTTACTATGTGGTTCACCTTATCATGACATTCTATTGAGGATTACACCACAACCTCAAAGACAATATCCGAAAAAGAACGGAACTAAACAACAAGTTAGTGAAATCCTAGAACAACTTGAATACCAAGGTGTAATAGAAAGATGCACCTCCTCAATGAATAATCCTTTGTTTCCGGTAATGAAACCAGATCATTCATATCGTCTAGTATTAGATTACAGACATTTAAACACAGCTACTCGAATATTTGAAGTACAAAATGCACACAGTGTGGCACTTAATAATACCATTATGCGGAAGAGATACAAATGGATTTTTCCATCAAAATATAGTGCTTTAAAGCAGATATTTGACAGCCTTCACTGCACTAGGTTCTCAGAAACAATTCTATTGTTTACCTCAAGGGTATAAGAATAGCCCAAGGCTGTTCTCAGCCAGAGCTACAGAAATGCTAGAAAATATTGACGATCAGGCATTGTCATATGTCGATGACGTATATTTGATGGATGATGACCTTATGGAACACTTGACCAAAGTGGACTGCATAATCGGGTGTTTGCTCCTATGGACTAACGATTTAATTTCAGAAAATCAAAAACTGCCCACCTCAGTGTCCTATTTTTAGGATACAATTTGTCAAGTGAAATCAAAAGCACGACAAACCAGTTTTTTAAAAAAAATGTGCATTGCTCCAATCTCCAACTACTCTAAAAAGGCTACAATCCATATTAGGATTTCTACATTTTGGCAAAACATGCATACCAGATTACGCAGAACAGGTAAAACAATTCTATGACTTAATACATCCAGACTTTTCAAGCACGCACTGGACACAGGAACATACGGAAATTTTATGTTCCATTCAAACTGACATGATAGCTTCCAAACACCTGCACACACGTGTAAACACAACACACCTGGTGATCCGTGTAATCGTGGGTACATCAGGGTACACATATGTCACGTTCAATGAAGGTGACACTGTACCAATAGCACATCAATCGCATTTATATACTAATGCTGAAATGTGTTTTGCACCTACTGAAAAAATACTGACAGCAGTAAAGACTGCTATAGTGAGAGAGCGAACCCTGGCTCAAGGGAAACACATTATTGTCATGACCCTGGTACCGACCTTAGAGGCGGTTACCCAAGCAAGTGTTCCGAATGTCAAAGCTCTATATCGATGATGGATACAATGTGCTAACTGACTCATTGCAACAGATATAGGATTCAGATTTGATTCTACACTGCAAACACAAGCCTTTCTGCAGTACGAACAAGAATATCCTCTGCCCAATAAAATAATGCCTCTAAATCATTATGACTACATCATTTACACTGATAGCTCTGCTCAGCCTGCCATAGGGACAAAACACCAAAACTCAGCTGCGGGCGCAATTATGAAGGGGCATATGCATGATGGAGAATTTCATCCTGAAAAAACTAGGTGACTGCACAGTGCAGTTGTCAGACTGATGGCTCTAGTACTGGCACTACAGAATACGGATGCTGGGTTCCCCACACTTATAGGGTGTGATTCGTATTACTGTGTACAGTCCTATAATGAGTACCTACATCATTGGAGCCAGAATGGATTCAGTAGATTCAAAAGGCTGCACAGTAAAGCACAAGCTGCTTTGGGAATAGGTGGCGAAGCTTAAAGAATGCTTGGCACGGAATCATGTCATTCCCACACTGAGCCATCAACGTGTCAACGTTCATGTTGTAGGGTATTCAATGGCTGATGAAGCCACAAAAGTGACAGTTCGCACTGCCGTGGTTGCTGCAATCACTCGTTCAAGGACGAAGATAGACAGAGCCATCATGGTGGCCATTAATACTGCTCGCAATAACACACACCTGCCAAAAGGCTTTCCACTCAAGTAGTCCTACAAGTTAGATGCACAAAATACACCATATGCTCAGATTCCAGGAATAGGGGACAGAGTAATACCAAACAGTGATCGCAGACTGAAATTAATTCTAGCTGCACATGAGGGTCTGGCTTCGGCACACGCAGGGGTGGCTACTACAATTCCCTATTGCAGCAACGTTATTGGTGGCCGGGTGTTTACAAATAGACCTTAGATGTGACATCTGCCAGCAGATAAAGGGTTCCACGATGGCACGTCCACCACAGATACCTCTGCTGATTTCAAACAAGCCATTGACTTGTGTTTAGTTGGACCATTAAAGTCCCCTATCATCAGATGAGGCTTACAAGTATATGTTGTTGGCAGTTGATTCCTGCTCTCGATTCCTTTGGGTCTTGCCACAGCAATCAGCTGATGCCAAAACTGTTATAAAGGATCTGCGAGTCTTCATCAGGATATACACAGTTGGCACATTACATTCTGACCAGGGTCTGGTGTTTAGCTCTTGGGCTTACAAAGAGGCCATGGGAAGTTTGGGTGTGACCCTGCATTTGTTGTCTCCATACCATCTTGAGGGAAACATGGTAGGGGAGAGGAAAAACCATGACTTAAAGCAGCCTTTATCAGCTAGAGTGCTAGGCTCTGGTCACAGTTGGGTCCATCACCTGTATGGGGTCCAGAGGGCTTTAAACAATATGGCAAAAAAATCCCTGGATGATCGGACTCCTTATGAGATCCCGTTTGGGGCTAGGATGTGGGTCCCATACTGTTGTGACTTGTCTTGGTTACTATGCATCCTTCCAAGCGTTCCAAGTCCCTGCTGCTCAATCAGTGAGTGGGGTCACTGGATGGATGAAATGGTAAGTGTTTGTGCTTGGATGAGAGGACAGTTGAATTGAGCAGGGCTGAGCAGCAGGATGCTGCTCCTGGTTGGGCTCTACCTGATTTACTTGTAACCTGGTCTGAACCTAATAAACCTTCATCTTTCATAACCTACAAGTCTACATTCTTGATTACAACACAGACCTTGACAATGCTAGCACAGTGGCGGCGGAAATGCCATTTGACATCAAGGAATGTTTGGCTGTTTTACAAGAACTGAATGACTTCTGGGACGAACAAAGCAGCGTCCAAATAAAGAGCACCACTGCTGAAGAAGGGAAGGTAGTTCCAGCAAGGCCTGGCTGGACCCCGAAGATTGGGGTTCTTGTCAGAGAAAATATTGTAGACAAGAAAGAGTTCAGCCCATCCTACAGAGCACCTGTGCCTGTCCTGTCTGTTGAAGGTACAAGAACTGTGCTTCTCCCGCCCCTTGCCGGCTTTCGAGACAAAAGATTTGTCTCCATTGATCTGACCAAACCACACTATGTGGCTGATTCTCAATAGTAAGCCGTGTGGGCTCCTGAGTAGCTGCCAGTCTCCTCTCGCTACCATTCAGTGGAAGCTTTAATTATGAATGAGGCCTGCTCTCTCCAACAAGAGACAACACTAAACAACAACAAAGTATGTCTTCTACCTGTTGCAAAAACCACAACAACTGTATAGTCAACAAGTAAAGAAACAGAAATTTCAATTTGAAATCCTGAAAAGAACAAGGTCTACATCAATGTACCACAGTTCGAGTCCTCATCAAGTTCAACATACCATGCTAAGCTGCCATGGATAAACCAGACAGCTTCTGGTTACTTCATTGACTTTAATGACTTCTACTCTGACTCATCGGAGCAACCGCTGTCCCCACCGCCCCTGCCATTTCATCTGAGGGTGCGTGTTTTCTATCTATGGCTGAAAAGAACATAATTTGTTTCTCCATGCTAACACCTTTGGATTACAATCACGTTACTTTTTCTGGTCCTTTGGATTAAGTTTATTACTGTGTTCTTTCTGCTTCTGAACAGACATTTTATCCCAGAACACTCTGTAGTACACACAGACAGATGTCAGGCTCAAATACTAGGTAACATCAAGGAATTTACAGCAAATAGGCCCGACATGCGGTATGTGCAGGCTGAACAATCGTCGAGTTGTAACAACATACAGTGTTGGGAAGTTGTGCATTGATTGGCTGAAGACCTCGACATTGTCTCAGGTGCAACAGCACTTGTCCCTTTTATCTGATGACCTAGACCTACGGGGCTTTTTAATGGGTCCTTGAAAAAAACCATGTCAAAAACTCTTTCTTTATGCCGTCTATAATGAGATATGGAAAATATCTCCACAGGAGACTGCTGAAAGACTGCGTGAGATTGACTAGGCTAACTTAGAACTCTTGCGGCTCTTGCGGTAGTGGACAATGGTCTGACTTCCTTATCGTCCAGGATATATTCCTTGGGTAAGATTGCATCATGGCCAATAGATGTTATACAGCAAGACATGTCTGCATTACAATACAAACAGTACCAACTTAGATTTATTGATTGTTGAGCTGGACACTACAAACTTCTTTGAAGGTCTTCCACTGGTCCTGCTCCTAATTGCAGGGATATTGCTTTAAATATTTTGCTCCGCAATGGATGTCCCATTTGGAGATCAAATGGAGCTGCCACTGCTTCACATCCTGTTGTGCTGTGCTGTGACTGCATGGTGCATTGGGAATTAGATAAGCATTGGTTACTGTCACTCCAAACCTGTATGGCTTCATTGCGTGCAGCCCGTGTTCCGCTGTCTCATGTGCACTTACGAGTGTGCCCTGGACCTGTGCTTGAGTTCGCAATTAGTTGAAGCTTCGGACATAGACATAATGATGGACCAGCTGAAGGCCCTTTTGTATGGCTGTCCTTTGAGGATTCCATTGCTACTGGCCACGTTCTACGAGCCTCCCTCAGTTCCCTCTGCACCTGGTGGTTTGGATCTTGGCTCTGTCTCGATGGAACACCAACTGGCTGTTTTAGCTCCTGTAGCAGCTGCTGTGGGGGGTGGATGGGAACAAACTTGCTCTATCAACTTGCTCCGAGTTGTGCCCCTGGGATTATTGTCTGCGGACGCTAGAAACAGCAATATTTCGTCTATCACTCGGAACACATAAACATCTGGCTCTTCCATCTGGTGTAAACTTTTTATACAGACTGTTTTTTAACTTCCACATTTCTTTTAAATTACCCTACATTTTATTACTTTTATATTTTTAAGACATATTGGCTTTCTTTATGCTTGGGTCTCCAAATAGCATGAGTATCTGTTTTTAAGCACTTTTTATCATTATTTTAATGTGTACGTTTTTTAACTTTCCTTTAAGTAAGCAGTTGCATTTTTCGTAGTAGGATTTTTTAGTTTTAGATAACTTCTTTGGCGAAGTATGTCCTAGAAGTGGCTGTCATATCTCCCATTTAGGCCTAATAGGAAACTCTGCCATTTTTACATATACACGTCTCCTTCCTAAAGTTGTCTTCACTTTCCACATCGACTTTTGACCCACATTTGGATTTGTGACACTTTGGGTTTGTTTCCTGGAAGCACCAACCTTGCTGACACAAACCATCTTAGCAGGGACACTAACATTTTGCCTTCACATTATGTACAAGGCCTACATGTACGTTGTGCAAATGTGTTTGTTATTTACGTGCATATGGCAACACACTATCTGTAGAATGCAAACAATGGCAGCCTGATCATAATCTCGGCCCAAGGCAAGGATGCCTTTTTCCATAAATTTCGGAGTACAATCACAGCAGGCACTTCTGCTGACTTCGAGAGGTCCATACATGCTGAAGCTTTCGCCCAGCAGCTGACTGACATCTCTGTGAGGGGTGTCCAGTTCATGACCAAGACAAAGTCCTACATTCTTGCTCACCAGGTAATGGGGTTGGATCATCCAGTAGGGGGTTTCTTGGCAGAACATATACATACAGACCAGACACATAGGTTAGGACCTGCATAGTAGGAGTACGCCAGATTGTTATATTATTTCATATGCTTGCATATATACATTGTTTCAACACAATGGTGGAACATTTTGTTCTGTTCACTGCCCTGACGCTTAATATAACTTTCATCTGCTTCTGTCTATTGATCATTTCAGCACTTACATTCTATACAAGAATCACTTTGGTTCAATATACATTGAAAATGTCCCTGTGTGAATTGTTTGTATTTTTCTCTGAGCAAAAGCGAGCCCAAGTGCATGACCGAAAAGTTCAAAGTCTGTCACCATGGTTCCTGAGGGAACAAAGATGTCATGTTCAGTGGTTGCCAAAACTGTTCACTCCCTGTCTAGGTTTAGGGGGGCTTATGGTGGCATTATGCTGGTCTAAGGAACAACATACCCTGGAGGTGTGCTCGGAATCAGCCTGACACCATCCCAAAGTTTATGTCGTCCATAAACACAGAGTTCCTACTGATTAGTGAAAACTACACAAAACTCCCTCACAGTCTCCCCCCTGTCCCAACCGGTCTTCCACAACCACTCTTTTCCTCCTTCCACACCCTTTCAATTTCTAATAGTTCTGCTCTTTTCCTTATGGCCTCTTTTTTCTGTCCATATGTCTGCCCTTCCGACAGTTAGTCACCCTGTATCCCCAGTAATTCTCTTTGGGGACACCCAGCCGTTACACAGTATGCTGTACGATGTTTCGGTACCAGGAACCCTACATGTGCCATACTCCCCCAAAAATTCATACTGAAATTATTTTGGAGCCATACACTGGTCTTAATTCACATACAAGTGGATAAGGAGGGGGATTGAAATTGTGCCATTAGTTACAGGTAAACCTGATCCACAAATACACACAGAATAGGGTTGGGCAGTAATCACAGAGTTTTACTCTTCAGAAATTTGCAGTTACCTAAAAACTCTGTGAGATTCTGGTCCGTCGCGCTGTTCACAATGGTTTTAGTGGTGGGAGCTTGTCCCGCCCTCTAAAATCAGTGCAAATGCCACCACGCAGCATGCCAGAGGGTGATGCTTCATCCTGCTACTCAAGTATATTTTCTACTCGAGGGGCAGCTTTTGAAACAGGAGCAGCAACTTTCTCAACGTGAGCAGTAGCAACCTGCTGTGACAGCTTGCATTGAGAAATCTGGGAGGGAGGCGGTCTATTGCTCAGTTTTTCTCCCTCACCAACTTACCGTTGGCGAGCCATACATGGGAAAAACTCCTCCATGCAGTGGTTGGCGGAGTTTTTACTGAACTCCATGCTCCAAGCGGAGCACGGAGTAGGCAAATATGTGCGAACACCGCCAGTGGAGCAGAGTCTACCATCCCCCCCTAACACAGAACCATGGTTATTTGGATAGCCTGCTCACACATAAGATGCCATGCACATTGGGTGAGAAAACATTTCAAGCCTCACTCGGACACTTTTAGCCCTTTGTTTCTCCTTGTTACTGAGATACTATGTTGTCTATGCTTCTCACTTTGAGTTTGAGGTGCCTCTGACCCCTGCCCCTATAGCCATTCAGTAATCTTAAGTTATGCATATTTGTAGAGCACATTATCACGTGAAAAGGTATCCTGGAACTGAGCAGGTCTGTGTGCCTAGACCCACCTAGGGAAAAGCCAGTTTTTTTTTAGCTTCTTACAGAACTCCAGAAGAGAGAAGGAGGATCTAATGTGAAGTGGGATGATTTTCCCACTTTACGAGCGATGTAGGAGAAGGCCTGACCTCTGGATCTGTTTCTGTGTATGTGCAGGATGTATGCGAGTAGGAGTCCAGAGAAGCAGACGTGTTTAGGGGGATGGTGGAAGGAGATACAACGGTTCAGGTAGGCGGGGCCTAGGTTGTGTAGTGCCTTGAATGTGTGAGTAAGGAGTATGAACTGTGTGTGTTTATGTTTCACAAGTCAGCATTCTGGACAGTTTAAAGTCATCTGGTGAATTGCCTCACTTATTCTGGCATAGAGGGTATTCCTGTAGTCCAGCTTGCTTGTGACGATGGCAAGTGTGATGGTTCAAAGATTTCTTCAGCATCTTCAGGGTGTGGAAGCAGGATAGTGAGATGGCATTATCTTGAGTGGTCATGTCCAGTCTGCAGTCAATAATTATCCTGTGGTTCCTGGCACGGGTGGTGGGGGTGGATCCAAGGCCATCCAGAGACATGGTGGAGTCCCATGGTGATGTGTTCTTGTCGAAGGTCACTAGTTCTGTCATGTTGGTGTTGAGCTTGAGACAGTTGGACTTCATCCAGAGGGCGACTTTCAAATTGAGGTGTTGAAATTGTTCCTAGTGTTGGGGTTGTCTTGTCCAAGATTGAGAGTATGAGATGCATGTCATCGGCATTGGAGAGAATGTTGATGTTGTTGGCCAAATGTTCCCCGCAGATGTACCCCCGTTCCCTGATGACAATAAGCAATGAGGTTGTAGCAGAAAAATGTGAGCTGGTATGAGGGGCTGTTTCTCGTGTGTCCCATAAGGATCCACCAGAGAAAAAGTCTGGAATACCCTGCGTCCCTGGCAAGTATGCATATAGCGGACAAGACTTGAATGCCCATATCCTGAACAAAGGAGCAATGCCCCAACTTACCCTGTCTCATCCACTGGTATCCCTAACAAGTGGTGATGTATAACAGAGTATCACACACATAGTGCCACCAATAATTATTTAGGTCTGGGCCCTCCTCCAACTCTTTTTTGTTCTCTGCAGCTTTTGAAGATGGTCTTTGGCCATGGGGCGCCATGGGTAATCTACCCACTGGTGTCTGAGACATAGCTTGGTGCACTTAAGTCTCCGGGGTTCACATCCTTTGGTCCCCTGGGGTCCATCCCTCCCAGGCAAAGCTTGGGCGCACCCAGATGCGATCTTCTTGCTACAGTCCACTATGCTAGGGGTGCAGAGCTGAGGTCCCTCAGTACTACAATGCTGACAACTCACCTGCAAAATCACCCTCTCAAATTTTTTTCTGCTCTGAAAAACTTCAGAACACTCAGACACTCCCTGGCCAATTGGGTAGATTGAGGCACTGCCACTCATCAAGGCTAGTCGCAGGCATTACTGGAGATGTCATCATATCTTCCTAACAGTATAGACTGTTCATCCAATTTCTGGGCCAGGATCATTCTATGGAAACCCTAAAGGTCCTGCAGAAGTACCACACAAACACAATCAACGTGTGATTTGGGAACCAAGCACACATCCTTACAAATTCACTGGAGTTTTAGGAAAACAGCCTCCACACTTTGCATGCTACTGGTGTCTACCTTCAAATCAGCTCCACTCGCCTGAATGGCAATAGGAGTGACTTAACAAGTTAGGTAACTTTAAAGGGCCAGCACAGTTGTCTATTGTCTGGACATGACTCACCCTCATGATGTGAAGGCTGTGACAAGGAAGAGGAATAGATTGGTAATGGAGATGCTAATTTTATGCCGATCCATCATTTCTCTATTGTTATAAGGAACGATGACAATGGCGACTGATACTCAGATGACCTGCACTGAAAAATTAACTCCGCGCTCTCTACTTTTCATGGGATGGTGCAAATGTTAAGGGAGTTATACACTATCTCCTTTTTTTGGCACCACTGTTCTATTCAGCTGCAAATCT
Source organism: Calotriton arnoldi (assembly GCA_963921515.1). Classification (NCBI taxonomy): domain Eukaryota; kingdom Metazoa; phylum Chordata; class Amphibia; order Caudata; family Salamandridae; genus Calotriton; species Calotriton arnoldi. Next base: position 715,335 of record CAWUFW010005889.1, on the reverse strand, counting down.
AACTGCATTGTCTGTAGTATCTATTGTTGTACTAGTATGTTTAATGTACCCTTGATAACTTATTGGTCTAAATAAGTATTGTTGTCTCTTTCAGTATGAGGACATCGCAGTTATTTCCAGTGGGACTGGTTAATGGTGAGTATAATATAATAAAGGATTACAATAACCCAAACCACAGGAGGTGATGTTCCTACAGGAATCCACTGAGAAAGGAGTCTTAATGGAACAAGGGGTGCTCTGGCCCCATGGCAAGCAGATCTGCAAACTTTTCATAAGCGGGCTCATGCTGGTAGGAGCTGCACACCTAGTCCATGTGCCACAGTGTCTCCAGCTGAGAGATGAAGGATTTGAAAGGATTTTAAACCTATGAGCTAGCTCTCTGTCATAGTGATTTTTTTTGGCTCGTTTATAATGACAAGATGGCAGTTTATAACATCGGAGGAAGGACTACAAAAATATTTTGGATGCTTCAATTATATGACCCAGGTGATAAATAGCATAGCTTTTCTCTAACATGAAAATGGGTTTGTGCCAACACTATTGTGTAATACAACTGTGTCCATTTTACGTACAGGGGCTGCTGTGGAAGACAACACTATATTACAATAACACAACTGTAATACAGTGGAAAAAAATACCAACACACCACACCAACACACCAGTCACAACATAACAGCAACACAGTAGTAAAATACACCACCATTGTGCTACTGTATTTTTAGTTGAGGTATGCATTTTTTTTTTTTTATGTTGTTTTTTGTTGGGTTGAGCTGGTGCTGTCTTGTTATTGTATTACTATTTGTGTTTGCTTGTTTGTTTGTTGTGTTTTGTTTCATTATTGTTTTTTTATGTTATTGTTGTGTTTGGGAGCTTTGTTTATAGACTACTAGAAATAACGCTAAGATGGTTGCCAAAGGCAGTGCAGCAAAATATATATATATTTTTTTTAATTGTTTTTATTAATGGTCAGGTACAATACACAGCTCAGACATTTCAACCCTGGTGATTTTACATTGTTGTGAGTCCATATCATCTGTGTTCGAGGTATATTGTTAATACCGTATTATTGACATGTCATTTTAGATGAAATTAGTTATTACCCATATGTATTCCAGCACCGCATACAAAGCAATCTATAACATTTATTACATTTATTACATTTTCCGAGGTGTGAAATGGCTACCCCAGCCCTTTGTTCTGTGGCAAGTGTCTATTTGTATGTTTGTGTAGACCTTAGGTACTGCATGAGCGGATCCCAGAAGTCTTTAGGGCGAGATGCTTCCGATAATTCTTCTGCATAGTTTTCTAATTGTTCTTTGCAATAAATCAAGTCTGTGATCCAATTTTTATGTTGTGGTGCCTGTCTACCTCCCCATTTTATGGCTATTCTGTTTAGTTTAGTTTTGTGTGTCCCAAGTAGACAAACTTGTGGTATGTTGGGTATTTGCTCAGCTAGCATTTTTGTCAGGGTGCTTGTCACTGTTTGCCAATAGGGTTGGATCTGTGGGCATGCCCAGGCGGTATGTAAAAAGTCTGCCAGTGTAGCGCTGCAGCGCAGGCACCTGTCGTCTTCACAAAGACCATATTTATACAACTGTGCTGGTGTATAATATATTTGTTGTAAGAATTTAAAATGTATATTTTGTAGGTTACAGTTTGATGTGAGCGTTTGTGTGAGTGCACAGATGTATCCCCAATCTTCTTTGGATATTGGGCTGCCTAGTGTGTCCTCCCATCTCTGCAGAGCCTGTTCCTGTTCTCTAAATTGTTCCCGCTGGGCTGCATTATATAGATTTGTTACCAGCCGTTAACGTGTAGGTGCTGTTAGGAGTATTTGACGAGCGTTATGTGTTGGTGGTTCGCTAGGGAATGTGGGGTACGTCTCTCAATGTCGCCCGTATTTGAAAGAAAGCGAATAGCTTTAGCGGTGTACGATGTGCTGCTAGCGTGGCGTCAGTCTGTGATATGAATTGGCCACTGGGGAATACGTCTCCCATTCTACGTATACCCATGTCGCACAGCAGTTTTAGTATGTTATTTTCTTGCGTCACTGTTATTTGTGGATGTTGTCGCAGTGGCAACGCTGGTGCGTATCCTGGGAGCTTTTTAGCTTATTTTGTCAACGTGTACCATGCTGCTGATGTGCAGCATGCTGGGTTTATTTCAGCTCTTGGGGTGTATTGCTTTTGCTCTAATAGAAAAGCGGTAAGAGGGGTCGGATGGGCACTTTCATTTTCCACTGCTATGTGAGGTATATGTGCATGTGGGTATATCCAATAATGCGCGTGTTGCGCTTGGGCGCAGTAATATTAGAATTGTCAATCCGGCGCTTCAAAGCCCCCTCGTCCATATGGTCTGGTCAGCTCCTTCCATCCTCCTCTTGGCTGTTTACCTGCCTATGTGAGCTTGGTCATGCAAGTGCGCAGTCTTGTAAAAAACTGCTGTGTGAGCATCACCGGTATGTTTGTAAATAAATAAAGACAGCGAGGGAGCACCACCATCTTTTGTATAGCATTCTGTCAGCCAATGATAGTGGTAATCTAATCCATCTATCCACTTGGCCTTCCAATTTTGTAAGGGCCGTGCTGTAATTATCGCATACTCCTAACTCCGGGTCCTGGTGTATCCATACCCCCAGGTATTTGACCGGCTCTGTTCGCCACTGCAAGGGATAGTCTAGTGAGGGTTGTTTTGTAGCGGGTGTCAACGGGATTACCATGGACTTTGTCCAGTTTATACTTAACCCTGAGTAGTGCTCAAATCATATGTATTCTCTTATTAATTGATTTAAATTGTCTGCTGGGTGGCGTGTATATAAAACCATATTATCCGCATAGAGTGATATGCTCACAGACCTTAATTGAACTTGTAATGCCGTGTTTGCGTGCTTTTGCAGGATTTTGCATGCCAGGGGTTCAAGTGCCAGAGTGAATAATAGTGGGGAGAGTGGACACCCCTGTCGCGTTCCTCTATAAATATGGATAGGGTCAGTCTTGTGCATGGTTCCAATTATGGTAGTTTCATCCAGCGCAGGAATGGATGTGGAAATCCCATCCTGTGCAAGACTGAGAACAGGAATGGCCACTCCACTGAATCAAATGCTTTCGCTGCGTCCAAAAGGGCCGCAGCTGCTGGTATATCTGGATGTAGTTGGTGGACAGTACGTAAGTTATGTGTTGTTGACCTCATTGGAACAAATCCAGATTGGCCCGGTAGAACCAGCTTCTGCATTAAGGGCTGCATCCGTAGTGCTATAATTTTAGCTAGTATTTTGGCATCTAGATTGATAAGAGACAGTGGGCAGTACTAATCACACTGAGTCGGATCTTTTTCTGGTTTGAGTAATGTAATTAGCAGTGCCTCCCGCAGTGATGGCGGGAGAGCCCCCTTTTCCGATGCTTCCGAATACATCGCTGTTAGATGGGGTATAAGCAAGTCACTAAGGGCCAGATATACGCCCCGCCAATTAGCGAGTCACAAATTGCGTCACTAATTAATATTAATGAGGCAGGCGCAATTTGCGTCCCCTTTAGGAATGGCTAGCATTCACAGGGATGGTGGCCTGCTGGGGTCAGAAGACCACCATGTCTGTGACTGCTTTTTTAATAAAGCAGTTATTTTTTTTTAAATGCAGCCCGTTTTCCTTAAAGGAAAACGGGCTGCATTTAAAAAAGAAAAATGAAACTTTTCAGTTTCATCTTTTTAAGGGCAGGCAGTGGTCTCTGGGACCACTGCCTGCTCTTAAAAAATATTTTCCCACATACTCACTTGAAGTAGGTGGTAAACTACAAGTGTTTTGCAGCCACAAATGCGGCCGCAAAACATTAGTACATAGCATGTGGACTCGCTATTAGGAAGGGACGCCCCTTCCTAATAGCGAGAGTCACAAATGCTATTTTGCGAGTCGGTGACTCACAAAATAGCATTTGTACATGCTATTACCCTTTTTTGTGGCCGCAAACAGGAGGATCTCCCGTTTGCGGCAGCAAAAAAGGGTCGTACATCTGGCCCTATATTCTTTATAAAATTTGCCCGGTAGGCCATCCGTCCATGGGGCTTTATTGTATGGGAGAGATCTAATGGCCTCTTTCAGTTCATCTTCAGTTATAGAGTGACTAAAGTATTCCCGGTATTCATCAGAGAGCCAGGCTAGAGCTATATCATCTAGGTACTTGTCTTTATCTTCCTCAGATGTGTGTACCTGTGCGGAATATAATCGTGCATAATATTCTAAAAAGCAGTCTATGATGGAGGGTGTATCATAATGTGGCGTATCTTGCGCATCTACAATTTGTGTAATATGGGTGGGGGTGTGTGATGCTTGTATCCTACTTGCTAGTGCGCGGCCTGGTCGTCCTCCCTCCCCATAGTTCCGCGCTGTATATCTGCGTGACATATATTTCACCTCACTATCTGCAAATTCGTGATAGGTGTTCAATTTGTTTCTAATTTCTGTGAGTAGTACAGACTTTAGTGTTTGTGTATATTCTGTTTCTAACATTTTGATGTCCTTTTCTACTTTGTTTAGCTGCTGCCATATATCTTTCAGTATCCCTGCATGTTTGGCTATGCAAAACCCTCGAATTGTCACTTTAAAAGCTTCCCTTAGTATTCAGGCACTATCTACTGTTCCTACGTTGTGCTCAAAGTACTCTGTGATAGCCTGTCTCAGCTCTGTTCGAAACACCTGGTTCAGCATCGCAGATGGCTGTAGGTGCCATGTGAATTGCCTATTGGGTATGTGTGGGGAGCGCAATCACCAGGCAAACAGGCACATGGTCAGATAAGGTCTTGGGCATATGGTCCACCGACTCCGTCCATGTACTAATTTTGCGGGTTGCTGTACAATAATCTATTCTAGACCATGTATTATGAGTTGTGGAAATACAGGTTCCTTCTCTGCACCCCTGGTTTTGCAGACGCCATATGTCCACCATCCCCCACTCTTTCATACCTTCTCTGAGCACCTTAGCGGCTTGTTTTCCATATTTGTCATTGCACGTGGTTCTATCTACTGTTGGGTCTATACATGTATTGAAGTCTCCTCCACATAGGATTTCTGCAGGTGCCAATGTTCGTAATTTTGCCCAGATTAGTTAAAAAAAGGCAGGATCGTTGCTATTCGGGCCATATGTGTTAACTAAAGTCAAAATGTTGCCTCCGAAATTTCCCTAGACTCTAATGTATCCTCACTGATCATCTGTGATAGAGTTTAGTAGTGTAAATGGGATGCCACGCTTGACTAGTAATAGTACCCCTCTGGCGTATGTGGAATAGAAGCAGGCTATTTGGGTGGATGCCCAGCGAGCGACCACTCTGATTTCTGAGGATTGGGTGAGATGGGTTTCTTGGATACAAGCTACTTCCACTTTTTGGCGATCAAGGTAAGCTAATACTTTCCGGATTTTATGCGGGTTGTTAAGGCCTCACACATCCATGTCAGTAGTGTCAGGGGTCTAGTGCTTTGTGTCATGGTGCTATCTGTTCGTCATGATGTCTAAGTGTGCAGGTGCGTTGTTATGGGGACTCAGTTGTATCAATGCTTGTGTCGTCTGTGTTTGCACCTCTGACCATTGTTTTTATCTCCCCCCTGCCTCCCCTACCCTATCCGTTGCCCCCACAACATTTCCCAATTAGAAACATAAACTTGGTGTTGTACACACGTGTGGGTGGGAGCGGCCTGCCGAGAACCCCAGTGATGGGGCACTCGGGGCCGCATAGTTCTGGTATGTATTTGCGTCAGCCTAAAAAACATTTAGTATCGGGAAACATCTCTGCTGCTATGTTCAACATAAGTTTACATTAATACTTGTGCATCCCAGTTAATATCGATGAATTTAGCTTTGTCTCAATGTTCATAGAGCTATCTGTTATATCAACACTTGTCTGCATTTGCCAGTTCTTTTCTCTGGTATCGCTACCATCTCGGGTACCCCCTGGTTCCCTGGTCAAGTCATTATTCTCTGTCCTCTGGGCCCGATGTTTGGTCATGGTCATCTGTTCCACCTCTAGGTGATTTCCGCCGTAAGTTCTGGGGGCCTCTCTGTTGTAGGTATTGTAACACTGCTTTTGGGTCATTGAAAATGTTGTTCCTGCCCTCGTCCGTGATTCTGAGTCGGGCGGGGTAGAGCATTGCGTAGGGTATTTTTTGATCTTGTAGCTTTTTTTTCACCGCCATAAATGTATTTCTCGCCTCCTGGACCTGGGGTGTAAAGTCAGGATAGATGGATACCTTTGCACCTTCATGTCTCAGGCTCTGTAGCTCTCGGGCACAGTGCGGCATCTCGATCTCTATAGTTTAGTAGCTTTGATATAATGGGCTGCGGTCTGACTCCCGGAGGTGGGGGGTGGGGGGGCAGAGATCTGTGCGCTTGCTCTATTATAAATACTTCCGAGAAGGTCTCTCTGCCCAGCAGGTCCGTTAAAAGTTTTTCTATATATCGTTCCATGTTGCCTTTATTTGTCATCACCGCAATCCCCATTATTCTTAGGTTATTTTGGCAGGAGAGTGCCTCTAAGTCATCTGTCTACGCTTGGAGGGTTGATAAGGTTTTTTCCATTTTCTTGTAGTTGCCAATGATCTGTTATTGGGTATCTTCAGTGTCTGACACTCTAGGCTCTACCATGTCAATCCTTCCCGTGTGTTTGTCCAGGCGTTCTGACATGCGATCTACCTGGTATGTCAGTGCATCTATTTTGCCATCTATGTTTGATAAGGTAGTTTGTATAGCTGTTAAAATTTGTTTTAGGTCGCCACTTATTTCTGTGTCCAGAGTAGATGTGGTATCTGCAGTGTCTTGATCCTCTGAACACGACCCCGCCGCTTTCTTTTGCTCAAATTGATTCTTGGACTGCAGCTTGTCCGCTTTCCCCATTGTTTCTCATGGTAACAGGCCACTTTTCTGTCTGCTGGGTTAAGTGTACTTGTGGTGCGGAGGTCTTACGGTACTTAGTTTCACATTCAGCGCTGTTTTTAATTTATATATATCTTATCCTTGTTGTCTTTGTTTCCTACTCTGTAATAGTCTCCCAGGACCACTTGGCGGTATGTGCCCTTCTTCGCTTTCCCCTGGTTTGTGTTCTCTTTTTTGCGGCCGCGGGGTGTATTATGTCCCAGCCTCACCCGGGCCCGTGCGGCGGCTTGAGGGGGAGTTATGTGTAATTCTGCCTTGAGCAGGGTTGTAGGCCTGTTTTCCTGTGAAACTCCCCGCCCGCTACTTTTTCTTTATTTAGCCAGGCTCCGGCTCTCACAGGGTGGAGAAATCCTCAAATGCCGCGAGCGGTTTGCAGCTAAGCTCCGTCCCCGCCCGCCTCACCGGTTTGCCAGGAGCTGTACCTTTGCCTTGGGACCACACTTCTGCCTACTCAGCAATGGCCCGCTGTCAGGATTCTCAGTGAGTGCAGGCCCTCCCACGGTATCACGCTCCTGCATGGCGCCCCAAGCTCACCTCCGCTGGTTCTGGTCTGCGTTTATTTTCCAGCAACCTGGGTGCCTCCGATGCAGCCTCGGTCCTCTCTCCACCGTCTTCTTTGCCGTGTGCTCTTGTCAGCCTCCCCGTCACGGGCCGACGCTGGAAAATAAACGCAGGCCAAAACCAGTAGAGGTGAGCTTGGGGCGCCCCGCAGGAGCGTGTTATCGTGGGAAGGCCTGCACTCACCGAGAATCCTGACAGCGGGATATATTGCAGAAGTGCTGTTAGAGTTCTATCTTAGCAAAAATATATTTCTCTCTGCATTCTTTTCATGTCTCCATCTTGTCTCGACTGAGGTGATATTACATGATTGGCCATGTGGAATCCCTAATGTCCCAGGGATCTTTGTTCACCAAACCAGCTACCTATGACCTTTGGAGGCAACAAGGATGTAGTGTGCTAGGACCCTTGCAGTTCTGGGCGGATTCAACAGAGGAATTCAGATTAATGGTTATTACGTAATCAGAGAGCAGTGTATGCTGAGGAATAAAGAAGTACAATCCAGAGCTCTGTGTGTGGTGTATTCATTTGCATGTTTCCGAGCTAGGGAGGATGCTACAACTGGCAATGAGTGCGGGGTCTGTGCCCCAAAGAAACAAGACTGCTCTCCCTGCAAGATTGCAATGTTACAGCAAACTGCCTGTGTGTGCCACGTGCACCCAAATTCGATGTGAAGCAGTTCAAAGTTGATGTGTGTGGAATCGAAGCCCTGCTCCAGCCCAAACACGGCCCTTGTAGAAGTTGAAGGCCCAGCAGAGGGGTGCATTTGACAAGCCACAAGAAGAGATACTTTGCCACAGCATAACACAGAGCCTTTATCGAAACAAAGTGAAATGCTCAAGGCAGCCACAACAAGGTACAATGCAGAAATCTAAAAGCAGGGATGAACAAGTATGAGAGACGAAACCACCACCTTTCGTCATGAAAGATGATGGGGCCTTACTACCTCCGATCGAGAGTGACGATACAACTACAAGCCCAAGGTCAGTGCTTGCAGAACATGCCAGCCCAGAAGAAGAGATGCTGTCTTCTTCTGCACAGCATATGCTCTCAACAGCAGTAGGAAAGAGCACAAAGTACGATGCAGCTGTGTTTATGAAAGCACCAATGCCATTTGATACCGCCAAGAAGCAGAATATTGGAGCCAGGAGGACTGCATGGATCGAGACGTTCGATGGTTTCATAGGAGCCCTAGAAAAATTAGATGATAAGAAAATCATTAAGTATTTGAAGACTATTGCCAGTGACGGAGTAAAAGAAGTGCTAAAGAAAATATCACAAGCTGATGCAGTACCATACCGCCAAATCAAGGAAGCATTGGAAGCCAAGTTCAATCCAATACCAAATGTCAACTATGAAAGGTACATTTCCAATCAAGCATGACAGCAAGCTGGTGAAATGATGGATGAGTTTGTTGAAAGACTTGATGAGCTTATCAAACACTGCAAGTATAGTGAATTCAAAGATGAAGAGGCCATACGTCTCCTACTCATCAATGGCCATCTCTCAGACTCTTTCAGAAGATGCATGTAGAGACAGAAGCTCAGCTTAGAGAAATCTTAATGGCTGCAAGGGCTGAAGAAAGAGCAGATCAACAAGCTGGTGACATGGAAGCTGTTACAGTAAAAAATGAATCAACGTTGATCATGAAAAGCAAGAACAAGGTAGATTCAGGCAAGTCGACGTCTCCAAAGAAGACAAAGTTGTGTTTCCGATGTGGGTTTTCATTCCCACATAAGGGCAAATGTCCAGCCATAAGACAAACGGGCAAACGTTCATAACGGTCTGCAAAGTGAAACAGAAAATAACTATACCATAGTGAGAAGAGAAAATGGACGCCCGAAGTTTCCAGAAGCATTCTCGCCATGCCCACAAAGCCAAAAGGCAACATCAGTTACGACAAGTAGAAACCAGAGAAGCCGATCGTTGTCAGGTTCATCCTACAAAGGTTCGTCAACGTCTTTATCGAGTGCCAGTGAAGAAGATGGATGTAGCTCTGATGGCATCAACCAAGGAACTACAGGCACATGCACGTTTGGCTGCTTGCATGGAAGAACAAACAACGAAAGCTAGCTGGTCTAAGGAACCAATAGAATTCATTTGGACATTGCCCCAAGATTACAATAAAGGTCAACGGTTGCCCCATAACCTTTATTATAGACAGTGGTGCATTGATTAACATCATGCCCGTCGAAAGGTTCAACATCGTATCTCCTGTGCCACGCCTTAACCCATCAAACACGAAAGTATACACATACGCTGCTTCTAAACCGTTGAGGAGTCAAGGATCATTCATTTCGACAATGGGACATATAACCGAACCAGTGCAAGCACCAATTCACGTTCTTCAAGGAGCTTCGCATAGTGCCTGCTTACTCGGTTTGCCATCGCTGCTGACATAGGACTGATATCTCTCAGTTACAAACTCCACACTCAGTCTGAAGTTGTGAGTCGGTTCCTGTTGTTGTTTCGTGGCCTAGGCAAGCTCAAGATGATGAAAGTGAAACTTCACATCAATGAGGACATTCGCCCTGTTGCCCAATGGCACTGCAGAGTCACTTTCCACTTGCAAGAAGCTGTTGAGAAAGAACTAGAAAAGCTGTTGAAGCATGACATTATTGAGTGGTTCACTGGACCTATGTCATGGGTTTCTTCCATAGTGGTGATGCCAAAAAATGACAGTGAGGGTGCAGTGCTCATCTGTGTTCATATGTGCCAGACCAACATAGCAATTGAGAGAGAAAGACATCCTGGTCCACATATAGCAGACATGATAATGCAACTGAATGGCGCCAAAGTCTTCTACCATCTTGACATGAACAAGGGATGCCATCAACTCGAGTTGAAATAAAATTGCAGGTACATCATTAATTTTTTGACTCATGTTGGTTTGTTGGAGTGTTGTCAGCTGCTGAAATATTTCAGGATGTTATACGTCAAATAATTCAACCTATCACAAATGCTTTTAATTACAGTGATGACATACTGGTATGTTTAGCAATGCAAAAGGAGCATGACAGAGTTCTGACACAAGTGGGTCATTTACAAGCTGATGAAGGTCTCATTCTGAACTCAGCAAAGTGTGAGTTTCACAAGACCAGACTTAAATTTAAATTATTTGGACACATATTTTCTGATGGGGAAGGAAGGTACTGTCAGCTACTTGCCTCCCACAAGATATCACTATGCTGCAATCCATCTGAGGCATTGTCAGTTATTGCCCATGGTACATACGTGATTTTGCTACTGTGAGTGCTCCATTGAGAGAATTGACAAAAAAAAGTCCATTTCCAATGGTTTGCTGAATGTGATCAAAGCTTCAAAAGAATAAAACCTGCAATTGAGAATGCAACCAATATGCCTATTTTGACCCCAAGTTACAGTATGAGATCACAGTAGATGCAGGCCCGGTGGGGCTAGAGTCAATTCTTGCTCCACTTAATGATCATCCAAATGCTCAGAGACACATTGTGGCCTATGGCTGTCGAGGCTGTCTGACACAGAACATGCCTATTTTCAGCTGGAGAAGGAGAGTCTGGCTGTAGTTTTGGCCTGTGAACATTTTCATGTGTTTCTATATGGAAAATGTTTCACCATCATAACACAACACCAATCTCACTCACCATTTTTGGAAATCCGAAAGTCAAGATGCCCCCTCACCTTGAGAGAAGGGGCTTGCGACTGCAAGAGCACAACTATGCCAACTGTACACAAGCCGGGTAAACATCAGAACCCTGCTGATTATTTTTCATGAGTACCGCTACATTGTTACAGTGTGATATCTAAAACAGCTGAGTATACATTAACTTCGTCATGAAGTCCAGTACACCAGTAACCCTATGCATTGAATTGATTATTGCTGCTACTAATGCTGACACAAACATGCTCATTCTCAAAGACATCATTTGAACTCAGTCCTGGAAGAAGAGTGGTCGACCTTTTGCTGACGATGTTGAACTTCACAAATTCCAAAATGTACAGGATTAACTGTCTGTGACCAAGGAATGTGTTGTATTGAGAGGCTTGAGAATTGTCATACCTGAGAGCCTTAGACAACAGGCCATTGTACTAACTCATGAAGGACATTGAAGCTACCAACAGGGCTCTAAAAGACCGAATGTTGTTCCTACGCTTAGACGAGTGAGTCGAGGGGGAACTGAAAAAGTGCTGTCGTTGCAACTGACTTTTCCCCAAAGTGATGCAACATTCATTGACAATGTCTGACCTTCCAACACAGCCTTAGGAAAGAATTGCTGTTGATTTCTTTGGGCCCCTAGGAAACGGACATCTCATTGTAGGTATTGATGAGTTTTTAAGCTTTCCTTTAGTAGAGTTGTCGTCAATAGCTCATGAGAAGGTCATCAAGCAGCTGGATAACATCTTTGCAGCATGGGGTATTCCCACCATTCTCAAATCAGACAACGGTATGCTGTTCAATAGGAAAGAATCTAAGGAGTTTCTAAGCAGGCTAAAAGTCAAACATCAAAAGAGTACCCCTCTATGGCCCTCAAAAGGGTAATTTAAATAAGCATCAGTGGAGGGCATTGAGTTAAACCAAGCCCTGGGGTAAGCCTACCGTGCTTACCATTCAACTCCTCACTCAACAACGGGTGAAAGTCCTGTCACCTTGGTATTTGGTAGACATCAGAACCAAGCTGCGACAGTGGACAGTAGACCGATCCTTGAATGCTGATACAGTTTGTGTCATAGACACGTCTTGAATGTGCACAATGAAGACATACACCAATTAGCGTCGACAAGCCAAGGAGACAGTCTTCAATAAAGGTGACTTGGTCCTGATCAAGCAGAAAAGAAAGCGGAAAACAAACACTCCGTTTGCGGTCAATCCTCCAAGGGTTGTGACAGACAAAGGACACATGGTCATGGGCCCTCGTCCCGGACAGTCCATCACATGGGACTCGTCACACTTTAGGCACCTACGTCTATGATCGTCAGTTCCTGAGCTTACGGATGAGGCGACCCCGCCTCACTGTTCAGATCCAGCATCAGAACCTGCACCATCGGTGCACAAACAGTGTGCATCTCAACCACTTAATGCCACTCGATCTGGCCGGCTAGTGCGAGCGCCTTGACGACTTATTGAAGAGCTAAAATGTAACTGTTGTTTGTACTTTTCATTTAACAAGGAGTGATATGTAGTTTTGTGAGACTATGTGCGCTAGGATCCTACTGGTTCTGGGTGAACTCAACAGAGGAATTACGTAACTTTCTGGGAGGTGTTAAAGTGTGGTTATTAATGGTCATGATGTAATCAGAGAACAGTGTGTGATTGTATGCTGAGAAATAAAGATGCACAATCCAGAGCTCTTTGTGTAGTGTATTCATTTTCATGTTGCAGGGGAGGACCCTACAAAGGCCAGCTGAGCGGTTGCTATGGCCACCATTGTCAGATAGTCAGATAATTTGTCTTAATTGATCCCGTTTGCCTGGAGTGCAACCTCCATCATGTGCCAGGGCTCATTACACTAGAGCTAAGGCAGCATTGATGAGATATGTTATGAGCCATTTCTTTTTGTTTAATAAAAGGAACTTGCAAAGGCAGGCATATTCGTAGAGATAACGGTGAGCCACATATGAAGCATTGTTGGTACCAGTGCAGAAAACTCTATACCATCAAAGCTGCCAAGTTTCAGATTGCTTATGTGTGACATTACCATGGCTTAAGTGCCATACGTGTGACATGCTATGCTTTATGTGTGACACTATGAGTGAAAAGTAACTGCAACTAAAAACATGCTGAAAATCCCTGTGAAGATAAATATTAGAAATTACTCCACTTGGTGCCATATAAAGAGCTAGAAGTAAGTGCCACTTTTTGTTCAAATGTACTTGCACTGTGGTAGTGCTGCAACTGGTGGCATACTGCCATTGAATTTTAACTTAACCGGTGTCTGCAGAGAGCAGGGACCACCCACCATCAGCCTCCTAAAACAGTGCACACTGTCCCATCTTTAACCTTTCCTTGACCCCTTATCATCTCTCCTAGCTGCAGACACAGGTAGCAGCTATATTCTGAGCTTCAGAGTTTTTCCCAAAGCGCTGATAAATACCTTTTCACACTTGTGAACCAAAAAGAGCACAACAACTCTCCAAATTGAATGACAAAATGTTCCAGTGCGGGAATGGGGTAAAGACTAACGTTTTGCGTTAGTCTGACCCGAGATGCGTTGCACTTAGCAGGGCTGCATTATGAACGCCCCCTGAAATTTCAGCCACACTACTATGTGGCAGGGATACTCACTGGCTCAATAATGTGAAAAAGCGTGGGGACTAAGGACATCATTGAGTGTGACAGAGGGGAAATCTGGCATTAAACAGCCGAGCTCCCATGCTTCCAAACATACAGGTCCCCTGTCTTGTTTAGACAGAGGTGCCTCGGCTGGCTCTATCACTGTAAACCCTACAGTGTATCTATTACATCAAGGATTGGAGATAAGACTACGGAAAACCAAAAGCACTCTGACCATCAGATATGACACAGTACATAATGGAGTAAACAAGGATGCTGAACTACATTATTGGCTGGTGTAATGGATTTGTATCATGTATACCTTCAATGTACAGCTAGAATAACTCTTCTGTTATATTGTTTAAACTTCAATGCCAGGATCACCAATTGCGCTTAGAGCATTATCCCCTTCAAGAGCAATATCCAGAGAAAATCCTCCCAAAAGGTAAGCTGGTAAACCCAGGAACTCAGAACAGCAAAATGAGGCAGCAAACAGTTGGAGAGGAGATGGCGCACCAGCATTGACACTTCTGAAAAGGCAGCCTTTAAGATTACCTCAACCTCTACCATGCATTGAAGCCAACACCAACAACACCAAGGAGTTTTCAACATCGTTAAGGAATTCTCCAACCCGGCTGCCAGCTAAAAAAACATCACACCCTCACAGGAGCTGTGCGAAAACCTTGCACGCTTCTTCCACAACAATATCGCAACCATATACAGAAACTTCGAACCCCAACCCACACGTTGTCGCGTCTCCACTCCTCAGGATCGGAACGATGCTCAAAAATGGTCCACCTCTCGACCGCTTCAAGTCTGCTTGCTGTTATAGCACAGATCAGTGAAGTGATCGAGCGAGGGAAGGAAAGGATGGGAACTGCGGGGAGGGAGACCTGTAAAAATAAAAGAACAAGAAGTCTTAGATGAGCCCTTCGTAGTTAATATGTATGGTTCCTATTCATTTAGCATAGAACCTAGTATACATCTTCAAGTAAGGACCCTCAATATATTGCCAAGCCTGGCGTCACAGGGTAGTCAGAGAACGCAATTTTTGTCTCTTCCACTATTCCCTGCTACTACTATCGGCCTGTATGCGGAGAGAAACACATATCATTCTCGTTTTCTGTAACACCAAAACATTGATAGCAAAACAGTATAATGTCTGACTGTAGTGATCGTCAATTGAAAACAAAAGGTGCCAACCCTGTTGCTTCACAGTGTTGGAAATACGTTATGCAATATTTAGAGGTGTTTGCCTCATTCACAACAAAAGACACACAAACACTAAACAAAATAGCCTTTGCACCAATAGTCCTGCAAGAGCATACGGTTAGTGCCAAGAAATGAATTATCAGTAGTCCGGACTGAGTATGACGCTAGAACCCCCTCGATGTGTCAATGATGCCGGTATCCCTTCTACCTGCAAGAAACAACAAACGTGTGTCTCACCAACAGGGAGGGACACCGCAATGCATGCACAGAGTTGTCTTTGGTCCCCAAACAAACAAAAGGACATACGCGTCCTTTGAACACAGAATGGTGTATCGGTGTGACGACACCCACGCTAGAACCCCCTCGATGTGTCAATGATGCCGGTATCCCTTCTACCTGCAAGAGACAACAAACGTGTGTCTCACCAACAGGGAGGGACACCGCAATGCATGCACAGAGTTGTCTTTGGTCCCCAAACAAACAAAAGGACATACGCGTCCTTTGAACACAGAATGGTGTATCGGTGTGACGACACCCTTACCGGAC
Source organism: Calotriton arnoldi (assembly GCA_963921515.1). Lineage (NCBI taxonomy): Eukaryota > Metazoa > Chordata > Amphibia > Caudata > Salamandridae > Calotriton > Calotriton arnoldi. Next base: position 699,855 of record CAWUFW010005889.1, on the reverse strand, counting down.
CTCTGCTCAGTATACCACCTCGAAATAGTCGTGATCGGATTCCCCGATATCCAGCAAGTCACCAGAATTAGCGGCAGCGCTGCGGGGAAGCGGAAGTTCTTTTATCCTCATCCGCTTCCCTGATGGCAACGCGCGTCGTCCCGATCACGTGACCCCTGCTCCGCGGCTTCTGGGAAATGTAGTTTTTACTCTCTTCCGTGATCGCGCTAAGGAGCGTGGCACGAGATACTACGCTGTAATGTTCGAGGCGAGACAGGGTGACCAAGGTAGCTCAATAAGGGTGAGGGGGAGATTGTGACAGTACATCCCTCTTCCAGAGAACCCTGTCGAGAGTTAATCGTGTCCAGGATGTTTCTGATGGTACTCAGCGATTAATCTTGGGGCGTGTATTTTGGTTACTGGTTCCCAAGAATGTTCCTCTGGGCCGTACCCTTTCCATGCCACAAGGTACCATCTTCGTTTCCCTTTCAATTTGGTATCCAAAATCCGAGACACCTCATATTCCTGCTCTCCATTCACCCATAAGGGGTTAGGTCTTTTCTTCATAGGTGTAACAGAGGGTTTTAGCAAAGAAACATGAAATACAGGGTGTATTTTCAAGGTACAAGGTAAAGCAAGTTTAACAGTTACAGGATTCACACATTTCAATACCTTGTAGGGTCCTATGTATTTAGGAGTGAACACATTCTTTTTCGAAATGAAATATTCTTGGTTGCCAACCAAACAAGGTCACCCTTTTTATATACAGGACCTATACGACGGTGTTTATCTGCTCCTTGTTTGTATTGTAGTTTAGCTTTGTCTAGGTGTTTTTGTGTTTCCTTTAGAGTTTTCTGAACATGTTCTACTCTCTTTTGCACTTCTGGGAGATTAACTGTCGATAGAGGATGTAAAAAGGGAGAAATCTTGGATGAAAACCATAGGTGTTGTAGTATGGCGTGGTGTGGGTAGAACAGTGTTTGGCATTGTTATAAGCTATCTCAGCTAACCATAAATAATCTACCCATTCATCTGTATTGGTGTCTACGTAGCAACGAAGATATTGCTTTATCGTCTGATTCACCCTTTCAGTCTGTCCATCAGTTTGTGGGTGGAAACTTGTGGATAAAGCTACCTGTATTTGCAAAGCAGAACACCATGTCTTCCAGAAGCGAGCAGTAAATTGGGATCCCCTATCTGAAACAATCTTTTTTGGGAGTCCATGCAATCTGCTACATGCAACAGCAACAACTTAGCGAGTTGTTCAGCTGAAGGTATCTTTTTGCAAGCCACAAAGTGACCCATCTTAGTGAGGTAGTCTATTATTACTAAAACAACTGTGAATCCCTGATCTGATGGAAGACCTACTATGAAATCAACGGATATGTGTTCCCATGGCGTTTCAGGAGTAGGAAGAGTTTGTAACAACCCCTGTGGTTTGGTATGATCTGATTTCATCTGTGAACATATTTCACACCTTTTTATCCATTCAGTCACATCCCTTCGTACGGCAGGCCACCAGAATTGTCTAAGAATCTTTTCCGTAGTTTTTTCCAATCCAAAGTGACCAGCGCTAGGTATCTCGTGACACCATTGATATACTTGTTTTTGGAGTGTTTCAGTAGGGATTAATATTTGATTGCCTTTTATAGGAATGCCCTGTTTTATATGCCACTCTGTGTGAAACTTGAACCATGTTTTCCATTTGATGGTCCGGATCCCACGAGCCACTTGCTGTAGGAAGTCACTCGTCTTTACAGCACAAACCACTTTAGTAGGAGGTAGTATGGCGTGTTCTAAACTTTCTTCCTCATCGTGTACGGAATCTTGCCTGGTTAACGCATCCGCCTTTTTATTATCCTTGCCTGGCCTAAAAGTGACAACGAAGTTATATTCCTCAAAAAACAACATCCACCTTAACTGTCTAGGTGTGAGGTGTCTAGTGGAGCGCATAAATTGGAGATTGCGGTGATCCGTATAAACCGTCACCCTTTCCTTGGCCCCCAACAGGAAATGTCTCCATTCCGTGAAAGCTGTCTTAATGGCTAGCAACTCTTTCTCCGCTATGGTGTAATTTCTCTCAGCTTCATTAAGCTTGTGTGACATGAAAGCTATAGGATGCAACTGACCAGTGGATTCATGGCGTTGGGATAATACTGCTCCTATAGCATATTCTGAAGCATCTGCTTCAACAACGTAGGGCTTCTCAGGATTCGGATGGGTAAGAACAGGTGCGGTGACAAATGCCTGTTTTAGGCCGTCAAAGGCTTCTTGTGCTTCTTTAGACCAATGAAACTGTGTTTTCTTCCGAGTTAACTGGGTGATAGGAGCGATCAGCTTGGAGAATTGATTAATAAACCTCCGGTAAAAATTGGCAAAACCCAAAAAACATTGCACGTCTTTAACGTTCTGTGGGACTGGCCATTCTTTGACTGCCACTACCTTTCTTTCCGCCATTTCTTGTCCTTTAGGTGTTAACATCACTCCTAAAAACTCCACTGTGTCAACATGGAATTCACATTTACTCAGCTTACAGTAGAGATGGTTTTCCCTTAATGCCTGTAGAACATTACAAACATGTTGGTAGTGTTCGTTTGTAGATGATGAGTAAATGAGTATGTCATCAATATAGACAACTACATATTGATCCAGAAATTCTCTTAATACTTCATTTAGAAAGTACTGGAATGCCGCAGGTGCGTTGCACAGCCCAAACGGCATTACCAAGTACTCGTATAATCCGTACCGAGTTTTAAAAGCGGTTTTCCACTCGTCTCCGGATCTCATTCTCACTAAATGGTATGCCCCTTTTAAATCCAATTTAGTGTAAATCACGGCATGTTTTACCTGCTCTAATAGTACCGATATCAACGGTAAGGGATAACGATTTTTAACCGTGATGTCATTCAAGGCCCTGAAGTCTATGCACGTGCGCTTCTCACCATTAGCCTTTGGGATGAAGAATAGAGGCGAGGCTGCAGGAGACCTTGATGGACGTATAAATCCCAACTCTTGATATTTATCTAAGTACTTTCTTAGATGGTCGTTTTCAGGTTCTGTTAAAGCATACACTCTCCCACAGGGCACCACTGCTCCAGGTATTAAATCTATTTGACAATCATATTGTCGATGTGGGGGAGTGTCTCTGCCTGTCTTTCATTGAATACGTCTCGGTATCTTGAATATTGATCCGGCAGTGCCGTGTCTTTTTCTGCAGCCGTAGCAACCCACTGACAGGTCGATAACGTATGGGAAGGTGGGATAGATGATCCGCAACAATTATCGAGACAGTATTGGGAGTCAAAAGAAAGGGTCTTGTTGGTCCAATCTATAGAGGGATTATGTTTTTGAAGCCAAGGGAGACCTAAAATAATACCATATTGAGGGGCCTTAATTATCTGAAAGACCATACGTTCGCAGTGTTCCACTCCATGTGATACCTCAATTGAACTGGACACAAAGTCAATGGGTCCTGACTCCAGTACTCTACCATCTACCGCCATTACAATTTCAGGATGAGCTTTCTTTACTAACTTTATTCCCAATGCGTTTGCTACCTCAACATCCATAAATAGGTCGGTGGCTCCTGAATCAATCATTGCTGGTCTTTCTTCCCAATGATTGTTTAGCTTTAAGGTAATGGAAATGAAAAAGAATCGTTTTAAATAAGCCTCTGACTTGTCTCTTATTGAGGGAAGGACACCAATGCTCGAGGATTCCCCTCTTTTGTCGCTCGAGCTCTCTAGTTTTCCGACTTTTTGTTGATGGATGATATTTCATCCCTTTTGTATCCCCCTCGATTACCTTGAGGTTTTAAACGGCATTCTCTAACATAATGCCCCCGCTTACCGCAATATAAGCAAAGGCCATTTTTTCGTCTCATATCTCTTTCTTCTGAAGTTAATGTCGCCCTAACAGTGCCGATTTCCATGGGCTCTGTGGTGTTTTTGGATCGTTGTTCTCCTACGCTAGGACGTTCATACCTGGTATAAGTTTTGTCTCTTCTTTTTGAGTCTCCTTTCCTATCGCCCAAGCGATGTTCTAATCTTAATGTAAGGTGTACTAGATCATTACAGGTTCTGGGTTGAGGGTCAATCTGTGCAATAACATCTTTCAGCTCGTCTCGTAATCCTTGGTAATTCATAGCGAATTGTTTTTCTTCCGGCCAATTAGCCTCAGCCACTAATCTCCTGAACGTGGTGATGTATATGTGTAATTCTTTATTGCCTTGTCTGAGCTCTAAGAGTTCTCTATCTGCTGATAGTGTATGAGTTCGCCTATCAAAAATATTCTCGAATTCGGTTCGAAAAGTGTCCCAATCATACAGAAGAGGATCATCCTTCTGAATCAAGGGAACCGCCCATAATGCAGCATCTCCTGCTAAATATGAAATCAGAAAAGCTACCCTAGATTGATTAGTTGTAAACACCTTGGGTTTACAATTAAAATGTAACAACACTTGTGTAAGGAATACCTGTGTCTTATTGGCCTCTCCATAATATCTCTCCGGGGGTGCTAATGGTATCGGTGTAGGTATTTCTACAGTGATAGGATGAGAAGAAGAAAAAGGTGAAACCCCTCCTACATCAAAAGGGTTTCGTTGTAAGCGATCTACTTTGGCTTGTAAAGCCGCAGTTTCTATTCTTGAGGCAACAAGTTCTTGTTGTACCACTTGCAGTGTGGTCAACACATCCTCTAAAGTAGCCATGTTGGAGCAAAGAGACCGATCGGGAGGAGTACTATCCGTGGGCCGCTAATTCTGTCGCGTCTCCACTCCTCAGGATCGGAACGATGCTCAAAAATGGTCCACCTCTCGACCGCTTCAAGTCTGCTTGCTGTTATAGCACAGATCAGTGAAGTGATCGAGCGAGGGAAGGAAAGGATGGGAACTGCGGGGAGGGAGACCTGTAAAAATAAAAGAACAAGAAGTCTTAGATGAGCCCTTCGTAGTTAATATGTATGGTTCCTATTCATTTAGCATAGAACCTAGTATACATCTTCAAGTAAGGACCCTCAATATATTGCCAAGCCTGGCGTCACAGGGTAGTCAGAGAACGCAATTTTTTGTCTCTTCCACTATTCCCTGCTACTACTATCGGCCTGTATGCGGAGAGAAACACATATCATTCTCGTTTTCTGTAACACCAAAACATTGATAGCAAAACAGTATAATGTCTGACTGTAGTGATCGTCAATTGAAAACAAAAGGTGCCAACCCTGTTGCTTCACAGTGTTGGAAATACGTTATGCAATATTTAGAGGTGTTTGCCTCATTCACAACAAAAGACACACAAACACTAAACAAAATAGCCTTTGCACCAATAGTCCTGCAAGAGCATACGGTTAGTGCCAAGAAATGAATTATCAGTAGTCCGGACTGAGTATGACGCTAGAACCCCCTCGATGTGTCAATGATGCCGGTATCCCTTCTACCTGCAAGAGACAACAAACGTGTGTCTCACCAACAGGGAGGGACACCGCAATGCATGCACAGAGTTGTCTTTGGTCCCCAAACAAACAAAAGGACATACGCGTCCTTTGAACACAGAATGGTGTATCGGTGTGACGACACCCACGCTAGAACCCCCTCGATGTGTCAATGATGCCGGTATCCCTTCTACCTGCAAGAGACAACAAACGTGTGTCTCACCAACAGGGAGGGACACCGCAATGCATGCACAGAGTTGTCTTTGGTCCCCAAACAAACAAAAGGACATACGCGTCCTTTGAACACAGAATGGTGTATCGGTGTGACGACACCCTTACCGGACCTCTGCTCAGTATACCACCTCGAAATAGTCGTGATCGGATTCCCCGATATCCAGCAAGTCACCAGAATTAGCGGCAGCGCTGCGGGGGAAGCGGAAGTTCTTTTATCCTCATCCGCTTCCCTGATGGCAACGCGCGTCGTCCCAATCACGTGACCCCTGCTCCGCGGCTTCTGGGAAATGTAGTTTTTTACTCTCTTCCGTGATCGCGCTAAGGAGCGTGACACGAGATACTACGCTGTAATGTTCGAGGCGAGACAGGGTGACCAAGGTAGCTCAATAAGGGTGAGGGGGGAGATTGTGACACACGTATAGATTTCCTTGACATACGCCACCACTGTAACAGACACAAACCACACACTGACCACCTGGAACATCCTCTCCACCCAGGACACCACCTCCACCATGACCGCCATCCACCCGGGAGCTCCCACAGACCCATGCCCACACCACATCTTCAACCTCAGAAACCAAAGGATGGCCAGGAACTCACCACCCTACTCAACACCTCTATCACCACCGCTACATTTCCCAACGCTTGGAAGCATGCAAAAGTCAGACCACTACTCAAAAAACCAACCACCGCCCCTAGCAAACTCAAAAACTACCGGCCAATCTCCCTGCTCCCATTCAAAGCCAAAGTACTGGAAAAGATCATCAACAACCAACTCATGACACACCTGGAGCAGAACCAGCTACTCAATGCCTCCAAATACGGCTTTGGTAGCAATCACAGCACCGAAACTGCCCATATTGCAGCCACTGACGATATCCAAACCCTCCTCAACTGAGGAGAAACAGCAGCTTTGATTCTCCTCAGTCTCTAGGCAGCCTTCAACACTGAATCCCACCACACGCTGATCAAAAGACTCCACCACATAGGCATCCAAGGGGAGGTGCTCAGATGGATGACCTCCATCATCACCGGAGGAACCCAAAGGATCGACCTCCCACTTTTCACCTCTGAACTCGAGGAGATCATCTGCAGTGTCCCCCAAGGCTCATCCCTTAGCCCCATGCTCTTCAACACCTATATGACCCTGCTGGCCAACATCGTCATATCCCACGGTCTCAACATAATTTCTTATGTAGACAATACCCAACTCATCCTCTCTCTTACAGATGAGCCCATCACCACCAGAACTAACTTCCAAATATGCATGACAAATATCACTGACTGGATGAAGAACAACTGCCTGCAGATGAGCACAGACAAGACTGAAGTACTGATCTTTGACAACCTCAGCAACACATGGAATGCCTCCTGGTGGCCTTCAGACCTAGGACCTGCACCCCCTCCCTCCGCCCATGCTAGAAACCTTTGAATCATCATTGACAACAAGCTCACTATTTTTTATTTATTTTTTATTTTTAAAGTTTTGTATAGCGCGAACATGACCCAAGCAGGTATCAGAGCGCTTTACATACGAGATGAGGAAGACATAGGTAAATAGCTGTAGGAGAAAAGGCATAAAAATATTTATCAGGAACACAATAATATATTGGCAGGCACACTGAGATCAAGCATATGCCACGTAGCGTGTTAAGCAGCAAAACGAGATGGGAGACAAGAGGAGCGAAACTTCTAGTTCAGCGCAGTGTTCAACAGTAAGGCTTTCACTTCTCTTTTGAAGGCAAATGTTGAGGGAATCAGTCTTGTTTCCACAGGTAGGGAGTTCCATATTCTCTGGGAAATTCCAGAGAATGTACAATTGTAGGTTTTCATTTTTTTAAATTTCTTCGGCTTGAGCAGAAGTGTGCTGGTGCTCCTAGAGGGCCGGGAGGCTCCCGATAGTTCGAGCTTATTTGCCAGGTAAAGGGGAGTGTTGTAGTGTATCGCTCTGAGTCATACATGCAATTTTTAACTGGATCCTTGAGTCAAATGGAAGCCAGTTGAGCGATTTCAGGTCCGGAGAGATGTGGTTGGTTTTCCTAGAGCCAGTGATGAGTCTAGTCGCAGTATTTTGCGATGCTCTAATGGGAGCTAAGCTGAGTTTCGGAAGCCCGCAAAGAGTAGCACTGCCGTATTCTAGTCTGGAGATGACTAGTGCTTGCACCGCAGATTTGAAGTCATCTTGAGGAAGGTAGGGTTTGAGTTTTCTTAGGATGCTCAGTTGGTTGTTAGCACCTTTGGTAGATGCTCTGATGTGATCCTGCATGTTTAGGTTCTTATCGAGCACAATTCCTAGTGATTTCTTGGAATCAATGATGTGAGGTATGCAGTTCAGAGCTGAGAGGTTTTTAAGATATTTCTCATCAATCGTGGCTTGCTTAGCGGGAGAAATGAGGAGGAATTCTGTTTTAAGGGCGTTTAGTTTGAGGTGGTTGGATGTTAGGCAATTGAGGGGTATATTCACAAGAACATGTGATAACTAACACAAGAGTAGCGTAACGCAACTTTCAATATCGCAGCCTATCGCGGGAAAATATCCACGTGTCAACGTGGAATTCACAACAAGGCGGTAACATGTGATAGCCACCAGATAACGCGTCAAATGTCAGCGTGAAAATCAACGCCACACCGAAAAATGCGAAACGCGAACGCGAGAAATCATGCGATGAGGCCAATCGCGGTACAGAAATCAGCGAACACCAGCCACAGGCCTGTAAATCCCACGCAACCGGCGGGAAAAAGCACCATAAAAGAAAGAAAAAAAAAAGCCCAAAAACAATTCAAATTGCGTAGCAACATGGATGCACCCGGACCGAGTGCAGAGGACAAGCTGAACACCACAAGCCCTACGGAGGACCATCCAGGAACCCCACTTTCGGGGAAGGGCAAGGACAAGAGGAAGAGGAAGACCGGGTACAGTCCGCAGGAAGGCCAGATCATCGTCACAGGGGTGACCGAACACCATCAACAACTGTTCGGAACCTCCACTGCGGCACTGACAACCCAAACCAAAATATGGCAGGCCATCGTCACCAACGTCAATGCAGTCGGAGTGTCCAGGAGGTCACTGGAGGAGGTCAAGAGGCGCTGGCATGATCTGAAAAGCCAGACCAAACATAAGCTCGCCGCCAACAGGGAGGCAGCAACTGCGACTGGAGGTGGGAGTCCTGCGACACAGGAGGAGCTGGATGAGCTGGAGCAAATGGTGGCCACAGTCAGCAGTGAGGAGACGGTGGCAGGATTGGGGGGCCTGGACACAGCATGATACGACCTGACCCAACAGCAACAGGGTGAGTAACGACTAGGGACCGGGGGACGGGGAGAGATGGGCACAATGGCACACATGCACAATTACGCGCAGCACACAGCACACCCACAATGACCGTGGAACATGTCCCTTAATGCCTTGGCACACTGCAGCGTACATAGAAACGCCAAGTAGGCCCCCATCCACAATGTGCACAGAGGGCCCCCCCATCACCAATATCACAACCGACCCGTGCACATGTGCTGAATCCAGCAAAGCAGCTGACTATGCAAGTAACACTGCATGTCCGATAGCATGGCAGCTGCCCCCAAAAAATGACATGGCCCACGAAGCGACATGGAGGTAGCCAAGTGCGGATCACATCCGTAAAGGAGCAGGTCACACTCCGACATGTCCACGTGCACCCACAACCCATGCCTTACAATACACGCAGCAGACGAACAATGCACCAGGCCACAAAAACAGTCCGCGAGCACACATGACCCAAGTCAAAAGCAAATCAGGCCCCGAAAAGCACACAATTCAAAGGCACCCCACCTCAAAGGGAGAAGGCTACACGAAATCAGAGCTGCAGGGGCAACTCCCCCACAATGCAGCACACACACATAGCAATCACAGAACATCAGCAATGAAGGCAATGTGGTACAAAGTGCAACACCAGCACCACAGGACGGAGCTCACAACAGGTTCCGCTCGTGCGTAGTAACTGTCCACCCACATCTGGCATTGCCTGACACTGTGTGATGATAATGTACGGGTACTACCACACATCCGTCATGTAGTCGAAAAACACACTGACTGCCATCAAATAGCCAGCATCCCCCAAACAGTCACAATGTACATTGGCATGCAGTCTGAATGTATAAATCTGCAAATCATCACCATACATGTGAAACTCTGTTAACCTGCATCTCCCCTTTACATTGCAGAGGGACAAACAACACCCCCTGCAGAGCACACCACACATCCCACCATTGATGATGAAGAGGACAACCTGCACATATGTCAAGACACCCTCCAATGGATGCTGGACAGCCTCTGCACCCCACCCCCAGGAGCAGGCCAGGCCTGCTGCCTCGAGGTGACCCCACCACCTGCACAGACCACACAGCAGGAAACAGACACCACCACGGCTGTCTCCCAGGACCCCCCCGACCAATACATGGAATTCCAATGGCGTGTGTTGGGTTGCCAGGTGGAATTGGCTCATCAGCTTCGGGTGGGTTTCGAGCTCGTGGCAGCCAAACTCGATGCCATACGTGGGTGTCTGAGTCCTATCAGGGACCACGTACAGTCCCTATCGGACACCCCCTGTATGCACCATGCTCCGCCACAGACCTTGGCTAACCTCGCTGGTGCCATGAGTCTAATACAAGAACTGTCTGGTCAGACAGGCACCAGCCATGACAGCACAGAGTTGGCACAGATGCGGAGGGCAATGGGCACCATGGAGCAGATGCAGGCTGGAAGTATGTCTGCCACGGCTGGACACCAGCGAGCAGTGGCTGGGAACAGCAACGCCCTGCAGTACTCCAACTTGCCATTGCTGCCACTGAGCCGTTCCCAGATGACTGCAGCGGGAACATCGACACACACAGCTCCGACCCCTGATGTGTCCGTGGCACACTGTGATGCTGCCCCATCACCTACGCAGTCTGATGTGTCAGGGGCACACAGCGATGCAGCCATCACCCCGCCACAGACACCGGACACACCGGACACAGAACCCGTATCAGGGGACTGAGAAGGGGATGGGAACTACTGTGTGAGGAAGGAGGCAGTAGCATCCATCACCGCCATATTGCCTTTCCCTGGCTGGTCATGACCTATGCATCATGCCCTGGGAAATACCTCCATCTGACCTCCGGAACACCCTGCAACATTCACCCGGACCCCGACACGGACTGCCATTTCTTCCCCGCTGGCCAATCACACAGCAATCCTGCTGCGGACTGCACTCTTCCTCTTCCCAATCACTGTGCAATCCCCAAAGGTCTCTGGTTGGCCCACCACTGGGCTTCCATGTGATGTGGGCTTGGATGGCCAGGTACAGCTCCAGCTCCGTGAATGTGAATAAAACATTCTAAATCACACAGATGTGTCATCACTATGTTCACTCACGTATGGAAGTATGGCTTGATGTGGGGACGATGATTGCACATGAAGGTACACCCTGGTAACTGACATCTATGCGCATGTCTATCCCTGAGACACATGGCCAATTGGATGACTGGGAAGGTGAGTACTAGCTGTGTCCCCATTGCACATCAACAGCAATCTCACAAAACCCCAACGTAGGCACACGTCCATGTTTTGAATAGGGCCGTGTGTAGGAGTGACCAAAACGGTGGCAGGCCAGGAGTGGTAACTCACACCACGTGTGACAGCAGAACTTCACGTCGCATACCGACTTACACACATCTGTGTGGACACAATCTGTTGTGATGTATGACATTTCTCCACATGGTCAGAGGTTGGACACCATACACACATAGCTGGAGTCATGTAAGTGCACATGTCGTCCAGCACCTATCCAAAAACAATGTCTGGCTCACAGAGGCGGAGCTTGCCAAAGGGACACACCCCCACTGCACATGCGTCTGTCAGTTCCTCCCTGTGTTGGGACGAGGCTCATGGTGGCACACGAGTGGACAATCTAAACAACACACCTCATAGTTAGACACCAGTGGAGTGGCATAGGCTTTATTGGCATGTGCGTGTCAGTACCGACCAGGCAACTGCCACAACAGGCAGGGACATGCTTAAGACACTTACACGCAGCATGGGTATATGTCGAGGTTCAGATGATGGTGGGGCTGAAATGGACAACATTCATCACAGATGGCAACGCTCACAGCCCACCTTGCCTTGCTGGATGAGTCACGTGGTGTTTGGCGTCTGCACATTGCCCCGTGTGAGGGGGCACGACTCGCTGCACGTGGGGTCTGCATGGTGCTCTGCCTCCGGGGTGCGCAGATTGTCTGCTCTGCCGACAGTGATCAGGTGTGAGGGTTTGACAGGTTCACATGTCGTGCTACATTGCCATGTGTGTGCTCTCACCCAGCAGTGTGTCCGAATTGGCAACGTTGCCAGACGACGCTGTGTTGCTCCGACCATGGACCTGCGTCGCCTTGCACAGGTGTGTGTACACACGCGTTATTCCACGCACATGCATCCAGAGCCCGTACGTTGGCAGACGTGTCCTCTGTTGTGGTGCGATATGTGAGCAATCCCCACGATGCAACAAGTTGTTGGGCCATGTGCTGTGGGTGGCAATCGGATGTGGCTGCAGGAACGTAGTTACTCGTCCATGAATGCCCGTGCAGCTTCATGTGCAATGTGTTCCAATAGTACGTCGTTGTCGTGTTCAAGGAACACCAGGGTGAGCCAGTCCATTAGGTGGTCCGGGCAGGTGTGCTTAGCCCACGCCGTCTCACCGATCCGCAACACAGCCCGATAGGGGAGCGCCTCGATGCGGTCACTGCACACGAGAAATTGTGCTATCTCCCATGCACAACTACCAATACATACGCAGTATGTCAAGGCATCCCATGCACGGCTGTCTCGGTTGCACTCCTGTTCATGATCCAACAGGGGGCGCAGACACAAGTCATAGTCCAATTCATCAACAGTTGTGTTGGATAGGCAGACATCCATGGGACACTCGAATGTGCATGTTCGGCAGTGGAACCAGGGCTGGACGCAGGTGACGTGGGCAATGCGGAAGCTGAGCCTGTAACTGATCCGCAGCACTGCCAGTGGCACTGTGCCCAGTAAATGCAGCATACATGCACAGTACTGTTCCACGTGACGGGGGTTGTGTATGTGCCCGGTATGGCCTGCCATTGCGTTGGTGCGTCTCGTGAACAGGCACGCTTCTGGACTGCGGCAGTTGTGTGGAGGATATGCCACAGCTCTGAGCAATGATTTGAATGTGTGTGCAATGTTGTGAGTTATGGGTTGCTGTTTCTGTGAGGGTCAAGGGCATCCCATGCGGGGGTACCACAGGCAGGGGCTTCTGTGTGTGGGCTGTGGATGAGTCGGATGGTTCATTTGCAGAATGCGTGGTGTGGGAGTCGTCCCCATCTGCCATTGCATCTCTATCAGGGTGTTCCAGGCGCGTTCTGGACCAAGGTCAGAGGTGCAGGTGTCCTCCCGCATTCTGCATTGGGACAATGGTGCTTTCATCCCTGATGTTTGTCTGACTACTACTTTCGTTTTCGGAAAGTGATGTGGGTTTGGCGCTGAGATTGGGACACGGCCTTGGGCTCATGGTGTGCGGATGGCGATGCGCACACACATGTTGGCATGTGGAGCCAGGTGCCCGAGCGGCCGTGCGCTACTTGTGCTATCTCACTCTGTCTCTCTCCCGCGCTCTCTCCCTCTCTTTCCTTTGTTGGGCGCATGGAGCACCTTCTTCTCTTGGATTTGGTCTTCCAGGCTGTGTGCTACGGATTGTCCAGTGAGGAGCAGCTAAGACTCATCCTAAGGGTTGTTTCTGCTTTTGTTTGTATGGTGTTTTGTGTTGGTGATTGCATTGCTGTATGACAGATTCTCCATTTTCTGGCCACGCATGTATGTTTATTTTCCTGCTTGTGCGACATCAGGCAAAAAGTTTGTTTTGGTATTCGTGGTGTTGGTGTGCAATTTCTTAGTCCGGGGCTCCCTTTTGTGGCGCTGGCTGCCGTCCGACTTTACACCAGGTCAGAGCAGGTGTAGATTTCCTGGTGCTAACGCACCTTATCGCCTGTTTTGTGTTTTTATCGCGGATGTGGCTGGTCGTTGTGAATGTTGAATTGTGCTGTTGTCTCAGCTTTTGTCACGGGAACGCCTACTCTGCATTAAGGGTGGGCGGAATTTGCGTAGTCGCGTTACGCAAATCTCTGCGAAATTGCTAACAAATTCCGCGAGCTCGCGGAAATTCTGCGAAATCGCGGAATTGCTTGTCCCGTCCGTTCGCGATGTGTTTTTGCGTGCTCGCGGGGAAATATATCGCTAACTTGCCCATGCGGTCGCTAATGGGCGCGGCCATCTTGTTTTCACTTGTCCCGCCCGCTCGCGATGGTATTTCCTGTTCCGGGTCGCGTATTGTATGCTCCCGCCCGTTCGCGAAAAGGGTTTCCTGTTCGGGAACGCGTATTACGTGTTCACGACGCTTTTTGCGTGCTCGGGGGGGAAATATCGCGCGAACTTGCCCATGCGGTCGCAATGGGCGCGGCCATCTTGTTTTTCACTCTATTTCTATGGTTCTGGGCCTGCTTTTCAATCCTCCCTCTATCTTTTCAATCCTTTGTTTCTGGAAACTTATTTTGGGTCTTTTTGTTTATTATCTATCTCTCTATTTTCCTGATTCTATATTTTGAGTTTCTCTCTACTTTTTGTGTGTTTTTAACTACTTTTTCACACTTTTTCCTATTACCTGCTTTTTCATTTCTTTTACTTACTTTATTTAATTCCTACCTTTTCTTTTCCGTCCCCCGCCTACCCAGAACCATGGCAAAGGGCCACAGCCACAGGGCTCGAAGTCGGAGCCAGAGCCGCGACCGCCTTCCTTGCGGAAGACGGCGCCAAAGAGGGGTGCAGGCACGGGCCTTATTCAATGAGGCGGAGGTGGCCGCACTGGTTTTTTTTGTTCAGCGCCACCTCCCCTTAACCCAGGCGGCAGGCCTGGGTCCGGGTACGGGCTCCGGGAGCGTCGGCAGCGGTGGGGCAAGGTGCGGCGGGCAGTGTTTCGCTGCTCTGGTGTCCGGCGCACACAGAATCAGCTGACGCACCGGTGGTCCGATATTCTGGACCGGGAGCAGGACCTGCTGGACCTGCTAGGAGTGGAGGTCCCGGGGCTTGGTCAGTAGCTTTTTAATATTACAACTTTGTGTTCTTCTGCTCTGTGTTATATATTGCGAATTTTTTTTTTTTCCGACCAGCAAGAATGCTGCTGCTTACATTGCAGGTAAATTACGTTTAAAAATCTGTGATTGTTATGACACAGGCGCTCGGCGCTACTAATCTTACTTGTTTGCAACTTTGCGCACGCTTGGCCTGATGATTATGTAAGAGTTTACTTTAGAGAACTTAAGTGATGTAATGCTAGAGAGAGTAGTCCTTCCTTTGTCCTCGTGCCACTAAGAAGGGATAGTGGTGGATTGATAGGTTTAGTTACTTATTAGTTGGTAATTTGTAAGTTGTGTGCGTGACGCATCCTCTGTCACGTCACGGGCTGCTGAGTGATGCTTACCCCAGTCCTTAGCAGAACCTTTTGTAGTTTGTTTACTGAGTGTTAATAGGCTTATATCATCACTAGCAGAACATTAGCAGCAACCAGCCAACAATTTGGTGTATGCAAAAATGTATGCATGTGTCCTCCATCTATGCATTTTTGAGGACTAAAATAAATGGAAATGCAGACTTACTGAACAATTGGCCCGTCTGGATTGGAATAGGTGGGCTAGGTCAGGTGGTAGTTAGGCTTGCTAGACGGTCCGTGAATCTCGCAATACTACCAGTCGATCAGATAGGTCAATTTTATTGCAATTTTTGTAACCAAAAATGTTTTTGGTGCCTATTTTAAAATATTTTATTTATTTCACACCAAACTTTAATTTTTGTCTCTTTCTTTATGAAATCTTACATGATCAGCAGCACCCAGGGGCAAGAAGACGGGGTCGCAGGCGGTGGGCCCAGAAGATCTGGAAGATGCCTCCCAGGGACAGGACCGCTCCTCTATCGAGGGCTCTCCTGCTGGCCCCAGTAAGTCCACCAGTGGTTAATATTAATAATTATATTTCCTAAACTTTTCCTGCACCTTATTTTTTCCGAACTATTATTTCGGTATCCTAATTCGAATTTTTACAAAATCTTCTTTGCTCTATACTATCTGTTTCTAAATTCTTGTTATCCCTGCCTCTAACTGCATCTGCTATGACTCTCTGTACTACTACTATTAGTCTGTCTGTAGCTAAGCTTGCCCAGTTGCCCACTCTTTATTTCAAATATTTTAAATAAAACTCATTCACCAATAGCTATAGCCATTGAGTTTGGGTGGTCCTCTTCTACTACTTCTAGTCTTCTTATTCTTGAGGCTTTTTGACAATTCCCACCAAGAAAATGCCCAACCACATTTTAGAATTTTAGATAGGATAGGACATACTACTACTGTTGTAGGGATTCTGCACATACAGAACTTTGCACAAGAAAATAGGACGTTGGTGATGGGAGGTTGGACCTTCCTCACACCTCAATCGGAAGCCACCACAATCCCCTGACCGACTAGTTATAGTGTCTCATTACTCCGAAACGCCTCCCCCAAAATACCCAATGAGTAGACAACCCAGACAACATAACACTCCCAACCTCTGTCGCGGAAGCAATGCACCCCTTTGCTCACTCTTGTGTAAGTCCACACCAAATACCACCGAGTCTATGTAAGTTCAAAAGGTTTCTTTTTATTTCCAACTGACAAGCTCTGTATTTTGTATAATGCAGCAGCAACAGCAAAATGTATAAGATTAAAACAATAAACATTGTTACAGTTAGACTTACAAGTTACTTACAACTAAAAGTCCATAGAAGCCAAAAGGCGAGATCATGATAACTGAACAGTGGTGGGCGAACCACCCTCCCCTTGGTAGGAATCTAGTTTATATAAAATTCTAAATGGAGATGTGAGAATTCTGGGGAGCCCTCACCTTAGAAGAACCTAGTAGTGGTTACATCATAAGCTCTGCAAAGCTCTGGTCCTTCTTATAAGTGAATCTTCCGTCTGTAATGAGAAAAATGGTGCGCGTTAGTATAGTGCAAGCATTTCTCAGTCGTGCCAAAAAGTGCTTTTTTTTATGGATAAGCAATATGGACTAACACCATAACTCCATAACAAACAAAGTCGCTTGTTTTTCAACCTTGTACGCAGTGCTCAGACAGTAGCAGTATGAGCTCATGTGGCCTCAAAGGCGTATTTCACAACAAGCTGCGAGGTAACTTGCGCAAAAATAAAAGACAGAGCTAAAATGGTTGCATGGCTCGGGGTAACTTAGCAAAGACTAAAATGACCCTAGGGACCATATAACACTACTAGTGTCTACTCTACTACCTGATTTATACTAGTGATGTATGTTGTATATGTATTAACTTTTTTTCATTCATGCTAGTGAAAAATAGGGGGAGGTGTATATGGCATCCGAAAAATGTGTAATGTTTTTCTAGGCGTACTACCGACCACCAGTACCGGGGCCAGCGGTGAAGGTGACGCGGCCGCTGAGGGTGCAGGCGATGCGGCAGTTGGAGTAGCTGCAGGGGGTGAGCCAGCAGCAGTGGCGGGCGGTGGTAAGTTATATTCCTAATCCTTACTTATTGACATTACACTCGCTGCAAGGGTGTAATGTATACTGTACTGTTGAGACTTAAGTAAGAAGTAGTTGTGAACGCCGGTTGAAGAAGACACCCTTTACTTAGCAGCATTAGCAATGGCATTAGCGACGGGAGTCTACTGAGAGTAACCAATGGCCTCTATCGGACTTCAACTCAGCTGTGAAATTTTTATGGAGAAGAATAAAAGTCTGATCAGATGACCTTGATGGATGGGTTGAACGAAAAGGGAAAGAAGGGTGGAAGGAGGCAGGACGGGCGAGATTTTATATTTATGACTGGCAGAGAAGGATACGTGGCATGCATGCATAGGTGTGTGATATGAATCAGATGCATGGGTGGTGGAATGCCTGAAACTCCCACAAATGTTCGAGGCCGAGGTAGTGAGAGGATAGATACATACCACAAATGTTACGTACTGTGCTTGCTAGTGCTACTGTGCCACTATGTGTAGAATGTATTTGTCTGACTGCTTTGCTAAGAGTATATTTTACAATAGTCTTGTTTTTTCTTCTTGATATAGCTACTCCTAAAGTCAACAGGAAGGAGTTGGCAGCCAAGGCCCGGCGCCGTAAGCTGGAGGCCATACAGGCCGAATACCGGCGCCTGGTTCTTCTAGAGGAGGAGGAGGAGGAGGAGGCGGCAGCAGCTGCAGCCTCCTCCAATGCCCCGGGCCCCATACACCCCCAGTCTTACGGCGTCACCGCCTGTCAGCCACCCTCCGCCACACAGGAAGAAGCACTGCTGCCCACCCCCACTGTGGATGCAACTGCCGCGCGCTGAAGCACCGCGTGGCCCGCCTGGAGGAGCGCATCTGTGTCCTGGAGAGGCGAGCCCGCTGAGACCCCGTTTATTTATTGCCCCTTTTTTATATCTTATTTGGGTGGGTGGGAATCGGGCGTTGGGTTTTGGACTTTTGGACATTTGTTGGACTTTTTCGTTGCGGGACATGAACATTGGTTGGGGTTAGGGAGAGGGGTGGGTCAGGTGTTGTGGGATTTTTTTACATAGTTTATTTTTGTTAGGGTATTAAATTACATATTTAGACTTAAATATACGATGTGGTTAATGTTTTGTGGGTGGGGTTACTGTTTTACGTCACACGGTTTCCTTGCTGGTGCAGTGCCACAGCCAGTGTTTGATTTAAATAATTGGCTGAGTTACTAAGACACAAACAGACAGATGCGGTACCCGTCACTGAGGGACTTGTCCTACTAGTACTGTCAGTCTCTCCTGATAATCTATGCATTCTGCAACTGGACTCAAAGGGGTGTGTGAAATAGAATTAATGAAAAAAATCCGTTATTAATTATGCCTCACCCAAACCTCTTCTCTTACCTGTGCTTGATGTTTAACTTGGGCACGGCGATGGCTGCATGGTGGTGATGGTTTTCTTTCCCAACATGCCATGGTTGTGGTGGTAGTAGTAGTAGACCCTGGCAGTAGCACTTGCAAATAAAAGAAAATGAGACAGTCAGTCGCCTGAGAGAGACTGTGGGAGGAGTAGTAGAACAAAGTACAGTACGGAACTTACTGCCAAACAATAATATGCCAAAATACAAGGAAACATAATGGTTGCGGGGATAGCCTAGCACATAGTTACAAACTCTAGCTGTGTCGAGTCACTCGACTAGGCCTACAGTACACTGTGGTCCGTGACTCGACACAAGCGTAACCGTTAGTGCTGTTTCGGACGATGACAACAAATCCAATCTATGATGGCATTTAATGCTGATGGATTCGGTTCCTTTGGTAAAAAAAAACCAAATATACTGCTCATAGGAGGGTGGGCAAGCAGAAGAAGATCCGCGCCCTGCCTTGAAAATGCATTTATGTTGCTTTAGCCACATCCGCCCCAGCAAGCGTGTGATAAATTATTGGTGTACATTTAATTTAGTCACACCTCAATAAGCCACACAGCCCGGGGAAGAGGATTAGGGTTTGAAGAATGGTTGGGAAGGGGGTTTTGGGAAAGGTTTGAGAAAGAAAAACAGTACGCATGGACAACAACAAAACACAATAATGGCAGACAACCATATCCATAAATCAGTTAAGGGAGAAAAAGGAAATGCATGCATGATGATGATAACTTGATGGTTAATGATATTACTAACTACTACTACTAGACAATTAGACAGTACAGTCAAAAAATGCTGTAGGGATGAATTGAATTATATAAGCAGAGAGCAAACATAACAACAACAACACAGTAGTAATGATTGAAGACAAAAAAAAGAATCGAAATTTAAAAGATGATGAAAGTTGATACTATTACTGTATGTTATCCTGGTCAAAATGGGGAGTTGCATCTCGGCGTTCGTCTTGGTCCTCCATTCCATGGACGCTCCGGCCATCAATCTTGCGTGACGCCACTGCCTGCCTGGCACATGTAGATTCATTGGTAAGGTAAGTGAGAGTTGTTTTTCCCAGTGTAGCACAGGGTAAGGGCCGGCCTGTAATTGCAGATGGGAAAACCAAAGGGATATTGAAAAATCAAGTAGAAAAAAATGCCTAAATTACGGTGGAGTGCAACAAGAACACTTTCAGAGGCGGCATGGATTTGGATACATCATGTCTACTCTAGTCTGTTTCCAGCATTAACCTCCAACAACAACAGGACTGAGCAGGCCCACGGCACCCGTGACACATCCTCCATTTAGCGTACCTTTTTTGACAGAGGCAGACAAAGCAGATATACAGCAACATAGCATTTTACAAATTAAGTGACTAAATCAATGCCCCGCTGTCAGTTATACCATACCACCACACTCGACTCCACCACTACACAGACATGTAGGTCTGCAGTGGTTGTTGTTGACTTGGTTACCTTGTAATGCACTCATGAAACGCACTGAGTTATTCCATCAATCATCTCGGATCGTACTGAGTGACTGGAGTGCGAAGAGATAATGTCACTGTGGTCATCATCATGGTGTGTTGTCCAACTCAGTGTGCAGTAGTGTACAGATTGAGTCCCCTTTCCATATTCAAAATGCAATGGATCGGCCTGCAGTAGAAGTAGAAAATTGTTATTGAAAAACAAGATTGGAAAGAAACATTGCATTGGGTTACTTTTGTGTAGATTAGATAATAGTACACAATGAATTACCTTCATGCACTACAAACAACAACAACACAAATCACTCAGTCAGCGTCCAATGCATGTCATCATTCATTACCTGTTCCTTCTCATCTTCAGTTAATGGGCAGTCTGTATCGGCTCGGAAAGGAGGATAGCTATAGTAGTCATCATCATGTTCCACTTCTTTTGGAGAGACTCAACGAGGCAAGATTTTAGTTTTTCTTCGATTATGCTACATCCAATCATCATCTGGCTTGAGGGCAATAGATTTAGGTTGATTCAGGAGGATGGAGGAGCAGGACTCGGAGGAGTGGACTGAAATGCAGAGAGCTGAAACTCATAAGGTAATAAAATACGAAGACGGTGGTGATGGATTTGTTGTGATTTGAAGTTTCCAAACAGAAAGACAGACACAGAAATAGAAGTAAATAAGGGAGAACCACAGTAAGAACTGGAAGCCTAGTTGTCACCGTCGGGGAAGTATAGCTCGTCCTCAAACTCTGGAGGTTCAACCAGAAGTAGGTAATCAGCATCCAACACGCTACTTCCATCACCTGAGCCGCTGTCCTCATCTTCCTGCGGTGATTCATGTATTGTATAATTCGGTGGTATAAATTGCTGATTCATTTGGATCATGGTTAACCTCTCCACGTTTATGGGTGAGAGACTGGTCCTTTTCACTGTTACAATGGAACCAGCAGCACTGAAAACACGTTCAGAAGAGACACTTGCGATAGGGCAAGCCAGATAGTTGATCGCCAGCCTGCTGAGCACTGGCCATTGGCCCCTTTTGCCATACCAATACCGCAATGGGTTTTGATCAATGTAGACCTCTGTTGGGTCATCCAGGTAGGCCTGGACCATTCGGTCAATGTTCAGGGGTGCTAAACTTAGTGCGCCCTCTTTTGTCTTTGCATCAGCACTGGACCTAGCAAGTCCTTGCTGTAAATACCAATTCTGTGCCGTTTGTACTGGGGCTGATGATGATCCGGTTCTTGCTGTTGTCGATAGTGTTGGTGACAGCTGTGAACCAAATGCACTGCCCACAGGCTCTGAAGTTGAACTTGACGCAGGATGCCCTGCTGCAGTACTTGATGTGGGTTTGAGGCCTTTAATTACCAGCCGTTCATTTTCCAATGTACTGGCTGCCTCAGCTATCCAAGTTTTGTACCGGGCAACATCCACTTCTGAAAAAGGGAGTAATGTCTTACTGTGCAGTGCCGCTTTGTACCGTGGATCCAGAATTGTGGCACAAATGTAATGTTGTTGTGACAGAATCTTATTTTGCACCCTTGCATTTTCACTTAAGCGACATGATAAGCTCTCCGCCAACTGGTATGCTTCTTTTTTTTCCTCCACACCTATGTACGCTTCACACACCCTCTTCAGCTCTTGCTCTAGCATGTGCAACAATGGGATAGCTTGGCCCATAGTACAGTCCTCCTTGCTGACTTCACGTGTGAAGACCTCGAAAGGAAGAAGCATCTCTGTAAGAGATTTAACTAGGCACCATTGGTCCACCTGAAGGGTCATGCCTTTCACAGCAGCATCCGCCCTTTGCATGACATATTCATTGATTGGTCTGTACTGCTCAAACAGACGGTCAAGCATGTAATACGTTGAGTTCCAACGTGTTGCCACCTCCTGGATCAGTGCTTTGACTGGCATTCTATAGTCACGTTGAATGATCCTCAGCTGCTTCCGGGCTTTAAAAGAATGGCTGAAATGCGTGCATATTCTGCGGCAGGTGGTCAGTAAGTTGCTGACTATGGGTTCTTTTTCAGAAAGTCTTGAACTATAATGTTAATGCAGTGCGCCAAACACGGGACCCTGAAATACTTACCAAGCGTCATGGCCTTAAGTATATTACTGCCATTATCCGTGGCAACAAAACCAATGTGAAGCCCTCTGGGGCGCAGACATTCAAAGACCTTGTTGTTAAACTCTTCCAAAATGTTTTCAGCAGTATGAGATTTCTCCATGGCGAACATGGCTATAGTTGCATGTTTCCGAGAAGCATTAAAAATTGCAGCTGTGTCAACAGCACCTACTTCAGATAGCTTGTCTCTAACCCCCACAAAAGAGACCCAGTGTGCAGTGATGCACATGTAATCAGTGGCTTGGCAACTGGTCCACATGTCTGTTGTCAGGTGGATTTTGTGAACAGCACTCTGCTGCAAAGCTTGTCCAACCAATTCAAGCACATCGTGATGTAGTGCTGGAACAGCAACTCGGGCAAAATAGGAACGGCTGGCAACCTTCCATTTAGGGCAGATGGCTGACACAAATTCAAGGAAACCCACCCCTTCCACAAATGAAAAAGGGAGAAGGTCCAGCGCTAACATTTTAGCCAGCTTTGCATTGTACAACCGTGCCGTTGGGTGGTTGCGTTGGTACTGCCCCTCCGACCTAAGCATGCTGTCAATGGTAGGCTGGAATATTTTCCTTAGTGGTGCACCTTTCTTCTTGAACCCAGCTAGGCTCAACGACGCTGCACTTTTGCTCATTGCAGTGCCCGGTTGCCTTGGTGTCTCATGTTGACTCTTACTACTGTGCCACTGAGATGTTGCTGAGGATGTGGGCGTTACCAGTACACTGCTGGGGGTAGGGCTATAAATGTCTCCCTCTTGTTGACCTTCCACCGCGATCATATCTTCCCCTACTTCTTCATCCACAACAACAGCAATGGGTCCAGTTTTACTTTTTGTAAGTGAAGTAGGTGAGCCTCCCACCTGATAGTGTGGTGTTTTTTGAGATGACTTGTTTGTCCTCCGGTACCATAGTTTGTACCAAGCTTACCCTGCCTAACAGCCTGCCGACAAATTGAGCATATAGCAATGTTCTCCTCCTTACTGCTAACCGAAAAGAAGTCCCAAACTGGGGAGGAGAACTTTCTGCAGCTGCTGGAGGTGCCACTTTCAATACCAGATGAAATGGAGGGTGTGCATGGAATTTGACTCTGTGCACTTACATTACCACCACCTACTGAGGTGGTGGTTGAGCTTGATGTAGGTCCCTGCCGGGCCTTTGCAAAGGCAAATATGGAAGCTGGAGGTCGTGTTGGCGTTACCTGTGTTGGTGGTATCCGTGCTACATCCCTCGCAGCGATTTGGGATAGTCTAATAATGTTGGTCTCCATCTCCGCAGGCCCAGGAGTGATGTTCGTGATGACTGGCTCTTCATCATCATCACCCCCTCGTCTACATCTACCTCCATAACTGTAAGGCTTTCTGGAACCTTCCTTTTCACTAGCCTTGTCTTGTGGTGTGCATCACTCTCAGGCTGAGCTGGTGGCTTCCAAATGGCATCTAGATCATCAGAAGCGGGGCTTGAAGAAGAAGTTGATGTACTAAGCCTCCTTTTCCTTGCTGGGGGTATGGAAGACACTGGATCTTCTGGAACAGTGGCTTGCTCCTCTTCATCTGCAAAAAGCTCGATTTCCTGAACTGCCCCTACTTCAGGTGGAACAGCTACTATTGTGGGCTGTGGTTCCGGCTGCGGCTGTGGTTCCGGCTGCGGCTGTGGTTCCGGCTGCGGTTGCGGTTCCGGCTGTGGTTGCGGTTCCGGCTGTGGTTGCGGTTCCGGCTGCGGCTGGGGTTGCGGCTGTGGTTCCGGCTGTGGTTGCAGTTCCAGCTGCGGTTCGGGTTGCGGCTGGGGTTGCCCACTTATCTCCTGAGTTTGCGCCTGCGTGGATTGGGTACTACTTTGCGATAATGACATTTCAACATCACTGGTCGT
Organism: Calotriton arnoldi; assembly: GCA_963921515.1. Lineage (NCBI taxonomy): Eukaryota > Metazoa > Chordata > Amphibia > Caudata > Salamandridae > Calotriton > Calotriton arnoldi. The sequence goes on along the minus strand of CAWUFW010005889.1, from coordinate 675,766 downwards.
TAGTAGACTGGCTACCTCTGCCACAGTCATGGGCTTGGGCCTAGGTTGCTGGGGTGGGGCCACTGATGCAGAGGTGCTGCTCCCAGCTTGGTCCCCGCTGGACACCACTGCTGCAGGCGTAAGTTTTTTTTAACCAAAAAACACATCGGCCGGCACCCCAGTCTTGGCAAGTGCCACTTCCTTCTTCTCTCCCTTCTTCTCACTGGCAACTTTCTTGCTACTGGAGGACCTGGTACCTTTCTTTGGGGCCATCTTCTTCAGATGTCAGCAGGACGCAGGTGCACAAGTTGCAGAGATGTCTGTGGTCACACGTGTACGTGACGCGCAGCAGGACTTCAGCCTGGCAGTACAACGGGTGATGATGATGATGACACCTCCTCCTCTGTCTTTTTGTGCACCTAAAAGCAAAGAAGCCAGGAGAAGAACATCAGTGAAATGTTGCATTTGTTGTTGTGGTTCAATTACTAGTAGTACAAACAAACAAATAAAAGATATAAATTAGTGTAGCCATTTGTGAGACTGTCAACAAGGGCTTTCATGGTATACTGTGTACACTGTCAGGACAACCAAAATACAAATGTAATAGAAGTGGACCCTGTTTGGCATTAAATTATTTGCTCATCACATCATTCAGGGAGCTGCAGCTGGCAAAGGGGATGGATGCAAGCAGTAAGCCAAGAGGAAAACCATGCAGGCCTAAATGGCAAAAGCAGCACACTTATAACTCCCACCAGAAATGGCCACCAGCCACATGGACACTCACAAATCACAAGCAACAAGCATGAGGCCTGGAAAACAATGTACTGAAACAGGCCTACGATAGCCAGGCAAAGGCTGCATGGTAAACCACACTGCTTTGCCTGTAATGCAATAAAATGCAAAAACGAAAATACACAGGGCTAAACAAGGCCTGCAACACACCACACACAACTAAGGCATGTAACACACCCCAAAAACAGAAATACACCCAAAAAATTAATCCACATTTTGCAATTCAATGCCATCCATGTGCCCTAAATGATGTTTAAATTAAACTGAACACACAAACAGTTCTTTTATGCACCCCTGACTATCTCTGGGCCCACTGGATGGAAGGCCTGTTGGCAGATTAGGCTACAAGCTTGCAGGCCTATGGCAAAAGCACACTGCCTGGCTTCAAAATGGCCGCCAGCCTCATGGCCAGGCCCACAACAACAAGAAACTGAAGACAGACAATGCAGGCCAATGGCAAAAAACACACTGCCTGGCTTCAAAATGGCCGCCAGCCTCATGGCCAGGCCCACAACAACAAGAAACTGAAGACAGACAATGCAGGCCTATGGAAAAAAGCACACTACCTGGCTTCAAAATGGCCGCCAGCCTCATGGCCAGGCCCACAACAACAAGAAACTGAAGACAGACAATGCAGGCCTATGGCAAAAAGCACACTGCCTGGCTTCAAAATGGCCACCAGCCTCATGGCCAGGCCCACAACAACAAGAAACTGAAGACAGACAATGCAGGCCTATGGAAAAAAGCACACTACCTGGCTTCAAAATGGCCGCCAGCCCTTGGCCAGGCCCACAACAACAAGAAACTGAAGACAGACAATGCAGGCCTATGGCAAAAAGCACACTGCCTGGCTCCAAAATGGCCGCCAGCCTCATGGCCAGGCCCACAACAACAAGAAACTGAAGACAGACAATGCAGGCCTATGGAAAAAAAGCACACTCCCTGGCTTCAAAATGGCCGCCAGCCTCATGGCCAGGCCCACAACAACAAGAAACTGAAGACAGACAATGCAGGCCTATGGCAAAAAGCACACTGCCTGGCTTCAAAATGGCCGCCAGCCTCATGGCCAGGCCCACAACAACAAGAAACTGAAGACAGACAATGCAGGCCTATGGAAAAAAAGCACACTACCTGGCTTCAAAATGGCCGCCAGCCTCATGGCCAGGCCCACAACAACAAGAAACTGAAGACAGACAATGCAGGCCTATGGCAAAAGCACACTGCCTGGCTTCAAAATGGCCACCAGCCTCATGGCCAGGCCCACAACAACAAGAAGCCTAGGTCACAAAGGAAACACATGCAGGCCTATATGGCAAAAAAGCAGCACACTTATAACTCCCACCAGAAATGGCTACCAGCCACATGGACACTCACAAATCACAAGCAACAAGCAGGAGGCCTGGAAAACAATGTACTGAAAACAGACCTATAATAGCCAGGCAAAGGCTGCATGGTAAACAACACTGCTTTGCCTGTAATGCAATAAAATGCAAAAACGAAAATCCACAGGGCTAAACAAGGCCTGCAGCACACCACACACAACTAAGGCATGTATTTAGCACACAGCCCAAAAACTGAAATACACCCAAAAATACACATTTTGCAATTCAATCCAACGCCATCCATGCCCCCTAAATGATGTTTGAAATTAAAAAATACATCACACAGCAAAGGAACAGTTGTTTCATCATGCACCCACCCATGACTAGCTCTGGGCCTACTGGCTACAGTGGCTACCCACCACTATATTTATTTTTTAAAATGATGAAAATTAAAAAAATTGTAATTGCAGCAACTGCAATGACCCAATCAAACAACACCAACTTACTTGTAAAATCTCAAATCCAAAAATCCTCAAATCCAATGATAATGATGCAGCAGACACAAAGAGTGATCCTTCCAGCTCAAATCCAAGTGAAAAATGAACAGGAGATGGAGAAAGCACTGGGAGGAGCCTGCTGGAAAGGAACAGGAAGTAGGAGACTCTGTGGCACTTCCTCCCTCTCCCCCGCCCAAAAAATGAAAAAAAGGACACCCAAATATCAATCTGAGGTTTTTTTCCATGGAAATCATCAGTTTATAGAAGGTTTTATGCTGCTCGCGATATTATTCTTCTCCAGATTGAAAATTTTGCGTGTTCAAGATCGCAGGTTTACAAAGATTCCGCCGGAAATCCGATGGCGCGCCCGAATGACGTGTTCGCTACCGCAATCTCTCTCGTGGTGCACGATGGCGCGACGAATGACGTGTTCGCGATCGCACACTCTCGCGTTGTCCGATGGCGCGGCGAATGACGTGTTCGTGATCGCAAACTCTCGCAGGATTGCGCGGCCGGCTACCGAAATCTCGTGGCGCACGCGAACGAATAGGAAAACCCGTCGGCGAACGCAGGAATCCCGGTAAGTCATAATCGCGCGCGCTAGAATGCATTTTTAAAGCGCGAACAAGAAAATAATTCCGCTTCGCCGCGGATCGCGGAATTGTTGGCAATTCCGCGTTCTCCGCGGAACGCGAAATTGTCTAAATTCCGCAAATTCCGCGAGCGGAGCGGAATTCAATGCCCAGGGTTACTCTGCATCTCATTAGCAATATTTGCGGGGTCCTCTGTGGTGATGTTTTCTGCGGCTGCTATCGCGGGTAAACTGGTGCTGTGGGCTGTTAACACCGGCTTGTGAATGGGGAGGTAAATTTATCATGACTTTGGCTGCGATAAAGTGCCGTTAATTCGGCGATAGCTCCTTGTGAATATGCCCCTATGAGTTTTGTGCAGGGTTCCGTTGAGTGACTTGATATCTTCAGGGGAGGCGATTTTCATGTACAGTTGGGTGTCATCCGCGTACATGTGATATTGGATGTTTGAGTCTTTGAGGTTTACAGTGAGTGGTTCCATGAAGAGGTTGAAGAGCGTGGGGGAGAGCGAGGATCCCTGGGGCACACCCAGCGAGCAGGGACTGGAGTTGGATAGTGTTTGATTGGATTTGATTCTCTGAGTTCTATTGTTGAGAAAAGAGGCAAACCATTTTAGAACAGTGCCTGGGAGCCCCATCCTACATTCCAATAGGCTCAGTAGATGGTCATGTTTGACAGTGTCAAATGCTGATGAGAGATCAAGTAGTATGAGTAGGCAAAACTCGTTCTGGTCAAGCAGGGTGAGCGCGTCGTCTACTATATGAATGAGTGATGGCCGTTTCAGTGCTGTGGCCGGGACGGAAGCCCGATTGGAATTGGTCAAGCAGTTGAAATTGCTCAATGTATTTGCGCAGTTGTTCGTGTACACATTTCTCAAGTAGTTTTGCCAGGGTGGGGATGTTTGTGATTGGCCGATAGTTATTCAAGTCTTCAGGGTCTGCTGTGGGTTTTTTGAGAATTGGAGAAATAGGCCCTCCTTTAGGCAGTCAGGGATCACACCTTTCAGGAGAGACGCATTGATGGTCTTGGACAAGAGTGGGACCAGTGATCCTATCATTTCTTTAAAGAAGTTGGAGGGGAGGGGATCATTGAAGTGATTTGACGGTTTCAGGGTTGAGAGGATGCTGAAGATGGCAGTGTCATTGATGAGTGTGAATTGACTCCAAGAGGCACTATTTTTAGTGGAGTGAAAGGGCGGAATAGGAGGGGACGCGCGTAAGGAGGAGTCAAGAGAGGGTGAGAGATCGATCAGGGCAGACTTTAGATCTGATTCGATCTTACTCGCCTTTTCAAGGAAGAAGTCGGCAACGTCATTGCAGTTAGGCTGAGGGCAGGAGATGAGAGGGGATTGATTAGGAGTGGTATTGGATTGTGACTTAATCAGCTCAAATAACCTTTTCGGGCGATTTTTGGCTTTGTCCAGTTGTAATTTGAAGAAGGTTGCTTTCGCCTTTCTGATGAGTTTGTTGCATCTACTCCTTTGTAATCTTATAATTTTTAGTAGATCAATGGATGGAGCGGATCTCCAAGCGTGTTCAGCCAGTCTCATGCTGCGTCTGTCAGCATTTAGGCTGTCATTGAACCAAGGTTTGGAATCTTTAATGGCTTTTCTTTTTAGTTTAAGGGGGGCAGTTGCATTCAGGGCGGACAACATGAAGTTGTTATAGTGCTTCGTGAGGTCATGCACGTCAGCCATGTTTGCAGGCGGCGGTAGGGAGATATTGCAGCGACCTATAAGCTCATTAACGTTTGAATTTTGGAGCGTTCTTTTCCAATGTTTTTGTTTTACTGGTTGTGATCTTTTGGGGTTCCAATTTTCTAGGAACCGGAAGGTGATCAGGTGATGGTCGGACCAGTCACAGGGGAAGATAGATTCGAGCTGTATGGAGTTGGGATTGGAGATGATTAGATCGAGGGTCGATCCTAAATTGTGCGTGGGTTTGTCACAGAATTGAGTCGGGCAGAGGTCAGTTAGGAAGTTTTTGAGACTGTTTACCGCCTGGTCATGTGGGTCATTCCAGTGGAGATTGAAGTCACCAAGGAAGATCTGGGGGCAGTGTCGTCCCTGATTGGAGGAGATGGTTTCCATAGTTTGTTCAATTAGAGGGAGGTTGTCACCTGGAGTGTGATAGAAGATGTGCAGGCTGCATAACGGTCTATGTTTGCTAGTGATATCAATGGATAAATATTCACAGGATGAGAGATTTGCCGAAGGGGACTGTTTTGCTGAGAGAGAGTTGTGGTAGATACAGGCTATGCCACCACCCGTTTTCTTAACACGATCGAGTCTGATAATGTTGTGGCTTGGAGGGACTAGAATGTCAAGGGTGGGACCTGAGGAGTCGGTGAGCCAAGTTTCGGTGAGGATAAAGAGGTCTAGATCCTGGGCGAAGATGAGATCGGCAAGGTCCGTGGCATGTTTCACCGCTGATCTACAGTTGAGTAACATGCATTTCAGGTGTGGTTTGTGGTCAGTGAGCGGGGGCTGTGTAATGGGGATCTGCATGAGGTTATTAATGTTTAAGCCATTGGCGTTGAGGCTGGGAGCTCTATGTGGGTTGGGGGTGATGCTTTGTATAGCCATCGTTTTTCCATGCTTGGGATTAGTTGATCCAGGTGCCATTGCAGGGGCGGTTTGTGCCGTTCCAGTGGGGACGGAGATGCCTGTAAGTGAGGAGTTGTAGGCTTGGAGGAGGGAGAGAATATCTGATTCAGATAGATGGTTTTTGGATCTGGCTGGTCTAGATTGAGCGTTGGCGTAGCAAGTGGAAATCCAGTCTTGGCTTGGGGGTTTCTGCCCAGCGTCACTCGGTACCCTGGGGGAAGGAGATGGTATATAGGGGTGAGGCCTGATCATATGCTGGGACCCCTGCGAAGTCTTGTTGGAGGCGAGGTCAAGGGCCAGGTCTGAGGTGATGTTAAGAAGATTTTGAATGCCAGCTTTGAGTTTTAGAAGTTCTCTGTTAATTTCTTTGAGCTTAGATGCAGGATCAGACTGTGGTTCATAGTTCTTGTGGAGGGGAGGAGGAGGGTTGCTCGCTAGGGTGGAGGTAGACGGGACCCTGGAAAGGGGACGATGAGGGGGGGACGTCTCTTGCGGAGGATTTCCGTCTCTGCTGTGCTGGAGAGCACTGTAATATAGCGCTAGAGTTGGCATGAGGCCGTGGTTTGGGTGGAGGGGGCGAAGGGTTTGAACGTTGAGGGTTAGAGTGTGAGCGGGGTCTTTTGGTGTTGCGGGGGACAAGGGGAAATGTATTCAAGGAGGGGTGTGGGCGAGCCTGCTGTGTAAAGAGGGAATTATGTGGGGAAGAGCCAGGAGGGATGGCCTGCTGTGGAGAGGGGGAGATATGTAGGAGAGAGCTAGGAGGAAGGGCCTGCTGTGGAGAGGGGGAGTTGTGTGGGAGAGAGCCTGGGGGGAGGGCCTGCTGTGGAGAGGGGGAGATATGTAGGAGAGAGCCAGGAGGAAGGGCCTGCTGTGGAGAGGGGGAGTTGTGTGGGAGAGAGACAGGAGTGGGGGAAATGAAGTGACGGTGATCGGAGCTCAGGATATCTTTTGCTCCAGTATTAAGGGAGTGACTGTGTTCCGATCCGTGTCTTCGGGAGACGGTGGGTGAGTCTGTGGAGCCCAGATTTGGCGGAGCTGGGGCCCTATTTGTATTATTGAGTGTGGGTGGGGCGATCAATAGGTGGTTGTGGCAACTTAGAGAGTGATCTAGACGGTCCTGGGGCAAGGTTAGTGGAAGCAAAAGACACACAATTGATGGACGGAATGCAGAACAAATCATAACATTCTCCCCCAGTCAAGAGATCTGGGTTAAATCCATCATTCTTTTGCTTACCATGCCACCCCAGTTTAGACCTGGCCATATGCAAATCAGTCTTGACCCTGTGCCTCATGGGAACAGTCCAGCCCGAACTGCCAAGCCAGGTCCTCCCTGGACCGGAAACAAGCATCCTAGGACCGGTTTCGGGGTTTCACCCCTCTTCAGCCAGGGTAGCTTGATTCCAGTGGCACAGTGAGCCCAGGACCCACGTCTGGGCATACCTGGCACACCTAGGGCGAGAAAGCAAAAGACACACAATTGATGGACGGAATGCAGAACAAATCATAACATTCACCCCCAGTCAAGAGATCTGGGTTAAATCCATCATTCTTTTGCTCACCATGCCACCCCAGTTTAGACCTGGCCATATGCAAATCAGTCTTGACCCTGTGCCTCATGGGAACAGTCCAGCCCGAACTGCCAAGCCAGGTCCTCCCTGGACCGGAAATAAGCATCCTAGGACCGGTTTCGGGTTTCACCCTCTTCAGCCAGGTTAGCTTGATTCCAGTGGCACAGTGAGCCCAGGACCCACGTCTGGGCATACCTGGCGCACTTAGGGCGAGAAAGCAAAAGACACACAATTGATGGACGGAATGCAGAACAAATCATAACATTCACCCCCAGTCAAGAGATCTGGGTTAAATCCATCATTCTTTTGCTCACCATGCCACCCCAGTTTAGACCTGGCCATATGCAAATCAGTCTTGACCCTGTGCCTCATGGGAACAGTCCAGCCCGAACTGCCAAGCCAGGTCCTCCTGGACCGGAAACAAGCATCCTAGGACCGGTTTCGGGTTTCACCCCTCTTCAGCCAGGATAGCTTGATTCCAGTGGCACAGTGAGCCCAGGACCCACGTCTGGGCATACCTGGCGCACTTAGGGCGAGAAAGCAAAAGACACACAATTGATGGACGGAATTCAGAACAAATCATAACATCCACCCCCAGTCAAGAGATCTGGGTTAAATCCATCATTCTTTTGCTCACCATGCCACCCCAGTTTAGACCTGGCCATATGCAAATCAGTCTTGACCCTGTGCCTCATGGGAACAGTCCAGCCCGAACTGCCAAGCCAGGTCCTCCCTGGACCGGAAACAAGCATCCTAGGACCGGTTTCGGGGTTTCACCCCTCTTCAGCCAGGGTAGCTTGATTCCAGTGGCACAGTGAGCCCAGGACCCACGTCTGGGCATACCTGGCACACCTAGGGCGAGAAAGCAAAAGACACACAATTGATGGACGGAATGCAGAACAAATCATAACATTCACCCCCAGTCAAGAGATCTGGGTTAAATCCATCATTCTCTTGCTCACCATGCCACCCCAGTTTAGACCTGGCCATATGCAAATCAGTCTTGACCCTGTGCCTCATGGGAACAGTCCAGCCCGAAATGCCAAGCCAGGTCATCCCTGGACCGGAAACAAGCATCCTAGGACCGGTTTCTGGGTTTCACCCCTCTTCAGCCAGGATAGCTTGATTCCAGTGGCACAGTGAGCCCAGGACCCACAAGGTTAGTGGAAGGACGTTCCTAGAGTGATTTGGAGTGTCAAGTGATTTTTTAATGAAGGAGAATCTGTCATCAAATAGGCTCCGGTTCCGATCGGAGGCTTGAATTAGGATATTCCCATTGTTGTATATGGATATGGTAGCATTAGCACTGAAAGTGGGTGACGACACAACTAAGAGTCTTATACCGTGAGGAAATTTCTTAGCCGAGGCAATTCTGAGTAAAGCTTGGAATGCCGTTCTCCACTGCGCTCTTCTTTTCGTATAGAAGATCAGGTGTCTAGTAATGGCTCCTTTTTTTGGACAGAAGTATGGGTCAGAGATAAGGGTTTCAGGATTGGCTTTGAGCAGTCTATGTTTCATAGATTTAGTCGTGTTTTTGGAGAGGTTGGTCGGATAGTTGATTATGTAGCTGTTTATGCCTATCTTCTCAAGTCTGGGGTCCCGACTGCATTGGGCACTGGGGGCATGGTGGAGACAGAAAGGGTCGCGATTATAAGCTGGGAGGAAGGAATGTATAGGTTACCTGAGTAGAGTCCTCACTGAGGGTGGGTCTAGTAAGGCGGGGTCATTAGCGGGCAATGTCATTCCAGGGTAAGATGGTCTCCCAATGAGTGAGGTAGTTAGTGGACAGGAGGAGCAGTGGTCTGCTCTTGCCATGTATGAATAACGGGAGCATAGCTAAGGTTGCTATGAGCATAGGGGGCGAGGGTGGGGTAGTGCCCTTGCCAAGAGTGGCTAGTGAGAGTCGAGAAAAGTGTGGCTTGGTAGTCCGGGGACAGGGGACAAGGAAGGGGGACCCGAGTGGGGGCCTCAATTCAGGTCTGAGAAATTGTGTTGGGGAGAGGAATTCAGTGAGAGGCCAATTTAGGTGGGTCAAGACTCGTGCGAAGGTGGGCCCTAAGCCTGGCACAGGGAGTGAGGGGGAGCAGGATCAAGTAGGAATGAGGAAATGCTCATCATTCCAGTGCCATAGTGAGATAGCAAACAGATGGGCATGGAGAGGGCTCCGTGATCTTAGTGGGATTGAATTGGCCGGTCCCTACTTTCGGGCGATAATAGGCCCTAGGCCTGCCACAAGGAGTGTAGACCGCAGCGGTCTTAGTGACCCAGACTTACCCGCTACCAGACCAGGAGAGGGAGGCCTCCAACGCGGTCTTTGGGCTTGAGGATGTGCGAGTAATTAAGGAGCGGCCATTTGGATGTCTAAGGTTTCCTGAAATGGTGGGATCCTGCGCACGGTCGTTTAGTCCACAGAAGGAGAGCAGAGTGAGGGCACTTACCCTATCTTGCGATACAGCCCAAGGGAGTCCAGGGGGCCTGAGGAGCTCCGTCCGGTCTTACGTGAGTCGGGTGGGGGGGCCTGGTTTTGTAGTCTGCCAAATCGGTCGGTGGTGGGAGCGGCAACGGGCTCACAAGCAACTGAGCCAATGCATCCCTTTTGCTCATGCAGCCTTCACATCGACAGCCGAATCTGTGCGGGTGGCATGGGCTTAGCGATCATCAGACCCCAAACAGAGGCAAAACAAAGCAGAGGCAGAAACAGACACGGCCTGCACGGTGCAGGTGGCAGGGGGGCTGCAGGGTGACTTAGAGATCATCAGAGCCAACTCAGAGGGCAAACAAAACAAAACAAAGGCAGCTACCAAAGCAGGATGTTGCGTTGCCAGTGATCGGCCCGCTGTTATCACCCATCTGCGCCAAATACATTGTTATCCTGATTATGATGAAGTGCTGCGCAGCCCTTTACGCTGGTGTCAGGCTCCCGTCGGATAGCAGGGGGGCACCGAGGTAAATGAAAACAAATCAGATAAAAGTAGAGGGCAGGAGCAAAACAAAAGGCAAAGCAGAGGCAAGATGCTGCTACGTGGGAGGTCCGGTCAGCGGTTCTTGCCATCACCCCTGAGTTCTTGGTAGTCTATCTCTACGGTGACCGGAACATGGCTGTGGGTAGGGGGCTCAGAGATAAGGAGCGCCAAAGCCCAAACGCCAAAAAGAGGGAGACGATGCGACACAGGAGGTCAGGTCGCTCGTCAGGTCAGCCGTTTATTAGCAGTCGCCAGATGATCGTCGGTAGCCGGATCGTAGCGGTGGGCAGGGGGGCGCAGAGTTCGACCAGGAGAGCCGATGCATCCTTAGAAGCTCACCGGGCAGTATAGCTGATTCAACGCAGGAAGATTTGAAGCGACCAACGAGCAGTTGTCGTGAGAGAGACCATCCGCGCTCACCAGTGGGCTCAGCTCCAGCCGTGCGTGTCGGATGTATGGATACTATGCAGTAGCCATAATGGGAGGATCTTCGCGGTGAGCGATGGCGACCCTAGAGCCAGCCGCCATTGTCCGAGATGCCATGTTCCACACCGTATGTCCTTGCTGTGGGCATTCTTGTGCCCGTGGCTGGTGCTTGACTTATGCAGGGCAGATCGGGATCCGTTATCTTTTCACGGATCATCGGCGGCCTCAGCTATCATAACCACGGAGCAGCTGCGAGGGTCAGAAATGCATCAGACATCCGCCGCATGGGGATCCGATCCGCCTTGTCTGGGTGCCACTGCCGGTGAGGCTTGTATGTAGGAGTAAGAGTCGGGATCCGTTACGTCTCCCTGAGGCCGTCACACCCCGTGGTTTGGGGATGTGCGGAAGGCGATCGCCTCGGTACCGGGCATCGTTCGGCGGCGCTCTTCATACATGAGGGGCAGGTCCGTTGCTAAAGATTCTTACTGTTGTGACCAGCGAGAGGATGCGGGTCGCCGAACCAGTGGCGCACAGACTCGTTGAGAGTGCCGCGGTAGAGGAGTTGAGGCTCTACGGGTCCGGTTAGAGCGAATCTGCAGGTATGTGGTGACAGAAATCGATGTTTCATCTGTTTGTAGCTGGTATGTGATTTTTTGATGTTGGATGGCAGGGTTATCGAGGGGATATCACCAATCTGGTAACCCCCAACTGAGAGCTCTGAGGAAGAGCTCCTACTCGGCGGCCATCTTAGGCACTTGTACTGTGGGGAGAGCAGTTGGTCTAACGGCTAGGGCGGTCGACCTCGAATCTGGGGAACTGGGTTTGAGTCTCGGCAATGACGCTGAACATCCTGTGATTCTGGGCAAATCACTTAATCTCCCCGTGCCTAGCAAAAATGAATATGTCCTCATGTAATGCAACTGGTGCTATGTAAAGCCCTCTGATACCCGATTTGGGTCAAGTTCACGCTATATAAAACTCTGGTACAAAAAAATAAAAAATCACAGATCAACGCCGTCTCCTGTGCCTGCTTTCTCACTGTGCGCAAGCTATGTAAGATCTTCAAGTGGCTACCCCTATACACGAGACGCACTGTGACACAGGCCCTCATCACCAGCTGACTGAACTATGGCAATGCCCTCTACGTAGGAATCACCGCACACCTCCTACAGAGATTTCAGACCATACAGAACGCTGCAGCCAGACTCATCCTAGGCCTTCCTCCACAAACCCACATCACACCCAACCTCAGGCAACTCCACTGGCTCCCCGGACAGAAGAGATGCCAATTCAAGCTGCTGACCCAGGCACACAATGCTCTACACAACCAAGGACCTGCATACATTAACCACCGCCTGAACTTCCACCAACCATTAAGAAGACTATGCTCCACCTCCCTTTCACTTTCCCATACTCTACCGAAGCAGAAGTAGAGGACACTCCTTTTCCCACATCGCTGCAAAGACCTGGAACAGCTTCCCCACGTACCTCCAGACCATCACCTCACTTCCAGAATTCCGAATGGCCATCAAGACCTAGCTATTGGAATGACCCTTCCAGGACCTGCAAGAGCTTGGATATCCTATTGGGTGATTAGCCATCCTGTATGAATCAAGCAGCACACTCAACAACAGACAACACCTCTTTCTGCAAGGCTCAGTGAATTCAGCAGTTATCTCCACTACAACCAGCACTTCTGGACCTTTTCCTGCAGCACTTCATGTTGGGAAAATCAAGGAGCTATCACTCACAGCACTCTTGCACCTGCTCTTGTAGCACTTCATGCTGAGAGACTCCATGAATTATCACTCACAGCACTCTAGCACCTGCTCCTGCAGCACCTCATGCTGGGAGAACCCATGAATGCACCCCTGCTCCTGAAGTACTTCATAGAGTGAGACTCTGAATTCAGAAGTGAGCCTCACCACTCATGCAGCACTTTATGTTGAGAGACTTCATCAATCAATCAGGGAATTGTAAAGTGCGCTACTCTCCCGTGAGGGTCTCAAGGCGCGGGGGGGTCAGCAGTACTGTTCAGCCGAAAAGACAGGTCTTGAGGTTCTTCCTGAAGGTGTTTAGGGAGGGGGCGCGTCTGATGTTGAGCAGGAGCTCATTCCAGGTCTTGGCCGCGATGTAGGAGAAGGATCTCCCCCGTGCTTTGGCTCTGTGGATTCATGGGGTTTCGGCAAGGACGAGGTTGGCAGATCGAGGTTCCTTTTGGGTACGTGGAGGGTGATTCTGTCATTGAGGTATTGGGGCCCTGTGTTGTGTGGGCATCTGTAGGCATGGGTGAGTATCTTGAAAGTGACTTTCTTCTCGATGGGGAGCCAGTAGAGTTTACGTAGGTGTTGGCTGATGTGCTCATGTCCAGGGATGCCGAGGACGAGTCTGGCGGCGGTGTTCTGAATAGTATGGAGCCTGCGGAGTAGGGACTTGTTTATCCAACCTGCTGGTGATGAGTGCATGGGTGACCGTCTTCCTTGACTCGGGGGGGGGGGGATCCATTTAAAGGTCTTACGGAGGATGCGGAGGGTGTTGAAGCAGCTGGAGGTGGTGGTGTTGACCTGTCGGTTCATGGAGAGGGAGGAGTCAAGTAAAATACTGAGGTTTCTGGTGTGGTCTGCAGGGGTCTGGGGCTGCAGAGGGCGGTGGGCCACCAAGTGTTGTTCCATGCCGATGGGTTGGCTCCGAGGACGAGGACTTCAATCTTCTCTGAGTTGAGCTTTAGGCAGCTGTTGCTCATCCAGGCTGTGACGTCTTGCATTCCTTCTTGGAAGTTGAGTCTGGTGGTGGTGAGGTTGTTCGTGAGGGAGAGGATGAGCTGGGTGTCGTCTGCGTAGGATATTATGCTGAGGCCGTGCCGTCGGACGATTGCGGTGAGGGGGGCCATGTAGATGTTGAAGAGGGTTGGGCTGAGTGATGACCCCTGTGGGACTCCGTGACCTCCAAGAAGCCAGACACACCTGCAGACGCCTGGAAAAGAACTGGAGAAACAGCAAGACACCTGAAAACCACACCACCTACAAGAACGCCATGACAGACTACCACCAACGCATCAGAACCACCAAAAGGACCTTCATCCACAACAAAATCCTTGCCCACTCCATCAATTCCAAGGAACTCTTCAGCGTCATCCAGGAATTCACCAAGCCCCGCAGCGCAGCCACGGATATCCCACCTTACCAGGACCTCTGCGACAAGCTCAGTTCCTACTTCCACCTGAAGATAAAAAACCTCTACGACAACTTCAGCAACCTCACACCCAACTCCGGAGCCACCCCACCCCACCTCCCCGACAACGCCAACCAGCCCACTATCTCCTCCTGGACCCCGATCACGACCGAAGAGACTGCATCAACCATATAAGGCTTCCACTCAGGGGCCCCCACAGACACCTGCCCACCACACATCTACCACAGAGCCACCACCGCCATCGCACCCAATTACAACGCGTCATCAACACCACCTTCAAGACCGGCACCTTCCCCGACGACTGGAAACGCACAGAAGTCCGGCCTCTGCTCAAGAAGCGCTCAGCAGACCCCATGGACCTCAAGAACTACTGGCCCATCTCGCTCCTCCCCTTTGCGGCAAAAGTCACTGAGAAGACCGTCAACGCAGAACTAGCAAGATTCATCGAGAACAACGCCATCCTCAACCCTTCTCAATCGGGATTCCGCAGCAACCACAGCACCGAGGCTGCCCTACTCGCTGCCACAGATGCCATTCGCACCCTCCTTGACCAAGGTCACACCGCAGCCCTGATACTACTCGACCTGTCATCAGCATTCGACACCGTCTCCCACAGCACACTTGCAACCAGACTACACGACGCCAGCATACGAGGAACCGCCATCAACTGGATCCGATCATTCCTCAACGCCAGAAGCCAAAGGGTCAGACTGCCACCCTTCCTTTCCAAACCCACGGAAATCAACTGCGGAGTGACAGGCGGCTTTCCTGGGCTGCTGTTTCTTGGGTTTGCACAGTGGGGCAAGCTTGTCTGTGCAGTTGGTGATCCAGGTGTGGAGTTCCCTGGCTGCCCGGTAGGCGTTGGTTGCATCGGTGGGGGTGTTGCGATTGAGGGTGGAGTTGAGGTGTTCCTGGGTGACTTTGCTCCAGTTCCTTCATGGTGGGCGCGGAGCAGGTTTGGGTCGCTTGGGGTTTGTAGACGAGGAAGTGTACGCAGTGGTGGTTGGTCCATGGGGGTGGCGTGGTGTCACTGAAGTGGACGCTGTTTCTTCCGGCAAAGATGGGCTCGAGGGTGTGTCCTGCCTTGTGGGTCATGAATGATCATTCACAGCACTCCCATAGCACTTTATGCTGAGAGACTTCATGAATGATCATTCACAGCCCTCCCGTAGCCCTTTATGCTGGTAAACTCCAGGAATGATCATTCTTAGCACTCCTGCACCTGCAGCATGTAATACTGGGAGATTCCATGAATGATCACTGGCAGCACTGCTGCACCTATTCCTACAGCACTTCACACTGGGAGACTGCATGAATGATCACTAACAGCACTCCTGCTCCTGCAGCACCTCATGCTGGGAGAATCCATAAATGGATGCTGGCTCTTGAAGCACCTCGTAGTGAGTGACTGCGAATTCAGAAGTGAGCTTCACCACTCCTGCAGCACTTTATGCTGGAAGACCCAATGAATGATCAGTCACAGCACCCCTGCACCTGCTCCTGTACCACGTCATGCCCTTTTAATCAAGTTTGCCTCACATTCTTAGGTGCTTAGGATGGAGGTTCATGTATTTTCTAACTCTGGCATTGGGATCCAATGCACAGTTTAAAATTCCTGTAGATAGTCCAAGCAGTATTTATTAGTGGATTTTATGGGGATATTAATAACAAATGTATGCAGGATGTTAGGGATATTTATTAATATCCCTAACACTTCTTGGTCGACCCCTAGAAGTGTTAGGATAACTCACACCTCTAGGTCAGCATGCTTCAGCTGTTTCCCTAGCCCCTGTGCGGTCTATGGCTTTCATCAGGACCTGGATCCCAGGGTTTAATTTTGCACACTCAGGCATGACTAATAAATTGGTAAACAGATTAAGTACTGCCACCATGGTGGAGAACTTTACGCCAGTTCCTGTAAATGCACTGAACGGTTGACAGACTGCTCCGTCAAGAAGTATTTTTAAAAACCTAATCTCAAGCAGGATTTTGTTTTTGAAAATAAAAAACATAAATGGCGCCCCGCTGTGGGAATTTTCTTCCAATGTGTGGGAGTCATTTTATAGTTTTCACTGCCCCTTACTGTCGGGTTTCACCTGATGATGATGGACAGTGAAAAACTGGCCATGTGTTTGCCCACTCTAAGTCGTCTCTGCCGCCTACTAACTGAAGTTCTCCCCAACTCTGAGGTGGGTAGAACTTTGGTTTGACAGACACAGTATTCCGGCATGACAGAGTCCATTTACCTGCTAAAGCCTAAAATAGGTCCACTGGGTTTTGAATCTCTGCGGTTGGTGCTACTGTAAACAAAGACATGCACACAGGCACTCATGCGCATACAAGTAATACTCGCGTCAGAGGTCGAGTCATCTCTGCTTCGTAGTGAGATGTGGCGGGAAACCTGAAAAACACACATGAACAGATTTATAACAACTACACGGAGGATGGCAGCAAAGTCGTGAAGGTGTCAAGGTACCAAAGATTCCATGCTCCATTGAAAAACAAAAGAGAGCGCTGCGAACACATGCATAGATCCCACAGCAAACATGCATGGGTGGTAGATGTGTGGGAGAACACCCATATAGTGTCATTCTTTTGGCGCGACAACGCGGTGAGAAAGTTGTCAGTTCTACCCTGCTGAAGGATGTGAAGGGTCCCATGGAGGGGAGTGCCAAGGGAGCCGTCTGTGATCTAACACTAAAAACATCAGAGAAGAGGGCATTCTATGAGTACCAGCTTTGATCCCCCCCATATTTATCTCTCAGTTCAGTCTTCAGTGCTCTGTATGAATGTCTCTGCTCATCGTTCTTCCCTATTATAACTTTAATTTTATCTTTATAGGTTCCAGCCTCATCAAGAAAGCATGGAACACCCCCAGGATCTGCTTGCAGCATGTGGTGCCTAAGAAATCATTAATGAGCAAATAATTAGTGGATCTGCTACAAACTTATCAGGGAGGTGAAGAGACCCGGATACTGGCACCCTGCTCCATAATCAATGCTCTTGAGATCATGTTTATAACTTCTGTGATCATTTGAGATCATGATGTAAAGCATTTACATTTCCTAACCATCACTCTATTCCACACTAAACAAATAAACAATGTTCTAAAGATAACAAACTTGCATTTTTCCACATCTGTGTTCTGTACTCCACAAAATGGAGGCGTTAGTCCAACTGGACCGTGCCTGTCTGTTTCTGCAGTCTGAAATGCATCTGCTTCATTTAAAGGGGCATCCAGTGAAGAGAGAGGTTTCTTTACCCAATCCTGCACTACTAACAATGAAACATAAACAATTATAGAAATGTCCGTCGCCTGAGGCCATCATTCACCGGGTGGGTGGAACATACAAAAGCAAACTTTGGACTCTTTAGCTGTCACATCTCACGTGGCTCCATTTGTCAACGCCCCCTTAAATGCACTCGAGGAACAAGTTCAGAGTGATGTGGATCTGTCTGTACATAAATTAACGCAGCCATGAACCCATCCACCTTCATTAACAAGAGACCTGCTGCCTCCATTAGATGTCTTTCCTACTTATCTCCCTGTCATATATCAGTAGGAAAAGGCTGTGGATCAAAGAATAATTAAAGAGAGCCCAGCTTCCCAAGAGAAAATACTATAATTTCCGTACACAGATTCGCTACACACCCTAAGTATCTTCAGTTGTAGATATTGTTAAAGACATCATATGTTCAAATGATTTGAAGAATCTCCTCAAAGCCACCGTTGTTGTATCTGGAAGAACCGTCTTGAACAACACCTTGAACGTCTTGATCTCTGGAATAAGGGTGCAAGACACTGCCTTCCACGAAGTTCAAAGACCTCGAGGTGTGTCACTTTATACGGCTGCTGTCCACGACGTGGATTCCTAACACTCGTCGCCAAAATGTATCCCATCCATGTCGCCAAAATATATGTGATGATCAAACGGCAGAAAAGAAGTAAGGTTAAAGACAAGTGTCTTTATCGTTGTACAACAAGGAGTTATTGCAGACCACTCAGGGTCTGCCACCTACCAACTGCTCCTTCGAATCCCCTTACATCATTCAGCAGAACACAGAACATGTTGCAAACAACTCATACATAATGTTCTACAATTAAATACCACAATATTATGTGGTTAAATGAGTGTTTACTTTCTGGGACACAGGTCTTGGCTTTATGCTCCTCGTGCATCCCTTGAGTGATGCTGGAAAGTCATCCAATCGCATAAAGACTTTATAAACATCCAGTAGTCCTCCGGCGCCTCAAGAATCTTTTATTCAAGGAGTTCCCTCAAATAACATCTTTAATATAGTTGTATAATAATAGTGGACAATGACACTATAGATCACTCATGGAGTACATGGCTATTGATTGAAAATGGCCTACAGTGTTTTAGAATGAATAAATATATGATGAACCACACTGTAGACTAAACTTGCAGAACATTGCTCAAGATTGAACATCCAGTATTGCTCTAGAGTGATCTTTCATTCTAATGTGACTCAGGTTGATCTAACAAGAGTTAAACAGGAAAGGGTGTCCTAAGCATATTAGCTTACCAGAGTTACATGCAGCTCCATGTGAAACAAGCACTGGCAATGCCAATTTATCTGACTTTAATATCTTAACGCTTGAATAACAGGCATGCACAAATGATGTTAGTCATGCATTAGCTCATAACCCCAGACCTAACCTCCTAGCTTTGTCAGTGCTTGCTCATTTTAATCTAGGAGGTGGGCTAAAAGTAACAGCTAACATTAGGCATAGATCTCGCTCTGAATGTGCCACTGGACTCAAGTTGCACCTCACTCATGATGATGCCCGACAAGGCTCTAATCGCTCTTGTGTCACTTGGGTTCCTATTCAGGTTTGACATGGTCTGGCATTTCATGCTGGAGTGTTCATACTGGAGAAGGACAAGGAGCGATTTTCATAAGGTTGATCCTTGACTGGAGTAGCACAGTGAGAAACAAATAACTGACTAAAATGTGACTGCAGAAATACCAGTAGCTGGGATTAATGCAACCATTCCATACATCACTTTCTTGTTTTCTCACTGGAAAAGCCAAAGCAGCATAGCTGTTATCAAATGTGCACAATGTTCAGACTCACGCTGCGACAATTCTTCCGATGCGCTGTGATGGCAAGCTGGGGCCTGCGGTGCAAGCAGTGGGGGATGCATTCAGCGTGAACCACGCTTCGGTGCAGGCAGCGGCTTTGCGTCAATCTTTTGTAATGGGGATTCAAATAAAAGGACGCAGGAAGTTGATGCGAGGATATACTTCCTTAAGATTACCAGCTCACACTTCACAAGAACTGGATTTGGTACCACTTGGCAAGTCAAGACTCTCTGCAGGAGAGCATAGGCACTGGTAGGTTAAGTCTTTGATGGCCCTGAGACTTCTTAACAGGAGCAAAGAACACACAAGCCCCTGGAGAACCTTGGAAGCAGGATGTGGAAAGCAAAGGCCAATCCTTTCACTCCCAGGACAGAAGCAACTAGCAGCAGGCCAGCCCAACAAAGCAACAGGCAGAGTGGCAGTCCCTCCTACAGCATCCAGCTCTTCTTCCTGACAGAATGCCCTCAGTCCAGAAATGTTCTGATTTTGGGGTGTCAGAGACCCAATACTTATACCCCTTTCTGCCTTTGAAGTAGGCAAGTGTTAGAATTGGGGGTCTCTAGTTGGCACAGGTAGGTACTTGTGACAAATAGGGACCCTCGCCTCTAGTCAGGGTAAAGGGGTACACTCCTAAAATAACCCCTGCTCACCCCCTTGGTAGCTTGGCACGAGCAGACAGGCTTATCTCAGAGGCAGTGTGTAAAGCATTTGTGAACACATACAGTAATCTAGTGACACACTACAGATGGACACCACACAAGGTTTATATCAAAAATAAGTATTCTTTATATAGTTTTAACACAAGACCATAAACGACAAAGATCCCCAATACTGTACTTAAAATGGTAGTTTTAGCTTAGTTCAGTTCAGTTCTTAAGATGCGACACTTTAAGTCAATGTACCTTACGATGCGGGACGCTTCCACAACAAGCAATGTTGCAGCGATGGAAATGCGACAAAGTTCTGGTGCAAAGAAATAAAGACGTCAAGTTCTTCCTGATGCGGCACGCTTCTCCGAGGTTGCGAGAAGTCTCGATTCG
Organism: Calotriton arnoldi; assembly: GCA_963921515.1. Lineage (NCBI taxonomy): Eukaryota > Metazoa > Chordata > Amphibia > Caudata > Salamandridae > Calotriton > Calotriton arnoldi. Next base: position 655,683 of record CAWUFW010005889.1, on the reverse strand, counting down.
ATGCGTCAACTGCAGCGGCGACACCCTTGTTCAGCGATGCGACGGCAACAGCTTCGGCTGCGACACTCTTCTCCAACGTTGCGAGACGCTTCCGCTCGATGCGACAACTGCAGCGGCGACACCCTTGTTTCGTGATGCGACGGCAGCAGCTCCGACGGCGGCACGCTTCTCCGTGGATGCGAGGCGCTTCTCTTAATGCGGTGCAATGCGACAGCTACAGCGGCGACACCCTCCTTCGGAGTTGCGACGGCAGCAGCAGCGACGCCGACACGCTTCCTCTTCGTTGCGGGACGCTTCTCTCGATGCGGTGCAATACGACAGCTACAGCGGCGACACCCTCCTTCGGAGTTGCGACGGCGACACGCTTCTTCCTCTTGAGTCGCGCTTCCAGCTCCTTGCGACACGCAGTCCCTTCAGAAGGCCCAAAACAGCAGCAGGCACTTCCAAAGGATTCTTGGGGAGCTGGTGGTTGAAGTCTGTTGTCCCTGAGACTTCAGCAGGAGGCAAGCTCTTTTCTCAAGCCCTTGGAGATACTTTACAAGTTGAATAAAAGTGCACACAAAGTCCTTTCTCCTTCCTTTGGCAGTCAGGCAACCACTGCAGGCAGATCCCTCTAGCTTAGGGATAGTCTTCTCCTCAGTTCCTTCTTGGTTCCGCTCCTCAGCAAAGGTTTCTTCTTGTTTTCCCAAAGTGATCTAATTTCCTAGGGGTCTGGGTCCCCTTTTTATACACAGTTTTCCTTTGTTCTCTGAAGGCAGAGAGGCCTCTGCCTAGTCCAAAACCAGTTCTGGTCAGTCCTGGAGCACTTTGTTTTTCTGACTCCTTCTTTCCTTTGTGAGTGAGGTGCCAAGCCATCAGACGCCCGGCAGGAGGTGGAGCCAGCATTGTGGAAGGCAGGCACAGCCCTATTCAGACCCAGGTGCAACTCCTCCCTCCACTCTGGATGCAGATCTTTCTATTCAGCCCTGTGCTGACTCACCCTGTCTCCTGTAGCCACCCCCAGCCCCTGTCACTCAATCTCCAGACAAGGAATACACAACCTAGCAGAGGCAGGCTTGGAAGTTTAGGCAAGAAAATACCCACTTTCTAAAAGTGGTATTTTCAAACACAGAATGTTAAAACCAACTTCACTAAAAGATGTATTTTATCATTCTGAGTTCAGGCATACTAAATTCGTTTTTCTACCATGTTCCCTGGGTCAGTTCTGACTATAAGGTGTAATAGTCAGTCTGCCCATTCTGGCCTATGGGGAGCAGGTAGCCTTGCAATAGTGAAAAACGAAAATGGCTGTAATTCACTATTAGGACATGCCACACACACCAGGGCATGTCCTACCTTGTACTTACAAAGCACCCTGCCCTAGGGCCTACTTTAGGGGTGACCAACATGCAGTAAAGGGAAGGTTTAGGGACTGGTAAGTGGGTGTACTCACCAAGTCGACATGGCAGCCCTAGGCTGCACACAGGCTCTGCGATGGCAGGCCTGAGACACATTTTACAATCCGCTTCTGTGGGTGGCACAACCAGTGCTGCAAGCCCACCAGCGGCATTGGATTTACAAGCCCTGGGCACACTCAGTGCACTGTACTAGGGACTGACAAGTAAACCAATCATCCAATCATGGAGTCACAAATACATAACACAATTTACAATCGGGAGAGCGTATGCACTTTAGCACTGATCAGCAGTGGTAAAGTGCCCAGAGTCATAAAACCAACAAAAACAGGTCAGAGAAAATACAGGAGGAAGGCAAAAGTTCAGGGATGACCCTGCAAAAAGGGCCAAGTCCAACACAACCCCTTCCAGCCAAAACGCAGGGAGACCAATCACTACCCTGATGGGCTTCTCTGCTTTGGGCGATAGAACCTGGACCCTGGCCCACAACAGCAGGGGAATACTCCAGTTCTACGCCAATCTGAACCTATTGGAATCACTCTGTCCATACTCTCAGGGCCCACCAAGCTAATCCATGGGGAACCCTTCTCCTCACCTGTGGACACCACCTGTGCAGCACCTAACCTTAACTTGCTCACAGGTGTGTCCCAACAGACAGACAGCAAGCCACAGTGGCCACTGACAGTGGTCAGGGATGAGACCCAGGCCTTATGCCTCTCAGGGCTCTCAAACCTCTGTGGCGTCAGAGAGCGGGGGCAGTAGCCCCAGGTGCTTGGCACCCTTTGTCCATTCTCCCTCCTGTCAGGTCAGGTATGACATCCTGACACTGATCTACCAGCCCCGGGCCTGTACCCGGCGGCTGGACTGGAGACTGGGGTGGGCTTTCCCACACCCGGTCCTCCTCCTTGGGGCTCTGTACCCTCCCACCTGGCGCGGTACCCCCTTCCAGAATTGTCAGGGCACCTGTGGCCGGTGTCCTGCACAATTCGCCCACCAGTTCAGGGGTTTTATCCTGCAACTGGGCGTCCAGGTCAGGGGGGACACCCTGAACCTGGTCCTCCAATCTAGGGTCTAAACCCTCTAGTTGAACCGGGGTCAGAGGCGAGGACTCCCTCCCTCGGCACCCCCTTCCAGAGTACTGCCCCCTCCCATCAGGAGCGGTACCCCCTACCAGAATTGTCAGGGCACCTGTGGCAGGTGTCCTGCACAATCCGCCCACCAGTTCAGGGGTTCTATCCTGCAACTGGGCGTCCAGGTCAAGGGGGACACCCTGAACCTGGTCCTCCATTCTAGGGTCTAAACCTCCAGTTGAACCGGGGTCAGAGGCGAGGACTCCCTCCCTCTGCACCCCTTCCAGAGTACTGCCCCCTCCCATCAGGAGCGGTACCCCCTTCCAGAATTGTCAGGGCACCTGTGGCAGGTGTCCTGCACAACTCGCCCACCAGTTCAGGGGTTCTATCCTGCAACTGGGATTTCAGCATAGGGTCTGTACCCTTAGACTGGGTAGAGGCCAGGGGGGAGGCTGTCCTCTCCCCGCCCCCCTTACTGGGGTCCTGCACCCTCCCACCTGGAGCGGTGCCCCCAGAAGACAAACTGGTAGGGGCACTGCTAGCAGCTGCCCCTTCCTCCAGGTCAGGGGGGACACCCTGAACCTGGCCCTCCAACCCAGGGTCTGTACCCTTTGGCTGGACCTGTGCCTGGCAACCCAGGACTTCCGGGAGGGTACACCAACCCCCCAAGGGAAACACACTCCTCTAGAGTTGTGTAATAATCTGCCTGGCGCACCAGGACTTCCTGGGGAGCCCGCATGCCCCCAGAGGGTAACACATCTCTCATGTGTTGTGTGACAGTCCGCCTGGCGCAGATCTCCCGACCCCTGTCCATCTGACAGCGCGGGAAGATCCCCCAGGACAGAAGTGGTGTTACCATGGTCATTCACTGGTGACTCAGCCCTTCTGGCTGGTCCCTGACCCACTGGTTCTTCCACTGGGGACTCTCTCCCCCTCTCACCCCTCACTCTGGACTTCTGCACCCTCCCAAGTGGAGCGGCACCGCCAGATTTCAGAAACACTGGAGCTCCATTTACAGACGCTCCAGGTTCTCTAGACACTAGGAGATCCTCCTCAACAGGCGGCCCATCAGGACAGCCTAGGCTCCCTACCTGGTGTTCCCTTAAAGAACCATCCAGGCTCTGAGACTGGGTTTCAGGCACCTTGGGACACGCAGCCCCACACTCACTCCTTCTCCACTGAGACAGGACGTGAGTCCCTACACCCCTCCCATTACCACGGGACCTAGCTGGGCTACACTGAACCTCTCCCACCACTCTGGGTTGGAAGACACCTGAGCCACTCCTCTTAGGGTCACTCCCCAATGCCTCTTCAGACCCTCTGGAATCCACCAAAAGGTCTGCCTCCAATGTGAGCTCCTGGGGTCAGAGAACTCACTCTCCAACAGGTGTTGGCATAGCTCTGGAAAACAGGGACTTACAATATACTCTCCCACAATTGGATCACACAGCCCCCTACAGGGGTTAACCAAACTATCCTTCACCTCACCATCCAGTGCCTCGCACACGTACTCCACACCACTCTCCTGAGATTGGCAAGACAGTAACTGACTGTCTCTGTCATTCAACCCACACTCTTCTGGGCGGTCTTCACACTCACATACCAGGACTTCAACCATGGGGGAACCCCTCTCCCTGCACCTCTCATCTAGAGTCAGTAGAGTGTCCCTCCCACCACTAGGACCATGAATCCCTGCGTCAGTTTCCCTATTCCTCTCAGGGACACTGCGCACTACTGGAGCTACCTCATGTCCTTGAACCTCCTGGTGTATGTTAACCCCCTCCAAGTCAGGCGCCACATCTCTGGGGGTGTGCACTACTCTCTCAGCACTGAATAACTTAGTTTTGCTGCCACCATCTGAGCTGGACTCCACCTCCAACTCAGCAAAGCTCACTTCCTGAGCTGCCCAAATTTTTTTTCTTGGGCTAAGGCCCTCTGAGCCTCATCAAGCTCTCTCAGCTCTTTGTCAATTTCTCTCAGCTTCTGCTCATAAGCCAGAAGCCAGCTATCTTTTTCTGTTTCTCCCTCACTTTTAGGGAATTCCTCCTTCTCAGACTCAACTGGTAGTGTTGCCTTCCAGCTGGGTAACTCATACTGGAATAGGGATGCCTCTAGATCCTCCCTGGACCTTCTCTTCACAGGCAGCCCCCTTTCCTTGCAAAACACACGTAGTTCCTTCATTGTGTAGACAAACATGTGCCAGAAGTTGAGTTCCATTTTTCAACAACTAACCAGAGTCATGGTATCAAAAATACTTCCAGGAGGACACCATAAAACAGAAAAACAGTATGTGGTTGCGTTTGGTCTGCACTCACTAGTAGTGTTCACCAATCACTGTACATGAATCACAAATGCAAGTCCAGAATCCTCACCGCTGACCACCAATGTTAGAATTGGGGGTCTCTAGTTGGCACAGGTAGGTACTTGTGACAAATAGGGACCCTCGCCTCTAGTCAGGGTAAAGGGGTACACTCCTAAAATAACCCCTGCTCACCCCCTTGGTAGCTTGGCACGAGCAGACAGGCTTATCTCAGAGGCAGTGTGTAAAGCATTTGTGAACACATACAGTAATCTAGTGACACACTACAGATGGACACCACACAAGGTTTATATCAAAAATAAGTATTCTTTATATAGTTTTAACACAAGACCATAAACGACAAAGATCCCCAATACTGTACTTAAAATGGTAGTTTTAGCTTAGTTCAGTTCAGTTCTTAAGATGCGACACTTTAAGTCAATGTACCTTACGATGCGGGACGCTTCCACAACAAGCAATGTTGCAGCGATGGAAATGCGACAAAGTTCTGGTGCAAAGAAATAAAGACGTCAAGTTCTTCCTGATGCGGCACGCTTCTCCGAGGTTGCGAGAAGTCTCGATTCGATGCGTCAACTGCAGCGGCGACACCCTTGTTCAGCGATGCGACGGCAACAGCTTCGGCTGCGACACTCTTCTCCAACGTTGCGAGACGCTTCCGCTCGATGCGACAACTGCAGCGGCGACACCCTTGTTTCGTGATGCGACGGCAGCAGCTCCGACGGCGGCACGCTTCTCCGTGGATGCGAGGCGCTTCTCTTGATGCGGTGCAATGCGACAGCTACAGTGGCGACACCCTCCTTCGGAGTTGCGACGGCAGCGGCTGCGACGGCGACACGCTTCTTCCTCGATGCGAGACTCTTCTCTTGATGCGGTGCAATGCGACAGCTACAGCGGCGACACCCTCCTTCGGAGTTGCGACGGCAGCAGCAGCGACGGCGACACGCTTCCTCTTCGTTGCGGGACGCTTCTCTCGATGCGGTGCAATACGACAGCTACAGCGGCGACACCCTCCTTCGGAGTTGCGACGGCAGCAGCAGCGACGGCGACACGCTTCTTCCTCTTGAGTCGCGCTTCCAGCTCCTTGCGACACGCAGTCCCTTCAGAAGGCCCAAAACAGCAGCAGGCACTTCCAAAGGATTCTTGGGGAGCTGGTGGTTGAAGTCTGTTGTCCCTGAGACTTCAGCAGGAGGCAAGCTCTTTTCTCAAGCCCTTGGAGATACTTTACAAGTTGAATAAAAGTGCACACAAAGTCCTTTCTCCTTCCTTTGGCAGTCAGGCAACCACTGCAGGCAGATCCCTCTAGCTTAGGGATAGTCTTCTCCTCAGTTCCTTCTTGGTTCCGCTCCTCAGCAAAGGTTTCTTCTTGTTTTCCCAAAGTGATCTAATTTCCTAGGGGTCTGGGTCCCCTTTTTATACACAGTTTTCCTTTGTTCTCTGAAGGCAGAGAGGCCTCTGCCTAGTCCAAAACCAGTTCTGGTCAGTCCTGGAGCACTTTGTTTTTCTGACTCCTTCTTTCCTTTGTGAGTGAGGGGCCAAGCCATCAGACGCCCGGCAGGAGGTGGAGCCAGCATTGTGGAAGGCAGGCACAGCCCTATTCAGACCCAGGTGCAACTCCTCCCTCCACTCTGGATGCAGATCTTTCTATTCAGCCCTGTGCTGACTCACCCTGTCTCCTGTAGTCACCCCCAGCCCCTGTCACTCAATCTCCAGACAAGGAATACACAACCTAGCAGAGGCAGGCTTGAAGTTTAGGCAAGAAAATACCCACTTTCTAAAAGTGGTATTTTCAAACACAGAATGTTAAAACCAACTTCACTAAAAGATGTATTTTATCATTCTGAGTTCAGGCATACTAAATTCGTTTTTCTACCATGTTCCCTGGGTCAGTTCTGACTATAAGGTGTAATAGTCAGTCTGCCCATTCTGGCCTATGGGGAGCAGGTAGCCTTGCAATAGTGAAAAACGAAAATGGCTGTAATTCACTATTAGGACATGCCACACACACCAGGGCATGTCCTACCTTGTACTTACAATGCACCCTGCCCTAGGGCCTACTTTAGGGGTGACCAACATGCAGTAAAGGGAAGGTTTAGGGACTGGTAAGTGGGTGTACTCACCAAGTCGACATGGCAGCCCTAGGCTGCACACAGGCTCTGCGATGGCAGGCCTGAGACACATTTTACAATCCGCTTCTGTGGGTGGCACAACCAGTGCTGCAAGCCCACCAGCGGCATTGGATTTACAAGCCCTGGGCACACTCAGTGCACTGTACTAGGGACTGACAAGTAAACCAATCATCCAATCATGGAGTCACAAATCCATAACACAATTTACAATCGGGAGAGCATATGCACTTTAGCACTGATCAGCAGTGGTAAAGTGCCCAGAGTCATAAAACCAACAAAAACAGGTCAGAGAAAATACAGGAGGAAGGCAAAAAGTTCAGGGATGACCCTGCAAAAAGGGCCAAGTCCAACAGCAAGCTTCAAAGGAAACTCCTTGTAGTACACAAGACCCTGCCTCTCCCTGACCTGGTTCCAGACACACTCCAGTGGGGTGGAGACAGCTTTGTGTGAGTGACAACTCCTCCCACCACTCTAACTCAGGAAGACCCATCAGCCTGGTAATGGGCCATCATGATATGCAGGGCACACCTCAGCTCCCTTTGTGTGACTGTCTAAAGTGAATGCACAAGAACACAACTGTCAGCCAACCCAGACGTGTATTCTACAGACAGGCAGAGGCACAGCATGGCTAAGCAAGAAAATTTCCACTTTCTAAAAGTAGCTTTTTCAAACACACAATTAAAAAACTAACTTCACCAAAAGATGTATTTTTAAATTGTGAGTTCAGAGACCCCAAACTCCAAATCTCTATCTGTTCCCCATTGGAAGATACACTTGTAAGATGTTACACAGCATGATAACCTATGAGAGAGAGAGGCCTTGATGTAGTGAAATCCCAAATTAGCAGTATTTCACTGCCAGGACACAACAGTACATGTCCTACCTTTTAAATACATTGAACACTGCCCATGGGCTCTGACCTGGGCCTACCTTAGGGGTGCCTTACATGTAATAAAAGTGAAGGTTTGGGTCTGGCAAGTGGTTGCATTTGCCAGGCCGACATGGCAGTTTAAAACTTTTCTTTCTTTCTTTCTCTCTCTCTCTCTCCCTCCCTCCCTCTCTTTCCAGGTCTGAGACATGTTTGCAGGGCTACTCATGTGGGTGGCACAATCGGTGCTGCAGGCCGACTAGTAGCATTTCTTTTACAGTCCCTGGGCACACATGGTGCTATTTACTAGCAAATCAAATATGCCAATCAGGGACAAACCAATCACCAATACAATTTAGACAAGTGAGCATATGCCCTTTAGCACTGGTTAGCAGTGGTAAAGTGCCCAGAGTCGTAAAGCCAACAAAAACATGTCAGAAAAATAAGAGGAAGAAGGCAAAAAGTGTGGGGATATCCCCGCAAAAAGGGCCAGGTCCAAAAATGATCATGGCTACTACCAAATACAAGTATGTGATCCTTGAAATAGGTGACATTCTTTACTCCACCCAACAACTTGTGCATTATTCTTCGAAAAAGACAACAAATGCAGAGATGAAACCAAATAGCATCTTTTTATATCCAAACACTCCTTCTGGCTTAATAAAGTATGTCAGTGGTGTGGACTCTATCTGCAGAGCCACCTGATAGTAAGCATATGATAAGTCAATGGTGCTAGACACCATTGCCCCTTTTAAAGCAGACCGTATTTTCACCAACATTTGGCAAAGGGTGATGTTCCACCCACATACACTGGTTAAGATCACATCGATCAACGCACAAAAGAATTCTCACCATTGCTCTTGCGAGCAATGACGACAAGGAACAACCATTCTGAGGGCCAAATTTCCATTGCTATATAATTTTTCAAATCTGACCGCATAGAAATAGGAATGTTTCTCACTTTCTGCACTTTGGGACAAATACCATCCTTCTAAACATTCTTGAGTACAATACCTTTCAAAACAACCTTTTCGCTGAAAACCGTGGGAAATTTCTCCTCCTCAATTGCTCCTGCATCTCCATCTTCCACCATTTTGATATGATCACTAATCCTAACACTTACTCAGGGCTAATGCATCATAAGTTCTTTGGGCCTCCATAGCAAAGAAGAACCCCTCCTCAGCAAAATAAATGTTAAAAAAAAAAATTTCCCTTTGAATTTTAAAGGTGTGATGATAAACCTAACTACCTCAATGGGTTTATTGCCATATCCCTTCAAACTGCTATCTGGCAGACATAACACACAATTCTTGAACTTGCCCAATTCGTCCTCTTACTACCATATTTTCCAACATTAACTCTTCTGGAAGTTCTACATCCACTTGCATAATATTTGTTGGAATAATATTTTCCTCATATTTTTACCACCTTTCTAAACTCTCACAAAAAGACCTTTATTTTTATGTATCCTACATACCTTTCTTCTAGCAGGGCAGACTTTATCAGAGGCTACATGACCTTCCTACCCACACCTATTGCACACATAATATCCATTACATTTATTTAATTCATAGTTGTTTGTTCCTTCAGTTCTGCCTGGTTACTTGAATTCTTCAGAGTTCAATTCTACTCACTAAGTGCATCAATCCTTTCTCATGTGCTGCCAGTCATGATCTGGAATGACATGACCCTTTCATGAATATCCTCATGGACAAGTCAAATAAACAAGGTAAAAACAAACCTTGATTTCCCAGGACTACGAGTCCCATGATCATTTGCCCTGACCTGGCTGGACATCCCCTGTATATATAAGAGCCACGCCCAGTGACCAATGCTTACTATTTGAAAAATCTTTTGATGCATGGAGAAGAGGAGTGCCCTCTCCCTATGATTTTCAATTGTCGTATTCATGGAACCTTGGAAGGACAGTTTCTTAGCTCTCAATCATTCAGAAACTTTGTGGAGTCACTCGTAAATCTGCTGAGTGAATGTGGCCTCTGTTTCACCTGAGGTGTGGTACTTTCCTCTCTCTATGTTTCTTGAAGAGGTGTATATATATATATATATATATATATATATATATATATATATATATATATATATATATATATTGTGGAAAATAAATTCTTACGTACCCCTTTGTCGGTCCCTCAATCAACCCCGACTTATGCTATCCATCAAGAACTGGGGTTAGGTTATGTGTCGGACCTGATGAGGTTGGCCCCGGTGGTATGCTGGCTCAAGACTTGGCTGAACCCTGATCTATTATTGAACCACCAGATTATCCGGGATTGCGTTACTTTGGAGAAAGCCAGTAGTATTCCATGGCTGCCATACGTTAAGTGTACGCTAATAAAACTGGGGCGCCCAGATCTTTTTAACCACACAGAAAGGATAAAAAAAGATGTTAAATGGGTCAAATCCCAACTTTTGAATTTACTAATGGCAGAACGTGAGGAGCGGGAGTTAGTGAAACCCTTGGTTAGGGCTCACTTTTTGCTGAAAACCTCCCCTCACATTGAGCCCTACCTGAAAGTTGTCACTAAGCCCTTTCATCGTTGGCTTTTAACTAGGTTCCGTTTTAATTTAATACATTTTTCTTTAGGTAACTTCCAAGGGTGGGGCAGAATAGAGGACTTAGATCCATGTCCTTGTGACAATTTTTCGGTCCCGAACACGATGCATTTCATAATGTTCTTTGATTATTATAGAGAGTTACGTAAGAGGTTTTTAGTGCCTCTGTTAAGGGGAAAGGGGTTTTTACAGGTTAAACCTGCCCTACTCTACCTTCAATTACTCAATGATCCATGGGAGATTTTTAATATTGCTAGTTTTTTAGTTGCAGCGGTCCGTCATAGAAAAGGTAGGATCCCAACGTTAGAACATGAATGAGCTCCGTTTTTATGGAAAATTTATGTTGTATCTTATTGTGAAATTAACTGATGGTGATTTTCATCTTCTTGAAAACTGAGCCTGATATATTAATCCTTTTTATTGTCGCTCATATGTTTTACTGGATGATTTTATTATATTGTGTATTGTGTATTTTGTATTGTATTTGTATGGTTTTAATTAACCGAATAAAGTGGTTTGACTGACTGATATATATATATGGATCTAATTCTGGAAAGCCTATTTCTCTTTGGAAGGAAAGATTTTCAAGAAATTTATTGAAGGTACCAGTGGTATTACAAGTGTATACATTTTAGATGATTATTGAATTTGAGATATACACATACCATGCTAATCTTTCCTACACTTGTCATTTCAGACCTCCTTCCTAGCAGTCCCTTTCCCTCCTCGTTCCCCTCACCTGGCATCTGAGGGGTCCTGTGTTAGTTTCATTTAGGGACCCCGTGCTGCTTGGAGGTGGGTCCATTCTGACCATTGTGCCATTTCTGAGAAGCATCGGATTCTTTCTGGACAGACCTGACAATGCCGTTCTCTTTAAGTTCTTGTATTCCTTCATTTCTAGCCTCAAACTGTTTAGCAATTTTAAAGCCTTGTCAAGTGTTAGATTTTTAGTTATCAAAGGTTTTCCCGTAGTTCCGGCTTGTTGATCTTATGAACTAACATGAAACAATCTATAGTTGCATATAGAATTTAAAACTCTGTTATGTATCTGTTTGTAGTCTCTCCTGGGAGTTACCCTCGCCCCAAACGTTTGTGGCTTGCTACCACCTTATTGATCTTTTTCCTATAGTTTATATCCAATTGCTTCAAATTAATCCAATGAATTCATATCTTTCTCATTCCCTCCTGCTGATACCAACAGCAAGTGCTTTAAAACCCTATTCCCTTCAGGTCCCAAACAATGCTTCAGCATCACCAATTTTCTTTGTTAATGTGAAAATGTCTCCTCCAGCTGCCTCTGCATTTGCCTTAAAACCATCTCTTCATTGATCTGAATATATAAAGGGATCGCCAGGCGATGGAAGGAAACAAGGCAGCGCACTCATACCTCTCGTAGTAAAAATGTTCGTAATTGATGGTGCAGTGGAACATGCAAATTAATCTGTTCGTAAAATCATCAAATGAAATATACATTCCCCTTTGGTCTTATGGACCTTTGTTAGCTGACTTGAAGCATTGTAAGGGGGATAATGTCAGTAATACATTTCCGACTCATGAAGCCAATGTGTCTCTACAATAAGGACCAGCAGTCAATAATTAAAATCAAATGGATTTATTTTAGATTAATTCATCCAATACATTAACAAAGTAAAAATAAATTCACAAGATACAGCAATATGGTTTGCAGACTGAAATTCTCAATACGTTGAGCTGTAATAATATTAGATACAGAATGGTAACAGCCACAACAAGAAAAAAGCAAATTGACACAAAGAGGTGGTCAATAAAAAACCTTTTCCTTTCTATTCTAAACAAAGATAAAATATTGAGACTCTAACATGGATTTCTATTCAGAGAGCATAGAAGGTGTCAGCAGAGCATAGAACTTCTGTAGAAGTCCTAGGAGAGAAAGAAAGTGTTCAGCATAAAGCTTCATACTCAGGAGGAAACAGAGAGAATTAATCCCATACCGAGTCAAGGAAATTCTGCCTAATGAACTATGGAAACACCAATTAAATATAACAGTAGCTTCAAAAACATCCATATCTCTTCTTACGCCATCAGAAGTCAACCAAAGAGCTGAATATGAAGGGAGTCAACACACTCCCTTAGGTTCCCATCTCATCGAAACAGGGACTGCTGTACTCAACACTCCACCATCCTGGTATGTGATAAACAGAAGGCATCCTTTGACCATTATTTCTCAGAGTTTGTTGCCAGATTCCTTCCTGCAGGACTCTAATACAAACAATGACCCTTTATGTGACTAACTAGAAATATCATAACGCACCTGCAAAAGGAAAAACAACATACTGGCAGGGTTAAACACATTTTCAGCTAGGGTCTAAATTAAATCAATAGACAACATGAACTTTGATTACATGACTATGCATACACATTAATATAATATATTGAGACTATTGAGACCAAATGTGAGATGTGAATATAAAAGTAAACATGATTACATTGAACAAGTAATCAATCTAATACTCTCATGCATGGGTTCTGGGTGACTACAATGGTTACATTTCATAAATTTGACTGAATGCATCACACGTTAATAAAGGTAAGCCACACACTGAATACAAATGTTGTATATGTGTATATTTGTATCATATAAAGGGTGGAGCCTAAATTATGCTGCTCCATAATTAAAACAGGCACAAACAAAAACCTGAGTGTTGAATACTGAACCAGTGAAGAAAATAATGTAATGTTTCTTTCTTTCAATTTTCTTCTTTATATCTATATTTCAAAGAGAGTCAGGGAATGAACAGCAGTACACACTATCCCCAAAGACTCAAGTTCATGAAACTGATAAAAAGAGATCAAGAACATATTGCAGAAGTGAGTGCAATGGCTGAGAAGAGCCACAAGACGGCAGTATCCAAACACAAATGTTTGGAATCATAAAAGCCAAGCGTCTCAGGCTCCCAGAATCAATCCAGGCATGCGTCTGAAGGAGTATTGATCGGAAAGCCAAAACCCTCCTTCACAAGGAGGGATGAAAGATTCCTCACCTTGCTCCTGAAGGACAGTGCCCTAAAGCCTGTTTTGCAGTAACACCAGTTATTTATACTCGCACCACATGTACACTGTAATCGGAGGCAGCTACAATGAAACACAGGGGTGCTGGAACAAATTTCAGAGTGGGGGTGCTACTAGCAATGTTATAATACTGCAGTTGTAGGGATTGGGAAAAATCCAAGAGGCACACAAAGAACAAGAGGCAGATTTACTAGACTGTTATGCAGTGCAGCATAGTAAATCACTTTGCTGCGCTGTGTGACAGAGGAAGGGCAGGGATGCGCTGTATTTAAGGCAATCCAAGATGCATGCCGGATTGATTGTGTGGAGAAAGGGGCACCTTCCTGCACAAAATCAATCCTGAGAGGAAAATTCCTCTTTCTGTCTGTGCTGATGCAGCACAGATAGAAAGAGGATGTAACAAGGAGAAATAAAGATATTTCTTCAAGTTGGCGCACTACCAGGGTTACCAGTTCTAGTAAATCTGGGAATGCACCAAAAACCATGAGAGTTGTGTGTGAACCCCCAGGCCACGCCCATGGAACGCCTCCCTAGCACAGAGTAAGGCAACGCCCATGGAACGCCTCCCTAGCACAGAGTAAGGCAACGCCCATGGAACGCCTCCCTAGCACAGAGTAAGGCAACGCCCATGGAACGCCTCCCTAGCACAGAGTAAGGCAACGCCCATGGAACGCCTCCCTAGCACAGAGTAAGGCAACGCCCATGGAACGCCTCCCTAGCACAGAGTAAGGCAACGCCCATGGAACGCCTCCCTAGCACAGAGTAAGGCAACGCCCATGGAATGCCTCCCTAGCACAGAGTAAGGCAACGCCCATGGAACGCCTCCCTAGCACAGAGTAAGGCAACGCCCATGGAACGCCTCCCTAGCACAGAGTAAGGCAACGCCCATGGAATGCCTCCCTAGCACAGAGTAAGGCAACGCCCATGGAACGCCTCCCTAGCACAGAGTAAGGCAACGCCCATGGAACGCCTCCCTAGCACAGAGTAAGGCAACGCCCATGGAACGCCTCCCTAGCACAGAGTAAGGCAACACAGGAATTTGCACTACGTTGCTGTACTCCGGATTTATGGAGCCACTCAGGGCGACGCAATATGGCCTTGCCTGGCTTCATAAATATCATTTAAGGTTTGCATCAGGCATGTACCACGTTGGGTGGTGCATCACATAAAAATGCCCCCAAGCTGGTGGAGCACTTTGGAACACACTGTCACAAATATAATGCTAAAGCATGGTGTGGTAGCCACTGTCATTTAGAGACAAGACATTTTCCATTGAAATGGACACTTAAGGGTTTATTTATGAGAGCCCTGCGTCACTTTTGCACCCCATAAAGGGGTATATGCATGATGCAGGGCTCTCATAAAGACTTATGAAGCCAGAAAAAAGCACCCTGCATTGCTTTGACTGGCCTCATAAACTATGAGTAGCGCAAATCACTATGTCACCTTACTCTGCACCCAGGAGGCATTCCATGGGCGTTGCGGTGGGTTTTCCCACGCAACACCCATGTAATGTGATGCTGTCCTAGATTTATGAAGTGATGTAAACCTGGGGAAGCATCAAATCTGTACGCCTCCCAAGGTGAGGCATAACGAGGAGAAATATGTTAATTTCTCTTCGTTTTTTAGGTCAAGCATTCAAGACCTATTTTATATACTTTAGTATATACTTATATGTGTGTGTACTTTGTGGGCTCTGGAGATCAGCCCTAGGACCTGTCTGCTTCCGCTTAGGGACTGTTTTTTCTGTTCAACTGCCTCTATTTAACTGTCTTGCTAGAAAGCGACCTGCAGAGGTCAGTAAAATACCAGAATTTCTTTCTGCTTGTTCATCTGCCTCTATTGAACTGTATTGATAGAAAACGACCAGTAGAGGTCAGTAAAATACCAGAATTGCTTTCTGCTGAGGGACTTTCTTTTTTCATTTTTCTGGCAACTGCCAGCAGAGGTCAGTGAAATACCAGAATCACTTTAGCATTCTCTAGATTCCAGTCCTTAGAAATTGTCTTCCACGAGCACCCGTAGACAATAAAAAAAAATCAAATCTTGTATTTTCAGTGATATGACCACCGAAGCTCTTGATTTTATATTAAAAACAGAGCTTTGTACTATACCATTTCCTGCTGAAAGGAAAATATTTCCCTCCATGTGTTCCCATACCTGGCGTGTCACTCAGTTTGGTGCTTACTTTCCCTCCATGTTAAAGAACAGTAGATGGCAGCCGCTGCAGGGGAGCGCGAGTAAGACCTCTGACCCTCGGTCTAGGTCCACTCTCTCCCCGCAGCTCCGCTGTGCTGTCTCTTGCCCTACAGACCCCGACCTCCTCCTGGCAGGTTCGAGGCTGTTGCCTGCACCTGCTGCCTGCTCCAACTGGTAACCGGACTGCTTTCAGCCCGCTTCACGCCCTGCCGCCACGTAACCAGTTTCAGCCGCTTTTTATTATACTTTTGTTATATTATTTTGCCCTGTTGTGCCACCACTGTTATTGTGTCCATTGTGTTCCTGCATTTAATTCCACCTCTGTTCTTTGCCTGCCTCCGTACCGCCGCTGCTACCCCTGCGGCCCCTCCCCCCCGGAAAATCCCCACTCCCACCTCCCAGCCTCTCCTCCCTCCACCCTCCCCTACTTATTGGCAGCCGCTGTGCGGTCACGCAGCAGACGTGCGCAGCGGGCGTGCCGACACCGCACCAAAGGCAAGATCATCTGGACCCGTCCGCGACCCAACCTCGACCAGCGCCAGGGACCCTGGATCTCCCACCATCCACCGCTACAGCACAGCCGCCCTCCACGCACTCAACCCCGGAAGACTCAGGAACTGCCAACAGGCCACGCCAAACATGACCCATGGCCAGTTCTCCTGCCTCCACTGCCGCCAGACCTTCACCGCCACCCCGGCCACCAACACCGCCGACGCCAACACCGGCGACACACTAAGATGCATCCTCCTCAATGTGCGCTCCATGCACAAACACCCTGTGGAGATCTGGAACCTACTCAACTCTCTCTCGTCCGACATCGCCTTCTTCACGGAGACCAGGACCAACGCCTCCTCCACCCCCGACATCAACACCGCCATCCTGGACGGATATAAGATCCAGAGGAAGGACCGCCCTAACCACCCGGGAGGGGGCCTCGCCATCGCCCACAAAAATACCCTCCGCCTCACCACCTCCAGCGAAACATTCCCCCCGCCGAACACCTGCACTTCCAGATCCAGACCAGCCCTAACTCCACACTCCGGGGCACCCTCGCCTACAGACCCCCCGGCCCACGGGCCCCCATCGCCACCACCATCACCGACCTCATCCCACCCCACGCCATCGCCTCAATGAACTACATACTTACCTGAACTTCCACCTCGACGACCCCAACTCTACCACCCTACGTGACAAACTCGCCAACATTGGACCCAAACAACTCGTCACCACACCGACCCACAGGGCAGGACACACCCTTGACCCCATCTTCGCAGCAGGAAACAGCGTCCACTTCAGCCACACAACACAACCCCCATGGACCGACCACCCAAACCAGTCCCACGCCCACCACGAAGGAACTGGAGCAAAGTCACCGAGGACCAGCTCAACTCCACGCTCATCTGAGACAACCACACCCCGGCATCCGACGCCAACCTAGCAGCCAGTGAATTCCACACGTGGATCTCCAACGCCGCAGACAAACCCGCCCCGCTACGCAACCCTGACAAACAGCCAGGAAAGCTGCCTGGTTCACCACCGATCTCCAAGAAGCCAGACGCACCCGCAGACGCCTGGAGAAGAACTGGAGAAACAACAAGACACCCGGAAACCACACCACCTACAAGGACGCTATGACGGACTACCACAACCAAATCAGAACCACCAAAAGAGCTTTCATCCACAACAAAATCCTCACCAACTCCAGCAATTCCAAGAAACTCTTCAGTGTCATCCAGGAATTCACCAACCCCCGCAGCAAAGCCACACACATCACCCCATCCCAAGACCTCTGAGACAAGCTTGGAACCTACTTCCACCTCAAGATCAAAAAGCTCTACGACAACTTCGACCATCCACCAGACGCCTCAGCTGACCCGCCCCCCACACACACCAGCCAGCCCACCATCTCCACCTGGACACCAATCACGGCCGAAGACACCGCTTCAACCATGAAAGGCATCCACTCAGGGGCGTCCACTGTCCCCTGCCCTCCACACATCTACCACAGAGCCGCCATCGCACCCGAACTTCAACGCACAATCAACACCACCTTCAAAACAGGCACCTTCCCAGACAACTGGAAACTCGCAGAGGTCAGGCCTCTGCTCAAGAAGCCCTCAGCTCACCCCACGGACCTCAAGAACAACCGGCCTATCTCGCTCCTCCCCTTTGCGGCCAAAGTTGCGGAGAAAACAGTCAATAGGGAACTGACAAGATTCATCGAAGACAATGCCATCCTCGACCCGTCCCAATCCAGATTCCGAAGCAACCACAGCACCGAGACCACCCTACTTGCCGCCACAAACGACATCCACACCCTCCTGGACCAAGGCCACACCGCAGCCCTGATCCTACTCAACCTATCAGCAGCCTTCGACACCTTCTCCCACCGCACACTCATCGCCATACTACACGACGCCGGTATACAAGGAACCGCCCTAGACTGGATCCGATCTTTCCTCACCGGAAGAAGCCAAAGGATTAGACTGCCACCCTTCCTCGCCGATCCCACAGAACTCACCTGCGGAGTCCCACAGGGGTCATCACTAAGCCCGACCCTCTTCAACATCTACATGGCCCCCCTCCCTGCCATCGTCCGACAACACGGCCTCAACATCGTCTCCTACACCGACGACACCCAGCTCATCCTCTCACTCACCAAAGACCTGACCACCACCAGACTCAACTTTCAGAAAGGAATGCAGGACGTCGCAGTCTGGATGACCAACAGCTTCCTAAAGCTCAAAGCAGAGAAGACAAAGTCCTCGTCCTCGGATCCACCCCTTCAGCATGGGACAACACCTGGTGGCCCACTGCCCTCTGCAGCCCACCGACCCCCTCGAACCACACCAGAAACCTTGGCATCATACTCAACTCATCCCTCACCATGAACCGACAGGTCAACGCCGTCACCTCCAGCTGTTTCAACACCCTCCGCGTCCTCCGTAAGACGTTCAAATGGATCCCCCCCGAGTCAAGGAAGACAGTCACCCACGCACTCATCACCAGCAAACTGGACTATGGAAATGCACTCTACGCCGGCATAAACAAGTCCCCACTCCGCAAACTCCAGATGATACAGAACACCGCTGCCAGACTCGTCCTCGGCATCCCTTGACACGAGCACATCAGCCAACACCTACAAAAGCTCCACTGGAACTCCGTGGAGAAAAGAGTCACCTTCAAAATCCTCACCCACGCCTACAAATGCCTACACAACACCGGACCCAAATACCTCAGCGACAGAATCACCTTCCACGTTCAACGTTCCCAAAAGAAACCTCCTATCAGCCAACCTTGCACTGGCCGAAACCCCACACATCCACAGAGCCAGAGCAGGCAGAAGATCCTTCTCTTACATCGCGGCCAAAACCTGGAACGAGCTCCCGGCAGACATCAGGCGTGCCCCCTCCCTTAACACCTTCCGGAAGACTCTCAAGACCTGGCTCTTTGGCTAAGCAGTTCTGCTGACCCCCCCCCCCACCCTCCAGCGCCTTGAGACCCTAACGGGTAAGTAGCGTGCTTACAATTCCCTGACTAATTGATTGATTGAGTAGATGTTTCAGCACATAGGCTAATGTGCTGTATAGCTAAATACATATAAGGTCCCAAAGGCGAGACCGATTGCATTGCAAATGGTTGTTACTCTCTACATGTGTGCTGCAGAATTCAGCAGCACACATAGGAAGAGGAAAATCTCTCATAAGGTTGTTTTCCTGCACAAAAACAATCATGCATGTAACGTAGGCACCCTTGCACTATTGTGCAAGGGTGCCTATGTTGGTGCTAGGCTGCCGAAACGGCGCCAGCGCAGCCAGAAAGGACAGAAATGCACCGTATTGCTTAGATATCATACATTCCTGCCCTTTGACTTTGGCACAGGGCAGTGCAGCAAGGTGCATTGCTGTGTTGCCCTATGCCATAAATGAGGCCCTTAATTTGCAGAGACGTGCAGTCGTACTGATAATACTGATAATACAATATAGCGCACAAAAGATAATGGGCCTGATTCTGATGCGGGTTGGAAAGCTTCCCGACCGAATCGGTTTGGAAATGGTTTCCGACCCACTCGGATCGGGAGAGTCCGACCGACGGAGTACGATGCATCCGGATGCTTCCAGATACGATTTGGTTGGACTCCCATTGACTTCAATGGGAGCATATGTTCCTAACCGCATCATAATTGGGCCCTGGGTCGGGAAGACACGTTCCGATCCGATTTGGAAGGAGCAAATGCCATTAGGAGGCCTTCCTAACCGCATCAGAATCAGGCCCTAGGTGGGAATGCTTTCCTAACCGCATCAGAATCAGGACCATTGTCTGGAAATTGGCTTTCAGGGAATATTTATAATTTGCAAATCACCAAGTAAAGTTTTTGGATTTGTTTTAATCCTACTAAAACCTTTGTTTCTATCATACTTCAGAATTACAAAAACATATTTTTCATTTGTGCCTTTCTAACTGCTATTTAAAAAAAAAAATTGTGCAGTTCATTTGCAGATATTTAAATGTTTTTTGTGTGTTAAAAGCCTATCATTTTACACTCTCTGTGCCCCAAAAAGATTGTCACACACTACAGTTTACAAAAGCCTCTCAATTAGCAGTCAGAGGAATAGAAGTAAATCCCACTTTCCGTGTTAAAAGAATAATGACAATATGTCAGAAGACATAACCTGACATTTGACCTCTGTCTTAGAATGCAGAGGAAATGAGACGAGGTAAAAACACATCTTTATTGAACCTCAGCATGTTTATTTTGGGGGTGCAGCGCCCAATGATGAAACCCCTCACCTTTCTTTTCGGCGCTACCTCCTCACAGCTATGGGTTCCCTCCTGGACGCCTGCTGACTACCAGTGAAAAGTACTAGTCGGAGACGGTAGTCAGTCACCTTCATTTAATTTCAAGAAAATGCGTCATTCTCTTCGGAGAGGCCGTTGCCAACCGCCACATCTGGAATATTCCTCACAAGCCTTCCAGAATGGAACTAGGACCAACCGACATGCACATAACTTAGGTGGGATGCCACAATGAGTTCAAGGCTAGCCTCTGGAGAAGACTGTTGGGTCTTTTCAATCAGAATTGTGAGTGTGACATTTAGGGGCCGATTCCGATCTCGGTCGGAGGCGCACCCAATACCATTCGGTCGGGAAAAAAGCCATGCGAAAGCCTGTTTCCCGACCGATCCGTACAGTACACCGAACGAGCAAGTACGATGCGCACAACAGCAAAAAATCCGGCCGAGCCGTACTCACCCAAACCAGGTCCTGTTCTCCGACCGAGGCGAATCCGGAAACGCCGAATCGAGTCGCACGGAAGGAAAAATGCAGCCCCGTCCGGCCGGACAAGTACGATGCGCTTTCCGTACGCTCCGAACCCGTCGCTACGCACGGCACGTCAAAGCATCCGGGAGAGGCGCACATAAGCTCCGATTCGCGCCACAACACGATCCACGGCTCCGAGACGATCACGGCACCGACGAGGACGACGCGAAGCGACGAGGACGAGGCGAAGCGACGAGGACGACGCGAAGCAACGAGAAGGACGAACGACACGAACCAACCATGAATCCCTTCGTCCCGATCATACCAATATTCTACATTTACTACCGGAACAGGCACGGACGCGTACGGAGCAGAAGGTAAGCCAGACACCAACCACAAAACACATACAACACGTACACGACACATCACACACACACACGGGGATGCTGAATATACTTACACCAGCAACAGCAGCACCATAGGGGCGGGATGCCCATCACCAATGCCACATATGCACACAGGGGCCTGAATGCGCACCACCACCCCTACCCAGGGGGGCTGGATACCTACCACTACTACCACCCTTAGCCAGGGGGGCTGGATGCCTACCACTACTACCACCCTCACCCAGGGGGGCTGGATGCCTACCACTACTACCACCCTTAGCCAGGGGGCTGGATGCCTACCACTACTACCACCCTTAGCCAGGGGGTTGGATGCCTACCACTACTACCACCCTTAGCCAGGGGGCTGGATGCCTACCACTACTACCACCCTCACCCAGGGGGGCTGGATGCCTACCACTACTACCACCCTTAGCCAGGGGGGCTGGATGCCTACCACTACTACCACCCTTAGCCAGGGGGGCTGGATGCCTACCACTACTACCACCCTTAGCCGGGGGGCTGGATGCCTACCACTACTACCACCCTTAGCCAGGGGGGCTGGATGCCTACCACTACTACCACCCTCACCCAGGGAGGGCTGGATGCCTACCACTACTACCACCCTTAGCCAGGGGGCTGGATGCCTACCACTACTACCACCCTTAGCCAGGGGGGCTGGATGCCTACCACTACTACCACCCTTAGCCAGGGGGGCTGGATGCCTACCACTACTACCACCCTTAGCCAGGGGGAAGGATGCCTACCACTACTACCACCCTCACCCAGGGGGGGCTGGATGCCTACCACTACTACCACCCTCACCCAGGGAGGGCTGGATGCCTACCACTACTACCACCCTCACCCAGGGGGGCTGGATGCCTACCACTACTACCACCCTTAGCTGGGGGGCTGGATGCCTACCACTACTACCACCCTCACCCAGGGGGGCTGGATGCCTACCACTACTACCACCCTTAGCCAGGGGGGCTGGATGCCTACCACTACTACCACCCTTAGCCAGGGGGCTGGATGCCTACCACTACTACCACCCTTAGCCAGGGGGCTGGATGCCTACCACTACTACCACCCTTAGCCAGGGGGGCTGGATGCCTACCACTACTACCACCCTCACCCAGGGGGGCTGGATGCCTACCACTACTACCACCCTTAGCCAGGGGGGCTGGATGCCTACCACTACTACCACCCTTAGCCAGGGGGGCTGGATGCCTACCACTACTACCACCCTTAGCCAGGGGGGCTGGATGCCTACCACTACTACCACCCTCACCCGGGGGGCTGGATGCCTACCACCACTACCACCCTCACCCAGGGGGGCAGGATGCCTACCACTACTACCACCCTCACCCAGGGGGCTGGATGCCTACCACCACTACCACCCTCACCCAGGGGGGCAGGATGCCTACCACTACTACCACCCTCACCCAGGGGGCTGGATGCCTACCACTACTACCACCCTCACCCAGGGAGGGCTGGATGCCTACCACTACTACCACCCTTAGCCAGGGGGCTGGATGCCTACCACTACTACCAACCTTAGCCAGGGGGGCTGGATGCCTACCACTACTACCACCCTCACCCAGGGGGGCAGGATGCCTACCACCACTACCACCCTCACCCAGGGGGCAGGATGCCTACCACTACTACCACCCTCAGCCAGGGGGGCTGGATGCCTACCACGACTACCACCCTCACCCAGGGGGCTGGATGCCTACCACTACTACCACCCCCACTCATAGGATGGACAATGCATGACACAACCAGCACACCACAACCTAGGGAATGCAAGATAAAGACATCCCCCACCACCATGACAAGCGTGTGTAGGCTGTGTCAAATGCCTACAACACCGAACATGACTTTGAACATACAATGTGACCCCCTAGCACATGTGCCACACATATATGTGTGTGGCACCCACAATGCAAGCAGCCCATGACCATTGTGGCAATGGGGCCTAAACCCCCATCATCACAGTGACCAAAAGGTAAGTGTGGGGTCCATAGCTGAAGCACATTTTGACCATTGTGGCAATGGGGTCTAAACCCCCATCATCACAGTGACCAAAAGACAAGTGTGGGGTCCATAGCTGAAGCACATTTTGACCATTGTGGCAATGGGGTCTAAACCCCCATCATCACAGTGACCAAAAGGGAAGTGTGGGGTCCATAGCTGAAGCACATTTTGACCATTGTGGCAATGGGGTCTAAACCCCCATCATCACAGTGACCAAAAGGCAAGTGTGGGGTCCATAGCTGAAGCACATTTTGACCATTGTGGCAATGGGGTCTAAACCCCCATCATCACAGTGACCAAAAGGCAAGTGTGGGGTCCATAGCTGAAGCACATTTTGACCATTGTGGCAATGGGGTCTAAACCCCCATCATCACAGTGACCAAAAGGCAAGTGTGGGGTCCATAGCTGAAGCACATCTTGACCATTGTGGCAATGGGGTCTAAACCCCCATCATCACAGTGACCAAAAGGCAAGTGTGGGGTCCATAGCTGAAGCACATTTTGACCATTGTGGCAATGGGGTCTAAACCCCCATCATCACAGTGACCAAAAGGCAAGTGTGGGGTCCATAGCTGAAGCACATTTTGACCATTGTGGCAATGGGGTCTAAACCCCCATCATCACAGTGACCAAAAGGCAAGTGTGGGGTCCATAGCTGAAGCACATTTTGACCATTGTGGCAATGGGGTCTACACCCCCATCATCACAGTGACCAAAAGGTAAGTGTTGACAAAGAAAGAGCTGCAACTGCCAAACTGCATGGATCATTCCTGGTCACAGAACCAAAAACTCATCTGTGGCAAAGTAGTGTATGTGTCCCATTGCAACATAAATTGGGTGAGCCAAATACTGCAGTGCAAATGAGACATTCCTTTGGCCATGTGCAGACAAACAACACCCATGGGGGCTGACACCGTCAACATTCATCAATGACACAATGACAGAAGTGACCATCAGAATGCAGAACCACATATTTGCACCAATGGGCACACAAATGCAGATATCCTGTGGAGACAGCAGATGTGAGGTGAACAGATACCATACCATGGCAGCAATGGGACACACAAACCATGATCACTGTGCTGACCGATGACCTAGGAGTCCCAGGGACAGCAGGGGAAACACACCAAACAACATACAGCCAATGGCACACCCAAGATATGCCAATGCAGTGGTGCAGATGCACAAACACAAACAGGCAGACCAACACTGTCATCATACACAGCAGGTGAGGGGGGTGCCAGTGTCCCCAGGCAACCACACAACACATGAGGAGAGCTGAATACCAATCATACAGATGTGCATACACTGCCACACTAAGGTAACTCATGGATCCAAATCCCCTATGTGGGCAAGCAGGCATTGTCAGATGAGAGGGAGCACAAAACACACATGTCACACAGGCACGTAGGAACAACAACTGACACAGCAAGACACAGACACACCACAGCACCACCCCCAGGGCCCCCACAATGTGGTGACCCTTGGCTGCATAAAAATCCCACTCTGATGACAAAGCTGAATGTGGTTCACACTGTGAACCACAGTCATGTGTCCTGAGCAACAAACTACCATCACACCGACACAAGCACAAATCAATCAGCATGGCCAGTAAGCCAAGGCCAACATGGAGGCAGGGGTCTAGCTGGGCAACAACTCCCATCTGCACACACTCAAGACCACACCCCTCGACCTCCAACAATGTGCAGCAGTGAAGTACACATGCACTGGTGACATTGCACATGCACCCATGACTATTCTAGGGTGGTGGGTGGGAACCAAGGTGCAGAAACACATCACACATGGCCACTCAACAAGACTCCTGAATGTCTGACACACTGCACACTACGCTGTACATGGACATGACGGCGATACCACACCAACCAATGGGATCCCAGCCACAGTCACACACCAATGAAGAAGCCAAGGTCACCCACAAAGAACACACATAGACAACAACCAACATCGCAGCCCGGACCCTGAGGAGTGCCAGCAGTCACACACACAACGTGTCACAATAACTTAAAGATAACACGAACTGAAAATCACATGACAGGGGCAAACAACAAGTGCCAAGGGGAAACCTGACTGTGACCCATCTGCGTCTGCACACAAACTCAGCCCTGACAGCAAACACACCTATGGGTGACACCCTGATGGCCAGTAATGTGCCATGCACCCACATCACAGAGAACACAGGGAGAAGACTTTGGGGGAACATAGCTCAAGTCAGCAAGCATCACAAACAGGTACAACACTAGGGATCACAGCATGCGCAGATAAATGGAAGTGAACACACAGACATGCACATACAACACACACCTTGGGCGCAGGCAATGTCACACGTGTACACACTGCCATGAGGGGACTCCACTCCTGTGTGAGGAAAGCTGTGCCATATGTTGCCTCAGTAGGGCCCCATCATGTCAGCTGAGCACTTGGTCACACAATCAACAATTAGCACCAAATGAGGGCTCCCGTCACATCAGCCTGGTCATGGATGTGCCAACGGAATCATCAGCACAGATCCAACACACTTGTATAGCAATGTTGCACTGACTACACGGATGAGTCCTTCCCCATTGATGCCCAAACCTGCATGTCCAGTGGAGATGGCAACACGGTCAGGGAAGTAGACAAATCCAACAATGGCAGGCACAACAGATGTGCAGGGGTGGAAGCCACAGATATGAAATTGCTAATGTAAGTAGGAAATCCCATTGCCAAATACTGAACACATGACACCCTCAGATGCTGCTATGGATGACATGGATACACCACATGATAGGACACATTCCCCCTGGACCACATGGGTTCCTGCACAGTAACACTTCATAATCATGAGACCAGATATCACCATCACTGCAGCAAGGGCATGGTTAGCAGCACCAACAACATGTACATCTGAAGCATGAGCACTAGAGAAAAGAAAGTTGCTTTATTCAGCATATGTGTTGAATGAAAACGACGTCCAGAAAAAAAGAGCAAAGGCCAATGGCCAGTCCATTGTCAAAGTTCAAACAGGGTGACACTGGCAGATGTCACCCTACGCATGCCTGCACAAAACCAGGGACAATCCACTAGGAGGGGCAACCGGGGGGCAGGCCAGGCACCGCAGGGACAGGATCAGGGCTCACCAGGGGGAGTCAGGGAAGGGGTGGTGGGTGCTGGAGAGCCACTGACAACTGCAGTGGAGGTGTCTGACATGGTGTGTGCCGGCACAACTGGGGGGCATGACTCAGATGTCGTGGGTGCCGGCACAACTGCAGTGGACCCTGCAGATGGAGTGGACAGGTCCGCCACTGCAGTGCCCAAGTCAGACAGGGCGGTAGTGGACTCCACTGCAGTGCCTACCTCCAGGGGAGGAGAATGGGGAACAGGCAAGGTGGGTTGGACAGAGGGGGAGGACACCCTCACCACATCAGTGGCACAGACAAGCGCAGCGGGGGTGTGGTGCTGGGAGAGCAAGTGGCAAGGGGAGAAGGCCTGATCCTCTTGGGGATGGTATATCTGTGGGTGGGGGAACCTGGGGCAGGGTGTGGTGGGGGCACCTGTGCAGTGGGGGCCTGAGGGATGGAGGACGGAGACCTTGTGCCTGAGCTGCAGGGCGGTGGCGGGGTCTTGCTCTTAGGACTCCGGGGGGACTTGCGGGTGGGGGCCTCAGTCCGTCTGCGCCTGGGGGAGGGTGTCCAGGGGCGAGGGGCACTCTGCTCCGTGTGGGTGGGCTTCCTCTTCCCCCGGGATGCTGGAGCAGCTTCATCGGTGGGGAAGAGGCCGAGGTCACAGAGGAAGAGCTGCTGTGACTTTGGGGTTGCAGGTGAGGCAAGGGAGGGTGCTTTGGAGGGAGAGGGAACTGAGGACTGCGCAGTGCATGTGGATGCGTGTGTGTGTTCCAGGGCCCCATCCCCTGTGAGTCTGGCTTCAGTCCCCTGAATGTGCATGCGTGTGCGTTTTGTCATTGGCGTGTGTGTCAGTGTGCTGGATGTGTGTGTGCTGGTGTTTGCCTGTGCCGGTGTGTGTGTGCTTGGGATGGGTAAGGTGCTGGGGAGTGTGGATGGAGCAGAGGCAGGAGGGGTGAGGGACCGTTTGAGGAGGGACACTGCTGCCGTCAGGGAGGAGTCCATGGACCTATTGCCCCTCTGTAGGTCAGACATGCCCGATGAGATGCCCTCCATGAACGACACCAGCTGAGTCAACAGCGCGGTGTGCGCATGGAGGACACTCAGCATGGCTGTCTGGCCTACATGGAGCTGGCGAAGGAGGTACACAGACTCCTCACTCAGGGCAGCAGGGGACACAGGGGCAGGGGCTGCGGTGCCTGGCCCAAAGGAGACACGCTCCCGGACATGGGAGCCTCCACGGACCTGGGGAATGGGAGCCGATGGGAGGGCGGTGGTGGTGCTGGTGGTGGCGGGGACAGCAACACTAGCTGGGGTGTGGTGGCTGCTGACACCCGCCTCCACAAGGGAGTCATCCTCCGAGTTGCTCTGGTCCTCAGCTGAGGTGGATGGTGCTGAGGACTCCTCGGTGTGGCTCCCCTCGCCCTCCGTGCCACTGGGTCCCTCCGACCACTCCTCGGCTGCTGACCCAGTCTGGCTCTCTGGCTCCTCCTGGTCCGTGGAGCTGTCCCCTTCCGTGGCCGTGGATGTATCTGCAAACAATGGGGAAACAGACAGACATCAGTCACCTGCACAAAACGCCCACACCACTGTGAGCACAGCACATCACAGAGCAAGCCCTGGCATCATTAGTTGTACATTGCTAAAAGTGCCCTAACTGAACAGGAGAAGCCAATTGTCAGTCTGATGCCAAGCATGGCACTCACATCCCACATGGCCTTGCACCCATCTGTCTGGTGTCTGTTGGATTGCAACACCCCAGTGTGGACACATGCACCAAGAACACAGTAGTTGGACAGTGCAGAGGACACGGTGTGGCATGTGGACATGCACACATCACAGCTCTTGCCACTGAGTCAGTACAGGTTTCCGGATGAAAGGGATGCCCAGAGTCAAATAGGAAATGCATGTGATGCATACCAGTGACAGACACCATGATGCACCCATGTCCTGATAGCCAGCGCCACTATGGTGTGCATGTAGCACATGTCACTCCCCTGCAGGCTCACCAATCAGTAGACACATGCCATGGCGGAGGCATGACTGCAAAGTCATACATCACTGTCTCAGTGATGTATGACTTTGCAGCCAGACAACAACACTCTGCACTGTGTCACAATAGTAGGTCATGGGGAATGCAAGTCCTGGAGCTGCACAAGTGCACATGTACATCCCCCCACAACACATCCTCTTAACCCTCATCTGTCCAGGTCATACCTATTGGACATATGGGAGACCTGTGACACTACCCTCTGAACCTGAGCCCCTCACACTCTGCTGTGAATGGGGAACAGCTGCCTGAACTTCACATTCACATGCCCCAGTCTGCATGGGCAGCTGATCAGACACCTATGTGACACACAAGTATCGTCTCCTATGGTCACATCTCCAGTGGCATGCTGAGCCCCTACCAAGAAACTCCACAGCAGTCCTGGCGACTAATCCACAGCACACTGACACAGAGGCAGACACCTGAGGGGTCAAATCACTGCGCACAATGTGTCAGCTGATACACGGGAGTGGGAGTACAGAGTGTATTGTATGGCCTGGAGTAGGCATGACTGTCCAGCCCCACATGAATGAGGGATGAGCCCTGGACTGTAGGCAGCTGGCTAAGTATGTGTGACACACGTCATATACATACTCCTGGGGCCCAAACATTGTTCCCACCCGCAGCATGGGTGTGTGCCAGATACCCCAGCCACATGTGGTGGATCAGCTCAGCAATTGGACCACAGATCAAAGTAACACGCTGAATACATGTCAGAATACAGGCATTGTGTAAGCAATGGACCCACCCATGATGCCCACCACAGAGTCAGGGAAACAGATGCTGTCTCCCACCTTGAGTCAAGCAAACTGCAAGGACACAGTCCTAAGTGACAGAATTCCCTGCATGTAAGGGCCACACCTGGGTATCAGATGAGGAGTGGGCAGTGCACAATAGAGGGACATGGCTCCTGGACAACATGACTGCTGTACTGTGGCAGTTTAACCAGGCCCGAGGAGGGCACATAGCATGTTAGACAGAGTTCACAGTGCAGTCTTTGACTCACCCCCTCCTTGCTGCTCTCTGGCCTTCAGCTGCCCATCCAGGTCTGGAAAGACCACCGCCAGGATCCTGAGCATGTGGGGGGTCAGGGTCCGTGTTCCGCCCCTCCTGCGAGGAGGCGACAGCTTCAGCTGGACCCGTGCAATCCTCCGGGTCCAGCCCCGAAGGTCCTGCCACCTCTTTTGGCAGTTGCGGATCCGGCGCTTGTAGACCCCCACGGACCGGACAGCCCGGACGATGTGCTTCCAGATCTCCTGCTTCCGATGGGCAGAAGCCTGTCAGGATGACAAAGTGATAAGGCCATTACTACACATGCAACATATCCGTGCATGACACAGTTGCATATACATGTCGCAATCACAGGGGCACATGGTGTACACAGGCAGTGCACGGCTGCCCATGGACAGTTTTCCAGAAGTCACTACATGGTATCATTGCATGGGGAGTAAAACCCTGTTCAGAAGCACTGTCACTGCACCATACCTGTCCAGTGCAAGTCACTACACACTATGGGGGGTGACAACTACTCAGTGAGCCTGCTAGCCAGTGGCGTGCAGACTCTCAGCCTTGCTAGTCAGACAAAATGCACATTCAGAAAGGCAGTGCACAGGACACTCACCTGCTCCCCTGGTGTCCCATACAGCTTGCTGTACTGTGGAAGTAGGCTGTCCAGCAGGGCCTGGTTCTCTTCAAGGCTGAAGGCTGGGGCTCTCTCCACAGTACGTGCCATTGCAGGGTCCAGAGGGGCAGAGACAGCAGCAGTGCAGTGGCAGATGTCGTCTTGGAGCATGTAGTGCAGGCAAGTGGGCTCTCAGGGGAACAGCCAGCAATATATATGTGCTGGAGAGGCAGATACTGTCCCTTGTGTCCAAAGTGATAGGTCCAAGTCGTTTGCATCTTCTGAATCTGGCCAATCCATGGAATAGCAGCACCAAAACACGCCCACAGCATCCTTCAAATCTTCAACTTCATGACATACATGATTTTGCAACATTGTTGTGGGTGACCAACTGATTTTCCAGCAACCGACTCGTTCGAAATTCGAAAACGTGTCCGTTGCCAGGCAAGCCCATTGTCAATGGGTGCGCACCGATCGGTCCATTGCAGTTCAACGCGCACAGGGGTACAACGCGTACCCGCACACATTGAAAGCAATGGGCCGGCCGGAGGCACCGATCGGTCCATTGCAGTTCAACGCGCACAGGGGTACAACGCATACCCGCACACATTGAAAGCAATGGGCCGGCCGGAGGCACCGATCGGTCCATTGCAGTTCAACGCGCACAGGGGTACAACGCGTACCCGCACACATTGAAAGCAATGGGCCGGCCGGAGGCACCGATCGGTCCATTGCAGTTCAACGCGCACAGGGGTACAACGCGTACCCGCACACATTGAAAGCAATGGGCCGGCCGGAGGCACCGATCGGTCCATTGCAGTTCAACGCGCACAGGGGTACAACGCGTACCCGCACACATTGAAAGCAATGGGCCGGCCGGAGGCACCGATCGGTCCATTGCAGTTCAACGCGCACAGGGGTACAACGCGTACCCGCACACATTGAAAGCAATGGGCCGGCCGGAGGCACCGATTGGTCCATTGCAGTTCAACGCGCACAGGGGTACAACGCGTACCCGCACACATTGAAAGCAATGGGCCGGCCGGAGGCACCGATCGGTCCATTGCAGTTCAACGCGCACAGGGGTACAACGCGTACCCGCACACATTGAAAGCAATGGGCCGGCCGGAGGCACCGATCGGTCCATTGCAGTTCAACGCGCACAGGGGTACAACGCGTACCCGCACACATTGAAAGCAATGGGCCGGCCGGAGGCACAGATCGGTCCATTGCAGTTCAACGCATCACTGTACATGTGACTGGCATATGTCAGCATGCCTGTCTCAGATGGACATATGCCAGCCACAGATAGCTCCCAGGGAGTGAGGGGCACACCTACATCACGACAGCCTGTCCAAACCTTATCATAAGGCATGTAAGGCTGCATTTCCTATTGTGTGTATGTTGGTGTACATGTTGTCCTGTGGGTGTCACCTGTGGGCAGCCACCCCCAGGCTGTGCACGTGTTCATGGGGACAGGATCCTGGGTGTTATGTGTACGTGACCACTGTGATGTGCAACTGTTCATATCTGTGCATGTGCCATGGTCACATTTCACAGTGGTGTTTGTGTATGTCATGTCACATACCCCGTGAGTCCCATGTGGGACGGTATGTTTGAGCCAGGGTGTCCCAGTGGCACAATAGTGATGGACCTCCACAGTCTTTGTGCATGTAGTGTTTACAATGTCTCTGATTTCATGTGCACAATGGGAGACAGTCTCCACATCCACGTTGTGTGTGCATGGACTCTGATGTTGTGCGTGTGTGTCACAGACGTCCATGTCTGTCCTGCCGTGGCAAGTGGGGCCACTACCTGTGGGGGTCATGTTTGTTTTGCTGTGGTGTACACATGATACTCCATGTGATGCCAGTGTCCATGTGGCATTACAGGGTCCCTGGGAATGTACCTGTCGTTGAGCTGTGGTGCCTGGGGCACATCTGTCCTCACATGTCACTGTGGGGGGTGATTGTGACACGGCAGCAGGAGATGGGAACTGTGACACGGCATCATGATATCAAATGGGCCAACCTGGGACAAATTGATGCCACCTGTAGGACCGTGTTGACAGATGTTGGCCATGTATGTACCATACATGTCCTTCCGGTACTGCACACTTCATGTAGTTGTGCCTCATAATGATGTATGTTGGGATCTTGAGTGTGTTCAATGCCGCATATGTGGGGTGACTGACAATCTTGCTTACTTCTCCTCTGCACTGCAGGGCTCCTGCTGTCCATCGGCCATTCCCAGACCTGGCAACGATGGTGGAACGGGACAGCATCCGACGGTACCGCTTCACCAGGCAGCTGATTGAGGATTTGGCAGTGCAGTTGTCCCCACATTTGCAGCCTGGCCGGCCGTATCCTACAGCGCTGACCCCCAAGGTGAAGGTGATGGCAGCCCTACACTTCTTTGCCACCGGTACCTTCCAACATACTGTGGCGACTGCTGGTGGGATGTCACAGACCATGTTCAGCCGTGTGCTCCGCGATGTTTTGGCGGCAATGTTGCTCTTCCTGAACCGGTACATCTATTTCCCTAGACTGCGACGACTCACTGACGTGAAGAGTGACTTTTATGCCCTGGGGAGGATGCCGCAGGTCATTGGCTCCATTGATGGGACACATGTGGCTTTGGTACCACCACAGGCCCAGGAGCAGGCCTACAGGAACCGCAAGCACTACCACTCGGTCAATGCACTGGTGGTGTGTCTTGCAGACATGACCATCACACACGTGTGTGCCCGTTTCCCTGGTTCAGCACACGATGCCTTTGTGATGAGGAGTAGTCGCATCCCCAGGATGATGGCACAGATGCAGAACCAGCGTGCCTGGCTTGTCGGTGTGTACTGACTTTGTGCCATTGTGTGTGATCTGATCTGTAGTATTCCCACTTTTCCAAGTCAGCTAATGTGCACTTGTCTGTCCGTAGGTGACTCGGGATACCCCAACATGCCGTGGTTGCTGACACCCCTCAGGAACACTGTGACACCTGCCCAGATGCGCTACAATGAGGCACATGGTCGGACCAGGAGAGTGATTGAGCGGACCTTTGGTCTCCTGAAGAGCCGCTTCCGCTGCCTGGACAAGACCGGAGGGTCCCTCCCATATGCCCCTGCGAAAGTGTGCAAGATTATCATCGTCTGCTGCATGCTCCACAACCTGGCAGTGCGGAAGGAGTTGCCTCTCATCCAGGATGACAATGACCAACATCCGCCACCTGTGGAGGATCCTGGCCTGGACCACGATGCCAGTGACGATGATGATGATGATGATGGTGATGTCCGCACACAGCTCATCACCAACTTCTTTAGCTGAATGTGAGTATCCTGAGGTGTCATGTCAATGATGTGAGTTGGCATGATGTGTGGGTGGTGCTCTGGTGCTGTTGGAGTGTGTCCATGGGCTACTTGACTGGATGTGTGTTGCGATGTGTGGTGACAGGTGGGCTGTACTCCCCAACAGTGTTGACATGCTAACTTGGTTCTGGGTGGGTATCTTGTAACATGTATTGTGCATGAGTTTTGCTGTTCTGTCCTGTACTCCATTGCTTTTGACTGTGTGTCATTTCTGTCCTTCACAGGGTACTTTCAGATTCGTTTGGTCAACTGTGTCCACCGACGACGTGATTGCACATCCAGGCTGGTAGCTGTTGTGTCCCTACAGGTGATGTGCGCCACACCCATGGACTTCCTTCCGTCTACAGTTGTTGACTGTGTGCCCGCTACCAGGTGGGGTTACCTTGCATCTGTAGTGGTTACGGCATGTTGCAACTGTGTAATAAACCTGTGCTTCACTTTGTGATGTGCGTTGTCTGTGGTCACACATTTGACTGCCATTTGCTTACTGCACCTGTGGGCTACTTGACTACAACTGGGAATGGGTGTGGTGTCTGTGCATTGCACCGTCTTCCCTGGCAACATCAGTGTAGGCAATGAGTCAGATGGCCTAGGTGTGTATGTGTCGTGTAGCCCTGGTGGTGTGTCTCCCTCATGTGTGTCACGTTGCCTGTACTCACATGCCTGTGTTGTCCTTGCTGTTGCAGTTCGCATACACAGTGTAATTTTGCAGTTCATCATCCCCATAACAGCACCCACGTTGGAATCACGACAGAGGCAAGTATGGTGTATTAGTGTGTTTATTGTGATACATTTGTGTTAATAGTGCATAGGATGGGTTGTGCTGTTCATGAATCTTGCAATCCCAAGTTCCTAGGTGAATTGAAGGTCCGGGTAGACAGGATCCCCAGTATCGGGGCCACAGTTGTCTGACACATTGGTCCAACTTGTACTCCCCATGCAATGTGTGGGAGTAGTGTTGCCGTCAACAGGGTGAACAGTCTGTGCACAAAGGCGAACATCCAGAACAGGTTCAGGCTTCCTGGGAGTTGCGCTTGGCCATCGGCCTCTCACTTTTCCCTCCTCGGACGACCCCTCTTCTTGGGGGGGCCCTCAAGTGCAGGCTGCTGCGGTGCAGGGGACTCTCCGCCAGAGTCCTCCTCCCTCCCTGTGGCAGTTGCAGTTTGTTCGGCACCAGATGTTGTTGGCACACAGGGAGGTGTGGACTGGTTGCTGTTCATCTGGCGGAGGCATTGTAAAATGTCCCTGTGCACCGCCGTCATCTCATGCAGTGCATCCCACTTGGACTCCACGCGGGACATGTGTGAGTCCACACGGGACATGTGTGACTCCACGTGGGACATGTGGGAGTCCAAGCGGGCATGATGGGCAGCCTGCTGCTGTTTAATGTCTCTGAGGAGCCCCACTACCTGGCTGAGCTCTCCGGTGCTGGACTGGTACGCATCAGCTATGCGTACCAGTTGTGGGTCGTCATGCACACCAGCAACGTCTGCAAGCAGCGACCTCTGTCTCCCACCCCTCCCACCACCCCTGCTGACATGTGCAGTGTGTGCAGTGGCACGCACAGATAACCCTGGTCCACCTTGGGGGTTGGTGGTGGTGGTGGTGTCCATGGCCCCAGGTTGGTCCAGGGTCACTGTGCTGGTGTTGCTCCTTATTCTGTCCATGTCGGCAGGGATGGTATTCGTGGTGACAGTCGTTGTAGGGGTGGGTGCAGGGGGTGCAGCTGGTGGTCCTGCTGGTGCTGCAGCTGGTGGTCCTGCTGGTGCTGCATGTTGACTTGCACCGGATGTGCCAGGTTGTTCTTCATCGTCCGAGGAGGACAGAGGCTGTACGACGCCAGTGAGCTCGGCATCCTCTTGAGCCTGGGACTGGGACTCCTCAGCGTCTGCTGCTGTGTCCCCATCATCACCTGTTTTTGGGAGACACAAACAATGTATGTCATGTTTCTGCAGGCATCAATGGTTGACACACATGACAGTTGTGACTGTGCCTCTGGGTGCGGGCCTGTACATTGCATTGTCCTAAGTCGTCACAGTCAGGGGTTGATATTGGTGTGGCACATTGTCCTGCATTATTTGGGCATTTCTATGTATTTTCTGGGGTGTGAACATGGTCTGCATTGCTTGTGTT
The DNA here is from genome assembly GCA_963921515.1 of Calotriton arnoldi. Classification (NCBI taxonomy): domain Eukaryota; kingdom Metazoa; phylum Chordata; class Amphibia; order Caudata; family Salamandridae; genus Calotriton; species Calotriton arnoldi. The sequence continues at coordinate 620,119 of CAWUFW010005889.1, read as the reverse complement.
TGGTTGACAGCCGGACCTCCTTCCCACCCACCCAGCCAGTCAGTTATCCCACCATGGAACGTGCTTGCGTTGCAGGGAGTGTAAGTTGTCTCTCAGGATGTCAGTCAGTGGTGTCCTGCTGTATGTTGGTGCACAGTTGGCAGCAGGGCCTTGTGCTCCCCACAGCAGTAGCCAGTGTCAGCCATCTTGTGAGTCCTTCTCCACTCCCTGTGATGTGAGCATGGTTCAGGGTGGTGTTGATGGGACAGTTGTGGGGGTGAGCTATGTCTGTGACTACGACTCCCATCATGCCATTGCCTCCACCCCACTTGCCAGCATTCCCATACTTACTTGCTTTTGTGTGGAGTTCAGTGGGTGTGGGTGTGAGGGCAATGGCAAGATGGCTGACAGTGGTGTCCTGCTGTTGGTTGGTGTGCAGTACCCAGCATGCCCTTGTGCTCCCCACGACACAGCAACAGTGTCAGACATCTTTGATGGGCCTTTCCACTCTCTGTGGGATGTGCATGCGTGAGTGTGAGCTTGCTGGGCCATGTGGTGGGGGATGTAGGGCTGTGACTACGACTCCCATCATGCTATTGCCTCCTCCCCCTTCCCAGCATGCCCATGCTTCCTTCCTTTGACTCTGCTTCCCTGTGGGTTGGGCTGGCTGTGCTGACAGGATGGCTGGGAGTGTTGTCCTGGCAGTTGTTTGGCTAAGAGTCCCAAGAGTGTCCCTGTGCTTCACACAACATAACCCAGGGTGGTGGTGCTTTGTGGGATCTTGTGTTAGGATGGAGGGCATTGCATTCTACCAGGTGGGTACTGTGGAGTTTGTGTTGGGGGGTGTGAGGGGAGGTGCTGGTGACTATAGTCAGTGCTGCAAGTCCCCCTTCCCACCCAGCCAGCCAGATATCCCACCATGGAACGTGCTTGCATTGCAGGGAGTGGAAGTTGTCTCTCAGGATGTCAGTCAGTGGTGTCCTGCTGTTTGTTGGTGCACAGTTGGCAGCAGGGCCTTGTGCTCCCCACAGCAGTAGCCAGTGTCAGCCATCTTGTGAGTCCTTCTCCACTCCCTGTGATGTGAGCATGGTTCAGGGTGGTGTTGATGGGCCAGTTGTGAGGCTGAGCAATGTCTGTGACTACGACTCCCATCATGCTATTGCCTCCACCCCCTTCCCAGCATGCCCATGCTTCCTTCCTTTTGACTCTGCTTCCCTGTGGGGTGGGCTGGCTGTGCTGACAGGATGGCTGGGAGTGTTGTCCTGGGAGTTGTTTGGCTAAGAGTTCCAAGAGTGTCCCTGTGCTTCACACAACATAACCCAGGGTGGTGGTGCTTTGTGGGATCTTGTGTTAGGATGGAGGGCATTGCATTCTACCAGGTGGGTACTGTGGAGTTTGTGTTGGGGGGGGTGTGAGGGGAGGTGCTGGTGACTATAGTCAGTGCTGCAAATCCCCCTTCCCACCCAGCCAGCCAGATATCCCACCATGGAACGTGCTTGCTTTGCAGGGAGTGGAAGTTGTCTCTCAGAAAGGATGTCAGTCAGTGGTGTCCTGCTGTTTGTTGGTGCACAGTTGGCAGCAGGGCCTTGTGCTCCCCACAGCAGTAGCCAGTGTCAGCCATCTTGTGAGTCCTTCTCCACTCCCTGTGATGTGAGCATGGTTCAGGGTGGTGTTGATGGGCCAGTTGTGAGGCTGAGCAATGTCTGTGACTACGACTCCCATCATGCTATTGCCTCCACCCCCTTCCCAGCATGCCCATGCTTCCTTCCTTTTGACTCTGCTTCCCTGTGGGGTGGGCTGGCTGTGCTGACAGGATGGCTGGGAGTGTTGTCCTGGCAGTTGTTTGGCTAAGAGTTCCAAGAGTGTCCCTGTGCTTCACACAACATAACCCAGGGTGGTGGTGCTTTGTGGGATCTTGTGTTAGGATGGAGGGCATTGCATTCTACCAGGTGGGTACTGTGGAGTTTGTGTTGGGGGGGTGTGAGGGGAGGTGCTGGTGACTATAGTCAGTGCTGCAAGTCCCCCTTCCCACCCAGCCAGCCAGATATCCCACCATGGAACGTGCTTGCATTGCAGGGAGTGGAAGTTGTCTCTCAGGATGTCAGTCAGTGGTGTCCTGCTGTTTGTTGGTGCACAGTTGGCAGCAGGGCCTTGTGCTCCCCACAGCAGTAGCCAGTGTCAGCCATCTTGTGAGTCCTTCTCCACTCCCTGTGATGTGAGCATGGTTCAGGGTGGTGTTGATGGGCCAGTTGTGAGGCTGAGCAATGTCTGTGACTACGACTCCCATCATGCTATTGCCTCCACCCCCCTTCCCAGCATGCCCATGCTTCCTTCCTTTTGACTCTGCTTCCCTGTGGGGTGGGCTGGCTGTGCTGACAGGATGGCTGGGAGTGTTGTCCTGGCAGTTGTTTGGCTAAGAGTTCCAAGAGTGTCCCTGTGCTTCACACAACATAACCCAGGGTGGTGGTGCTTTGTGGGATCTTGTGTTAGGATGGAGGGCATTGCATTCTACCAGGTGGCTACTGTGGAGTTTGTGTTGGGGGGTGTGAGGGGAGGTGCTGGTGACTATAGTCAGTGCTGCAAGTCCCCCTTCCCACCCAGCCAGCCAGATATCCCACCATGGAACGTGCTTGCATTGCAGGGAGTGGAAGTTGTCTCTCAGGATGTCAGTCAGTGGTGTCCTGCTGTTTGTTGGTGCACAGTTGGCAGCAGGGCCTTGTGCTCCCCACAGCAGTAGCCAGTGTCAGCCATCTTGTGAGTCCTTCTCCACTCCCTGTGATGTGAGCATGGTTCAGGGTGGTGTTGATGGGCCAGTTGTGAGGCTGAGCAATGTCTGTGACTACGACTCCCATCATGCTATTGCCTCCACCCCCTTCCCAGCATGCCCATGCTTCCTTCCTTTTGACTCTGCTTCCCTGTGGGGTGGGCTGGCTGTGCTGACAGGATGGCTGGGAGTGTTGTCCTGGCAGTTGTTTGGCTAAGAGTTCCAAGAGTGTCCCTGTGCTTCACACAACATAACCCAGGGTGGTGGTGCTTTGTGGGATCTTGTGTTAGGATGGAGGGCATTGCATTCTACCAGGTGGGTACTGTGGAGTTTGTGTTGGGGGGTGTGAGGGGAGGTGCTGGTGACTATAGTCAGTGCTGCAAGTCCCCCTTCCCACCCAGCCAGCCAGATATCCCACCATGGAACGTGCTTGCATTGCAGGGAGTGGAAGTTGTCTCTCAGGATGTCAGTCAGTGGTGTCCTGCTGTTTGTTGGTGCACAGTTGGCAGCAGGGCCTTGTGCTCCCCACAGCAGTAGCCAGTGTCAGCCATCTTGTGAGTCCTTCTCCACTCCCTGTGATGTGAGCATGGTTCAGGGTGGTGTTGATGGGCCAGTTGTGAGGCTGAGCAATGTCTGTGACTACGACTCCCATCATGCTATTGCCTCCACCCCCTTCCCAGCATGCCCATGCTTCCTTCCTTTTGACTCTGCTTCCCTGTGGGGTGGGCTGGCTGTGCTGACAGGATGGCTGGGAGTGTTGTCCTGGCAGTTGTTTGGCTAAGAGTTCCAAGAGTGTCCCTGTGCTTCACACAACATAACCCAGGGTGGTGGTGCTTTGTGGGATCTTGTGTTAGGATGGAGGGCATTGCATTCTACCAGGTGGCTACTGTGGAGTTTGTGTTGGGGGGTGTGAGGGGAGGTGCTGGTGACTATAGTCAGTGCTGCAAGTCCCCCTTCCCACCCAGCCAGCCAGATATCCCACCATGGAACGTGCTTGCATTGCAGGGAGTGGAAGTTGTCTCTCAGGATGTCAGTCAGTGGTGTCCTGCTGTTTGTTGGTGCACAGTTGGCAGCAGGGCCTTGTGCTCCCCACAGCAGTAGCCAGTGTCAGCCATCTTGTGAGTCCTTCTCCACTCCCTGTGATGTGAGCATGGTTCAGGGTGGTGTTGATGGGCCAGTTGTGAGGCTGAGCAATGTCTGTGACTACGACTCCCATCATGCTATTGCCTCCACCCCCTTCCCAGCATGCCCATGCTTCCTTCCTTTTGACTCTGCTTCCCTGTGGGGTGGGCTGGCTGTGCTGACAGGATGGCTGGGAGTGTTGTCCTGGCAGTTGTTTGGCTAAGAGTTCCAAGAGTGTCCCTGTGCTTCACACAACATAACCCAGGGTGGTGGTGCTTTGTGGGATCTTGTGTTAGGATGGAGGGCATTGCATTCTACCAGGTGGGTACTGTGGAGTTTGTGTTCGGGGGGTGTGAGGGGAGGTGCTGGTGACTATAGTCAGTGCTGCAAGTCCCCCTTCCCACCCAGCCAGCCAGATATCCCACCATGGAACGTGCTTGCATTGCAGGGAGTGGAAGTTGTCTCTCAGGATGTCAGTCAGTGGTGTCCTGCTGTTTGTTGGTGCACAGTTGGCAGCAGGGCCTTGTGCTCCCCACAGCAGTAGCCAGTGTCAGCCATCTTGTGAGTCCTTCTCCACTCCCTGTGATGTGCGCATGGTTCATGGTGGTGTTGATGGGACAGTTTTGGGGCGGGCAATATGTGTGACTGCGACTCCCATGATGCTATTGGCTACACTGACTTGGCCAGCATACACAGAATTCCTTCCTTTGAGTGGTCTTCACTGTGTGTTGGTGTTGTTGTGGTGGCTACATGTGTGGATGTGTTTGTTAGTTCTATTTGTGCCACTGCCTAGCTGTAGTTGTGGTTGTGTTTGTACATGTGTTGGCACAGTTGGATGTGACTTTTTTGATGGCATGTGTTGTGTTTATCTGACTGACATACACATTTTGGGATGATTCTGTTCTAGTTGCTGTGTAATTGCTATGAGTGCATGGTTTGACTCTCCCCTTGACAGTGATGTGTGTGTTTTGTGGCAGTATATTGTGTACATTTGTTGTGTACTCACCAGGCTCTGGGATGTCCTCTAGTCCATATACGCTCACTGGCGGAAGGATGGCCCGCACCTTCTCCTCCCAGGGCCTGAGGTATATTGGCTTGGCAGGAGGGCCACTGCCGGTGTGTTGGCTGTTGATGTAGTCTTTCTTCAGCATGTCCCGTACCCTCCTGCGCACGTCATACCACCTGTTCTGGATGTCGGTCTTTGTGCGCCGACATGGTGATTGGGCGTTCACCCTGTTGATGATCCTCTCCCACATCTTGGTTTTCTGCGACATGGGGGTCTGTTGGACCAATGTGCCAAACAGCTGTGGCTCCACCCTGAGGATCTCGTCTACCATGACTTCCAATTCACTATCTAGGAACTTGGGATTCTTCTTGGGGGCATGGTGATGGGTGGTGATGGTGGGTGATGTGTGTGTTGGTGTGCAGGTGAGGGTGTGTGAGTGTGTGTTTTGCTGGGTGTATGTGAGGTAGGTATTTGTTGGTGTGCTGATGGTGTGTGGCTTGTGTGAGGGATGAGCTGTGGGTGTGTGGTTGCTTTCTCTTGGGTGCTGGCAGTGGAATGGCATTTGCAAAGGCTCATGGTAGTGATTTGTGTCCTTTATATAGGTGGAGTTGTGGGTGTGTCCTTGTTCTCTGTCCCCACCCCCCAGTATTTATTGGCTTGGTAATTGCTTGTTTGGCCTTTTTTTGGGTGATTTTTCCTTTGTGCTGTTTGTGTATGTTGGAAACGTTCTTGTGACCGAGTCGGACCCTGCATTGGTCTCGTACGGTGTTTTCCGTTTCGTTCACGCTGTGTTTGTGCAGTTTTCTATGCTGCGTACGCGTCGGTCGCGGTGTATTGTGTTGCTTCGGCTCGGTTTTGTATGCGTGTCGGTCGTACGGCTTGTCCTCCGTCCGACTCGCTCGTGGTTTTCGCGCCTTGCATCGTACTTAGCGGTTTGGAGTTAGCGTGTACGTTTCGGTCGGATTTGTTCCGGGTGCGTGTCGGTCGGTTGGATTCGCGTGTTTTTCCGGCCGGATTGCTGTTTTCCGTGCGGCTCGGTCGGTCGACTTGGTTTCGTTACGTGTCGGTCGGATTTTTCGCGCCTTGCATCGTACTTGGCGTGTCGGGCGCCACGGGTACGTGTCGGTCGGTATTTTTTCCGGATCCGAGTCGGTCGGTGCTTTTTCCGGCCCGAATCGGAATCGACCCCTTAGAGTCGACCTTTAGGCCATGCTCTTTCCACTGGAATGTACACCCCCCTCCTTTGGGTGAACAGAACCCGGTGTTGGAACATATAGTCGTGACTGGTTTGAAAGGGAGTGGAATATGCAAGAGAAGGGGAATATCAGAACCCAAAGCCACTTATGGGGTAAAAGAAAGAGGTATTGGGAATCCAGACATCTGTAGTCTAGAAAAAAAGTGGGGATTAAACATGGAAAAACGGAGACTGGAGCACACGGCTTAGGTGGGCAATATCTTCACCTCAAGGGTAAACAAAAGAGGCGTTAGATCATGCTGGTATGTTTGGGGTGCAAGAATGAAGGGTAAGGGCAGGCAGCCCCTATCGGGTGGAAGAAGGGGAGAATATATCTCTTTAAAACGAATGCGCTACAACACATTCCATTACAACGCGGTCGTTGTTACAACGCGAACAATTACATCGCAAGTCGTTACAACGACTTGCTGTAGGGGGCGCGCTAGATTTAGGAATAGTATAATTTACTATTCCTACTCCAGTTTGTGCAACAGCAGGGAAGGTGTTGGATTGTAAATCTAACACCAGAGCGCTGCGCCCCCTACAGCAAGTCGGTGAAATGACTTGCGATGTAATGGTTCGCATTGTAACAACGCGGTCGTTGTAACAACCACGTTGTAATGGAATGCGTTGTAGCGCATTCGATGTAAACAATGTCTCCTGAAGGGGATGGGTATGGAACATAAAGCTCCTTACAGGACAAAAAGTGCGTAACAACAATGTAGGCACTACTGGTGTGCAAAAAAGGAATTGGGGTATCTATCCTCTTCTCAGGTCAGAGAAGCATCAGACCTGGAATCCACCTGTGAAGAAGAAGGACCCGGAAGATCAGACCATTCAAAGCCACCTGTGGGGCATATCAGAGGGGCAGTGGCGTGCTGCCACCCATGGAGTGGGAGAGGGAGTTACTGGGCATGGAGCCAGCTACAGGGCACGAGGCAGGTGTCCACGAGTGGAAGAAAAAGGGAAGTTAGAACATGCAGATAACTCTAGGATGGAAGAACAGGGGGGGATGGATATGCCAATATCACTGTGAGGAACAGAAGAGGGACATACACATGCATCCTCCATTGTGGTGGACAAGGGTGGGACTGGGAAATGCAGCCACCTCTAGGCTGTAAGAAGGCAGAAATGATAAATGCATCTACCAGTGCACTGGGAATGACTGGGGCATGGGAAAGAGGGGGCGTGGAATCTACAGCCCGTGATTGGATACAAGAGTCGAATCACTGACAAAATATCGACCTCAAAAATATTGAGGTACAAAAATATCGTGACAAAAATATCGAAGTCAAGAATATCGACATCCTATCTACATTATGGTAAGTACAAAAATATAGACAAAAACATATCGATGTCAAAAATATCGTTGTAAAAAATATCGTTTTTTTAAATGTTAAAAAAATAATGTAAAATAAAGTAAATAATACATATAATTAAAAGAAACATAGTTAAAATTATTTTAAAATGTTTAAAAATAAAAACTGATACATATAATGTTAAAATAAATTAAACATATACATATAAAATATAATATATATACTTAATAATATTCATAAATAATTATTTGAATAACTTATAAATTGTTAAAAATATTTTATAAATTATAAATACAGACATACACGTACAAAAATAATATTAAACATTTTAAAAATATATTTAACAAATTTAAAAAATTACAATATTTTTAATTTTTGTAAAATAAATTATACACAACATTAAATAAAACAATACAGAAAAATCTTGGATAGCGGAGGGAAAAAATTACTATTCCCACTCCAAAAAGTGCAACAGTATGGAAAGTGTTGAATAGCGAAAGGGTTAAAATTACTATTCCCACTCCAGAGAGTGCAACAGTAGGGAATGTGTTGGATAGCATAGGGGTTATAATTGCTATCTAACTCCAGAAAGTGCAACAGTAGAGAAAGTGTTGGATAGAGTAGGGGTAAAAATTACTATTCCAACTCCAGAGAGTGCAACAGTAGGGAAAGTGTTGGATAGAGTAGGGGTAAAAATGACTATTCCCACTCCAGAGAGTGCAACAGTAGGGAAAGTGTTGGATAGCATAGGGGTAAAAATTACTATTCCCACTCCAGAGAGTGCAACAGTAGGGAAAGTGTTGGATAGCGTAGGGGTAAAAATTACTATTCCTACTCCAGAGAGTGCAACAGTAGGGAAAGTGTTGGATAGCGTAGGGGTAAAATTGCTATTCCCACTCTAGAGAGTGCAACAGTAGGGAAAGTGTTGGATAGCGTAGGGGTTAAAAATAACATACTTATCAATTAAATAATTGTTTTAATGAAATAATGATTTATTAATAAATTAACAATAAATATTTATAAATACCAATAAATGAAAATTAATAATTACTTTAATAACATTAAATTACTTCCCACCCTATTCCCCAATAAACACAAAACCCACTCCACATAAAATTTAACACAATTAATATAATTATCAATTAAGCAATTAATAATTAATTAACAATAAAATAATTATCAATACCAATAAATAATAATTAATAAAAATTAATTACAAATTAATAATTAATTAACAATAAATTAATTATCAATACCAATAAATTTTAATAAATAATTACTTAATTATAATAAATTACTTCCCACCCTATTCCCCTATAAACACACAACCCGCTCCTAAAATAAATTTACACAATTAAGATATTTATCAATTAATTAATAAATACAAATTAATTAATAATTAATAAACAATAAATTAATTATCAATACCAAAAAATAAAAATTATTAATTACTTTATTATAATTAATTTACTTCCCACCCTATTCCCCTATAAACCCACAACCCGCTCCAATAAAACATTTATACAATTAATATAATTATCAATTAATCAATTAATAAAAATTAATTACCAATTAATAATTAATTAACGATAAATTAAATATCAATAACAATAAATAAAAATTAATAATTTCTTAATTACAATTAAATTACTTCCCACCCTATTCCCCTATAAACCCACAACAGAACTAAAATGCAAAAATTAATTTAAAATAATAAATAATTTCTAAAAATTATTAAGTTACTATAATTAAATTACTTCCCACCCTATTCCCCTATAAACCCACAACCCGCTACGGTACTAAAACGCAAAATTTACTTTAAAAAAAATACTAACTTCTAAACAATTAATACATATATTTAAAAAAATAATACAAAACATATCAAAACATATGGAACACATACATATAAAATACATACTAAAATACATAACACTAACAGACATCGATATTATTAACATCGATATTTTTACTATCGATATTAATAACTTCAATATTAACAAAAATGATATTTCTTACCTTCAGGTCGATATTCTGATCACCGATATTCTTGATATCGATATTCTGTCCCTACGATATTTAAAACTCAAAATTAATGTTGGTCTATATTAAAAAATCGATATTTTGACTGTGCACCACAAGAGTCACCCACCTCTGTGGAGAAACAAATAGTGGGTTTTTAATATCAAGGCATGCAGATCGCTCTAGAGTTAAAGATAGGTGGGATTTAGACAGCTCAGGGGGTGGTAGAGACAAGGGCTTCGACATGAAGGTGTCAATATGTGAATCAACTGAATTTTTTGTAACATGTAACTCTCAGTGGAGTGCTAGAAGGCATCACCTTGCAGACACTTGTGGGGTGGAAAAGGAAATGTCAGCGCAGGCGCCTGAGCGAGAGGCAGGGAGCACTTGTAGTGAATGGAACAGCTGAGGGGAACATTCAAAAGAAATGGGGTAAAACTCTCTGAGGTGAATAAAGGCAAAAAACAAAAGATGAAAAACTGGGGAGTAAAGTGGGCACGCCCATAAGCAGTGGGAAAAGAGCACAACACATGAAGCCCCCTCTGCAAGGAACAACAGGGGATTAGAAGACGCAATCTCTTCTAGGATAAAAGAAGGAGTAAATACGACATCTGAAAAAGGCAGCCACAACTTGGCCAAATCCAACTGGTGGAAAGTGCATCTCTGTGATGCATAAGAAAGAGTGGAAAATGCAGTTAAGTGACATGATGAGGATGAAACAAATGTTCTGTCCTACGGTTTGAACGCGTAGGGAGCGGCTGTCTATAATGTTTTAGGAATATAGCTTGGCTTGTCACAGCACCACCTGTAAGGTGAAACACCACCAGCCCTGCCCTGCTCTAACTCTCATGTCCTCTCAGCACCAGATCATGATACATTCTGTGTACTGCTCACTTAACAGAAACCTTATATGCACTTTCTTTAATGTAGTGGGTTAAAGAAACAGTTTAAAATTTCAGAGAATCGCACCTGGTGGAGTGGAATCTACTGTGAAGCTTTTGCTTGAACTAAGTTATCAGTTATCTCACTAACAGGGCACTGTAAGGAAGGCGGGGTGCCTGCATGAGACTGGGGACACAGCATGTCCCCGCACATTAAAAGGGTGTAATGCTTTAAAACTATCTGATTAATGCTCAGATAATTTAGGTCAAGCTTTAACTCAATCAACCCTGCATTGAAGGCCAGACAAACTCAACATGGAAAACCTTTTCAAGGATGGACGTAGCTCATACAGTCCAACTCTGCATCCTCACGAGCGGTGGACCAGATCTACTAATATCCCCAGAGTGCTGGGTGTGTAGCGCTACCTGAGGTCTGGTTGGGCTGTAGCTCATTGCTTTTTTGCCACAAGGATGTGGTGTATTTACTAAACAAAACATCATGATGCAACAATGACGCGGCAGCGACGCAGCACAATGAAAGTTGTAGTTGTGGTGCACTACAGCCTTACTATGGCCTCACGCAACTTTCTATACATCAATCAATCAATCAATCAGGAGTTTATATAGCGCGACTCAAGGCACTGAGGCGGGGGGGGCTGCTGATCCGCCTGGGTGTGGAGGTTCAGTCGAAGAGTCAGGTCTTGAGATCCTTCCTGAATTGGGTCAGTGACGGTGATTGCCTGAGGTGGAGAGGCAGGGTGTTCCAGGTCTTAGTGGCGAGGTAGGAGAAGGTCTCACCTTGGCAGGCTATGCAATTAATATTTAATTATTTGTTATTACAGGCATAAAGGTAGAAAAAAACGGGAAAAAAGAAAACATGTGACCACATGAATGTAACTGCCATGGCGTACATTAAAATATTTTAATATAAATATCTTTTACTGATGTTGCCATTTTACTAGTTAAGTTTTTAAACCACAAGCTATTCTGTTGTAGCAAGTGTATTATTTATGAAGGAGACAATATAAAAATATTATTAAAAAGAAATGAAAAGAACAATGTAAAGTATCTTTGTCATTGAATTGGAGATGGATGTGAACAAAGTGCACAGCCTTTGGGGCAGTCACTCACAGTGAAGGAAGCCAATGATTAACTTGAACTTTATTCACTGGCCCCATACTGCAGGCTATGGAGGTATGAACCAAATGTGAATGACAATTTAATAGACCAATGGAAACACCCCTCCATTCAATAGATGATTTGACAAAAGTCTGGTTAAGACAGCTAAACCAGTCTACAAGGCCAGACCTCAAAACTAAGGGGCAGATCTACAAGAAAGTGCCGCAGCGTGGCGCTGCAAGCCCTTTGGCTGCGCCACGCTGCGGCACTTTCAGAGCACAGGAATGCGACATATTTACAAGAATATGTCGCATTCCTGTGCTTCTCCCTGCGCTGGCGCACAAACAGCTGCCAAGCGCCGGCGCAGGCACCCTTGCACCATGGTGCAAGGATGCCTGCGCCATGGGGAGATTGTTTCTGTGCAGGAAGGGGCACCTTTCTGCACAAAAACAATCAGTACAGGCTTTTCCTCTTTCAATGCGTGCTGCAGAATGCAGCACGCATTGAAAGAGGAAAACGAGGAGAAATGAAAACATTTCTCCTCGGTGCGCTCGCTACGCCACCTCTAGGGTGGCGTAGCTTTCAGACGCATCTCCAGAGTTACGATTTCTCGTAATTCTGGAGATGTGTCTTGTTCCATGGGTGCTGCGTGGGAACACCCACAGCAACACCCATGGAACGCCCCTTCACCGCAAAGTGCTGCGTGTGAAGGGACGTGTAGTTACAAGGAGAGGAAAAGTCACGCATGGTGGCTTTTCCTCTCCTTGTAAATATCGAGGAGCTTCTGCGCCACCAGTACGTCACGAAAAGTGACGTACTGGTGGCGCAGGGGCTTGTAAATCTGCCCCTAATTGTCTAAAATTGCGACTCTCTCAGAGAAGTTAGCTAGTGGCGGAAGTAGACTAACCTGTTGCCCCATGATGTAGTGGGCCAAAGACAAAAGTCAATGACACACCGAAAGACCCATGAACGAAGACGGCTGGATGAGAGACCCTGTAATGTATGTAGAATACCATCGGTCACGGTGAAGTTAGCCGATGGCTGCCGTGGACTGACCTGGTGCCCCATGCAGTCTGCTGTAGTGGGTGGAAGAAATATAGGAAAGAGATAACAGACCAATGGATGTAGAGGCCTGACTGAAAGCCCCTATAATATTTAATAACATTAAAAGATCGTGGCTAACACCAGACTTTAAAAAGAGATCAGTACTGTAAATGAATGAACAGCAATAATACAAGCAATACTTCGGCAACCATGATTTAGCATTGAGGTGCATGATTAGCTAGCTACTTTCGAAAAGTTCCTTACCAAAGGGTGTTTTTCAATCTTGGGAGATGGCAAGCTCTGCAGCAGTTATGTTAGAAAAGTCCTAAGGCTAAGAGTTTGCTAAAACATATGTATTTGTACTCAGGCTAAGCCACTGGGTGGCATTCTCTCTACTGAGTCAATCTATTTTTAGAACAGTAACAGAAAAGTAAGTTTCCAATTATATCTTTACATTTCATTATTTTGCCTTATAAGCCCCTCCCTCTTTTTTAAATTATTTAGGATGATCAAAAACTAGCTCTTCTCCGTGACAAGCATCTTCACCCAAGGCTGGTCCTGAAGCGGTGAACAAAAACATACTGAAGTTTTACTACCAGTAGTATTTTCTAAGGATGCCCTTCATAAAGATACAGCAGACACGCAGTAACCCCTGTGGGCGGGCAGTGGCGTAGCAATGGTGCCATGGACCCTAATGCAAGCAAACAAAGTGCCCCCCATTCTCTTGTTTGATAGCACAAACCATCCATAACTCAGATGCAGTGAGCTCGCTAGACCCAAGGCCCCGGTGCGACTGCACCTACAGCACTATTGATACTTACACCCCAGTTGGTGGGGGAAGCAGAAGCTCTCACTGTTGATTCAGATAATGAGATGCAATAAAATCCATGTCGACATAACACTAAATGCACAACAGTGTCTTTGATAAAAATGCCATTAAAACTTTCAAACTACTTTTGGCAAAGACTTGAACAGATGGCGCCCAGGGAGGGGCACAAGGTCTGCGCATGCGAGATCAAAGCAAAACACTTGCCCCTTGTAAACAGTACCTCTTTACTAACTCTATACTACTAGAAGTAAAAAAGTAAACTTAAAACCATTATTAGAATTAATTTTACTGCATTCCATATTATTCTGCCATTTGGTTCATGCTGATCCTATGAATTAAAAAAATTTAATGGCGCGCCATTTAAAATGCACATTGAAGCAATGAGTGGTTTGAAAGGCTGCACTGCAGATGTTTTCACAAACACCCCGGTACTGTAAGGGAACTGCTTGTCCCTGTCTGATCAGGAAAATGCAAGCAGATGACTGCTGTGAGTGAGTTATGTTCCCTCTGCTGGGCTGCTCCTCCCCTGCTGTCCCCCGCCAGGATCAACAGGAAGGGACATGACTGAATGTTCAGGTGAACTGCACTCTTCCCGACCGGCCTAAAGAAAGGAAAAGAGTGAAGATGAGATGGGCACCTCCTGTTCCATTTCAGGCGTTTTAAGTAAAAATGGGAAAAGCATAATCCATGCAAAGTCATAGACAATGTGCACACGAGGCAGCCAGTTTCACTCTGGTCAGATCACAGAACAGTGATGGTGCAGACATGCTCATCGTATGCTTGTAAAATAACCATGCCTCCGAGGTTTGGCTCTTTTAGGTCGAGCCTAGACAGCGTTTGCGCTGTCTGGAAAATCTGTTGTATGTACTTAGTGGGCTTTGGAGTATTACTCCAGGACTTGTCTGCTTCCGCATTTTACTGTCTGCTTAGAGGCTTTCTTTTTTTAATTTTTCTAGCAACTGCCTTTATTTAACTGTCTTGATAGAAAACGACCAGCAGAGGTCAGTAAAATACCAGAATCTCTTTTGTATTCCCTATATTCCAGGCCGTAGAAACTCATTCCATTTAGAATCTGAGAAAAATCGATTTGCTTCATGTTGAGTTTGTACATAACTTTGGCACAGCCACCTTGCTGTCCTTGTCTACTTTCTCACCCTAACAAAAAGTCAATAATATATTTCAGATTGATGCCTCGCTTTTTGTTGAAAATGTTTCTGCTGCCAGCAGTGCAAATATGTTTAGGGACAGGTTTGAGAGATGCCTACTCGTAAGTGACCCCTCAGCCCCGAATTGCTGGTGATTGGAAGCCACACCGAAATCCTGTAGCAACAGTCGATGAATAAATCAAATGGTGTGAGGTTGGGTTGAAGCTAGGCTTGCAGCTTGGTGGGAGTGCCAAGTAGTCCGCTTACCTGTACACACCTAGTTACAGTGGCGTTGATGAACACAACTGCTTCTGTTGTGGAATATGTCATACGCTTGCCTTTCTGACAGGCTTGAAAAGTAGCAGAGACCACTCGAACTGCATGTGCACTGCACCGTGCCTCCAATAGAAGATATGCTGTAATGGTATGTTAATTTTGTTTCATTTCCAGATCTGTCACAATTTATCTCGATTCCTCTTACGCCTCTTTTGGAGGGTCCCATGGAAAGCGGGGCGCAGCCTAGTCTTCCCATGGGATCGTTTGTGGGGAAGAATGACGTGTCAGGATAGGTTAGGTAGTGGGGGCTTAGGGGGTTAGTTAGGGCTACTTATAGAGTCCTCTCTCCTCTCTCTGGCTCATGCCCCTCGCGTGCAGGCTGGTCTGTTTGAGCTGCGCGGATTTGGTGTTGCATCAGTGAGGCCTCACTTAAGGACGTCGTCACGTAACGAGCCACAAGCCTGCGCAAGCAGCGCACGCACACCACGCACACAGCATACGCTGCCAGCCACTCCAGTCTGTTTTAAAAGTATTAGGCAGCGCTAACGGCTTGACAGCCAGGCGCTATACCTATAATGCGTGACAATGCATTTCAGTGCGGGGAAGCGGAGCACCACACTGAAATGCGTTAGTCTAACGCCTGAAGCGTGATACTTGGCAGGACTGGGCCTGCTGCGGAGTACTTCCGGAGGCCCGCTTCGTCATGTCAGATGAAGCGGAAGCAGTTCGGGACACTTTGAGGACCTTGGGGCAGATGGCAGAGCCGATCTGCTGTTGCCCGGGGTCCTATCTGAGGCCTGGGTTGGCATGTCGCATCCATCTCGGGCCGCCTCGGGCGGCGGCTGGGGCAGCCTGCTCGTCGCTTTCAGGTAAGGCGACATGAACGGAAGCTGCACAATATAAGCTCATTGGGAGGTGGAGGAGCTTGCCGGCTGCTGCCCCGTGGCCCGCGGGTGAATGCGGCCCGTCGGGGCTTTTTATCAGGAAGGGGGAGGAGAGGGAGTTGGGTGGGTCAGCCTGCCCAATGAGGTAGGGGGCCTTATGAAAGTGAACAGTTGGGCCCACAAGGGGGGGGCCCCGGATCCCCATGGGGGCCTTGCATGAACAAGAACCCCTGGATCTCTGCAGCCCCCGATGCGGATGGGAGCCAAAAAAGGAGTGGGGAAAAAAGCAAAAGTCACACGGCGGGTCTCCACAATGACCCCCAATGAAAGGTAGCTAGGGTTTGAGGTTGGGGCGGGAGACAGGGATGAGCCCCAGGGGGACAGAAAGTTAGACACCCCTTGTCACTGCAATGCCTCCAAGGCGGTGGCGCCACGTGATTTCTCGATTCTTGGGGGCCTGGGTAATGCCCCAGCTACTAAGTGGCAGATAGACCTGGAGGAGAGAATCAGGGAGCAGCGTAGGCTTGTCCAAGAAACAGAGGCGAGGTGGGACAGGCTCTGCCGGGAGAGGGACAGCTCCCTGGACCAGGAGGTCCAGGCGCAGAGGGTTAGGGCCACCCCATGGGGGGCGATTGCAGACAAGCACACAGGGGCTCAGGTAGCTGGATTTGGGTACCTAGTGGGAGTCAGGCCAAGCGGGAGCCAGATGGGGCTTTTGCAGCCCGTGAGGCCAGCTGCGCAAGGGGACCATAAGGTTGTAGCAGCCCTGCAGTGGGAAGAGGTGCAAGGCCAGCACAGGAGGTTGGCAGGATGTTGAGGACCCCAGCGGGGCACAAGGCGGCCCTGGGGAGCTAGGCCAAAGTACTAGGGGGATCATCGGCGGCCCTTTCTGCAGCGCAGGAGCGTTCGCCTCATGCTGGAATGCTCCCCATCCCTTATGGGGGGCAAGTACTGAGTGGAAGAGTATGTGGTCTGCAGAGAGAGGTGTGAGTGGGTTGTGTGATCAAGAGGATGTGTTGGAGCTGGATCATGAGGTAGGTAGCGATGAGTGGAAAGGTGAGGTGAGGTGTATAATGATGAGGAGGGGAGACCATCTGAGGCACGGGGTTGGGGAAAGCGCTGGGGCAATGACCTCTCCAGTTGGCATTTTGCAGGTCAAGTGCGGATGGCATGCCCAGCGCCAGGCGGTGATTGGAGGTTCAGGCCAGATGTTCCACAGGACAGCAAGGATCCAGCCAATTACCTAGGGGTAAGGGTGACTGGAGGGCTGTTTGGGAGCCACAGCAGACGGGCTCCACAGCAAAGGAATGTAAATCTGTGGGAGTTGGTGAGGGAAGAATTGATGGGGTGGACGCCCAGTTAATGGGGGAGGAGGGCGTTGCTGACAAGTGCGAGGTGAATGCCAAGGGCGGCATTTCAATTGGGGGGCCCAAGGTTCCTAAGTCTGCTGAAACGGAGGTGGGGGGGGGGGGAGGAGAAGCAGATGATGAAGAGGGAACCCTATATGGGGTTGGCTATGCCTGTGGAGTCTCATGTCTCTGAAAAAAACCAAATAACGCATTTGGAGGCTCGAATATGTAGACGTGTTTAAATTGTTATGGACATTTAGGCAAAAGAAGGGTCCAAAGAGGAGGAGTGGGAATGGGCATGGCGGGCGAGAGTACCCATTACAATGGATAATTGGATGCCAGAATTCCTGATCTTTGCCTGCATTTACTGTGAGAAGTATGCTGATAGGGCCATTGCCTTGTTCAAGTATATGGACATAATTTGCAAAGCACAGCTGCATTTTTCGAGGTTTCATGTGGCTAAGCTACGATGAGGAGTTTAGGGCTCAAGTTAGCCTTAACCCAGAGAAACCTTAGGGTGATTTAGATTCTGAGTTTTGGATGCAATGGGTGTCCTCAACTTAGTCTGCAGCATTGACCTGCACAGCGAGTAGTCTCCCCATTACATACAAGCCCTTTCAACTCCATCCCGCCCAGCAGTGGGAGGGCACAGCCCCCAAGAGTGCGGGCACAAGTGTGGGGGCCTGTTGGAATTTCAACAAAGTGTCCTGTTCACGATACCCGTGCACATTCAAGCTTGAATGCTCAAAATGCAGTGGTAGACACCCCGTTACAGAATATTTTACTTTGGCAAGTCCCTCAGAGCAATGGAGAGCATCCAGGAACAAGGAACCTCGGGCCCTCCTGTACCAAAGGGCTCCTACACCAATTAGGCTGGGAACACTCCTTCCCTGGCTGTCGGTTTATCCTGAAAAGGAAACAGCGTTGAAACTGGAGAGGGAATTTCAGGAAGGCTTCAGGGTGGGGTATCAGGGACCCAATGCCAGAAGGTGGGCTGACAATTTGCGGTCGGCCACTAGTGCACCTAGCATTGTCCTAGACAAGGTGAGGAAAGAAGTTCCTGAGGGTAGACTAGTGGGTCCTTTTTAGGTCTCGCCTAGGCAGCGCGCATGCGCTGCACTAGGAGAGGGCCTTTAGCAATCGGTCTTCACTTTTCAAGCACTGCACTCGTGCTTGTGGCGGCATCCACCTTGTGGGAGCGAGCAGCGGCGCGGCCACGTTAATTACAAACATATGGCCGCTGCTTGCTCCCGCAAGGTGGATGCCGCCACAAGCACGAGTGCAGTGCTTGCTTGTTTTAGGTTTCTTTCTGTTTGCCTCTCAGCACCGCTCGTTCGTCCGCCCTCTCTCTTTTTTTTTTATCCTTTGCTTAGATGCTCCCCTGTGCACGTCTTTCTAAGTCTGTGTCTCCGCCCGTCTCTCTCGTTTTCCCGCTCTTTCACTCTCCCTCCGTCTCTCCGACTCTCTCTCTACCCCTGCAGCCCTCGCTTCCCTCTGTCGCTCTCCGTCATCCTCGCACTTTCTTCCTCTCTCTCTCTCTCTGTCGTTGGATGTCTCTGCAACTCTCTGTTTGTGACTTTCAGATGCTGCATCCGCGTGTTTGCTTGTCCTTTTATTGCCTTTCCTGACGTTATATATTTCAATGTAACCCCGTCTTTCTTGTTCTCGCTCTCTCTCTCTCTCTCTCTCTTTCTCTCTCTCTCTCTGTTTGACTGTCCCTGTCTCATCCAGTCTCTATCTCCCTCTTTCGTTGACTGTCTCTGTAGCTGTCTGACTATAGCTCTCCGCGTGCCTCTTGACTCTTCTGTTACTCCTTCTGACGCTCTCTTGACCTGTGAGTCTGTGTGTATGTTTTGTGTGTGTGTGTTCTTCTCTCGCAGTATTTCAAGGCGCCTGCCTCTCTGTCTTTCTTTAGATGTATTTCTATCTCTCTATCTCTCTACCTCTTACTCTTTTTCACTCTCTATCTTCCAAAATATCTTTCTCCCTCTTTCTATGTCTCTGACTTCGTAACTTCCTGGCTGTTCTCGGACATATTTCGTCTTCAACTGTTGATTTGTTTGCATATTTCGGGTCAATAGAGCTTCGACTCTGTGATGGCCGCTATATAAATGACAGCGCTCACCCCCTTACTCAAAGTTTCTTTATTTACATTCGCTCTGTCTCTTGTTAACTCTCATCGCGCACTCACTACCTACTTCTCGTTCGCAGTGTCTCTTTCCCTCTGCCATTTCTCACTTACACTCTTTCTTCTCTCTGTCATTGTTTCCTGGTCTTCCTCTATTGCTTTATTCCAAAGGATCTGTCTCTATGCCCTTCCCTTCATCGCTCTCTGACTTTCCCTTTGTACAGGTCTGTGCCTACCTTCGTTCCCTGTTTGTCTGTGTCTCTTCCTATCGCGACCCCTTCCCCCGCGTCACCCTTTCACCTCTATTTGTCATTCTTTAACTTTCCCGCCTTGTTTTGATCTCATCTTCTCACTCCATTCGGCTCTACTCCTTTTTTCTGTGTCGGATTCACCTGTTACCTCTATCTCAGTGGCACTCTCTTGGTCTCTTTTCTTTTTCTGTACCTCTGTCGCTGCACTTTCTTTGGCTCTCTCAGTTCTTCCCACCTTCTTTCACCTCACGGATGTATGGTGCTCTATCTCGGCGGCGCTTTCTTTTTCTCTTCCGTTCTACTTTCTGTCTGTCTCTTTCTTTCTCCCCCCTCGCTTCTTCTTTACCTCCTGACTATCTGTCTCTTTCTCACTCCACGTGACTCTGCGAGAATCTCCTTTCTCTACATCTCTCCCGTTGCCTCTCTTTCTGTGTGTTTGACTGTCACACTTGCTCTCTCACTGTCCCGTACCTGCCTTTCTGTGTCCCCCTCACCGTCTCTTCTCTGACCTGCTCTCCCTTCTCCGTCGGTTGATCTTTTTTGCTCCTCTAGGAATGTGGCCATTCTTGTTTATTATAGCTTTTGAACATGCTGCACAGCAGCCACGCTGCTCTACTACATAGCTTAAAAACAAATGCCAAGCCAAAACCTCTGGCTAAGCACTTATAAGGTCCCAAAGGCGAGACCTATTGGCTATGCCAATGCTTATTAAAACTGGCCAATGTCCGATCTCATTGTATCCCCATTGGGAGTAGTTCCCAAAATACAAGCAGGGGAATTTCGCTTGATCCACCTCTTGTCGTGGCCTGAGGGCTCTTGGGTGAATGACTTTATTGGCACAGAGGATACAAGAGTGGAATATGCGATCAGGTGAGTGGCAGTGGGTCTGGGTTGGTTAAGTTCGACATTGTCAGCTTTCCGGCTTTTGCCCGTTCACCCGGAGGATTTTCCCTTGCTGGAGATGCAGGTCGATGGGGAAATTTACGTGGAGAGAGTGCTGGCCATGTGTTGTGCCGTCTCCTGTGCTCTTTGAGACTTTCAGTACCTTTCTACAGTGGGCCTTTATGAAGGGTAGTGGACATCGCAACGTGTCTCACTATCTAGATGACTTCCTTTTTGTGGGTAAAGCAGGGTCAGGTGAGTGCCTCAGGGCTCTGAGGCAATTTGAGGTCATGGCAGCGTCTTTTGGGGTCCCGTTGGTGCCCAAGAAGACAGAGGGCCCTGCAACAGTCCTGACATTCCTGGGTATTGAGCTGGACACGGTGCAAATGGTGGCCAGGCTACCTAGGGCAAAGGTGCTAGAAATTCACGCTTTCCAGGATGAAGTGTTGGGTTTGAAGAGATTAGAACGTAGGACGGTGCAAAAGTTGTTAGGTTTCCTGAACTTTGCCTGTAGGGTGGTATTGGGAGGCCTGACTTTTTGCAGAAGGTTGGGCATGGCCATGTCCATGGCAGTCCTGTTGCATCACAGAATATAGATTTCCAGTGGGAGGGGGGGATGCGGGCACCCTTGCAGGTTTGGAAGTCTTTTTTGCAGGAATCTAATTGGGTCTCCATGTGCTTTGTTGATGACAACACACTATGGCAGGTTCAAATTTTCTCTGATGCGGAGGGTACTCCTAGTTTTGATCTTTTCTGGGATGGCTGCTGGTGCGCTGAGGCCTGGCCAGGGACCTGGTTGGCACAAGGGCAAAGCATTGCCTTCTCTGAGTATTTTCCTCTCCTCGTTGTCCTGTCAGTGTGGGACAAGGAGCTTGCAAACAGGACGATGCTGTTCCATGTGGACAACATGACTGTGGTGGAGTTGGTTAACCGACAGAAGGCAAGGTACTTGAGAATGGTGCGTTTGCTGTGCAAATGCATGATGTTGAGCATGCATACTTTTTAAGGCACTTTTTCACCCCATGGTTCACATAACATGATATTTTTCCCACACAATATGTTATTGGATTGCACTATCCTTCAGCGCCACTGTGTATATTTTGCATACTTTTTATTCTTCTTTCTTGTACCGATACTGGCAGTGCCTCCATAAGCGCACCCTGTCACGAACGTGACTCCACCTACTGTTACCACCACGCAATTCTATCAGCGGGTGAGTCTTCCACTCAGTACGCGCATGCGCAGCGCATCCAGCTCGCGATTCTTTCAGCGGTCTAGTCTTCTACTCGGTACATGCATGCGCAGTACAAACCAGCATGCTCCGGTACGCGCATGCGCAGCACACCCAGCATGCTCCGGACCCGGAAGTCTGTACACTGCAGGTTCACTCGCAACCATGCTGCATATATAGGAGAGCTTTTCACTTCCGCCTCCTGCTGCAAACTGCACCGGCACTCATCGGCGTCTCAGCTCCGACCAGGGGACTCTCACGAGTAAGTACCATGACGCTGTCTCCCGCAATTCCCGTATCTCCTCATATACAGGTTGCACACCAATGCCTTAATTGTCTCCATAGGAGCCTGGTTAGGCGGATCCTTGAGCCTTCCGCTCATCCGCGTTAACTTACCAAGGACTGGCGATTCTACCCGCAATTTACCATTAGGACTCCACGGGGTCCTTCACCACCCGATCAACCTCTGCCATCACGCTGCTGACATAGGCGGTGGACCGCACACTCCACGTCCGCCCCCCGGTCCGGACCTCCGGCCCTTTCCTCAACCTCCCTTGGGTAAGCTAAGCGCATGATTCCACCTCACCCTAGCTATTACATACCTTGATCACGTCGTAACTCCATTCACTACGACTCCCTAGGTCCTGGACAAGATTATCATGTTCTAGCACCATTGGTGTCTGCCCTTCTATGCATGGAATTCACAGATGCTACATGTGAGTTTTTCCTCCTCTCAATTTTCACACGGTTACCCCTGACCACAGTGCACTGCATCCTCTGGCACCCACCCGAGTAGCATGCAACATTGGTTTTGGAAATCCTGAGTTCTGCTGGTACCAATGTAGCCACCACGTATCGTTTTGCGCTATCTTCTTGCAGGCACATTGTAGGCACTGTATAATGTGATATATTGATAATTTAACTACAACAGGGTTACCGTAATTGTCACACCAGCTAATGTAATTGCACAAATAGTTCTAACAGATTGTCAGCACAGAGGTTGCTCTTTTTCAGGCATATGCAATTGTGTAATTTTATTTCCCCTTCCTTCCCCTCTTCCTTCACCTTCCCATGCTAACTTCCCAGGCATTTGCAACAATTCTAGTCCTGATGATGATCCCATGATTTGTGTTGGGATCGAAACGTCGTCGACACCTACATCTCTAACTCTTGGTCTATATACATTGCGTTCTTGAGTAGTAGATGTACCCTACATTGAGGCTTTAAAATTTCCATTTAAGTCGTAAAGTCACTTTTAAAGTCACTTGCCTGTGGTAAGGAAATCGGCTGATTTCCCTCTACCCCCTCACGCCATGCTCACTTACGTTTTTTTTATTGTTCTGTTTATTTGTTTTCCTAATTAAATATTGTGTATGAATAACATGGAATAGCCTCAAACGTCATTGTTACCTTGTGGCCATCCGTTTCTATTTTCTATCCATTAAGGGACCTCTGTCTCTGAGAACCTACTTTTTAAGGCAACGCATGTTCCTGGGGTCAACAACTCTATCGCTAGTTCCTTGTCTCGTTCACAGTAGCAGCGTTTTCACAGTCTGGCATATGGAGCAGATCATGCAAAACGTCAGTACCGTAGGATATCTGGGAGTGGGGGTGTGTGAGAGCGTTTAGGCTGGCTGAGAACTCTTTAGCTGTGCCCACCAGAAGTTATTGTCTGGCCTGGAGTGAAATTGTTTCTGTTGAGGGCCATCTCAGGAATTGGTCACCCACGGACCGGGTGGTGGGTTTTGTTTCTTATTGACAGAGGTTTGTCACTTGCCACCATAGCTGATATGAGGAGCTGTTTTTGGGGATTGACCCCGCGCAGGACAACATTCTGGGAAAAGGTTTGAAAGGTTGAGGCAGAGAGAGGTAGGTGTGTACTGCACGTAAGCAGTTGAGAGAGGCGATCACTTTCGAGCTGCTCTGTGACCTGTTTTGAGTGTTGCCTGATTGTTGTGTTGACCGTTTAAGTTGCGCTTTATCGGCTTTGCATGATTTGGATGTTTTTGGGTGCCTTTCGGGTGTCCGAAATTTTGGGGTTGAAGCGGGGGGGGGGGTAGTGTGGTGCATCTGGAAGGGAGCAGGTTGGGCATTTGGCTCCATAAATCAGTTGGCTGGGGGAAGGGGCAAGTGGGTTTGGTTGCAGAAAAGGGGTTGTGTGGAGGTGTGTCTTGTCAAAGAGTGGAGTGATTTTGTTGCCTGGTCTGGGATCTGACAGGCGGAGGTTTTTTGTCATGAGAATGGAGCTAGGCTTACCTCCTATCAACTGTTGAGCGTGGTTCGTGGTGCTCTGGGGCGACTGGGTAGGAATCCGGCGCTCTGTGGGACTCACTCATTCCGGATTGGGGCAGCAGCTGCAGCCGCACGATTGGGTTTGAACTGGTCACAGATTCGGCAGGTAAAAAGCATGTGGAGGTCGAGATGCTGCAAGATATCTGTGCGCAAATGAGCGGCCGGTTGGGGGATGGTTGCTAGAAGGGGGCGTTGGGAGTACTTGCTAACATTCTTCGTTTTTTGAGGGTGCATAATGGACCCGGGTGAGACAAATTGGCTACATGGTTGGTTGGACATTCCTTTATTCACTGGGCAGAGAAGTATGCTGCACGCCAGATCTACGGATGTAACTTGGGATTGCCTAGCAGTCGGCATGAGGTGTTCTGGTGGGGTAAGAGTGGGATGAGATGGGGTAACCAGCTGATGTTTTTAGCAACAGTGGTGCCAAATTGGGGGAGTCCGGACATGCTGCTGCTTCATCTAGGGGAAAATGACTTGGTGAGGCCCTCTAGGCTCACCCTACTGCAACACATGCAAAGGGACTTGGTGTTGATACAGCAAAAGTCGGACATAATTTGTGCCCAGAGGAAAATGTAGGGGGGCTTTGAAGCACGTGGCAATGGACAGGGCCAGACGAAAACTGAATCAGGCAATATGGGTTTTTTGCAAGGCAAATAGCATCTCTGCATTGTCATAAGCTGGAATTCAGGAGAGCGAGGTGGTTCTGCATCGAGCAGATGGGGTGCATCTGTCTGAAATGGGCAATACAGGTTACCTGATGGAATTGTGTGATTTGCTGTCAGCGTTATGGGGAGAATCGATATGGTGCCGGTGAATGGGTCCTTTGCTGGTTGCAGTGGGTTCGGAAGTGGGGAAGCAAAACGTCTTTTTCTGCTGGGTTGCAGTAGAGTGGGGGGGGGGGGTAGTCAGATGCGGGCTTACCCACCCATCAGGGGGAAGTGGGGGTGTATGTTGGAAAACGATGACTGTGTGCAGGAAGCCCTGGGATAGAGCAAGTAAGGTTAATTGGGAGTATTCTTGGGGAGAAGAAGGGAGAATGAGTCTGGGGATGGAACGAGCTCATGGGCGTAGGAGATGAAGAAGAGTGATGCAACAGAATGGGTGTAAGTTGGGGGGGAAGTAGGAATGGGTGAGGGAGATAAGTAGACGTTGATTAAGTTGTTTTATGCATTTTTGAGTTATTGGCAATCCTGTCCTAAATAAATGGCCTTTTTCACTTTCATGGACTGTCAAGTGGTGATTGTCTCACAATGTGCATCTACAGGGCTGAGAGTTAGGTAAATATCTCAAAATTTCCGTTCTGGTTTTGAAAAGCTTCTAAAATGCATTGTAATGGGTCAGGCGAACACTGTGTATACATGTGACTAAAGCCCTAATGATGAACTGTTTCTTTTTATAGAGAAGCTGGAAAAGCATTCTGCCATTCTTCTGAGATTCAGGCTCCATTTATGATTACATTCACGTTTGAATGTTTGTTGTTGAATATTTTGATCTGTGGTTGAGTAACTAGTTTCAACCACACTTAGTACAATTGGGCCCAAATTCATTCATCGATTTCTGCCACAGAAATAAATGGGTATCTTATCACAAGGACAACCCTTTATCTGCCCACTTGGACCTGGGGCAATAATTTTTATGTGGAAAAACAACACCCCCCGTGGGACTCTTTTGGCAATGATAAGCAACCCTCTACTATATGTTTAGGGAAGCTACACATTAATTTGTTCATTTAAACATGCACATTGGGGCACTGCGTCACCTGCACTTATGGCATTAACTAGAATATTATCTGCATAAGAAATTGTTTGGAAGAAATAATAACCCCCAAATAAATCACAGAAACCTTTGTCAGCAATTATTGGATATAGCATTACACTTGTACGGAAGACTACCAAAGTGTGTAGATACCACTTGGTGTTTTTGAATGAACGAATTAATGTGTAGCTTCCCCAAACGTATAGTAGAGGGTTGCTCATCATTGCCAAAACAATCCCACAGGGGGGGCTTTGTTTTTTGATATAAACAGAAATAAATGGAGCAAGTGATGTCGTAGGGTCCCATCTATGTATTAATAGGCATTTATGTTGTGAAAACGTAGCTACAGTGCAACAGATTGCTTTACAAAGGAGGTGCTAGTGGGTAGGATTATAGTGGGAGAGGGAGGGATGGAAGATGGGCAAAGGGATTAGCAGCTGGGGGTCTATCATTTGGGGTAGAGGGTGGTTTACACATAGATGAGTTGTTGATTGAGGTCCTTCTGTAGGGTCGGGCAGCTTGCTGATCACGAGTGGGCAGGGTGTTCCAGATCCTTGGAGCAAAGGATGGGCATCTTGACTTCTCCTTCCTGCAGATTTATGTTTAGAGCGTTATGAGGTTGCAGCAGTGGAGTGTTATGTGTCCCGCTGGAAATCCCATTCCTACTTGCTAGATATGGTGGCGGGCTGGGTTTACCGGTTTGTACGTGAAAGTGATGTGGGCTGGCGAAGAGCCCTTTTCACGAAACTAGCTGTAATTGTATGCATAACACAGGCACACTGGAGTTACTGGGTATACCTCGATCGAATTCACAAAACTCCTGTCTTATGCCAATACAAATGTTCAAATCAGCCTCTCATTGCAGAAGGCAGAAACTCAAATGATGTCAAAGCAGCCCAACCAGCTCTGAAAGCTCTCTACACTTTACCCCACTGGCTAAATATCAGAGTGAAAATGAATTTTCAGTTTGGCCTTGAAAGTATCATAATTACCTAGAAGCAAGAACAATTTTTTGATGAAAATGAAATACTTCTACATGGAGCCTTCTACCATTGTTTAGTCTTTTCCCCTGAACTGTGCCAGTGAAACCAAGCTGCGCCCTACAGAAGAGGCCCAGATAGGTCTGAAGTTGCTTGCTCCAGTTCAGAATGGGCCTCTTAGGTTGAACTGGACTGTTCCTTTTGGACTGGGGCAAAAGGATGACTTGTATATGGTTGGGTCCTGTCTGAGGTGACCTGAGGAGCAAAAAGTCACACCAGCAATTGGGGGTGCCAGCCTTGCATTAAAGTAATCTGCATATTTTGGAGAGTAGAACAGTCTTGTGAACATAAGCAGTCTAGGCGATTTCCCAGAGTTGTACAAACCAGCATTACAATTGCCGAACTGAGGGGCACATTACGATACCCGGCGTAAATAATTCCGCCAGGCATGGAAGCGGCAAAAATCCGCCCGCACACACCGCCTGAACACCGACCACGCCATTACGATTACACAAACCGAATACCGCCATCGGCGGAAAAAGCACACAAAATACCGCCCGCCAACGTCCGAGTCGGAGACAAACCGCCCGCCACGGACGGAAACACGCACGACAACACAAAACCGCCCGCCCTCACGGCCGACACACCGCACGTGAAATTACGATCGCACCGACATGAGCGCGGAAAAACCACAAATATACCGCCCGCCAGCGCAAACAACGCCGATGAGAATCGACACGGCAGAAGCCATGGTGCCCACGTACCTGCACAGAAACCATCCGCACACAAAACCAATAGCACACAACATGGCCAACAAGTCCACACAGCAAGGCACGCACAAATACACAAGCACAGTACATATCCCGAAAACACCCCCCGGACAAACAAAAAATACAAAGGCCAGAACCCCAGACACAACACACCTGAAAACAACAGACCATGAGGACACACCCACATAGGTGAGTACAAAAGCAGCACTCCCACAGACCACAACCCCTTGCTACATTGCAAACCAGAGAGGAGAGGAGAGGACACAGTGACACAGCAAGGACAGCAGCACACCACAGAAACGCACACATCACAACCACCACCACCACCACCACCACCACCAAACACCACCACCACCACCACCACCACCACCACCAAACACCGGCACCACAAACCCCCTGCACATTACACAACACACACCGCACCAGCACCACAAACACCATGGCACCACAAAGGATGCCCAAGTTCACGCCCATGGAGCTGACGGTCATGGTCGACGAGATCATCAAGGTGTACCCACAAATCTATGGGAACATGGTCCAGCACACACCACTAGCCACCAGAAACAGAATGTGGAACCGGATCGTAGACCAGGTCAATGCAGTCGGGACCCTGCCCAGGAACAGAGTCGAGATTAACAAACGTTGGAATGACGTCAAGAGCCTGGTCAAGAAGAAGGAGGGCAAAAACAGAGAGCTGGCTGCCGTCACTGGCGGAGGGAATCCCGCGCTCTTTAAGACCTTCAAAGCGTGGGAGGAGAAGGTGCGAGTCGTAATCCATCCGGAGATCCTCGCCGGATTAGCAGGGGGAGTGGAGGCTGGTAAGTACAAACTAATGTATACCAGCACACCGCTATGTACTCACATGCACTACCACCATGCCACAGCTCCCAGGGACAAACACCCCCATGTCCAGCACACAATACACAACACATCACACACACATGCAACAGACACCACCACACACAGCCCAAACCGAACAACTGCAAGATGCGTGGGGACATGTGTACACTAAGCCAGCCACGTAACCACCAACAGGTCCCCAAATATGCCAGAAGCGCCACAACGAGCACCCACCACACCCATGTGTCCGCCACAGCTGCACCAACCGACAAGTAACAGGTAAGTGGCAGGAACACAAAGTGCAGTGGGTGGGACGGTGGACAGCCCAAGTACAACACACACCAGGCCCCAGTCCCACAGCACAGCAAGGAGGAGCATCCCACACACCCCACACCCACGTGTCAGCCACCGCAGTGCACAACGACAGCCGAAAGGCAGACATCACGGTCCACAGCAATCGGTGTCAGTGGGTATCCAGCCACCCCCACGACCCACAACACCCTCCCACCCCCACAGACCTGCAACATGGAGCACCCCCCGCTTAGAGCCATGTGGCATCCAGTACAGTGCACGCACGAACAACTTGCAGGTGGGAAACTGGACAGGGCCGGATTACTGGAGGCATGAGGACCGTAACACGACCAACACATGGGACATGTCACGTAGCAGACGAACACGCAGCACCGCCCACCGTCACGAACAAGTGAACAATGTGCACACGGACATGAACAACAGACTCACACCCCACATGACCCATCACAGACATAGCAACACCCAAGGAGCCACGTCTGCATGCACAAGCCACACTGAATATAGTACCACACGGCAGCCACTGTGCAACTCATCACACACAACCGAAACACCATTGAAGTCCTGTCCATGTAGCCCCAACTGCCTGTCAACCACACACCCCACAACTACGCCTATGTAAGACAAACAACACTAGACGCAACAGAGCGGAACAACATAAATGCACACGAACACCACTGAACCCATCAAACACACAGACACACCATGCACAAACAACATACCATCCATCCCATCCGTCAGCCCCAGTCTCATGAAAGGCATGTCATCCGCACAGCTGCCACACATACAGCAGTCACGCTAAGATACATGCCCATTACCAACCATGTGCCAGAAGTCAATGAAGTGCACGACACACTGTGAGCAACAACACACAACATGGGCCACACCCCCCCGAGCACTGCAGTGATGCACATGGCACAGGGCAGCACGCACACCAAGGAGATGGGACAACTGCAATACGTTGGCTGGCACACAACCATCACTCACTCATAACGATGCGTCCAATGCCATGTCCAGTAATCACAACAGACAGCAAATATGCAGGCCATGTCAAGCATGCACACACCTCAAACCATGCACTGTCATGCTGCCACAACACATGTCACGTTCGGCACCCATGGCTCACAGCATGTACCCCAAAAGCATATTCCATCCCAAATGCGAATCTGGGGCATGGCCCCCATGTTGCCATATGCGTTCCTAAGCGTTCCATTTGAACCCCAAAAGCATATTCCCTCCCAAATGCGAATCTGGGGCATGGCCCCCATGTTGCCATATGCGTTCCTAAGCGTTCCATTTGAACCCCAAAAGCATATTCCCTCCCAAATGCGAATCTGGGGCATGGCCCCCATGTTGCCATATGCGTTCCTAAGCGTTCCATTTGAACCCCAAAAGCATATTCCCTCCCAAATGCGAATCTGGGGCATGGCCCCCATGTTGCCATATGCGTTCCTAAGCGTTCCATTTGAACCCCAAAAGCATATTCCCTCCCAAATGCGAATCTGGGGCATGGCCCCCATGTTGCCATATGCGTTCCTAAGCGTTCCATTTGAACCCCAAAAGCATATTCCCTCCCAAATGCGAATCTGGGGCATGGCCCCCATGTTGCCATATGCGTTCCTAAGCGTTCCATTTGAACCCCAAAAGCATATTCCCTCCCAAATGCGAATCTGGGGCATGGCCCCCATGTTGCCATATGCGTTCCTAAGCGTTCCATTTGAACCCCAAAAGCAAAGTACAAACCAGACCCAGGATGGGCCAGGAGCCCGCATACACCAGAGTCACAATAAGTAGGGGCACAGCAACACACCCATCGGCATGGCCAATCCGTCCCATGCCACATGTGCACAGCACACAGTCCCATTGCCAAGCACACACAACTACAGATGCTACAGCCACACACACGCCTCCGGGAAACCCATGTACGAGATTGCACGAACTGTCAATGTCAGACGACAAATACATACTTCGCCAGGTGCAACACAATAACTAATCTCATTCTCTCCACAGGTGACGAACTGCTGGATGCTGGGGATGGAGCCAGCAGCCAGCACAGCCAGCCTACAAGCCCCCAACGAGGACACACGGATCTGGAGGATCTGTCCTCCTCTTCGGACACGGACAACCAAGCAGGCCCATCTGGTGTGGCAGGGCCCAGCCGCTCCCCAGGACCCCTCCTACCCACCAACCCATCATCCAGGGCTGCTGAACATTCACAGCCCCCTGCTGCCACTGTCGTTGCGGCCACACCCACGGTCATTGTGGCCACTACCACTGCCGCAACCGCCACCATCGCCGCACCGACCACCACCGCCGCCACCACCGCCACGTCTCCGCTGGCACCAGCCCCAGCGCAGGTGGTGGCCCGGACGACTGGATCCACCCTGGGAGCCACAGCGAGGACCGTGGTGAGCAATGTGGCTAGTGGGCAGGCCGGTGGCAGCAGGACTGGTAGGAGGAGCAGGGTCAGGGAAACGCCAGCCTCCCTGGGAGCCATGCCCTGCCTCACATGGCCAGAGTCCTTGGGGCCTATGAAGAGGCCCAAGGACAATGGGTCCGGTCTGCCTCAGACACGCGTGAGGTGCTGGGGGTGTTGAGGTCCATGGACGCCCGTATGGGCCAAATCGTGGACCTCATGGGACAGCTGGTGGTGGCGGTGAGGTCACAGCCAGGGACAGCAGCTCCCCTCCGCCACCACCTGCCGGGGCGCAGGGTGGAGCAGCAGTGTCCAGTTCCCCTGCGTCCACAGCCAGTGATCACACCTCAACCACCAGCATGTCGCAAGCAGGCACCCCCCTCGCAAACGTGGAAGGGGCCGTCCGAAGAGGAAACAGATCTCCCGGGAGGACTTCGCACGCTCCAGTCGCAAGTGAGGCAGCCAGCCAGCCTTCCGCCAGCCTTCCTTGACCAGCCACTGCATTGACTTGGACTACGATCCCACTCCACACAGCCATCTGGATGGCATGTGTGTGTTGGACTATGGACATAGAACCAGTGGGTACACCCTGATCATCACGCAGCCATGACCGACAGCTCATTGTCACTGCACGCACCACTTTTGTCATCACCTTACACACAATCACATGTCACAGTTTGTGATAAATGCACCTTTTTCACTAACTGCTGTTTGTGCCCTGTGTCTTATTTGTACGGAATACAACGGCCACCTTGGGCGGAAAGGCACCTGATGCGTGGCATGGCATTTGAATCCAGAGGGCCTGTAGGGACCTAGGGGTGGGAGACAGAACAGGAGCACATTCAATGAGTGTGTCACACACCCATCACACAGTACATGTCAACAACTACAAGCAATGTACACACATCGCACAGAGCAATAGGGCACAATGCCACAGCCACCAACAGTGGCATACTACCCTGGCCATGGAGCGTTGACACACAGCACGCAGTGAACAAATGGCCACCCTGACACAGCACACACACACCTGCACAGATACAGCCACATCCGCCGTCGTACATGGACACTCACCGTCAAGTGAAGTAGCGGGCGATGAGCTGCTGCCGCACATTACCAGCTTCCTCCTCTCCGCTGTCCTCCTCACTCGAGCTGTCCTGGTCTGCGGGCTGGGGCCCTGGTTGATCTCCGTCATCCACGATGAGGGGGATCTGCTTCCGAATGGCCAGATTGTGCAGCATGCAGCACGCCACCACTATCCGGCACACCTTCTGTGGGGAGTACGCCAGCGCACCCCCGGTGCGGTCCAGGCACCTGAACCTGGACTTGAGGAGGCCAAAGGTACGCTCGACCACACGTCTGGTCCTCCCATGTGCCTCATTGTAGCGATCGTCTGCTGGGGTGCGAGGATTCCTCAATGGACTGAGCAGCCATGCCCCATTCGGATACGCAGAGTCACCTGGGTGTGAGGGACACAGAGAACCGTTGCTAATCCAACTGGACAGGAGACAGCATCGCACAGCCAGCACGCTACACCACTCCACATACTCACCGACAATACAGGCACGATCCTGTTGCATATTGGACATCAGTCGTGGCAAGATGCTGTTGCGCATTATGTGTGCGTCATGGGCCGAGCCTGGGAACTTTGCACTCACGTGGGTGATCACCATGTCCGCAAGGCACACCACTTGCACATTCAGGGAGTGCGTGTGCTTCCTGTTGCGGTACAGGTGCTCAGTGGCCTGTGGTGGAACAAGGCTGACATGTGTGCAGTCAATGGCTCCAACGACGTGTGGGATTCTGCCAAGGGCATAGAATGCACCCTTCACTGCCGCCAATTCACGAGCCCTGGGGAAGCGGATGTACCTGTTCCGGTACAGCATCAAGGCTGCCAGTACATCCCTCAGCACCTTGCTGAACATGGGCTGGGACATCCCTCCTCCACTGCCCACTGTGTGCTGGAATGACCCAGTGGCGAAGAAATGCATGGCGGCCATCACCTTAGCCGTGGGGGTGACAGCAGTCGGGTACACCGTGCGGGGACGGAGATGGGGTTCTAACATGGCACACAGTCGATGCAGGGTTGGCCTGTCCAGCCGAAACTTCCTAATGACCTCCGTATCCTCCATGTCTGCCAGCAATTGGTATGGGCGGTCAATGTTCGGTCTCCGCCTAGGGACAATGGCAGAGGACACATGTCAAAGCAACACGACACATAGCAATTTCGCATACACATCACTGACATGACTGAGCAAGCACATGAGCCACAGCCCAGCTGTCAAGCTGGGACGGCACGGCCACAATACACTTACACAGGTCTCCCACCAATGGCAATGGCTAGTGATACAAACCACTGCCATGTGCATGCACATGGGGATCTAGGCCCCAATGACTTGCGGGGCGTGCTGATGGGGACTGACTGCATATCCGTCAAGCGGCAACGCCACGGCAACATGAATGTCTGCTGAGCATGGAACTGCTTCCGCGGCTGGATGAGTATGGCACACGACGACGACGATGTGGGCACAGGCTGAGCGGCCAAAACAAGTGGGACCTGTGGCACGAGGGGATATGAGACAGTAGTAGGTGTCAGCACTGCACCCTATGTACAGCACTGTACGGATCACACCTCCCGAAACATTGACAGGTATCCACATTGACAGCCCCATGCCAAGACGGCTGTGTGCTTGCAGTCACACGTCACAGGTGAGAGGTTACATTGCACGTGCCAGGTGGCAGACGTACACAGTGGGAGCTGGCATGTGTGTGCATGTGTCTCCTGTTCAGGATCCACCACATGGGCGCTGACTCTGTACTGACCATTGGACACAGCATGTTCCGTGGAAGGCTTGTGTGTGTGGGATGGTGGCACTGGATGTGCCTCCGTTGGGTGGGGGCCATGCACAGGGCGGGTACGTCGATGATTGCGCATTGTTGGTCACGGTGGGTGCACCCACTCAGATGTGTTGCCCTGTGTTCAATTCCTATGTCCGCATGATGATGGACTGTAGATGTGGGCAGACTACACATTGGTCGATGTGCTGTCTATATGCATGTGCCTTCACACCAGGCACAGCTGCCCCTGCACATGTGACCCCTGCTGGACTCGCTGCTGGGTCTGTGGAGCTGATGCACCTTCTGCGCGTGGGGCGGACAGCTCTCCTCACTTCCCTCATTGCGCATGTCATGACTTTGCCGCAGGTGACATGGATCATGGAGGGCCCACATGTACGCGTGGGTAGGCTACACATGATTGTACACTGGTCGCCACCCCCAGTCAGTGTTTCGAATGGGAAGGTTGTCGTGCTGGTGGTATGTTCGATGTGGCGGATGGGCGGGCCTAGGTGCGGGCTTACATTCCGGACATGGGGGGTAGTTGGATTGGCGACTAGTTGCAGTACACACGGGACACGTCTCTTCCTTTCCACATCTGGGTCATCCCTTGTACTTACTGACAGTGATACAGTCATCTTCGCCCCAGCCCTCATGTCCTCCCCTCGCTCCCCCAATATGCATGCTCACCTGCGAGGCTAGCGCTTGCACAGGCAGCCCCAAGCTCGCACCAGAGAGGGCAAGGAGTGTATGTGTGGGTCCAGTTGCACGAGTGGGCTGTCTCAGGGTATGATGTGTCGCGGGACGCCGTCCACCTGCGTGGTGCCCCAAATGGAGACCCGGCCTGCATGGACTATGCATCACAGTCTTCGCCTTCCGGATCCGCCACCTGCGACACCCAGTGGCTGTGGCTGCCCTTGCGGCCAGGCCGCGTCCGTCTGTGGCTGATGGCCCACACATTCACTCTTTGGCCTCTCTGGGGAGGGCTCGGGGGTGGTGGCGCACGCGCTTGCACTTAGTCGCAATGGCATGTGGCGTGGTTGGTATGATGGGCAATGGATGGGATGGTGCGAGCCACCTCCCGTGACGTCAGTGCTGCTCGTGCTGTGGTGCGTCCCCCTACACTTCCATCTGACTTGTGCCATGCTAGACGTTGAGGTTCTATTGCCTGCGTGATATGACCAGGAGGAGCGCGAGGAGACCTCTCACACACCATGCTCCACTGCCATCCCGTGCCCTGTATCGCCTGTGCGGATTGACTATGTTGGGGTTACACCTGGTCGACTGGGGCTGTGTGTGCCTTGTCAGGGGCATGGCGGGCGCACAACAGGATCCAGCTTGTCCACAGAGGGTGGGCTGAGGTGCGCCTGGTACCGCTTTGTACGTGTGCCCGGCTGCTATGCACACACGTGTTCACTCCCCCGACAGGTGTCCTCTCACAATGCCCAGGGAAGCGGTGGTGTACTGTTCATGACCCCTCCCAACACGGCGTGCTCCAACTTGGCATGTGCGCATCTACCCGTCGCACCCACCCACCTGAGCACTGCGTCCATACGACTTCACACGACACATGTGTGTCTTCCACAGTAGTGCTACTCATTTGCGTTGACATCCAATACCAGTGGACTACATGGTCATGTCACGACTGCCGTGTACTTCACATACTCTCATCCTCTCTCATTCATACTTATGAAATGAGTCAGCGGAGACAGTTTTGGTTTCAAACATTATATTGAGTCTTCTGTCCTCTGTGATGCAGTATAGTGGACACTACTGGCAGCGGAATACATGTTGAGGATATACTGAGCATGATTGCAAATGGGATAGGGAGTGGGGTTACATGTGATTGGCTGTTGCATGTGGGATGTGGGCTTCAGAGTGACATCTGCTTGGCCAAGGCTGTGCTAATGTACATTTACGTATAGCTGCGGAGCTGCGGACTTTGACACAGACGGTATACATGTAGCCTACCAGACCGCTTGGCATCATGGGCACAGTCCATCTCAGTTCCATGTGACAGGTTTGCTGCGGTTGTTCCTCATGCACGCGTGCATGTGAGATGACATCAGGGCATGTGCTTGCGTGCATGCAGCGGCGTGCCACTTGTTGTTGCACTGTGGTGGTTACTGGACATGTCACAGTCACTGGGGTTGTGTTGTTGTTGTATGCACTTGTCGTCCATGCAAAGGTCCTGGTATGGGATTCCCGGGGCGGGGGTGGGAGGGGTGCAGCACCCACAGACTCCAGGCGACCTATTCATGTCCACTGAGCGGTGTGTGTGTCCATGGGCGCTGGATCCATGTCGTGTCCTGGTTGTTCGTGCAGTTCCGTCCATGTGGGTGCGATACACAGAGCCCATGCCACTGCCTCCCACGATGCATGCGGTGTTCCTGGATGTGATGGGGAACAGTGTGCATGTCCCGGTCATATCCGATGTCATGGCGATGTCGTTGATGGTGTGGTTACAGTTGCCGGTCGTTTGGTATGGCTGTTGTGGTGGTGACTGGCCAGTCCGTGCGGAAGCTAAGCATGGGTGCGGGGTTGGACATCATAGGTCACTCGGGGAACCTGCGTTGTGGTCCGACGTATTTACAGGTTGTCAGGTATGCGATGCCGTCCAGCAGGGCTTCCATGTCATTGGTGGTGTACATGTTTGCCAGCCAATGAAGCGGATGGTGGCTGTCAAGGTGTTGTTCGTAGGTTGTCCCTTGGAGGACCATGATGGGGCATGCTGGGTGACATTCGATGTAGCTGTTATCGATGATCCGTCGTGTGGAGGCACAGTGGTCCCATTTCAGTGCGGGTGCGATGTTGGCCACATACGCCATGCCCCCATAGGCAGAGCAGGCCCTGTCGTGTGCGTCCAGAGGGAGGAGTAGTGGTAGCAGGTCCGCCTTCAGACATGCCGGGTTGGAGAGGCATATCTCGACGGGATGCTGGTAGGGACACCTCCGACAGTAGAAGACGGGCATGACGCAGCTGAACAATGTGATGCGGTAAGTCAGTCGGTAACTTACGTTCAGCAGGGACAGGAGATCGCATCCCAATGTATGGCACAGGTTGGTTTTGTACAGCTTGAGCTGTTCGGCGTAGTTGGGTAGGTGTGTTGCGGTTGCCATTTCGCAGCGGTTCGTTGAGGTGGCGTGCTCCGGCTGTGTGTGCAGTCTGCAATGTGCACGCTCCGGGGTTGCTGTGAGCTCTGTGTAGTCGTAGGGAGACAGGACTTGTGTTCTGTTGGCTTGTTTGGAGGACACGGGCCCTCTTCCCACATGCTTCTCAGACAGTTCAAGGTCAGTGCTGTGTGACTCCTTCCAATTAACTTGCATGTGGCCGACATGGGGAGTGTTTTCTTCTTTCTTCCCCGTCCGTTGTGTGCTTCTGTGATATGCGCTATCTGCCGTGTGGTCGGTCTCCTCGGCATGCCTGTGTTGGTCTATTCTTGGACAATGGCTGTATTCACCGGCTTCTGTCGTAGGGCTGTGGTTTCGGAGTTGGAATGGAAGGTCATTCAGTGCTGTCTGCTCTCCCTTGTGTGGGCGGCAGGCTGCCTTTCCGCTCTGCGTTGGGCCTTGTGTGTGGATGTTATTCTTGGGCCACCTGTTGTCGGTCCCCGGGCTCTTTGGTGTTCCGTTTTATATGTCTTGTTCATATGTGCAGGGTGGTATGGGTGTTTCTGTGTGGTACTGGCGTTCCTCTTCCCGAAGGGGCCCTGCTTCTCCTAGTTGGTGTTGCCGCCGCTGTGTGCTACGCCATGTTTGTTACACTGGGGTGTGTCCTGCTGTTGCGTGTCTTCACTGACATGTGTGCGTCGGTTGTGTGGCGTTGGGTGTTGTCCGTGAATTGGGCGTTGGGGACATGTCTGTGGCCGGCCTGTCACGTGTCATGTGCGTTCGGGGTGGGGCTGATGTGTGTGCTGCTTGGTTGTGTCCCTGTGTCTGTGTGCGACGCATGCATGGCGCTGCGGTTGGCCTCTGCGTTGTGCGCATGTGTGGCGGCGTCATCGGCGCTTTGGGGCCGTGACGGGGTGGTTGGTTCCTAGTCCCAGGTGGTGTGTACACATGTGTTCTGCGATGTTACGATTTGGCCTGTGTGTCATATGTGGATGCGATGGTGGATGTGTTGTGTACACGCGCTGGTGGGGGTTTGTCCGCTTTTTCCGCCCTTGCACTGTGTGCGCTGTTTGCGTGCACTTGTTGTGTGTGTGCCTACCTGCGTCTCCGCGGTACGTTGCGTCCTTGGTGGTGCATCAGCAGGAGCATGGGGACGGCCTGCAGTGCTGGATTCATGCTCGGGGAGCCGCTTTTCGTTGTCCGTGCTCGGCGTCCGTGTTACCGCTTCGGTTTGTCGTACGCTATCTCTTGGCCGTGGGAGCCGTTTGTTTGCGGCATCGTAATTTATGCGCCGGGCGGGACGTGTTTCGTCGGACGGTGTGTGTCAGTTGGGCTGCGCCGCTACGTGTACGGGCGCACTTTGTTGGCGGACGGTGTTGCTGGCTTGCCGGCGGTGTTTGGCCTGCTTTTCGCATCGTAATTGGGCGGGCGTGTGGACTGCTGCGTGCCGGCGGTAACTGGTGCTTTTTGCATCCGCCAGCACGGCGGTTGTGCTTCCGCCCGCCATCGTAATGGGCCCCTGAGCTCGCTTCCCTGTATCAACCTTGAAAGGATAAAAGGCAGGGTTGCTGCTGCCAGGATCCAAATTAGTGACCTGTAGTTTAAACCTGAAGCTAATGCTGAAATGCCAGTGCTGGGATGTTAAGGGGCTCATCAGCATTGTGAACTCGCACAGCACCCATATGGTGAGAATGAGTTGGGAAAATTAGCTTTGAAAACGAAAATTATTATTTACTTCTCCTTAAGATCGCATTGGAAATCACTGAAAAACATTTAACACTTTCTTTGGCCACACAATTACCATAATGGGCACTGTGAGTTGGGCAATAGTAACAACTGCTGTTAACAATGCTACAAAATGACAATCATCAGCTTAACAAGCACTTTAATAAAATCATAATATTATTATGATTGTACAATAAATGACTACACAGCATGTCTTTAAGGGACCACAAGGCGATTTGAAACCCCGTTCGATGCGTCTCACAAGGAATAAAATCAATGTGTTTTATTAAGGCTCATAATACCACGTCATCTGAATCAAAGCTGTAATTACAGGACGTGCAAGTGTAGGTTAGTCCTCAGAGATCCCTGCAGGCAGGGTCGGATTGGGGTATAAAATAGGCCATGGGCACCAAAATAAAAGTGTCCCCCTTTAATGAATCAGATGGGTCCACATTTGTAAATCAGTGCAGTTTTATACTTGTTCAAACATGCTGTGTAGGTGTATTGCAGGTTATGGGAGACTGCATGCATTTGTGCTTGCTGCAGGAGGTGTTTGTGGTAATATCTGGGAAATAAACAATAAAAACTGTCCCACCACACCATAAAACAGGCCCACAAACATTGTCAAAGGGCAAGACCTTTTGGTTTTGCTAAAATATGTATAATATACTTACATATAGGGGATTTCAGCCAAGTATCTTCATCCATTGGTCAGTTGTTGTGTCATTTGCATTTTGCGTTCACTCACTACAACATATAGCATGAGGGAGAGGGTCCGCCTACTTAAGACACTGGATAACTTCACTTTGAGTGACTGTATTTTGCTTTCTCACAGCCACACACAGGCTAGTTCCCTTCAATGCCCGTGTTTTTAGGTCGAGCATAGGCAGCACGTAGGCGATGTCTCTCGACATGCTGTGTCTACTTCTATGGGGTTTCAACACTCCCATCACACACCCATCATTTTGGCCTGGCCTGCCTTTCAAAATTCCTTTGGTTTCTTTAATAAATGCTTTACATTTGTCCTGCCTTTTGACTGTTTTGTTTCCGACCTGGAGGTGACCCTGTTACATGGATCAGATCACTTCTGAGAATTTAGTTTGTTTCGGCGCACTACTTTTTCTTTTGACTCAGCTCTCGGTACAGTACCCCCACCACCTCCCACCCGTCTCTGTGTTTCCTGTTCGTGTTGGCGCCCAATACAATTCAGTTTTACTCCCTGTGCGGCGCAGCCCCCCGCTTACCTCCCGCCAGTCATTCTATTTGGTATTTATATGTTTGCTCTGTGATTTATAATTTTTTGTTTTATTTACTTTAAATATTTTATATGCTTCTCTCACCCACCGCTCTTGTCTTGTTATCTTTTGAAGAGTGCTGGTTCAACAAGAAGTGCAATGGGTTCACACTTTCCCTTTTACTCTCAATGCGTGTGGGTCTGCTCATATTTTGAATAGCAAAAGACACATAATTGATGGACGGAATGCAGAACAAATCAAAACATTCACCCTCAGTCAAGAAATCTGGGTTAAATCCATCATTCTTTTGCTCACCATGCCACCCCAGTTTAGACCTGGCCATA
The DNA here is from genome assembly GCA_963921515.1 of Calotriton arnoldi. Taxonomy (NCBI): domain Eukaryota; kingdom Metazoa; phylum Chordata; class Amphibia; order Caudata; family Salamandridae; genus Calotriton; species Calotriton arnoldi. The sequence continues at coordinate 580,046 of CAWUFW010005889.1, read as the reverse complement.
TGCAAATCAGTCTTGACCCTGTGCCTCATGGGAACAGTCCAGCCCGAACTGCCAAGCCAGGTCCTCCTGGACCGGAAACAAGCATCCTAGGACCGGTTTCGGGGTTTCACCCCTCTTCAGCCAGGATAGCTTGATTCCAGTGGCACAGTGAGCCCAGGACCCATGTCTGGGCATACCTGGCGCACTTAGGGCCACTGGATTCAAGCTAGCCTGGCTGAAGAAGGGTGACATACCCTGAAACCAGTCCCAGGATGCTTGTTTCCGGTCCAGGGAGGACCTGGCCTGGCAGTTTGGTCTGGACTGTTCGAATGGGGCACAGGGTCAAGACTGATTTGCATATGGCCGGGTCCAAACTGGGGTGGCGTAGTGGGTAAAAGAACAATGGATTTAACCCAGATTTTTTGACTGGGGGAGAATGTTTGCATTGTCAGCATTCCGTCCATCATTTGTTTGCTGTAACACTTTTCGCCCTAAGTGGGATGGGTATGCCCAGACGTGGGTCCCTTGCTCACTGTGCCACTGGATTCAAGCTAGCCTGGCTGAAGAAGGGTGACATACCCTGAAACCGGTCCCAGGATGCTTGTTTCCGGTCCAGGGAGGACCTGGCCTGGCAGTTCGGTCTGGACTGTTCGCATTGGGCACAGGGTCAAGACTGATTGCATATGGCTGGGTCTAAACTGGGGTGGCGTAGTGGGCAAAAGAACAATGGATTTAACCCAGATCTTTTGACTGGGGGAGAATGTTTGCATTGTCAGCATTCCGTCCATCATTTGTTTACTGTAACACTTTTCGCCCTAAGTGGGAAGGGTATGCCCAGACGTGGGTCCCTTGCTCACTGTGCCACTGGATTCAAGCTAGCCTGGCTGAAGAAGGGTGACATACCCTGAAACCGGTCCCAGGATGCTTGTTTCCGGTCCAGGGAGAACCTGGCCTGGCAGTTCGGTCTGGACTGTTCCCATGGGGCACAGGGTCAAGACTGATTTGCATATGGCTGGGTCCAAACTGGGGTGTCGTAGTGGGCAAAAGAACAATGGATTTAACCCAGATCTTTTGACTGGGGGAGAATGTTTGCATTGTCAGCATTCCGTCCATCATTTGTTTGCTGTAACACATATTTTGAATAGAGCAGACTAATTTAAAATATTTTCTGGGATGCCGTGCATACATATTCCTGTTCTTCTGCCAGAATGTTTATATTGTGCTTTCTGTCTAAAAAGCATAGTAAAACTGCCTTCTCAAATGTGCATGCTTATCTCTAATGTAACCGGCGTTCTTCTACGTTCCAGGAAGGGTGCTTTGAACATAGCTCCTCCCTCATTCCCTGGTAGCTTGAATGAGATCTTTGTGTGGATCTCGGGTTTAGATTAATGGCAAGGGTTAGCTCACTGCTACCCAAAACCCCAGCCAGTTGTACATGTGGCTGCATTGTCCTTATTAGTGTTATTCTACCACGCACAATCCCTTCAGCTCAGTTAAAGAAGGTTCTGTAATACAAATAATAAAAGAATGTGTCCTTGTGTAATGTAAATGGTGCTCATGTAAAGCGCTCCTATACCTTCGGGTCGAGGTTGCGCTATCTAAAACTGCAAAATGAATGCTTTTGAAGCCCCTATCACTGAGTTGGGATATCTAATCCCCATGCCAAACTTTCTACTTTGACGTGTCCATGTCTTGGTCGGGCAGTGGCTGTTTTGCAGTATGCATGTTCTCGGAGTAGTCTCTCCAGGGCCTCCGTGTGCTCACCAGCCTCCACTCCCCATCCCCCCCACAGGAATGTGACTTGTGAATGGAGCTGGGCATGCCCACATCCTGCTTCAGGATCCACAGCAGTGCGCCCCGATCCTCTTTCCTTGAAGGAGCCCCCTTCCCCGGCTCACTCACTGCCTGTCTCAGGCATTTGAACCACTTGCTTTTAAAGTCTCTGCTTTTTTTGGGGGGGGGCAAATCACTCTCCAAGAGAGCATTTTGGTAGTCCTCCCTCCCTTGGTAGGTAAAAGACATTGCCATTTACAATATCAATAGCTCTAACTTAAAAAATATGAGACCTATTGCATTTCCAATGCTTGTTTTTTTTCCCTTTCAAACACTCGAAATATATTTTTAAAAGTTGGCTAATAAATAAAACAAGCATTTGCAATGCAATAGGTATCGCATTTGCAAAAGTTTGAGCTATTGGCATTGTAAATGACAAACCATTTATCTATGTGTTGGTTTTGAAAATTTACGCTACTTTGAGCTATTGACATTGCAAATAACAATGCCTTTTATTTTTGTTTTCGTTTTTAAAACATAAATAAAAGACTTTGTCATTTACAATGACAATAGCTTAAACTCGCGTAAATGCGAGACCTATTGCAATGCAAATGCTTGTTGATATTGATGGAGCAGGGTAAACAAATTAATTTTGTACCCCTTGGAAATTAATGACCTCATAATAATTAATGATACTAACCGTTTGAATTTCATGTATTAACCAACAAACGCACCTTTTTAGTAAACACTACACATGGGTAATATGCTAATTTGTGCAAAATGTAATCTATTTACAAATGTGAAGTTAAATTAACCTTAGTATTGTGATTTGCGTACTAATTAGAGTGAATTGCATGATTTGTGTTGCTTAATAGAATTGTATTGTGGCAAAGAATGCAGATGGTAAGTAAAATGGCTTTAAATGTCGCTTCTGCTAGGTAACACCTAACACGGGTCTTTAGAATGGCGGGTGGTAAACAGAAAGGCTTATTTTCTTTTTTTTAAATTTCGGTTGCGTTTGTTCTTATGATAGATCGTTCGGGCCTGCTAGGCCATGCTTCGAAAATGGCTGCTGGAAAGGATGAGATCACGTGAGATGACTAAGATGGCCTCCGCGCAGAATCAAAACAGAAGTTCCAATCACGTGATTGCGGCCTGTGCCCGGAGTGAGAGATGCCAAGGTCAATCTGACCTACAATGGAAATTGTGCCAAGTGATTCAGCATGTATTACTGGGAATGGATGGGAAAGAACAGAGTGACAATGGATGTACTAAAATGTGACCATCAAGAATCGCAACAAAATGAATTGACATGTTGGACTACTTTTGACCCCCAAGTCATAAGACTTATTGTATGCTTTATTGTCCCCAAACCAGTTTGAACAAGGAGGGCGATGAGGTGACCATCACCACCCCTCCAATGGACCAATTAGCGTGATTCTTGCCCCTAAGGATTGCAACTTTTATGTGTAGTAAGCCAGAGAATAGGGTATAAGAGAGTCTGCTCTTATGTGGGTTGGTGCTTGTTGGTGTTGTTGCCATGCCGCTTCTTTATTTTTCATTTTTCCACCTTGATGCTGCGAAAGACTATCATTTCGGACTTTGAACTTTGACTGGGGAAGGAACGAGATCGTGGCAGGAATTCTGCCCGGGAGGTACGTCCGAGGAGGTTAGCAGGACAGTCAGTCAGTTTGGGAGTCCTATTCTGTGATCTGCGGTTTACTTTCCTTTGGTGAACCATTCTTGTCATCGCCCCATGGCCGAGGGTAATGCATAATTTTCACTTTTCCTAAAAACCTTTCTTAAATGTTTATTGATATATTAAATGTGTTTGTTTAATAAAGAATTTCATTTATTTGATTGAAGAATTTAGATAAAATTATATTCAAACTTTAAAATGAGTCCGTGGTTCTTTAATAAATTTATGATTTATAAATGTTAAAGATTTTAATTGTGATTGAGCTGGTCTTAATCACCATCAACTTATTCTACTAGTTGGTCCATCGACCGAATAGCGGAGTACCTTGATGTTTAGAACCGACAGGATCCAAAGTTAATGCATATAATGTATAAATTATTATTCTGTCAAATTTAACAAGGTATCCCGTTAGTCCAGCAGCACATTCTCCTTAGCGTGTAATCCAGAGATTGAATGAATGTATGTATGCGGTGTCATGGGCCCCACCGACATAAGTTTTAAATGACAATAGGTTGCGTAAGTGTTTTACCTGGATTGGTGTCCTAAGGAGCAATTTATATTAGCCGCGCTGGATCAGATTTCTTGGTAGCAGAGTTATGGTTTCTATAGACTAGTTTGGTGATTATTGATTATTGATTTATACATTTTTTCATGTCTAACACTTTATGTCGAGTTGTATTATGTTATGTGTAAGTCGGAATTTTGAAGCTTCCGGGAAGTAGGAAGTGGACACGTGTGGCAAGAGAAGTCACACGGAATTGTGCATTGTCTGATTTCAAATTGGTGATAACACAGGATTGTGTTATGTTAGGGACATTTCACACATGAATTGCATTTGAGTGAAATAGCAACAGGTTTTCTTGTGAAACTTTGGCCTTAATTCTCAGGAGCAGTGTAGTCTCCACATGTGTTTTATCCCCAGAGACACGGGTTTACCTCTTGCTTGAGAGAAGGGTAAGGTAGAGAGAAGTGCTACACTTATCGAACGAAACAGTATTCTTGTGAATTAGATCAAACTATCTCTTTGGTTAGAGAAACAGACAATGGTAATGTGTTGTATGTTGTAACTAATCCATTTTTGTTGAAAAGCAAAGTTAAGAAAACTGCCGATAATTTTTGTAAAGGAGGGGTCAGTAGAGACAGGAGTAGAACTGATGTCAACAAAGACCGCACTGGTATTGGCCAGTTGTGGAAGAGCGAAGAGCTTCCTGATTGGTGCGTTAGTGTGAAGACGCGCTGGTATTGGTTAGTGTGAGGGTGACGTAAAGCTTTCGGATTGGTGCGTTGGTGTGAGACGCGCTGGGATAGGTCCGAATAACCGAGCAGTAGAAAGAACAGAGTGGTGAAGAATTGTGTGTATTTGTTTTGAGAAAAAGAACAGTGAGATATGGCTTATTATGAGTATGGTAGAGAGAAACCGTCATGGTTTGCGAAGATTAAAAGCTTTTTCAAGAAAGACAAGAAGGTTGTGACTAGGGAAGGAGAAGTACTTCCTCCGCCGAAAATGCCAGCATCTCATATGATGTTGAAATATGGCTATCATACCTGTATTTGGTTGGAAAATTGGGCGAAATATACCCAAGGCGATGGCGTATTAGCATTTCCAGAAAATGGTTCATTTAGCACAGCTGTACTTCGAAATTTGAGAGAAAAGATGATGAAACTTGAACCGAGACCTAGACCGACACAGTTCGAAGCTTTAGGTGAATGGGAAGATGAGATGTATGAAAGGGAAAGACACAGAGGTGCAAAGAATTATAGTTTAGTCCATGGAAGAGTATGGGGATTGAATCATGAAGACAGGATGAGACGATGGCGGTATGCTAACATGACGGATGGTTTGTTTCCTGTCAGAACAGTTGAAGAGATTACAGGGAGAAAGTGTACAGAGAAAAAGAAGCATGCAGTAACAGAAAGGTATGGGTATGGAGTTAGCGACACAGAGGAAGAGTTGCTGGAGGACATTTTAAATAAAAGACCCCCTCCATATCAGCAGAATTCTGCGGCGGTGACTCCAAATGCACCGCCAATGGAAACTGTAAGAAATCAAAGCCCTGAACGAAATTCTGAAATAAATAGGTCATTTGATAAATTAGAAACACCACAGAATGTGAAGCATGATAATGGTAATACAACTGAATTAGCCAGAACCACAAGAGAGTTGACTGAAAAGATGAGAGAACTAACAAAGAATATGGAAGCTGTGACTGTGCCAGTGACGATAGGGCCAGTAATTCCGGTATTTGAAAATCAAAGAATAGATGAGCATTCCCTGACAATTCAATTGAACTCTAGTATGCAAAAAGTAAGAGAAGGGATAATTCCAGAAAATAGAGAGGCAAGAGATTCTGTTGGTTCATGTAGGTCGAGTCCACCTACAAATTTGACAATTAATGAGAGTCAGATAAAAAGATTCCTATGGGAACCGAGTCAGCAACTGAGACCCCAGAGAGAAGTACAAGTTGGGCAGAAGTAAATAAAACCCCTCTGGGTCCGACTGCAGAAGAATTAAATGAGTGGGTGAGGAACTTACAGAAGAAAGATGCTGAAACACAACCTTTGGATGTGATCAGATTAAAAATAGATATGGAGGAATTGATTCTAGGGACTATCGGTACAGATCGGTTGAAGTCCTACCAAGATGACGAGTTAATGTTTATGTGTAAAAGCGTTACTTGGAAAGCTAGGAACTTGCATGAAAAATTGGAAGAAACAGCGAACGAACTCGGAGTAGAGTTTGGAAAAATCAGAGGATTGCAGAAACCGTACAGGGTAGATTTTAGTGAAAAGGATATAGAAAATCTGAACACTTCAGGACAGTTAACACAGATAAAGGAACTGATTGTGTTATTGAGAAAATGGGGAGATGTGGACAGGTGGAGAAGCAGGTGGATAAGAAGAAAGGAGGGAACGACTGATAAAGCTTCATTGGCTTTTCCGGTGAAAGAGAAAGAACCGATAGTAATGGAGTGTCCAATGAGGGAAATTCCAGGAGGAAGCTGTCGTACATGTCCCATGGTCCAGACAAGATATATTGTCATTTAGAAATGACTTTCCAAGATTGAGAGAGAATCTGTAGAATGGTATAGACAGGTAGAAAGGTTTGTGAAAGTTTCAAAAGTGTTGTGGGAAGATTTGGATGGATTGTTTGAAATTGTTGTACCAGCAGATTTATGGACAGAATGTAAAATTACAATTGACTCCGAAGGAGGAATATCCTAGAGATGCAAAAACAGGAGCCCCAGGTTCAGAAGTAATGAGAAAATATGAACAGGCAATTACGTTTCTGAAAAATAAAATCCCACCAAAAGAAACTGACTGGGTAAAGATTGATAGAACAACTCAGGAGAGTAAGGAATCTGTACATGCTTACTATGAGAGACTGCTTTTGGTCTTTAAACAGTATAGTGGTTACGAGAACTTGAGTGAAAAAGACATGTCATTTTGTGTATAGATTCGTGTATGGCTTGAGACCTGAGATAAGTGAAATGATTAAGCAGCATATGTTGTGTTGGCAGAATAGCACAGTAGATGAAGTACTAAGGTATGCAAAATATTGTAGTGACGATATTGAATGTAGACAGCGTAAACTCAAGGAAAAGGCAATGTGGGCACAAGTAAAGGTTGCAGAAAAGCAAGAAGCTCAGATGAATAATCAGTCTAGTGATGCAGGGCAGACAAAATCCAAACCGAATATTGGTAAGGGAAAAGGTCAAATGAGTATAGAAGAGGCTAAAAAGAAATGGCCATGTCATAATTGCGGAAAATTAGGACACTGGAGAAACGAGTGTAAATTTCCTCCACAAGCTAATACAGAAAATCAACCATTAAATCCACAGGTGCAGAATGAGGTGAGTTACCAACCGATGCAACAGCAGCAGGTAGTTACCCAACAGTGTCAGGTGCCGCAACCATCTCTTCCAAAGAGTGTAAATCCTCATAGATACAGTGCAGAGGCAGGATTCTACGGAGGAGAGAAGGTAACAAAATTGCCGCGCGCAGCTGCAGTTTCGCAGTATTGGTTACGGCAGGATGGAGATGAATCGGATTAAAGCTTATGACGGTGCCTAGGAGAGGAAGAAGAGTGCGTGCTTGGCGCAACTCTAGAGGTAGATCAGTCAGGTCCATTTGTGGATGGAAAAGTGAATGGTGTAAATGTTACATTCCTTGTGGACACTGGAGCTACCCGTTCTACTGTTAGATCAGTGGAAATTCCAAACCTTTCTCTCTCAGGAGAATATATCCAAGTTGTAGGTGTTTCGAACAGGCAGATTAAAACCCCTCTTACAAAACCAGTAGAGGTAAAAGTTGGACCATTCAAAGAAATGCATCGCTTTGTGGTTTGTGATTGCAGTCCTGTAAATTTATTAGGACGCAATCTACTTTGCAAAATGAATTGTACCATCTACTGTACCCCAGATGGTATTGCTTTCCAGACACCAGATGAGGATGTCCTGTATAAAATGACAATGGCAGAACTAGAACCAGGAGTGAATGACATGTTTCCTGTGTTTGATGCAGAGAAAATCCCTATTAAATTGAAAGGAATAGTCAGGTCTGATGTATGGGATTTCACAGGCGAAGATATTGGACTAATGAGAGGAGTTGATCCTGTAAAAATTACTGTAAGGGAAGGAACAAATTACCCAAATACCCCGCAGTACAAATTAACGCCAGAAATTATTGAAGGAATAACACCTGTAGTTAATAAGATGATTGAACAAGGAATTTTGAGAGAAATAATGAGTAGCCCATGTAATTCTCCTATAATGGGATTGAAGAAGCCGAATGGAACATATAGGATAGTGCAAGACTTAAGAAAGGTAAATAAGATTGTTATTCCTTGCTGCCCAATTGTGCCAAACCCCGCTGTAATACTGTATCAGATTCCACATGATGCAGAATGGTATACAGTTATTGATTTGTGCCATGCATTCTTTTCTATTCCATTGCACCCTGACAGCCAGCCATTATTTGCGTTCCGGTTCGGAGAGCGTATTTTGGCATGGTGCCGAATTCCTCAAGGGTATACTGAAAGTCCTTCAATCTTTAATCAGATTCTGAAGAAATCATTAGAAGATTTAAAAATGCCTGAAAAATCTGTGATGGTTCAATATATTGATGACCTACTAGTGGCATCAAAGACCAGAGAAGCATTTGTTACGGACACATTTGCTTTATTGAATCATTTGGCAGAAGGAGGACATAAGGTGTCTCCATCAAAACTGCAATTTTGTCAACAGGAGGTACAGTACCTAGGTCATAAGATTGAGAAAGGGATGCGAAAGGTGACGACAGAAAGAATAAGGATTATCCAAGGAATGAGAGCCCCAATGACGCAGAGAGAGGTGAGAATGTTCCTTGGAATGGTTGGTTATTGTCGACAGTGGATAAGTGGATTTTCATTGATTGCGAAACCTTTACAGCGATTGACAAAGAGGGATGTCAAAGATCCGATTGAATTGGATGAGGAGGAAATGAAGGCTTTCAAGGAACTGAAAACAAGTTTGTGTGAGGCACCAGCATTGGGAATGCCTGATTATGAAAAAGAATTTGAGCTGTATTGTAGCGAGAGAGACGGATGTGCACTTTCAGTATTAGTGCAAAGGCATGGAAAAATGAAACGACCAATCGCCTATTTTTCAGCTGTTTTAGTCCCGGTAGCAAAGGCGTTGCCTGGATGTCTGAAAGCAGTAGCTGCTACTTGTGTGAGTCTGGAACAGAGTGAAGGCATTGTGATGGGATATCCTTTGAGAGTATAAGTCCCACACTCCGTTGAAATCCTTCTGACCCCAAAAAAAACCAATTCATGACACATAGTCGGCTGACTAGGTATGAAAAAGTAATTTTGGGTGCAGACAATGTAACCATTGTAAGATGCACGAGTGTGAATCCTTCAACTTCATTGCCAGATGAAGTAAATGTAGAAGTCAAAGATGATGTTGATCATAAGTGTTTGGATGTGCTAGAATTTTGCACAAAGCCTCGCCCTGATATCAGAGATAAACCCTTAAAAGAATCAGATTATGTGATGTTTGTGGACGGATCATGCCTGAGAACAAGTGAAGGAGTTTTAAGTGCTGCGTATGCTGTATGTACGGTGGCAACCATAATGGAAGCATCCTGTTTGAGAGGAATACGTTCAGCCCAAGTTGCTGAACTGATTGCTCTGATTCAAGCGTGCAAACTGGGAAAGAACTTCCGAATTACGGTGATCACGGATAGCCAGTATGGCTTCGGAGTGGTCCACGATTTTGGACAGATCTGGTCCCAGAGGGGATTCCTGACTTCTGCAGGATCTCCTATTAGGAATGGTGAGTTTGTGAAGAAGTTGCTTGAGGCGATACAGCTACCTAAACAGATTGCAGTGGTAAAATGCGCTGCACACAAAACCGGAACCGATTATATTTCAGTGGGTAACAAATTCACTGACGAATTAGCCCAATATTGTGCCAGAAACATGATTTCAATTAATCGAAGAAGGGAAAAAGAGAATGTTTCATGTCCCTTGCTGTTTACTAACATAATTGAAACCTGGGATGAGGTAAAACAATTGCAGGAAGAAGCACATGATGAGGAGAAAGATGGTTGGATAAAAGCAGGTTGCAGACAAAGAGAGGAAGATTAAGGGGCCGATTATGATGGCGGGCGGACTTTCTGCCTGCCATCGCCCCGGTAAATGGGACCGCCCGCTATGTGTGCGGCGGTTCCGCACATGTGATTAGGATGCCACCGCCACGGTGGCGGTGGCATACCCCATTTCCAGCATTGTGGCGGGCGGTGCTCACAACACCGCCCGCCACAGTGCTGGCAATGCATGTTGTGCATCTGTATGCACAACGTGACAGGCACCGCGCGGTGCCTGCCATGTTGTATATGCAAATGATGTGCACCCCCACCCCCCAAAATACCTGGGGGCCCGCTACGGGCCCCCAATGTCAGGGACCGCGAGCCTTTCCATGGCGGCGACGCCGCCATGGAAAGGCTCATCACCGCCGGCATCATAATGTGGATGGCGGTGTCTTGCAGACACCGCCACCATATTAATCCCTTGTCCGCCCGGTCGACTGATCGGCCGGGCGGAAAACATGCGGACGGTCTTTCCGTCCGCCGGGGTCCCCTCCGCCATGGTAATATGGCGGGGGGTAATTTGGTGGCGGACGGACGAAAATTGCGGGCGGATCGCCACCGCCATGCGGGCGGTGGCGATCCGCCCGACATCGTAATCGACCCCTAAGTCTGGGTTTATAGAAATGAAAGACCAGTTATGCCTGATAGCATGATCTCTAATATGGCATGGATGTACCATGGACAGGCACACATTGGCAGGGATGCCATGATCAGACTTTTCAGACAGACCTGGTACAACCCAAAATTTAGGGCTGTAGCTGAAAGCCTTTGTCAAAGATGTCTTACATGCCAACAAATAAATCCTGGAAGGAAGACAGTAGTGAGTTTGGGAACAATAGGACGCGAAGGAGGTCCTTTGACCAGAATGCAACTAGATGTTATTGAAATGCCCCCAAGCAATAGATTGAGGTATGTCCTGGTGGTCGTCTGTTTGTTTTCTTGTTGGGTGGAAGCCTATCCGACAAGAAGGAATGATAGAATTACTGTGGCTAAGCTCCTGCTGAGAGAATTCATTCCTAGATATGGCTTTCCAGTAACGATCGAAACAGATAGAGGAACACATTTCCAGAATGAAATAATCCAATTGATATGTGAAGCACTTGACATTCAACAAAAGCTGCACTGTGCTTACAGACCAGAGGCTTCTGGAGTGGTAGAGCAAGTAAATGGAACAATAAAGAATAGGTTAGGGAAAATGTGTCAAGCCACAGGACTCAAATGGCCCGATGCCCTGTCATTGGTGCTGATGAGCATCAGAAGCATACCTGATAGAAAAACAGGTCTGAGTCCTCATGAAATAATCATGGGACGAGCAATGAGACAAGCACACGTACCTGTCAACAAACTGCTGACTATAACTGATGATCTCGTATTGGACTATTGCAAAGGATTGGCTGATGTGGTGCATTCTGTGTTTCATCAGGTTGGACCGGATGCAACCACTCTTGAAAGAAAACCAGCTCATGATTTGAATCCAGGAGACTGGGTTCGCATTAAAGTCCACAGAAGAAGAAACTGCTTGGTTCCTCGCGGGGATAAGCCACGTCAAGTGATCCTAGTGACAACAACTGCTGTAAAGTGTGCAGGTGTAAAAAATTGGGTTCATGCCAGCCATACCATCAGAGTTCCAGATCCTGAAGCTCGACCTGTAAGTCGACATCTGGAAATATCAGATACCAGCTCAGCATCTGAAGCAGAAACTGAAACGATCAGAGTTCTAGATCTTGAAACTCGACCTGTAAGTCGACATCTGGAAGAAACAGGTACCAGTTTGACAACTGAAGAAGAAACTGAAACGATCAGAGTTCCAGATGTTGAAGCTCGACCTGTAAGTCGACACCTGGAGATATCGGATACCAGTTCGGCATCTGAAACAGAGCAACCTGAATCCAGTGAAAGACAAAAGGAAAAATTAGGAAACAAAAGAACTGACATTGAAACTGGAAAAACCGAACTAGGAAACAGCGACAGTGAACAGCCAAGTACAAGCTTTGGGAAAATTCCTCCGGAGATCGTTGAGGTAACTGAAGAAGATTTAGATTTAGATAGAGAGATTGGGGAAAGTGCGGAAGAAAAACGAGGAGTAGTAGGGTCAGAACTACAAGCAGAAGAAAAACAGGGAAATTTAGATTCAGATAGAGAGATTGGGGAAAGTGCCGAAGAAACACGAGGAGGATTAGAATCGAATTTTCAAACAGAAGAAACGCCAGAAGATTCGGATTCAGATAAAGAGACTGAGATCATAAAGTTCAAAGTTAGAGGAAGTGAAGTGAGATCTGAGACAGAATCTGAAGAAAGTGAAGAAGAAAGAAAGCAAAGAATAGGACCAAGAAAGAGAACTTGGAGAGCAGAACGAGAAGAAAAAGAAGGTGAACTGAAAAGGCCAAGAAAAGGAGACAATTGGCCCAACAAGATTAAAAGACTGGGATATAAAATAATAAATTTGAACAAAGATAATGCGGAACAAGTAAATGAAATCACAAGTCAGAAAGGACAAAGAAAACCAAGTGAAAGACAGTTGCAGAGACCAAAAAGAGTGAAAAGACCTAATTTGAAATATAAGTCACCTGAATGGCTATAAATAGCACTGACCGACATTAAAGAAGTGGATAGCAGTCACGAAATTCCAGACAAAGACTGTGAACAAGTGGGTGGGAGTGAATTGCACCAAACCTGAAAGACAAAGAAAGAAAACCGGACTAGACATACAAACTGATAAAGTCAAAGAAAGATTCCTGAGAAACCGAAAGGTGTGCCAAAAGGCAGTTGATCTTAATCAACACTACGTCATTTGAGGTGTGGAAACACATTTTCTGTACATATAACTAGACAGGATTACAACATGGTAGACACTGAGAATAGAAGATCTAGATGTGAGTTTTTACGTAAATGGTGTAGGATGTGTTTTTATTGTACAGGATTGCTAATGCTTATCTGGTTTATTTTAGCAATAATAATTCCACTTAGGATAGTTGTAGAAAATACATCTGTAATAGTGAATGACACGAATAGTGACAAGAAAGCTAACATAAAGAACACTGCAACATTAGTGGATAGTACTGATTTTCATAGGGATAAGTCAATAACTGATTTCTCCAAGAATGTCTTCACGAAACTTTTATCCGAATATGTGGAGACAATGGTTGTGAGAGATTGTTATGTCTGTATGCAGTTACCCGAGTCGGTAACAGAAGGTGTGACATATCATCACCTTCCTTTGACGTATGGGATAACTTGTAGCGTTTTAGCTAGCTTATTTTATAAAACAGGTAAATTAGAGTATTACTACACTGACATAGATGCTGTTTTTGCTAAAATTCCCGTAATCCCTGAATTAAATAAGGTAAAAGTTGCAAAGGTTTTGGAGAGTTTTTCTTAGAAACAAAAGAATTAACATTAGAATATACATTTAAACATAATCTTACTTGTGAGTTAAGAAAAGAAGAAAAGATTTTCTTAGACATGGTAGAAGGCAGAAGAGTTAAGTTTCAAAGAAAGGTAGCAGGAGAAAAGACAAAAACCCCACCTTGGGCGTTTGAAGAGAGAAGTTACCACAAAGGTGAAACAAATGCAGCTATGGTTTTAGATTGGCCCCAACAGGGAAAATTGTGTATTAGTAGAGATAACACTATGTATGATAACTATTTCGTGGGTTCTAGTGAGTGCCGAGATACATACAAAATTCTAGGGGGATGGGGATTTAAAGGAGGAAAAGATCCAGTATTAACCAGGGATCTATTATATTTGCGGAAATAGAGCTTATTATAGGTTGCCGGACCATTGGTACGGAACATGTTATCTAGGCCTGGTCTTTCCAAAGATTTTTCACGTGGAAAGAGGAACGAAAGGAATTCACGAGCTATGTAAACCATTAACGTAGGAGGAGGGAAAGCTTCTCAGAAATAATAGGTGACATTTTTGGAGCATTGATACCAGCAGTGGGTATATCTTTGAATGCATACAAGATTCGGAAATTGTCTACAGTAGTGGATCGTTTATCAACGAATACTGCTGGAGGGTTCTTGATGGTAAATACCGAAATGGTTGCCATGAGAGCTATGGTAATGCAAAATCGACTTGCCCTTGACATTCTTTTGGCAAAAGAGGGTGGAGTCTGTGGAATGCTGAAGATATAACATTGTTTCACTTACATTCCAGACAAAAGTGAGAATATACAGAAGTATATAAAGAACATTACTGATTTGCATAAAGAAATTGCCCCACTGGAGGTTGAAGGTGCCTGGGAGAGACTTGGTAAGAGTTTTTCCTCAATGAAGAAATGGTTCACGGAAATAGGTAGTTCTCTTATTGGGAAAATACTAATACCAGTCACAGTAGTAATAATAATAATGCTATTATTGAGATTAGCATATGAGTGTATTAAAAGAAGAAAAAGACAAAATAGAGTAAAAAGAGCAAATGAGAAAAATAAAGAAAGAGAACGGGAGATGGGAGAGATAGAATTGGAAGAGTTAAAAGAGAACATGTACAAAAGGTCTAAAAGACAAGATGAAAAGAACACAGTTGTTTAAACTAACAAATGCAAGTGGACAAGAAACATTTATCTGATACATTTTTTGTAGGGATAGGTTTTTGTGGTGATGTTAAAAATCACCAAAGGGGGGAATTGATGGAGCAGGGTAAACAAATTAATTTTGTACCCCTTGGAAATTAATGACCTCATAATAATTAATGATACTAACCGTTTGAATTTCATGTATTAACCAACAAACGCACCTTTTTAGTAAACACTACACATGGGTAATATGCTAATTTGTGCAAAATTTAATCTATTTACAAATGTGAAGTTAAATTAACCTTAGTATTGTGATTTGCGTACTAATTAGAGTGAATTGCATGATTTAGGTTGCTTAATAGAATTGTATTGTGGCAAAGAATGCAGATGGTAAGTAAAATGGCTTTAAATGTCGCTTCTGCTAGGTAACACCCAACACGGGTCTTTAGAATGGCGGGTGGTAAACAGAAAGGCTTATTTTCTTTTTTTTGAATTTCGGTTGTGTTTGTTCTTATGATAGTTCGTTCGGGCCTGCTAGGCCATGCTTCGAAAATGGCTGATGGAAAGGATGAGATCACGTGAGATGACTAAGATGGCCTCCGCGCAGAATCAAAACAGAAGTTCCAATCCCGTGATTGCGGCCTGTGCCCGGAGTGAGAGATGCCAAGGTCAATCTGACCTACAATGGAAATTGTGCCAAGTGATTCAGCATGTATTCCTGGGAATGGATGGGAAAGAACCGAGTGACAATGGATGTACTAAAATGTGACCATCAAGAATCGCAACAAAATGAATTGACAAGTTGGACTACTTTTGACCCCAAGTCATAAGACTTATTGTATGCTTTATTGTCCCCAAACCAGTTTGAACAAGGAGGGCGATGAGGTGACCATCACCACCCCTCCAATGGACCAATTAGCGTGATTCTTGCCCCTAAGGATTGCAACTTTTAAGTGTAGTAAGCCAGAGAATAGGGTATAAGAGAGTCTGCTCTTACGTGTTTTGGTGCTTGTTGGTGTTGTTGCCATGCCGCTTCTTTATTTTTCATTTTTCCACCTTGATGCTGCGAAAGACTATCATTTTGGACTTTGAACTTTGACTGGGGAAGGAACGAGATCGTGGCGGGAATTCTGCCCGGGAGGTACGTCCGAGGAGGTTAGCGGGACAGTCAGTCAGTTTAGGAGTCCTATTCTGTGATCTGCGGTTTACTTTCCTTTGGTGAACCATTCTTGTCATCGCCCCATGGCCGAGAGTAATGTATAATTTTTACTTTTCCTAAAAACCTTTCTTAAATGTTTATTGATATATTAAATGTGTTTGTTTAATAAAGAATTTCACTTATTTGATTGAAGAATTTAGATAAAATTATATTCAAACTTTAAAATGAGTCTGTGGTTCTTTAATAAATTTATGATTTATAAATGTTAAAGATTTTAATTGTGATTGAGCTGGTCTTAATCACCATCAACTTATTCTACTAGTTGGTCCATCGACCGAATAGCGGAGTACTTTGATGTTTAGAACCGACAGGATCCAAAGTTAATGCATATAATGTATAAATTATTATTCTGTCAAATTTAACAAGGTATCCCGTTAGTCCAGCAGCACATTCTCCTTAGCGTGTAATCCAGAGATTGAATGAATGTATGTATGCGGTGTCATGGGCCCCACCGACATAAGTTTTAAATGACAATAGGTTGCGTAAGTGTTTTACCTGGATTGGTGTCCTAAGGAGCAATTTATATTAGCCGCGCTGGATCAATATCCTATCAGTACCAACTCTGCTACATTTAAAAAGCTGAAGACACCCATCTTCAAAGAGCACCTCTGCTGACCTGACACTGCACACATTTGACCTTCTCCCAATTATTGCATTCCCAGGGGGGCATGCCCTCGTTCACTGTTCTGTTGCTCTTGAGCTAAGTTTGCACTATACAACTACCAGCACATAAACACATACATCCAAGGAAGCGAAAAGAAGAGTTCTATTTGTCCCGTTTTGCATTACAAGCAATCAGTTGCAAAAAGCATTGTAAAATGTTCCTTTGTTTCATGATGTGTGCTTGGATTTTTAGGCCCATTATGAGATCATTCAACGGATGGTCATTGTAATATGGAATCATGCCCCTTAGTTGTGACACTGTATTATTTATTTGCCAGTATACTCATATCGCAACATTATTTTTGGGCCTTCGCCGCCTCTTCAGGAAACCCAATCTGGTGTGTGATGGCTGACGGAAAGTTTGTGGGGCGGGTGGGAAAGTCTGTGTGAAGGTTATGGGTGTATGTGGGAAAGGTCTACTTGTGAAGAATCTGTGGCCTGTGCATATGAGTGCTGTGCTTTCTTATATGTGAGGGGTGTAGTGGAATGTAGAAAAGTGTGTTGGTGTGTGTAAAGGTTGTGAGGGTTTTCAAGTAGGATGTGTGTGGTTGGGGATATGTGGAAAAGATGTCTGTGTGAAATGTGTCACTCTTATGTGACATGGGTCTGTATGTGTGTGAGAGGCATGTGGGTCTAGGTGGAATGTGGAGGTGTGTGTGTGTATAGTGTTGGACTATGTGTGCAAATGTTTTTGAGGTACGGACAAGCTGTGAATGTTTGGGTATCTGCCTGTGATTTTGCCAGACAAAAAGAGAGGACAAACCGCCGATAAACAAAAACAGAGAGGAGAATGCAGGAATTTAGAGGGGGTGGGTGGATGTTTGGAGAGGGAGGGACGTTGAAGGCCGTGTTGGTGAAATTGTTATGGCGCGAACAGGGTCAACGCCTTTCTGTGTTTTTTTATCCTTTTGAACCGCTCCTCCCATTCCACGCACTGGTAGAGACAAAGAAACGTACACTCCGTCAAAGGGGCACAGTACACACGCACATCCACGAACTCACATACAGGTAGGTATCTATCTACACACAGAGATCTCTAAACACTCAACTATAGAGACCTGCACACACACAAAAAAGGGACAAAGACCGCTTGTCGGACTAGACAAACATATGTAAACTCACACATTAGTAAACACGCACACACACAAACACACGCTGTGTACCAATATGCACACACAGAGTTAAAATGCACACAAATGCACGCGCCCATGCTAACGGTCACTTTGAATCAAATAGAGACAACAGAGACCAATACAAAGTCGCGAAAGCACAATCACACATATTAGAGCAGACACTCACAAGAGACACTACCAGACAGTGGAGTTCTGCACAGGCGGGCGTTGGAGACGGTTATGGGGTACTAGGAGTCCACGCTGTTGTCGGGCTTCGGAACGGATGCTGAAGGGATGGCGGGCACATGTTGCGTGAAGAGGCAGGCATGGCGAGCGAGCCAGAATGAGCCTTTTCGTGTATGGCCAGGCGGCCCACTTAAGCGCAAGGCAAAAATAAACACAGTACACACGCACATCCACGAACTCACATACAGGTAGGTATCTATCTACACACAGAGATACCTAAACACTCAACTATAGAGACCTGCACACACACAAAAAAGGGACAAAGATCGCTCGTCGGACTAGACAAACTATGTAAACTCACACATTAGTAAACACGCACACACACAAACACACGCTGTGTACCAATACGCACACACAGAGAGTTAAAATGCACACAAATGCACGCGCCCATGCAAAGGCATCTCCTTGCCAGCTGTTATGACCAGGCAAGACATTATTTCTTGTGTGAACGATTTTATGTGAAATGGGTAGTTTTACCCATTATCTTCTCCCCTTGGTAGAAATTTCAGAAAAGTAACACATTTCTTTATTTTAATGTGTCCGTCACTGAGAACATACCGGGAGTGGCTCTGCCTTTCGGTATGCCAGTTTTGGCAAATGATCGGGAAAAGTGGTGGTGCACGGCACAGGTTGGGTAGAACGGCCTTTGATGTGAAGAAAGTGAGAGGGATACAGCGCTCTTTGCCAGCAACAGCCGGTTTCGATATTAATAGCCTCTCTCAGGCAGCAGCAGGAAAAACAAGGAGTGAGGGGCGGGTGGTGGTGGGGGGTGACAACACCGAGGAAAGCGGCCGTGCAACACCGAGGAAAGCGGCCGTGCAACATCGAGGAAAGTGGCCGTGCATATTAAACGTATGCGCGAACCAGGCGCCATGGCAAAAAAACAACGAAGTAGTCCCTACATTAAAAGATACCACCCTGCAGCGTAAGTTAACTGTAGTTGGTCAATGCTGCTTCCTCCAGAAACGGTAGAAAATGGAAGTGACGTATGGGACCACTAGCCAACAATGAGCGAGATAAGAAGAGCAATGCCAGATTTCACCAATGGCAAGCGACAAAACAAAGAGAAACGCAATGGGTGGAGTTTCACCAGTAATACTGATTACTGATTACTTGATGCCTCGGAGAGCATGCGCTGCCATGCGAGACCTAATAAAAACGAATGCCCCAGCGCTGGCACTGAATTGCACTCATTTTCAGGTAGCTGAACACATGATCAGCAGTGCTTTAAATATAAATAAAAAAGTGCAGGTACTCATCTCCAGAGTACCTGCTTGCTTCTGAGAAGTGCTGGTACTCTCACATTAATAGTATTGTACCAGCGCCGAGAAGTGCAGCTACTCTCTATTTCCAATTGAAGAAGTTCAAGTACTGAGTACTGGACAGTACCTGCCAATTTAAAGCACTGGTGATCAGGCAAAAAGCTGTCACTCAGAGAGCTAGAAAGCCTATGAACTGGGCTGACCCACTGCCCCATGCTGTAGTGGGCAGAAGCAAAATGTTATTGACACTTCAGCAGACCAATGGATGAAGAAGGCTGACTGAAAGCCTCTTTAGCTACCTGCATATATACGTATCTTATAAATTTTCTTGAAAACATGAGGCTGGCAAAACAGCTAAAGCTGTCCTTAAGCCAAACCTAAAAACTGCCTATCTCAGGCTACCCTTTAATGCTCAGTTCACCCTATCTGCAGCTCACTAGCCTGGGGATGATAAAGAGTAGTCCAAGAATGTTTAATGCTGACACCTTCTTGTGGCCATACCAAATCCAAAATATACCCGTAAGCATGTGTAGGTAATTGGACCGGTTGTGTGAAAGACAAAGGCATGATATCAAAGAACTCTTTGTCCTGGGAATTTGCTGGAGGGTCGTCACACCAAACGTTGAAATCCCCAATGACTAGCAGATGGTGTCGTGGCCACCGTTGCCAATGCTTGTTTATGGTTGTGAATAGTTTGCAAGTCATCATTCTTTTTATCACACCACTATGCATCAGATAAAATGCTGTTATAGCTGTAATTTGATAAGGTCTTCTAGCTTATATCTGGGGTGGTCGAAGGCTGTAGCTAGTAAAATGTAACCCTGGGCGGTGAACTCCGCTCCGCTCGCGGAGTTTCCCGCACTCCGCGGAGCTCGCGGAGTTCCGAAAAACTCGGCTTTGCGGAGCGGAGTTTTTTCCCTCGCTCGCGTTCACCAACGTCAAGTTGGCGAGCGAGGGAAATCCACCTCCCGGCGAGATTTTTCAACGCGGGGGGGGTCAGGTTTCTCATTGTGAGTGGTCGTGTATGCTCGCGACCGCTCGCATTGAGAAACTGCCCGTTCGCATTGAGAAAGCTGCCACTCGAGTAAACATCTACTCGAGCGGCAGAAAAGGTAAGCTTGCGCTGTGCATGGTGCTGTTCGCAATGATTGCACAGTGCGGACAAGCATCCGGCACTGTGCAATCACCGCGAACTGCATTTTTCTGCCGTACTCCGCCGCTTGCGGAGCTCCGCGTACTGCGAATGAGGTTTTTTTGCACTACGCGTAGCTCCGCGTAGTGCAACTTCGCCCGGGGTTAGTAAAATGCTTGTGGAGGATACGCGAACATGAGTGAAATTTTGAGGAACGAAAGATGTCAGATGTGTGACTTGTGATTGGTTGTTGGGTGAAGGTGAAAAAAACTTATTGTGGATGCTTTGCACAAAACGTTTTTCCCAGCTGCGAAAGTCCCAAGGCAGACTGCAAAGTGATAATAGTTGTGAAGGTAGGAATTCTTTAAAAGGGGCTGAATGGTGATATAAAGTCTTACTGTTGAGGGCATAACGTATACCGTTCTTCTTAATACCACCTTAAATTGCCTTCAAAGTACTGAAAATAAGGGAGGACATTACGGTCACTAAACTCAATATCATCTCAAATGTGTAACCTGCATATGATGACTCAGACAATATCCATCAGTGGCTGCTAAATACCTTTGTGGAACTTGTGATCAATGCCTCGACTGTCTCGCACCCCTCACACAGAAATGGGAGGGCTAGGTGGGTTCCCTTGATGACATTGACTGGCAAGATACCCGTATGCCCCCTGGGAACATGCCATAGCCTCTGGCTAATATTCTCATAAAACCATCAAACCTAAGGAAAAAGTCAACACTTTATGTGGTGAGTTGTTAAAGACATTTCAGGTTCAGGAAGTTGTTAAAAAAATTCTTTCACATAGCACAATTCCCTACACAATCAACAGTGGTGGTGATGTGGTGCACTCAAGGCTGAATGAGGCAAACAGCCTTTATCCCAGAATCTCCACTCATCTGGTTAATAAACTGCATATAGCTCAAAACGCAAGTGTTAGTATGGCTTTGTGTACGTGGTGCATCAGAGGGGAGTAGATCTTACAATTTGAGCTTCCACTGAGTCAGAATGGCGGATCATATTTGCTTCTAGGTTTTCTGCCTATTTCTCAAAGCGATTTAAGGGAAAGAGTCTGGTCACCTGGCTTCTAAAACATGCTTGGTTACACATACCAGACCAGAAGACACTTCTTACCATCTACAGATATTAGAGACAGACAATAGGATTTGGTCTTTCCATTTGTAGGTCCATGATATTGCATGTACTGAAGAAATCAGGCTTGAAGACCATAATCCAAGGTTTTGTTCCATCTTAAAAACACTGCACCCAAATAAATGATGTTCAAGTTTGCTTTCATTGCTACTGAGTTGTCATAAACCCAAGCCATTGTTCTCATCAAGTTAACATGGTGCCAAGGGACATTATTTTAGTGTGTGTGTGTGTTATAAAGTCAGTTAATCAACCAAGATTAAGGTGAAGGGAAGTGTGTCTGTTTTACATGCCAGAGCATGTGCTAAGCCAAATGGTTGGTAGTTTGGTTACTGGTGATGTTAAGAGTGATTTTTTGGGGGGTGATGAACTGTCAACATGTTGAATAATTGGAGTCCAGTGTGGAAAATAAGTTTGTCATGGTTAAATTGCAGAGCTAAATCACTTAGGTGAGACAGTTCCCAATGTGGATGAATTGGTGAGACATGGTGAAGAAGGGGCTCATAGAGGGACCAGGGTGTATCCAATGCACAATTGAGTTTGTGTCATGGTTGTCTGCACATCTTAAAGATTATGGGCCTGATTTAGATCTCGGTGGGTAGGTTACTCCGTCACAACAGTGACGGATATCCCGTCCACCGCAATATGAATTGGATGTAATGGGATTTATATTTGGGCAGACGGGATATCCAGCACCGTTCAGTAAACCATACGCCAAGATCGTAATCACGCCCTATGTTCTGAAGAGAGGCACTGTGTTTGGTTGTCTTCATGTGTGTCTTTTTTGAAGGGAAAAATGTGGGTGATGGTGCTGCGTCACCGTGATTTCACTGTATTCTGTGACCTGTTGTCAAAGGTGGAACTCCATGGTTGAAGGAGGTTCTAAGATAGAAGTTGGCAGGGGCAATCCTGCTAGAAAAACTAACCTCTATTCACACCATCTATCTTCTTCATACTTGCTTAGGTGGAGTTCCAGTATACCTTGATGGGACAAGAGGTGCTTGGTTTCAGAGCCCTTCTCATATCCTCTTAAAAATAACATAAAATTCCCTGTTTGATTTTTCTAATTAGGGCCCTTGGTTTTATGGTATTTATTTTTTTGACATTTCCGTATGTATTTATCCATATTTATTTTTTGCTCATTTTATCTGTATTTATCCATATTTATTTTGTGCTTGGTGTACAAAATGAAGCTTCAATGGGTATATTTCCATGTTTATTTAGCCGAACAAACGGTTACTCGTGTTTGAATGTCCAATGAGTTTAAGCCATTACAGTACAATAGTCATATGAAATCATTTGCATTGCAAAGCAGTTTAAACAGCTACACTGTTTCAGTTATTTTAGCTACATTACGAAATCTTTTTTTTTTTTAACTCCCCTACCTGACAATCTGCACAGCTTTTGACCTAGCACGCATGATTGAAAGTAGTGAAAATTGTCCTTTGCCACTCAATGCGTTACCACGCAGTTCTTTACCATGCATATGCCTTTACCACGTATGCCACTGAATGAATGAATTAAAAGCTATTTGTAGAGCGCAACTGCTGCTTCATAAGAAGCGTCCTGGTACTTGTGAAGTCAGGTAGGATCAGAATTACAGTTCACCAAACAATAGGGTCTTCAGCTGAGCTTTGAACAGGCTTTCACTTGTGATAGAACAAAGGGAGCGTGGAAGGGCGTTCCAGAAACTGGGAGCCGGAAAGAAGAAAGACCTGTCCCCAGATCTGGCTTTGTGAAATCATTACAATGAAATGGTTAATATACATCAGGTAAGTGTATAAGCAGTCCTCGAAAAATCATAAAAATGTTACTAGACCTGCAGGTCGAGTAACTTAAATCATCTACTTGACTTAAGTGTAATGTATTTGACCCGTAAACTGGTCTCAAATTGTGGGATCATTGGCAAATATTTTCTTTTACAGAGTCTCCTTTTCTTTATTCTCACATATGAGTGCACCTTAAAATTTGTGAGTTCAGCATTTCTGCTGTACAAAACAAAACTCTTGTTTGGTATATAGATTAAACATTTGCTCTATGTGTAATAAACATCTAGCCCCCATATAGGGTACACATTAATTCTGACTTGCCTCTCAGTTTACTAACAGCATTGCCATTAGGGCAGGAGTGTTTCTCAGTTCATGTTTAAACACTCACTTTTAATAAATATATTATTAAAGAATGAAGCGCACTATTATTTACAGAAGTAAATTTCCAAAAATGGCCAATAACCTTCCCACTACTTTGCAGCTTTACTGATAAAACTATATATTGTATTAACAATAGTATGTAAAAATGGGTTCAGAAAACATATTTATCATTTGCATATTACTAAGTAAAGTGCTCTGATTTGTTTTTCATCCTATTACAAAATGGGCTTTCACAACTACTGAAATATATTTTGAAATGTTTGTACAGTTGACTTATTAGCTATTTAAATGTGTGTTGGGAAAAACCTGATACCATACATCCTTTCATTTCTCACTTTGTACAGCTGGTCAGACAGTTCACTTTACAAAATCCTGGAACTCTGCAATCAGAGAAAGTAATTTTAAACTGACTGAACACAGAGCAAATATGACAAGATAAAAACAAGATTTAAAGGCGTCATTATTGCTCCTTCACTTCCTGACTAAACAGAACACCAGTCCTTTGTCAACTCACCAGAACAGGCGGGTAGGTCCTACATATACCTCTGACTCGCCATAGCAAGTAGGTTTTAGAGGCCTTATAAGTATACATATATAGGTATATATTTATAAATACATATATATTAGGGATTAGGCTAAAGGTGTTTTTAGTGTATTGGTTGGTAAGGGTGGTTTTAGGGTTTAGGGGAAGGTAAGAGTATTGGGTGGTAAGGGTGTTTAGGGTTTTGGGATGAGTAAGGGAAGAGGGTACAACTATATATATGTAGATCATATTCGTTGATTACTTTCCGATATAAGTTTAGGCGAACAAGCATGGAATAATTGTAAATCTGGGAAAAAAATAACTGTATTTACATCTGTTGTGCAAAGGATCACATTAAAACTTGACCATTTTGAAACGGCTCAGGTTACAAGTATATTTGCACCATAAGTTCTCACGACCAGTTCAAGGACAGTGTTGTTTTACATTATCAAATTTGATCATAAGACAATTCTCAAAGCCTGCTGACCACTGGGCCTTTTAGGTGGCTTCTGAGAAAATTGTGAATTTCCTTCCAGGAATGTTCCTGCGCTTTGCAGTGGGCTCTTAACTCCCCTCCCCACAGAACTGGCAGTGGGAAAATGGGAGCCATTGCAATGCGACAAAGAGGCGAGCCCGGAGGCTCTATTAGGTGGCCAGCACCCGGGTAGAAGAGGAGGCGACCGTTCGTCTTCCCGTTCCTCTTGAGCCGCACAAGCACCTCATCTGCATACAGTTTGCTGTTGTAGTTCCTATCATCACCACCCACGATAAACAGTAGGGAACCGGAGGCTCTTTCCACAGGGAGGATACAGTCCTGATGTTCCGGTGCATGAGGATCCACAAACACATCATATATTTCCATTGCTCCATAACTGGTGGTGTGGACATGTTCTGGAATATATGGCGACCCATCGATACAGAGGTCCCCGTAGCGTAGTGTCATGCCATTGATGCTGTTGGTACCGTTAATGCAGACAGTAGCAGACACCTGTTTTAGGAATGTCGCCATTGCCAAGGCAATCTCTGCTCCTTTGCAAACAGACACCACACCAACAGTGGGACCCAAGACCTAAAAAACAAACATACTTGTGATTAGGAAATTGACTTCAACATACTGTAATGTTAATTTTTATAATTTTGTTGTCAGAAACTTGAGAATGTATCACAAAATCCTTTACAGAATATGGCATTACACCTTCTACGAAAAAGCTGACCAGTCAAGACAGAAAGTGATCTGAAATTTTACCTTTAGGAATGGGGGGCTCACTTGTGTACCACACACTGTATACACAGTATGATAAGTCTCCAGACAGCTCACAACTTTTTAAAGGATGCCAGCCTGGTACCTTCCACAGCAGTGCAGACTTCTTGCACACTTCTTATTGTTTTGTTGAAGTTTTATTTAGCGTGAACTTGATACAAAGTTATTGGAGCGCTCTAAATGAGCACCAGTTACGTTACACATTCATTTTTTAGTAGGCATGGCGAGATTAAGTGATTTTCCCAGGATCACAGGATGTTGAGCTGAAGCCGAGGATCGAACCTGGTTCCTCAGTTCCAAAGTCGGCAGCTCTGGCCATTACGCCACATCCTCTTCCCACTGAACATCAAGTTCAGACTGGTTGAGAAGATCTAACTAAGAGTTTGATATAGATTGTTAAGCGTCAGAGCCACTATAAAGCATTCACTGCAAATTTACAAAGTTTTCAGTAATGAAGACTGCCTTTATGGTTGACTAGCGAGACATTGTTTTATCACTAACTTTCATTTTGTTGACTTTGCAAAGCTTGACTTTGATTCCTTTTATATATGCACTGAGCTTGCGCTTTATGAGCGAAGATGGGCTAACGTAAAGGCACTAATTTAATAAATCAGAGTTTTTTTAGAAGGTATTGGAAATAGGAGTATTGGTGGATGTAAGATGGGTTTGTTTTTTTGCAAGGTCGCTCGCCACCAAACGGTTTCTGGAAATTAATTTAGCTGCCAACCTGGAAGGTAATGCACTTAGCACTCTAGTCTACTCCAGTCATAATGAGAATGTGCAGACTTCCAAAGGCAAACCCTGTCCATGACCATGGCCAGAGCCTCTTGCCACATCTGCCCAGAAATTGCTATGCTGCACTACGTGAGACAGGAACTACTAGAAGAAGAAAGGGTGCCTATAATTTGGTTGTATGTGATTTCATAGAAAAACAATTTAATGGAACACCATGAATAAGAAACCACTTAATTTATGGAAATTTTCAGGATGAATGGCGTTTACCATTGCAGAGAAACCAATTCATAGAAAGTTTTTTTTCCAAGATTGGCTTCTGCATACTTATTTTTTAAGGTGTAAATTAAAGGGTTGCAGGTCTTAATTTCAGAAGCATTTTTGTTAAAGGTATTTATTACAATTCTTTACATCAGGGGATATTATTTCGGATTTATATCTTTTACACCGTCAAGCAATTACTTTGGATGCTTTTAATTCACTGATTCCTTACCACCACTAAACACCATCCATCTCTGCCCCTAAAAATGCCCCCATGCGTAAATAACCACTATCTCATGATTTGGCTTCCTCCAATGTGATTTCTCAGTTTTTGTTTCTCCATTAATTCATATACATCACTGTAAGTTACCAGTAAACTACCAGAATTTCCCACAACAATTTGAATTGCCAGAATTCAGAACACAAAGGTTTTTTTTAAGGAGAAAAGGGATATTATCAATGATTCTATTTCTAAATTGGGATAATAAATGCAAGCTTTGTAAATAAACATAAAATTGAGGTTGGCAAACTCATTCTAGAACTTAAGGTAGACATATTACTTGTTATGGAGAAATTTCTAAGCGTGTCTAAACCAGATTTGGCTGATGCTTTTCCAGCAAGTTGAAGGATACTCCAGCTAGATAAAGTTGGTAAGAAGGGGTGAGGCACTGCTATAATATATAAACAGGTTCACTATGGAGTCAGATTTCATCAGGGCAAGCTATTTTAGGGCCTACTGGCCCATTCTGGTGAGTTTACAAATAACAGGTGTTCTGTTCACTCACAAAGAGAATGAGCAGTAAAGATGTGTTTAAATCTTGTTTTTATCTTAGCACATTTCCTCTGCATAGACAGAGGTCAAAAGTCAGTTTGTCTTCTTACATTTACTTTTCATTCTCTGACTGCTAAGGATTTTGTAAAGTGAACTGTCTGACAATCGTGCTGTGTAAAGCGTGTCAAATGGAAGGCTGTAAAATGTCAGGCTTTTTGTCTAACACAACATTTAAATAGGTAATAAATGAACTACACAAACATTTCAAATTATATTTCAGTAGTTATGATAGCACATTTTTGTATTTCTGTGTGGTGAAAAAAAGACTTTCATAGGACGAAAACAAATTAGAACACTAAACTTGGTGATAGGCAAATGTAAATCAATTGTCCAGGCCCACTTGGTGCACTATTCAAATTACACGCACAGAGGATTGTATGACTCATTAGCACTTTTGATACAAGAGGTTTTTATGAAGATTAGGTGGACTTAATTTTTTTTGCAGACAGGAGTCAAAACAACCAGACTTTACTTTGATGACGCAAAATACAGAACCAGTATTTATATGCACTTCACATTCCTTAATGGAGGCAGATAAGGGAGTAGAGTTACATACTTAATATGCGACCGTCTCAAAGTACAAAGTTAGAAATAAAGTTATCAAGATCCCAAGGAAGGCAAGGAAGTTTCATCATGCTTTAGAGACAAAAGTTCCTAATTTGGCAGAGGTTATTAACTGTCCTCTTGCAACAGTGCTAGACTTTAAGGACTTGGGAAAAAAGCTGTAATTAGACCATAGACACTAAGGACTACATTTTCCTCAGTGACCTAAATTTCCATGTCGACGACCCTAACGACAACACCACACACTTCCTCGACACTATGGACAGCCTCAGTTTGTCCCAAATTGTCCACAACCCTACACACACCGCAGGACATATGCGGGACCCCATGTTCACCGCCAGCAACCACGTCAAATACAGCTATGTCACAGAACTCACATGAACCATCGCCATCCCCAAGATGACTAGAGTCCCCCACCAGAGGTGGAACAAAATCTTAGAGACCTCCTGGATGGAGGCCATCAACACCTCCAACCCTACAACCACCACCAACCTTGAACAGGAAGTGAAGAACTTCCAACACCTGGATCACCAATTGTACCAACAGCATTCTCCCCGTCAAGAGTAACATCTAGAGAGAATCCTTCAAAGAGGTCTGATGGTACACCCAAGAAATCAGAACAGTGAAACGAGACAGCAAACAGCTGGAGAGGAGACGGCGTGCCAGCAAGGACACCTCCTACAGGAAAACCTTTAAGACCTCCCTCAACCTTTACCACCGCCTGCTGAGGGCAACAAAGAAGACAGCCTTAGCCACACGCATCAAAACCAGCACCAACAACACCAAAGAACTTTTCAACATCATTAAGAAATTCTCCAACCAGGCTGCCAGCGAAAACAACATCACACCTTCACAGGAGCTGTGCAAAAACCTCGCAGACTTCTTCCAGGAGAAGATCACAACCATATACAGAAACTTCAAATCCCGACCCGCACCTACAGACTTTCTCGACAGATACACCACCACTGCAACCGGCATGAACCACAGACTGACCACCTGGAACCTCCTTTCCACCCAGGACACCACCACCATAAAATCTGTCCCCTCTGGAGCTCTCACACACCCATGCCCCCATCACATCTTCAACCTCAGAAACCAAAGGATTGGCCAGGAACTCACCACCCTGCTCAACACCTCCATTACCACTGCAACATTTCCCAATGCTTGGAAACACGACAAAGTCCTTAAAAAGCACTCCACTGATGTTGTTTTATGTTAAATGGACTTATAAAGTGCAACGGTTACCCAAGGGTGTCCTGGCGCTAGCTCAATACAGCAATGGACAGAAGAAGGGATATGGTAATGTTGGGCCTAGTTGTTAAATAGTCACGTTTTCAGAGCCTTCCTAAAAGTGATCAGAACAGGAAAGGAGCGGATGTAGAAGGGAAGTTGATTCCAGGCAATGGCAGTGCAGGTGATAAAGCTTCTGCTGCCCCAATTGGCTCGCTTAAATTTGGGGACTACCAGAGTCTTGGTTCCCAAAGAGCAAAGGGTTCTGTTGAGAATGTACCATTTGAATCTCTGCTTGAGATGAAGAGGGCCGCAGTCCTGTAGCGCCTTGAAGGCCATATAGAGAGCCTTGAATTTAATCCAATGGCTTAGCGGGAGCCAGTTGAACTTTCTAATTTAGTTTCTTACTGACTTGAAATTAGGTACGCCTGACAGAAGTCTGGCTGCAGCTTTCTGCAGCAACTGCAGTTTATTGAGGTGTTGCTGTTGCATGTTGACATACAGTCCATTGCAGTAGTCAAGCTTTGGCAAAATAAGGGAGGTTACTACTATTTTTTGGCATACTCAGGGTAACAGGTGTAGTGTCTTTTTAACCATCCTCAGCGTGAGAAAAGTGAACGACGTAACTGCGTTCACCTGATCCCCAAAAGTGAGTCTGTTGACCATTAGCACTCCTAGATTTTTAGCTTTTTTGACCGGCATCGGTAAGGGCCCTAATTCATCTGGCCCCCACGTAGTGGACCAGAAACAGATGTTTTTCCAGAGTTCAACTTTAAGCAATTGTCACTCATCCAGGTACTTACTACCAGCATACAGTCATGAAATGTGTAACCTGTTTCTCTTTCCTGGTTAGATGATAAAGACACAACTATTTGTGTCATCGGCGTAGGGTGTAAGGGAGAAGCCGAAGGATCTAATTAATTGTGCCAGTGATGACATGTATACATTAAATAGAGTGGGACTGAGCGATGACCCCCTGAGGGACACTACAAGGAAGAGAGAAATTCTCAGAGACAAAAGAGTCCAGAGCTACTGCTTGCTTCCTCTCAGAGAGGAAGGAACACAACAAGGTCCAAGCTGTTCCTAGAACTCCTATCTCGGCCAAACAGCCCATCAAAAGATCATGATTGACCGTATCAAATGCAGCCCAGTGATCTAGCAGT
Source organism: Calotriton arnoldi (assembly GCA_963921515.1). NCBI lineage: Eukaryota > Metazoa > Chordata > Amphibia > Caudata > Salamandridae > Calotriton > Calotriton arnoldi. The sequence continues at coordinate 549,950 of CAWUFW010005889.1, read as the reverse complement.
ATCAGAGCGGCGTTCCCCCTGGCATCTAGGGCCTCTTGGACTTCTTTAGAGGATTTCATAAGAGTAGATTCTGTGTTATGGCCTCCTCTGAAGTCATATTGTGTGGCATCTAGTAACTGTTGATCATGAATGAATTGGGATAGCTGTGTGTTCATGGCCCTTCCAACTAGTTTTGCCAGAAAGGGGAGCCGCAAGATGGGTCGAAAATCGTTGGGATCATTTGGGTCTACATTAGGCTTTTTCTATAAGGGGAGTATTGATGCTTTCTTCCAAGCTTTGGGAAAATATCAGGTTTTAAACATGGAATTCAACATTGAAGTAAGTATCTCTGCTATTGGTTCCAGGGCTATTTTAATCACTGCTACTGGACCAGAGTCTAGGGAAGAGCCCGATTTAACAGCTTGAATTAAGTCTGTGGTCTGTTTACCGGTTGCAACCATTGTATGTATAGAATCGAGGAATAATCGTTCCACTTTGTTCAGAAAAAATGAAGCTATCTCATCACAAAGAGTTTGATTACTGGGAACCTTCAGTGTGCAAGGAGGTGGCAGTTTAGATAACGTACTTAAAAGATCTTTAGTGGAATTTTTTGAAGCAGTTGTTTGATTAGTATAATAGTCAGCCTTTGCTTTGACTCGTAGACTTATTTTTGTCCTTTTCAGAGCTATTGTAGCTCTTTCTCCATAAGTGCTTCTGGTCTTGCAGATGCGTTTCTTCTCCCTAAGTTCATCCAAATACCAAGGTGCAGTGGGATCACAGCATTTGGGTTGTGTTATTTTTTCGCGTGCAAGAAAGATGAACGCTGAGTGGAGCCAGTCCGTGTTCCAAGCTGTGGCTAATTCGATGTCATCTGGTAATGAAGAGAGGGAGGTAGAGAGCGGTTTTTCAAGTGCAGCATGTTCAATTTTATTCCCAGCACGAGTTGTTAAAGGACTGTTGGGGATAGGAGGGGCTTGAAGTTTTGGTGAGATGGATAATTAAAATAGGACCGCTGAGCGATCCGACCATGTGAGTGGTAAGGAGCCTGTGTATATTAGATAGGGGTGGTTAGAAAAAAGGCCATCCAGTGTGAAGCCCTGTAATACTTGTGCTATTTGTGATATCCACTCGGCCTGCCGTGTCAGAGTCCATAGCAGACTCTTGGTGGAAGTTTAAGTCACCAAGCATGGCGAAATTATTTGTGCAAAGACCGTCTTCCAGTAAGGAGCCTAGGTTTGCAGTGAAGGCACTTTTAGGACCTGGAGGTCTGTAAAGTAGAATTCCCTTAAAAGAATACTGTTTGGAGCATTGAAAGCTAAAGGAGGGAGCTTCGCAGGTGGTGGCAGGTACCGTGGCAAAGATGGCTGTAAAGGATTTACGATAGAAAACTACCAAACCTCCTCTCCTCTTTTGAGGTCAAATTGGTATGTAACAAGCAAACCCTACAGGGGCTGCCTCAACAATAACTGGGCCCGAGGTAGCATCGGTCCATGTCTCCGTAACAAAAGCTACATCTATGTTCTGACTTTCTATGAACCCAGCAAACTCTGTGCTGTGCTTCAATAATGACCTGGCATTTAAAAGAATGCAGCAGAGTGGTTTGCTGCAAAACTAGGGGGCATAGTTAAATTTGCTGCTTTTAAGATTATTGGGGGCAGTTGAGAATTACATTTTTGACAAGTCATTTTAAAGTGAATTGGTGGAATGCAAAAATCTAAGCATAGGCAATTGGGGATCTTACACTTGATGTCGAAGGCAAGTATCTCTGCCCTGGAGTACCATGTGGTGAATACTGCATCGGGGGCTGGAGAAGGAGGGGAGGCGCTACCACTGAGCCTGGTCCGAGTTTGGATGGCTCCAGACGGGCTTGCCTTTAGCACGCCTTTGCCGTGCCAGCAGTGCACCCGCTGCACACGGACACGTTCTCGCTCGGGTTAAATAGACCCCCATGCAAAGATGGGTGAGCATGTCCAATTAGCGCTGATAAGTGTGAAGTTTAAAATCAGATGGGCAAAGAAACGGCTGATGCAAACCTGGGTCCAGCAACCCCTGACTACTCACAGGCTCCCCTGATCAAGAGTCTTATTGGTAAAGTAAAACAAATTAAAACAAGAAGGGTGGAAGGGATCAAAACATAAAACCAATAAAAATACTGAAAAGGAGCCCTTTCCAGTATAGCACCCGCGTAGTAGGAGCCAGGTGTGAGAAGTTGGCCTGGCATATGCTGTCCACTAATTATAGTGGGCACCTTGCACCAGTCCAAATCGACTCTTATGGTAGGTAGGTTAAAGACAACCTTATTGAAAGCTATCCTAGTGGTAGCTATGGAGAGCAGCCTTCAGGCTAAGTCTTGAAGGAATGTAAAGCAGCTTGTTTTACCAGTCTATAATCTCTTGAGTGACCAAATGAAAGAGCACCACACCAGGTATATATTCAAAATATATGTATTTATTACTAAACACACCCCTCTAGTCTCTTTATGAGGCTAGAGTTCGAAGTACATAGGTTATAAGATCTTAAATCACAGTAATAGCACAAATACACGTTTGGGCCCTAGGGGCGTACCAAACCATATACCAATAAAGTGGTATGCGAACCACGACTGAACTAGACACTAGGCCTAGAGCCTCTAGAAGTGCTTGGACCACAAGGAACCACCCAAGGTAGTGACACAGGGGACCCACGGGAGACGCGTGCAGTGTAAATACACAACCGCGATACGCCGTTAACTTCTATGGAGAAAGTCGGGATCGGGAAAATAGAGGAAAGGGACACTTTAAAGAGGACTAGGACAAAACCCTTTGAGATCTAGGACTTTGAAGAGTCTCTACCCACGGGAGCACCGGAGTACTCGTGTTACCTCACCCAGGGAAGCCGGGTGCATAGGTGCCTTTCGGGGTCGGGTTTCGTCGTCGTTTCTTATGGCGATCTGCTGCAAAGTGCTGCTGGCGACCAGGAGAAAAGTGTCCGGGTGGATCCAAGAGTGGATCGGAGTTCTGAAGAACCTGAAAGCAGAGGGGACAGAGTCTGGGTCACTAGCCAGTGACCAGGAGGGCGATGGACAGATGCCCACCGATGTCGAGTGCTTCAAGTTCGTTGACGGTCGTCTTGACTCTTCAGCCACGAGGTCCGGGAGGCGTTGTCGGCGACCAGGAGCAGGATTCGGGCTGTTGCTCGATGTCTGTCGAGTGCAGAGGTGTCGGCGACCAGATTGGACCCAACAGGCCTTGGCAACGGCAAGTCTCGAGTAAGATGTAGATCGTCGATGATGCAGACCAGCAAGGTCTGGGGAACTCACCCAGCAAGGGTAAGTGAGGGCAGGCCTGGAGCAACCAGACTGCCAAGTAAAGAAAAGATTGGCCTTCGGTAAGGGCTACTAGCCAACGGGCTAGCGACCGCGAAGGAGCCTCGTGACGCCGCACGTGGAGCTGGCTTACAGGACACTCGTGGAGTGGGGGCCAGTGATCTTCGGTGCAGGTGGTGCTGGAGGCTAGGGCTACTCGGAGCCCAAAGCACGACTTCTTGGGAGACCCAGAAGATGGTGCACTTGCAAGTGTGCTCGGTGTCCAGGGGTCACGGTCTCAAGTCACCCACGATAGCCACGGGCCTCAGCTTTGCTGGGGACTCAGGGTAGCCTCGGGGAAGTCTGAGAATCCACCTCTGGTGATGCGATGACTTCGGCGTCCGACGGGAGCTTCAGTAATGCGAACCGGACAGATGCTTCTTTGGTGCCTGCCAAGCAGGGGAGTCACTCCTTGACCCCAAGGGAGATTCTTCAGTCCTCTAATCGTGAGTAGAGCGTCGAAGGTCCAGGATTCTGTTTCAGAGTTTCGTCCAGGTATAATCTAAAGTCCTAAGGACTGGGTTCCTACCTTTATTCCAAAAATAGGGGATGGACTACTCTGTGGCCCCACCTATGGGTGGGTCAGGGCAGAGGGGTGGCTACACCCCTTTCCCTTTGTCCAGTTCGCGCCAAAGCAGGGGCTGCAAGCCCCTGATCCGGTTTGAACTGGGGTATGCACAGGGACACCAAATGTGCCCCCAGTGCAGGACTTCAAAGCACCCGAAAGTGCTCCCGCCCAGCCCCAATACACATTGTCCTGTCTGGGGAGGTGGTCACACCTCCCTGGGACAGGAAACCTATTGTCCAGGCCTCCCCTGCCGGAGTTTCGTCCAGCAGCAGGAGGCCAGACTCGTGTCTGTGGCAGCAGCATCCATTTTGTGATGCCAGGGCTCTGGAAAGAAGTTACCGGACTCGTCAGAGTTAACATGCCTTTCCCTCTAGAAGGGTGGAATGCTACCCCCGCCGCCAGGATTGGCGGGGGGTAGTATTCCAAGATGTTTGACACCAAACACGACATGTTTAGGTGCAGCCATTCCATAGTTAGCATTTTACCGCGAGGATATAATGCGTTTAAGAGTATATGGTCAGGCTGCACTACAAACAGCATCAGAGATGGTCTCCGAACGCTGCAGAGGGGCCCTGCTCATGCAGGGGCACCCTCTCACATAGGAACCATGCACTCTGCCTTTAGGATTGATAAGGCCTGCCTTAGGAGTGACTTATAGGTTTATATGTGTGTATGCTTTTAGTGATATAGGTAACCTATACCACAGCAAGGGGTGCATGCACCACCTTACCCAGGCTGCAGTAGCAGACCTGTGGTGTCAGTTTGGATGGCCTACCAGGGGTGGCATAATACATGCTGCAGCCCCTGGCAGGCCTCTGAGGTACCTATGCCCTTGGTACATAGTATACCATATACTAGGGACTTACAAGGGCACTCCAGATCCCAATCAGTGATGTGCCTAAGGCACATGGAGACCCTTTTAAAGAGGAAACAGCTAGGCTGGGGTTCTGAATAGCAGGGCCCCAGCCAGACTAATGTCGAAAACCAGTGAAGTATCAGCAAAAAGTGGGGGTACCCCTGTGAAGCAGATCCTACTCTCCTACACAACCCCCCCAAACGTAGGGACATTAAACTAACCTTGCCCAGTTAAGTCTTCATGTTCTAAGTGGAAATACCTAGAGAGTCCATCTGCATTCGCATGGTTACTCCCAGGCCTATGTTCCACTGTAAAGTCCATCCCCTGTAGGGAAATGGACCACCTAAGCAGTTTGGGGTTTTCACCCTTCATTTGTTTTAGCCATAAGAGGGGCTTATGGTCTGTCTGAACCAGGAAGTGTGTACCAAACAAGTATGGCCTCAACTTCTTCAGAGCCCAGACCACAGCAAAGGCCTCCTCTCTATGGCTGACCAACGTTTCTCTCTAGGGGTCAGCCTTCTGCTAATAAAAGCTACTGGCTGATCCTGACCTTCTTCATTCAATTGTGACAGTACAGCCCCTACCCCCAATTCAGATGCATCTGTTTGAACAATGAACTTCTTGGAGTAATCAGGACTCTGCAGAATTGGAGCAGTGCACATGGCCTGCTTGAGGTCATCAAATGCCTTCTGACAGCTAACTGTCCACTGAACCTTTTTGGGCATTTTCTTAGAAGTTAAGTCATTCAAGGGTGTCACTATTGATCCATACCCCTTGACAAATCTCCTATAGTACCCAGTCAGGCCTAAGAAGGCTCTCACCTGAGTCTGGGTAGTGGGAGCAGTCCAGTCCATGATGGTCTGGATCTTGCTCTGCAAAGGTTGAACCTGGCCTCCACCCACAAGGTGGCCCAGGTACACAACCTGACTCTGCCCTATCTGGCACTTAGTGGCCTTGATAGTCAGGCCTGCCTTTTGCAGGGCCTGTAGAACATTCCTGAGGTGGACCAGGTGATCCTCCCAGGTGGAGCTAAAGACAGCAATATCATCTAGATAAGCTGCACTATAGGCCTCCAGTCCTGTGAGAACTGTGTTCACCAACCTCTGGAAAGTGGCAGGTGCATTTTTCAGACCAAAGGGCATCACCACAAATTGGTAATGCCCACTAGGGGTTGAAAATGCTGTTTTGGGCTTTGCAGCATCAGCTAGTCTGATCTGCCAGTAGCCAGCTGTTAGGTCAAATGTGCTGAGATATTTGGCAGAGGCCAAAGTATCTATCAGCTCATCTGCCCTGGGTATTGGATGGGCATCAGTCCTAGTGACTGCATTGAGGCCCCTGTAGTCTACACAAAACCTCATCTCTCTTTTCCCACCACTGGTGTGAGGTTTAGGTACTAGGACTACTGGACTAGCCCAAGGGCTATCTGAGGGCTCAATCACTCCCAATTCCAACATCTTCTGGACTTCAGTCCTGATACAGTCCCTGACATGGTCAGGTTGCCTATAAATCTTGTTTTTAATAGGCAGACTGTCCCCAGTGTCCACTTCATGAGTGCACCAGGTGGTCTGACTGGGTGTCAGAGAAAACATATGTCTAAACTGATTGAGGACTTGCCTGCAATCAGTTTGTTGCTGGGTAGTGAGGCTGCCTGCCAAGGCTACACCATCAACTGACCCATCGTCAGGGTTCTGTGAGAGCAGGTCAGGGAGTGGGTCACTCTCTTCCTCCTGCCCTTCATCAGTAGCCATGAGCAAGCCCATGTCTGCCCTGTCCACATATGGCTTAAGTCTGTTGACATGGAGAACCCTTTGGGGACTCCTGGGTGTTCCCAGGTCTACTAAGTAAGTGACCTCACCCTTCTGCTCAACAATAGTGTGGGGTCCACTCCATTTGTCTTGGAGAGCTGCTGGGGCCACTGGCTCCAACACCCACACCTTCTGTCCTGGCTGGTAAACAGTCAGAACAGCCTTTTGGTCATGCCAGGCCTTTTGAAGTTCCTGGCTAGCCTCAAGGTTTTTGGTTGCCTTTTTCATGTACTCAGCCATCCTGGAGCGGAGACCAAGTACATAGTCCACTATATCTTGCTTTGGGGGCTTGAGAGGTAACTCCCATCCTTCCTTCACCAAGCACAGTGGTCCCCTCACAGGGTGGCCAAACAGAAGTTCAAAAGGGCTGTAACCAACCCCTTCTGAGGCACCTCCCTATATGCGAATAAAAGGCAGGGCAAGAGTATGTCCCATCTACGCCTAAGCTTTTCTGGGAGCCCTTTAATCATGCCCTTCAAGGTTTTGTTGAATCTCTCAACTAAACCATTGCATTGTGGGTGATAGGGTGTGGTGAACTTATAAGTAACTCCACACTCCTTCCACATTGCCTTTAAGTACCCAGACATGAAGTTTGCACCCCTGTCTGATACCACCTCCTTAGGAAAGCCCACTCTTGAGAAAATTCCCAGGAGGGCCCTTGCCACCACAGGTGCTGTAGTGGTCCTAAGGGGAATAGCTTCTGGGTACCTGGTGGCATGATCCACTACCACCAGTATAAATCTGTGCCCAGATGCTGTTTGGGGATCCATGGGACCAACAATGTCAATCCCTACCCTCTCAAAGGGCACCCCCACCACAGGTAGTGGTATCAGGGGGCCTTTGTAGTGCCACCTGCTTTGCCACTGGCTTGGCAGGTTACACAGGAGCGACAAAACTCCTTACTGTCTTCAGACATGTGGGGCCAGTGAAAGTGAGGGACAATTCTGTCCCAAGTCTTGTTCTGGCCCAGGTGTCCTGCTAAGGGAATATCATGGGCTAGGGTCAATAGGAAGCCCCTGAACTTCAAAGGTATTACCAACCTCCTGGTAGCACCAGGCTTGGGGTCTCTACTCTCTGAGTACAGGAGTCCATCATCCCAATACACTGTATGGGGACCACTAGCTTTCCCAGCAGCCTCAGCAGCAGCTTGCTGTCTGAGGGGTTCAAGGGAGGGGCAGCTCTGCTGCTCCTGGCTCAGATCTGCCCTAGAAGGTCCCCCTGTCCCCAAGAACTCAACCTGGTCAGGTTCAAGTTCCTCTGGGACAGTTCCTTCTTCAGGGCTGAGATCATCCCCTCAAGGGACTGATCTTCCTCCTGAGCCAAGGGGGAAGGCACTGCCTTAACCCTACTACTCCTCCTCTTGGAAGGCACTTGGTCCATTCTTCCAGAATCCAAGGCCTGTTCAGTTTTAGACAGTTTAGCTTGTGACCTGGTCACAGCAAACACATCTGCAGGGATCCCCAGCATTTCTGCATGGGTCCTGAGCTCCACTTCTGCCCAAGCAGAAGTTTCTAAGTCATTGCCAAGCAAGCATTCGACTGGTAGGTTTGCACTTACCACAACCTTCTTAAGGCCAGTTACCCCTCCCCAGGAGAAGTTAACAACTGCCAGAGTATGGTCTGTTCTGACATTGCTAGCATTGGTCACTTGGTACATCTCACCAAGTATAACTTGCCCAGGTAGCACAAGGTCTTGTGTCACCATTGTGACACTTGCCCCTGTGTCCCTAAATGCCAAAGCCTCTCGTCCATTGATTAAAGGCTGTTGTCTGTACTTGCCCAGATTACTGGGACTCACAGTGGAGGTCACATCCATGCCTCCATCACAGACTAACACAGCCTGAGTCAGTTCCCTGACTAAGTCAGAGCCCAACTCAGTTCCCAGGGTGAACCCTACTAAACCCTTTGCTGGAGCACTTCCACCAACTGTACTAGGGGGAACAGGTGCCTTAGGGGCATTGGTGGGTGCTGGACTGGAGTCTTTGGACTTGGTGCAATCACTGGTCCAGTGGGTCTTTTGCTTACAGACCTTGCACCATGGTTTTCTTTGGCCTTTACCCTTGGTAGATTGGGAATCCCCACCAGAAGAAGATTTTTGGGGGCCTGATGAAGACTTTTGATCTTTACCCTTCTCCCCACCCTTGTCAGAGTTCTTAGCATCTTGCTTCTTGGTTTCCCCACCTTGGTTCTGTACCTTCTGCTTCACCCTGGTTCTGACCCATTTGTCTGCCTTCTTTCCCAATTCTTGGGGAGAGGTCAGATCAGAGTCAACCAGGTACTGATGCAACAGCTGGTTTTGACAGTTATTAAGAATCTGCTCCCTCATTATCAGATTATACAATCCTGAGAAGTCACACACCTTACTGCCCATCAACCAGCCTTCCAGAGCCTTGGCAGAACAATCCACATAGTCTACCCAGTCTTGAGTCTGTGCCTTTTGGGTGTCTCTGAACTTCAACCTGTACTGTTCAGTGGTTAGGCCAAACCCATCAATAAGAGCACTCTTCAAGACCTTGTAATTGTCAGCATCCTCCTCTCTAACAGTGAGGAGCTTGTCTCTACCTTTGTCAGCAAAGGAGAGCCACAAGATTGCTGCCCACTGCTCCTGAGGGACCTTCTGTACTTTACAGGCCCTCTCTAAAGCAGTTATCCATTTGTGGATATCATCCCCACTCTGGTAGGGAGGGACAATCTTGCTCAGGTTCCTATGGTCATAGGACCTTTCCCTATCTCTAGGGATATGGCTGCCACCATGGGACTCTAGTCCCAACTTTCTTCTCTCTCTAAGGAGATCTAGGGATTCTCTATCTAAAGCCAATTGCTTCTTCCTGATCTCCAGTTGAGTCTCCTCATACTGGACCAGTCTCTTTCTTCTCTCATGAGAGGATTCCCTCCTGTGAGAAGAAACAGAGCTCCCTATTGAGGTGCCAGAGTGGTTAGACTCCTGAGAAGGAGACCTAGACTTTCTGAGCACACTCATAATCCTTCCTGGGGGACAAAGGTGTGGTTCTCTAGATCCTCATCTTCATCTTCCCCAGAAGGGATTGGGTTTTCCAGGTCAGGGTCATTGTCACCCTCCTGGTCAGTTTCAGAGGGGGGCTGGGGGTAGTAGTACCCCTGGCCCCTTCCTCATCTGCTGGCCCACCCTCTGCTCCTACCCCTTCAGTCTCTGAGGACTTACTAAGATCATAAGCCACCAACATCTCCTGGAGGTGTTGGGTGGTGGGACTTTGGCCTGTCCTTAATTTCCTCACGTTACACAAAGCTCTCAGTTCCAAGAATGGGAGTGTGTCATACTTGGAGGGGGAAGCTCAATGGCTTCCTGCAGGGCATCTCTAGATCCTGCTTTTAAAGACATTACTAGTGTGGTGTGGTGTATGCACTACCTACTCTAGTGTGGCCTACTAAACTCTCTTGAGTTGTAGAAAGGGTTGTGCTATCCCTTAACACACAACTCTAAGTTCAGTAGAACTTACTGATATTCTAAGCTTAAATTATATGTACCTTAGGTACCTTTAGTGGTTTTCAGTTGATCAATTCAATTGAGATTATCTGGTAAAACAATAGCAAGCTGGAATCCCACACGCTGCACACCAATGTGAGAAGTTGGCCTGGCATATGCTGTCCACTAATTATAGTGGGCACCTTGCACCAGTCCAAATCGACTCTTATGGTAGGTAGGTTAAAGACAACCTTATTGAAAGCTATCCTAGTGGTAGCTATGGAGAGCAGCCTTCAGGCTAAGTCTTGAAGGAATGTAAAGCAGCTTGTTTTACCAGTCTATAATCTCTTGAGTGACCAAATGAAAGAGCACCACACCAGGTATATATTCAAAATATATGTATTTATTACTAAACACACCCCTCTAGTCTCTTTATGAGGCTAGAGTTCGAAGTACATAGGTTATAAGATCTTAAATCACAGTAATAGCACAAATACACGTTTGGGCCCTAGGGGCGTACCAAACCATATACCAATAAAGTGGTATGCGAACCACGACTGAACTAGACACTAGGCCTAGAGCCTCTAGAAGTGCTTGGACCACAAGGAACCACCCAAGGTAGTGACACAGGGGACCCACGGGAGACGCGTGCAGTGTAAATACACAACCGCGATACGCCGTTAACTTCTATGGAGAAAGTCGGGATCGGGAAAATAGAGGAAAGGGACACTTTAAAGAGGACTAGGACAAAACCCTTTGAGATCTAGGACTTTGAAGAGTCTCTACCCACGGGAGCACCGGAGTACTCGTGTTACCTCACCCAGGGAAGCCGGGTGCATAGGTGCCTTTCGGGGTCGGGTTTCGTCGTCGTTTCTTATGGCGATCTGCTGCAAAGTGCTGCTGGCGACCAGGAGAAAAGTGTCCGGGTGGATCCAAGAGTGGATCGGAGTTCTGAAGAACCTGAAAGCAGAGGGGACAGAGTCTGGGTCACTAGCCAGTGACCAGGAGGGCGATGGACAGATGCCCACCGATGTCGAGTGCTTCAAGTTCGTTGACGGTCGTCTTGACTCTTCAGCCACGAGGTCCGGGAGGCGTTGTCGGCGACCAGGAGCAGGATTCGGGCTGTTGCTCGATGTCTGTCGAGTGCAGAGGTGTCGGCGACCAGATTGGACCCAACAGGCCTTGGCAACGGCAAGTCTCGAGTAAGATGTAGATCGTCGATGATGCAGACCAGCAAGGTCTGGGGAACTCACCCAGCAAGGGTAAGTGAGGGCAGGCCTGGAGCAACCAGACTGCCAAGTAAAGAAAAGATTGGCCTTCGGTAAGGGCTACTAGCCAACGGGCTAGCGACCGCGAAGGAGCCTCGTGACGCCGCACGTGGAGCTGGCTTGCAGGACACTCGTGGAGTGGGGGCCAGTGATCTTCGGTGCAGGTGGTGCTGGAGGCTAGGGCTACTCGGAGCCCAAAGCACGACTTCTTGGGAGACCCAGAAGATGGTGCACTTGCAAGTGTGCTCGGTGTCCAGGGGTCACGGTCTCAAGTCACCCACGATAGCCACGGGCCTCAGCTTTGCTGGGGACTCAGGGTAGCCTCGGGGAAGTCTGAGAATCCACCTCTGGTGATGCGATGACTTCGGCGTCCGACGGGAGCTTCAGTAATGCGAACCGGACAGATGCTTCTTTGGTGCCTGCCAAGCAGGGGAGTCACTCCTTGACCCCAAGGGAGATTCTTCAGTCCTCTAATCGTGAGTAGAGCGTCGAAGGTCCAGGATTCTGTTTCAGAGTTTCGTCCAGGTATAATCTAAAGTCCTAAGGACTGGGTTCCTACCTTTATTCCAAAAATAGGGGATGGACTACTCTGTGGCCCCACCTATGGGTGGGTCAGGGCAGAGGGGTGGCTACACCCCTTTCCCTTTGTCCAGTTCGCGCCAAAGCAGGGGCTGCAAGCCCCTGATCCGGTTTGAACTGGGGTATGCACAGGGACACCAAATGTGCCCCCAGTGCAGGACTTCAAAGCACCCGAAAGTGCTCCCGCCCAGCCCCAATACACATTGTCCTGTCTGGGGAGGTGGTCACACCTCCCTGGGACAGGAAACCTATTGTCCAGGCCTCCCCTGCCGGAGTTTCGTCCAGCAGCAGGAGGCCAGACTCGTGTCTGTGGCAGCAGCATCCATTTTGTGATGCCAGGGCTCTGGAAAGAAGTTACCGGACTCGTCAGAGTTAACATGCCTTTCCCTCTAGAAGGGTGGAATGCTACCCCCGCCGCCAGGATTGGCGGGGGGGTAGTATTCCAAGATGTTTGACACCAAACACGACATGTTTAGGTGCAGCCATTCCATAGTTAGCATTTTACCGCGAGGATATAATGCGTTTAAGAGTATATGGTCAGGCTGCACTACAAACAGCATCAGAGATGGTCTCCGAACGCTGCAGAGGGGCCCTGCTCATGCAGGGGCACCCTCTCACATAGGAACCATGCACTCTGCCTTTAGGATTGATAAGGCCTGCCTTAGGAGTGACTTATAGGTTTATATGTGTGTATGCTTTTAGTGATATAGGTAACCTATACCACAGCAAGGGGTGCATGCACCACCTTACCCAGGCTGCAGTAGCAGACCTGTGGTGTCAGTTTGGATGGCCTACCAGGGGTGGCATAATACATGCTGCAGCCCCTGGCAGGCCTCTGAGGTACCTATGCCCTTGGTACATAGTATACCATATACTAGGGACTTACAAGGGCACTCCAGATCCCAATCAGTGATGTGCCTAAGGCACATGGAGACCCTTTTAAAGAGGAAACAGCTAGGCTGGGGTTCTGAATAGCAGGGCCCCAGCCAGACTAATGTCGAAAACCAGTGAAGTATCAGCAAAAAGTGGGGGTACCCCTGTGAAGCAGATCCTACTCTCCTACACCAGGCACCTCCCAGACGCACACAACATGCTGTAAAATGAAATCAGATTGAATCACCGAAGCGGGTCAGTGACCCTGCTTCCATCCATTAGAGCTGCGCGGACACGCTCTCACTCAGTTTATATAGGCCCCCATGCAAATACGGGTGGGCATGTTCAGATCATCACTAAGAAACTCAGGATACACCTGGACCAGAACTAACTTCTTTGCGTCTCCCAATTCAGCTTCCGCAGCAATCACAGCACCAAAACCGCCCTGATAGCAGCTACTGATGAGATCCAAACACTCCTCGACCAAGGAGAAACAGCAGCTCTGATCCTCCTAGACCTCGCAGCAACCTTCGACACTGTATCACATCACACGCTGATCGAAAGACTCCACCACATCGGCATCCAAGGGGAAGTGCTCAAATGGTACACCTCCTTCCTCACCGGAAGAACCCAGAGGATCCACCTCACACCTTTCACCTTCGAACCCAAGAAGATCACCTGCAGTGTCCCACAGGGCTCATCCCTTAGCCCCATACTCTTCAACGCATATAAGACCCCGCTGGCCAACATCATAAGATCACACGATCTCAACATAATTTTCCACGAAGACGACACCCAACTCATCCTCTCCCTCACTGATGACCCCACCACCACCAGAGCCAACTTTCACAGATGCATTACAAGCATTGCCGACTGGATGAAAAACAACTGCCTGCAGCTGAACACAAACAAGATGAAAGTACTGATCTTCGGCAACAGCAGCAACACATGGAACGACTCCTAGTGGCCATCAGACCTAGGATCCACACCGACTCCCTCTGACATGCCAGAAACCTCGGAATCATCATTGATAACAAGCTCACTGTGAAATCACAGATTAACGCTGATTCCTCCGCCTGCTTCCTCACTCTGCCCATGCTACACAAGATCTTCAAGTGGCTATCCCTACTCTCGAGGCGCACTGTGACATAGATCCTCATCACCAGCCAACTGGACTACAGCAATGCCCTCTACGTAGGAATCGACGCACATCTCATACAGAGACTTGTATCTCATACAGAGACTTCAGACCATACAGAACGCCGCAGCCAACTCCTCCTCAGCCTTCCAAGATGAACCCACATAACACCTCACCTCGGGTCACTTCACTGGCTCCCTGTACAGAAGAGATGCTAATTCAAGCTGCTGATCCATGCACGGAAGGCTCTACACAACCAAGGACCCGCCTACATTAACCACTACTTGTACTTCCACCAACCGTTGAGAAGACTACGCTCTGCCTATCTTTCTCTTGCCCATATGTCCTGCATCTACAAAAGCAGAAGTGGAGGACACTCCTCCCACATGGCAGAAAATACCTCGAACAGCCTCACCACACAACTCCGGACAATCACCTCACTCCTGAAATTCCGAATGGCCCCCCAAGACCTGGCTGTTCGAATAAGACTCCAGGACCTGCAAGCACATGGATACCTTGTTGGGTGATTAGCTGTGCATTATATGTCCTGATTGATTGACTAATAAAAAAACTTTAGCCGACACAAGCTTCAAAGGCAGTTTTTGGATTATCTTCCTACTGCCTTTCAAGTAAAAAAAACGGACAAAATTGTGAATCATCAGTAATCAGCTTTCATCAGGAAAAATAATGTGTTGAATGACTAACATGCACAATTTAGAGCATACCACAAGAAAGAGATAGCCGAATTGGCAGTAATTAACAAGCTGCAGATGGTCCACAATAAAGATGACACACTCCATTCTCATCTCACAACTCTGTGAGATTGAGATAAAGGAATTGGCTCTTGAATAGTCCAAAACCGAAGCCAAGTAGTGTCAATGTCTACATTGACATCCATTGATTTCAGATTGGAATGTGGAGTCCCTCAAGGGTCCTTGATAAGTCCAAATGCTTCACCGTCACAAGCTACCTTTAATAAAAATATGACCTCAGTAACAGGATAGACCATTCTTAAGTTAAATTATGATAACACAGAGGTCTTGAATGATGAGGGATCCTTCCCTTTTTTGGAACAACTTGTGGTGGTCGGCATATTTAGGAAGGTGCCCGAGCTGATCGGTTATTTGGAATCTAGGATTCAAATTTGATAGCAAAATGGAATAATCTGTATAAAATTCAAAAGTAGCTTCTCTTAACATTTTTCATCTGAGACAACAAAGAAAGATGATCTAAGCTTTGTCTCCTAAATACATTTTCAAAGAAATTCAAATTATTATAGGGTTTGCCTCCATTTCTGTAATTCTTGATATTTAGCTATTCCTAAATCTGCTTTGCATAAACTCCAGAATGTCCCAAAAATGGCTGTTCGAGTTAGCTGAATCTGCCACAAGAGACATCAGCATTTAAATAAACTACACTCACTGATAACTAATAAGAGGATCAAGTTCAAAGTACTCACAATATGACACAGAGCTATTAACACCTAGCCCAAGGTTGGTGAATGATTTAGCTTAGATCTACATACCTAGGCGCACCTTTGTAAAATATGGAGGATTCGATTAGGAGGTTGCTCATTCTCTTATGCAACAGCCAGACTGTGCTATGCGCTCCTTATTCAGTTACGTACTATAAGTGATCTCCAAGCACTTAGGAAATTGGTCAAAACTCATTTGCACAAATAAATGATCAATGTGCAGAAGGCAGTATTAGGGCCAGACACCTTAATAGTAATGGTGAGATAAAAAAATGAAAATAAGGATATTCTCTATAGAACTGAAACCGGTTTGTCAGTAGACTCTGGTTCTGATTATGATCTTGGCTGATGGAATACTCCATTCAATATATTGTAATTTGGCAGACCGGTTATCTGTCACCTTTGTGACGGAGTAACCCTGCCCGCCAAGATCATAATCAGACTCTTAGTGTGGGAAATGGAGAAGAACATGGGCCTCATATACTATTTACATGTACTAGAGTGAGTAGCACTAGTAGAACTGATATGCAAGATCTACACGAGGAGGAGTTTCCCCATCCCGCCCAACAGAACTACTCAGTTTTCTCTCCCTACATCTCTCACTATCCGGTACCACCCTTTTTTGGACCCCCGATTGTTCCTAATGCTCGTAATGGGATCCATAATTACCCCAGCCGGCTTGACAATTTCAGCATCTGGCTTGCACACCTTCAGCATCTGGAAAGTAACATTCTAAATACTAATTTCAAAATTCTTAGGTTTCCAGACAAGAAGTTAAATGGTTATGCATAAAAGGATGAATTTTACTCTGATCTTTATACGAGCTGGTTACATGCCACAGAGGTGCCAATTCCAAACACCTATCTCGAGTCATCCATCACTGGAGACCACTTGTTTCCATCTTACCCGAGTCCAACAACTACAAAGAAATTGTGTAAGAAAACATCTAGAGCAGATCTTGTTCATCCTTGATAAAAACCACTCTGAGGCAAAGTATCTGACCTTTACCAAGTAATGTGAAAATTGTCTCTTCTTCCTGTTTGGGGATGGATGCAAAAATAAGTGATTCAACTCATTGTTACAATTGTTGCTTTCCATTTAATACCACATCCAAACCTATTTATTGACACATCTGACACCACTATTGCCTACATGTTTAACATCTCAGATCAAATCCCAGAGTTCACTGAGGGAATCTAGGGCTGCTCTAAATGGTCCAAGCTGGCTTCCTCTCCTCCTTAAGTGACCCAGTGATGGCAGCTTAACAGGGATGGGGACATTCTAATAGCTGTATCAGTGGAATCTGAGGTCATTACCCATGCAGTTCTATGAGGCTGCTTGACACACACCAGCTTTATAGGACACGTTTTAAGATGCTTAGCTTTAGCCGGCCATGAACTCCTATCTTTCTCCTTCTAGTCGAGACTTTTCTTGTGTGACATCATAAGGCTACCCTATTTGCTCTTTACTGTACGGGTGCTCTGGCCCCATTCCGGTCCTCCTTTTCACTCTTGATACCCAAATTATGATGAGACTAGATGCAATTTAAGGATAACAGGCAAGCCACATTTGCTGCTGGAACATGGTTTATCTTTGCTACGTTCAGTGTTCCCAGAAAGGCTGCATTTACAGTCTTGTAAGACGTTAATCATTACTTTCCTCCCTTTATCAAATGTACAGCTACCATCTTCAACAGATATCTTCACACTAAGGTCCTTTCATCCTTGCCCACTTCTCATACCTCGCTGTCCACCACAACTGTAGAAACAAACTTCAAGCATGCAACCCTTCTCTCTATTTCTAAAAACACCAGAGCTGGTTTCTCACTGCTATCAAAATAAAATTGTTTCTCAGGGCTCTGATATTTCACAAAAACAATGGAGACCTTATTGCATGACAGCACTGCGTACATTAGGAAATAAACTTCTTCATCCACAGGAGAGGTGCCAAACTAGGAACACATGGAATAAGACTTCATAAACAGGATTTACAAGGAATGTTTAGAAAACACATAGAAATGTAAGTTGAGGAGAATTGCACCTTTTCTTGTCATCCAAGAGTTCATTATAATTCTTTAAAGCCAGCACATACAAAGTCTTTCCTGACTTTCACCTAGGGCATCGCTATCACATCTAGGTTGATAATGACATCCAGCTCTTAAAAAAATGTTAAATGTTTTTGCAAGTGCTTCCTCTTTCTGACATACAAGTCTCTTTTAATTTGCTGAGGGCTAAAGATCAGCTATAAGACTATTTAATTATTCCAATCTAATTCTTACATCACAGAGAACCAATTAACACCCGTATAAAAATTATTATCTTTAAATGTAATCTTTTTAATCAAAATGCTCAAGATAAGATGTGAATTAGATGGGCAGTTCATCAATGGTATTGTACATTTCCAGACCTTTATTATTAAAATATATAAATTGTTCAGATAAAGTATTCATAAGATAATAAAATGCAATCTAATAATTAATCACTATATGGACCACTTTCATCTGGGCGGTTCTCAGGTCGAACTAAGGAACGTACTGAGCTAACACATTTCCAGAAGCCTTGCAGATACTCTGCTGCTTAGAGTATCATATCAGTTTTGTTGGCCCAAGGAATGATAACTCTCTGAATGGTGGAATTGAATGGTGGCAGCCATACTAGAGTCAGGCACTCTGACTGTATTCCATGCAGAGGCTATTTTAGGGGTTGTTCACTTGCCTAACCAGACTGGGGGTGTTACAAAGGAAATCTGCTTCCTTTACCCTTTGTTGCTTGTTTAAGCCTTGTGTGGGACATCAAAGCTCAAACACAACAGTGCAGTGGGGTTTAATAAAGTAGCACTCTTAGGAATCGGGAGGCTACCACAGAATAGTGTAATAATATTTTAATAGTCAGTGTGGAAGCAAACCTTGGTAAAGCAAGCACATTGCAGCGTGCATCCCCCTGTTCTTCTTTGTTTAAAGTCCTGCAAGCAAGAGCTGGCCCCTTTTTGGGTGCTCTTTTATCAAAGCAGTAGAAATAAAGGCTTCTGGCCACCACACCACTAGACAAGGAGGTGCCTGCAGCAGCTTTTTTATGATTCAGCCTTGTCGTCATCCTGATAAACCGGGTTACTCTGGCGCTCACTCGTTATGGGTGTAAATATATTTATATCTATCTAAATGGTAGTGCTCCAAGGGAAGGGGGAATCACCCACCCCCTTGATTGGGGCCACAGGCGATCTCTTCGTAAAAATAATACACTGCCCGAGCACACACTCAACTTAGTCAAGCAAGTCAAATTTTATGACACAATTTTTGTATTCATTCTTGGTCTTTAATTTTCTTCCTCTTTTTCCCAGCAAGCCAACATGTGTTTCATCGCTTGGGGTGTTCCCCACGACTTCATCAGGGC
The DNA here is from genome assembly GCA_963921515.1 of Calotriton arnoldi. Lineage (NCBI taxonomy): Eukaryota > Metazoa > Chordata > Amphibia > Caudata > Salamandridae > Calotriton > Calotriton arnoldi. The sequence goes on along the minus strand of CAWUFW010005889.1, from coordinate 531,237 downwards.
TGTATTCCTGGAATGTCTCTTGTTTATATCTCCAAACCGGTTCTACTTCCGTCCCGGCAAACACTGCAAGGATATTTCCCTTTGTAAGCATCAATATTCTGTGTAACCCTTCACATCTTTTTTCTCAACTTGTATAGCACCTCTTTTATGCGTGTCCTATATATTAAAACCGGTCTCAAATGTACTCGGTGGGAGATACAAACGAAACGGGACTATCAGTGGCATCCTCTTCATAGATGGCAGATACTCGGGCCACATAAATATGGATTTGTGATACAATTGGGACCGGTTTTAATATATAGAACACACATAAATGAGGTGCTATACAGGCTTCTTTATGAGGCTGGAGCAAAAGATCATATTCCATTTTCATCCCAGAGAACTCACACTCCTAGTCCAAAACAGGGACCAACCTGTCCATCTAAAGTGCTTCGGAGCATCCTCATGAGCATGAAGCACTACATAAATGACAGTGGGCCTGATTCACAAAAGTAACTTACACTTTCAAATAAGTTTACACTTTTGAGTAAGTTTACTACGTTTCGACAAACTGCTCTTTTGTAGTAACTTACATGTTTGTAGTAACTGGTACCGCAACACTCTCCCGTAGAAGATAATGGTGGAAGGGAATAAAACCCTATAGGAAATAATGTTACATTAAAATATTTAAAATAGTTAAAAATAGTTAAATATAAGTAAATATAATTTATTTTAACAGATATATACTAACAGTAAAATATTTAGTAACTAATTTAGTCTTGTCATTAGTATATAATTAGCCAATAAATATTTACTATTTTTATTAATCTTTTTAACATTAATTTATATTTTTAACTCTTTTAAATAATTTAATTTAACACTGTTTCTTGTGGGGTTTTATTTTAAGGCCATTGCTCTTATTTCATAATTGAATGATAAATATGTAGTATTTTTAGATATAGTGCATATTTACTATTTAATAATGAAATATTTAAAAGGAATTTCAATTTGTTAGTAAATATTTTATGATATTAAGTATGTTGTATTTTTATATTTTTTTAAGATTAATTTATATTTCCTGTCCTCCCGTTACACCTCAGCCATGCCAGAACCTCATGTGTATACAGCTGTTGTAATTTCTGTCATCACTTACCATGATGAACTGTATGGGATTCAAGAATCTCTCCGAGGACTATATCATGATCATCTGTGGGCTAATCATGGCCTCTCCGCTTCCATTCTACTGTTACTCACAAGACACTGTATCCTATTGTGCACCAGTATATTTAGATTAATGGTACATTGTTTTATAGGATTACATGGATTACCAGCTAAATCCATTGCAGACCAAGTGTCCTTGCCGCTGTGAGTGTATTTTAATTAAAGAAAATAATGTGCAAGTTAAATTTTTTTAGTTAGCATGACCAGGCTTCAGTTGACATGACTGGGCCTAGTAACCTACATTGACATTCATTTTACAGTGACAGAAAGAATTGAGTCTTTAAAATTACATGAATAAGTTTTCTAATTGTATTTTTCTCTTCTCTGTCTTTACATTTCAGAAAAATCGGTGAAATAGAATTCATTTCACAGTGCTATCACCTGGCAAGCTAAATGTATTTGTTTGTGTTCCTCAAGAAGAATGTTTCTGTATTTGTAACAAATTGAAATTCTTTGCCGAAGTCACTCTAAGAATTCGTTCATCAGTTGTACTTTAGATTGTTTTTATTTGTTGCACAAATGTCAGGTTATTTCCTTAATTTCTTATATAAGCATAGTCATAATTATGCACGAAAGTAGGAGTCCCTGATTGCTCTTAATTTGCATATCATAATTTCTCAAAAAGCTATTGGTTTATGTGCATGCACCTTTATTAGTGCAGCCCTATTATATTAGATGTCACCATAGTGAGTGTGTGGTTTTCACTGCCTGAAACCTATAAAATGTGCCATTCTTGGGCGACCCCCCCAGACTTTTTGTGCAAAGGCAGACTCCATGTCAGTCTGTCTATACTTAGATTTTAAAGCAAGAAAGTCTGAGGAGTCTCTATGCCATTCGGCTTGCTTCTTTATAGCCCACTGGTACGCAGATTCTATGTTAGTCGGTCGAATGATTTATACTTAGACAGTCCTTGACCTGTACTGCAGGTTTTATGCTAGTTCTTTGCTGAACTATACTTTGGTTCTGGCTATTTCTTTGCTTTGGGGGGACCTTATGTTGATCCTCTCACATCTGCAATTATTTGATGGAATAATAATGCTGATTTGAATTTAACTAAATACTTTTTACCTTCTGTAATGCTTTTTAAATTTGAATAAACCTTTATAGTTTTGACTTTGAATTTTGCCCTGTAAATGTTTATTTTATTTGTAAAAAGGGCCATCCTTTTATGTGACTCACATATATAAATCATAATAATACTCAAATTTGTATAGCGCAGCTAATAAAGTGTGAGAGTCTCTAGGCGCTGTTTCAGGCACTGGGAGATTAAGTGATTTGCCCAGAATTACAGGATGTTGAGCCGATGTCCAAGACTCAAACCTGGCTCCCCAGCTCCAAAGTCTCATTGCTGGCCCCATCTGGAGGGATAATAAGCGGAGTGTCTCCAGCGTAATTCATGCATTTATTCTGCATATCCCGAACAGTCTTTTCGAGAATCTGCCTCTGTTCTCTAGCATTCCTACCATCTGCCACACCCTTCGCTGTCACCAGCCCCCTTACATATGCTTTTAATGCATCTACACGACACTTGGTGGGGCGGACAACATTTTCTCTACATTTCTGTGAGGCAAAGTTCTGGAACCTGCATCGTCCATAAACTTCCTAACTCCTAGTGTTTTCACACGTCTCCTGATAATAGTGGTACCCAACTGGGATTGTTTGGTCTAGGGCCTGTGACAGGAGTGGATCAAAGCAGGAACCATGCAAACTCAATAGGGTTCATTCACCTAAACCCTAACTATCATTTATGTCTACATTATATGTAGAATATACTCACCCTTATTGTTTTTGTGTTGGGTGAATGATTAGTACTTCCCTAACTATATAAAGTCATGTCTCTGCATACTTTTGAAACCTTCTTGATAAAAACATGCTTCCTTCAATACTTGCTCAGCATTGACCAGATGGCCTGGTAACGTTACTCACTACATGCAGCTTTCTAGACCGTGAAGTGGATATTTCCTCTGAACTACATTCAGTTATTCTTTGTTAGTGCCACAAATGCCGACCTGCTTCTAAAATAAGATGACAAGCTTGCACACTCTGTTACTTATTATCACCATTCAAGGTGTTCGTTTTCTAGGCCCTAAGCCTTGCTATACACTCTCTAATGAGTAACTACATTAATGTTTGCCACACACTTAGGCTTTAATTGTACACAACTTTGCTTGTGTCCTCAGAAAAGCCTTGCCACATACATCAGATAGCAACTGCACCTGAATGGATTTTTACAGTGTCCTCATCTCCCCCACTCTCGAGACTCACTGTTCATAGAATCCACGTGACGTGGCAATTGAAATGTGGGGGCTAGAAAGCAAGGTCTGTTCAAGCTCCTAGACCTGTGTTTCTTAAACTGTGGCAGGTCACAAGCGGATTTTTGGTGGGTCATGAAAGTTCAAGCAATAGAAAAAGATGCATTTAAACTCTGTGTTTAACTTGTGACATTTGCTGCTGCTTCAAAGACAGAGGTCTAATGTCAGGATATGTCTTCTGACAAATTGCAGCTTATTTGTTTCTTTAAAATGGGGATTGGTGTTTACAAACTCCTCACACTTTGCAGTTAGAGAAAGAAAAGTAAAGATAATTATGTGATAGTCATGCTGGAGTACACAAAGGGGCCGATTCCGATCTCGGTCGGAGGCGCACCCAATACCATTCGGTCGGGAAAAAAGCCATGCGAAAGCCTGTTTCCCGACCGAACCGTACGCGGGTCCGGCCGAGCGAGTACGATGCGAATTCACCGACCGACTCGTCCGGGCGACCCGACCGCTCCGACCGACTCGTACCCGGACCGTACCGCTCCGACCGACTCGGTCGGACCCGATTCGCACCGCGCAATGGAGACGTTTCCCGGCCGGGTAAGTACGATGCGCGCCGCGAGCAGTCCGACCGAGCCGCGCACTCCCGGCTCGTAAGAGCTGTCGGAGCCGTACTTTGGGGGTCCGTGTCGGACCCCCTGTACGCGTAGCCGCGCGAGTCGCACACAGGGGGACCCAAGGGTCCCCCTACCTGTGCGTGTACGCCGCGAGCGCTTCGCGGCGTACTCGCTGTAGGGGCGCCCTTGTCCGCCTCGCACCCATTGAGGCAATGGGAGCCCGCGTACGCGTTGTACGACCGGCTCCCATTGAGTTCAATGGGAGTCCGACCGACTCGTGTCCGATAACATACGGCCGCATCGTACTCGTTCGGTCGGACTGCACGGGTCCGGTTCGGTCGGAAATCTCTCCGGGTCCGGCTCGGTCGGAGAAATTTCCGGCCCGAATCGGAATCGACCCCAAAGTGTGAAAAGAAAGGAAGATGTCATTTCTTGTAACACACAAGAAAATGTAAATACCTCTAAGTGAACTGTACACATTCAGCAGTTAGGAAAGCAAGAATGAAGCACATTGTTTTTTAATTTTAAAGTGTGATGGAAGCAAAGATTTTAAAAGGATTAAAACAAATCAAGACACTTTACTTGGTGATGCACAGATGATAAAAGTTCAACTGTAACTCGATTTTCACACATTATCATTTGGGTGAAATATAGTTTTACCTGTAAACCTGTATGACTGTGCAAATTTGATGGCCATTTCAATGGAAAATTGTGCTGCCTGTAAATGACAGTGCACTACCACACCATGCTTTAGTTAAATTTAAAAATCACCTGCTTCATGTCCATTAACGTGGGTCGAGAAAGGTTGTAGTTCTAAAAATTGATTTGTGGTACTAAAAAGTTTGGAAGCACTGTTCTAGACGTCTGTTCACTGGAAAGGCCTGCTACCATCACTGGGCATACTTTCAAAAGCGGTGTGAAGTAAAATCTATAGAACCTTGGGCAATGTGAATCTTATTCATTTTACTGCACAATGGGTTTGCTTTGTGTTTATCTCCTGCTACCCTCTGGAGTCAGTGGGCTGCCTTCACAGCTGCTCTACTTCCCAAAGGAATCTTGTTGGCTCAGCCTAAAGGTGCTGCTTTGTGCTGCAAGCTGCTCTCATTGAGCCACTGATAGATGCTTCTCTCAAATTCTTATCTTTCAAAACTGTAGTAACTGGGTCCAGACGTGTAGAGGATCTTTAGATGTTTATTAGTAGTAAGTCACAAGTCATCCAGTTAAATCCAATACAAGACCCCACCAGGAGCAGCCAGGATGGTGCTCAGCCCTTCTCAACTGACATCTCTGGCACCCAACATTCTGTAACGCATCATTGGATGAACATTCCACTGGCAGAGTAAGAGATTGCAAGCATGACAACCAAGCCAGGATATAACATATCCCCTTTCCTTCCATATTAAACATTGAAGAAAGAAAAGAGAACCAAAAAGAAAGATAGAGGAAAGACAAGGAGTAAATCAGAAACACCGCAAACCAATGAGATAATAGAACAACCAAAAGGAGATGCGAAAATATAAGTGAGGAAAACAGAGAAGAAAGATAAAAGGTGAGAATGCCATAAGAAAGACAAAAGGTGAGAAAGCCATCCTCCCTTCTACCACAACGACAGAAACGAAAAGAGAAACGCCAATAACTATCTCAAGATACACTAGCTGGCCAGGCATGTATAAAAAGAGACCAGTCATACCAGACACTGAAAAATAGTGGGAGAAGAAAACCTCCAATGAACGAAGGAGCACAACAGTAAGAGAAAAACCAGAGAAGAAAAGAAACCAGAATCCACAGATGACACCTTGCACGCGTGGGTTCGAATCCCATCCTCGTCGCCAAAAACTTGTAGTAACTGGGTCCAGACGTGTAGAGGATCTTTAGATGTTTATTAGTAGTAAGTCACAAGTCATCCAGTTAAATCCAATACAAGACCCCACCAGGAGCAGCCAGGATGGTGCTCAGCCCTTCTCAACTGACATCTCTGGCACCCAACATTCTGTAACGCATCATTGGATGAACATTCCACTGGCAGAGTAAGAGATTGCAAGCATGACAACCAAGCCAGGATATAACAAAAACGTTCTTCCTAGTGGCTAGCACATCACCTAGACATCTAGGAGAATAAGGTTCCTTAAATATTTTGAAGACAGGTCCTGCATTCGTTCCTAAGGTGGGTCAAAGCTTTCACTGAGAATCTAAGGTGGTTCATCCTTTGTTTCCCTCAATCCTCTGTCTCTGGAAATTTACTCAATTATTCTCGATTCATTTGAATTGCACAGGTACCTTGCATTGATGTATTGGTCTTTTGTGATTTTTGATGCAGCTCATAAGAATCTTTGTCTGGGATCTTAAGTTGTTGGTCAAGTCTACCATCTTCTGGTCGTATGATATTTTCGGTATGGATCAGCCAGAGTTAATTCAGGCGCAATCCACTAAGGTAAGGCTGCTTTCTGTGCAGAAGCGCAGGGCTTCCCTATAACTGACATTTGTGTAGGGCAACTAGGGCTGCTCGTTGAGCTGACCTTGGTGGACCATTATCATCTGGACATGGATTTCCAAGATCAGCAGCCTTTTGGCATGGGCGTATTCTCATCTAACTGAAGATCTGGGTTAGATTTGAGATACTGTTTACTAAAGAGTACTGGGTGTTGAATTGTGTTTTGGAGTTTGCACTTTATTTTTGGAGTACATCTCCAAATCTGCTGGAAAAACTTGGACATGTCCTCATAAGTAAAAGACAGGGATGGGGAAGCAATATGAAGATCACTCCAATCCTTATCTCTTCATTATATAGGCTTTTATTCCCACCATCCCTCACCTTGAAGAGGCAGTGGATACAATAAGCATCTGGAACTTGAAGATTTAGTAAAAAATACTGATGTTTATAGTTGTGGTGCTTTGTCTTTTTTGCTTTCATTTACCGTGCAGAAGTGGATCGAACATCAAAAGGGGTAGAAGAAGCACAGCAGTTTTAGGCCTCAATTCATCCTCTCCAAACTCCCAAGGCCAACCTCAATTTCCACATTTCTCTCTTTTTCCCAGGTAAAAGAGTTCACAAATGAGCTGTTGAGCCTGCCACTAGTTTCTTAGCTAACTGTATCAGCGAAAAGATGGTCTCACAAGAGGATCACATTCTAATAAGTCTCACCTTGGTGGAAAGACCTCTCCAGCTTCAACCTACTAGTTTGCTCACTCAATTACTCTACACTGTGTAGGAGAAAGCATTTCATTGGCCAGTATTTGCGATTTACTAAATCATGACTCTAAAATAGAAAGCTGGTTCCTGCAAAACTATAAATTCAGTTCCTAGAGCAGACCTTCATGCACGGCCATGCTGCTGCATAACTGTGAAGATTGTGCATCTTCTGCTTCATGATGAGTTTGCAGGAGTTCTGGAATGAATGAATGATCGGTTTTTTGTATAGCGCAACGTTCACTCCAAGGAGCATCTTGGCGCTATTGTGGAGAAAAGACATCAGAAGGAATCAGAAAAAGGAGGACTATTAGGTGGTAAAGCTTAGATAAGCGATAACACCATGGGATCTGGGGCAGCAAAAATCTAGGTTTTTAAAAGCTTCCTGAAAGTAGCTTCCATTTGTGTGTGTCTCAGCTGAGTGGGCAGGGCGTTCCAGGCAGTGGTTCCTAGAACCGCCATAGTCTTTCCTCCCCAAGTCTTCAGTTTGAAATTGGGGACTGTTAACAAATTCTCTGAGGATGACCGCAGGGTACGTTGGGTGGTGTATGGCTTGATTCTAGATCTTAAATATTCTGGTCCAGTTGTTCTCATGTAGGTTTGTAGGTGATGGTCAAAATTTTAAAAAGAATCCTCTTATGGACAGGTAGCCAGTGTAGGATTTTAAGTGCTGCGGCAGAGGAGGAGTCTCTAGGCAGTTTAAGTACCGGCCTCGCCGCAGCATTCTGGACCACCTGCAATCTTTTTACGACCGTCTTTTTTGTTCCCGCATATAGACTATTGCAATAGTCTAGGCGCGATAAAATTAGGGCTGCTGCGACCGTCTTTCTGGCAGGCATTGGGGGTAGATCCAAAGATTTCCTGAGAGTTTTTATAGTTTGGAAACACATGCCTGCCATAGCAAATGCCTGCTTGTGGAAAGATAAAGTGGGGTCAAATTTTATTCCTAAATTTCTCACTGTGTCTACTGTAGTAGGAGGGGCATCCAAATTTGAGGGCCACAACTGATCGGGCCTAAAAACATTGGACTTTCCGAACAGCATAATTTCTGTTTTTGAGCTGTTGCATTTCAGGTGATTAAGTTTCATCCAATCCATCACTGCTGTTAAACAGTGGTGGAACTTATCTTCCGCCACAGTAGAGTTTTTATCAAGCGTGAGAATCAGCTGCGTGTCATCTGCATATGCAATGGATTCAACATCAAAAGAGGCCATCAGAGAAAGGAGTGGTATCATATAAAGATTAAAAAGGCTTGGGCTCAGAGATGAGCCCTGGGGAACCCCCGATGCCAGCCATTTTTCTCCCGATTTATAGCTTCCCAAAGCTACAATCTGATGCCTATTTTCTAAGAAAGATGTGATCCAGGCCAATGCCTTATCCCTAACTCCGCTACCATCGTTTCCAAAGACTCCTTTTGATAATCGAGGACCTATCCGCAGACCCACTTCTGGACCTTGACCTTATGTCACTATTGAGCTAGAGTTAGGTTGAAAGGGGGACTCCTGCTAGATTGCAGCCATCACCAATGTAACTTATTTGCTCTATAAGATTGGGTGCATCATGTTCTCATACTATTTCGACATCAAAATGTATCCAAGTAGGTGAAGTGGAGCAGTCATACTGTTAAGAAAGGGGGCGTTTATCGCTGCTCTATGAAGTCCGGAACCGTGGCGGTTCTTCAGAATACCCACTGCGGATATTTGCAGATGTTATAACGTCTCACATCGATGATGCCTCCGGGACTCAGCATGTACGTTCCTGGATAGTGGGAACCAAGGTTTGTACGAGTCCAGTTGCTTGTGTCATGTTTAGAAACACAGAAGACTAATCAACTTGCCAAAAATTGCATATGTTTCGTGTTATTCCATGCAATAGTAACTATTTTGTCATTGTTTGCCATATCATGAATATTTTCCCAGTCCTTCAAAAAAAACTATTGTGGTTCTGTTTTTCCCACCACAGTACCTCTTTCACCTCACTCTACTTAATTTGTACCAATCCTGCCTACTTTTTAAACATTTTAAAATAACTATCCTATTTGAGGGGAGTCGAGTTCACCTCCCCACATTCCACAGAAGTCCCTTCTTTTTACTTTCTACTTTTGTTCATAACGTCTGTGACTCTGACTTGTCTCACCTGCAAGGCTCTACAGAAAGCCCCTATGCCCTCAATCTGGTTTTGGTACTTAAGCAGGCTCAAAGAATTAGGACTGAATATGCCGCCTTATTTCATGAACCTAGCAGTGGGACTACATTTCTGAGTCCCACCTGTTTTAGCTTGCAAAGAAGCCATCTTGAAATTCCAACCTTCGCTGTGCTTTTTCTTTCAGAATACTATTCCCTGTTGTTTTCTTTGTAATATTCGTTTTTGGAATACTTTTTAGGCATATTTCTAACACAAAGTTTTCTACATTAAGGATTGTACCTTGTCCTAGAAACTGTTATGTACGTGACATGCAAAAAAGCAACATCAAGACCATTTTGAAGCATTGTTACAAGAAGAGTAAATCACGTGATGCTGAATCCTGCAAAAGGACTGGAGTGTAGAGGGAGAGAGCCTTTGTACAGCGGATGTTAAGTCAGTGTTACACTACATTTGACAGGGAGAAGTCAGAGAGGACATACCTTGGGGTGCTTCAGGAGAAGGTCTGCAGCTTCTTCAAAGTACTCAAGATCCACTTCACTGAGAAAACTTGGCAGGTCATCATAGGCAAAATAGGCCAAGGCGAGTGTGGCAAAGCCTCGGCTGGCAAGAAGACCGCTGCGGAACTCCGTGAGACCCCCAACTCCTCCAAACATGTCAATGACTCCAGGGAATGGCCCATCTCCTGTGGCAGAAAAGACAGCAAAGCTGTGACAACGCAGTCAATAATCGTGATAGAGCGCTGATAGCACTCTATTTGTATGAGTGCACTATACTCATGGTTTAAACGCACTCGCATATATTCGTATTGTTTGCAGTGTTTTACGACTATTAAGAAACATTTATTTGAAGCATCTAATGTTGAAACTAGTAAACGCATTTAAGTAGAACGTTGTATGTATTACGATTCCTTCATGCATAATGTGCAGGACGATAATATTTCTATATACCGTAATTGTGGTTAGTTTAAGTTGCCTGAAATACAGGCCCAAAGCAAATGTTTCAGTTCTCCTTGCTCTCGAGAAATAAATAATTAAATGATTGTTGTGTTCAAGGTTAGAATGTTCTCATCCTACTGCAGGTGAAAGAAACACATAGTTATTTTCAGAGTTAAGGAGAAACCCGGAATGTCTTTGAAGATGGCTGGGAAGCGAGAAGGGAGGATGCCTTGCGTATCTGGCCTGTCTGGGAGCCAAGGCCACTGGAAGAAGATACTATTAATTAAAATTGTTTCATGAAAGAAAAGCTACTGCTTAGAGGTGCGATGGAAACTTTTAAGACGAATGACGTAGGTGGGTAAAATCCCATCTTTTGTATGATGCGCAGGGACAGAGAGCCCAGACTTCTGCTAGCTTACGGAGAAGGAGCATCTTAGAGCACGCTCCATAGCCCTAAGCTAACACGACCCATTTGACGTGAGTACTTCTTAGGAAGTCGACACGTGCTGACACCTTTGGGGAATGATAGAAGAGAGACAGGAAGGGCCCTCATCTAGAGCAGTGTAGGGAAAGATTTTGTTTTCTTTCAATGACTCGAGAACTGAATATCGCATCTATTCTGTGTTGCGTTGTGATTTTGGAATTTATAATCATTTGTCTTTTGGGCCGAATTACTTATATTCGTAAACATGGCTCTGTATTGATTTTTCTGTACCTTTATTCTTTGCTATTGAGATGTATTTACATCCAATTGTTTTTGGCCTTATAATAAATATTCAAACTGCACTTTGGAGTTGGTGGTCTTTCCAGGCATGACAACTTTGTTGCTATTAATCTGAGTTGTTTCCTCCCATCAACCACTTTAGGTAAATAAAAGATCGATCGCTTACGCTTATGCTTTAGTAGGGAATATCAGGTGTGCAATTTAGCGTAATCAAATGGTAGCAGAGGATGGTTTACCTTTAGAGTGGTTTACCTCTAAGGTGAGGGGAGTAATCAGGAATAGGGTTGAAGGTTGAAGAGCCCTGAAGCAGAGTGGAAGACGGCAGAGAAGGGAGACCGGCGGACGTTGATGGTGCGGCGGAAACAGTGGTGGCGTGAGTATGAAAGGAATTGTGGTGTTAGATTGCGGTGATGAGTAAGTGGGAGATGTCTTGCGGAGTTGGGATGTATGTTGAGTGAAAGTGGTTTTTGGTTTACTGGTCCGGACACGTGCGGAGCAGGAAGTTTTGGTGAGCGGACTCAAGAGAAGTCCAAGATCCCAAGATAGTTTTGTATTGTAATTGTCTGATTAAATGTGGGCGTTGTGAAGCGCTATCAACGATCCACTTGTGTTAGGGACCTTTGTGTGAATGAGGAAGAGGTCGCGGTCGAAAGCCTCAGGTACCGGGGTGGACTATGGCGATTGAGTGACCAACGCAGGTCAGGGGTCACAACGGCTGAATGTTCTTGTGAGAGTGTTCTATCGATCTTCAGTGTCAGACAATTACTTGTTTTAAGTGACTGTAAGTTATTGTGTAGGAAGTTACTTGGTTTAATAACTTTTGGTTATACAGTTACTTGTGGTACGAATGTGTGTGAGCGAGTTTGCGGTGAAATTGTAAAGGCGGGTGAGCCGCTGCAAGGAGTGAGAAGTGACGTCAGGGTGCGCCGCGCTGTGATAGGTTGGTTGGTGTAACGCCGCGCTGGGATTGGTGGAAGCTCGTTTGCAGTGGAACAGCGTATTTTGGGCTTGCAATTACTCGATTCTTACAATGAGATGATTTAGGGTGTTGCGAGATTTGTGTAGGGGCGATACAGGGGTAGTGACTCGGGTAGGAGAAGAAGCGCCGCCAGAAGAGACACCGGCACATTACATGGCAACAAATTTAGGACTTCATACGATAGTGTGGCTTCAGAATTGGCATAAACTTACAGAGAAAGAGGGTGAATTGGCTTTCCCTCGTTATGGGTCTTTTCGTATGGAAGTACTGACCCAGTTGAGGGGGGTGATGAATGCACTAAAACCGCCCCCTAGACCCACACAATTTGAGGCATTAGATGCATGGATGAGAGCTGCTCTAGCAAAAAAGAGAGAGAATTCACGAGTAAGGATGAGAAAGGCAATGAAGGCATATCGGGATGCTAGATGGGATGCCCAGTTGAAAAGATGGAGAGTAGACTCCATAGAAGGAGAACGCCTGTACCCGTTCCGTACATTAAGGGAGGGGGCTGAAGGGAAAAAGACGACAGAGGAGGACAGTGATACGGATGACAGCTTCCTCGATAGATTGCTAGCGGACCGTCCTCCACCGTGCGACTCTAGATCAGAGATAGAGAGGTTGCGCCCATCAGAAGAGCTTGTAGGTGTGGGACAACCGGGTGCAGAGGAACAATCAGCGGGAGTAAGAGGCAACATTACCATGGTACGCATTCCGGGAGGGTCTGGAGGAAGAAGGTATTCCAACTCTGAGCCAGTACAAACTGCAGGAGACATGCAGTTACCAGATGCTTTGTCAGTACCAGTTACAATAGGGCCGGTGGTTCCGATATATACTCCTAGAGAAAGAACCAATGACAGTCAACCGCAAAGGAGTGAAGGGGAAGAGACCATGTCTGGAGGGAGTCTTGCAATGAGTGGGACGTGTTTCAGTCGGATACCAGTGGAATCTAGTACTCCACTGCCAGCGACAGCTGATCCATCAAGAATGGATAGTGGAGCGGAACGAGTACGGACAGGAGCTCTAGCAAATTCTAGGTCAGACCTTAGAATGTGGGCTCAACCAGTGGGAGAGTCAATGATACGGAGGGAAGAAGCAGACAAGAGACAAGAAGTGCCTTAAGTACTGTTTGGGCCACAGGTTGTTTGTGCAGGTGACCATTGGAGTAAAGTCGAAGCTGGGAAAGAGATAGACGCTCAGCGTCGGAGAGAGAAGAGGGTGCAGTTCCTAGGAGAACTCAAAGCTGTGACAGGGAAGATACGAAGAAAGAGGAAATACAGAAGGTGTTAAAAAGCACAATAAAAGTGCCAATGCTGGATGTGGTACGTTTAAAGGCAGAACTAGACAAGGTGATTGAAGGTAACTTGCCCCTGATCAGAATTGACTCGAGCGAACTATTGTTCGTAGCAAAGGACATGACAAGAACATGACAAGAAAGGCCAAACGAGCTTATGATGCATTGTTGCTTTTGGCCCAGAGGTATGAGGTTGATTTGTCAAAAACAAAGCTGACACAGGGTTCCTATAGATTAAATTACACAGATAAGGATTTAGAAGAGAAGCGAACAATTGGACTAAAAGCACAAATTAGAGAACTAGTGATAGGGATACGGATATGGAGAGAACTAGACAAATGGAAAGAAAGATGGGCCAAAAGAAAAGCTTTCAGACTGGAATAGGGAATACTCCGCCTCCGGGTGGAGGGACGGGAGCCACAGGCAATTTCCCCCTCAGGGAGGTGCAGAATGGAGGGTATGTACATGTGCCATGGAGCAGGGGTGATTTAGCAGCATTTACGAATGATTTTCCTCGGTTGAGGGAAAAGCCTGCTGAGTGGTACAAGCAAATAGATCGGTTTGTAAAGATCTCGAAAGTATTGTGGATTGATTTGAACACCTTGTTTGATATAGTAGTACCTGCAGATTTGTGGGCAGCATGTAAGATCGCCATTGAGTGGCCCACTGCTGAGCCACCTAGAGATTCAGTGACTCATGGTCCTTCACCTGATGTAATGAGAAAATACGAACAAGTGATTACGTGGTTGCAGTCGAAGGTAGCTCCTCAAACTGTTGATTGGTTGAAGATTGACCGCACCACGCAAGACTCTAAGGAATCAGTACATGATTATTACGAAAGATTGTTGTTGGCTTTTAAGCAGCATAGTGGATTGGATACAATTGAACAAAAAAATATGGGTCAGTTTGTCTCAAAGTTTGTGTTGGGACTGAAATCTGATATCAGTTTGATGATAAAGTAACACTTGATATGTTGGCAGAATAAGTCGGTGGACGAGATTCTGCGTTATGCTAAATATTGCAGTGATCAAGTGGAGTCAGCACAGAAGAAATTGAAGGACAAGTTGATGTTGGTGCAGTTGAGAAATGCTGATACGATGCAAGGGTTTGGAGGAGGTCAAGGCAGAGGCAGAGGAGGTGGAAGAGGTATGGGGCAACACATGGTGACCCAACCTGGTCAGGGTAGAGGAAAAGGAATGGATTCAGGTACAAGTGACTGGGTGCCCCAACAGAAAAGGGTCACTGCCTGCCATTATTGTCACAAAATCAGGCATTGGAAGCACGAGTGTAGATCGAATCCAGCAAATCAGATACAGATGGAAGGTGAGGGACAGCTGTCCGAGACTGTCAACACTGTGACAAGACCCAGGTCTATGTATGGAGGAGGATATGAGCCGCAAGTGCAAGTACCTCAACCTCCTAGGATACCCATGCAAAATCAGTTATACCATCAGATGCCTTATTTTGAAATACGAGATAGATTTGATCAAAATCAAGATTTATGAGAGTGCCAGAGGGGGGTGCACGAAGAATGCACCTTAGATGCGATCCTAGAAGTAGATCAGAGTGGGCCGTTTGTGGATGCAGATGTGAATGGATATCCTGTTACATTCTTATTAGATACTGGAGCTGCTCGCTCCACGGTGAGAACAGAAGTAGTCCCAAATTTGACTCTTTCGGGACGATCAATTCAAGTAGTGGGGGTGAGCAATCAGAAAATGACCAATCCATTGACAAACGAATTACCCGTGAGAATAGGACCATTTCGGGATATTTGTAGTGTGTAATTCAAGTCCGGTCTGTCTTTTGGGACGAGACCTTCTGTGCAAGCTCAATTGTACTATATCGTGCACTCCGAGAGGAGTGGAATTGCAAACGCAGGATGACGATGCTGATTTTAAGATGGCTAACATGAGTCTGTGTGCAGAAATGTTTGTGGTACTCACAATAGCAGAATAGCCACATGACTTGAGAGACTCAGTTGATCCGAAAGTGTGGGATTTTACAGGTGAGGATGTAGGCCTGATGAGAGGGGTTGAGCCAGTTAGGATACAGGTCAAACCCAATGCTGAATTCCCACGAACACCTCAATATAAATTGACTCCAGAAACCGTGGCTGGAATAAGACCTGTGATTGAGACTATGGTTGCCCAAGGTATTCTTAAGGAGATAAGAGGAAGTCCCTGCAACTCACCTATCATGGGACTGCAGAAGCCAAGTGGTAAGTACAGAATAGTGCAGGATTTGCGTCGGGTTAATGAAATTGTGATCCCATGTTGTCCTGTGGTACCGAATCCAGCTGTTATTCTATTCCAAATACATGCAAAGCAGAATGGTTTACAGTGATAGATTTGTGTCATGCATTTTTTTCCATACCATTGCATGAAGAGAGCCAGTTTTTATTTGCGTTTAGGATGGACGATCGTGTATTAACATGGGAAAGAATTCCTCAGGGGTATACAGAAAGCCCCTCTATTTTTAGTCAATGTCTGAAAAAGAATCTTGAGGGACTGGTGATGCCCCAAGACTCAGTCTTGGTGCAATATATAGACGACCTTTTGGTCGCCTCAGAGACTGAGGATGCTTGCAGGATTGATACTGTGGCGCTGCTGAATCATTTAGCAGAGAATGGACACAAAGTGTCTCCAAACAAATTGCAGTATTGTTTGTCTGAAGTGCAGTACCTAGGACACCGGATTGAGAAAGGAAAACGAAGGGTGTCACCAGATCGCATAGAGACGATTCTGCAAATGGGAACTCCGAAAACACAAAAAGAAGTCCGTATGTTTTTGGGAATGGTCGGCTATTGTCGACAGTGGATCCCAAATTTTTCCTTGCAAGCAAAGCCTCTGTTGAAACTGACTCGAAAGGATGTTAGTGATCTGGTACCATGGGATGACGAGTGCTTGAAAGCCTTCCGCGAGCTGAAGGAAAGTATCTGTCGTGCTCCAGCTCTCGGAATGCCGGATTATAACAAAGCGTTTTCGCTCTTTTGCTGTGAAAAGGAGGGATGTGCGTTAGCAGTTCTAGTGCAGACACATGGGGGTGCCCGTAGACCAGTAGCCTACTTCTCCGCTACATTAGACCCCATAGCTTCTGCGTTGCCCGGATGTCTGAAATCCGTTGCTGCAACCGGTGTCAGCATTGAAAGATGTGAAAGCATAGTGATGGGTTATCCGCTCACTGTTTATGTGCCCCATTCAGTAGAGCTATTGATGACCCGCACAAAGACACAGTAACTGACTAATAACAGACTTACCAAGTATGAGCAGGTTATCTTGGCCGCTGAAAATGTTACCCTGAGACGTTGTACCACCCTGAACCCTGCTACATTGTTACCTGTTCCGGCAGAGGAAGGAGATGAGGATTGTGAAGAGCATGACTGCCTAGATGTTCCTGACCTATCTACCAAACCCAGACCTGACATTGTCGATGAACCTTTGTCCCAATCTGCTTTGATCCTTTTTGTTGATGGTTCATGCTTAAGAGACAATGAAGGGTATTTGAGAGCAGCGTTTGCTGTGTGCACCATCATGGGAGTGGTGGAAGCTGCCTGTTTAAATAGAGTATTCTCTGCTCAGGTGGCCGAAATTGTCGCTTTGACACGTGCCTGTATCCTTGCAGCTGATATTCGAGTGACTGTGTATACTGACAGTCAATACGGATTTGGTGTAGTTCACGACTTTGGGCAGTTATGGTCACAGAGGGGATTTCTAACATCCTCAGGGTCACCTATACGTAATGGCGAGTATGTGCGCCAACTATTGGAAGCTTTACAGAAACCTAAAGAGATAGCAGTCGTTAAATGTGCAGCTCATGGAAAGGGAGAAGATTTTGTCACAAAGGGCAACAACTATGCCGATGAAGTAGCACGATTTTGCGCTGAACATGCTTGTATTTTCAATGGAGAATATGTAGGCGAGAGCACAGAAGAGACCGAGCTCAGCATGATGTTAGCTATAGCCGATACTTGGGATGAAGTGAAGCGGTTGCAGGATGAAGTCCCAGAAGAGGAAGCTGCTTCATGGGTCAGAGCAGGTTGCACAAAAAGAGACAATGGCATTTGGGTGTCCACAGATGAGAGAGCAGTTTTACCCAATTGTCTACTGAGCCCAATGGCAAGGCAAATTCACGGAGCAGTTAATCTGGGAAGAGATGCTATGGTGCAAGTGTTTAGGCAGACGTGGTTTAATCCACGCTTTCGTGTGTGGGCTGAAACGGTATGTCACAGGTGTGTCACTTGTCAACAAATGAACGTTGGAAAGAGAACTGTGGTTGCATTGAGTCACATTGGCAGATCTGGAGGTCCCTTTAATAGGATACAATTAGATTTCATCGAGATGCCGAGGTGCAATAGGTTGAGATATGTTTTGGTGGTGGTGTGTATCTTTTCGCGTTGGGTGGAAGCATATCCAACTAGACGATGTGACAGTCTCACAGTAGCCAAATTGTTGTTGAGAGAGGTGATCCCGAGATATGGATTTCCGACAGCAGTGGAGACAGATAGAGGAACTCATTTCCACAGTGAAATCATGAAACTATTGTGCTCTGCTTTAAATATTGATCAAAGGCTGCATTGTAGCTACAGGCCGGAGGCTTCAGGTCTTGTAGAGCAGGTCAATGGCACCATCAAGTCGAGAGTGGCAAAGGTGTGTTCGTCAACTTCATTGAAATGGCCAGATGCATTGCCCCTGGTGCCCATGAGTCTGCGTAGCACCCCTGATAGGAGAACAGGGCTTTCTCCCCACGAGTTTTTGACTGGAAGAGCTATGCGTTTGCCTATGGTGCCAGCTACAGCATTGATAAACATCACTGATGATTTAGTGTTGGATTATTGTAAAGGACCGGCTGATGTGGTTACTTCTGTATCCCACCAGGTCGAGGCTGCGACTGCATCCACCTCGAGAGACCTGCTGCATGATCTAAACCCAGGTGATTGGGTACTAGTTCGCAAACACGTGAGGAAGAGTTGTCTTGATGCTCGCTGGCGAGGACCATATAAGGTGATATTGGTCACAAGTATCGCTGTGAAGTGTGGAGGATTGCCGAATTGGATCAACGCTTCCCACACTCGTCGAGTTCAAGCGCCTGCGGAGGAAGACAGTCCCCTGGTTCCGAGGAGCGTGTGTGGACCTGACACAGACAACGACGAAGGCACAGATCCAGCTGTAAGAGTTTTGGACGAAACGGAACAGCCGAGTGAGCAAGAGAGACGAGAGCTGAGTGCTCCTGAACTGAGCCCAGATCCGGAAATAGATGATATTGCAGAAGTGAACCGTGCACCAGAGCAAGGTGAGCGGTCTATTTCAGAAGAATCAGATCAAGAGGAAGAGAGGAGAACGGATGCCAGAGCAGAAAAGTGGCCAGCAAGAAAAGAAAGGCTGAACATAAGGCTCGCATCCGAGAAAGATCTCGCTCCGATTCCTGAAACATCTGAATCAGATCAAAGCGACGCTGAAGAAAGACCGGATGGTCTGAGACGTTCCAGAAGAGAAAGAATAGCGTCTTGAAGATGCGCATCTCCTGAGTGGACGTACCTTGCTGCAAATGCAGAGCCCAGCGAAGTCCGGGAGGTTGGGAGCTGGTATAATGAGCTACGAAGGGGACACCCTCTCGATTGAAATACAGTTACTGGTCCCAGGCGTAGAAGCATTTGGAAAGCTGACTCTGCAAGTTCCAAATCCTCCAAAGCTGAATGGATTGCATTTCCTGATCCTCAATCAGGTTATTTTCCCTTCATTTGGCCGACAGCTCACCGCGCAAGAATTAGGAGAAATTCGCGCTGAGATTTTGCAATTTGTCCTCGAAATACTTGGGTCAAATATCATCAACGATGAAGCTTGAATTATAACCAAAGAAAACATTAGGCCTTAGAAAGAAGATAACTTAGACCCCAGTTGAAGAAGATTTAAAATTAGGGACTTTCTAGTAGATGATGGAGTGAGGAGTAGGGCTGACTACATCTCTTCAATAGGTTTAGTATCAATCAAATGAACTTGGACATTAATTGCATGAGAGGAGAGAAGTGAAAAAGACATTGTTCATACAAAGAAAACAGAAAGAGACTGTGTTTTTCCCTTTTGTGCTTCGGAACGAATCAGTAGAAACCATGGTGTCCGAAAACTCAACACGCAAACAGAAATGCATCATTGGCACCCTCATTGTGGTGGTGCTTATTGTTAGAACTGTGGTGATTGTTACATCTCTAGTTGGATCTCAGGATGACGGACAGAATAGGATACAGGCAACACTCACTACACCACTCTCTGAGATAGATGAGGATGCATCCGCAAAGGATCTAGAAATGATTAAGGAAACTAGTCAGAGATTACATGTTGATTTGTCCAAGGGTGATTTTACTTTGTATGCGTATGCTTGATTATTGTATGAGTATGTGGATACCATGGAAGCGAAGGATTGCTATGTGTGTATGCAATTACCAGCCTCAGTAGAAGAAGGCATTCGATATCATCATTTGCCTGTGACCTATGGCATTACATGTAGTGTGTTGTTGAGCATGTTTTATAGCAAAGCACACTTTGAGTACTATTTCTCAAATTATGATGTGGTACTCTCAGAAGTTCCCGTTCTTAAATACATGAATAAATATGATTATTATAAGGAGGTAAAGCGAATGGCAAAGTATTTCGTGCCTACCATCACTTTAGATACGTCCTATGCCCATAGACACAATTTAACCTGTATGTTGACTGACATCGAAAAGAAGTTCATAGATCAGATAGAGGATCGACATAGACAAACTCTATTTAGACCAGATCCAAAGCACAAGGTTACCCCATGGACTAAAGAAGAATTAGATCATAAAGCAAAGGGGAGTTTTGGACCCATAGCATTAGATTTCCAACAGAAGGGGAAGTTGTGCATTAGACACCCGACCACATACTACGACAAGATATTTTTGGGTGAGAGTGATTGTGAGCACGTCTTTTTGATCGAAGAATCAATTAGGAAAGCATTATTGGACAAAATAACAGTAGTCCACAATGTGTATTTTGTGTGTGGAAAGAATGCCTATGTGAAGTTGCCCAAAAACTGGTATGGCACGTGATATTTGGCTGTGGTGTTTCCCAAGATTTTTCACGTGAATGATTTATGGCCTTTAGAAAGGAAAAGACCTCAAAGAGGAAAACGTGGTGTGAGTGCAGGAGAAGTGATTGGAGACATATTTGGCGCTATGATACCGAGTATGGGTGTGATTCTGAATGATTTAAAAATCAGAAAGCTGGCAACACTAGTGGATAAGCTCTCAATAAATGCTGCTCAGATTTTATTGCTTGTAGATGGGGAAATGGTTTCGATAAGGGCTATGGTTTTGCAGAACCGTCTTGCCCTAGATGTGCTGCTAGGAAAAGCCGGAGGAGTCTGCAAATTGTTGAAAGTTCAACAGTGCTGCACTTATATTCCTGACAACAGTCGGGATATAAGGAAATACATTAACAATATTTCAGATATACACCAAGAGTTACGTGAGATGGCTGCTGAAGGACTCTGGGAGCAAGTGGGGAAAGGATTTGGCAAGATAGGCAGTTGGTTTGGAAGTTTGGGACAAGGAATAATGGGATATATCTTGAAGCCTATTATAATAGCTGTCATTTGTATAATCGTCCTACTAGGAGGCATAAAGGCTTACAAATGGCACAGGGCACAACATCAGGAGACTGTTTCGAGAAAGCGAGAGCGCCAACTTGAACGACTGGAGGACAGTCATTACCAGCACCTTAAGGGGTTAGAACGATTCAGACAGGGACGGCAAGCTACAGCTTCTGTTTAGGTCGGTCTCTTCTACAAGGAGAAACTACAGGAGAATAGAAAGTTGGTGTTATGACACTAGTCATAAGAGGGGGGAACTGATAGAGCGCTGATAGCACTCTATTTGTATGAGTGCACTATACTCATGGTTTAAACGCACTCACATATATTCGTATTGTTTGCAGTGTTTTACGACTATTAAGAAACATTTATTTGAAGCATCTAATGTTGAAACTAGTAAACGCATTTAAGTAGAACGTTGAATGTATTACGATTCCGTCATGCATAATGTGCAGGACGATAATATTTCTATATACCGTAATTGTGGTTAGTTTAAGTTGCCTGAAATACAGGCCCAAAGCAAATGTTTCAGTTCTCCTTGCTCTCGAGAAATAAATAATTCAATGATTGTTGTGTTCATGGTTAGAATGTTCTCATCCTACTGCAGGTGAAAGAAACATCGTTATTTTCAGAGTTAAGGAGAAACCCGGAATGTCTTTGAAGATGGCTGGGAAGCGAGAAGGGAGGATGCCTTGCGTATCTGGCCTGTCTGGGAGCCAAGGCCACTGGAAGAAGATACAATTAATTAAAATTGTTTCATGAAAGAAAAGCTACTGCTTAGAGGTGTGATGGAAACTTTTAAGACTAATGACGTAGGTGGGTAAAATCCCATCTTTTGTATGATGCGCAGGGACAGAGAGCCCAGACTTCTGCTAGCTTACGGAGAAGAAGGAGCATTTTAGAGCATGCTCCATAGCCATAAGCTAACACGACCCATTTGACGTGAGTACTTCTTAGGAAGTCGACACGTGCTGACACCTTTGGGGAATGATAGAACAGAGACAGGAAGGGCCCTCATCTAGAGCAGTGTAGGGAAAGATTTTGTTTTCTTTCAATGACTCGAGAACTGAATATCTCATCTATTCTGTGTTGCGTTGTGATTTTGGAATTTATAATCATTTGTCTTTTGGGTTGAATTACTTATATTCGTAAACTTGGCTCTGTATTGATTTTCTGTACCTTTATTCTTTGCTATTGAGATGTATTTACATCCAATTGTTTTTGGCCTTATAATAAATATTCAAACTGCACTTTGGGGTTGGTGGTCTTTCCAGGCATGACAACTTTGTTGCTATTAATCTGAGTTGTTTCCTCCCCTCAACCACTTTAGGTAAATAAAAGATCGATCGCTTACGCTATATTTAGTAGGGAATATCAGGTGTGCAATTTAGCGTAATCAATCGGAATACAGTAGATAAACAATGGACAGAGAATTCAGAAAGTTGAAATACTTGATGGGGGTTAGCAAATTTGGTTTATATGCAGATGTCCACTAACCTTTTCAACTATGCAGTTTTATCTGGTCAACACAGATATTTAACCAGAACCAGGATACATTGGCGGAGGTCATAGATATAGAGCATGAGCTCCAGGACATAATATTGACTGGCACAAGTTGTGCCTTCGCTGCATGGGCCTGTAACACGTAATTAAGGTTTTCTGGCTCAGCACTCTTTTAGAGATGAAATCGTAATGCGAGCCCTATGCACATGCATCCAAGTGACAAAAGTTAGCAGATGATCGATTTCTTTAATAAGGCATCGGTTTGTTACCGTGTATAAATAATTGTTATATACAAAAAACAGATAAACAAACAGATGTTGCCATTTAAAGATAGCCTCCTGGCCTGTGCCTCTCACTTATTCTTGTACATGCTTGTTCCAGCTGCATGTTCATTGTTGGGACAGCACAGAGAAAAGTGGATGTGGAACTGGTAAAGAACACTGTGCTACATAAAAGTATAGAGGTTCAATAAGCCATATTTTTTTTTTGTTTTAGATAATTTTGATCACTTTCATTAAATGATGACTTGCAGAACCAACAATATGGGGCCCCTACCTGTGGGTTTTATTTAATGCTCTATTGCATGGAATGGCGATCCCTGCAACATGGGCCGGTGGTGAAATTCTTCCGGTATATAAAAAGGGGTCACCACCCCTTGCCATTAACTACAGACTCATCAGTTTAATTGCTGTAACACAGAAGGTCTTTGCTCTGGTATTGCTTGACCGTCTCCAGACTTGGATGGACGAACACAAAATCTTGAGCCCATTCCAAGCTGGTTTTAGGAAAAACACCTCCACTATTGACAAAATATTTAGACTTAAAATCCGCATTTTATCTGGTTCCCAGAGATAAACTATGGGCTGTATTAAGCGATTTGGGGGTCCCTATTAATTTATGTCATCTGCTTAGCCGTTTACATGAAGGCAATTATGCCCTGTTAGAAATTGAGGTCTCTAGTTGGCAGAGGTAGGTACCTTTGTCCAAATAGGGACCCTTGCTTCTAGTCAGGGTAAGGGGAATACACTCCTAAAATAACCCCTGCTCACCCCCTTGGTAGCTTGGCACAAGCAGGCAGGCTTATCTCAGAGGCAGTGTGTAAAGCATTTGTGAACACATACTGTAATACAGTGAAAACACTACATTTGGACACCACACCAGTTTAGAAAAATAAGTAATCTTTATCTAAACCAAAACAAGACCAAACGACAAAAATCCACAATACAGTATCAAAAATATCCTTAAAAATAGGTTATTCACTCAAATCAAGCTACTGGAAACAAATAGCTCCACCTGGAGCTATTACAACGTTGTGACAGATGAAAATCCCAAAGAACGGCGCCGATCGCGAGCTGCGCGAGCGTCGGGCCCGGAGTCAAGCAGACTCACAAAGAACAGTACCTTGGAATTGATTAAAGCAAAGACAGTGCACGGCGTGGGGGAGGTGAGGCTTCGTTGGCGCCTGCGGCATCGGTTCCTTACGACCCCAGGGGAGGTGATGCCTCTGTTCCTTACTGCAGCGCAGGGGAGGTGAGACGTCGGTTCCTTACTGTGTCGGGGAGGTGACGTCACGAATGGCGGCGAGGCGTTGGATCCTTACGACGGTGCGATGTCGATGGATTCGGGACTCACCCACGTCGAGGATCGGCTCCACGTTGATGAGGCACCGGCGTCGATGAAATCGGGGCTGCGGTGCGACTCGGGAAGGTGCATCGTGGACATCACAAGCGGTGTCCTCGGCTCCGGTTCAGACAGCAGCCTCGATGACGGCTTCGGAGTCGATGCGGCACGGCGTCAGCAGGCGTCAGGCCTACGGTGCAAGTCGGGGCGGTGCGTCGTGCCCTTCACGAGCGGTGCCCACGGCTTCGGTGCAGGCTACAGCATCGCTTGCCGGCCTCGGTGTTGCAATTTCCTTCTGTAGCAGCTGAAACAGTAGTTCCAGATGCAGAGAGGCAGAAGGGATGAAGTCTTTGTGTCCCTGAGACTTCAGAACAGGAGGCAAGCTCAGTTTCAAGCCCTTGGAGATCTTTTTTTTCTTCAAGCAGGTGACAAAGCAAACAGCAAAGTCCTTTTTCTCCTTTCCTTGGCAGCAAGCAGCCACCGCAGGCCAACCCCAGACAGCAAACAGCACAGGGGCAGTATTCCTCCTCAGCTTATCCGGCTCTTCTCCTTGGCAAAGGATCCTCTTGATTTCACAGAAGTGATCCAATGTTCTGGGCCCCAATATTTATACCACCAAATCCTTTGTTCTCTGAAGGCAGAGAGTGTCTGTACCCAGCCAAAACCAGTTCTGTCCTCACTGGTGAAACTTCCTGGCAGGAGGTGGAGACAGCATTGTCGAAGGCAGACCACGCCCATTCAGGTGAAAAGGAAATCTCCTCCCCCTACTCTAAATGCAGCCCAGGTCTATTCAGCCCAGCCCTGACTCATCAGACTTCTGGAGCCCCTCTCCAGCCCCTGTCATCCAAAAGCCAGACATGCAATACACATACCTAGCGGAGGCACAATGGATGGTTAGGCAAGAAAATACCTACTTTCTAAAAGTGGTATTTTCAAACTCAGAATGTAAAAATCACCCTCACTAAAAGATGCAGTTTAACATTCTGAGTTCAGGCATACTAAACTTTACTTTTCAATCTTGTTCCCAGGGTCAGTTGTGTATATAAGATGTTATAAACAAACTCCCCATTCAGTCCTATGGGAACAGATAGCCTTGCAATCGTGAAAAACGAAATTGGCAGTATTTCACTATCAGGACATGCCACACACATCAGGGCATGTCCTACCTTTCACATACAAGGCACCCTGCCCACAGGGGTACCTTGACCCTACCTTAGGGGTGACTAATATGTAGAAAAGGAACAGGTTTAGGGACTGGCAAGTGAGTGCACTTGCCACGTCGACATGGCAGTCCCAGACTGCACACAGGCTCTGCAATGGCAGGCCTGAGTCACATTTTACAAGCTGCTTCTGTGGGTGGCACAATCAGTGCTGCAAGCCCACCAGCAGCATTTGATGTACAGGCCCTCGGCACACATAGTGCACTGTACTAGGGTCTGACAAGTAAATCATGGAATCCCTAATCCATAACAATAATTTACAAAGGGAGCACTTGCACTTTGGCACTGAACAGCAGTGGCAAAGTGCCCAAAGCATCTACACCAGCAAAAATGGAGTCCAACACACAGCAAAACACAGGAGGTAAAGGCAAAAAATGGAAGGGAGACCCACGCCAATGGTGCCAGGTCTAACATGCCCAAATTCGGTATGGAAAACAGGGTAAACCCACAACACCATTAGCAGTAAATAGAGGTGTCAGACAAGGATGTGTGCTTGCACCCACCTTGTTCTGTCTGTACATTAACGCTTTGGTTGATACACTGAATAAGGAGAAGGACAATGATGTACCAAAAATAGCGCACAGCAAAGTGCCGGCAATGATGTTTGCCGACGGCACATTACTGCTTTCCAAGTCATCAATGGGTATCCAGAGGATACTCTCCAGCTTTGATGCCTTTTGTAAACACAGTGGTCTGGACACGACCTAATCCCTGTTTGAAGGGCATCCCGCTGGAGAGGGTATCTGTATTGGAGTACCAAGGGGTTACCCGAACAGAAAAAATGGACTGGGGGAAACAAATAAACAAAACATGCCTCAGGTTAGCGCAAATAACAGGGGGGCTGGTCAAGCTATTTAGGAATTCTTTCCATAAACCCGTCGGTCCAATTGTGGAGATTTACAAAGCGCAACCAGGGGGTGCTGTAATGTATGGGGCTGAACTATGGGGGCATTGTTCTCTAAGAAATATCACCATGCCTGAGAACAATTTTACCAGGCAGCTATTTGCACTCCCCCCAGCTCCCCAATTACTCCTCTGCATTTGGATCTAGGGGAGAGACCAATCGCAGAGGAAATTGCTCTTAGACCTCTAACCTTTTGGCGTCGTTTATGGGTGACCTTGGAACTGGCTGTATATAGGGCGGAGCTAAAGGAGGTACTGAGTCTACCGGGTGCAGGGAAATTAGCAGGGATGCAGTCCGAATTATAGGCAGATTGAGCATATGGGATAATCCTAAGGTAACATGTCCTGCAATTACTAGGAATGAATTGGTCAGGGGCTATAGGGAGAGAAAACTTGCCCACTTACAGGAGAACTCAGCAATAGGTACTCTAACAGTTACATTCATGAGAGTTAAGGAATATTATATCTTAGAGTCTTTCCTGGATGATATCCAACCAGCACTGGCAAGGAAATTATATATACAATTTAGACACGGAGCCCTTCCCCAGCGCGCATTTTCCAACAAGTGTGCAGGCACATTTTCTTTGGGATGCCCGGTTTGTAGCACTGAGGTGGAGACAGAACTTCATGTATTCTTTTTCTGTCCTAGCTACATCAAAGCCAGACATCGATGGCTGATCCAACTGTGCAGAAACCTGGGGTCTAAATGTTGTGTAGAGGTACTTAGGCTCCTGAAATATAATACTGAAAAGCCCATCGTTTTTGCTGTGTCGCGATTTCTATTTTCTATGTGGTGTGCACGCAGGTTATATTTGGAAATCAACCCACAGTTGTAAGTTGATGTATTTTTTAACGGGTCTTGGCCTCATTTTCAACTATTTATCTCATATTTTGCTAGTTTAAAATAGTTTTAGTGGACTTCTAGCTTGAGGGAGCATTGTATACCTATTTTAAGTATTTTTTACCATGTGGGTTAATTTTTTGGGTCAATAGACGGTATATTTTTTTAAAATTGAATCTTCCAATTTTGTATATTATTAGCAGTTTCCAACAGGGTATTACATATCAGTTAGATCTCTTTATGGACATTCAATGGGGTGCAAGTTTGTCAATTGTAACTGTAAATCAGGTCTTTGCTGAACATGTGAATGTGTATTTTATGATTTTTTTTTAATGTATGATTTATTGCACCTGCACTTTTATGGTCTATTGACCGAATTAAAGTATTGGAAAGGACATGCATCCACAAGCACTCAAGCATATTTCAACTACTCGAAATTTCATACATATCTTAGGTCCTCTAAAACTACAACATCAATAAAACTACAACATCAATCCATGCGCCCACAGTTCCCCCTAATCGAGTAAAGCTGTCATAAATAAAGTGCCAAAATATTCCACATGAACAAGTATATCATAGTAGTACCCGTTATCACCCAATATATCTGAATTAAACTAGATTTCCCTTCTTTCACCCGCAAAGGCTTTGGGAGCTATTCGACGAGAATCCATACTTATCAAATACTGTTGACAACACAATGTTTTATGTTACTTGTACCGGTTACGTTTCTGTACCGTAAGCTAAAGTTCTGTAAAAGTGGAAATTGTACATGATACACAGAAGTGGAAGCAATGCGTTGAAGTAGAGAAAGGGGGAGGCAAACTAGGGAACGCTGTGAAAAGAAAAACTAAAAAGAGTGAAGATACAAAACAAATATTAAAATAGAAGAAACAATGTGAAAACGGGGAGGAATTGACCACAGAAAGCTCAAGGAAAGATAATTATATAGAAGAAGTGTGGTGTTGTGGTGGAACAGCAGAATAAAGTATGAATGTTTTGAGAGGAGATGGAAGAGCTGTTTCAAAACAGAGAATCACAATACAGCAGTATAGACAAGAAACAGAGAGTGACAGGGAATTAGAGAAAAATAGGAGGGCATGACTGTAGAAACAAATAGAATAAAATATAAAGAAAAAATAAGAGTGGGCTCAAGAAAGGAAAATAAATAGCATATTCCTGGTAGTGGGGGGGACACTCTACTGACTCTAGATGAGAGGTGCAGGGAGAGGGGTTCCCCCATGATAGAATTCCTGGTAAGTGAATATGGAGACCAGCCAGAAGAGCATGGGTTGAGAGACAGCAACTCACTGGTGAGACACTGTCTCACCAGTCTTGTGAGAATGATGTGGGGTACTTGTCTGAGGTACTGGATGGTGGGGTGAAGGGTAGTTTGGTTAACACCTGTGTGGGGCTGTGTGATTCAATTGTTGGAGAGCATATTTTAAGTCCCTGTTTTTCAGAGCTATGCCAACACCCGGTGGAGTGCGAGTTCTCTGACCCCAGGGAGCTTGCACTGGAGGCAGACCTTGTGGTAGATTCCAGAGGGTCTGGAGAAGCATCTGCGGGTGACCTGGAAGGAAGTGACTTAGGTATTTCCCAACCAAGGGTGGTGGGAAAGCTTCGTGGTAGCCCAGATAGGTCCCAGTGTCGTGGGAAAGGTGTAGGGACTCACGTCCTGTCTCCGCGGAGAAGGAGTGGGAAGGGGCTGAGGCCCAAGGTGCCCGAAACCCGGTCCCAGAGCCTGGGTGGTTCCATGAGGGAACATCAGGTGGGGAGCCTAGGCTGTACTGGAAGGCCACCCATTGAGGGGGATCCCCTAGTGTCTGGGGAACTGGGGGGGACTGCTGTAACGAGCATCCCACCGGTTCTGGTGTCTGGCAACACCGCTCCAGTTGGGAGGGTGCAGAAGTCCAGATGGAGGGGTGAGAGGGGGATGCGTTCCCCAGTGGGAGAACCAGTGGGTCAGGGGCCAGCCAGAAGGGCTAAGCCTCCAAGCAGTGACCATGGTGACACCACTTCTGTCCTGGGGGATCTTCGCGCACTGTCAGATGGACAGAGGTCAGGAGATCTGCGCCAGGCAGACTGTCACACAACGCATGAGTCATGTGTTACCCTCAGGGGGGGCATGCGTGCTCCCAAGGAAGTCATGGTGCGCCGGGCAGGCGCTCAGCTGCAGGGTTTAGTCCCTGGGTTGGGAAGCCAGGTTCAGGTCCTGCCTGACCTGGAGGGAAGGACGACAGTAAGCAGTGTCCTGACCGGTTTGTCTTCTAGGGGTACCACTGCAGGTGGGAGGGTGCAGAACTCTGGAAGGGGGTGCAGAGGGAGGGAGTCCTCACCTCTGACCCCGGTTCAACTTGAGGGTTTAGACCCTAGGTTGGGAGACCAGTTGCTGGAGGGAGGTCCTGAACTGGTGGGCGAGTTGGGCAGGACACCTGCCACAGGTGCCCTGACAATTTTGGAAGGACCAGTAGGTCAGGGGTTGCCAGCTCTGAGGTCAGAGCACCCCAGGACTGACCCTGGTGAGGCCACTTCTGGCCTGGGGGTCTTCATGCTCTGTCAGGTGGATAGGAGGCTGGAGACCTGCGCCAGGCGGATTCTGGCACAACTCAGGAGGGGTGTGTTTCCCTGGGGGGTTGGTGTACTCCCCGGAAGTCCTGGGTTGCCAGGCACAGGTCCAGCCTAAGGGTACAGACCCTGGGTTGGAGGACCAGGTTCAGGGTGTCCCCTGACCTGGGGGAAGGGGCAACTGCTAACAGTGCCACTACCAGTTTGTCTTCTGGGGGTGCCGCTCCAGGTGGGAGGGTACAGTGCCCCAGGGAGGAGGACCGGGTGTGGGAGAGCCTACCCCAGTCCCTTGTTCAGCCTCAGGGTACAGACCCTGGGCTGGTGTACCAGTTGCAGGATAGCACTCCTGAACTGGTGGGTGAATTGTGCAGAACGCCTGCCACAGGTGGCCTGACAATTCTGGAGTTGAGGGGGACTGCTCCCGGTGGGGGGGTGCAGTGGCCCAGGGAGGAGGACAGGGTGTAGGAGAGGCCACCCCAGTCCTGTGTCCAGCCTCAGGGTACAGACCCTAGGCTGGTGGACCAGTTGCAGGATAGCACCCCTGAACTGGTGGGCGAATTGTGCAAGGCACCTGCCACAGGTGCCCTGACAATTCTGGAAGGGGGTACCGCTCCAGGTGGGAGGGTACGGAGCCCCTGGGAGGAAGACCGGGGGTGGGAAAGCCTACCCCAGCCTCCTGTCCAGCCGCCGGGTACATACCCTAGGCTGGTGGGTCAGTGCCAGGATGTCATCCCTGGCCTGAGAAGAGGGAGAGTGGACAAAGGGTGCCAGGCACCTGGGCCTACCGCCCCCCACTCTCTGACGCCACAGAGGTTAGAGAGCCCTGAGAGGCATAAGGCCTGGGTCTCCCCACTGACAACTGTCGGTAGCCACTGTGGCTTACTGTCCTGGTGGACAGAGTTGCCCCTGGGAGGGGGACAGGAGTCACACCCCGGGAGTGGACTGGGCCACACCACTGTGTTGGCCATGTGGGCACTGTCGGCTTGTTGGGACACATCTGTGAGCAAAGTAAGTTTAGGCGCTGCACAGATGGGGTTCACAGGTGAAGAGAAGGGTACCCCATGGGTCAGCTTAGGGGGCCCTGAGAGTATGGATAGAGGGATCCAACTAGGTTCAGGAAGGCATAGAACGGGAGTGAAACCCTGCTGTTGCAGGCCAGGTTCCATGTTCTATCGCCCCAACC
Organism: Calotriton arnoldi; assembly: GCA_963921515.1. Lineage (NCBI taxonomy): Eukaryota > Metazoa > Chordata > Amphibia > Caudata > Salamandridae > Calotriton > Calotriton arnoldi. The sequence goes on along the minus strand of CAWUFW010005889.1, from coordinate 500,455 downwards.
AGGGAAGTCCATCGAGGTATGGATTGGTCTACCCTGGCTTTAGGCTGGAAGGGGGTTGTGTTGGAAATGGCCCTTTTTGCAGGGTTATCCCTAAACGTTTTGCTTTTTCCTCCTATTTTTTCCTGACCTGTGTGTATTGGTTTTAGGACTCTGGGCCCTTTACCACTGCTAATCAGTGCTAAAGTGCATATGCTCTCTGTGTAAAATGTGTTATGGATTGGTGTTTCCATGATTGGCCTATTTGATTTATGTGTCAGTCCCTAGTAAAGTGCACTGCTAGTGCCAGGGACTATAGATCAAATGCTGTTGGTGGGCTGCAGCACTGGATTGTGCCACCCACGCAAACAGCCCGTAAAGTGTAACTCTGGCCTGCCATTGCAGAGCCTGTGTGCAGCCAGGGGCTGCCATGTCGACTTGGCAAGTGCACACACTTCCAAGTCCCTAAACCTTCCCTTTTCTACATGTTAGTCACCCCTAAGGTAGGCCCAATGTACCCCTGTGGGCAGGGTGCATTGTATGTGAAAGGTAGGACATGCCCTGGTATGTGTGTCATGTCCTGATAGTGAAATACAGCCTACTTCGTTTTTCACTATTGCAAGGCTACCTGTTCCCCATAGGCCAGAATGGGCAGTTTTGATTATTACATCCTATGATCCTAACTGACCCAGGGAACATGGTAGAAATTCGAGTTTAGTATGCCTGAACTCAGAATGATAAAATACATCTTTTAGTGAAGTTGGTTTTAACATTCTGTGTTTGAAAATACCACTTTTAGAAAGTAGGTATTTTCTTGTCTAACCATCCAAGCCTGCCTCTGCTAGGTTGTGTATTCCTTGTCTGGAGTTTGAGTGACAGGGGCTGGGGGATTCCAGGAGACAGGGTGAGTCAGCACAGGGCTGAATAGCAAGATCTACATGTAGATGGGTGGGAGGAGTTGCACCTGGGACCTGAATAGGGCTGTGCCTTCCCTCCACAATGCTGGCTCCACCTCCTGTGGTGCGTCTGATGTCCCTGGCCTACACTGCAAAAGGAAAGGAGGAGTCTTGTCAACAAAGTGCTCCAGGACTGACCAGAACTGGTTTGGACTAGGCAAAGGCCTCTCTGCCTTCAGAGAACAAAGAGAAATTGAGGATAAAAAGGGGGACCCAAACCCCAGAACTTTAGAACTCTTTTGGATCAAGAAGACTGCCAAGAAGAAGAGCTGGAGAAGCTGTGAGGAGGAACTACCACTTTGCTGTGTCCTTTGCTGTGTTGGCCTGCAGTGGCTGCTTCTGTCTTTGGCAGTGAAAGGACTGGACTGAACTTTCTGCAATCTACTTTGTGAGTTTCTCCAAGGGCTTGAGGTAGAGCTTGCCCCCTGTTCAAGAAGTCTCAGGAACACCAAAGACTTCAAGCCCGACGCCGTCTACGATGCCGCTGCCGACTCCGTGTCCTGAAGGCACCGCAGAGGGCACCGCCGCAACGCCGCACCGCGACCCTGGTCTCACCGACGATGCCTGCTGACGCCGCCACCGAGCCGCTGCTCGCACCGCAACCTGTGGGCACCGCACTCCGCACCGCCTCGCTTCACGACGACGCCTTGGTATCCCCGATGACGCAGCTGCACGCCAGACTCGACGCCGCTGCTTGCACCGTGGTTCGAGGGCACCGCTCGTAAAGTTACACGACGCACCGCCCTCATCCCGCACCGCAGCCTTGGCCTACTGACGCCGGTGCCATCGACTCCAGTTCGTCAGCCGACGACAGCGCTTCAGCAACGACGACGCCGCTGCTGCACCGTGACCTGCCAGCACAGTGACGAGCACCGCCTTCATCTCACACCGCGACCCTGGTCTCACAGACGACGCCATCTGATGCCACCACCGAGCCGCTGCTCGCACCGCGACCTGAGGGCACCGCACGCCGCACCGCTGCACTTCGCACCGCAGCACCCGACGCCAGCGCTCCTGACTTCAACAGAGAGGAGTTCGATCTGCAACGCGTGTGACTTCGAGGGCCCCGACGACTCCTGCACCGACCTCCGTAACCGACGCCTGCGGACGCCGTGTTTTCGGAAGCTCACCGAGAGGTCATCGACGACCTGCATTTCTGAAAGGTACTGTTTGCGGGTCTACCCGACACCGTAGCTGACCCGCAACGTCGCGGTCAGCCAGAACTGTTTGGATTTGTTTGTTCACGACGCCGTGATAGCCCCGGACGGAGCTATCGACATCAAGGAACTGTTTTTAAGAATACTGTGATAACTGAAGATTTTTAAAGTACTGTACTGTGGATTTTTATCGTATTGGTCTTGTTTTAAGTATATAAAAATATTGGATATTTTTCTAAACTGGTGTGGTGTCCTTTTGTAGTGCTTACACTGTATTACTGTTGGTTTTGTGCAGATGCTTTACACACTGCCTCTAAGATAAGCCGGACTGCTCATGCCAAGCTACCAAGGGGGTGAGCAGGGGTTATTTTAGGAGTGTAACTCCCTTATCCTGACTAGGAAGAAGGGTCCCTACTTGGACAAAGGTGCAAGCCCTTGCCAACTAGAGACCCCCATTTCTAACACTTGTTTACTGCTGAACTGTGCCCAGTGGCCGCCTTGCCAGCGACTGCCTGAGCCCAGAAGATCAGTTAATTGGACAATAGACTTTGACACTGGACATAGATTGCCAATTGGCAAGAATTGTACCGACAAGGAGGCGTTTTAACATCAAGGCTGATAAAAACGTTTGAGAAAATAAGCAGAAGATAAAAAAGACATTCTTGTTAAAAATATAAATTTTAAAGATTAAGTGCAACAAAAAAATCACTTCAAAATAATTTTAGAACTATCGAATTAGTACTAAATAGGCAGAGACTGAACTGCCATATTAAAAAAACTCAGAGAATCTTACTCAGTACCATATTCAAATACCAAATTTACAGAACTGTAACCCAAAAAAAATGAAAAATATTTGTCTCTGAAAATGATAGAAACTTTATGTTGTGCTTGGCCCTATCTGCAGGGTCACCCCCAAAACGTTGCGCCTTCACCACTCCTAATTTCAGAATTTTGTTTTTCTTGGCATTAGGACTCTGTCACCTTTACCACTGCTAACCAGTGCTAAAGTGTGTGTGTTCTCTTCTTTACTGTTTAGAATGCTTTTATTTAGATAATAAAACAAAGTAAAACATCATTACAAGGTCATATTGTGGATACAGAAAAGGAAAAATTAGCATTAAAAGTGCAAATGACAAAATAAAATCCTTAACCCTCGAAAGGGAATATATATACTTAGAAGAAAAATGCATTTTTCACATTTTGAAAAAGAAAGAGGGGGAGAAAGGAGAAGAAGGAAAGAAGGGGGAAAAGTAAGATATAGGAAAATACAAAATATAAACAGTAATTAGAGAAAATTCTAAAGAACAACTAACTCTGTTTAAGGTGATAATAACAACAGTGGTACTTTAAAACTGAAAACAATCAGGAATTAATTCTAGAGAGGAAAGAGGTTAATGGTGACCACAACAAATCTTTTTGATTAACAGAGGTACTGAATTTGCAAAAGCACGATCCAACCTGTGGTGATGACATAGCAAGTTCCACCAGACCTGATATGAAATTTGTGAGGTATCTTTCCAGTTGGTGGTAATGATCTGAAAAGAAATAGCTAAGTACAAGTCTATAAATTTACCAACATTGCTCTGCACTTCCCATAGGGGCGAGAAACTGCCCAAAAATACATGAACAATTTCAAAAGAAAAATTTGTAGATAGAATTTCATTGAGCTTTAACCAGATACGGGACCAAAAGGATTTAACTAAAGGGCATTGGAAAAACATATGGATAAAATCACTATTCTCACACGGGCAGGACCAGCATTTCTTGGAGTCTAACAGATTAAATTTGTACATATCAGAGGGAGTGAAAAAAGTCTGTTATAGAAGAAATATAGAGTTTGTGTAGTGCTGGCCGAGCGAGAAGACATATGTATTTTTGACCAAATAGAGTCCCAAGTTTGAAAGGAAAAATCTTGGGACAACTCTTTCTCCCATAGAAGTTCCAATTTAGATTTTGTTCTAACAGCCATAGAGCGGGATAAAAGTTTGTATATAGTCGCTGCTTTAGACGGGATCAAAAAATCAGGTGGGGAAGAGGAGACCTGTTCAGGTGTCTTAGGGGAAATAGTCTGAGAAAGGAAGTGAGTCAGTGAAGCCTTCAGTAGGGGATACTGAGAGGCATGCGTGGAAGTGGTGTCAAAAGATGTGCAAATATCAGTAAAGTCCCTAGGGGATCCGTCCTTCAACAACTGATCTAAAGTGATAATACCTTTATCAATCCATTCCTTCCAGAATAACGCTCTGTTGTTGATCTTCAAAAATGTATTATACCAAATAGGAGTATGAGAAATTTGATCCTCGAAGGGTAAGTGACTTCGAAACAGAGAAGATGCAAGGGCTTTAGAATGGGAAAAAATAGGAGTGGAAAAGCGCTTATGAGGTTGAGATAAACGAAAAGCCGTACAGAGTGTAAAAGGCTTGATTTGAGCTTGTTCTAATGAACTCCAAGCCGTTATAGGAGTGAGAGGCGAATCCTTTAAAAAAGTCCAGATTTGCTTCAAGGTAAATGAGGAGTGATAACATCTGAGGTTAGGAAAGTTAACTCCACCTAAGGCCTTGGGTTGTTGAAGACGAGAGAGTGAAATTCTGGCTTTACGATTGTTCCAAAGAAATTTGGTTAAGGAGCGATTGATATTGCTAAAAAAGAAGAGCGGAAGAGATACCGGGAGCATTGAGAGATAGAAATTTATAATGGGTAGGAGCATCATTTTAATTGTAGCCAATCTACCCCACCAGGATATGAAGCGAGGAGACCAGCTTTCAATAAGGTTGGAAAGTTTTTGAGTATTTCCTCAAGGTTAATTTTAATAGTCTCTTTGATGTTGTTGGCATATAAAATACCCAAGCATTTGATGCTCTTGGGATTCCACTCAAAACCAGATCCATGGAACATATGAGAAAAGCAGAACTTGTTCAAGGGTAAAACTTCAGACTTTTCAATGTTCAATCTATATCCAGAAACTATTGAGTATTCCTGTAATAAAGAGAAAAGAGCAGGCAAAGAAGTAGACGGATTGGAAATATATAATAAAATGTCATCCGCATAAGCGGTAAATTTAATATCAATATTTTTAAATTGAAAACCAGTGTACTGTGAAGATCGTCTAATTTTCTCTAAAAAGGGTTCCAATGCAAGAATAAATAGAAGTGGGGAAAGGGGACATCCTTGTCTAGTGCCCCTAAGGAGTGGAAAATATTTAGACTGACAACCATTAATCCATATAGAAGTAGAGGGGGCAGAGTATAACAATTGGATAAACTTAATAATAGAGGGGCTAAAGCCATGCCATCTCAACTCACCAAAAATAAAGTCCCAGTTGACCCTATCAAATGCTTTCTCCGCATCTAATGTTATGGCAGCGACTGGAGAGTCCATCTTGGAGGCAAGGTGAATAATATTAAGGAAGGTTCTAGAGTTATCCGTAATAGATCTGCCTTTAACAAACCCTGATTGATAAACGTTAATGAGGTCAGGGATTACCTTATTAAGACGAATGGCTAATAATTTAGCAAATATTTTACAGTCTGTATTGATGAGGGAAATGGGCCTATAGTTCTTGCAAAGGGAGGGGTCTTTATCCTTTTTAGGAATCAGACACAACATAGCTTGAGTAAATGATCCTCTCGACTCGCCAGTAGTGAGGAAGTGGTTAATCAATGTGAGTAGTTGGGGGACTAGAAATTGTTTAAAGTGTAGAAAAAATCTAACGGTGAAACCATCCGGGCCAGGCGTTTTGTCCTTGGGTAATAAATTCATGGCACTAGAAATTTCACTTTCCAGGATAGGTGTGTCTAAGGACGAAAAATCTATGGAGTTATCAAGGGATTTAGGGATCGTTTGAAAAAAGGAGTCAATTTGTTCAGGCGAAGGGACGGATTCTGGAGTGTATAAAGTAGCATAGTATTGAGTAAAACACTCAAGAATCTCCGCATCTGTAATATGACGTGTTCCGGAACTATCTGTGATAGCAACGATTTTAGATTTCTGCTTTTTGATTTTAAGATAATTAGCCAAGGATTTGCTTGCTTTATTCCGTCCACCATACATTTTTGCATTAAATTTAAGAAGATTATTGCAGGCGGAATCCCAAGAGTGTTTGTTGTATTGCAGTTTAGCTTTAATAAGAGAGGACAAAACATCAGGGCAATTGGAAGTGAAGTATTGATGTTCAAGAGCTTTTATTTGTTTTAAAACAAGAGAGGACTCCATAAGGGCCTTTTTTTTCTTCCGAGAAACAAATTCAATAATAAAGCCTCTAGCAGTGGGTTTGAAAGCATCCCAAATATAATGAACTTTAGAATCAGAGGAGAGATTATTGTGAAAAAATTCCTGAGTGAAAAGTGTGAATTGTTCAACAAATTGGGGATCCAGGAGTAGAGAATTGTTAAAACGCCAGCGACGGGATGTAGGGGAAGGAGTGGGATAATCCATGTCTAGAATGATGGGGGCGTGATCTGAAATAAGAATGGAGCCAATTTCTGAATTACTCATAAATTGAAGAGTGTGTGTAGTAAGGAAAATGTAATCTATACGAGAGTGAGATTTATGTACAGGGGAAAAAAAGATAATTCTAATGTGTCAGGATGAGAGATTCTCCATGAGTCGACCAAACCTCTCGAGGTGATGGCTTTGTGGAAGGTTTTCTGCATCTTATTAGGGATGTATTTAGTTTGGGATCGTCGGTCAAGGAAGGGATCCATAAGTTGATTACAATCGCCACCCACAATCAAATTGTCTGCAACCTGGGAGGATAATAGAGTGGAAAATTCATTCCAAAAAGTTAAGTCAATGCCATTTGGGCCATAAACATTGCAAAAGGAAAATTGAATATTATTAACTTTAACATTTGAAAGCAGCCATCTACCATTGGTATCATGAATTTCATTTTGTAACTGAACATTTAAAGATTTGTGAAACAGAATGATCACACACTTCTTATTGTTCACAGCAGGGGAGCAGGAAATTACTCCTACCCACTGTTTACGCAGTGAAGATATATCTTGTAGCTTGAGGTGCGTTTCTTGTAACAATGCAATATGACATTTCAATCTTGCGAGATGAGATAACACACGCTGTTTTTTAACAGGGTTTCGAATACCTTTAACATTCCATGAAATTACACGGAGCCCAGTCATCAACAAAAACTAGAAAGTGATAGACATATGGGTGAAAGAAAGTTAAGGACACAGAAGAAAAGAAAATATATACTTGCGGAAGGCATTAAAGTTAAGAGATGGCAGAGAAGAGATGGCATATCATTAATCATGTGAGTTGGGCTTATAGGAAAGAGAATACACGAACAATTAAGTACCATAGAAGAAGAATAACAATATGGAAATATGGAGTAAAATAGAACCAAGAGACAAAGTAATGAAGGAGGGAGAGAAGGAGGAAGAGGGAAAAAGAAGGGAAGAGAGAAGAGGGAGCTTAGCAACCCAGAAAAGGTTAGCACATCGGAGATGACAAAAAGCCAGCAGGCTTTAGTCATGGTAAACAAGACAAGAAGAACAATAATGTGGGAGAGGGGGCAGAAACAGACAACCACCACAAGAAACGAGGGAAGGGCACCGAGATAGGAAAGGATTACCATAAGAACAGCCAGGAAAAAGTAAAGAGATAAGACAAATTGGCAAACATATGAAACAAAGTGGAGGGAAACTTACCAAACATTAAGGGAACTGTATTACGTGGTAGTTCATATATGACAAGACACGGAGAGAGTGGGGAAAGGAAAACTTGCATCAGGAACAGCGCAAGGAAGACCTAAAATATAAGAAATAAACCAACCAACAGAGGAAACCATTAGGGTATGCATCAAACATTAAGGAGACTAACTAACGGAGAGAAACATATAGGACACCAGATAAATACACCTGCATCAGAAGCATCAAGGGAGAAACAGGAGAGTAACCAGAGAATTTCTTTTTTTTTTTAGGGTTTGCTTAGTTCCATATCTTCTCCCTTGTGAGCATGAATGAACTTCCGAAGGTCAGCTGGATCATCAAAAGAGAAAGTTCTGTCCTTGTAAGTCACCTTAAAAAGCAGGGATGTATTAGACCGTATCGGGCATTCATGGACCTCAAAGAAGGTCTGAGGTCGAGAAATTCCTTGCGTCGACTTGCAGTTGGCTTAGAGACATCTTGGGAAAAAAAGACTTTGTGACCGGACCAGAGCATCTGCTTGTGTCGCTTGGCAGCATTAAGAATAGCAATGAGATCAGAATAAAGGAGGAAGCAGGCGATAATACCTCTAGGTCTAGACGGAGAAGAAGCACTCTGAGAGCCCAATCTGTGTGCCCTTTGAATATTGAAGTCCATGGACTTCGGAAGGCCAACTATCTGCAGAACTTGGGACTTCAAAAAGGAGATCATGTCTGAGCCTTCAGATCCTTCCGGAATACCATAAATACGAAGGTTGTTGCGCCTATTGCGATTTTCTAAATCCTCTGTAGTCTTCTTTAATTGAGTAACTTCTTTATTGAGGGACTCGACTCTGGCGACAACATCCTGAGCATCGCTTATTTTTTGTTCCACATCCGAAAGTCTCGAATCAAGTCCAGACCATTTCTCCTCTATTCTCTGAAGGGTAGCAGTAGTGTCTGACATGAAAGGTCTGATATGGCGTAGTTCCTCCATAATATCCTCCAGTGTCAGAGGTAGAGGTGATTTCGATGGAGAAGACGGGTCCTTCTTGACGCGCTTGTTAGTGGAAGCAGCGGGATCCTTACGACCTCCAATACCAGACCCCGAGACACCAGTCGACTTGTTTGAGTGTGGGGTATCCATGGTAGAGCGTATTGCGCACACAGCAAAAAATCAATAAAAATTAAGTAGCAACAGTTTTCCAGAAAGAAAGAGGAAGAGGTGCCTCACATTAGACCAATGGTTAGGAGAAATGAGCCCACCAGAATGCGTAGGGTAGCCACGTAGCTGAGTGATGTTAAATAAGATTTTTATAATCCATGTTCTGTAAGGCTCTTTGTTTGCTTTAAATAACCAAAATCACTCAAAGTGGCTGCAGCAAAAGTATAGCCTCTGAGGAGAAATACCTGAACATAAATACAAGGCCAGTCTTGGAAGGATCGTAACTGCAAAATGAAGTATTCAGGCATCCAAAGTGGGATTAAAATTCTTCTGATGACATCCACACAAGCAGTAGCAGAAAAGAAGGCACCATGTAGAGGAGCCCGGAGGGAGCGCACAACACGCCTTTGCTGAAATGGGCCACAGAAGAAGGGAAAAATCTTTTTCACAGAGTGACGGCCATAGATTCACAAAATGGCGGCCATAAAAACGAGCGCCGTGAGAGGGGCAGACAGAGTAGAAAAAGCACCAAAAGACCCTACATTGGTCTAATAAACTTGCCTCAGCATGCCCTGTAGCCTCCGACACAGGAAGCAGGTGCCCGAAAACCAGAACTGCATTGGAGTTTGGGGCTGTACATCACCTCAAGAAGCCACCATCGTAGTGCACCACTGCCAAGCGCTCGACGCTCCAATCCACAGCCAATCCACCAGCCTCCTCGTGAGGAAAGATATGATACCCAGCGGCGAACTGTTCCTCTCTGTAGCGTCACCGCTGCAGTACAATGGACTGACACACAGACAGTCACCATCCTCTGCCAGGCTCCGCAATGAAAGACGACACAAAATGGCGGCCGTATAAAACGGGCGCTGTGAGGGGAAACAGACAGGGCCAAAGAAGAGCGCCGTAGAGACCTTACATCGGTCTACAAATTTGCCTCAGCATGCCCGTCAGCTTCCGACACATGAAGCGGTGCTTTAAATTCGGAACCGCATCCTGTAGTCGTTACCCCCTGCGCCGAAAGGAGCTCGGTGCCGCCGAGCGTCTCACGGAGCGGCCATCTTGGTCCGCCGCGGCCGCGCGCCTCGTTCTCTTCTTTAAACATGGTAAAAATGGTTTACATCCAACTGATATATTTAATTTACTTTTACATTCCTAGTAAAGTGGTACTACATGTACCTAAGCCCTGTAAAGTAAATGCTAAGTGGGCCTGCAGCACTTATTGTGCAACCCACTTCAGAAGCCCTTTAAAACATGTCTCAGATCTCCCATTGCAGCATGTGTGCAGTTATAAACTGACAAATCGACCTGGCAAAATAAACCTTTTGTCAGATATTAACCTCTCTTATTAATACATCTAAGTCACCACTACGGTAAGCCTTAAACAACCCATAGTGCAGGATGCACTGAAAATAAACGTTTTATATATCCTGGCAGGGAAAAACTCTCCAATTAGTTTTTCCCTACTGTGAGGCCTATGTTTCCCATAGGGTAACACTGAGTTACCTTATTAAATTTAGTAGGAGCTAACATTTGATTAGGAATAGGTAGGAATGTCAAGTTTGGTTCACAAGAATTGTAATGGTAAAGTTGGATTTAAAGTCACAGTGCTGAAAATGGCTACTTTTTGAAAGTTGGCTTTTTCTTGTCCTAACCATTTGCTACCTGCAGCCTGTGTCCTTGGCCACGTGACTGTGAATAGTTAGTTGGCAGTTGGCCTCTGTGTATGTCTCCAAGACTGCAAGATAAAGGGGGGCTAGGTTTTGGAAGGAGAGGCCAACTGGCCAGGATGGGAACGCATTTCGAAGGGCTGCCTCCAGCACACTCACAAAGGAACATGACACCAGCCTAATGTCACACTAGAACACTTCCAGCCTGGGAAGGGGAAGGAAGGACATTTCCAGATAGGGGGATAATTTAGACATTTCTCCCACTTCGAAGAATGGCACAAGGTATAAATACTGGACTCACAGTTCAACTCTTCAGTTCACTCCTGGACGTGCGAAGGCTACTCAGAAGGACTGCCCTGCTGTTTGAGGCCTGCTTTATACCTCAGATGACTGCCCAGCTGCTTGAAGCCTGCCATGAACCCTCATAGGACTCCTCTCCTGCTTTAAGGCTGCCTCGCTGCTTCAACCCAGGCCGGCCTCCTGTTTTGAGCTAAAGGGACACAAAACACTTTAACTACTTTGAACGTGCACTTGGACCCTGCCTGCAGTGAGTCCTGCCTTCCAAGTGGTTCCCTACCAGTCCTGGACCCTTGTAACTGAGAACCAACAAGAGGGCGGGACCTACCCGCAATACGATTCGCCCAAGGTGCATTGCTGGTCAGCCTGACTTCATGGTAGATCCTGCTAGTTCTTCTACGCACCAGCAAATCCTGTTCAGCAGCTTCTCACTGGAAGTGTTCCCAGCCTTGTGAAGCTTTCGTCAACTACAGCTTGCAGCTTCGTCCTGCTGGAGATTTTCGAATTCCAAAATAGTGACAAAGTCAGAACTGATAAATCTTCACCGCAACGTTGTCCAACAGCTCCCCGACAATGATGCCTCCTCCTTCTCAGACACCCACGGCTGCCTGGCCTCGCTGACTTTTAGCTACTCAGGAACTTTTCTTTTAAAAATGTCTTTTATGTCGAGAATGGGCCCAATCCACCTTGTTTATCCGAACCGCGCTCCATCATGGTCAGCCATATCATTTGACTTTGCCCCTGTCTCAGGCGACTAGACGCCTGTGGTTGGCGCTTTGATCTTTCAGGCACTATTTAGGGCTAAAAACTTTGAAAAAGACATAACTCCGGTTCTACTGATTGGATATAATTCATTTTGGTATCAAAATATTTATTACAATTTTCTCAATTTTTCTAAATTGGTGAGGGATGTTTCTTTTGTTGTGTTTTCATTACTATTTGAGTGCTGCGTAAATACTTAACAGAGTGCCTCTAAGTTAAGCCTGACTGCTTTTGTGCCACATTAGCAGAGAATTATGCACAGGTTAATTTAGTGACTTTTGTGATTCAGCCTGCCAAGAGTTGCGGTTTTAGCGCGAGTAGGGTTTTTACCCTTCTCAATCAATAACCCAATTTCCTACACCTTATTTGAACAATTCTTTGGGAAACAAAAATCTGGGTGTTCAAAATGTTTGTGAAATATTTAGCAGATTCCTGGCAGCTTTAAGTTTTTTTTATTGGAGCTGAAAGAATAAGAGAACTGAGACCTGAGTACTACTGAAGACCATCAAGATGATCTCTGTTTTTTTCCCATTAGGAAGAAATTATCCATAGGAGGATTTCTTAGAAGTGCACAAGGGTCACTTTCAACCCAGTCCTATCTGCCAGGCTATCTGTGGGGGATAGTCAGCCCCTTTGTGTGAGGACAGGACACAGCCTATTCAGATGTAAGTGTGAGCCACCTCTCCCCCTTTCTTCCCAGGAAGGCTATCAGAATGCAGATGAGTCCCGTGTCACACCCAGCCCTTCCTGACTTTGCGGCTGTCCAGAGGGAAAGTGTAGCGGTCACTCAGCCCTTACATGTATTGGAGACAGGCTGCAGAAACAGACAGCAAAGTTAAGAGCAGAGAAATGTCCACTTTCTAAAAGAGGCATTTCTAAAATGGTAATGGCAAATCCAACTTTACCACTAAAGAAAATGTATCACCATCATTCCAAAGATATTAAACATTAAGCAGTTACTACTTTCCAATCAGGAATTACAGCTTAAGACTGTTTTATGGAATACCCAATGCTAGCCTATGGAAAGAGTAGGCCTCACAGCTGTGAAAAACGAAGTTAGCTGTTTGTCACTGCCAGGACATGTAAAACTGTTTTCTAAATCAACAAATTTTATTGATATTTTCACTGGTACATTCTGGCCCTGAGGCCAATTACGTACGCTTTACAACAGTATAGCCAGTATTAGAGAAGGTGATTAACCGTAACAACTTACTTTGGCACAGGTAAAACACCCCAGGGACATGTAAAACTTAAAAGTACATGTCCTGCTTTTTAATTATACAGCACCCTGCTGTTAGGGTCACTGCCTTAGGGGTGGCTCATGTGCAATAAAAGAGGAGTTTAAGGCTTGGCAAGAGGTTTTAAATGCCAAGTCGAAGTGGCAGTAAACTTCTCACCCAGGCCTTGCAATGGCAGGGCTGAGACAGATTTGAAAGGCTACTTGTGTGGGTGGCACAACCAGTGCTGCAAGCCCGCTAGTAGTATTTAGATTACAGGCCGTATTACTTAAATAGTGTTTGTCACAATGTTACTGAATTGTTGACCTTTTATCAACACCACACGAGTAGCCGGGGGAGAATCTATGTGAACTTGGTGAAAGGCAAACCTGGTGAAACTGCGCCCGACACCTTTTTTTACAATAGAATACATTTTTCACATGAAAGACATTCACCAAGCTGACCACCGTAGCAGTGTGAGCAATATAAGTTTTGGAGAAAATGTGTTTTAGTTGATCTTTTTCCATATTTCATTACAATTCTCTGTTGTTTATGCCCATTTGAGGTGCAATAGCCATACCATCTCTCTCCCATTTTTTGCTCGGAGAATCTCTTTAATTCTTCTTTTCAGGTTTCTTTTTGAGGCTGTTTCTCTGCTGAACTCCACTGGTTTCCTCCTTGTGAGCCTTCTTTTCTTTTCCCACTCTATTTCTGTTCCCGATCTTGTCGTTCATTTGCTGTTTTGAAGAGGTGGCGCAAGTTGCATTCACTTAAGTCTCCTTCATGTACTCCTTTATACTCCCTACATCTTTCTCTTTTCTTTTCACACCAGTGTTGCCCCCATTTTCCACTTCCACAGTCTTGCTTTGCCACCAGTCCCCACTTCTGCTTTCTTCCTTAAACAAAGTACATAAAGAATGCACCTAGACTTCAGATTAGATTGAACTCTGGGGCCAAAATTTGTCGGTCTGGTTTCTCTAAATTGGCAAAACTGGTTTTTGGATGTGTGTGTTTCTATTCAGATGGGACATGTCCTCACAGCTGGGGTCATACTGTCCCTTTTGCAAGAGGTAAAGTCTAATTTGAATATACTTGGCCCATGTCTGTAATAGAAGAGCTACAAAAAAAGGGAAGCAGCTGTGATTAATTATAAGTGATTGAAATTGTTCCATCAAGCTCAGTGGGAATTACTTTGGACATTGCTTGTGACCAGTTTCCACTTGAGTGATGTTTGCCACAAATTTACTTCTATGTTCCAAAGTACATTTCCACTGGGCCCAATCCTGGAATAAAGGACAGCCTTGTGTACTCAATGCCAGGAATTTGCTCTGAACCTTGCATCTCTGATATAACCTTTTTGGACCCTTAGAATATTTCTGGACTTTCTTTAGCCACGTGTAGACATTCATGGACTTCCATAAGAACCTACTATTACAAACATTCACACTGACTGCCATTGAAACACATGGAGTAACATTTTCTCCACTTTCCACACAAAACCTTCATGGTGAATGCTTCTATGTAGTGTTTCTGTGAGTTCTCTCATTTGGACCCCTATCTCACAGATGTTCAGCAGTTGGAATATATAGGAGCTGTGTTTACACATTCTTGAGTCTAGAGCTTGGCATGCACTGATACAGGTGAGTTAGGAATACTTCACGGATGCCTTTGACCTGCCTCTGTGAGTTGATGGACTAGGATGATGGGGAGGTCAGCTAAAGCACTCCAACCACTTCTGCATTGCCTGCCAATTCCTAACTCCTGTGAGTTTTTTCCACAGTTTCAAAGAGGGTTAAGTGGAGGTGTTGCATATTTTAATTTGCTTTGAGCCAAGGTTGAAATAAACCAAGATGAACTAAAGCTTATAGGCCCCTTGTCTCATTGCTTTCTGGGGAAACAGTGTTGATCCTCCTTGTGTCCTACTTAGACCCTCATTCATTATCCTAGGACTAGAGAATCGGTGTTAGACCTGGCATCCTTGGCGTGGTTTTCCCTGACTTTTTGCCTCTACCTCCTATATTTTTGATGCTGTGCTGGATTTCGTTTTTGCTGGCTTAGATGCTTTGGGCACTTTGCCACTGCTGATCAGTGTCAAAGTGCAAGTGCTCCCTGTGTAAATTGATATTGTGATTGGTTCTCCCTGATTGGCATATTTGTTTTACCAGTAGGTCCCTAGTAAAGTGCACTGAGTGTGCCAGGGCTGGTAAATCCAATGCTACTAGTGGGCTTGCAGCGCTGATTGTGCCACCCACATGAGTAGCCCGGAAAAGATGTCTAAGGCCTGCCACCGCAGTGCCTGCGTGCAGTTTAACTGCCATGTTGACTTGGCAAGTGCACCCACTTGCCCGGCCCTAGCCTTCCCTTTCCTTGCACATAGGACACCCCTATGGTAGGCCCAATGTACCCCCCTGGGCAGGGTGCAGTGTATGTGAAAGGTAGGACATGTACTGGTGTGTGAAACATGTCCTGATAGTGAAATACTGCCAATTTCGTTTTTCACTATTGAAAGGCTATCTTGCCCATAGGACAGAATGGGGAATGCTTTGTAACATTTTACAAACATATCTTCCCATAGGGATAAGATGGAAAATTGGAGTCTGGTATCCCTGAACTCAGAATTTAATAACACATCTTTTAGTAAGGATGGTTTTTAAATTATGTGTTTGAAAATAGCACTTTTAGAAAGTGGCTATTTTCTTGTTCAACCTTTCTGTGTGCCCTTGCCTGTTTGTGGATTGACTGTCTGGTTTCAGTGTGACAGAGACAGAGGATGTGCATTCCCTGTAGACAGCCTCGGGAGGGGGGGTGTTGAGGTGTGCCTGGCCCTTCCTGGATGACCCAGCCCTGAGCTGAATAGGCCTGATTTGCATTTGGAGTGGTGGGAGGAGTAGCACCTGTACCTGAATAGGGCTGTGCCTGCCTTCTACAATGCTGGCTCTGCCCCCTGTGGTGTGTCTGGAGCCAAGGCTCACACTGATAAAGGATGTTGCTGTGCAGTTGCAGAGTGCCCCCAGAAATGGTTTGGACTGGCTCAGAGCCCCTTGCACAAAGAGATCAAATACATTTTGGGGTATAAGACCTAAAACCCCTTTAGACTACTTCTGGAATCAAGAGGAACCTTTGCTGAGGAGAAGAGCTGAAGAAACTGAGGAGAAGTACTGCCCTTGCTGTGTGTCTGGGGATGGCCTGCAGTTGCTGTTTCTGCCAAAGAGAGGGGAAGGACTTTGCTGTGTGCTGTGTCCCCTGCTTGAGGAACGTCTCCAAGGGCTTGAAGAAGAGCTAGCCTCCTGTTTTTAAGTCTCAGGGACAAAAAGCCTTCACCCCCAGCTCCCCAGCACCCCTGAACTTCCTAGCTGGGAGTTCCGACCTGCCAGGAGGTGCCTGTAACTGTGTTGGGCCTCTGGAGGTTGTTTCTGCTGTTGGGAGCTGGAAGAAACCGAAGAGAAGTAAGACACCCTGTTTCCGATGCCGTCGACGCCGACTGCACCGGGGCCCGGGGAGCCGCTCGTGAAGTGAACGATGCATCGCCCGGCCTGCTCTGCAGCTCCAACGCCCTACGACGCCCGCCGACGCCGGCAGTGATCGGCCGTGTCCGGTGCCAGCGCTCGCATCGACTCCGTCCTCGCCAGTGCCTGCATCTTGTTATCGCGGCGCCGATAACCGCCGAGGGTAACTCGAGAAACTTGCCGACGTCGCATCATCACCGGAGCAGACATCGGCCATCTTCAACACCGTGCATCGTCACCGACATTGTTTTCAAGGTACTGTTTGTTTGGGGGTCTGTGTGACTCCGCCCCCGACGTCGCGATCCTCGCGGGTGGCGCCGTACTTTGGGTTTCGTGCTGTCCTGACGTCGCAATAGCCCCAGTTGGTGCTGTTTGGTTTCTACAAGCTTGTTTTTGCAGTATCCGTTTTAAAGACATTTCCTGAGTATCTGTATGTTGGATTTTTGTCATTTTGGTCATGTTTAGTTTAGATAAATATACTTTATTTTTCTAAACTGGTGTGGTGTCCTTTTGTGGTGTTTTCACTGTGTTACTGTGAGTGTTGGTACAAATACTTTACACATTGCCTTTGGGATGTGCCTGTCTGCTCGAGTCAAGCTACCAAGGGGGTGAGCAGGGGTTATCTAAAGTATGTATCCCCCTTACCCTGACTAGAAGCAAGGGTCCCTATTTGGACAAAGGTACCTACCTCTGCCAACTAGAGACCCCCATTTCTAACTGTGCAGATCTCTCTGCTGCCAGAACTTGTGCAGTATGGCTGCAAGCAGGGTGCACAGCCTTAAAGTGTAACTGGTTCAGAATGAAAGCAAGAGTTCACATTTTTTCCCCGGGCTACGAAGGTTAAAGCATCATGGCCCTGATCAAAAGTTCTCCTAATATCACCCTGTGGTTCTTGATTTTTAATCATTTCTGTAGGTCTCAAGGTAATAAAATAGAATTTTGAAGCATTGTATAATTCTGACATTTCAAGACAATTTGATAATCTTGCAGCATTCAAAAACTGAGAAGGGGATAACTGGTATAAAGAAGCCCTACTAGAATATTCTTCCATTGAAATAGTTTTCGGTCAAATATTCTGCACAAAGTAAAATCCTGTCCTATTATTATCCCACTGCCAAGTGATCACCTTTGTCCATTCTCCGTTTACAAGTATATATGGACTGTCTTTCGTGGTAAATACTACCCTTTTTAATACTGACTGTTTTTTCTATTATTTAGATATGTGTTCCTCTTCTAGTGTAGTAAATGCACTCTCAACCCTTTTAAGATGGCTGCATATTACAAAATAAATAGTGTGTGGAAGCTCTCTTGTAATCAAACTTTGTGCCACAATACAAATGTCTTTTGTGTTATCTGGTAGTTGTTGAACGACGGCTCCAAGAAATTGTCTGTAATCACTTCCCAGTGATGGTGAATGCAAACTTTCCTAGCTTGCGCGTCAGAAAGTTTTCATTCTGTTAAGAACAAGGAGGCAAGTATTAAGCTTGTAAGTTTCTTTATTTAGGAGCAGCAGTCAAATAAAACAAAACTTGTGACTACAAATTCTAGAGTCTTTTAAACTTCAAACAGGAATCCATAAATAACTGGTATCTCAACCAAGCAAAGGTCACTTTAACTATATAACGTCCAGGAGGATGGAGCCATGCTCCAGGAGGTCAGATCTGTTTCCCCGCCAAGTAAGAAGACGCCAGGACCAACTGGAGCCACACAGCACCAATACCCAGGGTAACAGACCCCTTGCAGCAACCAAAGCCTGGTTAAGTCCAATCCGAACTCCAACACCGAACAGCCATCAGGGGACGTCAGCACCACAGAGACCCACTTCCAGAGTGGCCCAGCTGTCCTGATTTTTGCAACCTCAACTGGCGAGGCTGACAACCATGAGTGCCTGTGACATATAAGCCCAGCAGACCTAACCACTCTGCACCCGAGCACCCCAGCTTGGGTTCCAGAGAGCCGACTGTCATTCCTCGCTCACAGGGCCCTCAGAAACCGAGCCCCCATTGGAAGCTCCAGGACTTGTCCTCAAGTCCCCCTCTGCAGCCTGTTTCTAGGTGGCCGCACCTCTCTCCATTGGTGTAGCGAGCAAAGCTACCATCCCGCCCAGCACTTCTGCACCCGGATGCTCCAGGGTAGGTAACGACTAACTGCTGGTGGTTCTTGGCCCCCTACGACCTTAAGTCCAGAAGGAAACCCCCAGAATCCGAACGCAACTAACTGTATGCAATATATGCCTTTTCTTCCATAGGAAAGCAATGCTGCGTAAAGACGCATTTAAGTGAATATTTTACTTAACTGTGAAAGTCGATATTTTACAAATTACTTACCTGTTTACGAAGTTCTTGGTATCAAAATTTACATACAAATAAGTGTTATTTTTCTAAAACAGTCTCGGATTTATTCTTTGAGTGTGTGTGTGTCTCATTTATTGCCTCTGTGAGTGCCAAAAATGCTTAGCACTACCCTCTGATAAGCCTAACTGCTCGCCCACACTACCACAAAAGAGCGCACTTGGGATTGTTATTTGTGCCTCTAAGGGTCCCCTGGACTCTGCACAGTGTACCTTGTTTTGGTGCACTATATAGACAGCCAGCTTCCTACAAAGAGGATATTTTAAAGATATATTATGTAGCTATGAAGAGACTTATTACTTATATTACCTTGGTGCCACGAGCATTGTAGCTATGGCTGCCAAGTATTACCTATGTAAAGGCATTCCAAACTGGCAAAGCCTATTTTGGATTACTGCTAGCAACCCTGCCTGATGCAGGTGGTCATTGCTGCTATCTTGCATAACATGGCCACATGTTTGATGTGGTCACTATTACAACACTAATAATACTAGTAGCTAGGAATAATTTTCGTTTAATATAAGTAGCTTTTGTTACAGAAAAGTTTGGAGACCCCTGGTCTAAACCACAAACAGCAAACAACGGTCTGCATCTCACACACCCAGATGTACCAATCGACAATTAACACGCAAACCCTGCATTATACTAAAAAGAAATAAAACATTTTCCCAATCGAAATAATGACAGAAAAGGGATGCAACTGTTGAGAGCAGTTATGTGAACTATCTCAGAAAGAAGCAGATTCTGGAAGAACACAGAGGGCCAATGAACAGCACCTACTAAAAGAATGAAAACTCTGGCAGAAGAACACACTCACCTGGAGGTAGAAAAAGGGCTCCCCGCACTCTGCCTTCCCGGATTGGTATTCGTCGCACTCCAGGTACCACGTACCACCGCTCAAACGTCTGGCTGGCCAAAGGCGTGACTGTAGGTGATGGCTCAAACTGAACTGAATCAAAAACTTCCACAGTGATCCGGTAGGGACTTCCAATCACATCTCGTTTCATGAGCCGGTGGAAAGGCTTCTCGGAGCTTAAGGCCCACAGGAGGCCCATGGGCAGTACACCTTGGTAATCCCCTCCACTGGCCACTGCCCGTTCCAGGTCCACCTCTCCAGAAGCATCCCCTCTATAGAATGCCCTTGAGGTGAATAAGAATCCCTTTTCATCCAAAAGTGAGGCCCTGAGAGTCACCAGCTGATTGGGTTCCAGACCAGAGACGAAGATTCTGACGGGTTCATCCGCGAGAGAGACCTTTGGAAGCACGGTGATATCAACCATTGTGGAGGCGATCTCTGAACTCTCTCAAAGCGGATGCCCTTACCTAGCAAATAAAGCACAAAAGAGGAAAAGGAATTAGTAGCAAACCTCTCTTAGAATGCAGGTCAGACCCTTGAGATGCTTACTTCAACAACAGTACACCAGAACAGGTCATGGCCTACAGGTATGTGTATAGAGCAAGGGCTAACAATAGAGAGATAAACGTCTAAGGACACTTTTTTAGTGGTCCATTAATAGGTTGCCAGGTCAAGAATACCAGCTCACATGTATTATTTCCAAAGACGAAGATTTGGAGAATATGCACTTCACTGTTACTTAGGGGTTTTCATTCAGAGAGACATTCCTTCTTCTTTGAAGTCATTCCAAGCTTTGCTCAGAAAAACACTCAACTCAGCCTAGCAACCAAAATATTAAGAGCAAAAATACAAGGAATTGTAATGCAAATAGTTCTACTTTATATGGGCTTATGTGTGTACATTTTTGACGTTTCGGGACCATCTTCAGGACTATATTTTTTTGGAAAGACCATCTAGTGAATAGGGAGTTGCATGCGGACAATACCAATGTGCCAGTCCTTGAACAATACTAATGATGCAGCGGTAATTTCACGGTAATTTCTCAATGCAAAACCTCATTTACCTTCTAATTTACCGCTGCAAAGGTACTGGACCCTTGCCACTGTATATTACCATCAGGAGACTTTACATAAACATGAAAAATCAAAAATGCAATTAATATTTAAGCCAATAAAGAGAGTTGTGAGTATTTTAAAGGGTTTTATTTTCTAGTTAAAAGTTAAAGTTCTCTGACCCTTTATTCATTAGTCAAATATCAATCAGCTTACAGAATTGAAAATAGGAAAAATAGAATTAATACAAAACATATTATAGGTTGCATACAAAACATTCCATAAAGGAAGGGAATGAGGCAATCAAATGTCAATCAGAATTCTCCAAAGAAAGTTCAGGAAAATATGATTCAAGAGTGAGTTTTTGCAAGGCTAATCAATAATTAATAATTGGCAAAAATCTCCCATAAAGAGAAATAAATGCATAAGACAAATCTTTTCAAAACTAATTAATTTAGTCAAAGCATAAACTTATAGTTTTAACATCTAAATCTATCTGTTCTATTCAGCTCCACTTTCTGCCCTGGTCTGTTCAATCTGTCCTCTCTGTGTTCACAGAGAGACGCTGCTCCTGAAATGGCCCCTCCTTCACAGACCACAGAGGAATGTGATCTGCCTTGCCAAAAATATGACGTGCAAGGCTAGCCTATGCCCCCCACCTTTCTCTAGCTCTCCTCGGTCGCAATCTGCTCTCAGACTGTACCCGCGACGTTCGCGTACCTAACCCATCTTCTTCTCCTCTCCTGTCTCTCAGACTAAGGCCCTAAAGCTTAAGGCTTAAAAAGTGAGCCCCCACGCCCCCTAAGAGGTCATTATTTATACTCTAATTCTTGGCTGACTATTCTAATAATGTTGCAAATTTTCAGTAAAGCTTGTACCCTGATTGGATAGCTTAGATGACGAGGGTCTCACCATCCTGTTCTCATTGGCAAATCCAACCCACACCAGTTTTAACAAAAGAAGCGTTAATGATTAATACAATTATATGTTTTAGCAACATTTACTAGGAAAAATGTTTCAGTCTATTTCCTCCTTCCTGTCACATTGCACGCAGGAAGGACACATTCCACAAACACTGATACATTGGCAGAGTAACAAGAATGTACAGTTCATGGTGGCCATGAACCAGGCCTTCACTTGAGGCACTTGGCAGTATGTAGCTGGTATAATCTGCACATTCGTTTTTCAGCACGATTCTCAGCCATGCTGGATTCTTAGGCAGCCATTTAATGGTGGGCCCATAAACAAAACAAACACAAAAATAGTATTAATTTATTAAATAAAACCCATTATGTTTTACCTTCCCCATACTAATACCCTGTATAAATGATTACCTAGCAAAAGCTATTAGTTTAAAGCAGCTTTTTCTTATTATTTGTGCACAACATGCAAAAATGTGCAATGTACAACATAGCATAAAACATGCACTAGTGTAAATTTTGAAAGCGCACACAGTTAATACATACTCATAGCAACATGCTCTAATGTTTTAGATAGCTTTTCATGCAAATGCTTTGCCCCCATGTAGTGATGGTGCATGGTTAATTAATACACATTATAAAAAGATGTGTTATGACCTGAATATGCATTGTCTAAATATGCAACAAAGCCAAAGTCTCTTGAGACAGGAACAGGGAGTGTAGATTATAAGGGAAAGGAAACTGGGAAGAGAGAACACATTCCATGATTCAAAGCTAATGAGGCCACTGAAATCACGAGTTTTCTCTACACTGCAAAAACACATGTTAATTCAGCACAAGCATTTCAGACTGAAAGCATTTACCAGGCCTCATTTCATGTCTCATGTGCCATGTGTTTTTCACTTGCACCAAAATCTGCGTGCCATTTTAAATGCAGTCTGTCTGAAACATAAAAATAAAGCAATGCTTAATTTGGGAAATCTTGCTCTATCAACTCACCCTTTGATGATAACAAATCATGATACCTCAAATGATTTGTAGATCATCACACTTATTTATTTTCACAAGTGACATTTTTATTGCAAAAGCTGAGCATATAACAATCTTACTTCTATTTCTAAGGCAAACACAAGTCTTGTCTGTAATCAGATCATATGTTTAGTGCAGAGTTCTGTAATTAGCTTCTTGGAACTGTTAGTCTTCTCTAAAATAAGTAACTCAAATAATAAAAGGGAGAATTCAACAGGACAGTTCTCTTTTCTATTTTCTTTTCTTCTTTTTCTTTCATCATTCAAATATTCTTTTCTCTTCAGCTCTTGACAATTCTCAGTTATTGTTTCAGCATTTCTTGGCTCTCCATCAGCTTGCCATCAGGGCGGCTCATACAGTGTGGCATTCTGTACTTTTTCCATGCAATTTGACCACTCAGGTGCTGAGAAACTCTGACAGAGCACCATCAATTCTTTGCACTTTTTCAATCCAAGCCTTTCACTTTTATTTTCACTTTGATCAGATTCAGATGTTTCAGCTATGGGTGCAAATGATTTTTCAAAGGACCACTTCAGACGTTTTGGATACCCTTTCAGCCAGCTTTTTCCTACCTCCACTCGTAGGCCCACAGCACTAATTTCTTCTTCAGAGGCTGCATCTGACTCTTTCACCCTTTGGACACCGCTTTCATCTGAGTCAGTTTCCACTTTTTGCGTGTGTTCCCTTACAGCTTGACTGACCCTCTTCTGTGGACTTTTGACCACTGCCGGCAATTTTTCTTGAAGAGGAGCTGTTTTATCAAAGGGACACAGGACCATACGTGTGTGAGAGGCATACACCCAATTTGGAAGGCCACCACATTTCACAACAGTCTTTGCCAGGATCATTTGGAACAGGCCTTTCCATTTCACAGCATCTCTCAGATCAAAGTCGTTGCACCATCCATTATGCAGATCTTGTGTAGCAGCTGCAATCTGGTGAGAAACTGCACGCTCCACATCAGCCAGACCTTCTCAGCAATGGCTAGTCTTTTCATCTGTGTTTTTCACAAGTGCATTTGCATGTCCATTTTCAAGCCACTTC
This sequence comes from Calotriton arnoldi, assembly GCA_963921515.1. Taxonomy (NCBI): domain Eukaryota; kingdom Metazoa; phylum Chordata; class Amphibia; order Caudata; family Salamandridae; genus Calotriton; species Calotriton arnoldi. The sequence goes on along the minus strand of CAWUFW010005889.1, from coordinate 476,859 downwards.
GGTGATGCTGAAACACAGTCTTTTGCAAAGTGTAACTCTGTGCTGTCTTTGTGTTGCTTTATTATGCTTGAAACTTCAGGCTGATGGCTACAATCGAATCTTTGTCTAATCTGTTGTTCTGCACTCATCATCTTTGAAACCTCATTATGATCTGATTTCAGAGAAACTGGCAATCTATACCTGGGCATCAGTTTTTGCAATAATACATTTGCTACTATGCAGTTGTCACTTTTTTAAAAACAGTTCTGATACAACCCTGTTGTTCTGCTTCTGAAACAATTTCTTGAGCCTCTATTAATTCACCTGTGAAGATTCCATTGAATGTATATGCTAACAGAATACAATTTTGTGCAACTGAATCAGCAATTCTCTCTCCCATGACAACAGTGACTCCCATTTGAGCAGATATACTGCATGTTATGGTAAGGGCAATCAATTTCGAATTTTGGGCTGAGGTAACTACTGAAAGCCGTGAAGCTTTGACAACGTAATGTATAGGAAGCACAGCATGTGCTGCTCTTAATGTGTCATTATTACCTTTCAAATATGGGCCATCTACAAAATGGACATTGTTGGGCTGAATCAGACATTCATCCTTAAAGTCTGATCTTGGCTTTATGCATATTTTCATGACATCTAGACACTCATATTCAGTTTCATTGATGTTGGGATCAAAGGTCATTGGGAAATACATCACAGACCCTTGAACACATTCATGTTTTTGAACAGGCACTGAGAGAGCGCAGCCCTCCCTCTCACTGCAAATTGGTGTATTTTCTTTTAAATAAACTTGCATTCCTAGTGCCGGGGTGCGACACTTTTTCTCTTTCAACTCTAGGAATGCTTTTGTGCAATTGTTGCCAATGGAAGCGGATCAGACACATCCTTGTGTGTCAGCTTCAGTAAAGGCTTAGCCACTAGGGAAAGGTTTAGTAACCACTCTCTACAGCAGCCAACCATTCCCAAACATTTCCTGACTTCTTTCTGAATTTGAGGTGGATTTATCTGGTGAATTATTTCCACTCTCTCTGGTGACACCTTTCTAGCTCCCTTTCCAATTATGTGTCCCAGACATTCATTTCTTTTTGACAGTACTCCTGACTATTCTCATGCAATGGCACTGTGACATGAACTTGGCAAAAATCAATAACAGTAAGCCATTCTTCAGCACATGGAATGTGAAAAAATATATTGGCCGGATTCGGTACCACAGGACAACATGGAAAAGTTATGCTATTAATCTCCTGCACTAATCTGTTCTTTTCATTTAGTTTCTGTGAACCTGTGATCAGAAAGTTACATAAACTTTCAATCAATTCCATCAAAAATACTTTACTCACTTTATCTCCAATTATGGGTAAAATTTCTGCAACTGATGGTGTTCTTGAATACATGTCATCTGGTTCTAATTTGAATAAGACATGTTCTGCACATTTTATTAATCTGACATCCTTCTCTGTGAACTCCCTTACTTCTGTGTTTATTATTTCTTTCAAATCAGAAAGTAATTTTTCAACTGTCTTTTCCGAAAACAATGCTACAGCTGTCTCTTGTTGGGCCATTTTAAAATGTACATCCTCATCAGGAATCTGAAAATTAACATTATCTGGTGTACAGTAATCTGTGGTGTTTAATTTGTAAAATAATTGTTTTCCTGCTAGGCCTGAGTCACAAATAACTTGGCAATTTTCCTCAAATGGGCCTATTTTTGGTGCAAATTCTTCTAAAACTGGGTTTGTAATTTCTCTTTTTAAAAGTCCTACAACTAAGTCTGGATCTTGCACTGCTTTCACAATGGACTTGGTAAATTCAGAATTGTTAGGGTTAAAACTCTCATTTTCAAATATAGCAACCTGTTGAACTGGGTTCTGATTTTGTTTCTGAAAATAATTCACATTTGCTGTGGACAACTTATTTAAATTTATTTTAGCATTTCCCATATTTAGTGGGACCATCTGTGCTTGAAAAATTCCTGCCATTGGTACCTGTTTCTGAACTGACATTTGCATTTGCTTAACTGGCATACTTTGCATCTGCATTTTTCTATGTGTTTGTGCATCATGTTTAAATTTATTTTTCTTCTTCCAATGCTCAAATCTGTTATAAAGATGGCAAAGGACACCTTTTCCAGCAGTACAACATCCATACCTGAATTTGCACAGACCAAAACACCTTTACTTCCATCCTGTGTTCTTTTAATCTGTACCCAATCAACATCCTTTGCTGGCACTCTGCCCTTCAGGAAAGTAATCACTGCTACGTTTTTCTCCATAACAACAGGAAATTATGGTGCATTCATGCAAACCCTTTTCATTGTCTCCTCACCTGGCCTTTGCACAACAACTTTAGATTCTAACCACAATTCAGTCTGCATGGCAATGTCAAAGAACATTTCCAAATTAATGCACAACTCTTTTAAAATTTCAACAAATCCATCTACTTGTGGGTACCACAGCATAAGTTTGTCTCTCAATTGTGGGAATGTGTTCAGAAATGCTGCAAGTTCACCTTTGTTCCGTGGCACATGAACATGCACTTCTCCCACCTTTTCTCTCAATGAGTAAGCAAAAGCTTCTCCCTCATCCTGTTTATTATTTTCCCTAACAAGGTCTGGTGGTTTCTGTTTCTTCTCATGTTTTCTTGCCCAGTTGTCTCCTAATTTCTCAAACCCATTGCATTTGAAATTATATTTTATTATTTCTGCAATGTGCAATTGCATTCCTGAAGAACACATTTTCTCATTTGCTTCATTATTCATATATACCCTGAAGCTTTTCTGAAATGGAAAACTTCCTGAAACATATTTTTGAGCCAAATCAGTCAGTCTACCATGTGTAGTTACTGCACATGTATTTGTTTCCTTACTCAGGGAAATTAATTCTTTTCCTGACACTGGTTCACATTTTCATGATTTGAACAGCAGGGACTGTTAATTTCTTCATGTTCAAATGTTGATTTTAAAACACTAAGCTGTTTCTCTTTTCCATGGTCTGGGTTAATTTGTTCCCCCATGTTCTCTATCTTTTAAGCACTGCTGCTTCCTCACAGCAGGTTTGAAAAATCCCATCTTCAAATATATTCATTTTTCCCTGGGCTATTGGTGTTGTAAAGACTATTTCTCCCCCACCTTTCAGTGCTTGGACTGTCTGGGGTAATTTCTGTTCAATAATCTGTGAATTCTGAGTTTCTGAAATAAATCCTGCCATAATTACTCCTTCTGCAGCTGTTTGAACCTTTTGAGTAGGGGCCATATTAATTGGGACAGTCACAATTTTTCTAAGCATTGCCTGTGCATCTGTAGTTTGTGATATCTGGACTGAATCAGTCACATTTAAAGCAGTAACACCTGGAGGTATCACTGTCAGTGCTGAATCAACAAGTAGTGGGTCAATCTGAAATTTCTGCACAATTCTCTCAATCTGTGTTTCTCTCTGTTTAACAGAAGCAGTAGCCACTGTAGTACTTACTGGTATACTATTTTCAATATTTTTAATGGGAACCACAAAAAGTGGCGGACACTCAGTTAACAATGCATCCATTATTTCATCCCTTGAATCATTATTTATTTGAAGCTTTTTATCATCATTAATTCCCTTCTCCTGCATCTGGTGCTTTACCTTTTTATCCTCACTTGCTTTGTCACTTGCTGTCTTTTCCCACATGCTTAAGGCCTCAAATTGTGCAGCTCTAGATGGTGTCTTTATTTCACATAACAGTTCCCTTAATTTGTCAATAATTTGCAATTCAAAAGTACCATCTTTTGGAAACCTCAAAGGACCTTCTTTTTCAGTAATCTTGCACCATTGGTGAACCCACATACATGAATTTTGTCCCAAATTCGTAGACATAAAATGCATAGGTGTTCCTTCAGGAGCATCACCAATTAAAAACTAATTTTTCACTTTACCTCCCAACAGTTTCTTTCAACCTTCAAACATTTTCATTTCTGCAATAGTTCAATGCAATTTCTTTTCTCCAATGCTGTCAGTTTCAATTTCAGTCAGTTTAACTCCTACTACTGACTCCTCCTTTACAAAATCTTACGGCAATATTTTTCTGAGTTTTCTTAATCAAAATTCTGTTAATAACAACATAAAAACATTTGCTACTCTGTCTGTTCCACTAAATAAAGGATAGATTTCTTTTCACTGCAAGTAACACATTCCGCTTACTCTTCACAAAGTAAGAACTTCTGTTTACTCCTCAAACACTGAGAGTAAATCCCTTCCGCTTACCCTTCACTCAAGCTTGAAAGAACCTGCTACTCCTTCAGTGTTACCCTTTCTAGGTGATACAACACCAAAGTTTCACCAGCGAACTCTTTGCTATCAATCACTCTCACTTTTACACAGAAAATAGCCCCTAATTTAACACTGCCAGCCCTACCTAGCTTCTCAGTGTTATTCCAACAGACGAGTAACCTCACTGCATTGTGGCTTCCATTTACCACCTGCTATTCCTTTCCCGGGAATTTCCAGGTATCACTGTACCTGTGCTTCCAGACAACATAAAACAAGACACTAACTTTTCATGTTAAGAACATATAATCAATAATCAAAAATTCTGTCCTATGAAATTACCAATATAATCAATAAAACCATCAAGTCAAAAATGAGCAATTTCACCAACAGTCAAAACCCTTACTAATTTCAACACTTCAAAAATACATCCTAGCACATTAACAACATTTCACAACCCTATTGATACTCACACCACTCCAGCAATCGCCTTCTTGCATCACCTTCCAGTACTGCTTTGTGAGTCTTCAGGTTCTGAGCATTGGAGTCAGGAATCAGGACTTGGACATTTATCTAACTTGGGCAATTATTTTACTTCCCTCCTAAGGTCAATGGTCCATTAGTCAAATAGTTGATGGTGATATTAATAATCCTTAATCACCAAACTAATTGATAATAACCTTCCTCTTGCTACCAGAAACTGATGCAGCAGTAATTTCACGATAATTTCTCAATGCAAAACCTCATTTACCTTCTAATTTACCGCTGCAAAGGTACTGGACCCTTGCCACTGTATATTACCATCAGGAGACTTTACATAAACATGAAAAATCAAAAATGCAATTAATATTTAAGCCAATAAAGAGAGTTGTGAGTATTTTAAAGGGTTTTATTTTCTAGTTAAAAGTTAAAGTTCTCTGACCCTTTATTCATTAGTCAAATATCAATCAGGTTACAGAATTGAAAATAGGAAAAATAGAATTAATACAAAACATATTATAGGTTGCATACAAAACATTCCATAAAGGAAGGGAATGAGGCAATCAAATGTCAATCAGAATTCTCCAAAGAAAGTTCAGGAAAATATGATTCAAGAGTGAGTTTTTGCAAGGCTAATCAATAATTAATAATTGGCAAAAATCTCCCATAAAGAGAAATAAATGCATAAGACAAATCTTTTCAAAACTAATTAATTTAGTCAAAGCATAAACTTATAGTTTTAACATCTAAATCTACCTGTTCTATTCAGCTCCACTCTCTGCCCTGGTCTGTTCAATCTGTCCTCTCTGTGTTCACAGAGAGACGCTGGTCCTGAAAAGGCCCCTCCTTCACAGACAACAGAGGAATGTGATCTGCCTTGCCAAAAATATGACGTGCAAGGCTAGCCTATGCCCCCCACCTTTCTCTATCTCTCCTCGGACGCAATCTGCTCTCAGACTGTACCCGCGACGTTCGCGTACCTAACCCATCTTCATCTCCTCTCCTGTCTCTCAGACTAAGGCCCTAAAGCTTAAGGCTTAAAAAGTGAGCCCCCACGCCCCCTAAGAGGTCATTATTTATACTCTAATTCTTGGCTGACTATTCTAATAATGTTGCAAATTTTCAGTAAAGCTTGTACCCTGATTGGATAGCTTAGATGACGAGGGTCTCACCATCCTGTTCTCATTGGCAAATCCAACCCACACCAGTTTTAACAAAAGAAGCGTTAATGATTAATACAATTATATGTTTTAGCAACATTTACTAGGAAAAATGTTTCAGTCTATTTCCTCCTTCCTGTCACATCGCACGCAGGAAGGACACATTCCACAAACACTGATACATTGGCAGGGTAACAAGAATGCACAGTTCATGGTGGCCTTGAACCAGGTCTTCACTTGAGGCACTTGGCAGTATGTAGCTGGTATAATCTGCGCATGCGTTTTTCAGTACGATTCTCAGCCATGCTGGATTCTTAGGCAGCCATTTAATGGTGGGCCCATAAACAAAACAAACACAAAAATAGTATTAATTTATGAAATAAAACCCATTATGTTTTACCTTCCCCATACTAATACCCTGTATAAATGATTACCTAGCAAAAGCTATTAGTTTAAAGCAGCTTTTTCTTATTATTTGTGCACAACATGCAAAAATGTGCAATGTACAACATAGCATAAAACATGCACTAGTGTAAATTTTGAAAGCGCACACAGTTAATACATACTCATAGCAACATGCTCTAATGTTTTAGATAGCTTTTCATGCAAATGCTTTGCCCCCATGTAGTGATGGTGCATGGTTAATTAATACACATTATAAAAAGATGTGTTATGAACTGAATATGTATTGTCTAAATATGCAACAAAGCCAAAGTCTCTTGAGACAGGAACAGGGAGTGTAGATTATAAGGGAAAGGAAACTGGGAAGAGAGAACACATTCCATGATTCAAAGCTAAAGAGGCCACTGAAATCACGAGTTTTCTCTACACTGCAAAAACACATGTTAATTCAGCACAAGCATTTCAGACTGAAAGCATTTACCAGGCCTCATTTCATGTCTCATGTGCCATGTGTTTTTCACTTGCACCAAAATCTGCGTGCCATTTTAAATGCAGTCTGTCTGAAACATAAAAATAAAGCAATGCTTAATTTGGGAAATCTAGCTCTATCACTAACAACTACAAAGCACTAACCTGTGGTATCAAGCCCAGTGGAAGTGTAGCACGAAGCAAGTCCTACCATGCCCCCCAATGTTCTTTGGGGTGAACTCTACCTAGTTCACTTCCAAGAATCACAGAAGGGAATGGGGGAAGTGTTGCAAAGTCATCCTGTGCCGTGGGCACCCCCCAACTTTTTGCTGACTGGTACTGGTAGTAACTGACTCTGACTGACCCTGGGCTCTGCCTAACCAAGCCCAGGGCCAGTGCTATGCTGAAAACACTTAGAATACAGTGAAAACACCTACATACACAAGGTACACTAAGGGTTGGGGTACCCCTGTGATTGGCATGACCTACCCCATAGGGCCCTAGTACATATTAGGGCAGGGGGATTGAAACTACCTATCAGTCCCTAGTATAAATAGGGCATGGCAGTTTAGTGGCCAGCAGACCTTTCTGCACTTGCATGTGTGCACTGCTGAAGCCTGAGGTCATTTTTAAAATAGCTCTGTGTGGCAGGACTGCTTATCAAAAGTAAATTGTGCCCAAACTCGACGTTTGTGTTTGGGGCACTTAAAAATGGTTAACCTACAATGTTTGGGCATATTAAGTACCCCCAGGGTCTCCCCTAGGTGTCCCAGGGGTGGGGGTCAGGTATCTATATGGTGGACCCTTATAAAATGAGTTTTATTTGCCCTGGGTAAAGTGAAATTGTACATTTCACTCCCCACATTGTGATAAAGTGCTGCCCAAAATTGACTTTGGTGGTAGGAGCACTGTGGAGGGAGGATCTGCAATATCTTTACATATTCAGAACCCCTAAAGTCTCACCTAGGTGTTCCTGGGGTGGGGGTCCTGTAGATATATGTAGCATACTAATAAAATATGTTTTTATAAGCCCTGGTGCTGGAACAATGGCCCAAGTCAGTTTTCCCATTGCAAACCCCATGTCATAGGTTAACATTGGAAAAGGTTATAAGTTAATAACTGGAGAAAGAAAAGCCATAAAACTAGGATTAAAGGACTCAGTCTTGCAATTTTTATTTTTATTTTACAGAGTTTTATATAGCGCGAACTTGACCCGAATCGGGTATCAGAGCGCTTTACATAGCACCAGTTGCATTACATGAGGACACATTTATTTTTGTTAGGCACGGGGAGATTAAGTGATGGTAACTCAGTAGAATGGTAATGATAAATCCTACAATATGGTACTGTTGAATTTATTGTAAAATGTACAGAAAAGAAGTTATAAGACTTTTTTGTCTGTAAGCCAAAATTCAACCCTGTACCGCTCTGCCCTGATTGGTCAGAGATAAGTGGGTAAGCCTGGTTGCTTTGAAGAGCTGATAAATGACCCTTGGGGTTAGGAAGCCTCCCGGGGAGGAGAGGTTGCTGGGCATAGGAATGTCAGAGCAGGCGGAGGAGTCGTAAACCATGGACTTCAAGAGTAAGGGGAGTACCCCAGTGTCATTTACAACCCTCTTCTTTGACCCAAGGCAGATGCTAGGCTTAAGAAAGGAATGAGCAGATGCAAGTGGGAGTGACTATGGAGATTAGCCATCTTAGGGGTGTGTTTAGGCAGCTCTTCTCTCCCTGTTGAAAATTCTGACAAATTGAATTTTGGAAGATCAGTGGTATCTGGGTTAGCATTTTGCCACACTCTGCAGGAAGTGGTCAGACCTTTGGGTGGAACCCTGCAGCTCATTGGACAGGAGTGACCTCCTGCTTGACCCCAGAGAACACTGAATAAGTATCTGAGAGGGGCGGTGCCTCTCAGATCTGCTGCTTGAAACTTAAGAAAGCAAGACGGGCCATGCTGGAAGTTTGATGTGCATTTCAAAAGGCCTGCACTCTGAAGGCTGCACCATCTGCAACTACAGCCTCTGGATTACTTTGCTGTAATAGCGCTAAAGAGAGGACTCCCTGCAAGCTACAGGTTAACAGAGCTCACCTGGACATCACCACAAAGAATCCCCAGCCTGGAGTACTACCAGTGGATTTGTAAGGGTTTTGTTCAAGTGGATTGTGGGAATTGAAGTCTCACACTTTCAAGGACCCTCTTGGAGATTCCAGAAATTTGGATTGTGTGTTGGATACTTTGGGACCCGCAAGAACTTCAGGAAGGAGTTCTAACTGGAACCAGCCTGCTGGAGAGGGCTGCACAAGACTGGTGAGAGATCCTCCAGAACAATTGCTAAAGGTGAATGTGTCCCTGTCAGAAGCAACGAAATGACCAAAAGGGGCACTGTTGGTTTCTAAGCACTAGAAAATGACTAATCTTTAAAAATTCATATCTCTGGTTCCCTACAGTGGTTTTTTTTTTCGTTTTGGTGTCATTTAAAAGATAAAAATATTTCCGATTTTTATAAATTGGTGTTGGATTTTTATTTTGTGTTGTGTCTTAATTATTTACTGAATTGGTGTTTTTAAATGCTTTACATACCTGTCTTTGAAGTTAAGCCTGCCTACTCGCAGCCACGTTACCAAGAGTTGAGCATAGGAATAATTTTCTAAGACTTATTCTGAGCCCTATACTGTGTTAGTGGCCTTATTGCCAGTGGCAGACCTACATTTGCCCCTACCAATAATCCACTTTCCAACAGGAAGGGACAAAATAAGAAAAAAGGCCAACCTCTGATCATGCGATGTCACGCTTGTGCCTCCTTCACCAACAAATATGCACAAGTATTACATGTGTGTAATCACTAACAATATTAGTACTGTTGTATACTGTACGTTCATACCACACTCATTCAAGCCTTGTTACCTGGCTGCCCCAATAAGAACTTGGATTAGTGAATGAACAACTTAGTGCAGACGTGGTGTACTGGCAAATGTTCTGAACTCTCAGTTCCAAGGAGGGCAAAGAAGCACTGGAGAATCTCTTAAGCTCAAGGCTCAGTGCGAAACCACTGAGAAGCGAGAAACGCGCTTGTACTTACTATACACTTGTTCTCGAATATCTCTCAAGCCTTCTATTGTCCAAGCAAGAGTTATATTTGAATTACGTCTGCTGCATATGCCGCATGCATAAGCCTGATTGTTAGTGCTAACCAACTAACGAATGAAGCAGGACTAACAATGCGTTTGTGCGCAAACATGCACCCCTAGTTCTGTACTCACTCATTTTCTTTTCTTTGCCCTTTTCTTGAAGATGCCGCTGGAGATTTTTAGCAGCAGCTGCCACCAGGAATCGCCGGAACGCGCCGCTCCAGCCGAGGACCAAGCGAGGATTCTGGATTTGCTTCAGGTGACTTTAGCCCCCTTAAGCTCAACCGATTGATATACCGATTGCCTAGCAAAATGGTGCAGTGTGAGGGTGACAATAGTGAATGGAACAGCCTGCTGAACCTCAGAAAAAAACTTAAGCGCATGGAGTCACATGCGCACTTCATGCTCGAATACTTACGAGCAGGAGTTATACCCTCAGGTTTGAGGGTTCGTAACGTCCCGGCGCTATTTGTTGAAATCCGCAAGTTCCTGGAGCGGTGGTCACTTATTTCGAACCGCTGCTCCAGGGACTGGATGATTTTAATAATAGAAACAGCGAAAGAGGTTTTGAGCCAAGAAATAGTGGCACTTGAGGATAAATTGAATGCCTCAACGGCTCTTGTGGAAGCGAAAGCAAGATTAGAGAAGATAAACACTGATATGAAGGACTTTGAGATTTACTTGGTAAATAAAAAAACAGACAAATTGAAAAAGGACATTAGGTGGTATACCCCAGAGAAGGCATACCCCTATCTCAATGTGTCCTATTACCAAGATTGGAATCAGGGTCCCAACCAACAAGGCAATATGAACAATTACAGAAGAAGAATTATTAATTTTTCGGACACAAACTCTTCGGACTCTGAGAATGATAACCCCCATGAGAGGGGAGATGTCCAGTACAATCCTAGACCGTATAGGGGTAGACAAATGGCACAACATTCCTTTCCTGGTCAGTCCCCTTTTTTACCGAGAGGCCAACACAGAGGGAGAAACCACAGATGGGCACAAGACAGGGGGGAACAACAGCAGATGGCCCCACACCATCAACAGCCATACCTGAAAACACGCAATCAACAGTATTGGCGCTAAGAGGTACTATTAGTGGACATGATATTCATAATATGGATACCTTACCTATTTTTAATCTCTCCTCTACTAATCTTACAAATGAGGAACGATCTGTCCTTAGTCGTGGCCTTTCATTTGTTCCAAGTATTCGCCTTGACTCCTTCAAGTTACATGAAGATCTGTTTGCATTTTTCAGAAAGGTGAGACTTAAAAAGTTTTTTTGGACAGACCTATGGATCAGAATGATGAAAATAAATCGAAGTGTAAACCTCCTTCCCATTTCACATCCACCTTGGATATGGTGGGTCCTGAGGTTAGCATCTTTGAACAAAATGTCATCAAAGAAATTGCTCGTCTCACTAAATATCCCTCCACCAATCGTTGTAATTTATCCCAGATAGACAATGAGGCTCTGAAGAAGATTAAACATAATCATGACTTGATTGTTAAGCTCTGCGATAAAGGTGGTGGCATAGTTGTCATGAATAAATCTGACTATGACAATAAGATTTTGGAGATGTTGGCAATCCCAGAACACTATAAAAAATCTCACCCCAGAGAGTTAACCAAATTGAATACCACCATTCTAGCAGTGACTCAGAGAGCCCTAGACTTGGGATTTATTTGCAAAGAGGAACATACGTTCTTAAACAAACCCTGCCCCATCATTCCAGCACTATATGGGGTCCCTAAAACCCACAAGAATGTGCTTGATCCACCGTTGCGTCCCATCATCTCCACTATTGGCTCTAGTACTGAGCCCCTGTCAAAGTATGTTGACTCCTTTTTGTGCCCTTTAACTCAAAACTATGCCTCCTACATCCGTGATACGGGTGACATTATAAATAAAATTGAAGGCATGCCATATAACCCCTGTTTTGAAATTTTAGTACGCTTGACATTGAGGCGTTGTACACCAACATCCCTCAGTGTCAGGCGTTACGGTCTGTGGCATCTCTCCTTCAGAGATCCCCAGGAGATAGACCTGACGGTTTCATTCTTGAATGTTTGGAGATAGTTCTTACTAACAATTTCTTCAATTTCAATGGGCTTATTTACCAACAAGTCAAGGGTACTAGCATGGGGGCTTCCTGTGCTCCTAGCATAGCGAATGCCTACATGGGTGAATGGGAGCTTAAAAATGTTTTTAATGAAGCGGCTCCCTTTTTTGAAAATGTCAGCTCTTGGAGACGTTTTATTGACGAAATTTTTTTTATTTGGCATGCTGATATGGACACCCTGCATGAGTACATTCTGTGGCTCAATGCCAGTGATGGTAATCTCAAGTTCACTGCCAAGTATAGTTCAAATCAGGTTGAATTCTTGGATGTTTTGATTTCTGGATCAAATAATGTATTACAAGTCAGTCTTTTCAGGAAGCCCACAGCCAAAAATACAATATTGCAATATCAGAGCTTCCATCCCACCTGTCAGAAAGATTCTATTCCCTTTGGGGAATTCTTACGGGTGCGGCGTAATTGTACTAAAATGGACGACTTTCACCAACATGGAGATGCACTTAAGTCACGGTTGCTGGATAGGGGTTACCCTCATCGGTTAGTTAGAACGCTTTTAAAAGGGCGAAGTACTATAACCGAGATGCCCTTTTACAAGGCACACAACGTCCACCCAGTGACCAAGTGACGTGTGTCATCAACCATTCCCAACTTATCTATAAGATCAAGAATATCATCTACAAGAACTGGAAGATCTTAAACACTAATGAAAATGAATTCCAACTTCCAGCACCTTTGGTGGCATATAGGAGAAATCCCAACCTGCGCGACATATTGGTGCATACAAGACCTTCGCCACACAATACTCTGCGTCAGACTACTATCACTGGTCTGCCTGTAGTTTTGGGTAACCATCAATGTGGATCGTGCCACGCGTGTGACACGGCCATTACTACGGATTTCCTTACCTACAAGGGCTATAACATAAAATTAAGGGACCTCACTAACTGCAGGAGCCACAATATTGTCTACATATTGTTGTGTCCTTGTAATTTGGCATACATAGGTGAGACAGCGCGTGAGTTTCGGACTAGATACAGTGAACACAAGTCCGCTATCCGTACACATAAGATGACGGCCCCTCTAGTCCAACATTTTTTTGATAAACAACATTCAGAAAAGGATCTTAGGTGGTGTATCTTGGAAAAAGTCAAGCTACAGTCAGGGGCTCCTGCTGTAGTTACTCGTAGAAGAAGAGAAACATTTTGGATTTTCACTCTGAATAGTGTCAAACAGGGACTGAATGAAGAAATTGTCTGGAATGTCACGAGAACTTGACGAGTTAGTTTCCTTCAGCATCTCGTTTGAGGACACCTTACATATACTTTTTCTTGTATCATGCCTGTCATTTTTAGGTCTTTTTTCGGTTTCTGGTATACCACTGGAGCCATATATTGTCATTCAGGGAACTTTTTGATTATATATAAAATGCTGAGGCATTATTTTGTCCATCTTGTATATTTTCAAATCAATCAATATACCGAATTATTCGGTTTATATATGATGGTACATTTTTACCAGTATATTCTTACCAGTATTTCAATAAAATCAGAGTCTGAAAGGTCTTGGACCAGAACCTTTAGACTTACAATGATCTGGGTTTTACCCTGTAATCTACTTTCTTGACATATTATTGATAGAGGGGATTAGGGAGCGCACTTGTGATAGCCCTGTTTGGGAACTATATATACAGGCAAAGTTATGTCTTTTTAACAAATCACTTTGTTTAGTAAACCACCGTACCTTTAAATCAACGCACTTATTTGTATTCCTATTGCGCTCTACATTCGCTTATAAGGAATACACCTCTCATCTGTCTATACGGGAGGATTCTTATACCATTCTAAGATGGCGCCGTTACTTGCTCTTTTTAGTCGTACATCTGATTCTATTACACATCAGGTGATTAGATTTAGCGTTTGCGCCACTGTGGTACACGGCTCCTATAAAATCTCGGCGAGCGTGTTCCGCCATTAACCACGCCGAATCATTTCTTGGATCTCGTGACTATGATGGATGTCCGAATGCGAGGCCACTTGTGATGGTAAGCTTAGACCCTTTAGATTCATCCGTTTTGTGCCTTCACCTCCTCAGTGTGTCCCGTGAATCTCTTAGAGAGAGAGAATGTGTTTTCATCGGTGTTCTTTAGTAAACGTTTCTGACATATATTATACATTTTGCTCCGTTATATATGGATTACAGCCTTGTTGTTTTAGTATGCTAGAACTCATGTAGCTCATGTAATTTTTCCCCCCAGAGCTTATGCGGCACCAACCTCGACATACCCACTACTAACTATGGCATATTCACGAAGCCGCCAAGTATAATAAGAAACTAGAAGATTAATTAATGGAGCTTGATTCTCAGATAGTAGGTAGGTGGTGGCACTATATTTATATATATATCTCTCTACATAGATGTAGTGTGGTAAAATACCTGTATGCTCCATAAATCATCTGGCCTCTCTTCTTCTTCCTCTTTTGTATAGGAGCGTATTTATTCCGTGAGAGATAGCATACATGCAGAGTGGTTTAGGACGTACTGTTTATTTATACTCTAGGTAAGATTCAATCGATCTTTTTGGTGAAGTAAGCCTTAGTGTTTTATAAAAAAAACTTCTTTCTATGCTTATGACCCCTTGTGCGGTATTCATTCTCATAGGACGTGGTCTTCCCATTAATAAACCGGCAGGTTTTGGCATCAGTGACCAGTGGCCCACAACGTATCGGCATTTCTGTACAGTGTACATCAGCATTTGCCTAAGGACATAAGACCAATTAGAGTCCCTGGTATGATACAATTTACCCTTTGTGTTAACAAGGTTTAGATGTCGATCTTTGGTCCGTCCGAGTTCATAATACCTCGTGTATGATTTATTCTTACAGGACGTGTTTTATCAGTCAATTTACGGCCACTTTTGGCAATAGCGGCCAGTGGCCCATTTCGCAGCAAGATTTTCTTACAGAGAATATCGGTAAATGCTTCATTATTTATCCACATTTTCCAACAAGTGGGTATCTACACTAATTCTTAGGCATATGTCTATCATACATTGCCTCTCTCTTCATCCACCTTTTATGTGGTTTTTTCACACTCGGTTGGCTGTTCATTTCTCTATTAGGTGACTGGTGTATTTAACAAGTACTTTCTCCGTGTATTAACAAACACTTTAACTTTTATCTCTCCCACAGTGAGTATGGGTAGAGATATGTCACTCCTATTTTTTTATTACACTTTTCGGTGATTGGTGATTCATGGTTACTCTATTTAAAAATGAGTAATATTTGCATTGTATGTTTTTCAACAAGGTCTAATTGACTCATTTTGTTCTTGTTATGGGCTTTCAACATATTGTGTTTATACTTTGCAGGTATCCCCTGGGTGCTTATGTGTTTTGTCTTCAGTTGGTTAAGGTCCTGAGGAAGGTGGTACTACCATACTTTAAACCACCGAAACGCGCGTCGACCAAGGTTGTTGTGATCCTGCTGGTTGCAGTCACTTTAAATGGTCGTGGAGATTGTGCAATCCTTTATCTCCCATTCCCTAGACATATGTATTTGTGAACACAGTATGAGAGTGTATAAGTCTGGATGTCTGGTTGAATGAAGATATATTTTTCTCTTGTTCTTGTTCACTCAGGGGCCATCAAGTGAAATTGCTTTGTATTTTATAGTTTATGTAATAATTGTGATCATTTATATGTTTATATCTATATTTTTATATTTAAGAAAATAAGGAAAAAAGTATAAGGATTTTTGATATATAAAAAGAAATGAATATAAGGATTTTTGATATATAAAAAGAAATGAAATAAATATTGATGAAATCAAATAATGTCCTCTTTTTTTAAATTGTGTTATTATTATGCAATAGCTTGTTAGCCCATGTTGAATTGATGTTCAATCCATGAATGTATACAGGTCACGAGGGAGCTTTTTCAGATAGCATAATTTTCTTTCCCCTCTACTCCCTGACCTTAAATCATTCCTAGAGAGGGGGTCCCCAACTTTTGCTTAGGTATGCCGCATGCATAAGCCTGATTGTTAGTGCTAACCAACTAACGAATGAAGCAGGACTAACAATGCGTTTGTGCGCAAACATGCGCCCCTAGTTCTGTACTCACTGATTTTCTTTTCTTTGCCCTTTTCTTGAAGATGCCGCAGGAGATTTTTAGCAGCAGCTGCCGCCAGGAATCGCCGGAACGCGCCGCTCCAGCCGAGGACCAAGCGAGGATTCTGGATTTGCTTCAGGTGACTTTAGCCCCCTTAAGCTCAACTGATTGATATACCGATTGCCTAGCAAAATGGTGCAGTGTGAGGGGATTGGTTTATATAAACTCTCAGACAAGATGGCCCCTGAGAGCTTGAAGTTGCGCAAGACTTCCTTGGAATATTCTAGAGTGAGTGTGTGTGCCTTTCCAAATCTCCCTGGGGTGTAGCAGTGTTCCTCATATGCACATACAAGTGTTGACCCTAAACAATGTGCGCTTCGCATACATGTTTCAGCAACCTTAAGACCCCTTTAGTAATGGTCAAGAGTCATACCATGCTCATTTCTGTTTCACGCTGTGGTGTGTGAGGCGAAATGTGAACCTACTGTGTTCAATGGCACGTGTCTGATGCCATGTAAGCAGGTGTGCACCGCACCTTGAGTCTCGTTGCACGCATCCTCAAGATCCAGTTCTGTGGGTTGGGGATAACTGAGGAGACTTCGCGACTACTGTTGACATTCTGGAAATGTGATGATCTTGTACTCTGGGTGATTATGACACTACCAGCCAATGCGACGCACTTTAAATCTGTAAATCTAATTCCATAGTGTTGAATTTGATAGAGATACTGCAGTCAATATACAAACTAAACATGTGGGCAGTCCCCAGCTTGGCGAATGATTTATGGCAACAAATATACCCGACAGCAGCGCGTCAAAGTCCATCATGAGATTAGCAGTTTATAAAGCGCCTGGTTACTCCAAAGGAGTGTCCCCTCGCTGAAAATTCTTCCTGGTCAGTGAGCAAACCCCCATCATCTTCAACTGCAGCGAGCTGAACAAATAACGCCATGGAACACTCGCCCCCGTGACTATAAGGAGACTCACTCACATGAATCTGTATGAGAGAGGTTTTTACAAGCGAAAAACCGCCATCTCTAAATGTTAACAGCGATTTCAGCGTCAGCAGTGGGGGGAGATGGAGTATTTCTGCATGTAATCTCAATTTACATTCACAAATAGATTTGTGGCTCAAAAGTATTAAATGCCGATGAAGTGTACCAATAACTTAAGCACATTTCCTGCTCAGCATGGACATCATTTAGGCAGTCACACCTGTTACCTCTGATCTTCAGCTTGAGACCCCAAACCCTGTATTTATGCCGATAACCAGGGGGGTAGGTACCACTGGAGCAGGGGCTCTGGGGAGCAAAGCTGTGAGGGGTCCACTCATCCCAGATAATTCCTGTATTTTACTCCCCAACATCAGTCAAAGAGGCCACTTTCCTTGCACCAGGGACCCATGGCGTCCTTGCTACACTACTATTACCAAAACATGCTGGCGCATTGTCCTGCAGTACTGAGACTTTTTTTTTTTTGTAGAGCTTTATATAGTGCGAACTAGATCCGGAGGATCCGGAGCACCAGTTACGTTACAGACAGACACATTCATTATTTTTTTGTTAGCCACGGGGAGATTAAGTGATTTGCCCAGAATCACAGAATGTTGAGCGTCCCTACCGAGACTCGAACCCGTTACAGACGGACACATTCATTATTTTTTTGTTAGGCACGGGGAGATTAAGTGATTTGCCCAGAATCACAGAATGTTGAGCGTCCCTACCGAGACTCGAACCCGGTTCCCCAGCTCCGAGGTCGACCGCCCTAGCCGTTAGGCCACATTCTCTTCCCTATCAACAGCACATATTACTCCAAGTCACCTCCTAATGCCATTGGGTCTACTACTTACTCGTGGACTGCGTCTCGGATGTCTGGGAGTATGGGGAACAAGGAAGTGAGTGGCAGGAGCACAGGAGACTACTGGGGAGGCACAATCGATATGGGCACAGCCAGTGTGTCTTTAAAACTGTTACGCACAAGAGGTGGACAAACTAACACATTAACAGGGAAGGCAGAGGTAAGGGTGTGGCTTGGCTCTAAGACAGTGGCGCCTGCCTTGAAACAAGGGTGGTGGGGAATGGAAAAATAAATAAAAAAATTAAAAACTTGCCTTCGCCGCCACTCCTCTGTCCCAAGAGGGCCGGCCAAACCGTCATGCGCACTTAGAGGAGTGTAAACCACTCCTCACTCTGCTCTGGCGTCACAGAGCACAGCCCCACCCCGACCTGGCTTCGAGTCCCGCATAGAAAAATAAAATGATAATAAGGTCCTGTTATCATTTTGTTTTTTGCATTGCTGAAATAGCCATGGGCGACGCTCCTCCGCCTTAGCAGAGGAGCCGCCACTGCTCTAAGAGCCTGTGCACAAGTCGAGCTGTATAAGCATTTAATGTGTAAATCCTACAACAAAAATCGTAAAAATGATAAGTGTAAAAATTATAAATGCTCAAAAAAGTATATATCTTTAATGTGAGGAAGCGTTTCGCGTAACTAGATGAGATTACATCAATGTAAAAGTGATAGGTTTTAAGCATGAACTTATAAACCTTTGTGCATCTCGCGACAATGCCACTAGTGAAATAAGAGCCATGTCACATGGAGCAATATGTGCTGGAAGTAGGTATGTGGGGGATGCTGCAGCACCCCAAAATAACCATGCTGGAGTTCAGAAGGTGAATGAGCAATGAAGATGCCTTTGTGTTGATCTTGCTGCGCGTTCAAAGACAAAGGTTCAATGTCAGGTTATGTCTCCTAACCAATGGCTGATGATTCTTTTAACACAGAGATTGGTGTTTGCCTTTCTTTCTCTAACTGCAAAGTTGGAGGATTTTGTAGGCTTGCTGGGTACAGGGAATGGGAAAGGAAAGTCTGGAGGATGCCACAAACATAATTTAAATACCCATAAGTGACCTGTACAAATATTTAAAGATATATCAGTAGTTAGTAAAGCTGAAATAAAGCACACTTTTTTTTAATTCTGAATTTTGAAGGAAAAGATTTGAATAGGATCAATACAAGTCAAGACACTTTACTCGGTGATGTGCAAACGATAAACATTTGCTGAAGCCCGATTGTCACAGATGATTGTTTGTGCGCTATGTTTTCATCAGTGAACATGCCTGTCAAGCCACGGATTTTGTGGCCATTTCAAAGGAAAACGTACTGTGTATAAAAGTAATAGCTTTGTGACACTTTGCACCAAAGTGGCCCACTGGCTGCATGCCACACTCTTACCACTTTCCTGCTGAATCTGCGAGGCTCGTTTGCCACACTTGTTTTTTGTGTGGGACCTGGATTTTTCAGGATCCATATAACTTCAGCACCCTGGCTCTGAAAATTGTTCCAGCACTGCATGGAGCATCAATGTTATCTTGTAAATCTAACAAAAGAAAGGTTTTTGTATAGCGCACATCCTGAACTCATGTACTTCAAGGCGCTCTCATGTGTGATAATTAAGAAAAGGGTGGCTTGGGAACATCAAATATTTGCACGGGCTCACACACTGGGATGTGCTAGTTTCACATTGTGTACTTCACCTGTTGGATGGGCAGCAGGCAGAAGCCGCATCAACTTTCAGCTCCCTGTGGAGTTGAGGGTTCAAGAGGACCTTGAGGTGAGCCAGAGCCAGGCATCTGGTTCGAACCTTCAGTGTCACACCGCCTCCATTCTGCACTGGATGGAAGATGGATTTTGATTCAAACAGAAGATGGGGTTGAAATGGGTGAATGTGGTGGGCACATGCAGACTGCACAAGAGACTCATTTGGAGTGTATTTTTGAGTGAATTGCACGACGATGGTGCCGAACAAACGTACAGCAGGCACCAGGGCTCTTTCACATTAGCAGCACGCACCAGGGCTCTTTCACATTAGCAGCAGGCACCAGGGCTCTTTCACATTAGCAGCACGCACCAGGGCTCTTTCACATTAGCAGCAGGCACCAGGAGGCACCAGGGCTCTTTCACATTAGCAGCAGGCACCAGGGCTCTTTCACATTAGCAGCAGGCGCCAGGGCTCTTTCATATTAGCAGGAGGCGCCAGGGCTCTTTCGCATTAGCAGCAGGCACCAGGGCTCTTTCACATTAGCAGCAGGCACCAGGGCTCTTTCACATTAGCAGCAGGCACCAGGAGGCACCAGGGCTCTTTCACATTAGCAGCAGGCACCAGGGCTCTTTCACATTAGCAGCAGGCACCAGGGCTCTTTCATATTAGCAGCAGGCACCAGGGCTCTTTCACATTAGCAGCAGGCACCAGGGCTCTTTCACATTAGCAGCAGGCACCAGGGCTCTTTCACATTAGCAGCAGGCCTCTTACACATTAGCAGCAGGCACCAGGGCTCTTTCACATTAGCAGCAGGCACCAGGGCTCTTTCACATTAGCAGCAGGCACCAGGGCTCTTACACATTAGCAGCAGGCACCAGGGCTCTTTCACATTAGCAGCAGGCACCAGGGCTCTTTCACATTAGCAGCAGGCACCAGGAGGCACCAGGACTCTTACACATTAGCAGCAGGCACCAGGGCTCTTTCACATTAGCAGCAGGCACCAGGGCTCTTTCACATTAGCAGCAGGCACCAGGACTCTTACACATTAGCAGCAGGCACCAGGGCTCTTTCACATTAGCAGCAGGCACCAGGGCTCTTTCACATTAGCAGCAGGCACCAGGACTCTTTCACATTAGCAGCAGGCACCAGGACTCTTTCACATTAGCAGCAGGCACCAGGACTCTTTCACATTAGCAGCAGGCACTTTGACGCAGTGCATGCCAGTGCGCAGGAAGGATTGCAGCCTTGACCTTGTTTCTAAGTGCTGCCACTTCACTTTAATAAACTGATGCACTTCTCTGTTCACTCTAACCCTGTCAGATATTAACTATAGCGCCATAAATTTGTAATAACTGGTGCTTATGATGCATTTCACTTGGTTTTGTAAAGCAATGATAATAGCAGGGGTTGACCACGCACAACCTATGGTTCAGTGAGCTGCACTGTCATTAATGGAATTAAAGACAGATCTATTAATACAGTGGATCTGGAAAAGCAACACAGCACATACAACGTAATGTGTTACTGTGTCTTAGATGAATTAACCAATCCATCCTTACGAGAACATTTGAGCACCAGAGGAGTGTAGAGATAAGGACAGGGAGGGCGCGTGTACAAAAAAGAAGTCGGAGAAATAAGTAGGGGGGTCCACACCGGTCAGGCCATCCATCCCATGTGATGTGGTGTGCTGTTGGTGACCATGGAGACGGTATCTCACGCGCCATTTCCAATGCCTACTAAACCTTCAAAACACAACGCAGGAGCACCTTACAAGATGGTGCTTGGATTTAGACCAACATGAGGATTTTTGTCTTTATTTAAAAATGGATACCAGTCTCGGTTCAACTCCATGTAGATCACCGTAGACCGAAGGACATACAAGAGACAATGGCCTTCACCAAAATGTTGTTGCTTTCCTCCTCATATTGTTCTGGGTTGAAGATCTTACCAAAAACCGCAATGGGTGCCAACAAAGTGCATAGACGCGCAATGGTCCACAAGGAGCTATGTCTGCAGATACAGCCTGCACGGTTGCTACTACCGAGTATCTTCCCTAACAGGTAGGCCTTTTTACTGAGTGATGTGCTGTGCATGAAAGCATCTGACAATTATACATATACAACTTTGAAGTGACTTCTAGTCATATTTCATGGAGAGTTTGAACACCAACAACCCGTTTGTATGTTATGCAGTGAAGGTGGTTTGCTGAAATCAAGCTCTCAAGGTAGGTCGTCATGGTTCGCCTCCTAGCTCTAAACCAGTGGAGTACAGTGTAGCCCCCGGATGCCAGATTTCATGGATAACCTGATTATGTAAAATTGTGGGGCATATTATCAAGGGCTTTATCGCCGCTTTAGCGGCACTTTTTGCCGCTAAAGCGGCGATATTTTTAACGCCCTATTAGCAAGCTGTCGCTAACAGGCGTTAGCGACAGCTTTCCGGCGATAGCGGGCGGGTTTTACATCGCCTTGCATGTCAGCGATAATTATCGCTAATGACATTCAAGGTAGGCGTTCCCAACTAAAAGCGACAGAAAACAGTCGCTTACATACCTATCGCCTATTAGCAATACCCGCGAAGCGATAAAAGACGCGCGCTAACCCCGATTAGCGCTTGTTTTTAGAACTGATAAAAACATGACTTAGCAATGAAAGTCAATGGGAGGTGGATTGTAGGGTTAAGTCCCCAGAATTAGCGATAGGATTTTATCGCTGGATTTCTCGCGTTAAAGCTGGGTTTCGCCGCTATCGCTGGATATTTTATCGCAATGGAGATAAACCTTGCTAATAGCATGTTATTTCCGCGGTAATATCCAGCGATAGCCGGCGATAAAAAAAGGCGCACTAAGCAAGGTTTGCGATATTTATCGCATGTTCTTGCTAATATGCCCCAAAATTCCTTTATGAGAGGATCCTGAAAATGTGGAATGGTTCAGACGCTCTTGGACACCCCTGCTTTATAAAACTAAAGGGCATATTATCAAGAACATCGTTAAAATTATCGCCGCTTTAGCGACAGAAAACTGCCGCTAAAGCGGCGATAATGGGCTTGATAATATGCCCTTGAGAATTCCAATAGAAGCCCATGTTGACACCAGAACATGGACTTCTATTGGAATTCTCAAGGGCATATTATCAAGCCCTTATCGCCGCTTTAGCGGCAGTTTTCTGCCGCTAAAGCAGCGATAATTTTAACGCCGTTTCTTGATAATTTGCCCCTAATAGAGTTAATTTATCGCTTCTCTTCTCAGCTCTTCCCCTTGCTTTCCTTGCAGCAATTGTTTAGCTCTCGCTTTCAAAGTCTTGGTTTTGTTTCTCATTCCCAATCTCTGACTCACGTCGAGGCAGCTAAACGTGAAAAAACAGCATCCGAGTTTAAGTGAAGAAACTTGTAGAAGGTGAAAAAAATGTTCTTTCGTAGATTTGTAAAGACAATGTGGGAAAAGGTCAAGTTAATAGCGTTAAAGATTTTCCACAATTTGACTAAAATATGCATTGATATTAGTCGGTCTACATTGGAAATTCATATTTGCATTGAAAGAGCTATTGCAACTGAAACAAAATCATTGTGATGTGTTTTAATGTGTCTTCTGGCTTAGCCTAAACGAGGGCTCAGTTGGCCTCGACGCCAACTTTACCTAAATGGATGCTGAATCAGGATTTCATCCTCTGTTTTTATTTCTTCTCTGACACTACCTACAGCGAGAGGTGCACTGTTTAATATGCCTGACACCCTGTTCTCAAAGAACTCGCTGGAGGAGGCCTTTGGTTACTTTCCAAGGCGCTTCCTGCTTGCACACTGCATTGCATTCATTCACAATTGTTTCTGTTGTTTATGGAACTAGTTTGTTCTGGCACCTCCAGATGTCATTGGGTCAGAAGGGGCGAATCAATATTCATGCAGTGGGCTTGTGTTAAGAGGGGAGGGTAATGTGATGGTTTTAAAATATGAATTGTGATTTGTTAGAATACTGCTCACACCATGCTGACTTTGCAGTTTTCATGATTTTCTTTGCTGAAATGGCTACATAAACCTCTGAATTTGGGGGTTAGCCGACTTTTTAAAGTTCTTTTGGCCTCTACGGGAAACGCTGCCCGATTATTTATTCATTTGCTGCTCATATGAGGCCTAATCTATTTTTAACGGAATTACTCTTTTTTTTTGCATTATCCACTAACTGAGAGCCTTCCTGGCAAATGTTTGTTTTCTATTTAACCGATTTAATTCTAACTACTGCTTCATTTATATTTTGCATTGTACTATTTAACCCCTCGAGTGCTAAGGACGAGATGGTTGTGCTGAGGACGAGACCAACAAGTCCTTGGCACTTAAGTCGCTACTTATCAATAAACCTTCATGTTTTTTTCTCAATTCCTGATCTTGAACTTACTTTCTGCTGCCAGTCCATTCTTATGGACTGTATTTGAAATACTGTTTTGACGCTTATCTCAAAGGACCTCATAAACGTATACATTTTGAAGTTAACATCAGCCTCAACCCCCTTAGCAAGGGTGCATCACTGACATTGAGATGTTCTAGGTGCAGTGTTCAAAGTGGGTGGGATCTGAGGGGCACAATGTGCCCATACTTTGTGGAAAGACAACCATTTCTGGATGGTTAATGCCATCAGTTGAAATGCTTCAGCTGAAGGTTAAGGCAGGGAGTCTCCTGTGCTGTGAAACAGAGGGAGGGGCAGACAACTAAACAAGCTTTCTGGCCAGGGTGCCTGCTTGCCAAAAAGAAATGCAAATGTGCACAACTGGTCACTCTGCAAATGCAAAGGAAACTTGAATGCTGGTATTGGCTTTAATTGATGGAATAACGTTATGCTTCCTGATGTCACAGATGTGTTCTTTTTGAGTTATATTGCAAGGGATTTACTAGCTTAGCTGTGAAGTCTGCTTTTAAAACACAGCTATAAAAAAATGCACCATGTACAGTCTGGGTATTACTAAAATTTATATTTTTGAAGCACTTATTTACCTTAAACCTTTTTGCATATTTTTTAGAAACCTATGTCATACTTTTTGTAATGCAAGTTTAGAAAAATGACTTACATATTCACAGTGCTTTCTGTCACAGACTGGGACCGCTTACACTTAACATACACAAGTCACTATTCACCACTGCACCAACCAGGATTACATTCTGTGGCTCTTTGGTTACAAACACAGACCTCCGCAGTGAACTAACTAGTGGAGGTTTCATAATGTACACTACTGCATTTCCTACTGATTAACTCAATTTATTTTTCATTTATGTTTTGCGTTATTTTATATGTAGTTACATGAGGGTGAAAGGCCGAATGCGTGCAGCATCACAGTTCCCAAACTTTTTTTAATGCACTTCGACCGCTGCCTAGGGTACAGCACACCCACAGGTGAGAATCTTAGCCCCAAATTCATGATTTCTATTTCAAAGTCCTTGAATAACCAGTACAGATGACTTAGGATGTCTCATAGGCTTGATCAAGGGACGACTCAAACATCTGTCATGAAAACTGATGTGCACCTCACATGCTGGCATATATCCATCACATGTTAGGGAGAAAACATGGGCACCAGTCGTGTGGCTGCAATTTGACGAACATGCCCATGCGGACCTTGGATACAGAACTTTTTTTTAACATATATTTTGTTATTAACAGTTTTGGAGGTACACTGATAGCATGCATTTCTAGAATGGTCTTTTACTTTCCTTACAATCATTTGGCATGTTTATTTTATTTATTTATTTGAAGAGTTTTATATAGCGCTGGCTAGACCCGGAGGTATCAGAGCGCTTTACATGAGGATTAACGTTAAAAAAAATAAAAACAGAGTTACATAATTACATCAGTTACTAGAGCATAGCATAACACATAAACAAGTCCATGGAGCATAGAAGGTAGTGGGGGAGAATCAGGGGGCTGGAAAGTAGATCAGGTCTGGCAGACCGACAAGGAAGATAGTACTTCAGGGGACATCAAAAAAAGTCAGAGTTAAAGAGTCACCAAACTGGTTGGGGTTAAGTAAACACAAACATCCAGTGCCGGACTCCCTCACTGCGTTGGATCACCTAGGATATGGAGCAGGTCCGAGGGTGGAGGCGAAAAGGGTGCCTCACGGTGACTATACATGATGAGAGGGGTGTAGGCGTCCCAAGGGGGGGGGTCGACTTGAGGCAAAGGTCAGTCAGGCAACACAGGGAGCAGACCAGCGGCATGCATCAATCAGAGAATCGGTCGAAGCCGCCAAGATGGAGGACCCAGGTCACGGACACCGATAACATCATCACAAGATGGCGGGATGGCAGATACACAAAAATCCAATCCAAAAGCCACAAGGAGACCGACTCCACAGAGCAGGACTGGATGCGGGAGGCAGCCACAGGATAAAGGAGGGAGGAAGGCTGGAGATCGCCGATCTCAATCGGGTCGTCACGAACAAACACTCGGAGCTACAGGGGCAGCAGTGTCTTCATTCAGCATGCTGTAATGTCAGGGGAAGTCAGCTCGGGCGCCCAGGCAGCAGCCCCGGAAGAGGGAGGCAACAGCGGGGTCAGGAGGGCACGCTTCCTCAGACTCGAAAAGAGTAAACAAGCTCGAGGGCACAGGGCAGCAGCGTCGCAGCATTCTCGTTGCTGCATTGTCGGGGGAAACGAGACTCATGCGTCCCAGCTGCCATTCCGGAAGGCGAAGAAAGAGGTCAAGCAACCGTGGTCAAGCCCGGAAGGCAGGTGACGGCCGGGGGGGGGGTGATCCCCAGCCCATCTCCTCTACAGCTGCCTAGGCAGCTCCACCGGGCATCGGCCGAGTTGAAATTGGCTCCGCTATTGGCAGATTTTAGGTGTTCGTCGGAAGGCGAGGGAGGAAGGAGACGTAGCGGAGAGACGAGAAACTGTGACCATGTCCGGAGGGTAGGTGACGGCCGAGGGGGTGATCCACAGCCAATCTCCTCTACAGCTACCTAGGCAGCTCCACCGGGCATCGGCCATGTTGCTAGGGCTCCGCTGTCTGTAGAATTTCAAGGTTCCTCAGAAGTTGCTGAAGCAGGCTACAAATTCGATCGCGGGAATTGGAGAGTCAAAGGACCGCAGTCCATAGATCCCCAAGGGTGTAGAAGGTCCAAGGAGGGGGTAGATTCCAGGGGATTAGAGCCAAAAAGGCAATCCCTAGCCAGGGAGCTCCCGGCCGGAGCGCCTCACCTGTCGGCCATCTTGGAAAAATGTTAATTATAAAGTTTGGTCATCGGTCCCAATATTTGTTAATATCTTTCCACACAATACGAGAATAAGGAACTAAATAAAACAAATATTTTCCCTTAAGTTGACAATACAAAAACTGCCTTTCCAGACCAGAACATCAATAAGTCCAGTAGTCATATAGTTTGATAGCAGTAGTGCCCATATTACATTACTGTCTCTAAGTTGGCATCAGTGAACAGTGTTATAGGGTCATATTTAAGCTCTTGTGTATCTTAGCATATCACTGTTTATCCCTAGAAACAAAGAGAAATCATCAACAGAACATGTTCAGGAAACTGTCTCACTCATTGCTGGACCAATGCCTAGCCTCTTTACTCTGATTTTTCAGAAGCTTTGTCAGTTTAGCCCTAGACCACTTCTCAACATCGTGCAACCATGCTTCAGTGCTTGGCATCTTCTTGGTCTTCCATTGCATTGCTATGTTTCTATTAACAATCAACAAAACTAGGTCTATTAACTTACATACTGGTTTACTATTCTTGGGCCTAGGCATACATCCAAGTCAGCATACCAGAAGATTAAGCTCAATAAACTTTTCAGACACTTCAATTAGCAGTTCCTGCATTTCAGACCTGTCGGAGTCCCTTTCAGAGGGCCACGGGGCAAGCAGGAGTTACTGGGCCCACCCGTGGGGATGATGCTGTTTAATGCTGCTGTCCTGGGGCCCAAGATACTATGGGCCCTAAGTAACTGGACCAAGTACCCCTTCAGCGCTTGACTCAGTGGTAGCACGAGTCAAGCAGTCCAAGGCTTTTCAGAAAGGAGGTAGAGGCAAGGAGTACACAGGCTCACAACTCAACTTCCATTCAGCAACCGCAGTACATGTCCAGCCAAATACTTACTTTTATTGAAAAAAAGTGCATTTATATACACCCACAAAGGTATATACAATACACACTAGATAATAACACTCTTTATAAGGTCTGTATCTTAGCACTGTCCTCGCGGACAACAATGTCCTGCTCTTCAAGCTAAGGATGGGGGTTATTTCCCATTTACATGAGGCAACATCCAGGCTAGGCCCCACTAGAGAATACAAGACTTAGTAATCTCTCTATGGCTATTCAAAAGCCCAAGTGGCCCGGCGCCATCGATGCTTAAATCAAAGAGGATTCCCCTCTCAAGGTCTCTGCGACTTGATGTTCAGGCCCAGTAGCATTCACTAATCCTGGGTAGAGTCTGGACCTCCGTGACGCTCCTCTGTTTTCGCGGTAAGTATCTTCAGTCTCCAATGGCAGACCCGGGGTGCTATTCGAGGTCCAATGACAAAGTATCACGGGCAAAGGCCCTCTGCGGCCCCGACCTGGCACACAGGGGTCGTGCTCCATGCACTCAAGGTGGATTCCCTCTTCGGGTCAGAACACCAGAACACTGAACAGGGAGATTGGGGTCTTTTTGCCACAGTGCTGCATCAGGGGGAAGTCACTTAAGCTTCACCACAGCCCTCACCTGGCACACAGGGGTTCACGTTCCGCGCACTCAAGGAGGCATACATCTTCGGGTCACAACACTGCACAGGTCTGCACCAGGGTGATGGGCCTTAAGCTTCACTGCGGCCCCCACCAGACTGGCATAAGGGGTTCATGCTCAAAGCACATGGGCGTACGGCCCTATCGGTGCGGGGGTCTAATCTTCTCCGCAGCCCCTACCTGGAAAACAAGGGTCACCACAGCACACATGGGTTACCAACACGATAGGTGCGCAGATACCAGCGGAGCAGAATTTCAAACTCCGATCCCCGGGATCCACCCAGCAGAATCCCCACTGGACCGCTCTACCTCCAGATGATCCCCTTCCCCTCACAAGGTCCATTAGTCCTAGGACAGACAGAAGTTAGTGCTCCAGGCCAACTGTTCTTGATTCAACTCGATAATGTCCCCAGACCCAGCATGGGAAACTGGCAGACACTAAGTCCCCAATCCTGGTCTCACCAGGAAGAAGTCCTGCTGAACTCTTCCACGCTGATGTACAGCTTCAGTCTAGTAGTCTGAGGCTCCCCTTTTATAATCCTTTTCCAGACACAAATGTGATTTAGTGTCTGTATCAAAGGTTTGTGTTCTGGGGTTGTCCACTTTCAAGTGCCCATTTCTCTGTCTAGCTCTTCCTCCAGAGAGCAGTCTATCCCACAGGATGTGTCTCCAAATCTGATAACCCCAAACACAGGCCACTGAAGTGACTAGAGCCAGAGAATCACACCTGGATGTCAGTCTCAGTAATATGTGCATTAAAGGGTTCCAAAGGCCCCAGCCCTCATCTATATGATTCCCTTATCAGCCCCATCTCCTTCCTGAGATGTACCCAGGCCCCTTTGACCAGTGACCTCTCTTTAGAATGAAAGAAACCTTTTAAAGTGCTCTTCCTTCCTCCAGTATGTGTGTTCCTTCAAGCTCTCAGGAATTCAGTAATCCACAAACCTGTCTGGCGGCTTCCTCTTCCTCCACAAGCTCCTCCTGCAAGCCCTGGGCCTCCCAAAATGGAATCCAGACACTACCATGCATTGTGCCTTTCAAAGGCACACATACACCTCAGAGCACACACACAACCACGTGCACTGTACCATTTACAGGCACACATATATTTTAGCACACACATGCAACCACTCGCACTCTCCAGCACTGCATTCAGACCAATTCAGGGCAAAGGTCAGATAGCAGAGGAACTTTACACAAGTGAGCCAGAAGGTACCAATCCAGGGACACGGCCAGTACACTCTAGTGATGACCATTACTGAAAACACACTCTGCTGCCACAAATCTGCCTGTGCTACTTAAACCGGAAGTGATGGCAGTAGCCTTCCACCAGTAACAATATGGGCGCCCCTTCCTGTCTTAGTTATACTATAACCCATGAGACACGCCTACGTCATGATGCTCATGCATCATGAGTGTTTGCTCATGACCAAAGCATTGGTCATGAGCAATGGAACATATACAAGAATTCAGCTATCACCGCCGCTGGGCCACCAGGGCAGGGGTACACATCCATTACCATGGGAGGGACTTTTCTATCACAACAGGACCAAAATTGTTTAATCATATGACACTCCCAACTCGTGTGGTGAAAGTAAGTGTGTGTCGTCTAGCAACGTGGGCAAGCAATGGATGCACCATTACACATACGAGCAATCCTACTAGGGGACAAGTAATTTTGGTGTAAATAAGTGAATTATGTGAATTTAAATCTGAGGTTTCTTGCCACTATTTTCGCGTATGTCAGGATCCCTTCCCATTCTCTGTCCGCAAGTATCCTTCTTATCTTGTCATCGCATCGCCCTTCTAGTGCTGAAATGTTTGCATGCAGAGTGGGCGGGGGGGCAATATTAACTATAATATAGTTACTGCACGTCTACATTTCCTATGTCTAGGGTACACATAGGAATTTGCGGAGAGGAGGCTTTTTCTGTCCGCCCATGCCAATGTTGCCACTCTTATTAACACTCTGTGTAGCATAAAGTGACTCACAGCCAATTTGTACTGCTCCATGAGGGGTTTCAAATGAATGTAAAGTCCCACCAGAGTAGAAGTCCCCAACAGTGGTCATGCTTTCGAGACATCCTTTAATCAAGGCAGGGACCACAGTGGTATATCCGGGCCGTATAAAACAGTGGAATCCTTCCTCTGCAGAGATCTAGTCTAGCAATACCACACTGTCCAATGGGCTCTGGTCTGTGAAGTGGCCGATGTAGGAGAGTAGGATCTGCCTCTTATGTTGTCCCCACTTTTTTTCTGATGTTTACACTGGTTTCTGGCTATAGTCTGGCTGGGACCCTGCCAATCAGGGCCCCAGCCTCTCTGTTCTCTCTAAACAACTTGGAGTGCACTCTAGGTGCACTAGTGATTGGATACTGTGGTACCTTATGAGTCCCTAGTATATGGTACCTTAGGTACCAAGGGCATAGGTACTTCACAGGCCTACCAGGGGCTGAAGCATGTATTATGCCACCCCTGGGAAGCAGACTAAATCTGACACCACAGGCCTGCTACTGCAGCCTGGGTGAGGAGGTGCTAGCACCCCTCACTGAGATATAGGTTCCCTATATCTCCCCTGCACACACATTTAAACCTATCAGTCACCCCTAAGGCAGGCCCTATCAATCCTGAGGGCAGGGTGCTTAGTTTCTATGTGAGAGGGTGCCTCTGCCTGAGCAGGGCCCCTCTGCAGCTCTCAGAGTCCATTCTCTGGGGCTGTTTGTGAATGCGGTCAACCCATATACTCTTAAGTGCATTATAACCTCGCGGTTAATGCTAACTTTGGAATGGCTGCATCAAAACATGTCGTGTTTGGTGTCAAACACCTTGGAATCATACCCCCACACCAGTAACTGGTGTGGGAGTATGATCCCACCCTTCTAGAGGGATAGACATGTACCTACTGTGGAAACGCGGTAGAATCCTGAAGAGCCCTGGCATCACAAAATGGATGCCACCAGTCACAGACACTGGGCTGCCCTCCTGCTGATGACCGAAACTCGCAGTGGAGGAGGCCCAACAATAGGTATCCTGTCCCAGGGAGGTGTGACCACCTCCCAGACAGGGTTTAGTGTATTGGGGCTGGGTGGGTGCACTCCTAGAGTGCTTTGAAGTCCTGCACTGGGGGAGCAGAAGGCTCCTCTGTGCATTCCCCAGTTCAAACCGGCTCAGGGGCTACCTGCCCCTGCTCTGGCGCGAAACTGGACAAAGGGAAGTGGGTGTAGCCACCCCCTCCCCTGACCCTCCCATAGGTGGGGTCCTAGAGCTAGTCCCTCCCTTCCTTTTAGTATAAGATGGGGAACCTGTGCATTGCAAACTAGATATCCCTGGACGACGCTCTGAAGAAGAATCCTGGACCTTCGACGTTCCACTACCTCTGGAAGACTGAAGAATCTCCCTTGGAGTCAAGGAGTGACTCCCCTGCTTGGCAGGCACCAAAAACTGCAACGACGGTCGCAAACTACGCCGCTCCCGCCGGAGCTCGAAGTCCCTGCAGCCCAGGAAGAGGATTTCCTGACTTCTCCAAGGCCATCGTGAGTCCCCAGCGAAGCTGAGGCAAGTGGACCCCACGAGTGACGAGGAACCGCAGTCCCTGGGTACTGTGCACTATTTTCGAGTGCAACCCCTTCATGACGTTCTACGAACCTGTGCTTTGGACCACGTGTGGTCCCAGCCTCTAGCCGAGATCCCTCCCAAGATCAGAGGCCTAACCCGTCCCGAGTGACCGTGGGCCCCTGTTGAGTGAATCCTCCCGAGGCGTCTTCGCGATCCCTTGCCAGCCGGCTTGTGGGTCCTCTGAAGACTTTTCTACAAAACCAAAGGGCTCCCCTGGTTGCTCCAGGCCTGCCCTGACCTACCCTCGCTGGGTGAGTCCCCCAGACCTTTCTGGTCTGCACCGTTGACTTTTTGTCCTTTTCACGAGACTTGCTGTTACCAAGGCTTGTTGGCTCCAATCGGGTCACCGACACCTCAGTAAGCTGCAGACTTCGTGGGACACGCCGAATCCAGCTCCTGGTCATCATCGACGCCGCCTGGACCTCGTGGTCGAAGAGTCAAGACACCAGTGAACGACCTGAATCTGTCGACGACGGTGGGCATTCATCTTCCTTGCCCGGGTCACTGCCAAGTGACTTTGAACACTGTCCCCTCTGCTTTCAGGTCTTCCTTCTTCCGAATCCAGGCTTGGATTCCACCGTACACTTCTCCTGTCGTCGCAAGCAGCAAGTCTTCAGTGGCTCCCATTGAAAACGACGCCGCGACCCGACACCAAAGGACACCTATGCATCCGGCTTCCCTGGGTGAGGTAACTCCAGCACTACGGTGCTCCTGTGGGTGTTGGCCCTAGAACTACTTACCCTGTAAGTGACTTGCTTGTAGCTACTCCCGAAGTGCCCTGAAACTCTTAATTTCCAACCGCGACTTGCCCCATTGAAGTCAACGGCGACCCGCGCCTGTGTTCACTCACTGCACGCGTCCCCCGTGGGTCCTTTACTTACCTACCTTGGGTGGTTTCGTGAGGCCCCAGCACTCCTGAAGGCCCTAGGCCTTGTCCCTTTGCAAGTCGTTGTTCTTAAGTCTCTTTTTTAGTATATGGTCTGGTACGCCCCTGGGGCCCCAGCCATATTTGTGCTTAACTGATTGTGAAACTGTGATTTGTACATATGTTCCTGACTTCTAATCTCACAAGAGATTAGTAGAGAGTTGTTTAGTAATAAATACATATATATTTGATATATATACCTGTGTGGTGTCTTTTCATTTGGTGATTCAAGAGATTGTGTGGTAAAACAAGCTGCTTTACATTCCTCCAAGACTTAGCCTGAAGGCTGCTCTCCACAGCTACCACTAGGATAGCTTTCTATAAAGGTTGTCTTAAACCTACCTACCATAAGAGTCGAATTGAACTGGTGCAAGGTGTCCACTTTAACTAGTGGACAGCATATACCAGGCCAACTTCTCACAGCCGATTTCAAGGTGCCAAGAATAGCCCTCTGAACAGAGACTTCATCTAGGCAGGCCCAAAGCTCCAGTCCCACTGACTCAATCTCTTCATCATTCAATGTACTGTCATAGCAACTGAGCTGCCATGTAATAACCTTCAAAAGTTGGCAAACCAAGACCCCCGCCATTCCAGAGGACACATAGTCTTCCCTATCACAAGTCACCTTCTATAACAGCCCGGATTGTAGGCTCTGAAATCCCTTCAAGAACCATCGTCTTAGTATCACAGGCATCGCTAGGAAACGGTAGAGCGGTCAACATACTACTCGGCCAGGTTGCGAAAGAGAAGACTACACCAAAATGGGAGAGAGAGTTTAATTATAGTCACTACTCGATCACTATTATCCACTATGAGTTGAGAATCTGCGTAGTAAATTTGAACACCCACATATCTGAATGTCACCAGTTTCCACCATAACAAAGATCATTGCAACTCCAACATAGTATGATCCGGCCACTAACATATTCCCAAATTCATTCAGTATCTTCAGACACCAGGAAGGCTCTTTGGAGGGTCCTTTAAGTATAGCAGTGTATACAGACTATGTATAACAATAGCATGTGCATGCCATGTGTGAGAGGTACCGCCAGGTTGGAGCCTTCTCTCTATATATTTTAGCCAATAGCTCTATAGAAAAAGCAAATAGCAAGGGGCCATCCTTGCCTGGTGCCTCTCTGTATGGACCACTGGGCTGACATAGTCTGCCCCATTCGCACCCCAGCCAGTGGGCAAACGTACAGTGACTGAATACCTCCAAGAAGGTTTGGCCCATACCAATCCTGTGTAACACCTCGAACAGGTACTGCTATAGTAATGTATCAAAGGCCTTCTCAATATCTAGAGGGGCAATGGGGGCATCCCCATAGTGGAGAAGTGTGGCTCAATGGTTAGAGCGGCAGACCCTGTTGCAGAGATCTGGCCCGGGACCAGGGTTCAATTCCCGCCTCGGCGGGTCTTGGGCTCAATTTCCTCGGACCTGATAATTCTCGCCTCGGTGCCTATTCTAATCATGGGTCCCACTCTGCAACTCTGGGCAATAGCTTGCTTAATCTCCACAACGGCCTCACCAGCGCTGGGATGCCTGGCTTCACCTTGGGGGTGCCCAGTGTAGGAGAGTAGGATCTGCTTCACATGGGTACCCCCACTTTTTGCTGATGCTTCACT
The DNA here is from genome assembly GCA_963921515.1 of Calotriton arnoldi. NCBI lineage: Eukaryota > Metazoa > Chordata > Amphibia > Caudata > Salamandridae > Calotriton > Calotriton arnoldi. Next base: position 442,368 of record CAWUFW010005889.1, on the reverse strand, counting down.
GGTTTTCGACATTAGTCTGGCTGGGGCCCTGCTATTCAGAACCCCAGCCTAGCTGTTTCCTCTTTAAAAGGGTCTCCATGTGCCTTAGGCACATCACTGATTGGGATCTGGAGTGCCCTTGTAAGTCCCTAGTATATGGTATACTATGTACCAAGGGCATAGGTACCTCAGAGGCCTGCCAGGGGCTGCAGCATGTATTATGCCACCCCTGGAAGGCCATCCAAACTGACACCACGGGTCTGCTACTGCAGCCTGGGTAAGGTGGTGCATGCACCCCTTACTGTGGTATAGGTTACCTATATCACTAAATGCATACACACATATAAACCTATAAGTCACTCCTAAGGCAGGCCTTATCAATCCTAAAGGCAGAGTGCATGGTTCCTATGTGGGAGGGTGCCCCTGCATGAGCAGGGCCCCTCTGCAGCGTTCGGAGACCATCTCTGATGCTGTTTGTAGTGCAGCCTGACCATATACTCTTAAACGCATTATATCCTCGCGGTAAAATGCTAACTATGGAATGGCTGCACCTAAACATGTCGTGTTTGGTGTCAAACATCTTGGAATACTACCCCCCCGCCAATACTGGCGGCGGGGGTAGCATTCCACCCTTCTAGAGGGAAAGGCATGTTAACTCTGACGAGTTCGGTAACTTCTTTCCAGAGCCCTGGCATCACAAAATGGATGCTGCTGCCACAGACACGAGTCTGGCCTCCTGCTGCTGGACGAAACTCCGGCAGGGGAGGCCTGGACAATAGGTTTCCTGTCCCAGGGAGGTGTGACCACCTCCCCAGACAGGACAATGTGTATTGGGGCTGGGCGGGAGCACTTTCGGGTGCTTTGAAGTCCTGCACTGGGGGCACATTTGGTGTCCCTGTGCATACCCCAGTTCAAACCGGATCAGGGGCTTGCAGCCCCTGCTTTGGCGCGAACTGGACAAAGGGAAAGGGGTGTAGCCACCCCTCTGCCCTGACCCACCCATAGGTGGGGCCACAGAGTAGTCCATCCCCTATTTTTAGAATAAAGGTAGGAACCCAGTCCTTAGGACTTTAGATTATACCTGGACGAAACTCTGACACGGAATCCTGGACCTTCGACGCTCTACGACAAGATTAGAGGACTGAAGAATCTCCCTTGGGGTCAAGGAGTGACTCCCCTGCTTGGCAGGCACCAAAGAAGCATCTGTCCGGTTCGCATCACTGAAGCTCCCGTCGGACGCCGAAGTCATCGCATCACCAGAGGTGGATTCTCAGACTTCCCGAGGCTACCCTGAGTCCCCAGCAAAGCTGAGGCCCGTGGCTATCGTGGGTGACTTGAGACCGTGACCCCTGGACACCGAGCACACTTGCAAGTGCACCATCTTCTGGGTCTCCCAAGAAGTCGTGCTTTGGGCTCCGAGTAGCCCTAGTCTCCAGCACCACCTGCACCGAAGATCACTGGCCCCCACTCCACGAGTGTCCTGTAAGCCAGCTCCACGTGCGGCGTCACGAGGCTCCTTCGCGGTCGCTAGCCCGTTGGCTAGTAGCCCTTGACGAAGGCCAATCTTTTCTTTACTTGGCATCCTGGTTGCTCCAGGCCTGCCCTCACTTACCCTCGCTGGGTGAGTTCCCCAGACCTTGCTGGTCTGCATCATCGACGATCTACCTCTTACTCGAGACTTGCCGTTGCCAAGGCTTGTTGGGTCCAATCCGGTCGCCGACACCTCAGCACTCGACAGACATCGAGCACCAGCCCGAATCCTGCTCCTGGTCGCCGACAACGCCTCCCGGACCTCGTGGCTGAAGAGTCAAGACGACCGTCACCGCACCTGAAGCACTCGACATCGGTGGGCATCTGTCCATCGCCTTCCTGGTCACTGGCTAGTGACCCAGACTCTGTCCCCTCTGCTTTCAGGTTCTTCAGAACTCCGATCCACTCTTGGATCCACCTGGACACTTTTCTCCTGGTCGCCAGCAGCACTTTGCAGCAGATCGCCATACGAAACGACGACGAAACCCGACCCCGAAAGGCACCTATGCACCCGGCTTCCCTGGGTGAGGTAACACGAGTACTCCGGTGCTCCTGTGGGTAGAGACTCTTCAAAGTCCTAGATCTCAAAGGGTTTTGTCCTAGTCCTATTTTAAGTGTCCCTTTCCTCTATTTTTCCGATCCCGACTTTCTCCATAGAAGTTAACGGCGTATCGCGGTTGTGTATATACACTGCACGCGTCTCCCGTGGGTCCCCTGTGTCACTACCTTGGGTGGTTCCTTGTGGTCCAAGCACTTCTAGAGGCTCTAGGCCTAGTGTCTAGTTCAGTCGTGGTTCGCATACCACTTTATTGGTATATGGTTTGGTACACCCCTAGGGCCCAAACGTGTATTTGTGCTATTACTGTGACTTAAGATCTTATAACCTATGTACTTCGAACTCTAGCCTCATAAAGAGACTAGAGGGGTGTGTTTAGTAATAAATACATATATTTTGAATATATACCTGGTGTGGTGCTCTTTCATTTGGTCACTCAAGAGATTATAGACTGGTAAAACAAGCTGCTTTACATTCCTTCAAGACTTAGCCTGAAGGCTGCTCTCCACAGCTACCACTAGGATAGCTTTCAATAAGGTTGTCTTTAACCTACCTACCATAAGAGTCGATTTGGACTGGTGCAAGGTGCCCACTATAATTAGTGGACAGCATATGCCAGGCCAACTTCTCACATTGGTGTGCAGCGTGTGGGATTCCTGCTTGCTATTGTTTTACCAGATAATCTCAATTGAATTGATCAACTGAAAACCACTAAAGGTACCTAAGGTACATATAATTTAAGCTTAGAATAACAGTAAGTTCTACTGAACTTAGAGTTGTGTGTTAAGGGATAGCACAACCCTTTCTACAACTCAAGAGAGTTTAGTAGGCCACACTAGAGTAGGTAGTGCATACACCACACCACACTAGTAATGTCTTTAAAAGCAGGATCCAAAGATACCCTGCAGGAAGCCATTGAGCTTCCCCCTCCAAGTATGACACACTCCCATTCTTGGAACTGAGAGCTTTGTGTAACGTGAGGAAATTAAGGACAGGCCAAAGTCCCACCACCCAACACCTCCAGGAGTTGTTGGTGGCTTATGATCTTAGTAAGTCTTCAGAGACTGAAGGGGTAGGAGCAGAGGGTGGGCCAGCAGATGAGGAAGGGGCCAGGGGTACCACTACCCCCAGCCCCCCTCTGAAACTGACCAGGAGGGTGACAATGACCCTGACCTGGAGAACCCAATCCCTTCTGGGGAAGATGAAGATGAGGATCTAGAGAACCACACCTTTGTCCCCCCAGGAAGGATTATGAGTGTGCTCAGAAAGTCTAGGTCTCCTTCTCAGGAGTCTAACCACTCTGGCACCTCAATAGGGAGCTCTGTTTCTTCTCACAGGAGGGAATCCTCTCATGAGAGAAGAAAGAGACTGGTCCAGTATGAGGAAACTCAACTAGAGATCAGGAAGAAGCAATTGGCTTTAGATAGAGAATCCCTAGATCTCCTTAGAGAGAGAAGAAAGTTGGGACTAGAGTCCCATGGTGGCAGCCATGTCCCTAGAGACAGGGAAAGGTCCTATGACCATAGGAACCTGAGCAAGATTGTCCCTCCCTACCAGAGTGGGGATGATATCCACAAATGGATAACTGCTTTAGAGAGGGCCTGTAAAGTACAGAAGGTCCCTCAGGAGCAGTGGGCAGCAATCTTGTGGCTCTCCTTTGCTGACAAAGGTAGAGACAAGCTCCTCACTGTTAGAGAGGAGGATGCTGACAATTACAAGGTCTTGAAGAGTGCTCTTATTGATGGGTTTGGCCTAACCACTGAACAGTACAGGTTGAAGTTCAGAGACACCCAAAAAGCACAGACTCAAGACTGGGTAGACTATGTGGATTGTTCTGCCAAGGCTCTGGAAGGCTGGTTGATGGGCAGTAAGGTGTGTGACTTATCAGGATTGTATAATCTGATAATGAGGGAGCAGATTCTTAATAACTGTCAAAATCAGCTGTTGCATCAGTAACTGGTTGACTCTGATCTGACCTCTCCCCAAGAATTGGGAAAGAAGGCAGACAAATGGGTCAGAACCAGGGTGAAGCAGAAGGTACAGAACCAAGGTGGGGAAACCAAGAAGCAAGATGCTAAGAACTCTGACAAGGGTGGGGAGAAGGGTAAAGATCAAAAGTCTTCATCAGGCCCCCAAAAATCTTCTTCTGGTGGGGATTCCCAGTCTACCAAGGGTAAAGGCCAAAGAAAACCATGGTGCAAGGTCTGTAAGCAAAAGACCCACTGGACCAGTGATTGCACCAAGTCCAAAGACTCCAGTCCAGCACCCACCAATGCCCCTAAGGCACCTGTTCCCCCTAGTACAGTTGGTGGAAGTGCTCCAGCAAAGGGTTTAGTAGGGTTCACCCTGGGAACTGAGTTGGGCTCTGACCTAGTTAGAGAACTGACTCAGGCTGTGTTAGTCTGTGATGGAGGCATGGATGTGCCCTCCTCTATGAGTCCCAGTAATCTGGGCAAGTACAGACAACAGCCTTTAATCAATGGACGAGAGGCTTTGGCATTTAGGGACACAGGGGCAAGTGTCACAATGGTGACACAAGACCTTGTGCTACCTGGGCAAGTTATGCTTGGTGAAATGTACCAAGTGACCAATGCTAGCAATGTCAGAACAGACCATACTCTGGCAGTTGTTAACTTCTCCTGGGGAGGGGTAACTGGCCTTAAGAAGGTTGTGGTAAGTGCAAACCTACCAGTCGAATGCTTGCTTGGCAATGACTTAGAGACTTCTGCTTGGGCAGAAGTGGAGCTCAGGACCCATGCAGAAATGCTGGGGATCCCTGCAGATGTGTTTGCTGTGACCAGGTCACAAGCCAAAATGTCTAGCACTGAACAGGCCTTGGATTCTGGAAGAATGGACCAAGTGCCTTCCAAGAGGAGGAGTAGTAGGGTTAAGGCAGTGCCTTCCCCTTGGCTCAGGAGGAAGATCAGTCCCTTGAGGGGGATGATCTCAGCCCTGAAGAAGGAACTGTCCCAGAGGAACTTGAGCCTGACCAGGTTGAGTTCTTGGGGACAGGGGGACCTTCTAGGGCAGATCTGAGCCAGGAGCAGCAGAGCTGCCCCTCCCTTGAACCCCTCAGACAGCAAGCTGCTGCTGAGGCTGCTGGGAAAGCTAGTGGTCCCCATACAGTGTATTGGGATGATGGACTCCTGTACTCAGAGAGTAGAGACCCCAAGCCTGGTGCTACCAGGAGGTTGGTAATACCTTTGAAGTTCAGGGGCTTCCTATTGACCCTAGCCCATGATATTCCCTTAGCAGGACACCTGGGCCAGAACAAGACTTGGGACAGAATTGTCCCTCACTTTCACTGGCCCCACATGTCTGAAGACAGTAAGGAGTTTTGTCGCTCCTGTGTAACCTGCCAAGCCAGTGGCAAAGCAGGTGGCACTACAAAGGCCCCCTGATACCACTACCTGTGGTGGGGGTGCCCTTTGAGAGGGTAGGGATTGACATTGTTGGTCCCATGGATCCCCAAACAGCCTCTGGGCACAGGTTTATCCTGGTGGTAGTGGATCATGCCACCAGGTACCCAGAAGCTATTCCCCTCAGGACCACTACAGCACCTGTGGTGGCAAGGGCCCTCCTGGGAATCTTCTCAAGAGTGGGCTTTCCTAAGGAGGTAGTATCCGACAGGGGTGCAAACTTCATGTCTGGGTACTTAAAAGCAATGTGGAAGGAGTGTGGAGTTACTTATAAGTTCACCACACCCTATCACCCACAATGCAATGGTTTAGTTGAGAGATTCAACAAAACCTTGAAGGGCATGATTAAAGGGCTCCCAGAAAAGCTTAGGCGTAGATGGGACATACTCTTGCCCTGCCTTTTATTCGCATATAGGGAGGTGCCTCAGAAGGGGGTTGGTTACAGCCCTTTTGAACTTCTGTTTGGCCACCCTGTGAGGGGTCCACTGTGCTTGGTGAAGGAAGGATGGGAGTTACCTCTCAAGCCCCCAAAGCAAGATATAGTGGACTATGTACTTGGTCTCCGCTCCAGGATGGCTGAGTACATGAAAAAGGCAACCAAAAACCTTGAGGCTAGCCAGGAACTTCAGAAGGCCTGGCATGACCAAAAGGCTGTTCTGACTGTTTACCAGCCAGGACAGAAGGTGTGGGTGTTGGAGCCAGTGGCCCCAGCAGCTCTCCAAGACAAATGGAGTGGACCCCACACTATTGTTGAGCAGAAGGGTGAGGTCACTTACTTAGTGGACCTGGGAACACCCAGGAGTCCCCAAAGGGTTCTCCATGTCAACAGACTAAAGCCATATGTGGACAGGGCAGACATGGGCTTGCTCATGGCTACTGATGAAGGGCAGGAGGAAGAGAGTGACCCACTCCCTGACCTGCTCTCACAGAACCCTGACGATGGGTCAGTTGATGGTGTAGCCTTGGCAGGCAGCCTCACTACCCAGCAACAAACTGATTGCAGGCAAGTCCTCAATCAGTTTAGGCATATGTTTTCACTGACACCCAGTCAGACCACCTGGTGCACTCATGAAGTGGACACTGGGGACAGTCTGCCTATTAAAAACAAAATTTATAGGCAACCTGACCATGTCAGGGACTGTATCAGGACTGAAGTCCAGAAAATGTTGGAATTGGGAGTGATTGAGCCCTCAGATAGCCCTTGGGCTAGTCCAGTAGTCCTAGTACCTAAACCTCACACCAGTGGTGGGAAAAGAGAGATGAGGTTTTGTGTAGACTACAGGGGTCTCAATGCAGTCACTAGGACTGATGCCCATCCAATACCCAGGGCAGATGAGCTCATAGATACTTTGGCCTCTGCCAAATATCTCAGCACATTTGACCTAACAGCTGGCTACTGGCAGATCAGACTAGCTGATACTGCAAAGCCCAAAACAGCATTTTCAACCCCTAGTGGGCATTATCAATTTGTGGTAATGCCCTTTGGTCTGAAAAATGCACCTGCCACTTTCCAGAGGTTGGTGAACACAGTTCTCACAGGACTGGAAGCCTATAGTGCAGCTTATCTAGATGATATTGCTGTCTTTAGCTCCACCTGGGAGGATCACCTGGTCCACCTCAGGAATGTTTTACAGGCCCTGCAAAAGGCAGGCCTGACTATCAAGGCCACTAAGTGCCAGATAGGGCAGAGTCAGGTTGTGTACCTGGGCCACCTTGTGGGTGGAGGCCAGGTTCAACCTTTGCAGAGCAAGATCCAGACCATCATGGACTGGACTGCTCCCACTACCCAGACTCAGGTGAGAGCCTTCTTAGGCCTGACTGGGTACTATAGGAGATTTGTCAAGGGGTATGGATCAATAGTGACACCCTTGAATGACTTAACTTCTAAGAAAATGCCCAAAAAGGTTCAGTGGACAGCTAGCTGTCAAAAGGCATTTGATGACCTCAAGCAGGCCATGTGCACTGCTCCAATTCTGCAGAGTCCTGATTACTCCAAGAAGTTCATTGTTCAAACAGATGCATCTGAATTGGGGGTAGGGGCTGTACTGTCACAATTGAATGAAGAAGGTCAGGATCAGCCAGTAGCTTTTATTAGCAGAAGGCTGACCCCTAGAGAGAAACGTTGGTCAGCCATAGAGAGGGAGGCCTTTGCTGTGGTCTGGGCTCTGAAGAAGTTGAGGCCATACTTGTTTGTGACACACTTCCTGGTTCAGACAGACCATAAGCCCCTCTTATGGCTAAAACAAATGAAGGGTGAAAACCCCAAACTGCTTAGGTGGTCCATTTCCCTACAGGGGATGGACTTTACAGTGGAACATAGGCCTGGGAGTAACCATGCGAATGCAGATGGACTCTCTAGGTATTTCCACTTAGAACATGAAGACTTAACTGGGCAAGGTTAGTTTAATGTCCCTACGTTTGGGGGGGTTGTGTAGGAGAGTAAGATCTGCTTCACATGGGTACCCCCACTTTTTGCTGATGCTTCACTGGTTTTCGACATTAGTCTGGCTGGGGCCCTGCTATTCAGAACCCCAGCCTAGCTGTTTCCTCTTTAAAAGGGTCTCCATGTGCCTTAGGCACATCACTGATTGGGATCTGGAGTGCCCTTGTAAGTCCCTAGTAAATGGTATACTATGTACCAAGGGCATAGGTACCTCAGAGGCCTGCCAGGGGCTGCAGCATGTATTATGCCACCCCTGGAAGGCCATCCAAACTGACACCACGGGTCTGCTACTGCAGCCTGGGTAAGGTGGTGCATGCACCCCTTACTGTGGTATAGGTTACCTATATCACTAAATGCATACACACATATAAACCTATAAGTCACTCCTAAGGCAGGCCTTATCAATCCTAAAGGCAGAGTGCATGGTTCCTATGTGGGAGGGTGCCCCTGCATGAGCAGGGCCCCTCTGCAGCGTTCGGAGACCATCTCTGATGCTGTTTGTAGTGCAGCCTGACCATATACTCTTAAACGCATTATATCCTCGCGGTAAAATGCTAACTATGGAATGGCTGCACCTAAACATGTCGTGTTTGGTGTCAAACATCTTGGAATACTACCCCCCGCCAATCCTGGCGGCGGGGGTAGCATTCCACCCTTCTAGAGGGAAAGGCATGTTAACTCTGACGAGTTCGGTAACTTCTTTCCAGAGCCCTGGCATCACAAAATGGATGCTGCTGCCACAGACACGAGTCTGGCCTCCTGCTGCTGGACGAAACTCCGGCAGGGGAGGCCTGGACAATAGGTTTCCTGTCCCAGGGAGGTGTGACCACCTCCCCAGACAGGACAATGTGTATTGGGGCTGGGTGGGAGCACTTTCGGGTGCTTTGAAGTCCTGCACTGGGGGCACATTTGGTGTCCCTGTGCATACCCCAGTTCAAACCGGATCAGGGGCTTGCAGCCCCTGCTTTGGCGCGAACTGGACAAAGGGAAAGGGGTGTAGCCACCCCTCTGCCCTGACCCACCCATAGGTGGGGCCACAGAGTAGTCCATCCCCTATTTTTAGAATAAAGGTAGGAACCCAGTCCTTAGGACTTTAGATTATACCTGGACGAAACTCTGACACGGAATCCTGGACCTTCGACGCTCTACGACAAGATTAGAGGACTGAAGAATCTCCCTTGGGGTCAAGGAGTGACTCCCCTGCTTGGCAGGCACCAAAGAAGCATCTGTCCGGTTCGCATCACTGAAGCTCCCGTTGGACGCCGAAGTCATCGCATCACCAGAGGTGGATTCTCAGACTTCCCCGAGGCTACCCTGAGTCCCCAGCAAAGCTGAGGCCCGTGGCTATCGTGGGTGACTTGAGACCGTGACCCCTGGACACCGAGCACACTTGCAAGTGCACCATCTTCTGGGTCTCCCAAGAAGTCGTGCTTTGGGCTCCGAGTAGCCCTAGTCTCCAGCACCACCTGCACCGAAGATCACTGGCCCCCACTCCACGAGTGTCCTGTAAGCCAGCTCCACGTGCGGCGTCACGAGGCTCCTTCGCGGTCGCTAGCCCGTTGGCTAGTAGCCCTTGACGAAGGCCAATCTTTTCTTTACTTGGCATCCTGGTTGCTCCAGGCCTGCCCTCACTTACCCTCGCTGGGTGAGTTCCCCAGACCTTGCTGGTCTGCATCATCGACGATCTACCTCTTACTCGAGACTTGCCGTTGCCAAGGCTTGTTGGGTCCAATCCGGTCGCCGACACCTCAGCACTCGACAGACATCGAGTACCAGCCCGAATCCTGCTCCTGGTCGCCGACAACGCCTCCCGGACCTCGTGGCTGAAGAGTCAAGACGACCGTCACCGCACCTGAAGCACTCGACATCGGTGGGCATCTGTCCATCGCCTTCCTGGTCACTGGCTAGTGACCCAGACTCTGTCCCCTCTGCTTTCAGGTTCTTCAGAACTCCGATCCACTCTTGGATCCACCCGGACACTTTTCTCCTGGTCGCCAGCAGCACTTTGCAGCAGATCGCCATACGAAACGACGACGAAACCCGACCCCGAAAGGCACCTATGCACCCGGCTTCCCTGGGTGAGGTAACACGAGTACTCCGGTGCTCCTGTGGGTAGAGACTCTTCAAAGTCCTAGATCTCAAAGGGTTTTGTCCTAGTCCTATTTTAAGTGTCCCTTTCCTCTATTTTTCCGATCCCGACTTTCTCCATAGAAGTTAACGGCGTATCGCGGTTGTGTATATACACTGCACGCGTCTCCCGTGGGTCCCCTGTGTCACTACCTTGGGTGGTTCCTTGTGGTCCAAGCACTTCTAGAGGCTCTAGGCCTAGTGTCTAGTTCAGTCGTGGTTCGCATACCACTTTATTGGTATATGGTTTGGTACGCCCCTAGGGCCCAAACGTGTATTTGTGCTATTACTGTGACTTAAGATCTTATAACCTATGTACTTCGAACTCTAGCCTCATAAAGAGACTAGAGGGGTGTGTTTAGTAATAAATACATATATTTTGAATATATACCTGGTGTGGTGCTCTTTCATTTGGTCACTCAAGAGATTATAGACTGGTAAAACAAGCTGCTTTACATTCCTTCAAGACTTAGCCTGAAGGCTGCTCTCCACAGCTACCACTAGGATAGCTTTCAATAAGGTTGTCTTTAACCTACCTACCATAAGAGTCGATTTGGACTGGTGCAAGGTGCCCACTATAATTAGTGGACAGCATATGCCAGGCCAACTTCTCACACCCAGGAGTGGACATTTCACAGGGAAAAGACAGGAAGGGTTCCACAGCGGTATGCGTACAGCGCCAGGACACCCTAGGGTAACAGTGCGCTTTACAAGTACAAATTTCATTTCATTTCATATACTCGAAGGGTCCTATCGAGTATACAAAAGAGACGCCTTATGTTGGTATGAGTATCAGGGCCAGGGATAAAGCAACGCTCGCTGGGGTGAATTATTGTCCCCAACAAGGGCATCAATCTATTGCCTACAACCTTACCCAGTATTTATATGCAGATTTCAGCCTGGAAAGTGACCCATAAGATCTAACGTCAAGTGGGTCCCTACCGCATTTAGGCTACACTACTATTAGGGCTTTTCTAGTTAATGTGGACAAAATTCTCCACTCAAGGGTTTTTGTGTACATGGACAGTTACTTGGGAACCAACTTTATTTTATAAGTAGAGCAGAACTCTGATGGTAGGCTGTCCACCCCTGGTGATTTGCCCCTGGCAGGTTGGTATACTGCATTTCAAATTTGTGCAGGGATTAGTGGTATCTCTAATAAGTTAATCTGTAATTGTGTCAAGTTGATAGGTTATGCCAATCACAGGGGTACCACAACCCTTAGTGTACCCTAGTGCATGTAGGTGTTTTCACTGTATTCTAAATGTGTCTCTTTCAGCATAGCACTGGCCCTGGGCCTGGTTAGGCAGAGCCCAGGGTCAGTCAGAGTCAGTTACTACCAGTACCAGTCAGCAAAAAGTTGGGGGGGTGCCCAGGGCACAGGATGACTTTGCAACAGGCGCCTAAACTGGGTTGTTCTTTCTCTCTCTTGGTGTTCGTGTGTGGCATGTGGGTGGTGTGAGTGGGTCTATGTTGTACACTGAGTTGTGTGAACAATGTCTTATCCACCTCCACACTGATTACAAGTTACACAGCACAGAATTTTCCCCTTTACTTTGCTTCCGTAAACGAGACAATGATGCAGCACACCCTTCAGTCCGCTTGGGGGAATCCATGTTCGCCTCCTTGCAAGGCCAGAGCTCTTCTTACAGACAACAAATTAACAAACTTGTGCAGCTGTCCCTAGATTTGACGAGTAAGAGCATATTTATTTATTTATGCGTTTTTATATAGCGCGGACATTACCCGAGGGTGTCAGAGCGCTTCACAACAGGAACAGCAACATTACATAAGGAGGAGGATACAAATGAGCATAATACAAAGGCAAGCGTTACATTGCATGAGGAAAAGTGACAATTGTGCAAAAAAACAAACAAACCAAATACAAAAAGAGGAATAAGTTCCAAGAGGAAAAAGTGACAGGTGTGCATGAAACATGGGGTAAAAAATACAATAGAGGTATAATACTGAAATAAGTGGCAGTAACTCAAAACACACTGGGAAGGCACTTCTATAGGCTTGGAATACAGAATTTCCTATAGTGGAAGAGCTTCCTTGAGGTAGTAGAGAGGGCGTGACTTCACAGGGGACTTGTAATGAGGGGAACACGCACATAAAAACCAACACAACACACAAAAAAAGGAATGAACAGACAGAAGTACAACTTTACACTGACGAGCGAACTTCCTAGAGGGGTCTGAGAACGAAAGTATTAGTTCTGGAAGTGTCTTTGGAAGAGAAGAGACTTGAGGTCAGCTTTGAAGATCCGGTTAGAGGAGGTGGCACGGAGCAGTGGGGGAAGCGAGTTCCAGATTCTCACTGCATTGCCAGAGAAGGATTGAGCCATCGATCTTTCCCTTTTGAAGACGGGGGGGCTCAAGCAGAAGCTTTTCCACATTGCGAGAAGGGCGAGAGCCACCGGACAATTTCTATTTATTCGCCAGGTAACGAGGGGAGGACGTGTGTAAGGCTTTGTGTGTGATGCAGGCAGTTTTGTAAATAGATCTTGCCTCGATCGGTAGCCATCGAAGAGAGGACAGGATAGGAGTGATGTGGTCGCTTCGTTTGGACCCTGAAATGAAGCGAGCTGCTGAATGGAGGATGGATTTGAGAGGGGAGAGGTGGGATTTGGGTAGGCCAGTCAGAAGAGAATTGCAATAATCCAGTCTTGAGAGAACCAGAGATTGTACCAAGGTTTTTAAGTCATTCTCTGGGAAGAACCGACGGATCCCCCACAGAAGGCGCAGCTGGTACCGTGCGTTCTTAGCAACAGAGTTGATGTGGGAGATTAGGTTGAGTCTTTTGTCAAGAATGACACCTAGGGATTTAGCGCTGTCGACAATGATGGGTTTGTTATTGAGTAGGTTCAGCTGATCCATCCAAGATTGAACAGGAGGAGGTGAGAGAGAGGTAGAGAGGAGGAGGAATTCAGTTTTGGCGGGATTCAGAATGAGTTGGTGAGCTGACATCCAGTTGTGAATAGAGTTGAGGGTATAATTGAGTAGGGAGAGATTGTGTGCGGAGGACACCTTAAGGTAGATTTGCGTGTGGTCCGCATACAGATGGTAAAGGATCCCAGATTTGCTTAGGAGGTTCCCTAAAGGTTCCAGGTAGAGATTAAACAAGGTGGGTGCCAGGATAGAACTTTGAGGGACGCCTTGACCTACGGCCACAGGAGATGAGAGAATGTTCCCTATCTTGATCCTTTGGGATCTGTCCGAGAGGAAAGAGGCAAACCATTTGAGCACTGTGCCATCCAGTCCCATTCTCTGTTGAAGAGTGTTGAGGAGGGTGCTATGATTAACCGTGTCAAAGGCTGCAGAGAGGTCTAGAAGAATCAGAAGACATGATTCCCCAGAGTCGAGTATATGCAGCGCATCGTCAATCACTTGCAGCAGGGCTGTTTCAGTGCTGCAATTTTGGATGAAGCCCGACTGGAAGACGTCGAGGAGGTTATTGTCCATAATATGTGAAGAAAGTTGTTTCGCAACACATTTTTCGGTGATTTTCGAAAGAAAAGGGAGGTTGGTGATAGGGCGGAAGTTGTTGAGGTCGTTCGCGTCGGCGGCGGGTTTTTTTAGAAGAGGGGTGACCTGACCTGATTTGAGGGCAACCGGGAGGGAGCCTTGACTGAGGAAAAGATTGACTAGCCTGGTCCAGTAAGAGAGAGTATAGGTGTAGAAATCGATGGCGATGTCGTCAAAGTTCTGCCAGGTGACTAAGGATTTCCGCTCCTCCATGGGGGGGGGGCTACCTGATCCACCAGTGCTTTGACCTTTTCATCGAAGAATATAGCGAAATCTGCTGCTTTCTTTGAGGAATCCTCAGGCTTAATGGTTGGGGGAGAACAGGTTGGGTTTTTGAAGAGGTCAAAAAGCTTTTTGGGTCTGTTTTTGGCTGAGTCAAGGAGGGATCTGAAATGTGATGCTTTTTCAAGGAAGATATGGTTGTGATATTTGGATCTTGCTGAGCGTAAAAGAGAGAGATTGGAGGTGGAAGGAGATTTTCTCCAATGCTTCTCCAGGAATCTAAGGTTTTTCCTTTCATCGTAGAGCGCTTTATTGAACCAAGGTGCTGAGGGGGTGGGTCTTTTCCTTTTGCTTTGGAGAGGAGCAACAAAGTCGATTTCGACTGCTAGTACTGAGAGGCACTGAGAAGTGAGAACGTTGACATCCACGCTAGGGTCAAGTCTAGGAAGTGCCCGCATAGCGGAATCACAAAAAGTGTCAAGATCAATGTTCTTAGCGTTACGGAACCAGGTAGTAGCTCTTTTAGGTTGGCCGAGAGTTATAACGTGCGATAGGTGAAAACGGAAGGGAATGAGGTGGTGGTCAGACCAGTCTACATGGATCGGGGGAGCAGTGGTCAGCAGGTCTGCTTTGGATATGACAAGGTCCAGAATAGAGCCCTTAGAATGTGTGGTTTCCGAGCAATGTTGGAGGAGATCATTGGCTGAGAGAAAGGAGGCAAGCTTGTTGGCAGCCGAGTCTTCCAAGGAGCCCCAGTGGAGATTAAAGTCACCCAGGAAGATCTGTCTGTCACTTTGAGAGAATTGGTCACTGATGAAGTCAGTCAGTTCCTCCACAAAGGAAGAGCAGTAACCAGGCGGGTGGTAGATGGCATGGAATCTAAAGGGTGAGCCGTGATGTATTTGAAGTTCTAGGGAAAGGCATTCGAATGTACGGAAGAGGGTGGTTGGGAACGCTTTAATTTGAAGGGAGTTTCTGAAGATGATAGCGACACCTCCTCCAATTTTGTCTGCCCTGTCATTTCTGAGGATAGAATAGTCAGTGGGTACCAACAGATCAAACAAAGTATGAGAGGAGTCATTAAACCAGGTCTCAGTGAGGAAGAACATGTCAAGATTTTGGTGTGTGATAGTGTCAGAGATTTCCACTTTGTGTTTGATTGCAGATCTGCAGTTGTGGAGCAAGCAGTGCAGCTCTGACGCAGATGTTTTGGTGATGGGGGTGTTAGGGTTGTTCAGGGAGATAGGGATAAGATTCTTGAATGAGGGAGCTCGGCAAGAGGGAGGTTGGTGAGGTCTGACAGAGGAGATGACCTGAATAGGAAACTGCGTAAAATTCTTAGGAGAGGAAGGCGGAGGGGGAGTGACGTTGGTGGTCTTGAGGCTGGTCCGTAAATTGGTGATGTCTGCAGAGGGCAGACTGTGGTTGGTTTTATTGGGGCGCGGGAGCAAGGAACTCCTCGGGAGGGTGTTAGGGACAGGGGACAACTTGGCGCTTAAACGTGAGATGGACGCTACAAGCTGGGAGATGGAATAGATGAGAGAATCAAGTTTATTTTCCAGAGAGAGGAGAGCTGAGCACGGAGTGTTTGGTGGCTCGATGGATAAAGGAGGAGTGCAGAGTGTGAGGGAGGACAGGGAGGGGTGGGGGAACGAGTTGAGGGCGGTGGTGCAGAAGGTAAGGGAGGACAGGGCGGGCTGGAGGAGCAGGATATGAGAGGGAGTGCAGAGGGTGAGGGAGGACGGGGCGGGGTGGTGGAATGGGATAAGGGAGGGAGTGCAGAGGGGGAGGGAGGGGTGGGGGAATGGGTGGGGAGTTGGGGAGCAAGGGAAGAAGGTGAGGAACGATGGTGGACAGAGGGAGTGGATGGTGAAACAGTGGTGGGAAGAGAAATATTTTTACTGGAGTTGAACAGGGGGAAGAGAAGAGGGCAGACGTCAGAGGAGGAAGTTGAGGAGTAGGGGGGACAAAAGAAGGCCGGAGGTAAGGGGAGAAGAGGGGAGACGAGACTGACCCGGGCGGGGTGGGCGGGGGGACAGATGAGGTCCGAATGTGCGTGGAGCCGAAAGAAAAGGGGGCTGTAAAGGGGGAGGAGGGCGGGAGGAGGGCGGGGTGTCCGAGGAGGGCCAGAGGAATGGGGAGAGAGGAGAGGATGGTGCAAGATAGGTACTGTAGGCTATGCAAGGCGAATGTAGGGGGACAGGTAACAGTTGGAGTGGGGGGGAATTGACTAGAGGGAAACTGAGAGAGGAGAAAGGGACTGCAAGGTCAGAGGGAGAGACGAGGAAGGAATTGTCAGGGAGGGAGACAAGGTTGGGAAGCAAGGGAAGAGGAGGGTGGGGTTGAGGATAGATGGGAGGTGGAAGAGAAAAATTTAGGGTACGGGGGACGGGGAAGAGCGGAAAGGGATGAGGCGAGAGGGGAGGGAAGGGGGAAGGTAAGGACAGTTGATCGGAAGACCAGGTTGTACGAGAGGTGAGTTAAGAGGGGGGCGGAGGGAAGATTTAGTGGGATTAGGGGGCGGCGAAAATGTTGGAGAATCGAGCAGGTGCAGGGTGGGGAGGGGGGTGGAGGCCAGTGGCCGGAAAGACAAGATAGGGGAGGGGCATTTTGGGAAGGGGGAAGAGAGGGAGATGAGGGAGCAGTGGCTGGGGGAACCAAGGGTAGGCCTGTGCCTCCCGGGATAGCAGCCTGCTGGAGTATCGGGGGGTCTGGGGGGGAGAAAGGGAGAAAGGAGAGGAGTTCAAAGAAGAGTTGGGGGAAGTCATAGTTGTGTGGGTTGGACGAAGGGAGTGGAAGAGATGGTCAAAGAGGGAGAGACAGGAGTCTGTCGCTTGAATCATGACGGTGCCATTATTGTAGAGTGTTATTGTGAGCAAGCCCTTAAAGCTCGTGGAGGGGGAAATTTTTAGCCGCTGTCCATGCGGGATAGATGAGAAGGAGGAGACGTTGAAGAAATTGAAGAAGCTGGTGGACCAGGAAGGGATGTCATGGGTGAAAAAATTTAAGTCATTTTTTAGCTTCCCTAGGTGCCCATTATGGAATTGATCAACAAAGAGGGAATCAGGGAAGTGTTCAATGGTGTTGTGCTTGAACCGTTTTGCTGCTGCTTTGGACAGGTTGGGGGGATAGATGACTTTGAAGCAGTTAACTAATCCTCAAAACGCCTGCTCTGTGTCTCTCTTGCCCTTTGATGCCCCCCTCACCTGCAGAGAAGGGTCACCCTGCACTGATTGGCTGGAAATTGATATCGTAACTATGGTATAATAAGCAGAATTTACAAATAATGTCACCTTTAAAACTCAAATATAGTATCACCCTTCACCAATCCAATATCGATCTACCCAACAAACATTCCAGAAAGGCGCTCAGAGTCTGTCTGATAGCGCTTCCAGACCATACAAACAGCGAGTCTGCGCTCTGCACATTTTGTATTATTTTTTTTTTGCAATTTTATAAAGAGCGAACTCGGCCGGGAGGTATCGGAGCGCTTTATATGAGCACCAGTTACATTACAGAAGCACGCTTGCCGGAATCGATAGTTATTAATCACATATGCGTGACAGATTGCATAAACTGCACTATTTATAGTGCTGAAGAGGTTAAAGTATAAAGATGCACACTTTATTCAAGAAATAAACGAGAGATTAATCCTTCTTTAATTTAAAAAGTTAATAATTTTCCTGATACTATACAACCAAGCTCTCCAGTTTCCCAATGCCATGAGTGAGCAGCTGCAGCAGTTCAGGTTTTTCCTGTTTTCCTGTGAAGTCAGAACAAACAGGGCTAGAATGCCTAGGACTAGAACCTGTGCAGAGATGCCATCGTAGGTTGACAACAGAGGTTTCCCCTCTGAGGTACACACCTGATGGTCAGTTCTGCGTTTTACATGTTCTCGGGCGCTACCTTCGCGTGGAACAATAAACTCTCCTCGACACATCTCAATAGCGTGTTATAAACAGTCTCAATGTTTAATGCGGATACCCCGAACCAGGTTCTGCAACGCTTCATACAACACACCTCCCCGTCCGCACACCCCACCCTGGCGGGGCTGGGGGATCCCTTACCTGCCGAAGAGTACACGGCCCCGAGGCGTTCACTGTATTCACAAGTTCTGCAGAGTACAAGGAAGGAAGATGGATAGAGCGACCAATCACGGGATCCTTCCTCACCACACCCTCCTACGATCCCAAAGCTGATAGCACGGTCCGCCTGTCAATCATTGACGAACCAGCAGCTACAGTCCAAGGACAGACAGATGCATAATATGCAAATACGGAGCAGGCATACAGTATCCGGCTGGGAAGGGAGCTTCATTCTTCCCTTGGGAGTGAATCCTATGTCAGGACAGGAGGCGGCGTGTGAAGATCTTTCATCACTTTATTACTATTGCGCAGTCGTTTCCAAGTTCATTCCTTTAACTCCTATGCACTATCTTTCCCAATGTAGACGGAAAACCCAAGTGACAAAATCATTGCTGCTAAGTTTTCAGCTTGCACATGTGTGACATTTGCATGGTTTCAGAGCACTTATGAGAGACATTCAACTGACAAATGTGTGACCCTTGAGTGACACTGTTTCTGGCGAGTAAAACTAAGGAAGGACGTCCACGGAAAGAGACAAATATCAGACATTCCGCCCTTTTGTGCAATGAAAACTTCTAAAACAAGCATTTGCAATGCAATCGGTCTCGCCTTTGGGACCTTATAAGTATTTATTCATGCAGCCATAGACTAAATACAATCCTTAAAAATAACCAATTAAACTATGCTGATCAAAAAATGAATTGACTTTTTCTGCTTTAGGAAAAGATGCTCTTACCACAAAACTGCAGAGTACCAATACTATTGACTTCAGAAAGATGACCAATTGAGCCAGTTGTGATAGGATTCCAACCTGTGTCCTACCTGTTATAACAGGCTATAATAGGAAGCAGATTATAACAGGACACCTGTGACATGCAGATTACACCTTCAGTAGTGAGCACTTTGTTTTTTTCCAATGGATCAACACACTAATGATCATTTGGAATACAATGGCCTGTATTTTGGGGCTCGCACTACAATTTGCTGAAGGAATACAGTTGACTTTATATGGATTATTTTTATTTAGAATCAAGTGGACTTTGTACATTTTTAAATCTCACTGGTATCTTGTAAGTTATTGAACTCTAACCACTTCACTGAGCCAGCTTTGCGTCTACACTATCCATTATCCATTAACACACCTTGGAGCAATATTTTTACTTTGCTACATTTTTTTTATTGTTTTAAAACTACATTGACTATACTAGCTCAACATTAAACATTTGCATTTCTAATAAATATTGCGAAAATTGCATTTGAAAAGTCAACTTGATAAACATAGGCTGTGCAGAATTAATGTTTGTCAATTTTTTGTAGCATTGCATTCTGTAGAGAATGGTCTTATACTAAGTAAGGCAAACAGTAAATATGATGTAAAACTTTAGGGTTTGGTCAGAGTGGCAATAAAAATAACGCACACTTAAATTTTGTTTACTTCTTCATACACGGAATTGTGCGGTTGGCCACAAAAAGTGGCTTCCGGAAAAAGATGCCTCAAATGAGGTAGAGAGTGACAGCCTTTATTCAAGTTTTAATTTAGGGAATGAATATAAACGTGGCGTGTTCCACCTGCCATTCTATATGCCTACTACCTAATCACTCAGCAATAATCAGTACTGACCCTGATTGATTTGGGTATTTGTAGAGCGCAGCTATCACTCCGAAAGGAGAATCCGGGCGCTGAGCGGCTTTGAATAGAGGGTAAAAGACAGACACGAGATGTATCTCAGTTTATACAAGTGAAGAACAGAATGCGTCGGTGGACCAAAAATCCAAGTTTTAAGAGATTTCCTAAATTGAGTTTCTGAATCCGTTAGCCGCAACTGTGTAGGCATGAGGTTCCATCCTCTAGTTCCCAGGACAGCCAGGGATTTTCCTCCTTTGGTTTTGTACTTAAAGGTAGGTGGTTTTAGTAAATTTGCAGATGAAGATCTAAGTGTCGTAGCAGTAATATACAGGGTGAATCTGACAGCTAAGTATTTGGGTCCTGAGTCTCTAAACGCTCTAAAAGTGATTAACATGAACTTAAACAGAATTCTTTTTTGAAGAGGCAACCAGTGAAGGGTTTTAAGGGCTGCCGAGGCAGAAGATCTACGGGGCACTTTCAGCACCAAGCGGGCAGCTGCATGTTGTACCACCTGTAGCCTTTTTAGTACTTTTTTCTTAGCTCCTGCAAATAGGCTGTTACACTAGTCTAATCTAGACAGATTAAGTGCTACTGCAACTGTCTTCCTTGCAGAGAAGGGAAAGAGGTCAAAAAACGTTTTAAGTGTTTTAATAAGATTGAAGCACATCCCAGCCTCTGCAAGGGCTTGTGGCCGAAACGAAAGGGAGGCATCGAATCTTACCCCAAGATTCTTGACTACATCCACTCTGTTGGCGGGGCAGGGGCGTCTTCTGGCTACCATTTGATAGGATTGAAGGGATTGTCCTTGCCTATTAACATTATCTCGGTCTTATCTGTATTGCATTTGAGATGGTTGATCCTCATCCAACTGATGACTTCTGATCGACATTGGTTAAATTTAAGCTCTGCTTCATTGGACTCTTTGTCCAGGACTAAGATCAGTTGTGTGTCATCTGTATATGAGGTTGTTTTGATGTTGAATGAGGATATTAACGAGATTAGCGGGGCCGTATTAATGTTAAATAAAAGGGGGCTACGAGGAGCCCTGTGGGACCTGAGGTGATGGGACGTTCGGTTGAAAGAAATTATCCTAAGGCCACTGTTTGTCTGCGGTTGGTAAGAAAAGATTTTATACAGGCTAAACAGAGCGAGAAATGCTGCAGCTTTTCATTCGGGATAAAAGAATATCATGGGAGATTGTATCAAAACACGATCGACAGATCCAATAGGATCAGTATCGTATTGGTACCTTTATCTAAGGTTAGTTTCAATGTATCTACCATTTCGAATAGTGCACATTCTGTTGAGTGCTTAGGACGAAAGCTGGATTGGCGAGGGTGCAATATTTTGGCTTCCTCAAGGTAGTCAGTTTGCTGTGTATTGACCAATCGCTGTGCAATTTTCCCAAGAGTGGGTATTAGGGAAATGGGGCGGAGGTTAGAGAGCGTGGTGGGATCAGCCACCTGTTTTTTTTTAAGTGTTTTAACTACTGCCAAATTCCTCTCTGTAGGGACTGTTGCTAGTCATGAAGTTATTATATTATTGATAACTGGATTGACAATATCTCTTATCTCACAATGTGCAGTGGGTGGACATGCATCAAAGGGCGATCCCGATGTCCAACAATAATATATTGACATGATTGATCTAGTGAGATCTTGTCAAAATCCTGGAGAGACGGTCTTGTGTAGGTGCGATCAGGCTCTAAATCTAGAGGATGCATGTCTAAAGTGCTGAATTCTTTTTGAATATTAAGAATTTTTTGTTAAAAGAAAACGGAAATCTGATCACATAACATCTGTGACTGGGGAATTTCCTTGACTAGGATTTTTGGGGTAGTAAAGGATTTTACAATTGTAAAAATCATTGTCTGATCATATTGAGCATCTAATATTTTTTTTTATTAAAGTACTCTTTTTTTGCTAACTTCATTTTTATATGATAGTTTTTCCTGCCTACTTTGAAGAGGTTTAATTCTTCTGTTTGGTAGGCTCTTCTCCATCTTCATTCCAATTGCTTCCACTGGAGGCGGAGCTCTGCAAGTATAGGCATACACCATGAAGCCGAGGTTTTAAATATATGTTTGTTCATATTTTGCTCTATGGGAGCTAGATCATTGCTGATTGATGTGATCCATTTATTGAAATGTTGAGTATCATCTAGAGTATTTCCTGATAAGATAGGATTGCATTTCACCACGATGTGATACGAGAAGGGAGCACGCAACCCCACTGCTCCAGGCCAATTAATTGGGCCCTTATCAAGGAGGCCCACGCCGTTTTGCACAGTCACTGATGAAACTCGGGCTACATCGCCTTTTACCGTTGCTTTGGACTTATTTGTTCGCTACCTTATCTACTGGAAACCAGATCCATCTGCCATTTTGATTCGCCCATCACGTCATTTGCCCTGACGAAGTTCAATCTATTGAACGAAACGCGTTGGCTGAGGCTTTGCACAATTTGATGGACTTTTGAAATAAAGAATGAATTACTCATGAATTACTCATAAAATAACCGACCTACCTTGATTATTGATACACTCGAACTTGGGAGTGCACCGCTCCATTGTTCACAAAGATAGGTAAATATCTTTGTGCTATCTGAGGCAGCTCTGGGTTTGCTAACATCTTGGCTCATTTGCGTCTTGGTAATGAAATTGGAATTTGATTCGAAGTGTAATTTATACAAGGGAGATGAATATTAAGTGGAATTAGCATATGGTCTGAGCAGACTTGGGGGACTGGGGTACTGACTGTAAATGAGGTGAAGTTGGAACAGACCCCATCAAGAGTGTGTCCAGCCTGATGTGTAGGGGCGGCGACCAACTGATGGATTCCGAGGGTTTCTAATATTTCAAAACAGTTAGCTACTCCTGGTTCTTTTCGCCATTCTAAATGGAGATTAAAATCTCCTAGAAGAGTAAAATTTGAGTACCGAAGTGTAAAGTGGCCTAGTGTGTCTCCCAAAAATTCTAGAAATTCAAGGCTGGGGCCAGTGGGGTGATAAAACAAGCCTCCTGCAAAGGAGACAGAGCCATTAAGTCTAAAGCAAAAGCCCAGGTTTTCCGTTCCTTTCAGGGAGGGAAGAACAAAGTTCGTACATTGAAGAAAGTCACGGTAGATATTAGTGAGCCCCCTCCTAGTCTATCTTGTCTGCAGATGGTGTAATTAGGAGAGAGGGCTAATAATAACAATGTCGGGGTTACACCATTTCCTAAGCCATGGTTCTGTGATAAAGAGAAAATCAAGCTTTAAGTCAATCATCATCTCTTTGATGCCTTGGGCATGTTTACAAAGATAACGGACGTGAATGAGTCCCCCCTTAAAATCTTTATCTAGTGGTGTGTTAACGGCTGTCGTGGGTCTGATATCAGAGAAGTTCAATTCAGTTCTACATTTAAGGCACGTTAGGGGCCTTTGATTTTACAAGGTGCCAGCTCACAATCACATTTCCCACCGATGTTTAAAGCTTTTAAAACGTCTCATGACATAGAAATATCTGGAAAGAATCGAGCAACATGGCTGGCGCTGGCCGCGTTCCAGACGCGGATGGGCGCAGACGGACTTGCCTTTGACGCGCCAGCGGTGCACCTACTGCACGTCCGCAGTGGCAGGCCCATTAAGTAGTGGTGCCTGCTAGCCACTAGAGCGCTGCAGCACCAAGATGGCGGCTCAAACGGGTCTTCCTCCTCCCGGAAAACGCAAATGTGCAAAATGAACAAAGGGTAAAAAACACTTAAACGGAGTGTCTTTAGTTCGAGAACTTTAAACTTAAAAATAGTACAGATGATGCTTTAGGCAGCCTATCTTCTGCTTTGGCCGGCCAGCAACTGTTACCATTTGAAAGAGTAATGAAGAACATATTTCAAAACCTACAGGAGATTTCATTGAGGGGATAGTGCCTCAGGAAGCGTAGGAGGGGTATTTACAGTTCAGGGTGTAGCGAGCGTCCCTGGGGTTGTGTAATGTACATACCTCGCCTTTCCTCCCTGTCTGCCCCTGTTCTGCCCCTAACCACCTCCGTGACCAATGGCCCTAGTGTACTGGCGAAGTAGCGCATAGTAATGGCACTTTCAATGTTAGTGGCCACAGACAGCATTTTGCGGGGGCAAGGAAGAAGGGGCATCATTTTGGGCACATTAATCACATTTGCCAGTTAACAACAACAAAAAAGTGTTGGAAAGTTGAAAGTGGTGCCACTTGCAAAAAATGAATCTCTGCCACCAAAAAGTGTTTTAAACAAATCATCATCCCAGTGGGCGAAGAGGGCACCCCACTCCTTTGATTGATATAGTTATCGTAAATTACTACTTCCCTGGAAGGATGAACCTTCATTTGAATAAGAGGAGAACAAGTCGTTCAGAAAAAGAAAAACACCAGCGATGTAGGCAAAGGAGTAGGTTTGTCACGACACCAAATATGCAAATGCATGCATTCATTTCACTTTCATTCAACTGAAGACGTTAATCATACGCTTCAAATAGCAGAGGTTGCGTCCAGTTAAAAAGAAGTCTGAAAAATGAAAACAATCACAGTGCTTTTTACTAGTGAACAGCATAACTTGACTTCACAGGCTAGCACCGCTTAGAACAGAGTGAGAAAACATAAAAACACCTCATTAGGTCTCGCCTACGCAGCGCGCATGCGCTGATTAGGAAAAAGACCTCTTGTAATCGATTCCGTTTTGCAGTGAAAAACGTGCACGCGTTGCATTGCTTTTAATGGCAACGCGTGCACGTTTGGCGATTCCCTTGCGGGAGCGAGCTTTAAAACCATCTGGTTTTAATTAACAGATGGTTCCTGCTCGCTCCCGCAAGGGAAACAGGCGCAGGCCCCCTCCTCTCTCTCCCCCCTGCTGCCTCCTCCTCTCCTCATCAGCGCGAGGCACGCGCGCTTGTTTTTCTTCGGATACCCAGCTTCGTTGAGGGTGACAGTTCCATGAACTCTGCTTTCTGCTCATGGCTGGCAGCTTTTACTCACGCTCTGCTTGCTGTAAATGTTTCTGTTTCATGAATTCTCTTAGTGCGTTTGTTCCTTCTTTTACAGGCTTTAAAGTCCCGCTAAGCGCCCTGCAGCTACCAGCAACCAGCGTGCGGCACTATATAAATCACTCAAATTATGCAAGAACCGCCTAATAACCACACACAACCAAATAGCACACAGCTGATCGATTGAAACGACAGACGGTTGCCCAGTTTAAGAAAACATTACAGTGTCATTCGAATGGTAAAAGCGCTATAAAAATGCAGATGCCTAACAATCTAGGCGCTTTACAGGCAACTAGTATAATGTACGGGTGGGACACTCGGCTGCTAGTGCCTGGATTAAAGGCATTGGTGAATTAGATGTTAAACGAGCAGCTGCAAATCCTGCCACTCCCCCAGAATATACAACCTGTATTAGCCGGGGTCACGGTTTAAACATTTAACTGAATAACTAAACTAAAATTAACAATCATAATACATTTTTCCAATGCAAAAAAAGGAACTTTTTTTATTTTTTAATTTACCGATCAGAGATGGTTTAGTATATAAAAAGAAATTGGCGCAAAGCGTTTTAAAAAAACCAATTTAAAAATAATTGTAATTGTAATGGGAAAAGGGATCGGAGGAAGTGTTGAAACAACGAGAGAGGGTGTGGTGTTGCGGTCAGAGCTGCCAACTTTCGACCTGGGAAACCAGGTTCGATTCTCGGCGTCTGCTCAACATCCCTCTGGGCACATCAGGTAATATCTCCCTGCCTTAAACAACAAGCATTGGCATAGCCAATAGGTCTCGCCTTTGGGACCTTGTAAGTAAAAAAAAAACTGAAGTATAAGACTTTACATTTACTTCGTATTTAGGATGCAGTAAATGTAAACGTGAAGTCTTACACTTCAGTTTTTTTTTTTTTACTTACAAGGTTCCAAAGGCGAGACCTATTGGCTATGCCAATGCTTGTTTTCTCTAGAGAGCAACTCGGTCAGATCAGGTGCTTCCACAACTTGACACAATATTTAATAATTAGCTCCTTGAAGCATTTGGTAGTATATTGGAGTAACAAAATGCACCCATATCGCCACTAGGAAATTATAAAATCACTCACTCGACATACACCGAGTATACTCACTTCTGTTTGCTGTTAGGTGTGCAGCTCGGCTGAAGCAAAATCAGCGGGAGCATCAGGGAGGTTTTATTTGTTGTGTTAGATAGGAGGAAGCTGCGAGGGGTGAAGGTGTTGTGGGGGGGAGTGGGTGGCACGGGGAGATCCAGTAGACTGAAAGTAGCACCGTGCGCAGCAAGCAGAGGGATAAGTGTTGCAAGCCACTTACCTGAACTCCAGGATGTTCATATGGGGCGATATTACTCCCCAGATCCCACTGAGACCTGACGTGGCAGCAATGAATTGAAACACTGCTACCTTGCAAGTTCCCAAGGGGAAAGGGGGTCTGGGAAAGACAGAGAGAGAGAGACAAATACCGGCTTCCATTGATGTGACTTCTGGAGTATTGGACTCTGAGCTGAGGACAGGATATAGCACTGTCTGATGTGCTGGACTCTAGGTTTCAAACAGGAAGTAACAACGGGATTTCTGGACAGCATTAGACAATTCACATGTGTTGGAAAACGAGGCAGTATCTGTGAGGCCTGCCCAAATAACATGTCACATTTATCCTTCACTGGGACCCAAACACCCTATTGTAGCGCTTGACTCTCAGAGGGTAGCGTTGCAGAGCAGTCTAAGGCTTACTCAAGGGAGGTGGTGTGGGCTAGTAATTGCCATTTTCAGGTACGCAGTAATAACACTCAATAATTGATTGTCCAGTCTGTACTTTGCTTTATAAAAGGAAGAGTACATTTATTAAACACACACACTACTCAATACTATGCACCAATTTACAAATATACATAAGCTGTTGGAATTACTTTGTGACATTGCATAACTTTTCCACCCCTCCCGCAGGGGGGGTGGGGTCTAGTACCACCACTCCCATGTATGCACATCATCTTGCCCCCTTATGCAGTGGGTTGACACAACCTGGAGCGAGGGCCTTGCCCACTGGCACCATCCCAGTGGCGACCCACCCCATCTCAACAAGCATTTAAAATGGGCAAACCTGCCATGGTGACACATAACCCTGACTGAGCATCTCATACTGACCATACAGTATACACCTCTACATCTTAGGGGCTAACAGTCTGGGTTGTTCTTCACCTAACGCAGCAGCAAGAATACATGTTTAAACATCCCTTTAAATGAGATACTTATCATAGCTGATAACAGTTGTAATGCATTGCAATCACAGCCCCTTAAAGGCATCACAGTTATAATCACAGGATTAAGCATATACCACCAGACACCCTAGCAGGAATGTCCGGCAACATAACCCCACTTTGCTTATGAATTCACATTACACATGTGACTTACAGTTTCACCATAGAAATAACGTTGGTAAATGCACTTCTCATGCAATTACACCTCTTCATCTCCAGGGGATGCTCTTCTCCAGACATCCCCAGCACAGCCTTCCATACCTTGAGGCAGTCCCTAACGCACCCCCAGCTGTAGAACAAAAGTTCCAGCCCCGGGATGCTTAGAGTGTGGGCTGAGCCCTTGAGGTGTTATTTCTTTGGAATCCCCCAGAGACTTAGGAGGGGACTTTTCCTCTTTGTGCTGGGGAGACTGTGTTGCTCCTGCAGCTCCCCCTGCACCTTGGCACACACCTGGTGGTGACCCCGTCCTCCTGGGGCCACCCCACGCAGAAAACGATCCGCTTTTCCTTGCAGGCCGGTCCGGGCCTGCAAGGCATTATGGGGCGATTCGCTCCAGCCCGCGCATATTATAGCAGCGGCTCCCCCGCTGCTCTGGGGAGAGCCGCGCTACACAGCTGGCGGCCTCACGTCGCGTCTTCATGCCGTTGGGGATCCAACCCACCCGGACCCCTGCTGCTCAGGTATGGTCCTTGTGGCAATGGCAGCTCGGGGAGCCCACCCCCACTGCTCTGGCCATTCTGGCTGGCTCCCCGTCCGGCCTGCACCCTCCTGTGCGGCCGCGGGAGCCAGCGCTGTTATTCTGGTCTGCTCGCTTCCGCGGGCAGACACGGAGACTCGCGCCTCTTCGGCCGGACCTCGGGGGAGTGCGTCGGCACTCCCCCCGCCTTCCTCCAACCACGGGGGAGTGCAGCGGCACCCCCCCACCTGCGCGGGGCACACCGGGGCCCGGAGTTGGGATCCGAGCCCCTCCCCCTTGGAGGTCTTCACGGGGGGCGCGACGGCGCTCCCCCGGCTTCGGCTGCTGGTCTTCGGGACCCGGAGTTGGGATCCCGGGCCCCATGGGCGGTCTTCACAGGGATCGTGACAGCGCTTCCTGCTTATCTTCGGAGCGACGGGGCCCGGAGTTGGGATCCCAGGCCCCTGGGAATTCTTCGCGGGGAGCGCCGTCACGCTCCCCGGCTTCTGTTCTCACGTGAGGTGGGCGCGACGGCGCTCCCCTCCCTCCGTCTCATCGGGGGCCAGGGTGGGCTCCTGGCACCCCTTCCAGGCAGATTCACGGGGCGCGACGGCGCTCCCCGACTTAACTTCTTGTGGGGGCAGCCCCTGGGACCTGACCCACCCCGGGGGCAGGTATTGGTCCAGCGGCGGAGGCCCACACGCTTTGTCGTCGGTCCTTGCAGAGGTCAAAGGTCGCCTACCTTCTGGGGGGCGTATCTCGGCCCCCAGGTGACCGATCGGCTCCATTCTGGCCTCTTCTTGCTCCTGGTGGCGCTCCCCAGCCACTGGGAGCACTTTCTTTCACCCTCTTGGTCTCCAGGAGGGTGAACTCCGCAGGGAGCGGTCTTCACTGGCTCTGGCACTGCGCCAGTCGTTCGCCTGGCTCTCCTCCTGGGCCTCTCTTCTCCTTGCGCAGAGGCCAAGGCTTCTGCTCACTGGTCCTGGTCTTCCCTTGTGGCGCAAGTCAGGGTCCAGGGCCAGTCTGGAGGTTCTTCCTTCCAGCTGCCCATGGCGCCAGGCTCCAACACCAGTCTTCCTCAACAGATCACAACCCAGAGAGAGCTCCTCTTCCTGTGCAAGCTCTTCTTAAAGAATTTGGAGGGGGCTGGCAGGAAGTCTCTGCTTGCCCTATCAAACAGCGACACCTCACCTCTCTGCCCCCGCTCCCTCCTTCCTGGCCAGGGTTAGTTCAAAATGGCGGTGCCCAGGGGTCTCATGCCACATGGTCTCTGAAAGCCCCTTACCCCCTTGCTGCCTTTTCTCCAGAGCAGCTTGGTACCTGGCACCAGGTGACAGCTGCTAATGGATTAACCTGTAGCTCAACCCATCTTCTCTTCTTGGAGAGGAGACCTTCACCCTTGGAATGCTTGCCTGCTTGCCGTGAAGGGCTAGGCCTCTGATGCCTCAGTTTGGGGAGGAAGGTCATTAATCCAGCCTGGCAGGGTCAGCCCCAGCCAGGCTCTGAGCTGAGTGAGAGGAATATGACATTTCTGGATGACCCAAAAGCAGTACAGATATGGCTTTGGACTCTGCAGAATAGTACTTCTCACCTAAGTTACAGTGGACTTTAGTGCGTGTCTGGAATTTGCAGGCCCTAGGGAAGTGAAACTATCCCATGTGATCCCCATTTTCATAGGATAATAATGAAGTGGTCTTTCAGTGAAAACAGTTAAGCACACTGACTTTCCCTTACATGTTTCTTCCCATTGTATAAAGCCTATTCCATGTCACCACCCAGCTCTGCATAATTCCTGCCACACCATTCAATCTGTGCCTGCTCCTGGGCTGCGCACGCCAGGAATCTCCCCTGCGCAGCCTTTCCACGTGTGCACACGTGTGCACACGAAAGTACACACGTGTCTGCATGTAACCAGCCCGGTGCCCCTTACTCCTGCTGCAGCGCAGCAGCCTACTCTCACCAGGGGGACACCAGTAAAATCCACATGGAGTCTCTTTCATCATGAGTTCGCTGTGGGTGAGTCCCAACTTATGAGGCTCTCCCACAGTAAAAGCTCAACAATTAGGTGCTCAAAAAGCGAAAAATCCGGGCGGCCCAGATGGTCAGAACCACCTTCTAACAACATGAAACAGCATGAGTGTCTGCAAGAAGAGAATATCTCATTAACGTACTGTGATGACAAGAATTATTTGTGAACAATCAGTATGTATAACACTATTACATACACTAAAACCTTTAGTTGACTCATATCGAGATTTCTCTCTTTGGACTGCTTTCTGTTCCTAAGAATGAAATAAATTATCACTTTTAGATAATAACTGTTATCCTGCTTATAACAGCTGCTTACTGTACACAAACAACCAGCAACTTATAAACATACTAAAAGTGCATCACAGGTTGCTCCAATGAAGATCATACTAGAACAGTTCTTGGCAGTGTGAGTCTCTAGTCTTTTTTTAGACAAATACGTCTTTCTCTACTGAATAATGATGCACTACATAGAGGCCTTTAAAATAGTTTGTAGTTCCTCACAATTGTCTTTAAGCATTATTATGCCTGAACTTCAAAGTCTTCCCAGAAGATGGTGGTGTTACCTGTCATGCTCTTCTTTTCCAGGAGCTACAGGGAATTCCAGAAATGCTGAAGAGAGCAGCAGAGGAAGGACTGCTTAGCTGAGTCAGGTGAGTAGACGTCAGGAACAACAAAGCCAAGCAGTAACTAGAAGCATAGTGCAGCTTTAAATAGACAGAGATGTTCATGTGTTTTCCTGTCAGTTGAGCCACATGTTGAGAAGGGGCAATTATAAAATTAAATTAGGTGGCACATGTTTGCAATACTTTACATGGTGACAAGTTGATCATTAGGCTAATGAGGAGTTACACATTCCTAACTGTGACAGTTGAAAGGCTGACTGTATGTGTCTTGATTTAAACTGTTGGATGAGTTCCACATGGTGCTTAGTCATTACATGAACAACAAGCATTGGCAATTGCAAAGTCAGTACATGAGCAACAAGCATTGGCAATTGCAAACCAAATACTGAATGACACATAAGCAACAAGCATTAGCAATTGCAAACCAAATGCTGAATGACAACAATGAACGTAACTCCAAGTGAGCAAGGATACTCATGAATTATTGCTTGAATCAATGAACAGTACATAATGCCATTCTCATTAGAAAACATCATGTGGCTGAGCAGTACCCATGACACTAAGCTGTGAGGGGTGGGAAGTGTTGGAGCAACGCGGTCAGATCACGTGCTTCCACAACTTAACACAATATTTAATTATTAGAGCTTTGTAGCATTTGGTAGTATATTGGAGTAACAACACGCCCATATAGCCAATGTAAAATCATTCACTTAACATGCATCGAGTATACTCACTTCTGTTTGCTGTTGGGTGTGCAGCTCGGCTGAGGCAAAAGCAGTGGGAGCATCAGGAAGGTTTTATTTGTTGCCTTATATTGGAGGAAGCTGCGAGGGGAGTTGTGTGGGGGGGGTGGGAGGCATGGGGAGATTCAGTAAACAGAAAGCAGAAAGCAGAGGTCTAAAGAAAAGAAGCTGCGAGGGGTCGGCGGTGTTGGGGGAGGCACGTGGAGATGAAAAGAACTGAAAGCAGCGCTGTGCGCTACGAGCAGGGAGGAGAGGGCTAGGGAAACATTAGTCCTCTCAAACAAAACATATAGCCACTAATGAAAGGATCCAGATAACGGGGCCAGTAGCCAGGGCGGAAACAAAACAGCCACAATGCGGGACAAATGTACACTATATACCAATAAAAGCAATACAATTTGTAAAGGCAGACGAAGCAACCAGTCTGTGGGCGTGTTCAAGCTCCACACATAGAATACAATCTCCACACATAGAATACAGCATATCTCGCAGAGCAGCGCAGGCACGCTGACTCTAGGCTACACCTTAGAAACTTCAAACTGATGCAAAACCCTGAAATGGAAGGACACTAACCTACAGCCCGTTTCTAAGAAGACCGTACTTTAAAACGATTGTGCACCATGATATTAAAGTGAGCGAGTCCTTTAATAAAGTTTTATGGACATATGCAAATAGACATGCAGTTAAATACAAAAAGCAGACGCATTAGATACAACATATTGTCACTTGCGATAGAGCGGAAAATTTGTTTCCTACATGGGGTACTTGTTAGGAGTGCCATGTAATCGCTTGTAGAACGCACTGACATATTATTCAATGTTATGAGCGAAATTAGATGCTAAAAGAAACATAAATCAAAGCAACATGTTCCTACGAAATTAATACATTCTAATGTAAAGCTTAATAATTAATGCATAGAATTTGTCCTGGATAATGTAACCAATGAAATTCATTTATAGGCCTTATTAGTAAATGTGATTCAGTGATGCATTAATTGTGTTAGACGCTTTCTAGGCTAGTGATGTAGATGCAAAACACGTATAAATGAAATTAGGGGAAAGCCTTTTATTCAACACAATTGTTTTGGTTAACTATTAACATACACGCACGGTGAATTCATTATTTTAGCCTAAGTCGTAGACCTGAGTTTGCAGTGCATTTTGAAATGTCCTTGTTTCTGAAACTGATGTTTAAATTCTCATGTGAGGTTCGTAGAAGTCTTTCTGTCTCACAATTACATTTCAGGTGGACACCATTTGCTAGTGAAGGGTAAGGTTATTGCACTAGTAGATAAAGTTGCGGAATGAAGGAGTTACAGCTAGCCTAGCCATGGAAAGATAAGACGGAAGGAAGTGTTTTCACAAGGGAGATGGATAGAAGACCAAGGACGAACTGCTACTGAGGGGCCTACATGGAGAAGGCCGTGAATTGAGTCGACGTCATGGAAAAGTTTGTGGCTGAGCCCATTGTAGAGTATGTGTGAGAGAAGAATCATGTGATATTTGCAGACTACGACTTTGAGTATATGATGCATAGTAGAGAGGGACAGACACCCCCATTCCTGCTTGCCATCTTGATGGAGAGCACCTGAGTGCTATATTGCTCAATCAATCAGGGATTTGTGAAGCGCACTACTCACCCGTGAGGGTCTCAAGGTGCTGGGGGTGGATTCGAGCAGCCAGGTCTTGAGGCTCTTCCTGAATGCTTGCACAGTGGGGGTACGTCTGATGCTGAGGTGGTGTTCGTTCCAGGTTTTGGCCACGATATAGGAGAAGGCTCTTCCTCCCGTCCTGGCTCTGCGGATGCGTGGGATTTCGGTCAGGGCAAGGTCGGCGGAGCTGAGGTTTCTCTTGGGTGCATAGAAGGAGATTCTTTCATTGAGGTATTAGGGTCCGGTGTTATGGAGGGATGTGTAGGCGGGGTGAGCAGCTTGAAGGTTACTCTCTTTTTGACGGGGAGCCAGTGGAGGTCTCATAGGTGCTGGGTGATGTGGTCTTGTTGTGGGATGCCGAGGACAAGTCTGTCTGCGGCGTTCTGGTTGGTCTGGAGTTTGAAGAGTAGAGATTTGTTGATTCCGGGGTAGAGGGCGTTCCCGTAGTCTAGTCTGCTGGTTATGAGTGCGTGGGTGATGGTCTTTCTGAATTCAGGGAGGATCCATTTGAAGGTCTTGCGGAGGATGCAGAGGGTACTGAAACACGTGGAGAATACGGCACTGACCTGTCGGTTCATGGAGAGGGAGGAGTCAAGTATGATACAGAGGTTGCGGTCATGGTCCGTGGGTATGGGAGGGTTGCCAAGGGCGGTGGACCACCAGGTGGATCCGAGGACGGGGTGGATCCGAGGACGAGGACTTTGGTTTTCTCCGAGTTGAGCTTCAGGCAGCGACGTCTTTCATTCCTTCCTGGAAACTGTGTCTGGTGATGTCAGGTTCCTTGATGAGGGAGAGGATGAGCTGGGTGTCATCGGCGTAGGATACTATGCTGAGTCCGTGTTTTCTGACAATGGTAGCGAGGAGGGCCATGTAGATGTTGAAGAGCGTGGGGCTGAGTGAGGATCCTTGGGGCATTCCGCAGCTGATCTCTGTGGGTTCGGAGAGGAAGGACGGGCGTATGAGCCTTTGAGTTTGGCTGGTGAGGAAAGAGTGGATCCAGTCTAGCACAGTTCCCTGTACGCCGGGGTCGTGGAGTCTGGCGGTGAGTGTGCAGTGGGAGACGGTGTCGAAGGCTGCTGAGAGGTCTAGTAGGATGAGGGCAGCCATGTGGCCTTGGTTGAGGAGGGTGTGGATGTCCTCCCTGATGGCTAGGAGGGCAGTCTCGGTGCTGTGGTTGCTGCGGAATCTGGATTGGGAAGTGTCGAGGATCGAGTTAGATTCAATGAAGTTCGTGAGCTGGATGTTGACGATCTTCTCGGTGAGTTTGGCTGCAAAGGGGAGAGAGAGATGGGTCTGTAGTTCTTGAGGTCCGTAGAGTCTGCAGAGGACTTCTTGAGGAGGGGCTTGACATCTGTGCATTTCCAGTCGTCGGGGAGCATGCCTGTTTTGAGGGTGCAGTTGATAGTATGTCGTAGTTCGGGTGCTATAGTGGAGGCAGCTCTTTGTAAGATGTGCGGTGGGCAGGAGTCGTTGGGGGCTCCTGAGTGTGTTGTAATTTGGCAGCACTTAAGTTAAGCATTAGCCGAAGACATCCGGTATTCAGAGGCTAAATTGTCCGCTTTGTGGAAACCATTTTATATTTCTGGCAGCCATTTTGGTTGCCATGTGCTCGCTCATGTGCTCGCCATGTGCTCTGTCCTACCTTCCTGTTAACTGCTCTTGAAATCTGCCTAGAGACGAGTTATATTTAGTTTCTTTTGCTTTGCACATGCTCAGTTGAGCTCGCAGCTGTCCATGCAGCTGTTCCGAGTTTATAAATGTCAGGATGTGTCTACTAGAAGTAGAAACTGTTAGCTCCACCCACTTGTCGACTGTGCATTTCTTGTATGACCTTATATGTACCTAAAACCAGCATTTTGTGTTTGTACCGCCTTCATTTGAGCCCCTGTGTGGGTATAAAAGGACCAAGGTCCTTCCATTCGGTGTGCTACTTCATGCATTGCCGAAGGGTGCTGTGTGAATGTAGTTCCACCTCATGAGGTTTAATAAACTATGTCTTTTCTATTCCAGTTTCTGTGCCAACTTCTTCCTATTGGTCTGAGGACTCTGTGCAAAGAAGGGAGAACCCCTAAGCACTGGTAGGCCTTGTTGAGGCTCACCACCACAAATTGGCGCTTCCAACGTGGGGCTCATCAGCGACTCGGATGCCCGAAGGATTGGTCGAGACGAAGGATTGGAATCTCGCTTCTGGACGCGATCGCTGCCTGAGGAGACCCGAGTCTTGGCACCCACGGCGTTTTTCCTTTCTTTCTGATCTGACCATCCCGGCGGCGCCGGTCCTCGACTGAGATCTCTTCTGTTGATTCGCTGTGCAGTGACCATTTGGTCGATTTGAGACCTTGGCAGTTGGAACCTGGACACCATTTGATTGGTAAGAGCCGTTTTGCGGCACTTGCTGTTGGTTTGATGCCTTTGATTGGTAAGGTAGTTTAGTAACACTTACTGCGGCTTTGTTTGTATGATTGGCCAATTTTGGAATCTGTTTTGTAATTATATATGTATTGCAATACATATAGGCAGGTAATGAGGAGAATTTTCTCTATTTGAAATTGTTTGAACAGCGCAAAACGTACGAAGAGTACCTTAAGCGCTACTTTGATTATAATACTGCATATTTTGCACTATTTTTTGGCATGCCTGTTTTCAGCACACTTCGTAGGATGTGTTGCTTTTGTAGTGGTACCAATTTGAGACTTGACGAAGCACAACCAGCCCCCCCGGAGGGGACGCCTAATAGAGATATGTATATTAAGTATGGTATTTCTTCTATAATGTACTGCACGTTATGGAAAAAATATACTAGTAAAGATCCTGAGTTGCGTTGGCCGATGTATGGGTCATTTGATTTGCGAAAGATTCAGTATGTGGAACAATGTATGTTTAAACGAAAGACTAGGCAAGATATGTTTGATTGTGTGCGAATGTGGGAGAAAGAAGTGTGTGAGCGAATGAAGCGTGAGCAAGCCTTGATTGACAAAGAACAGCGAAAGACCATTTATGCGAAAGCATTAGAGTTAAAAAACAAGGAGATGAAAGAAATTAAAGAGAGGGAAGATAGGGAACGCCATTTACAGGTAACTGGCCAATACGCTGTTAGGCAGCCCCTTTATCCTATCCTTAATAAACCGCAAGATGATTTCTTGTTATTAGATCGTTCTCCACCTCCGTATATTTTTTCTTCCGCTCCTCATGAGTCAGATGAGGACTCTTTTTCAGACCAGGACAAAGCTCGAGAAACTCGCTCAATGTTATCTGCTGGGCGTGCATCTGACATTAGATCTGCTGCGCGTAAAGCCGTTTGTAGTACTACCACTGCTTCAGAACTTTTAGATAGTATAAAAGGATGGGAGGAAAGGGAGCAAATATATTTTACCGATACATTTGCTGCAGAGGTTATTGAACGATTTAGGAAACATTCGGTGGAAATGGAGCCCGATGATGTAGCAGCTGATTGTAAACAATTACGTGACGGTCTTTTTGTCTTCTCCCAGGTGGCTGACACGATCAGACGCTTGGTTAAACTGCGTGTTGAAGCAGCCCGTTTGCGAGAGGAGAAAAAGGCAGCAGAAGCAGCTGCACTAGCATCTCAGATCAGCATGGCACGAACTCCTACTCCTGAAACAGATAAGAATGTTGTAATTCATGTGAAACCCATGCGGGAAGCCGCGCCTTTATATGTTCCTCCTAAAGGAACGGGTACAGAGGATGATAAGACTTCTACTAATGCGAAAGGGTACTTTATTTATAATTGGGTTTACACTCCTTGGAATAGAGCAGATGTTATGGCCCTTAAAAATGCATTGCCTGACCCGCGAAAGAATCCAGCAGCCTTTTATGAGGAAGTTGAGGGTGCAATTAGCTCTTGTACTATGACTTTGTCTGATATTGATTTGTTTTTTGGATTAATATTACCGCCTGATATGTGGAGAACTGTGCGTAAAATTGATGATAATGCGACATTTGGAGCATTGTGGAAAGATTTAGAGCGGTTAGATGAAGATAGAGAACCTGCACAGAAACCGTGTCAGTTAATTTTAAATCTTCCGGCAGCTATATTAGTTAAGTTAAAGACGATCATTCCCCCTAAAAAGATAGATTGGACAGTGTTAGCGTCTTGCAAGCAAAAGGTAGATGAATCAGTTTCTGACTTTTTCACACGCTTTGAAGAGGCATTCCACGATTTTAGTGGCCAGTCATTGATAGATGACACGGGTAGGCATCTGTTTGTTGATAAATATGTCGCAAACCTTTTGCCAGGGATAGCTAGTCGCTTAAAGGCCAGTGAGAGTTCATGGACTCCGGTTTCTCTTTTAACTATGGCTCAGTATTATGAGCGACAAGAATTAGAAACTAAAGGTAATGAGGACAAAAAGTCTAAAGAGTTGAAAACAAGGTTATGTTGGCTCAAGCTTATGGTCCGCCTTCTAGAGGTCATGATAGAGGTGGACGTGGATCTTATGGTTCGTCCTTTCCTTCCTATACTCGTTCGAATTTGTCTGTTGATCAGTGTGCGTACTGCAAAAAATTTGGACATTGGCTTTCTGATTGTCCAGTACTGCGTGCTCAGCAGAATCTACGTGGTCGGGGACAAATGAGAAATCGTTCAGGATATCCAGGGCCTAGAGGAAGCGTGAATGATCGTGCTCGGTTTGATGCTAATAC
Source organism: Calotriton arnoldi (assembly GCA_963921515.1). Classification (NCBI taxonomy): domain Eukaryota; kingdom Metazoa; phylum Chordata; class Amphibia; order Caudata; family Salamandridae; genus Calotriton; species Calotriton arnoldi. The sequence goes on along the minus strand of CAWUFW010005889.1, from coordinate 405,213 downwards.
ACGTGGGCAGGATGGGTTTAACACTTTTGATAGAAGGAACCAATATCAAATGTCTGACTATGTGCCCTCTGATTTTCAAGATTCTGCTTATGCATAGGATTGCCTAGGATGGGGTAAGGAATCAGTTGAAGTTCCAGTAGATCAGAGGGGTCCCTATGTTACAGCACATGTTTTGGGCTCTACTGATCAGTTTCTGGTTGATACAGGAGCTACTCGTAGCGCCTTGTCTAAACAGTTGGTTCCAAGGGCTCCCCTGTCTGGCTTAACCATTACATCGATAGGTTTCATGGAACACCTTCCCTTAGCCCATTGTCACAACCACTTGCATTCGATGTTGATAAGTTTAATGCTCCGTGTCCGTTTTTGCTTTCTCCAAACACACCAGACAATATTGTGGGTCTTGATATGCTTAAATATTTCAGGGCTACGATACGGTGTTCTCCGGAAGGAGTACGGGTTATTTTGAATGACAACTACCCTGTGATTGAGAGATCTTGTATTGTTAAAGAGGACATTGCACTAGCCTCACTCCCTAGTACTTTGTGGGCTACTTCGGACACTGATGTAGGACAAATGGTTATTCCACCAGTACATATTAGTGTCAAGGAGGGCGCTTTATTGCCAAGACTGCCTCAGTATAAAATTTCTCGAGAAGGAGAAGAAGCACTCACACGTATTGTACATGATTTAATTAAGGTGGGGGTTGTGGAAGAAGTTCCTTACAATGTTTGCAATAGTCCGATTCTTCCCATTTTGAAAAAAGATACTGACACTAGGATCTATAGATTTATCATCGATTTGAGAGAAGTTAACAAGATTGTAGTACCACAGTACCCTGTAGTATCTGACATAACGACATTGCTTACCCTGGTCCCTCCAACAGCAACTACATTTTCTGTAATTGATCTGAAGAATGCTTTCTTCTCGATTCCTATTCATCCTGATAGCCGATATTTGTTCGGTTTCACTTTGAATAATAGATCATACAGATTTTGTAGAGTTCCTCAAGGCTATACTGAGAGTCCTAGTATTTACAGTCAAGCATTGAAGAGACAGCTTGATTCCTTTACCTTGCCTAAAGGAGTGGCTCTCATACAATATGTCGATGACATCTTGTTGGCAGCTGATACACCTGAGCAGTGTGAGAAATGCACTTTGTCCTTGCTTTCTTTTCTTGCTACACACCACCATAAAGTATCACGGAAGAAATTGCAATATTGTAGACCGAAGGTGACCTATTTAGGACACCTTCTGTCTAAGGAGGGCCGTGCACTAACACCAGATCGCATTCAAGCAATTTTAGACACCCCAGTACCTTCCACGCAGAAAGATGTCCGTGCATTCATTGGTCTGACTTCGTTTTGCAGGCAATGGATATTGGGTTTTTCACACATTGTTAAACCCTTGCTAGCACTTTTGACTAAAAACACTCCGATCCCCCTTCCATGGACGGATGAATGTCAAAATGCTTTTTGTCAGTTGAGACAAGCTCTTTGCTCTGCACCAGTGTTAGGCACACCAGATTACACGAAGGCTTTTACACTCTATGTACATGAGAAAGAAGGATGTGCATTGTCAGTTTTAGTACAGACACACGGGGACAAACAGCATCCTTGCGCATACCTTTCTGCAGTTCTTGATCCTGTTGCTCGTGCATTACCTGGGTGCTTCCGTTCAGTTGCAGCGACGGCTGTGTCCATACGTCAGAGTGAAGGGATAGTTTTGTCACACAAACTGTTGGTGCTAGTACCCCATGCAGTAGATGCCCTTTTGAATCAGACTAAGACTCAGCACTTAACTAGTGCTCGTTTGACAGGATACGAATTGACACTGTTAGCACCTCATATTACCTTGAAGAGATGTGCGACACTGAACCCAGCCACTTTGTTGCCATATCCTGCGACTCAGTCTCAGTCAAAGGAGCCTCACGATTGCATATTCCTTACTGAGGAGCAGACAAAGGGTCGCATCGATTTGCAAGATACGCCCCTTCCAGATGTAGATGGGGAACTGTGGGTTGATGGGTCCTGTCTGAAGTTACCAGATGGCACGACTTCAGCTGCTTATGCAATTACCACGCTTGAGACAGTAGTGGAAACAGCTCGCATACCTCAGAAGTCAGCTCAAGCAGCTGAACTAATAGCTTTGACACGAGCGTGTGAGCTTAGCACTGACTTGTGTGTGAACATTTACACGGATAGCCGCTATGCTTTTGGAGTGGTTCATGATTTCGGCCTACTCTGGAAGGAAAGAGGCTTTCTTACATCCCATGGGATGCAGATAATGCACGGAGAGTTAGTGCATAATCTCTTGACTGCACTTACATACCCAAAGAGAGTTGCTATTATGAAGTGTAGCGCACACAAGAAAGTGACTGACAAAATAGGACAAGGCAATGCCTTTGCAGACCGCGTAGCCCGTGAAACTGCGATGCAGCGAAGCACTACATCCATGTACGTAGTGAAATCACAAGCTGAGCGTTGGCATGATGCTAGAGAGGAAGTATTGGATATACAGAGTTTTGCTTCTGTGGAAGAGTTTGAGCAATGGTCTAAAGAAGGAATGTTAGATGATGAGGGTTGTTGGCGTAACAAAGAAATGAATAAGTGGAAATTGCCTGCAGCCTATTTACAACCTATGGTTCAAATGGCACATGGGCTGGCACATGTTGGAGCTCTAGCAATAACTAAATTGCTTACACAAGTTTGGGAGCATCCTGAAATTGCTAGCACAGCCAAAAGAGTAGTACAGTCCTGTTTGATCTGTTGGCAGTATAATCCTGGAAAAGGGACACAAACTCCTACAGGAGGGTTTGCTATACCAACCGCACCTTTTGAAGTTTTGCAGATGGATTACATCCAACTCGAACGCTGCAATAATCTGAAATATGTCCTAGTGGTGGTATGTGCCTTCAGTAAGTGGATAGAGGCATACCCTACAAAGGATAATACTGCTCTCACCACAGCAAAGGTGCTTCTAAAGGAGTTTTTCCCTAGATACGGTGTTTGCAAACTTTTCTGGAGTGACAATGGACCTCATTTTATTGGGCAAGTTGTTGAGCATGTACTGAAAGGATTAGGGATCAAACAGAAATTCCATACAGTTTTCCATCCGCAATCAGCAGGATTGGTGGAAAGGTATAACGCTACTTTAAAATCAAAATTGGCGAAAATACTGGCTTCCACGTCTCTAAAGTGGCCAGATGCACTACCATTGGCATTGTTGTCCATAAGATCGGTGCCACATTCACGATCAGGTCTTACCCCCTATGAGGTGGTGTTTGGGAGACCGATGAACATTTGGGGAATTCCTAAGCCACGCCCCATACATGATGTTCCTTGTGTTCTGATGAATGATTATTTGGCACAGTTAACCGACAGTTTGGTTTCTATTCATCAACAGGTTCGAGAAGCTCTTCCTGACAGATCTACAGGTGAGGCCCACGAACTCCGTCCTGGTGATCACGTAATGGTCAAGGTCTTCGACAGACCAAACAGCTTGGAGCCGAGGTGGCGAGGACCAGAGCAGGTGCTCCTTGCGACAAGGACAGCAGTTCGAGTGACAAACAGAAAGAATTGGATCCACAGCACACACTGCAAACGCGTGTCGCCTGCCTTGGTGGAACCTGCTGTGTTGACCGACCATCGAGAGATTCTGGAGACAGAGAAAGGCCAAGCTATCTCACCTGATGAATCTGCGGAAGTCTTCCCGGACCACACGATCACTGGAGTATCCAGATATCAATTGAGACCGAGGAAAGAATCTGCAGTTTTGAAAAAGACTGGTTGAGCTACTGCCCTGGGTTAGTGAAACGGAGAGCCGATGTGGCAAGGGGAGGGGGATCAGCCCTGCATTAGTGTAGTGACACCCGCCTTGGCCCATGGTGAAGAAATCAACGGCTGCCCAGGGAGAAGAGCTCCAATGATTGTTTTCAACAAGTTTTTAGAAAGATCAATCATTACTGTTGCTGAAATGAATAACAAAATAATCATTTGTGCTGTAGGGTTTGTTGTTGCTATGGTGGCTATGGCAGCAATTACGTGGTACATCGAGAAGGTGGCTCCTGTTCGACAGCTTTTTGTTGCCACTACGCCAGTACCAGTGGAACACTACTACTTCACTCTTCCCTACCATGAGCAGAAGCATCGACAATCCTATCTAAACAATACCTTTATCCAGATGTTGCACCATACTCACAATGCTACAAATAATACCAACTGTTGGGTGTGTGGGATGATACCTGCACATCAAAAGAAAGGAGGAACACCTTTTATTCCTCTTCCATTTTCTCACAATGGTTCTTGTCAAGCTTGGTATGCGCTTTTGTTTGCATTTGGAAAGCCTTCAGTAGGTGGGATTATTTTTCAACTTAATAAAGTGTGTTATCAAAATAAAGAAGGTTATCCACAAGCCAAAGGGACTAAATGGGAATGGGAAGAGTATCAACCGGACGATATTTCAACACCATATGCCTTCACAAATGTGAGAATAATAAAGAACATTGGACCTTTTGTGATTTCTGTGACAAAAACTAAAGCAGATTTGTGTATCTGTAGTGTTGGAAGAATTCCAGTGGGGAGGAGCGAGTGTACTGTAATCCTGACCATTGAAGGTGCCAATAACAGCACTTTCACAGCCTCGCATAATACGTATTTTGTGTGTGGAAATAACGGATATTATCAATTACCTGTTGGGTGGTCAGGAATCTGCTATGTATCTTTTCTGTTGCCCCCTGTGTTTCTGGCACCTGCATTATATCACCGTGATTTTAAACTGTACAATGATATTTCCAAAAACAGAAATAAGAGGACAATAAGTATGGATGAAGTTGACCAAACCGACACTACCCTACAACAATATGTTGATTTCAACTTGGGCTTATTTTTCTTTGTGGGTGCTGCATTGAACAGTAGAAAGATCAGGCGATTAACTCGTGTTGTGGAAGCTGTTACCAATCAGACAGCTATGGCACTTGGGAACATTACAGAGGAACTACAGATTGCAAGGATTGTAGCACTCCAGAATAGGATGGTGTTAGACGTGATTTTGGCTGATCGAGGTGGTGCATGTCGCATCATCGGTAGCAGCTGTTGCGTATTCATACCGGATCACTCACCTTCAGTATATGACGCAATATCAAAACTGCATAAGATTGCTGCAGAAATTAATTCAGAGACTGGTACTTGGACTTTTGCTGGATGGTTTTGGACTCTTGTTTCTGCTTGGGGCTGGAAGCTACTGACTATCCTGTGTGTAATAATTATGATACTTTTTACATGCTGTGTATGTATCCAATGTGGTCCAATGCTTTGCTCCATTTGCATCTCTGCTTGTATACCTGCCAAAAGGAACGTTGCTGAAACAAAGGCCCAACAAATGTTGAATAAAGAGGTGGCCGAAATAATGTTAATAGATGTACGGGATGAATATTTAGATTACCCCAGATAAACGAATGTCTTCAGCTAATGCTGAAAGGGTCATCTGTTGTAATTTGGCAGCACTTAAGTTAAGCATTAGCCGAAGACATCCGGTATTCAGAGGCTAAATTGTCCGCTTTGTGGAATCCATTTTATATTTCTGGCAGCCATTTTGGTTGCCATGTGCTCGCCATGTGCTCGCCATGTGCTCTGTCCTACCTTCCTGTTAACTGCTCTTGAAATCTGCCTAGAGACGAGTTATATTTAGTTTCTTTTGCTTTGCACATGCTCAGTTGAGCTCGCAGCTGTCCATGCAGCTGTTCCGAGTTTATAAATGTCAGGATGTGTCTACTAGAAGTAGAAACTGTTAGCTCCACCCACTTGTCGACTGTGCATTTCTTGTATGACCTTATATGTACCTAAAACCAGCATTTTGTGTTTGTACCGCCTTCATTTGAGCCCCTGTGTGGGTATAAAAGGACCAAGGTCCTTCCATTCGGTGTGCTACTTCATGCATTGCCGAAGGGTGCTGTGTGAATGTAGTTCCACCTCATGAGGTTTAATAAACTCTATCTTTTCTATTCCAGTTTCTGTGCCAACTTCTTCCTATTGGTCTGAGGACTCTGTGCAAAGAAGGGAGAACCCCTAAGCACTGGTAGGCCTTGTTGAGGCTCACCACCACAAGTGTATGCTCCTCATGGTCTTGGCGGTGTCTTCTGTGGTGACAGGGGTCCAAGCCGTGATAGTAGGCTGGGTGGCATTGCCTGTGGTGGGTGTAGTGTCAGTGGCTTGGTTCCGTTTGTCGAAGTTGTCGTGGAGGGTCCTGATCTTGTGATGGAAGTAGGAGCCGAGTTTGTTGCAGAGGTCCTGGGAGGGAGGGACGTTGGATGTTTCGCTGGGGAGTTTGGTGAATTCTTGTATGATGCTGAAGAGTTCCTTGGAGCTGCTGGAGTTGGAGAGGATTCTGTTCTGGATGAAGTTCTTCTTCGTGGTTCTGTTGAGTTGGTGGTGTTCTGTCATCGCAGTCTTGTAGGCGGTGTGTGCTTCTGAGGTTTTGCTGTTCCTCAAAGCTTTCTCGAGTCATCGGCATGTGCCCTTGGATTCTCGGAGGTCGGTGGTGAACCAGGTGGCTTTCGTGGTGTGTTGTCTGTTGGAGCTCTGGAGGGGGGCGAGTGTGTTTGCGCAGTCGGTGATCCATCTGTGGAGTTTGTTGACTGCAGAGTTGGCGTTGGTCGTGGTGGGTGGAAGAGCGCGGTAGAGGCCGGAGTTGAGGTGTTCTTCGTGATCTTGCTCCAGTTCCTGCGCGGGGGCGTGGTGTGGGCTTGTGTGCAGTGGGTTTTGAGAAGGAGAAGAGGAAACAGTGGTGGTCCGTCCAGAGGGTATGTGTGGTGTGACTGAAGCGAATGTTGTATCCTCCTGCGAAGATGGTGGTCGAGAATGTGTCCTGCCTCATGGGTGGGGGAGGTGATGAGCTGTTTCAGTCCGATGTTGGAGAGGTTGTCAAGGAGGGCAGTGGAGTTGAGGTCGCTGGTTGGGGCGGTCCTTCCTCTGGATCTTGTACCCGTCGGGGATGGCATTTGCGATGTTGGGTGTGGAGCTGGCATTGGTTTAGGTCTCTGTGAGGAAGGCGACGTCGGGCGATAGGGTGTTGAGGAGGTCCCAGATTTCTAATGGGTGTCTGTGTAGGGAGTGTATGTTGAGGAGGATGCAGCTCAGGAGTCTGGGTTTGCTGGCTTCCGGTGGGTTGGAGGTAGCAGTGGGGGTCTGGACGTCGGTGAAGGTGCGGTGGCAGTGTTGGCAGGAGAACTGGCCTTGGGTGGTGTTCAGCGTAAATAGCTGGCAGTTGTTGTTTCTTTTGGGGTTGAGTGCATGGAGGGTTGCTGAGTCATAGCGGTGGGTGTTCGGAGGACCACTGTTCCTGGCGTTGGTCGCGGTCGGGTCGTGGATGGGCGCAGATGGGCTTGCCTTTGGCGCGCCAGCGACGCGGCTGCACAGCGGCCACCATTAAGTAGGGGTCGGGGGTTGAGAGAGCAGCTGGGAGGCGGTAACAGGCAGGGTGAGGGGCCGTGGGGCAGCAGCGGTGGGAAGGGAGCGAAAAAACGGCAAACAGGAAGAAGAGTGAAAAAAAGTCACAACAGGACAAATATACAAAAAGGCACAAATAGGACTAATGGACAAACAGGACCAAATAGGCAGAAGGGCACAGAGAGCACAAATAGGTAAAAAGGCACAGAGAAGGCAGAAACACAATAAAGGGCACAAACAGACAAAAGGCAGAAAGGCAGAAAGGCAAGGCAGACAAAAGGCAGAAAGACAAAGCAGAAAACCACAGAAAGGTTGGCCGAGCGGACCAGCAGAAGAGCAAGGTTCTCCCACTGGACCACCAGGGATGAGGCACAGGCAGGAGCCTGTGGGTGGAGGAGGGCCTCGAACACCTACCTAGAACCAGAGAGGTGCTGGGGGAGGTGGCACAACGACAGACAGAGCTGCGTGAGGGGAGAGCAGTTTCCCTGACCAAGAGGTCAGAGGTCTTGCTTGCTTGCTAGCTCCCTTTCTTTGTTTGTGGCTTCATGCCTCAGATTGATCCTGTGGCGGAGTGACTTCTTAGGAAGGCTCTACTTACTGACACCTTTTCCTCTTGCAAAGCCTTTATTACATACTACCTTAGGGATGCCATGTTTAGAGTTAGAATAGGGATAGTTAGAAGTTAAATGCTGTATACTGAAGAAGTGCCGATGCAGGGGGACTTGAACTTTTGCTTTCTCATTTCTTGCATAATTGTCATAGAACTTATGGTTCTTTTCATGCTTCATCGAGTGAACCTCCTCAGAAGATTTGGATTTCTTCTGTTTCCCCTGCACTTTTATACTCTGATGCTAAGATTTGTGTTTGTCCAACTATGTTTTAATTTGTAATAAATTTGACTAACCTTCAATTGGTTGTCAACTTAGGTTCTTGTGTAGCATTTTGTTTTACACTGTACCATCGGAGAACTGACAATTGGAGTGGAACTGAACAGATGGGCCCAGGTCCTTTCACTTGCATTATACAATAAGCAATGTACGCTTGCATGAGATATGTAGTAAGCCTTGCTGTAGTCATTTGAAACTTCATGGTGACAAACATTTATTCTTTTTCAGAGGTATGGTAAAAGTGTTGCAAGCTGAGTTCTGGAGGGTGTCCTTTTTATTGGACACTTATTAAAAAGCATTTGCAATGCAATAGGTCTCGCATCAGTGAAAGTTTTAGCTATTTGTGTTGCGAATGATAATGTTTGTTAGGTTTTTTTGTCAAACAAGATCTCAGCAGTGATAATGCAAATGCTTGTTATTAAACCAAGTGGCCTTTTTGCTGAAATGCCAGTGCCAAAAAAGCACAGCTCTCACACGAGAATAAATGGGCTTCTGCGAAGGAGTGAGATTGCGCCTGGTTGGCTGAATGAGAGAAGTGTTAAAGATGCTCTCTTTTATACTCTCATGCTAAGATTTGTGTATGTCCAACTATTTTTTAATTTGTAATAAATTTGACTAATCTTCAATTGGTTGTCAACTTGGGTTCTTGTGTAGCCTTTTGTGTTACACTGTATTTCAATTGATTTATTGCATTTTACTACCCTCTACACTTTCATGCTACTAAAAAGAACCATTGGAAGACTGACAATTGGAGTGGAACTGAATAGGTGGGCCCAGGCCCTTTCTGTTGGTAGTAGAGTAGTATGGATTGCACATGAAGTGAGGGGAGAATCTGGAACCTAAATCTAGAATAGTCCGGAGCCCTGACCCAAAGAGACCCAAGTAGAGCCCTAATGATCGAGAATTGGAGACGACAGAGTCTGGCAATGTGCGGCGAGAACAGGGGCGAAAGGAGAAGTGAGTATTAATAGGGTATGTGTGGAGCGTGTTAGATTGCAGTGGTGATTTTAATCGTATGTTGTCTTGAGTGAATGTGGTTGTCAGGTCCGACGAGATTCAAGGAGTTGATTTATGGTTATAGGGGCCCGAAGTGGCCTAAGATCTCGGCATATTTTGAAGGTGTAGAATACACCAAGATTGTGATTGTCTGCAGTAGAGATGAGAGGTCGTCGTGAGATGTCCTTGATGGTCCCACCTAATACAGGGAACTTTGTGTGATTGGGACGATTGTGAATCATGTAGTAGACCTTATGCGCAAAGGGTTAAACTGTACTTATTCGGGTGAATCCCTGCTGGTCGAGGTTTTGCTATAATTGTTTATTCTTGTAGGAGTGTGTTGCTATTTTCTTTTAAAAAGGCAGGCAATTACAGATTATAGGATGATTGTGTGAGTGAATGCGTATGGAGAAATTGTGAAGGAGGGCTAGTTGCTGCAAGGAGTGAGGGTGACATCAGATTGCGCCGCACTGCGATAGGGTGGTTGGTGTAACACCGTGCTGGGATTGGTTGATGATTGTTCATTACATCGGAGGTGTTTGGAGTCTCATCATTTTACTATCTGATTTGAATTGCATTTGGATTGTTGAGTTTATAACAGGAAAATCATACAATGTTTTAGGGTTCTGCAAGATTTGTTTTGAATGGATGAGGGCATTATTCCAAGGGTGGGCGAAGAAGTGCCACTGGAAGACACTCCAGTTCATTATATGGCAACAAATGTAGGACTCCATACTTTTATTTGGCTTAAAAATTGGCACAAGATCACTGAGAAAGAGGGGACATTGGCATTTCCACTCTATGGCACTTTCAAGTTGGAAATACTTAGCCAGTTGAGGGGAGTGATGTTTGCAATGAAAACTTTACCTAGGCCTACACAGTTTGAGGCGCTTGATGCATGAATGCGTGCAGCTCATATTATACACAGAGAACACTATCAGGGAAAATTGAAAAAAACAATGCAAGCTTACCAAGAGGCACAGTGGCATGCTTAGTTGAAAAGATGGAGGGTAGATGTGATCGAGGGAGAGATATACCCTGCATTGATGAGGGATGAGGATGCGAGAGATAAGGGTGGGAAAAAAGAAAGAGACAGATGGAAACGATGACAGTGACACTGATGATAGCTTGTTAAATGGACTGCTGGCTGAACGCCCACCCCCTTACAGTCAACTGCAGGATGAAAGTGGTAAAACCCTTGATGAGACCGTTAACACTGGGAGTTGTGGGTAGGTTATCGAGAGGAACGAGGTTAACGGAAAAGAGAGAAAAGGTGGTAATAGGGGCGATAGCAAGCTCGGATCACGGTAACTCTGACAATGCTTCTTCGAGGTTACTGGTAGCTCCTACAGTACCAGTCACAATTGGGCCTAGCATTCCCATATTTGACCCAAGCTCAACAGGGAATAAAAGTTAGCAACAACATGTGGGTATTGAAAGAACATCATGAGGCACCTCAGCGAATGTTGAGGTTTTTTTTTATTCCATTGGCTCCTGTAAACTCGAGTATTCCGTATGGAGCGGCACCAGACCCTTAAATAGATCAAAATAATTCTCAAGTTTTGAGGCCCTTGCCTGTGAGAAATGGTGATTCGGACCTAACAGTGTGGAGAACACTTCCCAGAGTACAAAGTAGCAAACCTCGGGAAGAAGGGGTGCGACAGAGAACCTCAGGCAGTTAGAACATTTTTGATGTTTCAGATTTAGAATTATGGCATAGAGATTACAGTAGCACCAAGTAAAATCAAAATACACAATTGAGTCAGGGTACTATAAAGTCTGCAGTGAAAGCAAAACTGGTGGACGTGGTAAGGATGAGAGCTGAATTGGACAAGATAATTAATGGGAATCTGGCACTTGATCGAGTACAGACATATGAACCTGACTAATTACTGTTTATGGCGAAGTATGTCACTAGGAGGGCAAGACAAACGCATGAGAAGTTGACCAAATTGTCCCAGAAGTATGATGTAGATTTCACCAAAACCAAGATGTTGCAAGGGAATCACAGACTTAATTACAGTGACCAGGAAATAGAGGAAAAGAGAGTACCAGGATTAAAAACACACACTCAGGAATTGGTAATAGGGATGAGAGCATGGAGTATGTTAGACAAATGGGAAGAGAGGTGGTCGAAGAAGAGAAGTGCAAAGACGGTGACAGGGAAACTGCCTCCTCCGGGGGTGGGGGAGCGGGAGCAGAAGTAGATGCATACCCGTTACGTGAAGTGCCTAGTGGAGGTTATGTGCTTGTACCTTCGGGTCGAGGTGATCTTGCTGCCTTCACAAATGAATTCCCGAAATAGAGGAAAAAACCTTCTGAGTGGTATAAACAGGTTTATCGGTTTGTGAAGATTTCAAAGGTGTTGTGGATTGACTTGAACACATTGTTTGAAACTGTGGCCCCTAGTGATTTGGGGTCTGCATGTAAGATAGCCATGGAGTGGCCTGAAAAGGAACCAGATAGGGACCCAGTGACTCATAGTCCGTCGCCGATGGTAATGAAGTAATATGGTGAGGTGATCATATGGTTACAATCTAAAATAGCCCCACAAGATATTGATTGGTTCAAGATTAATCAAACGACTCACGAGCCCAAATAAACTGTTCATGAATACTATGAAAGACTACTACAGGCTTTCAAGCAGTACAGTGGATTAGACACCCTTGACCCCAAGACATGGGCCAATTTGTGTCCAAGTTCGTAACAAGTTTGAGACCCAAAATTAGCCTCATAATACAATAACATTTGATTTTCTGGCAAAATAAGACCATGGATGAAATTCTGTGCTATGCCAGGTATTTTAGCGATGAGGTTGACTTCAAGCATAAGAAATTGAAGGAAAAGCTGATGTTAGTAGAGATGCAGAATGCTCAAAGGGGAGGACAGGCACAGACCCCTGCTGGAAACGTTCCTTGTGTGCAGGGAGCTCACACCATGGAAGTTCAGACACAGACCAATGGAGGGCTGTCAGGACAGGGAAGAGGTAGAGGGGGCCCCCTAGATCCAAGGACAGAAAAAGATGTGGCGACGTTGAAGAAGTCTACAATGTGTCATTTTTGTAATAAGGTGGGGCATTGGAAGCGTGAATGTCATCTCAACCCTGCAAACCAAGAGCAAACTGGAGGATTCATCAAGGGGCAGAGTGATGTGGCACAAATACAGACTGTGACTAGTCCGAGATCTCAGAACATGGAGAGATCTCAGGGTCATTTAATGCCAGTACCACAACCCCCAATAATATCACAGGGAATTCGAATGTACCATCAGATGTCTCTAATGGAATCCTTTGACGAATTCAGCCTGGACCTGTCCTTATGACAGTGCCTGAGGGGGAAGGAAAACTGTACACTGGGCACAGTCTTAGAGGTAGACCAGAGAGGACCATACATTGATGCTGATGTTGATGGGCATCCGATAACATTCCTAATCGATACTGGTGCTACCTGCTCTACTGTAAGACCAGCAGAAGCCCCAAACCTTCCCCTCTCGGGAAAATCAATCCAAGTTGTAGGTGTTGCGAATAAGAGGATGTTGAATCCTTTGACGGAGGAGATACCTGTTAAGATTGGGTCCTTTGAGGGCCAATACCAGTTTGTGGTGTGTGACTCAAGTCCTGTATGTCTAGTGGGTCGTGACTTGCTGTGTAAATTGAATTGTACCATTTATTGCACCCCTAAGGGAATAGAATTGCAAACAAATGATGAGGATATTGCTTTCAAGTTGGCGAATCAGAATCTGTATGTCACCAAATTTCCTCTGCTGACAGTGGAGGATGTGCCTATAGACTTTAGGGACACTGTCTCAACAGTGTTGTGGGACTTAACAGGTGAAGAGGTAGGACTCATCAAAGGAGTTGAACCAGGCCGCAGACAGGTTGAACCAAATGGTGAATTTCCAAGGACCCCATAGTATAATTTGACACCTGAAACTGTGGTGGGCATTATGCCTGTGATTAACTCAATTATTGAACAGGGCATTCTGAAGGAGATCCTGGGGAGTGCATGTAGTTCCCGTATCGAGGGCTTACAGAAGCCTAGTGGCAAGTACCGCAATGTTCAGGATCTCTGAAAGACTAATAACATTGTGGTCCCTTATTGTCCTGTGGTAACGAATCCATCAGTGATACTGTTCCAAATCCAGTGTGAAGCTAAGTGGTTCATGGTTATTGATCTCTGCCAAGCTTTCTTCTCGATTCCATTACATGAGGAGAGACAATTTTTATTAATTTTTCGGCTGGGAAACCGTGTCCTAAAATGGTGTTGTATCCCACAAGGGTATACTGAAAGTCCATCTATCTTTAACCAGATTTTGCATCTAACACAAGAGGCTTGCAGAGATGATACCATTGGGTTGCCAAACCACCTGGCTGCGAATGGATTCAAAGTATCCCGGAGCAAACTTCAATATTGTCTGCACAAAGTACAGTACATGGGACATCGAATTGAGAAAGGCAAGAGGAAGGTGTCACCTGAATGGGTATAGGCGATCATGCAAATCAACCTGCTGCATACTCAGGAGATCAGGATGTTTCTGGAAATGGTGAGATACTGTCAACAGTGGATCCCAAATTTCTCTCTGATGGCCAAGTCCTTGCAGACATTGTCACACAAGGACATGTTAGCTCCTGCGCCATGGGATAGCAATTGCTTGCTTGTTTCCCTAGAGCTGAGAGAGAGCTTGTGTTGTGCTCCAGCTTTAGGAATGCCTGATTACAACAGAGCATTTTTGCTATTCTGCCATGCGCGAGAGGGTTGTGCACTCAGTACTTACTCAGTTGCATGGAAGCGCCCGTAGACCAGTGGCATATTTCTCTGCTACATTAGATCCTGTAGTGTCAGCGTTGCTCGGATGTCTCAAGTCTGTTGCTGCAACTGGTGTCAGTTTTGAATGGTGCGAGAGCATTGTGATGGGTCACCCTTTAACTGTATATGTTCCCCACTCAGTAGAAAATCTGTTAACTAGAATGAAGACGCAGCACCTGACAAACAATCGGTTGACCAGATATGAGCAGGTGATTTTGGCAGCCGACAGTGTTACTTTGAAGAGCTGTTCTGTGTTAAACCCTGCTACCATGGTACCTCTTCCAAATTCAGAGGGAGATTAAAATATAGACCACAACTGTCTCGATGTCACAGAACTGTGTACCAAACCACGTCTTGACATTCTAATTATGGATTATGTCCTGTTTGTCGATGGCTCATGCTTAAGGGACAATGAAGGACATTTGAGGGCAGCTTTTGCTGCCTGTACTGTTTCTGGAGTGGTGGAAGCCACTTGGTTACAAGGAGTATACTCCACGCAAGTGGCTGAGCTTGTTGCCTTGACACGTGCATGTTGTGTTTCTGAGAACCTCCGAGTGACGATCTACACTGACAGCCAATATGGGTTCGAAGTGGTTCATGACTTTGGACAATTGTGGTCTCAATGAGGTTTCATGACCTCATCTGGGTCCCCAATAACAAACGAGGACATTTTGAGAAAATTGTTGGAAGCATTACAGTTGCCAAGGGAAATTTCAGTTCTGAAGTGCTCTGTGCACTGTAAGGGAACAGACTGTTACTGTTGGAAACAGATACGCAGACAAAATTGCAGGTTATTGCACTATGAATGCTTGTACTTTCAATGGAGAATACAGAAATGAGGAAACAGAGGTGACCGATTTCAGCATGATGTTGGCTGTTGCCGACACTTGGAATGAGGTGAAACATCTGCAGGAAAAGGTTTCGGAAGAGTAACAGTCAGGCTGGGTCAGACCAGGTTGTGTGAAGAGAGAGGATGATATCTGGGTGTCGACTGATAAGAGAGCATTTTTGCCCGACTGTTTACTGTACCCAATGGCAAGGCAGATTCATGGTGCCGCACACATAGGAATAGATGCAATGGTGAGGGTGTTTAGGCAGACATGGTACAATCCAAGGTTTCGAGTGGTCGCAGAAGCATTGTGTCATCGGTGTGTAACGTGTCAGCAGATGAATGCAGGGAAAAGGACTGTTGTTACATATACATACATAGGTAGGTCAGGAGGACCGTTCAATAGAATGCAGCGGGATTTTGTTGAGATGTCTATGTGCAATGGATTGAGGTACATTCTGGTCGTGGTGTGTATATTCTCCTGCTGGGTCAAAACCTATCCAACTAGGAGGTGTGACAGTCTCACAGTAGCTAAGCTGTTGTTGAGGGAACTCATTGCGAGGTTCAGATTTCCAACTCCATTGGAGTCAGACAGAGGAATTAATTTTAATAATGTGGTCCTCAAATTGTTGGGTGCAGCTTTTCAGGTGGAACAGCGCCAAGATTGCAGTTACAGGCCAGAAGCCTCGGGAATTGTTGATCAGGTCAACGGTACTCTGAAAACAAGACTGGCATAGGTGTGTGCTTCGACATCTCTGAAATGGCCCGATGCATTGTCTTTTTTCTGATGAGCCTGAGAAGTATTCCTGATAGAAGAACTGGCTTGTCCTCTCATGAGGTTCTTAGGGGGGGAGCGATGAGACTGCCTGCCATTCCTGTCAACGTGCTTCTGAAAATATCAGATGATTTGATCTCGACTACTGTAAAGGATTTGCTGATGTGGTTCGTTCTGTGGTTGAAGCAGCGACTGCACCAACGACACATGATCTCTGTCACGACCTGACTCCCAGTGACTTAGTTATCATAAAAAGGCACATGAGAAAAAACTGCCTTGAGCCCCACTGGCGTGGACCAAGTGTTTCTGGTGACTGCAACTGCTGTGAAGTGTGAGGGATTGCCGAATTGGGTTCATGCCACACGTGAAGAGTTCGGAACCCCTCTGAAGATACATCTCCTCTGTAAGAAGAATTGACGGACGGGGCCGGAGGCTCCCAACAGAGATTAAGCCAAGCTATAGGGGGATCAGCAGAGACTGAACAAGGCTGTGAGCAATCCGAGGGGGGTCCACTTGAACAAGACACTGACGCCGCTTCTAAAGGAGAAAGAACAGTGGCGTCTGATTAATCACTTTTCCTAAAGGATCATTGATAGGCTTATCTAATGAGATAGGATGATTTTGTGATGACTTAACGTCATCAGATGGGGGACTGCTAGAGCAGAAAATTTGTATCCTACATGGGGTACTTGTTAGGAGTGCAATGTAATCGCTCGTAGAATGCACTCATATTATTCAATGTTATGAGAGAAATTAGATGGTAGAAGAAACGTGAATCAAGTAACATGGTCCTATGAAATTAATGCATTCCAATGTAAAGCTTAATAATTAATGCATAGAACTTGTCCTGGATAATGTAACCAATACAATTCGTTTATAGGCCTCATTAATAAATGTAATTCAGTGATGTATTAATTGTGTTAGACGCTTTCTAGGCTAATAATGCAGATGCAAACACGTATTAATGTAAATAGGGGCAAACCTTTGATTGAACGCAATTGTTTTGGTTAACTATTAACATACAAGCATGGTGAATTCATTATTTTAGCCTAAGTCGTAGGCCTAAGTTTGCAGTGTATTTTGAAATGTCCTTGTTTCTCATGTGTGTTGCGTAGAATGCTTCCGTGTCTCATGTTTGCATTTTAGGTGGACAACGTTTGCTAGTGGAAAGTAGGGTTATTGTTCTATTAGATAAAGCTGACCCCGACGAAGGAGCTAGTGAAGGGAGGAGACAAGTGAGGTCGAAATCAAGGACAGACCTGAATGAGACCTGACCAGAAAGGGAACGGAGATGGAATTCGAGACTCGCATCTTAAAGAGAGCTTGCGCCAACAGCTGAAACGTCTAAATCAGAACAAAGTGAGGCTGAGGGTGAGGGACTGAGTTCAAGGAGGTCCAAGTGGGTTAGGTTGCCTTGTCAGAGGTACTCATCTTCTGAGTGGACATATCTGGCTGCCAATGCGAACAAGGGTGAGTTCTGGGACATCAGTGCTGATAATTGAAGCCCTGTTGAAGATTCCGGGAACTGATTTGCATGCACTTCTTTCATTGGCCATTCCCTATCCACCAAGGTTCAGTGGCCTATGATCCCTGATTCTGAATGACGTTGTTTACCCTCCTTTGGGCATAGAACCAGTGTCAGCAGAAGAAGCAGAGTTGAGAGCTGACCCATTGCAATTGCTTGAAGAACAACTAGGCTCTCAGGACTTATTGAGGATGTTGAATTAACTTTTATGAACTTTGCTGAAAAGTGTTTAAGAAGAAAAATCGCCTAGCCCCGAGAGGGTAAAGAATACATTTATGGGCCACATCTAGAAAAAGGTGGAGTTAAGTTAAGGAAGTCTGACAAACTTGTGTACATAGAAAAAAAATATAAACTAAAACTAAAAGAAAAAGACAAGAGAGAAAATTGTTAGAAACCGCTTAAGAGACTTTTGCATTTCCTTCTTTGTTCGAGTGGAACCTAACAGAGAAAAGAGACTCTGTCTTAGCTGTTTGCTCACTCAAATTTTAGTCAGAATCTGCTTTAGAATGGAGTCTGGAAGTCCGAACCATAGGCACAAGTATATCATAGGCAAGCTTATAGCCATTGTAATGATAGTGATAGTGGTACTAATAGTAGAGTCAGTTTCTAGATCTTTGTAGGAGGGACATAGGGTTAGTATCGTGGTTACATCTACACCAGGGGTTTCAAAAAGAGGTACTCTAGGATCAGATAAAGATTTAGCTGCTCAAGGAGAACAACACCTCCTTGTAGATTTGTGTATGGGCGATTATACCCTTAACACTTATGCTAGACTTTTATACGAGTATATAGATACTATGAAAGCTAGAGATTGTTATATTTGCATGCAGTTACGACTTCGGTAGAGGAGGGTATTACATATCACCACCTACCTGTGACCTATGGTATTAGTTGTAGTTTGCTCCTTAGCATGTTTTATAAGAAGGGCCACTACGAATATTATTTTTCCAACTATGATGTAGTACTGTCTGAAGTACCAGTTCACAAACACTTGAACAATTATGATAGTAAGAAGACAATCGAAAAAGAAATGATATGGAATTACTTTGTGCCCACTGCTACATTAGACACTGCTTATGCTCATAGACACAATTTAACTTGTATATTAACTGATGTAGAGAAGAAGTTAAAACACCAAGCAGAAGATAGATATAGACCTTACAAATCTCCTCACTGAACGAAAGAAGAATTAGGCCATCGTGACGCAGGGAGTTCAGGGCCACTAGCTCTGGATTGGCAATATAGGGGAAGACTATGCATCCAGCAGGCTGAGAATGGATATAGTTCTGTGTTTGTGGAAAAGAGTGAGTGTGATCATATGTTTTTGGTTCATGGCCCATGGAAAGTGGTTTTGGATTACAGTGCACGTTATACCAGGAGTCTAATTTGTGTGTGGATAGAAGGCCTATTTGAGGCTGCCTAGCAAATGGCATGGTACATGTTATCTAGCTGTGGTGTTTCCCAAGATATACCATGTGGAGGATTTGGAGGACTTAGTTGGGGAAGTGAACACTAGACAGAAACATGGACTGAGTGCTGGAGAAGTTGTGGGAGACATCTTTGGGGACATGATACCCAGCATAGGGGTGGTACTGAATGATATAAAAATTAGAAAATTGTCTACCATAGTTGATGAGCTATCTACTTATAGTGCTAGATCTCTGTTGCTCATAGATGGAGAGATGGTTTCGATCAGGGCTATGGTTATGCAGAACCAACTTGCTTTAGATGTTTTGCTCGCAAAGGAAGGCAGAGTTTGTCAAATGCTGAAGTGCCAACAGTGTTGAATTTACATTCCTGACAGAAGTAAAGATTTGCATAAGTACATTTGCAACATTACAGAGTTACATTAAGAATTGAGGGCCTTAGCTACTGAAGGCATTTGGGATAAGGTTGGAGAAGGGTTTGGTGCAGTTGGAAGGTGGTTTGAAACCTAGGAAGTGGATTGTTTGGCTATATTGTGTGTACTATATTGATTATCACCGTCTGTGTCATTGTCTTAGTCGATGTGGTGAGAGGATATAAGTGGTATAGAGTGAGACAAAGGGAGAGAGTTCAGATGGAAAAAGACAGAAGGATAGAGAAGCTCAAGACAACTATTACAATAAACTGAGGCGTATGGAAAAGTTTAGACAAGGGAGAATGGCAATCACATCCATTTAGATCAGTCCTTCTGATTAATCACTTTTCCTAAAGGATCATTGATAGGCTTATCTAATGAGATAGGATGATTTTGTGATGACTTAACGTCATCAGATGGGGGACTGCTAGAGCAGAAAATGTGTATCCTACATGGGGTACTTGTTAGGAGTGCAATGTAATCGCTCGTAGAATGCACTCATATTATTCAATGTTATGAGAGAAATTAGATGGTAGAAGAAACGTGAATCAAGTAACATGGTCCTATGAAATTAATGCATTCCAATGTAAAGCTTAATTATTAACGCATAGAACTTGTCCTGGATAATGTAACCAATGCAATTCGTTTATAGGCCTCATTAATAAATGTAATTCGGTGATGTATTAATTGTGTTAGACGCTTTCTAGGCTAATGATGTAGATGCAAACACGTATTAATGTAAATAGGGGCAAACCTTTGATTGAACGCAATTGTTTTGGTTAACTATTAAAATACAGGCATGGTGAATTCATTATTTTAGCCTAAGTCGTAGGCCTAAGTTTGCAGTGTATTTTGAAATGTCCTTGTTTCTCATGTGTGTTTCGTAGAATGCTTCCGTGTCTCATGTTTGCATTTTAGGTGGACAACGTTTGCTAGTGGAAAGTAGGGTTATTGTTCTATTAGTTAAAGTTGCAGAATGAAGGAGTTCCAGTTAGCCTGTCCATGGAAAGATAAGGCGGAAGGAGGTATTTTCACAAGGGAGAAGGAGAGAAGACAAGGACGAACTGCTACTGAGGGGCGTACATGGAGAATGTAGTGAATGGAGTCGACATCATGGAAATGTTTGTGGCTGAGCCCATTGTAGAGTACGTGTGAGAAAAGCATCATGGGATATTTGCAAGCTGCGACTTTGAGTATATGATGCATTGTAGAGAGAGTCAGACACCCCCATTTATGCTTGCTATCTTAATGTAGAGCACCTGAGTGCTAACTTGCCCCTTCCCTTTGTTTGTGGCTTTATGGCTCAGACCCATCTTGTGGCGGAGTGACTTCTTAGGAAGTCTCTACCTACTGACACCTTCTCCTCTTGCAAAGTTTTTATTACACACTATCTTAGGGATGCCATGTTTAGAGTTAGAGTAGGGATAGTTAGAAGGTCTATGCTGTATACTGAAGAAGTGCCAATGCCGGGGGTCTTGAACTTTTGCTTTCTCATCTCTTGCATAATCGTCATGGACCTTATTGTTCTTTTCATGCTTCATCGAGTAAACCTATTCAGAAGATTTGTATTTCTACTGTTTCCTTTGTACTTTTATACTCTCATGCTAGGATTTGTGTATGCCCAACTATTTTTGAATTTGTAATAAATTTAACTAACCTTCAATTGGTTGGCGACTTAGGGGCATATCTACAAGGCCATGCGATAATTATCGCTCAGCGCTCTTAGCGCGAGGATAATTATCGCCGGCCGAAACTGAATTTTATCGCGGAGATAGCGTGCTATCAGCAACGCTTATCTCCAAAGCGATAAAATTCAGAGCGCTAGCTGCCAATTGTGCGATTATCGCTGGAAATCCAGCGATAATGGCACAAGGTTTGGCGATAGCTTGCTGATAGGGCAAGACATACTTAGCCATGATATCCACCTTACATAGGATATCATGGCTAAGTCAGTCTTGAAGCAGGCGTAAGGAAAGTAGCGATAACAGAGGTTATCGCTACTTTGCTTGTCGCTATGCTTCATAGCGTGAGGCTTGATAATAGGAGAAATGTCGCTTAGCGACATTTCTCCCGTTATTCTGGGAGGAACGCCCACTTTGCATCTCATTAGAGATGCAAAGCTGGGCGATAGGAAAAGGGCGAAGAAGCATGGTTTCACGCGTTAGCGTGTCCTTGCTAATAGGGCGTTAAAATTATCGCCGCTTTTAGTCCGAAAACGGACGCTAAAGCGGCGATAATTTTAACTCCGGCCCTTGTAGATATGCCCCTGCGGTTCTTGTGTAGCATTTTGTGTTGCACTGTATTTCAATTGATTTATGACATTTTACTCCCCTCTACACTTTCATGCTGCTAAAAAGAACCATCGGAAAGCAGACAATTGGAGTGAAACTGAACAAATGGGCCCAAGCCCTTTCACTTGCGTAATACAATAAGCAATGTACGCTTGCCTGAGATATGTAGTACTCCTTGCTGCCACACATGTAAAAGCTGTAGTCATGTGAAACTTCATGTTGACAAACATTTATTCTTTTTTTAGAGGTAAGGTAAGAGTGTTGCAAGCTGAGTTATGGAGGGTGCCCTTTTTATTGGACACTTATTAAAAAGCATTTGCAATGCAATAGGTCTCGTATCAGTGAAAGTTTTAGGTATTGGCGTTGCAAATGATAATGTTTGTTAGGTTTTTTTGTCAAAAAATATCCCAGCAGTAATAATGCAAATGCTTAATATTAAACCGAGTGGCCGTTTTGCTGAAATGCCAGTGCCAAAAAAGCACAACTCTCACACAAGAATAAATGGGCTTCTGCGAAGGAGTGAGATTGCCCCTGGTTGGCTGAACGAGAGAAGTATTAAAGATGCTCTCATGACAGACACTGTATGATGGTGAGGTAGTCTGTACTGGAAACAGGTAGTTCATGGCAACAACAGACTGAAGGTGACTATGACCCCATAGATAAGTAACAAGTATTGGTAAATGCATTAGGTTTTGCCTATGTGATTATTATAAGATGTTTTTTGTTGTAAGTTGTAGCTTGCTGAGTAGTTGTACAATATAATTTACAGAGAGTCTGTTAATGTGTTATGACTTGTTTATGTACAAAAAGGCAGTATATTGTGCTGTTACTAGTGGTGTAGTGCAGGTAAGTAATAGTAGAATTTAGAAAAATGAAATGAAAGAGGGAAATAATATAATTAATTGATGCTATGGCAATATTATGTGTTTAGAGGAGTTCTGACAACTTTTGGGCTCATTGACACTGCACCTGCTGCACCATTCAAATCATGCCCCTAGTGCCTGCAAGATAACTGCATTTGTGGCTGCCTGTTTAGTAGTAAAATATTGCAATATTTGGTGGTTAGAGGAGTTATAACAACTTTTGACCCCAGTGCTACTGCACCTTCTGCACCATTCAAATCATGACCCTATTGCCTGCAAGGTATCTGCACTTGTGACTGCCTGTTTAGTAGTAAAACATTGCAATATTTGGTGTTTAGAGGTGTTTCTAGAGCTTTGAGCCCCGCTGTCACTGCACCTGCTACACCATTGAAGTTAACACCCTGGTGCCTGCCAGGTAACTGCACTTGTGACTGCGTATTTAGTTGTTAAATATAGCAATATTTGCTGTTTAGAGGAGTTCTGGCAACTTTTGACCCCTGTGCCACTGCACCTGCAGCACCATTGAAATCATGGCCCTAGTCCCTGCTAGATAACTGCACTTCTGACTGCCTGTTTAGTAGTAACATTTAGCAATATTAGGTGTTTAGTGGGGTGCCTGAAGCTTTTGATCCCGGTGCACAACTGAAATCATGACCTTAGTGCTTCCTAGACAACTGCACTTACGACTGCCTGTTCAGTTGTAAAATCTAGCAATATTAGGTGTTTATAGGCGTTCTGACAACTTTTGGGCCGGTGCCACTGCACCTGCTGCACCATTCAAATAATGACCCTGTTGCCTGCAAGATAACTGCACTTGTGACTGCATGTTTAGTAGTAAAATAAAGCAATATTAAGTGTTTACAGGAGTTCTGACAACTCTTTGGGCTGGTGCCACTGCGCCTGCTGCACCATTCAAATCATGACCCTGTTGTCTGCAAGGTGACTGCACTTTTAACTGCCTGTTTAGTAGTTCTGTATAGCAATTTTAGGTGTTTAGTCGGGTGCCTTGAGCTTTGGGTGCTGGTGCAGGACCCTGTTGTCTGCAAGGTAACTGCACTTGTGACTGCCTGTTTAGGTTTAAAATTTCCCAATAACCTGGGTTTAGTGGGGTCCATAGAGTTTTTGGGCCCAGTGCCACTGCACCTGCTCACCATTTAAATCAAGTCCCTTTTATATTTTAACATGTTTTATTAATTTATACAGGAACACATTAGCACTTCTTTTACAGGGTTTGCATCGATTAGTCCACTCGCTTTTAGACAGTATAGTTCTTAGCAAGCCCTACATGTCAAAACAGTGAAGAAGAGAGAAAGAAGAAGAGAAAGGAGCAGGAAAGCAAGGGGTGAAAGAAGAGATAGGGGACAGGCACCTGAGAGTTACATTGCTTATAAGTTACGTCTGACATACAGTGGAGCTGTTGTTACCCTGTTGTCATCCCTGCAGGTCCTCGAGGGGCACCTTGGTTGTGATCAGTAGGGTCCCTTTAAGTTTCTTGATAGGGTGGAGCTTCACTTGGGGTGCCAGATCAAGTCCCTTTTAACTGCACGGTAACTGCAATTGTGACTGCCTGTTTAGTAGTCAAATATATCAATATTAATTATTTAACCCCTTCCCTGCGGGGGTAATTCCCCCACGGGTGCGGGGGGGCAGGGGTTGAGCGCGGCGCCGCGGTGCTCGTGACGAGACCAGCTCGTCATGAGTCACGGTGGAGATGTGCTCATGACGAGCTGGTCTCGTCACGACCCCGCCCACTGATGAATTCTCCCGCACAGGCGGGGAATTAATCCCGCGTGGGCGGAGCGCAGCCGTTATGACGAGACCAGCTCGTCATGAGCACAGCTCCACTGTGACTCATGACGAGCTGGTCTCGTCATGAGCACCGAAGCGGTTAAAGGAGTTCTGACAACTTTTGGGCCTGGTGCTACTGCACCTGCTGTACCATTCAAATCATGACCCTGTTGTCTGCAAGGTAACTGCACTTGTGGCTGCCTGTTTAGTAGTAAAATATAGCATAGCTCTTGTATATTAACTTTATTTTTAACGTGCAATGCTTATTATAACATTTACAATTTGATCATAATGACCAAATAGATTAAGTTGAAAAAATCAATCCAACAGTGCCTACAAAGTGCAAAGAAAGGTATTGAGGCATGAATAGGAAATGCCACAAACGTTCTAAGACTAAAGCATCTGCTTTACACAATAAAATAATAATAAAAAGCAAGCATTCCAGCATACTGTTAGAAACTGTCTGCCTTTTTTGTGCGAGGAGATCTTATCTTGACAGTGAATGGGGTTTAAACAGTGTGAACAGCTTTAGTAGAAGTATTGTAGATGCGTGCAGCCAGGGGAAGTTACCAAAAAAAAGTTCCCATCAAAAGAGAATGAACACAGTAATTCGGCTACGGGAACTGATAAGAGCCCACTGTTAGGATATATTAAATACAAGAGATTTCACAAGCACAGCACAAGCTCTGTGCAGGCGAAACCTAAAAAGGCTCTGCCCAGTCTTTGGACAGAAGATCATTTACAATACAATCTGATTCGATGCCTTGATTCTAAATGTGCACCCGTCTCTGATTATTTAATTACCCTGGTAGAGTTACCAGAGTTTGTGCATGCTTCCCGTGATCCCCAGGCACTTCCGTATTTCAAAAGTGGTCACACAGGTATCTTGGAGCCAGGCGGTATTTCACATTGCATGGGCGCACCCTTTGCACCTCCACCGTGTGAAAAGGTCAAACTCTTCTTTACAGGAAGGGGGGTGCTCCTGGCAAATGAGGGGACGTGTTTACCTGGACACGCTACCATGAGCATGGACTGCAACGTCATCCACAGTTCCCTAAATATTCATCTGCTCAGTTTAGTTGAATTGCACCCCTGAATTATTTGTGCACGAGTATCTTCTTCTTGGTCAGTGAGCACACACATCTTTGCTTAGTGATGCAAAAGATATCAATATGGTCTTCCAGGCTTTGCTGGGTTTGCTTGAGGATAAATTGTTCACAGTCCTTGAGGGACTGGGTGCCAAATTACCTATTGATTGCCAATAATCGTATTTATCCACTTGGCCAGTGGCCAGATGAGTGTAGAACAGTTGGTTCACCTCTTCCTCATCCACTTGCAGTAGAATCATGCATTTTGTGGCTGAAACATTCTCTTTTGTGGCAGCTAGTTCTCCAGGTGAGCTACCCAAAGCTCGCCACTGAGGGCCACAGAGGAGTAAAGAGATCATGTCAAATAGTAGTATTGCAGACAGGGGTGGACAGGCCTTTTATTCCTCCGGAAATTTCCTGGGTTGGCTGGAGCCCTTGGAAGCCAGTTTTGACAGGCAGGGCCAGACCTGGTGTGTCTGTCACTTTCCCCAGCTCCCCAAGGGTAACTACAGAAGGCACAGAGAGATTTCAAGAGAGAGAGGTGAAGGTAGAGAGAAAGCGACCAGAGAGAGAGAGAAAATGAATGGATGGAAATAGAGAGATTGCATGAGGAGGCAGAGGGGTGGGGCTGTTTTGAGCATTTTTGTCAGGGCTACTTTTGGTTCCCCAGTCTGGCTCTGAGCGCTGAGTCTGCAAACCCTAGATATATATACATTTAGGAGGGGCACAGCATGCTGGCAGACTTCTGATAATCCTTTTGGCCTGAGCACAGACATGTGAATATGGCTACAGAACGCATAAGCGACCTGCAGCCATAGATCAGGAGAGGACGGAGCATGCCCTCAGGCTGAAACACACAGCCTGTGTCAATCAAGTGTTGGGAGGGGATAGCTGGATACGTTGTGGGCCACCGCTGTCAGTGAGACCAATGAGAGGCCCATGTGCCAGAAGAGAGCAGGCACATCGCCACTGCAGGGGTGCCATAGCGCACAAAGGGCAGACTGAGGAGCTGCAGGAGCGCTCCAGAACGAACTTGACTTTTTGCCAGCGTTGCCTTTGGTACCGGTCCCTCAGTTTTATTAGGGGCACTTGCAGTGACTGCTAGGCACAGCACACACTCTGCTTGGTACTGAGAGTGTTGGAGTCCGGGCCGCCTCGCCTTTAATAAACTGTCTCGATGACCTCACAAGGTCAAGAGAAGAGACTCTCCTCAGAGTATAACAAGCTACCATGGAGCTCTTAACCTCTCTGTCATTTATTAAATCTAAATAAACCTCACAGGGCGTAGTGGTGGGGGGAGTCATGCCAGTCCACTCTCATACAGTGAATGTAACGCACTGCCACTGCCAGTGCCTCCCTGCCTTTTATTAACTCTATGACCTCATAGGGCCAGGCCAAAAGAACGCAGTGGTGAGGGGAGTCATGCTAGACCACTCATACACTGAAAGTATCACACTGCCAGTGCCTCCCTGCCTTTTATTAACTCTATGACCTCATAGGGCCAGGCCAACAGGACGCAGTGGTGGGGGGAGTCATACCAGACCACTCTCATACAGTGAGTATATCACACTGCCAGTGGCAGTGCCTCCATGCGTTTTATTAACTGTATGACCTCATAGGGCCAGGCCAATGGGACGCGGTGGTGGGGGGAGTCATACCAGACCACTCTCATACAGTGAGTATATCACACTGCCAGTGCCAGTGCCTCCTTGCCTTTTATTAATTCTATGACCTCATAGGACCAGGCCAACAGGACTCAGTGGTGGGGGGAGTCTTGGCAGTCCACTCTCATACAGTGAATGTAACACACTGCCAGTTCCTCCCTGCCTTTTATTAACTCAATGACCTCACAGGGCAAGGCCAACAGGACACAGTGGTGGGAGGAGTCATGCCAGTCCACTCTCACACAATGAACATAACTCAGGACCGGAGAGGGCACGTCTTGTACTGCCCACGCATTCTTAAGACTGAAACAGCGACGTCTCCTGGCTAGAATAATCTTTTCTAAGAAATTGAAACAAACAAAAATGAAGTGCGTAAAAGTCCCCACCCAGCTCCCTGCTTCTTCCCCCTTAACTCACATGTATACACACGTGCACGCACCCACCTACAAGTGTCAGCACAGCTACAGGGGATTTGCAAACTGCCTGTTTTACTAAATTGACTTGCATTTTTAACCTTTTGATAGTGATAGGGAAAGTGTGAGGTGTCTTTTCACTGTTTAACTGAAAATGCATTTTAATATTGGATGCATTGCTTCTGTTTGAAGAAGCACTCAGCATCAGTGTAATTATGTGGGCATGTTTAATTCATGACCCCCAAGGATTTGTTTGCAGGGGTGTTCTTTCATTGCATCCTCTCACCTGCGTTTCTATACGTCATCAGTGATTAGAAACATTTCTGCCTGGCAAGAAAAACGCATCTCTTTGTTCATGATAAGCAAGAGCTTTAATGATATGTTGTCTGTGGTTACAAATTAATAAACTGTACCTTATGACACATCCTCGTCTATTTTACGGTGTCTGGATTACCATAACAGGACAACCACATATATTTAAGAAAATAATCTACTGCTGTTGGAAAATCGTCAGAAAACGTGCACTGGTTCCAATAAACAAACGTGTCACGGGAGTGGAGAGGATGTGGCGCAACAGTCAGAGCTTCTGACTCGAGAGCTGGGGGTTCCGACGCAACATTCTGTGATTCTTGGCAAATCACTTATTCTCTCTGTGTGATAAGTTGCGCTATATAAATCTGCAAGCAGAAAGAGGCAAAACTTTATGCCTATTTCTGCAAAGTGGATGTTAACAGTATTTCAGCTACGGGAAACTGATAAGAGAAGCAGAGGAGGAACAAACATTGGTAAATGCTAGAAAATATGCTACAGCCAATAGAAACGAAGAAAAAGTAAGTGGCACGCACAGGAACTAATGAAAAGCGAGGGACGGAATGTAAACCCCTTTTAAGATTTATATTAAAAACAATAGATTTCATAAGCACTGCACAAGCGTTGTGCAGGTTAAACCTAAAAAACAGTGCAACAAACCCCTAAATACATTTTATGTTTATGTGTACAAATTTAAAAAGTGGGGCAGCTTGTATGTCTAGTGAAAACAATTAAGGGAGGGGAGGCCAGAGCTAAGGGGGATTCTGCTAAATGGAACAGGTGGATTGTTTAAGTCTAAAAAAATAAGAGTTCTAATTTAGGCTTACCCCACTGACCAAATTATGAGACCTGGGCAAATCACTGTGTGCCTTTGTGGTCCATCTCTTAGCTGACAATCTCAGGACTCCTACAAGCAGGTTTAGCATCTATTCTGCGTGCTAAATAAAAGAATGAAACCTGAACACACATGATCTGACCAAAGCATGTTTGTCCTCTAGAAAGCAGGCGAGATGAGCATGGCACCATCAGAGCACAACTTGAGCACCTATAATATAAAACAAAAGTAATAACCAATGGTTTCCGCAGCCACGTTTACGCCAAACACAACTACCGCTTTAATACAGATAAAATACACTGGATCCAGGATTGCTCCTCTGTTTACTCCATTCCCCCTTTTAATGCTACAGAGAGACTGTGAACCACGACCACATATTAGTGGCTTCACAGATGGTCCCAAACTGCTGACGCTCATAATGCGGATTATTCAGTCCCAAGAAAGCAGAACCTCAGAACATACGCTGCTTTCTGCCCAGAATGGTTGTAATGGCTGACTGCCACTTCCAGAAGTCCACACCTGATCCCTCAAAGAAACAGCCACTACACAGGCTCTAACTCAACACGCCGAGGCTGCTGAGCTTGCTCTATAATCCGGAGTGCATTAAAGTTCAACGCGACACTGATTCAAGGCAGGACAGCAGCCACATCCTAAGCTGAGAAAACAGTACAAACCACAAAAGAGTACAGATACCTTAAGGAGCCAAGAACTAATGTGCAAAAAGTTTCTGCACAAGGAATGGTCCGAATGCTGTGATCTTTGTTATCCTGGCATCACTAAGCTTAATGTTGAGCATTCATAAGGTTTCCACCAAGGTCTTTGGAATTACCCCATATATCACCACTTCCATGCCAAGCACGCAATGCGTGAAGGTGGGTCCTTCAAAGAGGGTCATCAAGAATCAAAATGGAGAAAGAATTCATCAAGTAATTCCCGTTTATTGTTAGTGTACCGGCCGGGTCTGGTGGCTCAGTGGACTAATGAGTCCACTACAGGGGCCTGTTTTCGACCTCATGGTCACAGGTTCAAATCCCAGCAGGCCCACTCAGCCTTTCATCCATCTGAGGTCGATAAAATGAGTACCGTTGGGTAACAATAAACATCTGTCATTCAGCGCCAAGATGCCTCTAGGTGAATGTGCGCTTTACAAATACACGTTATGTTATGTACCTAAGCACCAATTCTTAATGAAATTTAGCAGCACTGAGCCCATTGCCATAAGAAGTAAATACGTTCAGTTACATAAATGCAGATAGGTTTATCTATAAAAGCAGGGACACAAACATACCTCGTCTGGGAGCGATGGATTGAGAAAGCAAAGCCCTTCCTAACGTCAGCTCCATAGCCTAAGATGTATATGCAAAGAAAAATAATTCATTACAGCTGAGGTCGAGCATCAGTGGGAAAGTGGCAATATGTGATAAATCTACCCAAGAGTGACATTCAATCAGCCAATCAATCAGTATTTATTAATCGCGACTACTCACCCGTGAGGGTCTCAAGGCGCTGGGGGGCGGAGGGGGCTGCAGGTCTGACTGGGCGCTGAGGTTCAGTTGAAGATCCAGGTCTTGAGACATTAGCGGCTAAGCTCCTTCTAGCAGAACCCGGTCTAAACTTCAGCCACTCCCTGATTCAGGAGCCAGCCGGGGAGCACTCAAAGGGCAAAGAGAGCACGCACAGGACCGGCTGGGTACAGTGGGCAACATTCACAGAGCAAGAAGCATGCACAGGACATGATCGGAATTGAAAGAGCAGAGGGGATAGACATAGGAGGAAGGGTGTCAATGCAAAGGTCAGAGCACGCAAAAGCAAGCAGGGGCAGGCCAAGGACGGCATGCATGTTATGGGGAATTGGGACACCAAACATGGCACATGGATGGGGAGCATGCAACGGGCATCTGTGGCAAGCGCAGGAGAGGACGAGCAATGGCGTGGCACTGAGACAGGTGCATGCATGGGACATGGACTGTGATCAGGGAGCCCACATAGGTGATGGAGCAGGGTAAATAAAATAATTCTGTACCCCTTGGAAATTAATGAACTTTAATAATTAAATAATACTAACTGTTTGCTCTTAATAATTTAATAATACTAACTGTCTGAAAATGCATGTACTAACCAACAAATGCACCCTTTTTAGTAAACACTATATATGGGTAACACGCAGATTTGTGCAAAATCTAATTTATTTACAAATATGAAGTTAATTAACTTTTAGTATTATGATTGCGTACTAATTACAGTGAAATTGCATGATTTATTTTACGTGGTAGTTTTGTATTGTGGCAAAGAATGCAGATGGTAAGTAAAATGGCTTTAAATGTCGCTTCTGCTAGGTAACACCTAACACGGGTCTTTAGAATGGCGGGTGGTAAACAGAAAGGCTTATTTTCTCTGTTTTAATTTTGGTTGTGTTTGTTCTTATGATAGTTCGTGGCCATGCTTCGAAAATGGCTGCTGGAAAGGATGAGGTCAAGTGAAACAGCTAAGATGGCCTATGCGCAGAAGCAATAAAGAAATCAAGTCACGTGGATGCGGCCTGTGCCCGGAGTGAGAGATGTCAAGGTCGGACTGACCTACAATAAGGAGTGTGCCAAAAAGACTCAGCATGTATTCGTGGGAATGGATGAGAAAGAACTGAGCGACAATGGACGAACTAAATTGTGACCATCAAGATCGCTACTAAATGAATGGACAAGTTGGACTGCTTTTGACCCCGGAGTCATGAGACTTATTGTATGTTTTACTGTCCCTAAACCAGTTTGAACAAGGAGGGCGATGAGGTGACCATCACCACCCCTCAAATGGACCAATTAGCGTGATTCTTGCCCCTAAGGATTGCAACTTTTTGTGTAGTAGGCTAGAAAATAGGGTATAAGAGGGTCTACTCTTTTGTGGGGTGGGCTGCTGCTGTGGTCGCTGCTAATCATTCTGCTGTTGCTGTTGGTGTTTTCCTGCCATACCGCCTCTTTATTTTTCATTTTTCCACCTCGATACTGCGAAAAGACTCTGTCATTTTTGGACTTTGAACTTGACTGGGGAAGGAACGAGATCGTTGCGGGAATTCTGCCCGGGAGGTAAGTCCGAGGAGGTTAGCGGGACAGTCAGTCAGTTTGGGAGTTCTATTCTGTGATCTGCGGTTTATCTTCTTTTTGGTGAACCATTCCTGTCCGCATCCTAAGACTATGGGTAATGCATAATTTTCCATTCTCATTAAACTTTCCTTAAATGTTCATTAATATATTAAATGTGTTTAACAAATAAAGAAATTTCACCTATTCGATTGAGAATTTAGATAAAATATATTCTAACTTAAATGAGTCTGTGGTTCTTTAGTTCATCTATGATTTATAATGTTAAATGGTTTTAATCGTGATTGAGCTGGTCTTAATCACCATCAACTTATTCTACTAGTTGGTCCATCGACCAAAGAGCGGAGTACCTTGATGTTTGGAACCGACAGGATCAAAGGTTAATGCATATAATGTATGAGTTATTATTCTGTCAAAGTTAACAAGGTATCCCGTTCGTCCAGCAGCACATTCTCCTTGGCGTGAAATCCAGTGATTGAATGAATGTATGTTATGCGGTGTCATGGGCCCCACCGACATAAGGTTTAATGGACAATAGGTTGCATACATGTTTTACCTGGATTAGTGTCCTAAGGAGAAATTTATATTAGCCGCGCTGGATCAGATTTCTTGGTAGCAGAGTTATGGTTGCTATAGATTAGTTTGGTGATTATTGATTTTCATATCTAACACTTATGTCGAGTTGTATTATGTTATGTGTAAGTTGAAATCTTGAAGCTTCCGGGAAGTAGGAAGTGGACACGTGCGACAAGAGAAGTCACACGGAATTGTGCATTGTCTGATTTTCAAATTGGTGATAACACAGGATTGTGTTATGTTAGGGACATTTTCATGTATGAAAAAGTGTTTGAGTGAAATAGCAACAGGTTTTCTTGTGAAACTCTGGCCTTAATTCTCAGGAGCAGTGTAGTCTCCACATGTGTTTTTTCCCCAGAGAAACGGGTTCACCCTTGCTTGAGAGAAGGGTAAGGTAGAGAGAAGTGCTACACTTATCGAACGAAACAGTATTCTTGCAAGTTAGAGCAAACTATTTCTTTTGTTTAGTGAAACAGACAATGGTAATGTGTTTTACGTCGTAACTAATACATTTTGTTGAAGAAGAGAAGGTAAGGAAACTGCCGATAATTTTTGTAAAGGAGGGGTCAGTAAAGACAGGAGTAGAACTGACGTCAACAGAGACCGCGCTGGTATTGGCCAGTTGTGGGAGAGCAAAGAGCCTCTTGATTGGTGCGTTAGTGTGAAGACGCGCTGGGATTGGTTAGTGTAAGAGTGACGTAAAGCTTTCGGATTGGTGCGTTGGTGTGAGACGTGCTGGGATAGGTCCAAATAGAGTGGTGAAGAATTTTTCGTGTGTTTGTTTTGAGAAAAAGAACAGTGCAACATGGCTTATTATGAGTATGGTAGAGAGAAACCGGCATCGTTTGCGAAGATTAAAAACTTTTTCAAGAAAGACAAGAAGGTTGTGACTAGGGAAGGAGAAGTACTTCCTCCGCCGAAAACGCCAGCATCTCATATGATGTTGAAATATGGATATCATACTTGTATTTGGTTGGAAAATTGGGCAAAATATACCCAAAGCGATGGAGTATTGGCATTTCCAGAAAATGGTTCGTTTAGCACAGCAGTACTTCGAAATTTGAGAGAAAAGATGATGAAACTTGAACCGAGACCTAGACCGACACAGTTCGAAGCATTAGGTGAATGGGAAGATGCGATGTATGAAAGAGAAAGACACAGAGGTGCAAAGAATTATAGTTTAGTCCATGGAAGAGTATGGAGATTGAATCATGAAGACAGGATGAGACGATGGAGGTATGCTAATATGACGGATGGTTTGTTTCCTGTCAGAACAGTTGAAGAGGTTACAGGGAGAAAGTGTACAGAGAAAAAGAAGCATGCAGTAACAGAGAGATATGGGTATGAAGCTAGTGACACAGAGGATGAGTTGCTGGAGGACATTTTAAATAAAAGAACCCCTCCATATCAACAGAATTCTGCGGTGGTGACTCCAAATGTACCGCCAATGGAAACTGTAAGAAATCAAAGCCCTGAACGAAATTATGAAATAAATAGGTCCTTTGAAAAATTAGAAACTCCACAGAATGTGAAGCACGATAATGGTAATACAGCTGAATTAGCCAGAACCACGAGAGAATTGACTGAAAAGATAAGAGAACTAACAAAGAATATGGAAGCTGTGACTGTGCCAGTGACGATAGGGCCAGTAATTCTGGTATTCGAAAATCAAAGAATAGATGAGCATTCCCTGACAATTCCATTGAACTCTAGTTTGCAAAGAGTGAGAGAAGGGATAATTCCAGAAAATAGAGAGACAAGAGATTCTGTTGGTCCATGTAGGTCGAGTCCACCTACAAATTTGACAATTAATGAGAGTCAGATAAATAGGATTCCTATGGGAACCGAGTCAGCAACTGAGACCCCAGAGAGAAGTGCAAATTGGGCAGAGATAAATAATACCCCTGTGGGTCCGTCTGCAGAAGAATTAAATGAGTGGATGAGGAACTTACAGAAGAAAGATACTGAACCACAACCTTTAGATGTGATCAGATTAAAAATAGATATGGAAGAGTTGATTCTAGGGACTATTGGTACAGATCGATTGAAGTCATATCAGGATGATGAGCTAATGTTCATGTATAAAAGTGTTACTTGGAGAGCTAGGAACTTGAATGAAAAATTGGAAGAAACAGCGAACGAACTAGGAGTAGAGCTTGGAAAAATCAGAGGATTGCAGAAACCATACAGGGTAGACTTTAGTGAAAAGGATATAGAAAATATGAACACTTCAGGACGATTAACACAGATAAAGGAACTGATTGTGTTATTGAGAAAATGGGGAGATGTGGACAGATGGAGAAGCAGGTGGATAAGAAGGAAGGAAGGGACGACCGATAAAGCTTCATTGGCTTTTCCGGTAAAGGAGAAAGAACCGATAGTAATGGAATATCCAATGAGGGAAACTCCAGGAGGAAGCTATGTACATGTCCCATGGTCCAGACAAGATATATTGTCATTTACAAATGATTTTCCAAGATTGAGAGAGAAACCCGTAGAATGGTACAGACAGGTAGAAAGGTTTGTAAAGGTTTCAAAGGTGTTGTGGGAAGATTTGGATGGATTGTTTGAAATTGTAGTACCAGCAGATTTATGGACAGAATGTAAGATTACAATTGACTGGCCAAAAGAAGAATATCCTCGAGATGCAAAAACTGGAACCCCAGGTCCAGAAGTAATGAGAAAATATGAACAATCGGATCACGGAACACTGCAGCAATTTTAGATGCCACAAGACTAACACTAAAATGACAACACACTTTGACCTCTTGCACCACCCACCAGATTCCATCAGATGGTGTGTCCTAGAAACACACCCTGGCATAACCAAGGGCGCCCTCTTCAGAATCGAACAAAGATGGGTGCTGCGATTAGCCTCGGATAGAGAGGGTCTCAACGAGGACATACCTTGGGCATCTCTGACAAGATGAGAATCCAACCACTATTTGGGCCCTATACATTTTTGGTATTTTTGCCACCACAGGAGGTTATGAGTAAGAATTCCATCAACGGATACACAACCCTCCTGTGTTAGGATCCAATTAGGGACTCCCCAGAATTCCTTAATACTACCCATCCGTATAGTAGACTACCAGCGATTCTACTTCTTAGCCATACACTATATAATTGCCATCTTGACGATTTCACCCAGATCGCTCTATTTGTATCACAACATACACTAGTAGCGGGATCCCGGCCGCTACGTCACCATTGGTTGGCGACACACCCATAGCCACTTTGGTAATACACCTAGCCAGCCACTTACCTCCATTGCCATTCCCAAGATGGCGCCGAGTAACAACTGGGTGAGCGTTCTAGCATGGCTCACGTACAGGCGGAAGTACCCGCCCCCTGCATCGGCCACCTGGAGGATATACGGGACAGTGCTCGCACTTCCCATTCTCCTACCGGGACCGGCAGAGCAGGGGTAGGTTTTCCCACGAGCCGCGTGGATGTCCAAGTAAGTACCAGCGCCTGGTTAACTTCATCATGTGGGACATTTTTTGCGGGATTACCACCCACACCAGGGACTACATGAGAACTGGTTCTAAGCCCACAGTTAGCACACCTTATACTTGTGTACTGTCTGGCCTTACCCACACTACTATGCCTAAACCTGACCCGATACCGAGAGACCGGGAGAAGGTGTTTAGTTGCATTGAGGACATTGGGGGGCTCACCTACAAGCCTGAGGTGGGCTCATTGCGACTAGCATTGTGTTTATTACGTAGACACGATGCTACTGTAAACGCGGAGGCTATCCCCTGACACAGGTGGCGGGTGAAGGCCTCACGGTGGACCCCCCAGCGTCGCCGGCTTGGTTGCGCCTGGGGGGGCTTGACTGGGGGTACTACACCGGTTATCGCAGACTCGGGATAACATGGCTTATGCACTACTACAGCATCGACCCTCAACCTTGGGGTAGTTCAGCCTTTTATGTACCATATCGCCCCTGTTTTTCGCTGACTCTACAGAGCATGACTTAATTTCCAATTCCTTTTATTTCCCACCTCCCTAAGGACACTGCACTATTCAGTGTTAGAACTCGCCGGCCACCGACGAAACATTATTCCGACCTTACTGGGTGAGTTCTTCGGATGCAAAGAGCACAGATATTCCTCACATGCAGCTCCTTATTATTGCGTTTCCTCTATGCTACTCCATATCGCCATGTGCATGGTCACTACCACCCTGAGTGATGCATGCCATTTTTATCACATCAATGTATTATTAGAACACGAGAAAAGTATAGTAGGTTGATGCAATGTTCTGATATACCTCCATACTTATATATATTTTTTCCTTAGTAGAGTGTGTACCACTACCAAAAAGTGTGGATAGATCCTGTATTGGTCCTGAAGAATTGCCTTCAAATTGAATTAATGGCAAGAAACATGTTGACCCCAAATACGCACATCCCCGTGACCTTATAACAGGGGTGCGCAATCTTCACGTTTTTTAATCAGGAGAGTGGCCACTATCATTAAAATAGTTCTGGGTGGACCACTACCTCCTGTTTTAATCTTCCTTTTTAACTTATTACATCTACACTCAATAGGGCCCTCACACGCACTGCATCTTACGGCAAAAGGAAAAAAGATCTCCGCCAAAAGGCCCCGTTAAGGGCGCCGATCGGGTATTGCAGCGCCGACCCGATAAGGAGCAGACCCGATGATGAAGCAAGACACCCCACTGATGGGGGGTGTGTGAGTGTCCCTTTTCCGAAAGGAGGAAATTTCCTCCTGCCTCTAGTGTGTACTCCACTACACACTAACCACACATCAACTTACAGTGTTCACTAGGAACCGCATACCTTTCTGCTTTGTAGTACTTTAGGGCATGTATGCTGGACCTGGATAAATATAGCCCTTAGTCCCCCCCTATTTGTTAATAAAATATGAACAAGCCATCACATTTTTGAAAAATAAAATCCCACCAAAAGAAACGGACTGGGTAAAGATTGATAGAACAACTCAGGAGAGTAAGGAATCTGTACATGCCTTCTATGAGAGACTGCTTTTGGTCTTTAAACAGTATAGTGGTTATGAGAATTTGAGTGAAAAGGACATGAGTCATTTTGTGTATAGATTTGTATATGGCTTGAAACCTGAAATAAGTGAAATGATTAAGCAGCATATGTTGTGTTGGCAGAATAGCACTGTAGATGAAGTATTAAGGTATGCAAAATATTGTAGTGACGATATTGAGTGTAGACAGCGTAAACTAAAAAGAAAAGGCGATGTGGGCACAAGTAAAGGTTGCAGAAAAACAAGAAGCACAGATGAATAATCAGTCTAGTGATGCAGGACAAACTAAATTCAAACCGAATATAGGTAAAGGAAAAGGTCAAATGAGTATTGAAGAGGCCAAAAGAAATGGCCCTGTCACAATTGCGGAAAATTAGGACATTGGAGAAACGAGTGTAAATGTCCTCCAAAAGCTAATACAGAAAATCAACCATTAAATCCACAGGTGCAGAATGAAGTGAGTTATCAGCAGCTGCAACAGCCGCAGGTAGTTACTCAACAGAGTCAGGTGCCACAACCACCTCTTCCAAAGAGTGTAAACCCCCAGAGATACAGTACAGAGACAGGATTCTACGGAGGAGAGCAGGTAACAAAATTGCCGCGCGCAGCTGCAGTGTCGCAGTATTTGTTACGGCAGGATGGAAATGAATCGGATGAAAGTTTATGACGGTGCCTAGGAGAGGAAGAAGAATGCGTGCTTGGCACAACTCTAGAGGTAGATCAGTCAGGTCCATTTGTGGATGGAAAAGTGAATGGTGTAAATGTTACATTCCTTGTGGACACTGGAGCTACCCTTTCTACTGTTAGATCAGTGGAAATTCCAAACCTTCCTTTCTCAGGAGAATATATCCAAGTTGTAGGTGTTTCAATCAGGCAGATTAAAACCCCTCTTACCAAACCAGTAGAGGTGAAAGTTGGACCATTCAAAGAGATGCATCGTTTTGTGGTCTGTGATTGCAGTCCTGTAAATTTGTTAGGACGCGATCTACTTTGTAAAATGAATTGCACCATCTATTGTACCCCAGATGGTATTGCTTTCCAGACACCAGATGAGGATGTCCTGTATAAAATGACAATGGCAGAACTAGAACCAGGAGTGAATGACATGTTTCCTGTGTTTGATGCAGAGAAAATCCCGATTGAATTGAAAGGAATAGTCAGGTCTGATGTATGGGATTTCACAGGCGAAGACATTGGACTAATGAGAGGAGTTGACCCTGTAAAAATTACTGTAAGGGAAGGAACAAATTACCCAAATACTCCACAGTACAAATTAATGCCGGAAATTATTGAAGGAATAACGCCTGTAGTTAATAAAATGATTGAACAAGGAATTTTGAGAGAAATAATGAGTAGCCCATGTAATTCTCCTATAATGGGATTGAAAAAGCCGAATGGGACATATAGGATAGTGCAAGACTTGAGAAAGGTAAATAAGATTGTTATTCCTTGTTGCCCAATTGTGCCAAACCCCGCTGTAATATTGTATCAGATTCCACATGATGCAGAATGGTACACAGTTATTGATTTGTGCCAAGCATTCTTTTCTATTCCATTGCACCCTGACAGCCAGCCATTATTTGCGTTCCGGTTCGGAGAGCGTATTTTGGCATGGTGCCGAATTCCTCAAGGGTATACTGAAAGCCCCTCAATCTTTAATCAGATCCTAAAGAAATCATTGGAAGATTTAAAAATGCCTGAAAAATCTGTGATGATCCAGTATATTGATGACCTATTGGTGGCATCAAAGACCAAAGAAGCATGTGTTACGGACACAATTGCTTTTTTAAATCATTTGGCAGAAGGAGGACACAAGGTGTCTCCGTCAAAACTGCAATTTTGTCAACAGGAGGTACAATATCTAGGTCATAAGATTGAGAAAGGGATGCGAAAGGTGACAACAGAAAGAATAAGGATCATCCAAGGAATGAGAGCCCCAATGACACAGAGAGAGGTGAGAATGTTTCTTGGAATGGTTGGTTATTATCGACAGTGGATAAGTGGATTTTCATTAATTGCAAAACCTTTACAGCGATTGACAAAGAGCAATATCAAAGATCCGATTGAGTTGGATGAGGAGGAAATGAAAGCTTTCAAGGAACTGAAAACAAGTTTGCGTGAGGCACCAGCATTGGGAATGCCTGATTGTGAAAAAGAATTTGAGCTGTATTGTAGTGAGAGAGATGGATGTGCACTTTCAGTATTAGTGCAAAGGCATGGAAAAATGAAAAGACCAATCGCCTATTTTTCAGCTGTCCTAGACCCGGTAGCAAAGGCATTGCCTGGATGTCTGAAAGCAGTAGCTGCTACTTGTGTGAGTCTGGAACAGAGCGAAGGCATTGTGATGGGGTATCCTCTGAGAGTATATGTCCCACACTCCGTTGAAATCCTTCTGACCCGAACAAAAACCCAATTCATGACACATAGTCGGCTGACTAGGTATGAAAAAGTGATTTTGGGTGCAGACAATGTAACCATTGTCAGATGCACGAGTGTGAATCCCTCAACTTCATTGCCAGATGAAGTAAATGTAGAAGTCAAAGATGATGTTGATCATGTGTTTGGATGTGCTTGAATTTTGCACAAAGCCTCGCCCAGATATTAGAGATGAACCTTTAAAAGAATCAGATTAT
Source organism: Calotriton arnoldi (assembly GCA_963921515.1). Taxonomy (NCBI): domain Eukaryota; kingdom Metazoa; phylum Chordata; class Amphibia; order Caudata; family Salamandridae; genus Calotriton; species Calotriton arnoldi. Next base: position 365,535 of record CAWUFW010005889.1, on the reverse strand, counting down.
GTGATGTGTGTGGACGGATCATGCCTGAGAACAAGTGAGGGAGTTTTAAGTGCTGCGTATGCTGTGTGTACGGTGGCAACCATAATGGAAGCATCCTGTTTGAGAGGAATATGTTCAGCCCAAGTGGCTGAACTGGTTGCTCTGATTCGAGCATGCAAACTGGGGAAGAACTTTCGAATTACGGTGATCACGGATAGCCGGTATGGCTTCGGAGTGGTCCACGATTTTGGACAGATCTGGTCCCAGAGGGGTTTCCTGGCTTCTGCAGGAACTCCTATTAGGAATGGTGAGTTTGTGAGGAAATTGCTTGAGGCGATACAGCTACCTAAACAGATTGCAGTGGTAAAATGCGCTGCACACAAAAATGGAACTGATTATATTGCAGTGGGAAACAAATTCGCAGATGAAATAGCTCAATATTGTGCCAGAAATGTGGTCTCACTGAATAGGAGAAGGGAAAAAGAGAATGTTTCATGTCCCTTGCTGTTTACTAACATAGTTGAAACCTGGGATGAGGTAAAACAGTTGCAGGAAGAAGCAGATGAGGAGGAGAAAGATGGTTGGATAAAAGCAGGCTGCAGACAAAGAGAGGAAGATGAAGTCTGGGTTTATAGAGATGAAAGACCAGTAATGCCTGATAGCATGATCTCTAATATGGCACGGATGTACCATGGGCAGGCACACATTGGTAGGGATGCCATGATCAGACTTTTCAGACAGACCTTGTACAACTCAAAATTTAGGGCTATAGCTGAAAGCCTTTGTCAAAGATGTCTTACATGCCAACAAATAAATCCTGGAAGGAAGACTGTAGTGAGTTTGGGAACAATAGGACGTGAAGGAGGTCCTTTTACCAGAATGCAACTAGATTTTATTGAAATGCCCCCAAGCAATAGATTGAGATATGTCCTTGTGGTCGTTTGTTTGTTTTCTCGTTGGGTGGAAGCCTATCCGACAAGAAGGAATGATGGAGTTACTGTGGCTAATCTCCTACTGAGAGAATTCATTCCTAGATATGGCTTTCCGGTAACGATCAAAACAGATAGAGGAACACATTTCCAAAATGAAATAATCCAACTGATATGTGAAGCACTTGACATTCAACAAAAACTGCATGGTGCCTACAGACCAGAGGCTTCTGGAGTGGTAGAGCAAGTAAATGGAACAATAAAGATTAGGTTAGGGAAAATGTGTCAAGCCACAGGACTCAAATGGCCCGATGCCCTGCCATTGGTGCTGATGAGAATCAGAAGCATACCTGACAGAAAAACAGGTCTGAGTCCTCATGAAATAATCATGGGACGAGCAATGAGACAAGCACATGTACCTGTCAACAAACTGATGACTATAACTGATGATCTCGTATTGGACTATTACAAAGGATTGGCTGATGTGGTGCATTCTGTGTTTCATCAGGTTGGACCGGATGCGACCACTCTTGAAAGAAAACCAGCTCATGATTTGAGTCCAGGAGACTGGGTCTGCATTAAAGTCCACAGAAGAAGAAACTGCTTGGTTCCTCGCTGGGATAAGCCACGTCAAGTGATCCTAGTGACAACAACTGCTGTAAAGTGTGCAGGTGTGAAAAATTGGGTTCATGCCAGTCATACCATCGGAGTTCCAGATCCTGAAGCTCGACCTGTGAGTCGACATCTGGAAATATCAGATACCAGCTCAGCATCTGAAGCAGAAGCTGAAACAAACAGAGTTCCATATCTTGAAACTCGACCTGTAAGTCGACATCTGGAAGAATCAGGTACCAGTTTGACAACTGAAGAAGAAACTGAAACGATCAGAGTTCCAGATCTTGAAGCTCGACCTGTAAGTCGACATCTGGAAATATCGGATACCAGTTCGGCATCTGAAACAGACCAACCTGAATCTGGTGAAAGGCAAAAGGAAAAATCAGGAAAAAGAAGAACTGATCTTATAACAGGAGAAACTGAATCAAGAGACAGTGACAGTGAACAGCCAAGTACAAGTTTTGGGATAATTCCTCCAGAGATCGTTGAAGTAACTGAAGAAAACTTAGATTCAGATAGAGAGATAGAGGAAAGTGCGGAAGAAAAATGAGGAGTAGTAGGGTAAGAACTACAAACAGAAGAAACACAGGGAAATTTAGATTCAGATAGAAAGTTTTGGAAAAGTGCGGAAGACAAACGAGGAGGGTTAGAATCAAATTTTCAAACAGAAGAGTCACAAGAAGATTCGGATTCAGACAAAGAAACTGAGATCATAAAGTTCAAAGTTAGAGGAAGTGAAGTGAGGTCTGAGACAGAATCTGAAGAAAGTGAAGAAGAAAGAAAGCAAAGAATTGGACCAAGAAAGAGAACTTGGAAAACAGAACGAGAGGAAAAAGAAAGCGAGCTGAAAAGGCCAAGGAAAGGAGACAATTGGCCCAACGAAATTAAAAGACTGAGATATAAAATAATAAATTTGAACAAAGATAATGCGGAACAAGTAAATGAAATAACGAGTCAGAAAGAACAAAGAAAACCAAGTGAAAGACAGTTGCAGAGACCAAAAAGAGTGAAGAGACCTAACTTGAAATATAAGTCCACTGAATGGCTATATATAGCACTGACTGACATTAAAGAAGTGGATAGCAGTCACGAAATCCCAGCCAAAGACTGTGAACAAATGGGTAAGAGTGAATCGCACCAAACCTGAAAGACAAAGAGAGAAAACCGGACTGGACACCTAAACTGAAAAGACAAGAAAAAGTTCTAAAAAGAACTGAAGGGAGCACCAAAAGAGACTGATTAAAGAGTAGAGTGGCTGGAGAGTCATTCTATATATATATATATATATATATATATATATATATATATATATATATATATATATATATGTAGCTAGATAGTATTACAACATGGTAGACACTGAGAATAGAAGATCTAGATGTGAGTTTTTACGTAGATGGTGTAGAATGTGTTTCTATTGTACAGGATTGCTAATGCTTATCTGGTTTATTTTAGCAATAATAATTCCACTTAGGTTAGTTGTAGAAAATACATCTGTAATAGTGAATGACATGAATAATGACAAGAAAGCTAACATAAAGAACACTGCAGCATTAGTAGATAGTACTGATTTACATAGGGATAAGTCCATAACTGATTTCTCCAAGAATGTCTTCACGAAACTGTTATATGAATATGTGGAAACAATGGATGTGAGAGATTGCTATGTCTGTATGCAGTTACCTGCATCTGTCACAGAAGATGTGACATATCATCACCTTCCTTTGACGTATGGGATAACCTGTAGCGTTTTAGTTAGCCTATTTTATAAAACAGGTAGATTAGAATATTATTATACTGACATAGATGCTATCTTTGCTAAAGTTCCCGCAATCCCTGAATTAAATAAGGTAAAAGTTGCAAAGGTTTTTGGAGAGTTCTTCTTAGAAAATAAAGAATTAACATTAGAGTATACATTTAGACACAATCTTACCTGTGAGTTAAAGAAAGAAGAAAAGATTTTCTTGGGCATGGTAGAGGACAGAAGAATTAAGTTTCAAAGAAAGGTAGCAGGAGAAAAGACAAAAACGCCACCTTGGGCATTTGAAGAGAGAAATCACGACAAAGGTGAAACAAATGCAGCTATGGTTCTGGATTGGCCCCAACAGGGAAAATTGTGTATTAGTAGAAGTAACACTATGTATGATAACTATTTCGTGGGTTCTAGTGAGTGCCGAGATACATACAAAATTCTAGGGGGATGGGGATTTAAAGGAGGAAAAGATCCAGTATTTCCAGGGATCTATTATATTTGCGGAAATAGAGCTTATTATAGGTTGCCGGACCATTGGTACGGAACATGTTATTTAGGCCTGGTCTTTCCAAAGATTTTTCACCTAGAGAGAGGAACAAAAGGAATACACGAGATAGGTAAAACATTAACACGTAGGAGGAGGGAAAGCTTCTCAGAAATAGTAAGTGATATTTTTGGATCATTGATACCAGCAGTGGGTATATCTTTGAATGCATACAAGATTCGGACATTGTCTACAGTAGTAGATCGTTTATCAACGAATTCTGCTGGAGGGTTCTTGATGGTAAATACCTAAATGGTTGCCATGAGAGCTATGGTGATGCAAAATCGACTTGCCCTTGACATTCTTTTGGCAAAAGAGGGTGGAGTCTGTGTAATGCTGAAGGTACAACATTGTTGCACTTACATTCCAGACAAAAGTGAGAATATACAGAAGTATATAAAGAACATTACAAATTTGCACAAAGAAATTGCCCCACCGGAGGTTGAAGGTGTTTGGGAGAGACTTGGTAAGAGTTTTTCCTCAATGAAAAAATGGTTCACAGAAATAGGTAGTTCTCTTATTGGGAAAATATTAATACCACTCACAGTGATAATAATAGTAATACTGTTAGTGAGATTAGCATATGTGTGTATTAAAAGAAGAAAAAGACAAAATAGAGTAAAAAGAGAAATGAGAAAAATAAAGAAAGAGAACGGGAGATGGGAGAGATAGAATTGGAAGAGTTAAAAGAGAACATGTACAAACGGTCTAAAAGACAAGATGAGAAAAACACAGTTGTATGAACTAACAAAAAGCAAGTGGACAAGAAACATTTATCTGGAAAATTGGAGGATAGGTTTTTGTGGTGATGTTAAAAATCACCAAAGGGGGGAATTGATGGAGCAGGGTAAACAAAATAATTCTGTACCCCTTGGAAATTAATGAACTTTAATAATTAAATAATACTAACTGTTTGCTCTTAATAATTTAATAATACTAACTGTCTGAAAATGCATGTACTAACCAACAAATGCACCCTTTTTAGTAAACACTATATATGGGTAACACGCAGATTTGTGCAAAATCTAATTTATTTACAAATATGAAGTTAATTAACTTTTAGTATTATGATTGCGTACTAATTACAGTGAAATTGCATGATTTATGTTACGTGGTAGTTTTGTATTGTGGCAAAGAATGCAGATGGTAAGTAAAATGGCTTTAAATGTCGCTTCTGCTAGGTAACACCTAACACGGGTCTTTAGAATGGCGGGCGGTAAACAGAAAGGCTTATTTTCACTGTTTTAATTTTGGTTGTGTTTGTTCTTATGATAGTTCGTGGCCATGCTTCGAAAATGGCTGCTGGAAAGGATGAGGTCACGTGAAACAGCTAAGATGGCCTCAGCGCAGAAGCAATAAAGAAATCAAGTCACGTGGATGCGGCCTGTGCCCGGAGTGAGAGATGTCAAGGTCGGACTGACCTACAATAAGGAGTGTGCCAAAAAGACTCAGCATGTATTCGTGGGAATGGATGAGAAAGAACTGAGCGACAATGGACGAACTAAATTGTGACCATCAAGATCGCTACTAAATGAATGGACAAGTTGGACTGCTTTTGACCCCGGAGTCATGAGACTCATTGTATGTTTTACTGTCCCTAAACCAGTTTGAACAAGGAGGGCGATGAGGTGACCATCACCACCCCTCAAATGGACCAATTAGCGTGATTCTTGCCCCTAAGGATTGCAACATTTTGTGTAGTAAGCTAGAAAATAGGGTATAAGAGGGTCTAATCTTATGTGGGGTGGGCTGCTGCTGTGGTCGCTGCTATTGATTCTGCTGTTGCTGTTGGTGTTTTCCTGCCATACCGCCTCTTTATTTTTCATTTTTCCACCTCGATACTGCGAAAAGACTCTGTCATTTTTGGACTTTGAACTTGACTGGGGAAGGAACGAGATCGTTGCGGGAATTCTGCCCGGGAGGTACGTCCGAGGAGGTTAGCGGGACAGTCAGTCAGTTTGGGAGTTCTATTCTGTGATCTGCGGTTTATCTTCTTTTTGGTGAACCATTCTTGTCCGCATCCTAAGACTATGGGTAATGCATAATTTTCCATTCTCATTAAACTTTCCTTAAATGTTCATTAATATATTAAATGTGTTTAATAAATAAAGAAATTTCACCTATTCGATTGAGAATTTAGATAAAATATATTCTAACTTAAATGAGTCTGTGGTTCTTTAGTTCATCTATGATTTATAATGTTAAATGGTTTTAATCGTGATTGAGCTGGTCTTAATCACCATCAACTTATTCTACTAGTTGGTCCATTGACCAAAGAGCGGAGTACCTTGATGTTTGGCACCAACAGGATCAAAGGTTAATGCATATAATGTATGAGTTATTATTCTGTCAAAGTTAACAAGGTATCCCGTTCGTCCAGGAGCACATGCTCCTTGGCGTGAAATCCAGTGATTGAATGAATGTATGTTATGCGGTGTCATGGGCCCCACCGACATAAGGTTTAATGGACAATAGGTTGCATAAATGTTTTACCTGGATTAGTGCCCTAAGGAGAAATTTATATTAGCCGCGCTGGATCATAGGCATGGGACATTGACCTTGCGGAGGGAGCACACCCACGCCAGGGGAAGGATGCGCACAACTTTGGTGGCGGAGATCATGCCGAGGACCGGGCAGTGGTATGTGAGGGCAGCATACGGCAGATGGAGCATGCATGGAGCATGCATAGGGCACATATATGGTTGGACAATCTCCATGAAGGAATGAAGGCCGTCGCCGATTGGATGAAGATCAGCCGACTAAAGCTGAACACGGACAAGACAGAGGTCCTCATCCTCGGCTCCAACCCCTCAGCCTGGGACGACTCCTGGTGGCCAACGACGCTGGGAGCAGCCCCGACACCCACCGACCACGCACGCAACCTGGGAGTCATCCTCGACTCAACGCTCTCCATGGCCAAGCAAGTCAACGCAGTCTCCTCCTCCTGCTTCAACACCCTCTGCATGCTTCGCAAGATCTACAGGTGGATCCCGACAGATACAAGAAGAACAGTCACCCAGGCCCTCGTCAGTAGCAGACTTGACTATGGGAACGCCCTCTACGCGGGAGCCCCGGCCAAGCTCATCAAGCGACTGCAACGCATACAAAACGCCTCCGCACGCCTGATCCTAGACGTACCACGCCACAGCCACATCACCCCCCACCTGAGGAACCTGCACTGGCTCCCCGTCGACAGGAGAATCTCCTTCAAACTCCTCATCCACGCACACAAGGCACTCCACAAGACTGGCCCAGCCTACCTCAACAGACGACTCTTCTTCTACGCCGCCAAGACCTGGAACACCCTTCCACTAAGCCTACGACAGACCCAAGACCTGCTGACCTTCAGGAGGCTACTCAAGACCTGGCTGTTCGACCAGTAGCAGCACCCCCCCCCTTTTCTCTCCCCAGCGCCTTGATACCCTCGCGGGTAAGTAGTGCGCTCTACAAATTCTGTGATTGATTGATTGATTGATTGATTGGACATGGATGGGCAGTGGTCCGGGAATCAACAGAAGCCAGCTGCGATGTTTTGGTGCGAGTTTTCAAAAGCCTGGCAAGTAGAGCAATACAAGAGGGGTCCGTGGTCAGGTCCTTAAGATAAAAGAGGGTCGATTTCCCACTCTCTCCCCTACAGTCACACCTGAATCTCCAAAAACAGACAAGCTTGGTGTCAGTGACGCGCTATTGGCCCGCACTACATCAGCTAGTCTATAAAATTGCCAAAAAGAGCTGACAATGTGACGACGTTTGTTAAAGCAATGCCCTGGTTATCCGCCTATAAAAAAAAGGGCCTAAGTGTTCCCCCTCTTTGACATAATGACATGGATGTTGCCTCACTCGATATCCATGGAAAGGGTGGGGAGAGGGAAACTCTGTGTTATGCTTGGGGGTAGGGGGAGGGCACAACGCAAATCGGGAAGCTGAAAGCAATATAATATTTCAGGAAAGCGGCCAACTTTGAAGCACCCAGGTGGGCTCCTGTGGTGACGCAATAAAAATAAAAATGAAGCGGCGTGCGCTGAATAAAAGGAAAGGCAGCCATTAGCTAAGTGTGAGAGCTTAGCGAGCGTGGACAATATACACACAGAAAGGGTGGGGGAGGAAAATGCTGCGCTTGTGCTCAGAGGGTTTGGGAAGGGCTTCTAATGTGAACCCGGAGGGGGAAAGCAATAGAGAATGAAAGAGGCCGACTTTGAAGCTCAGAGGTGATCGTGCTGAAGAAAGAAAAGGCAGCCATCAGCTGAGCAGGAGCGCTGCTAGAGGACAGCTAAAAAAATAGTCCTCATAAGTGTAATAGATAACATACCGAATAACAACACATGTAAGGGGGCGATCTCATGGGAGGCTACAACATGAGAAAAGGAGGTACTAAGGAGGGACTACTAAGCATATTAACAAATCAAAAGCCACCATTTACAAAGGACAGTAACAGGAGCCAATTAAAAAGATGGGCCTGGAAATGGGCGGATCTTAAAGTCCATACCTGAATACAGCATGTCTCGAAGAGACAGTGACAGCGATGCCTAGGTGAGACCTAAAAAAAGAACATTTACAGTAGGTATAGTCAGATTGCGTGTTACTAAAAATTTACATTTTGAAAACGCTTGTTATATAATAATCACTTAATCTGTTTACACATCTTGCGGCAGCCTTTCTTGTACTTTGGGTAATGTAATTTTAAAATGCTGACCTGCATGTTCACAAAACTTAATAAAAAGGGCTTAGAGCCCTCCCATTATTCACCATTGGTTAGTTTCGACGTCACTCTCATTTCTGTTGTGTTGTTGACTCTGTTTCTGGTCGGGGCTTAGAGCATGCTGAGTAGGCCGCCTGCTGCGTAAATAATGAACAGCGCACACACTCCGGTTCTGATCTGGTGCTGGACTGACTACACGCAGCCCGCCTGTTTATTTATGCCAGCGGACACGTGATCGTGGGCGAAACTAAACGGGTGGCTTCAGGCCTGCCACATTTAATGCCTACTTTATTATAACCAAACAAAACATAACAGCGGAATCAACCTGAACTTTGTGAGCAACAAATAGACATTGAGCCACTAAGACATTCCCTAGGAGGGACCATGCACTATATGTGAAAAAAAACATGGTGTTCATAAAAAGGATACTGATGGTTGATCTCTCGGACCACAGCTGCTAGCTGCACTACTTCGATTAGTCCATTACATAGTGCTGGAACTGTTGAGATGGTGTCGAATTCCGCCAGAATTTGTACCTCGAGAGACCCTGATTGTGTCCAGGTGGTTCGGCACTGGGTCTTGCAGTCTCTGTCTTCTTGTCCATGGCGCAGAGTCCAGCAGGGCCAGGTTCTGTCTGGGAAGGCAGTGAAGATGGCAACCTCTTCTGAGGAGTGGGTGACGGATCGGTCATATATTGGTCATCCAATGACTCTTAAATGTGTCATTCTGAAGACTCCGGTGGTTCTCCATGGTTTCCCCTGACTAGCTTGAAGTGGGCTATATTTCACGTTACTGTCTTTTGGCCCCTGGAGGCTGTTACCATTGTCCTGCAGATCCTGGAGATTTTCCATGGTCTTAACTCAAACGAAAGCCGGAACTTGCTTCCGGGGTTCCGGTCCTGTATGAGCACCCAGTCCCCATGGAGAGCTTTGGGCTGTCTCCCTCCTGCGTCGAGGCGCCTGACAGTTCTGTCCTTCTCAGCGAGCTTGAGTGTGGTTGGGAGGCACAGTGGCTTTTTTCCAGGCGGAGTGGTGCAGGATGAAATTCGTGACCTTTCACCTAAAACTGAAGGTGCTTGGCATCACTCCGGTGGTTGAGTACGGAGTCAGTCGGTAGTCCTTTAAAAACAAGTATATGGCACTCTACGGACTGCTGCTCGGCCTGTGCAATGCGAATGATCTTCGTGATGGTCCTCTTGAAGCGTTCAACTTCTCCATTGGCTTGAGGCCAACGGGGGTGATCCAGCAGTGTTTGGTTCTTTGGGACACCATGCATCTTGTTCTTCTTGAGGGGTGGTGGGTGCCAGAAGAGGTAATCCGCTGGGTTGTGGGCTCCGGGCCGGAATTCCACAGAGAAATAATACTCTTGTAATTGGAGTATCTACTTTCAATCCACAGTGGAGGCTCGATGTAGAACCTTTAAAAAGTGGTATCAGGGGCCTGTGATCGGTACTGATGTCAAACAGGTGTCCATACAGATAGATATGAAAATGTTGGCAGCCCCAGTGAATTGCAATTGCCTCTTTCTCAATATGAGAGTATCGCTGCTCGGTGGAGGTCAGAGCCTGGCTGGTATGGGCAATGGGGGCCCACTCTTCTCAATACCGTTTTTGTGACAGGATGGCTCCCAGACCTGTGGGGCTGGTATCCACTGACAGCTCGATGTCCTTGATGGGGTCGAAATAGCCAAGTGTGGTGTTGGCAGACAAGGCCTGTTTCATGTCTTGGAAAGACTTTTCTTGTTCTGGACCCAATGCCAGGGGACGGTGAGATCACTCAGTGGCCCTGTGAGTTGGGTTAAGTTCTGCATAAAATGGCTTCAGTAGGTGACCATACCTAAGAAACCTCTCACTCCGGTGATGGTGGAAGGCGAAGGTGCGTTCTGGATGTCATGGACTTTGGCAGGGTCAGGGGTGATTCCCTTTGCAGAATCCAAAGAAAATATTTCCTCTTTCAGGAATTCACACTTTTACTTGTGCAGAGTGAGGCCGCACATTTGCAGTCAATGGAACACTGACCTCAGTCTGTGGAGATGTTCTTCCATGGTGGGGCGTGGACCAGGATATCATCACTGATGTTCAGGACACCAGCACTCCTCTGACAATGTCATGAAACACCTGTGCTGCACTGGAGATGCCAAAGTTGAGGCGTTTATATCGTGCCAAGCCAAGGTGAGTGGAGAATGTGGTCACATGCCAGGATTGAGGCGCTAGGAGGATTCGGTGGTATCCAGATAGTAGATCCATTTTTGAGAACCACCGGGAGCCTGGCAATTCCCCCGCAATGTCATCCCGGTTAGATGTTATGTGGCGCCCTGTCTTTATGGAGATGTTCGGGATCCTCATTTCAACACATATGCACACCTCCCACAGCTGTTTTAGCTTGATGTCAACAACAATGTGCAACACCCAGGGCATTGGCCCTTCCACTTTTTTGATGTTGTCTGCTTCTTCCAACTTCAGCAGCTCGGCCTCCATGTTAGGTCGTAAGTGGAAGGCCACTCGACTATGTCACAACTGAACAGGTTGGGCCGACTGGTCAATGTGGAGGTTACATATTTACCATGGCACTCCTTGAAAGAATGGTGTTTTTTTCATTTTAATTCCTGCAAAGCCTGTTTTATTTAGAAGACTAGATAGAACACAGCAAATTGCTTGGCCCCTATGTTCAGAAATGTAGATGGGTGAGATTTACTAATGTTTATGAATTGTGAGCATATTACCAAAAATCTCAAGCAGTTTAAAAAATATGGATCACAAAATAATTTATTCTTTTCTGTTACTGAAATACTAGCTGCATTAGATACTGGACCATATGTAAATGGGCTCCCTAAAAGCACTTTTCGAATGTGCACATTACTTGCAGGAGCATGTTGATGGTGTCTCTGTTACAAGCGGAGAACAGTTGTAGCAAGATGTTTTAAGGAAGAACCATGCGAGAAAAAGCAGAGGGACTGTCGACGAAGCTTTGCTCAGCATCATCTTAAGGCTCTCCACTAGAACTAGCAGATGGAGAAACTGCAGAAAATATGATTGACTGTTTCCGAATGCCAGATACATAGAATAAGAAATTAGCTGCTATTAACCCCTTAACTGCTGGGCCCTTCTCCCCCGCAGTGCTGAGCCCTTTTTTTGGCTATTTGGGGTACTTTGCACTTAAGGCTCCAAAACTTTATTTTCATATAAGGTATCCACACCAAATTTTTGTCCTTTTTTTCCAACATCCTAAGGATTCTAAAAGTACCCAGGGTTTGTAGAATTTCCTGGCGGGGATGGAGAAAATAGGCACAAAATAGCTATATTTTGAGTTTTTGGGGAAAAGTAGAAAACAAGTGCTTTAGAAAAAAGTGTTTGATTTTTTTTCCTAAAAATGGCATCAACAAACAGTTTGCTGTGCTAAAGTCACCATCTTCTCAGCGTTCAGGAACATGCAGAGCTGAAAAAAACAACCTATTCTTTTTTTCCACAGTTTTGGCATTTTTAAAAGAGGTAGAACATTTTTCCTATTTTTTGTGCTCTCAAACTACTTCCAATTTGTGGTAGAAACCAGTGTGAAACCCATGGAGAATCCAGAAAAGCTATAGATTTCTTAAAAGTAGACACCATTTTGAATTCAGCAAGTCGTCGTATGTGAAGATCCCTAAAGGTTTTCCTAAAGAAACTAAGGGGCTTATTACGATGGCGGTCCGACTAGTGTCCGACCACCATCGTATCTTGATTGGGACAGCCCAACAAGTAGTCAGTGGTCCCACCTGCCAGATTATGATACGACCACCGTGTAGGCGGTCGTAAACATCCCTTTTTCCATTAAGGCTTGTGCTGTGGCCCAGCAAAGAACCGAAGCACAAGCCGCGATTGAAAAAGGGATGTTTTTAAACATCCATGTTCCGTGTGCCAGACACCTTGTGGTGCCTGGCACACGGTGCATGGATGTTTGGGGGGCACCACATGTGCCCCCAGGCCATATAGCCGAGGCCCACACGGGATGGGGACCCTGCTAGGGGCCCCCAAAGTCCCTTTCTGTCTGCCTTTACATGGCTGTGGGACCGCCATGTAAATGCTGAGGGAAAGGGACATCGTAATCCCTACGCCAGTGCCTGTGCAGGCACTGCTCCCATTGTAGAGATTACTGCATGACCACCACCCCGACGGGCTCCTAAAGCCTGTCAAAGGCGGCGGTCTTTCCCCTGCCCTTGCGCTCCAACCGCTGGTATCTCAATCCGTTGGTTGGGCTGTTTCTCTTGATGTCGGGCAGACCGCCACCCACAGCCTGTCAGTGGCGGTCTGCCTGACATCCTAATGAGACCCTAACTGTTGAAATAAAGTAATTCCTAAAATGAGTAGGAAAAAATGACCATTTGTGACGTTTTCTTGGGTAACTTTTTGTCACAATGGTTGATTTACAAAAGCAATATACCATTATGTTCGCTAGGCCCTTTAGGTTGCGGAAATATTTAGGATTTGTAGCTTTTCCAAGAATCCAAGGTACCCAGAGCCAACAACTGAGTTGCACCGTACTATGGTTTTTCATTGTGTACTGAGTATAGAACAATTCATATGCTGAAATATGGAGAGTAAAAAATTGGTATAGGTTTTTCCATTGTAAACATCTTCTGTCATTTTAATCTACACGTCATTACCGTCATGCTGTTGTCCTTCAATATTTGCTTGCAGCGCTCAAACAACCTACTCTTAACCAAGAGCGGTCGTGTTCTACAATTCCTTGCTCCTACACAAGTAGTTACCCGTGAGCATGTTTTCTTCTTGTAAAGCTTCACATTACCCAGCGGCGTAGCTAGGGGGGCGGTGGGGCGGTTCGCCCCAGGCGGCACTATTTTGAGGCGGCGGCCGCAGCGCACTGGCCCATGGCGGCGGCTTTATAATTTATTTGGGGACACTCACTGACACTACTGTCAGTCAGTGTACCCAAATAAATTATAAAGGCCGCCGCCACGGGCCAGTGCCGCGCGGTCGCCGTTTGAAGTGCAAGCGCTGTGCACCTGCTTGCAAAAAGCAAAAAATGCTGCCTGCAGCGCACGCACCACCACCTAGCTTAGTGGTGGTGCGGTGCGCGACGTACCTCCGCGTTTGTGGTTGTCTGTGGGTCCGTGTCGTCCGTCCTAGGGCCGTCAATCTTGTAGCGCGCCAGCGCTACCAATGATGGCCATGGGCATCATTTTTGGCCAGCCCTCGCGCTGAGAACGTAGCAGTGACGCGTCACGCGCTCCACCACTACTCGCTCTCGTGAGGAGTCGAGTCTGTGGCAGTGGCAGTGCTGGGAGACTTGCTGCTGCAGCAGAAGAGAACCAACCCCTATATAGAGACCCTGGTTGCCACCACTGTTGAGTACTGGAGGCTGAGTGAGGTAAGAGGGAGCTTAAACGGGTTTCAGAAGGGAGGAAAAGATCTTTGGTAAGTGGCAGTTCACAAGTCCTATAAAAAGAAGTGGGGGTCAGAACTTATTTTCAAGGGCAAGATTTAGGCAGTAAAGTGAAAGATGGTCTGGCCACTTTTAAATATACCCCCATGAGTTTGGATGGGCATTCCTAGAAGTGGGCACTTGTCGATTCAGTATCGCATGGCAGATAAACATCAAAGGACAGCAACATTTGTGGGCAATGGAAGGAGGGCGAGTCAAGGCTTCTCAATGGCTTTAGTCCTCCCTCCGTTGCACACAAATCCTAAAACGAGACAGACAAGCCACAGTAACTTAATACCTCTTGGGAGCAATTAGCTAGAAAAAATCTCCCTGGGACGCTTTCATATGCTGCTTTATACCACCCTCTTACCTTTTCTAGGAGCAGTAAATGACATGTGGTACTCGGTTTATTTCATAGTGATGTACCAAGGGTACATTTTCCTCCACCTGCGGGTGTGGTTGGGTGAGAGGGGCAGCCGTAGCGTGACAAGAATAAAGTTCACCTTTTTCTGAGGTAGGAAAGGATGACTCAGCATTCGGCACAGCGCACTTTGTAACTGACATCTGTGAGGTAGACGAGGAAGGTCATGTGTTGTGGAACAAGAACTCATTCACAGAGTGATGCTGAGTCACGGAGAGAGGTGGATTCTAAAGAGGGTTTGCAGACACTTAAACCAAGGATGAGGGCAGCACCGGTGGGTGCCGCAGGACCCAGGTAAGGTCTTGAGAGGCAGGGGGGGAAGAGGGGTTCTTGTCATCGTGGGTTTGAACCACACCAGAAGCGCAACTAAAGCCAAATTTTGGGGGGGAGGGGGATACTAAAAATTTTGGGGGGGGCTGATTCTTCCAGCAATAGTCAGAGTGGAGATGCAGGGGCTCTAAGAAGGGGTGAAAACACAACAAAGCCTCGTTAGCAAGTAATGGTCTTTTAAAGACCTGTGAAGTACTCGGGTGCGGCTGTGTGTGCGCCCGGGAAGCTGTCTCCGCCAGGCTGACATACACGACGGGGGGGCTTAAGCCCATTTCCAATGGGCGTTGCGTGCCTGAACCACACCCCATTGTTCATGTCGAAAGAGAAGGAAAAGAGAGTGAAAAATCACAAGTAGTTCAGCGAGCCAAATCCTGGAGAGCAGACAAATCGTCTCTAATGAAATGTAAGTGTCCTCTGCCTCCTTGTCCAAGGGAGATGGTCAGGGTGACTTTTCTAGTGAGATCTTGTAAATTTAACCAGATCAGCACACCCTAAAACCAGTTCTCTACAATCGCAGCTTATGCCTAGAGGAGTAGGTGTTCGTGCCACAGAAGCTGGGCACGTGATGGGGTAGGGGGCTTGAATATGACCAGAGGACAGGGGTCCTGCACCACCTGTGATGTCATGGATGAGATGTCATGAATGGGACAGGTAAAGAACAGGGGACAGAGGTCCTGCACGTGCTGTGATGTCATAAGTGAGATGTCATGGACGGGGCAGATAGGGGACAGGGGACAAGGGTCCTGCACAAGCTGTGATGTTATGAGTGAGATGTCACAAACAGGGTAGGTAGAACTGATGTAAGTTTTGGGTTTCCTTCTGCTTTTCCTTCAGCGGCATAACTAGGTGGGGGCGGTCCGCCCAGGCGGCACTATTTTGGGGACGGGGGCTGTCTAGCCCTGGACCGTGTCATGTATGTGCATGTAACTTGCATGATCGAGGTAACTATTAGCGGCGATACTACGTGTCTCTCGAACGTCTTTCAAATGCTCGCCGTCCTTTCCCCCCCTTCCCCGGGCCGCAATCTGAGGGATAGCCCCGGGCGCCACAAGCTCTAGCTACACCTCTGACATTACCATACAGCATTCCTTAACAGCCAGACCTATTGGCATTACTGTGAGTTTGTTTGGCTGTGGTTGTCTTGTACACGTTAGTGTTTGATGCTTTCATTGCTGCTTAGCGTTTCTCCGCATGCCCCACAGCAGGAATGGACTATGCCCTGGGCTGGGTGGCGAGCCATGCAGAGATCCCGAGAGATCCCCCCCCGTAGTCACGAAGTCCAGGTTCAGTGAGGTTTACTTGTAACACTCACCTGCCACTCTAGTGCTTTGAAGTTCAGTCTGAATCAGTTCTACTAATGTATGATGGTAGGATTCTGTTGCCAAGATTGTATATTAAAGTCTATTTTTGCACATTTTAAATTACGAAATTGACAAATTGGTTTCTTTTATTTAAGCACTGCCTTTCATGTATGGATTTATTCAAGGATTTTTGCTGTAAACAACGAAGGTGACTGAACTCCCAGATTTCATGGCCCCAGTGACATCAGTAAGAGTTATGTCCCGATAAGAGCGGTGACTCCTCTCACCAACAGCTGAGACACCTTTGCTATCCCTCAGGCTGCACAACTCCCAGTAACACTCATATACCTCAAGAAACACTCCTCAGGATACATTCCTCACAGTAGCAGCTTAGATAGCAGTGATATCCCTCAACCTACACATCTCCCAGTAACACCTTAAACAGCACTCATATGCCTCAAGAAACACTCCTCCCAGTAACATCTTAGTTACTAGTCATACATGGCAGGTGAGACACCTTCAAAAGCTGACATAGCAGTGATAGACCTTCTGCTACACTCCTCTCAGAAATGCCTTAAATAGCAGTGATACCACTCAGACTACTCTCTTCCCAGTAACACCTTAGATAGGACGGTGCCTCTGAGCTACACTCCTACCAGTATTGTCATCTGTAGCTGTAATATCCCTCAGGCTACTATCCTTACAGGAACGCCTTAAATAGCAGAGATATCCCTCAGGCTACAGACCTTTAATTAACATCTCAAATAGGACTGCTGCCCCTGAGCTACTCTCCTCCGAGCATTGTCATCTTTGGCATTAATAACCATGAGGAAGTGCACCTCCCATTAAAACCTGGGATAGCAGTGATATCCCTTAGACTACACTCCCCGCAGTAACAGTTTAGGTAACATTGATATCCCTCAGGCTATGTACCTCCCAGTTAGAACTGACAGCCTTTGGTGTGGTCTCCCCCCAAACATTTTGCCTTCTCTCCATGTGTTTGCTGAAATTCGTTTTTGTTGACTGCAGGACTCTGTGCACTTTACTGCTGCCTGCCAGTGCAAAAGTGATTGCGCTCACACACATAGTGAAGTTGACCTACACCTGATTGGCAACATTTTATTTACTTATAAGCCCCTGTCAAAGTGGCACTGCGTGTACCCAAATGCTACTAGTTTGGCCTGCAGCACTTATCGTGCCAGCCATTTAAGTAGCCCTTCAAAACATGTTTCAAGCCTGCCTTGCAGCTTGTAGGTCAGTTGTAAACTGCCAATTCAACCTGGCAAAATAAATATTTTGCCAGACATAAACCTTCCTTTTTTAGGTCGAGCATTCGAGACCTCTTGTATATACTTTAGTATATACTTATATGTGTATGTACTTTGTGGGCTCTGGAGATCAGCCCTAGGACTTGTCTGCTTCCGCTTAGGGACTTTTTTTCTGTTCAACTGCCTCTATTTAACTGTCTTGATAGAAAACGACCAGTAGAGGTCAGTAAAATACCAGAATTGCTTTCTGCTGAGGGACTTACTTTTTAAAACAATTTCTGGCAACTGCCTCTATTTAACTTTCTTGATAGAAAACGACCAGCAGAGGTTAGTAAAATACCAGAATCACTTGAGCATTCTCTAGATTACAGTCCATAGAAATTGTCTTCCACAAGCACCGGTAGACAATAATATTTTTTTCAAATCTTGTTTTTTCAGTGATATGACCACCAAAGGCCCTGCTTTTATATTAAAAACAGAGCTTTGGACTATACCATTTCCCGCTGAAAGGCAATATTTCTCTCCATGTGTTCCCATACCTGGCGTGTCACGCAGTTTGGTGCTTACTCTCCCTCCATGTTAAAGAACAGTAGATGTTTCAGCACCCAGGTTAATGTGCTGCATAGCTAAATATATAGCTAAATACATATAAGGTCCCAAAGGAGAGACCGATTGCATTGCAAATGCTTGTTATATATAAGGCACACCTACAGGAAGCACTAAACAGCCTATAGAGCTAGGGTTCATTGTATTTATAAACTGGGACATATGTTTTTTAAGTTTGGTAGTGAAGAATTCCTAAATTTATTTTTCACTACTGGTCACTACTGCAAGACCTACCTCTCCCATAGGAGAACATTGTGTCATCTTATTACATTTAATAAGTGCTAACCTTTAATTGAGAACAGGTAAAAAAGTAATGTTTGGTCTCAAATGAATTGTGATTAAAATTTGGCATTTTCTTGCCCTAACTATTTGGTGCCTGCTGCCAGTGTCCTGGGTCACATCCCCCTGCTGTTAGGCTTGGTGTAATCCTCCCAGAAGGTGTGACAATAAGGCTTAGATGTGGGCAGGATGGGCCATCCTGATAGGATGGTTGGAGACAGAGCTGTTCCCAATGCTCTCCCTGCGGGGAGCAGGGAGAGCATTGCAGATGGTCATCACTGTAAAGCAAACAGCAGGCTGGGCATCGTTGACGGTCATCGCTGTAGCCCGAGGATACTGTCGGGCGTCGAGGATGGTCATTGCTAGGACTTCGCTTTTGCGGTCACCACAGGCTCTCCATGCTGTAATTTAAAATGCAGACTCTCTCTTGGCCGGTCATCACTGGTGGCTACTGTATCGCAAAGAGTCAGGTCTACCGGAGCTTCACATTGGTGGTCAGCACAGGTGGCAATATCGTGGCGTGAACAGGCTTGTTTCCGGTCCCGAAGAGCCCAAGACATCAGGATTTCTATTTTTCTTCAAGGAAGAGCTCAACTGATGCCACACCAAGGGTCCTTAACCTGGGAAGCACCTCATAGAGGCACGGGAACTCACTCCAGCAGAGTCCAGGAGGGCCAGGCAGATCCAGTAGCAGGTCCAGGCAGCACGTTCAGCTGGGCAGTTGCAGGGAGGCATCTAGAGCTTGTTATGTCCCTGTAGCTCTAACAGGATGCAAGTCAGCTGTCCCTTGGAGTCACTTCAGCCTGGGATGAAGGGTGCATGGCCATTCTTCTTTCTCATCAAGCAGGGCACGCTTCGACAGCAGGGCGCCCTTCTTCTGTTTTATCCACAGTTCCAGGAGTGTACTAAAGAGTTGGGTCTGAGGGTCCAGTTTGTATACCTGCGTTCAAAAAGTTGGAGAAGCTTCAAGAGTTTTCCCCCCACAGAGGTGTCTGGAATTTCCTTCCTTTCCGCCCTGGCCACAGATTGTCTGGGGTCACAATAGATTTGTTTGAAACCCTTTGTGAGTGTGCTAGAACCATGGCTTTGACATGTAAGTGTGGCTATGCTCAGCTCCACCCCCATATCCTGCGAGAGATTGCTCATCCTGCCACCATCCTTCCTTCTGTTGTGTGTCTACCTTGGAGGAATACACCAAGACCAACTGCCAACTACACCTTTTCATGTGACCCAGGAACAGTCAAGAAAATGCCAATTTTCTAAAAGTGGCATTTTCAGAATTTTGACTTAAAATCCAACTTTACCATTAAAGAAGGGTTTAAATTACAATTCTTTAGAGACCAAACTCCACATTGATACCTACTCCCAATCAAAAGTTATCACTTATTAAATGTAACAAGGTAACTCAATGTTATATGTTATTATAGGAGAGGTAGGCCTTGAAGTAGTGAAAAATGAATTTAGGTGCTTTTGACTACCAGGACATGTAAAACCTAAAAGTAAATATACAATGTGTTAAATACACTGCACTCTGCATTATGGGCTGTTTAGGGCCTACCCTAGGAGTGGTTTGTATGTATTCAAAAGGAAGATTTAGGCCTGGCAAAAGATTTAATTCGCCAGGTCGAAATAGCAGTTCAAACTGCAAACACATGCTCTGCAATGGCAGGCCTGAAACATGGTTAGAGGGGCTACTAAATTGGATTGCACAATCAGTGCAGCAGGCTCACTAGTAGGATTTGAATTACAGGCCCTCGGTACAGGAAGTACCACATTACTAGGGACCTATAAGTAAATTAGATATGCCAATTGGGTGTATGACATTTTTCCCATGTTTCATGGAGAGAGCACAAGCCCTTTAGCACTGGATAGCAGTGGTAAAGTGCTGAGTCCTATAAAACAAAAACGTGTTCAGAAAACAGGAGGATTAAGTCAAGTTTGACGATGACCCTGCATAGAGGGCCAAGTCCAACACTGACCCTCACCTAAACTCCTACCAGTATTGACGTTTGTGGCATCCTGATAGGATGGGTGGAGACAGGGCTGTTCCCTGATGTCAAGGACCACACCCTCTTACCTGCATAGATGCGTGGTGTTGAGTTTCGCAGAGACGCACTGACCAACTTCCCTGAAATCTATATTATAACCGGCGTAAGGCTAATATTTAACACTAGTTACTCTATAGAGATTGGGGAGGAGGGCCGGATACCGGACGTAGTTGTTGTGGAAGCTTGCTGTCGACCTGCGAGGCAACAAGGAATATAGTTGAGTACTTGTGTCCTGATATCGTGATTACACACCTTTAATTTATCACTGTTGCATGGATTTGGTGACGTACTAAAAGAAGCCTACCTGCGAGCAGAAGTAGTAATGCCTACGTCCGGGTATGTCTTTAGGAAACTGGTTGGCTGAGACGAAGGGTCGAAGAGCGCGTTTTTCCCCTTCTGGTCGTGAAGTCTTAGTAGCTTTAAATAACAAAAGAGATTCCTATGAGTGGGTGTTATTCTGGCACTATACGTAATTAAACACTATTTTATACATAATCATTAATCAACCTTCTTATGTACTCACAGGCACATTAGACTCTCAATGTTGATTACAGTGGTTACCAGCTCCTGAGAAAAATAAGTAAAATGCAGACAAACCAACAATATGCTTTAAAATAAGCGTATGAAATTGTAAACTTGACTTATTGTCCTTTTACATCTTTTCATTTTGTAAGTTTCTTAGTAACAATGTCCATTAGTCTTTAAAGCTGCTGAGCTGCTTTTAAAAGGTTCCAAAAATTAACTGTTTCTTTCTTGCGTAGGGCGCCAGAATAAACATGTACTTAGCTTTCTCTTTCTTGTTTTGCATGTCCGAGCGTGGCCGAAGAGAAGAGGATTTCCCAGGCCCTGCCAAAGAGAAGAGGATTCCCCAGGAAATCGAGCCGCGGAGGAGAACTTGCAGCACTGGACTCCGAAGGTAAGTGGTTCACAAGATGCTGCACGCGCTCCCTATCGGATGCAGTACGGAAGGCCAAGTGTCTTCTAGAACACGGGTGTGGTCTTTTATAGACGGACCACACCCGACCGCACCCGCACGTCTCTTCACGTTCTTTCTGAACGTGAGGACGCGCCTTTGCTTACTAACCCGGTATTTCTACAGAGGTCCATCGGAAAGTCCTTTTTCTCAAGCGCTTTCCAAAGTTCAAAATGGCTCAGACTTGTCCCTCTGAACTCGCCGTTTTTTAACAGTGCTATAATGACGATATCGCTATCAATGAAACCATATCTCCTTGCAAAGTAAACATGGTAAAACATGGTGAACCAATTATTAAACAGCATAATACTTTCACCAATAAGCATTATACAAATTGTTTTACATAATTATACATACATTTTACACCACATAAAGGAGTGCAGGTGCACGGGATAGGGCTGGGTTTTTATTAACCAAAAACTGGAGTAGTGTTATATACTCCATTCATGACACCTGATACACAAGAGGTGCCTTCCCAGATCCCCAACTGTTGGCTGGCATCAGAGTACACTCTTCTGTAAAGAAAATGAGAAATCCTGAAGTTTTGTGCTCTTCATAAACGAGCCAGTTTGTGCTGCGACTCTGCTGCCTGCGATAACCACCAAAGCAAGGCTTTGGTGAACTTGACTCTTTGTGCTACAGTGATCCCCAGTGATATCTGGCAATGCAAGATCTGCACTTAGCGCCAATGCTTGACAGCCTGTGGTGACCACCGACATGAAGCTCCAGCGACGACACCCGCGATGCCCAGTCTGCTCATTGCGCTACAGCGACGACCATCCGTGATGATCTCCCTGCTCCTGGCGGCATCCTCCATTGCCAACAGAACTCTTCACGCTGGACTTTAGAAGGTAGCTTTTTCAGCTGGACCAACCTGGTCCCCATATTCATCATGCTCCATCGCGATCAGCCTGGACTTCGGACTTTAACCCAGTCTAGCATGACCAGATGACTGCGATTGGCGCTTTGTGCTTTTAGGCACTATACTTAGCTGAAACTTTGAAATTGCATATCTCCATCTCTAATGATTTGATTTTTATTGCTTTGGTCTCACTTTATTTATTAAAGTTTTACTCTATTTTCCTAGAGCGGAGTGGGAGTTTTCTTGTGTTATGTTTTCACTTTGTTAATGTTTGTGTGCTGGATGAATACTTAACACACTGCCTCTAAATTAAGCCTGACTTCTTTCGTGCCAAGCTACTATAGGATTAAGCACAGGTTAATTTAATGACTTTTGTGGTTCTCTGACAAGAACTGTGGTTGCTACTGAAGAAGGGTTTTACACCACCCCTCAACCTATAACCCACTTTCTTATACTGCCATTAACATCTTAAATAGTATTGATCCAGCGGTGTACTAACAACAGATACTCTACTACCATATACTCACCTGGGCCCAGAAACACTTACACAAATCCAAGTAGACCGCTGGGTTTAGTTTATAATTTCTATATTTCAGGTTTAGTTATTACTTGTTCCTAACTAACCTTTCACTGATCAAAAAGTTCTTTCCTCTGGTCGATGGACCATTAGTTGAACGAGTTGATGGTGATAATTAACGTAACTTATTAACTATTCTTTATTTAAAGAAAATAACCACAGACTCGGGAAGTTTTAAAATCTTTATCTAAATTATGAATGTGAACCATCAAAATTACAGCACAGTCACCCTTAACCTCGAAGAGAGAAATTCAATTGTATTAAACATACACTTCGGACTCATGCAATGATTAATGCTCTGAAAGGGAGAGGATAGAGAGAAAAGAACATCTATAAACGAACAATGATTTATAATTACCCAGATTGGAGTGAAGACCAAACCCCCTGGCCAAAGGGCTGGTAAGGGTCCCCCGGGATAGATCAGGAGACAAAGACCTCAGGACAGGATTTAGGACAGGATACTTAACCTCTCTAGAATACCGACGTCTGCGTCGCACCCCTCTCTGACACTCTCTTCCTCCTCGAGATTCTTCAGCGATCTTCCTTCTAACACAATTAAATCATAATAGATGGTTCTGCATTCAAAGTCTTCATCAGCATCTCACAGCGTCCCATTCAGCATCAGCACCACCCACAGCCCCAACAGCCTCTCGAGCTCCAGCAATTCAATTCAGCAGCTCCGCGCTAACTAACTAAAGTACCTCAATTATACCCTTCGTTGGCCACGGACCACCCACTAAAGTTTCAATATCGCAAAAATACTAACTCTGATTGGACAAGCAAGGGGGGATGATCATCACACCATGCTTACACATCGCTTTTTCCATTGCACTATTGTTTGAAAAACAAATCCCCTTAAACTTTATTCTTTTATTCCGTTCCCATACATATCCCAACTTTATTTGATACAATAATTTCAACACCATGAATACACGTTTTCTTGGATGAACTCTTCACCCTTCGTTCACAGGGCACATCATCCTCGTCCTTGGACGGCTGTCAAATCCTGACTCATCCTTCCGGGTTCACTCTTGTGTGGGCATGCGCAGACTTGAGTTAGTCAGTTCAGTTTAGACAAACGTGAAAGGCCCAAATGCGCACTAATAATAAAGTCAAAAGAGAAAATGTTACTTTCACAAATAAATGGTTTCACTGTATACCACCCATCTCTACTCTAACCCAATATACTTATTAATGCCCTTTCTGCATTAGCATTAGTATAATAGCTTATTTTCTATTTAGCTAAGCAAGTGCCATGCATGTGAGCTTTCAAGCCGCCATTTTAGTGCCTTCTGCTCATGCGCGAGAGTTTTCCCTCCAAGCATTAAACGTCATACTACGTAGATGCAGTTGATGCATGCGCAGTAAAGATTCCCCAGTTAGAGCGGTCTTAGTCCTTCGTTCATATTGTTAGCGTTAGTAAACACATATGCAAGCTTCTCTAACCCGTGTGTCTTCTGTTTTTGCGTGTTAAATGAGAGGATCGCTTCCGAGCAAGTCTCTTTTACGGGTCCTTGCTCCATCAATCCCCTCTCTGATGGCATTTTAAGCCATCACAAAATTATCCATCCCATCCCAGATGCCAACTTTAGCACATCTCATTCATCTATTTCTTTTCTCATTCTTTCATTTGTTACTCCTTTCCCTTCTAAGTCTTTCATTTTCTTATATATCTTTCCTTTCATTTCTTCTAGTTGTATCTCATCATGTTTTCTTTTCCGTTTCTTTCCTTTTCCTCTCTTTCTAAATGTGTTTTCCCTTTCCCTCTGTGTTTACAACATTTATATGTGATCATTATTATTATTACTATTGTCATCATCATAACTATTGGTAATATTATTTGACCTAGAAAACGTTTCGCAAAATTAGTAAACCATTTCCCTATTGTTGTTATACTTTTTGTTAGTTTTCCCCACACACTATCAACCTCCAGTTGGGTCAAGTCCTTATGCATTCTTGTAATATTTTCAATATATCCTTTAATTTCTCTGCTCTTGTCCGGATATAAGTGCAGCAATGTTGAATTTTCAACATACCATAGACTCCACCTTCTTTTGCTAATAAAATGTCAAGAGCAAGACGGTTCTGTAAAACCATAGACCTGATTGCAACCTTCTCTGTGTTAATCATTAAGAATCCTCCTGCAGTGTCTGTAGAAAGACGATCAACTATGGTTGATAGTTTACAAATTTTTTGCGAATTTAGAATGACTCCAACTGAGGGTATCAATGCACTAAATATATCTCCTACTATTTCAGAAAAACTTGCTCTTCTTCGTGTTAGTTCATTAGAATTTCCATTGATTCCATTGATTTTGTCCACATGATATATTTTTGGAAAAAACTATTCCAAAATAACAGCCTCCGTACCATCTTGCAGGTAACCTATAATAAGCATAGTTCCCACAGACATAATAAACTCCTGGAAATACAGGATCAGTTCCCCCTTTTAGTCCCCAACCTCCTAAAATTAGGAAGTTGTGTTCACACTCACTGGAACCAATGTAATTTTTATTATAATCTGTCTTTAATCTATGGAGGCAGAATTTTCCCCTTTTCACAAAATCCAGGGACATCGCAGCATAAGCCTTGCCCTTTCTATATTTTCCCTCTTTCTCAGCCCATGGAGGTACATAGGACTTCTGTTCAGCAGCTTTCTTGGTTAAATCCTGTCTCCTTTCTTCTACTAAATTTAAAAACTCCTTTTCTTCCTCATGTAATGTACAAGTTAAATTATTTTTGTGTGCTTGAACTATATCTATTGAACTCATTGTCAAAAAGAATTCACCCATAAATTGTGCATTTTTACTACTAGCTACTGGATTCATTTTCTTCCTAATAGGCAATTCGGAAAATACCACTTCTAGATTTGAATAATAATACTGAAGTCTCCC
The DNA here is from genome assembly GCA_963921515.1 of Calotriton arnoldi. Taxonomy (NCBI): domain Eukaryota; kingdom Metazoa; phylum Chordata; class Amphibia; order Caudata; family Salamandridae; genus Calotriton; species Calotriton arnoldi. The sequence goes on along the minus strand of CAWUFW010005889.1, from coordinate 340,041 downwards.
TGTAGCATAAAACAAACTTGAAAAAATACTACATGACACACCATATGTTAAAGGTATATGATGATATGTCACCCCTTCTGATACTGATGAGAGTAACTTCATACAGACATAGCATTTACTAACTTCCATTGTATTAACGTACTGAAATAATAATTTGATAAACACATTTGAAGACGTATTATATTCTGACTTATTATGATAATTCGTCTCATCTTCTACCCCTATTTCTATTTTAGTTCCCTTTACTCTGTCTAGTTTTCCATCAGTGATGGTAATATTTTTATCACCTTTTCCCATTAATAAAGGTACTCCTACTGTTAGAAACAACCATACTAATATTACCAATAAAGTACTACAAAAACAAAATCTAAAACATTTTCTTTTAAAACCTTGTTTCGGTCTTTCTGTGACTTCAACTTCTGCCATTTTAAAATCTGAGAAAAATTTCTTCTCTCTCTTTTCTTTTCTTTTGTCTGTTATATTTCTTTCTTTTTAGGAGGTCTCAATTTGCTTTCATCAATCTGTGCAACATGAACCCTTTCAGTGTCTTCACTTAAATCTAAGTTTTCAAATTCTTCAAGTATAACGTAGGTCCACTCAGGGGCCTTGTATTTTCTGTTTAAAGTTCTCAGTCTTGGGCTTCTTCGAGTGAGTTTCACTAAAGTTTGCTTGGGTTCTGTTTGACTTGTAACTTCATTTATTTGTTCTGGTTTCTTTTCTACTTTTCTCAAATAATATCTTAATTTCTTCACTCCTTCTGGCCAATTATCTCCTTTTCTAACTCTTTTGACCTGAACTGCACTTTCACCTTCTTTATCTTCCTTTAGAGTCCTTTTATTTTCACTTAATCTAGGCACAATCTGTCCTTGTTCTTTATTTTCTGTGCTTGAACCTTCTTTTACTTGCACCTGTCCAGGTCTTACTACAATGTCTTCTTCTTCTTCTGCCTGAACCTGTTCTTCTAGATCTACCTTATCCTGTTCAGGTCTTATTTCAGATTGATTGTCTTCTTCTGCCTGAACTTGTTCTTCTAATTCTGCCTTTCCCTCCTCAGGTTCCTGAATGTCTTTGTTTATTTTAACCTGAGTGTGTTCTTCTTCCCCTGTCCTTCCCTGTGTACTTTCTTGTCTTTTCAGTTTTGTTATTCTTCTCATTTCGACAGCATCAATTATTGGTATCCAATCTTCCTGACTCATACCTGGCTGTTCGTCATTCAGTTGTCTTTCAGAATCTATCACTTTAGATTCTTCAATTTCACAGCTTTCAACCTTTGACGTTTCAGCCTGCACAATCAGTGGTTGCTCTGATGGGCTTGGTACTCTTCTGGTATGACTAGCATGAATCCAATTGGGCAAACCTGCACACTTCACTGCTGTGGTAGTGACCAGTATGACTTGACGCGGTTTATCCCACCTCGGTGCTAGACACGACTTCCTTGCGTGTTTCTTCACTAGCACCCAATCTCCAGGATTCAAATCATGTGCTTGGTCTGGCTGTCTTTCAACTGCGTCTTCTCCAACCTGGTGAGAGACAGAACGCACCATTTCAGCCAATACTTTGCAATAGTCCAATACCAGATCATCAGTTATGCTCATTAATTTATTTCCAGGAATAAATGCTTGCCTGATTGCCCTTCCCATGAGAACCTCATGAGGACTCATTCCTGTCTTTCTATCAGGAATACTTCTGAGACCCATCAATACAAGAGGTAATGCATCTGGCCATTTCAGCATCGTGGATGCACACACCTTCCCTAGTCTTGACTTGATTGTGCCATTTAGCTGTTCAACTAGTCCAGAAGCCTCTGGACGATAAGCACAGTGCAGTTTTTGTTCGATGTTAAATGAAATGCAGCACAGATTAATCGAATTATTTCATTATTAAAATGAGGTCCTCTATCTGATTCCAAAGTGACTGGAAAACCGAAACGAGGAATCAACTCTCTTAACAATAGTTTGGCTACTGTAAGACTGTCATTTCTTCTGGTGGGGTATGCCTCCACCCATCTTGAGAACAGGCACACTATGACAAGTACATATCTTAATCCATTGCAAGGAGGTAGTTCAATAAAATCTAACTGTAACCTGGTGAAGGGTCCTTCTGCCTTTCCAATTTTTCCCCAACTAACCACTGTCTTTCTTCCTGGATTTTGCTGCTGACAGGTTAAACATCTTTGGCAAAGGCTTTCTGCGACTACCCTGAATTTTGGATTGTACCAACTCTGTCTAAATAATCTGATCATTGAATCTCTCCCTAAGTGTGTTGCTCCATGATAAACTCTTGCCATTTTAAAGAGCAAACAATCTTGCATGACTGGTCTTCCATCTAAATACACCCAAACTTCATCTTCCGATCTTTTTGTACAAGTTGCTTTTATCCAAATTTCTTTTTCCCTTTCCTCAACTTCTTCGTGTAACTGTCTAATCTCATCCCATGTTTCTGGTATTGAGAAGAACATAAGTTGGCAGCTGGTTTCATCTGTTTCAATTTTTCTGTTTATTGCCATTGTGTTCTTTGCACAATGTCGAGCAATTTGTTCTGCATATCTATTGCCTGCTACCACATAGTCATTTCCTGACTGATGTGCAGCGCATTTAACAACTGCTACTTCTTTTGGCAATTGTAATGCTTCGAGCAGATCTTTCACATTTTTACTATTTCTGATAGGAGATCCTGAAGAAGTCAGAAATCCCCTCTGCATCCAGAGTTGGCCAAAATCATGCACAACTCCAAAACCATATTGACTATCCGTAAATATGGTTATTCTCCAATTTTTCCCAATTTTGCATGCCTTTGTTAAGGCCACCAATTTGGCTACTTGTGCAGATTTTACAGGCAAGCAGGATGCTTCAACTACCCCTGATACCTTACACACTGCATAGGAAACACTTAATCCTCCTTCCTCATGTCTCAAACAAGACCCATCCACAAATAGCTCATGATCAGCTTCTTTTAATGGTGTCTCTTTTATATCAGGGCGGGGCTTAGTACACAATTCAGTCACATCCAGACAATCATGATCAATTTCATCTATTACTTCCTCATTGCATGGATCTGGCAATAATGTGGCAGGGTTCATAACCGTACATCTTATTACAGTTACATTTTCTGCTCCTAAAATCACTCTCTCATACTTAGTCAGCCGACTAGGGGTGAGATGTTGGGTTCTGGTTCTTGTCAAAAGAATTTCAACTGAGTGTGGAACATAGACTTTTACCGAATGTCCCATCACTATTGACTCACTTTGCTCCAGACTCATACAAGTAGCAGCTACTGCTTTTAAGCAGCTGGGTAAGGCTGAAGCCAATGGATCCAATATGGCAGAAAAATACGCCACTGGACGTCTGCTCAGGCCATGTCTCTGTGTTAAGACCGACAGTGCACAATTTTCTCTTTCACAGCTAAACAATGCAAACTCTTTTGAATAATCAGGCATGCCCAAGGCAGGAGCTTCACACAAACAATTCCGCAATTTCACAAAAGCTTCCAAACATTCATCATTCCAATCTATTGGATCTTTTGCTCTTTTCCTGGTCATTTGTATCAATGGCTTTGCCAACATAGAAAAACTGTTAATCCATTGCCTACAGTACCCAACCACTCCCAGAAACATTCTCATCTCCTTTTGTGTCTGAGGTAGCTGCATTTCTCTGATTATTTTTATTCTTTCCGGTGTTACTTTTCTTACTCCTCTTTCTATTTTATGCCCTAAATATTTAACTTCTTGTTGACAGAACTGCAATTTTTCTGGAGACACCTTGTGTCCTCCTTCAGCCAAATGGTTCAGTAATGCAATTGTGTCAGTGACACAATCTTCTCGTGTTTTTGATGCCACCAATAGGTCATCAATGTACTGAACCAAAATCGAATTTCCAGGCATAATTAATGATTCCAAGCACTTTTTCAAGATTTGATTAAAAATTGAGGGACTCTCAGTGTACCCTTGAGGAACTCGGCACCATGCGTAAATACGATCCTCAAACTTAATAGCAAAAAGATACTGGCTGTCTGGGTGTAAAGGAATAGAAAAGAATGCCTGGCATAAATCAATTACTGTAAACCAACCTGCATTCCAAGGTATCTGATAAAGGATCACTGCTGGATTTGGCACTATTGGACAACAGGGAACTACAATTTTATTTATTTTCCGTATATCTTGCACTATCCTGTATTCCCCACTAGGCTTTTTAAGTCCCATGATCGGTGAGTTACAAGGACTGCTCATTATTTCCTTTAAAATGCCCTGTTTAACCATTCGCTCTATTCCTGGAATTATTCCTGCTTTTACTTCTGGACTCATCTTGTATTGTCGTGTGTTTGGATAAGCTGCACCTTCCTTTACTGTCACCTTCACTGGCTCTATATTTGACATTAACCCAAGATATTTTCCTGTGAAATCCCATACTTCTGGATTGACTGTGACTCTCAACTCTTCAGGTAATTCATTCTCAGTTATCAAAGAAAACATTTCATCTACTTCTGTTCCTTGCTTTGCTAACACCATCTTATATATGATGTCCTCATCAGGGGTCTGGAAAGCGACACCATCCGGTGTACAATAGATTGTGCAATTCATCTTGCACAGTAGATCTCTTCCTAACAGATTCACGGGACTAGAATCACATACTACAAATCGATGCATTTTTAAAAAGTTTTCAATATGCACTTCCATTGGTTTTGTAATTGGGGTTCTAATCTGTTTATTCGACACGCCTACTACTTGGATGGATTCTCCCGAGAGGGGTAGGTTTGGGATGTCTGCTGTTCTCACAGTAGACCGGGTAGCACCAGTATCCAATAGAAAAGTGATGTCTTTACCTTCCACTTTCCCATCAACAAATGGACCTGACTGATCTACCGGCAAGGATGCGCCAAGCACGCACTCCTCTTCCTCCCCCCTCAGGCACCGTCATTGCACAAAATCTGTATTTTCCTCATCATTCTGTAACAAATATTGTGTAACGGTTCTATTATTCTTACCACTTTCTCCTCGAAATCCGGTGTCTGCACTGAACTTTTGATGGTTCACAAAATTTGGCATAGGAGCTGGTGGCACCTGATATTGTGGAGTAACTACCTGCTGCTGCTGATTCATAAGTACTTCATTCTGCATCTGTGGAACTAAGTTTTGATTTGGCCCATTATTACTCTGAATACTCTTACACTCGTTCTTCCAATGTCCAAGCTTTCCGCATGCATGACAAGGAAACTTCTTCTTCGCATCTTCTCTATTCATTCATCCTCTAAACATACTACCATTCGCCAATTGATCATTCTGACTCTGCTCTTTCACTTGATTGTCATTCTGTATATTAGTTTTAGTCTCCTGCTGTTCTGCCAATTTTACCTGGGTCCACATCATTTTCTCCTTTAACTTTCTACGCCTTGCCTCAATGTCGTCTCCACAATATTTTGCATACTTTAAAATTTCATCCACGGTCTTACTCTGCCAGCACATGTGCTGCTGAATCATCTGACTAATTTCCGGTTTCAAACCATATACAAACAGATACACAAAATGTCCCATGTCTTTATCACCGATATTCTCAAAACCACTATACTGTTTAAACACCTGCAATAACCTTTCATAATATGCGTGTACAGATTCATTCGGTTCTTGAGTTGTTCTATCTATTTTTACCCAATCTGTTTCTTTAGGAGGTATTTTCCCTTTCAAATATGTAATCACTTGATGATACTTCTTCATCACTTCCTCTGAGGGTGCTCCTGTCTTCGAGTCTCTAGCATATTATTCATTTGGCCAGTCAACTGTAATCTTACACTCCGTCCATAAATCCGCAGGTACCACAATGTCAAATAAAACATCCAAATCTTTTAATAAAACCTTTGAAACTTTCACAAATCTTTCCACTTGCTTATACAATTCCACTGGTTTCTCTCTCAGTTTTGGAAAATCATTTGTAAATGACAAAATATCTTGTCTACTACAAGGAACATGAACGTATCCTCCTCCTGGAACTTCTCTCATTGGACACAATTTCTCAACCTTTTCTGTTTCCCTTACTGGAAATGCAGATGATGCTTCTCTTGCTTGAACTTCCTCTTTCTTTCTTATCCATCTAATTCTCCATTTATCAATGTCTCCCCATTTTCGCAAAATATTCATTAATTCCTTTATCTGTAGTCTTTTACCAGAAGCATTTACACTTTCTAAATCTTTATCAGTAAAATCCACTCAATATGGTTTCTGCAACAATTTTGATTTCCCTATATCTATTCCAATCTCTGAAGCGACTTCTGTTAGTTTCTCATGAAATACTCTTGCTCTCCTGGTTATGCTCTTACATAAAAATAATAATTCCTCATCATTATAAACATTCAATCTTTCTAAGATCACACTTCCCACTATCATCTCTTCTAATTCCACTTTCAATCTACTGATATCTAACATCTTTGGTGGTGGGTTCCGATTATCTATTTCCTGTGCCCATCTTTCTATATCTTCAGGGGTAACTACTGTTGCACCTCCAGTTCTTATAGGAACCAAAGATCTTTTCTCTCTCAAATTTGTAGGTGTAATTCCTCTCGGAGTTTCAGTTGAAGTTTCTACATTTGGAAGATCCATTAGTGAAATAACTGATTCATTTTCACTGGTTTGGTCATCCGTAATTATTACTTCTCTTCTGGGACTCGTTAACGGAACTGTCACAGTTTGTGGTTTCTGACAAGTCTTTTTATCTCCATACAACGGGATTACCGGACCAATGGTCACTGGTACTGTTAAAGCTTCAGCATTTAAATTTAATTGACTTATTTTCTGAACTAATTCTTCTTTTGTTTTATTCAAAACATCTCTTTCATTATCCTGCAGAACCCTATTAAATGACATATCATGTAAAATTTGTGGAGTTAAAGGCATTCCTATCACTGGTGCACTTGGGGTAACCTTACTAGTTGCTTCTTGATATGGTGGTGGATTTTTAATTAAAATATCCTCTAATAACTCATCATCTGATTCTCCATATCCTGTGATATTCAAGTGTTTCGTTTTCTCCTTACATTTTCCTCCAGACTGTCCCTCATCCATTAACACTGGATATAAACCTTCGGACACCATAGCCCTCCTCCTCTGTTTCATCTGCCCTTCACGTGATTCTTGCAAATATCTGGGAAAGAACCCTTTATATCTCCCACCTCTATTTTTCTCGCGTTCATATGACTCAGTCTCCCATTCTTCCAAAGCCTCGTACTGAGTTAACCTAGGTTCCAAATCATTCATTCTCATTCTCAAATTCTGAAGAATTCTCCCATTAAACGTACCATTTTCTGGAAATGCTAGTACTCCATCGCCTTTCGTATAGTCAATCCAATTTTCCAACCATATGCAAGTATGATATCCTCTTTCCATCATCATGAAAGATGCTGGTGTCTTTGGGGGTGGAATAGGAATTCCCTCTCTAGTCAAAACGGGCTTGTCTTTCTTAAAGACATTTTTTATTCTTTTTATAAATGACATTTTTCTCTTTTCTCCATACATCCTAGATGAACGGTATATAAAATTGTATTCTGCAAACCCTTGAAATATTCTATTTGTGTCTCTTTCACTGGTGATCAAATCAGAAACTTGCATACAAACCCTCTTTCTACCAATCCTAGCACAGCTTCTAACTGTTTATCCAATCAAACTCAGGCTCACGCTCATGGTCTAACCAATGCCAGCGCGGCCTTTTGTGACATCAGTTCTGATCCTTACTACTGACCCCTCCTTTACAAAGCTGCTTCTGTTACACTCCCGCTATTTCAACTTATCCCAGCGCGGCTCCTGTGACGTCAGTACAACTCCGGCGACTGACCCTCCCTTCACAAGGTAATACGAAAACGTATTTTCTTTATACATTGCATTAAATTTCTTTGTTATTAACTACATAAAAACATTTGCTACTCTTCCTGTTCCTCTAAAACCAAAGGATAGATTTCCTTTCCACTGCGAGCACAACCTTCGCTTACTCTTCATACACTGCGATTAAAACCTTCGGCTTACCCTTTATTCAAGCTCCAGAGAAGCTGCTACTCCTCCAGTGTCACCCGTTTTGGGAAATGAGACCAAAGTTTCACCAGCGAACCCCTTTTGCTATCATTCGCACTCTACTTTTATACGAAATAGTCCCTAATTTAACACTGCCAGCCCTGCGTAGCTTCTCAGTGTTATTCCAACAGACGAGTAACCTCACTGCAGTGTGGTTTCTATCGCCACGCGCTATTCATTCCCCGGGAATTTCTGGACAACATAGAACAAAGACGCTAACTTCTTTTGTTAAAACATAAATCAATAATCTATACTTATCACCAAACTAGTCAATAATAACCATAGCTCTGCTACCAGAAAACTGATCCAGCGGTGTACTAACAACAGATACTCTACTACCATATACTCACCTGGGCCCATAAACACTTACACAAATCCAAGTAGACCGCTGGCTTTAGTTTATAATTTCGATATTTTAGGTTTAGTTATTACTTGTTCCTAACTAACCTTTCACTGATCAAAAAGTTCTTTCCTCTGGTCGATGGACCATTAGTTGAACTAGTTGATGGTGATAATTAACGTAACTTATTAACTATTCTTTATTTAAAGAAAATAACCACAGACTCGGGAAGTTTTAAAATCTTTATCTAAATTATGAATGTGAACCATCAAAATTACAGCACAGTCACCCTTAACCTCGAAGAGAGAAATTCAATTGTATTAAACATACACTTCGGACTCATGCAATGATTAATGCTCTGAAAGGGAGAGGATAGAGAGAAAAGAACATCTATAAACGAACAATGATTTATAATTACCCAGATTGGTGTGCAGACCAAACCCCCTGGCCAAAGGGCTGGTAAGGGTCCTCCGGGATAGATCAGGAGACAAAGACCTCAGGACAGGATTTAGGACAGGATACTTAACCTCTCTAGAATACCGACGTCTGCGTCGCACCCCTCTCTGACACTCTCTTCCTCCTCGAGATTCTTCCGCGATCTTCCTTCTAACCCAATTAAATCAAAATAGATGGTTCTGCATTCAAAGTCTTCATCAGCATCTCACAGCGTCCCATTCAGCATCAGCACCACCCACAGCCCCAACAGCCTCTCGAGCTCCAGCATAGACGCCTCTCTCCAATTCAGCAATTCAGCAGCTCCGTGCTAACTAACTAACTAAAGTACCTCAATTATACCCTTCGTTGGCCACGGACCACCCACTAAAGTTTCAATATCGCAAAAACACTAACTCTGATTGGACAAGCAAGGGGGGATGATCATCACACCATGCTTACACCGCTTTTTCCATTGCACTATTGTTTGAAAAACCCATCCCCTTAAACTTTATTCTTTTATTCCGTTCCCATACATAGCCCAACTTTATTTGATACAATATTTTCAACACCATGAATACACGTTTTCTTGGATGAACTCTTCACCCTTCGTTCACAGGGCACATCATCCTCGTCCTTGGACGGCTGTCAAATCCTGACTCATCCTTCCGGGTTCACTCTTGTGTGGGCATGCGCAGACTTGAGTTAGCCAGTTCAGTTTAGACAAACGTGAAAGGCCCAAATGCGCACTAATAATAAAGCTAAAAGAGAAAATGTTACTTTCACAAATATATGGTTTCACTGTATACCACCCATCTCTACTCTAACCCAATATACTTATTAATGCCCTTTCTGAATCAGCATTAGTAAAATAGCTTATTTTCTATTTAGCTAAGCAAGTGCCATGCATGTGAGCTTTCAAGCCGCCATTTTAGTGCCTTCTGCTCATGCGCGAGAGTTTTCCCTCCAAGCACTAAACGGCATACTACGTAGATGCAGTTGACGCATGCGCAGTAAAGATTCCCCAGTTAGAGCGGTCTTAGTCCTTCGTTCATATTGTTAGCGTTAGTAAACACATATGCAAGCTTCTCTAACCCGTGTGTCTTCTGTTTTTGCGTGTTATTATTCACAAGACGTTATTAGTAATTCGTTAGCGGGTTAAATGAGAGGATCGCTTCTGAGCAAGTCTCTTTTACGAGTCCTTGCTCCATCAGTATTGGCGCCCCACAGCTAAACTCCTACCAGTATTAACATCTTTGGCAATACTATCCTTCAGGCTACAATCCTTCTAGTAATGCCTTATATAGTATTGATATCCTTTAGCCTACACACCTTCCATTATTATCTTAAATAGGATTGGTGCCTGTGGAAAATGGGGGGTTGGTTGAGGGAGTTGAAACCCTATTAGTACCAACAGCCATAATCCTTGTCAGGGTGAAACACAAAAAGTCCCTAAATTAACCTGCGCTTAACCAGCCGCTAGCTTGGCAGTAAAGCAGTCAGGATTAACTTAAAAGCATTGTGTAAAGTATTTATGCACCACTTAAATATTAATAAGGTGAAAACACAATAAACAGGCCACACCAATTGAGAAAAATAGAATACAATTTAATAAATTATATGACACCAGAATGACAAAAATCCAATCAGTAGAACTGGAGATATGAAATTTTGAAGGTTTTAGGAAAGTATAGATCCTAAAAGCACAAAGCTACACTCGCGGTTATCTGGGCGTGCAAGACCGGGAGAAAGACACAAGTTCAGGCAACCGCAATTTAGCGCGGACCGAATACAGGGACCAGGTTAGCCTGCTGAAAAAGTTACCTTCCCAAAGTCTGACGTGAAGAGTCTAGTTTAAAGTGGAGGGGGCTGCGGGGAGCAGGGAGAGAATTGCAGATGGTCATCACTGTAATGCAAACAGCAGGCTAGGCATCGTGGACGGTCATCGCTGTAGCCCGAGGATACTGTCGGGAGTCGAGGATGGTCATTGCTAGGACTTCGCTTCTGCGGTCACCGCAGGCTCTCGATGCTGTAACTTAAAGTGCAGACTCTCTCTTGGCCGGTCATCACTGGTGGCTACTGTATCGCGAAGAGTCAGGTGTACCGGAGCTTCACGTTGGTGGTCAGCACAGGTGGCAATATCTTGGCGTGAACAGGCTTGTTTCCGGTCCCGAAGAGCCCAAGACATCAGGATTTCTATTTTTCTTCAAGGAAGAGCTCAACTGATGCCACACCCAGGGTCCTTAACCTGGTAAGCACCTCTTAGAGGCACGGGAACTCACTCCAGCAGAGTCCAGGAGGGCCAGGCAGATCCAGTTGCAGGTCCAGGCAGCAAGTTCAGCTGGGCAGTTACAGGGAGCCATCTAGAGCTTGTTATGTCCCTGTAGCTCTAACAGGATGCAAGTCAGCTGGCCCTTGGAGTCACTTCAGCCTGGGATGAAGGGTGCATGGCCAGTCTTCTTTCTCATTAAGCAGGGCAGGCTTCAACAGCAGGGCGCCCTTCTTCTGTTTTATCCACAGTTCCAGGAGTGTACTAAAGAGTTGGGTCTGAGGGTCTAGTTTGTATACCTGCGTTCAAAAAGTTGGAGAAGCTTCAAGATTTTCCCCCCCACAGAGATGTCTGGAATTTTCTTCCTCTCCGCCCTGGCCACAGATTGTCTGGGGTCACAATAGATTTGTTTGAAACCCTTTGTGAGTGTGCTAGAACCATGGCTTTGAAATGTAAGTGTGGCTATGCTGAGCTCCACCCCCCATATCCTGCGAGAGATTGCTCATCCTGCCACCATCCTTCCCTCTGTTGTGTGTCTCCCTTGGAGAAATACACCAAGACCAACTGCCAACTACACCTGGTCATGTGACCAAGGAACAGTCAAGAAAATGCCAATTTTCTAAAAGTGACATTTTCAGAATTTTGACTTAAAATCCAACTTTACCATTAAAGAAGGGTTTAAATGACAATTCTTTAGAGACCAAACTCCAGATTGATACCTACTCCCAATCAAAAGTTATCACTTATTAAATGTAACAAGGTAACTCAATGTTATATGTTATTATAGGAGAGGTAGGCCTTGAAGTAGTGAAAAATTAATTTAGGTGCTTTTGACTACCAGGACATGTAAAACCTAAAAGTAAATATACAATGTGTTAAATACACTGCACTCTGCATTACGGACTCTTTAGGGCCTACCCTAGGAGTGGTTTGTATGTATTCAAAAGGAAGATTTAGGCCTGGCAAAAGATTTAATTCGTCAGGTCGAAATGGCAGTTCAAACTGCAAACACATGCTCTGCAATGGCAGGCCTGAAACATGGTTAGAGGGGCTACTAAAGTGGATTGCACAATCAGTGCAGCAGGCTCACTAGTAGGATTTGAATTACAGGCCCTCGGTATAGGAAGTACCACATTACTAGAGACCTATAAGTAAATTAGATATGTCAATTGGGTGTATGACATTTTTACCATGTTTCATGGAGAGAGCACAAGCCCTTTAGCACTGGATAGCAGTGGTAAAGTGCTCAGTCCTATAAATAACAAAAACGTGTTCAGAAACGAGGAGGATTAAGTCAAAAAGTTTGACGATGACCCTGCAAAGAGGGCCAACTCCAACACTGACCCTCAGCTAAACTCCTACCAGTATTGCAATGTGGCAACAATATCCCTCAGGCTACACTTCTTCTTGTAACGCCTTAAATAGCAGCGATATCCTTCAGGCTACACACCTTCCATTAACATCTTAAATAGGAGTTTTGCTGAGGGGCACTAATCCTAATAATATTGACATCTGTGGCAGTAACATCCCTCAGGTTACACTCCTTCTAGTAACACCTAAGACAGCAGCGATATCTTTTAGGTGAAGCACCTCCATTAAAACCTGGGATAGCAGTAATATCCCTCAGGATACATACGTTCGATTAACATCTTAAATAGGTTTGGTGCCTCTGAACTACTCTCCTACTATTGCCATCTTTAGCATTAATGTTCATGAGGTGATCCACCTCCCATTAAAACCTGGGACAACAGTGATATCCCTCAGGCTACACTCCTCTCAATTACAGTTTAGATAGCAGTGATATCCCCCAGGTTATGTACCTCAAACTAACATCTGAAATAGGATTAGTGACATTCAGCTACACACACCCCGGTTTTGAAATTTATGGCAGTAGTATCCCCTAGTCTACTGTTCTCCCACCTTCATTAGTAGAGCTCTAAATAATTAATTAGAATTATGAGTTAGAGGGGTATACAGCTCAGTGCTTTTACCTCCATCACCAAAACCCAATGGTGTATATTTGGTCAATTATGTCCTTTAGTAGTACCCATCTTTAAATGTAGCTAATTATTGTAAATTTAAAAAATAAACATAATTTTGTCCCCCGATAAATTTCAAATCTTCTTTATTGATAACTTTTTAAATTTGATTCATAAATTGAACAGCCAACCCGTTTTGAGGAAACCATCTTTATCTTGGCTTAATTATTTCTGTGTTTAATCGTTTTGTAGAAAGGGCTTCCCGAAGTTGGTAAGTAGATCAATTTTTTTTCCAAATAAAGTAAATGGGTTTGTCTAGTCTAATTAATGAATCATCACACAAACATCACTAGTTTTTATTAATTTTTATTAATTTTCACTCCCCGACTAGGAGTATCAGGAATGTGGGTGGTGTACAATTCCTCCTGCAAATTAGTTAAGTTTATGAAAATTTAAATAAAATTGATGTTCATTTGAGCTGTAGAGTGCTACATTCCGAAAGGCCACAGGATTTAGACCAGGCCACCATCATGGAATACTATTGCGCAGAGTTTAATTGTTTTGCCATTACAAGATGGTTAACACATTGCTTCTAAACAAAGCAGCTGTGTTGTAACTTCAAAACAAAGTATCAAAATGTACAATACCATTGCAAGACGGCCACCTGCTGCTATGTTTCATTTTATTTGTATTTGAATGTGTATGCCTGCTTTGTTTAGGCGGCAGCATGTTTTCTCTCTCTACCTTTGTTCTTTTAATTTATCTTGCATATGTTGTTGAGTATTAGTGTGAGTCGATTATGGTTGTGTATGGGGATAAGTGCAGGAATTAATCAATGGGTGGACGTAAAAACGCATTAGTACTGAGACATTGCATGTAAGATGACTTATTGAATTAATCTACGCAAACATTAGTTTAAAGCAATCACAAATAAAAGCAAGTACTGCATCACGAAAAATAATTACCTACTCTAATGCCCCAATTACTTAAAGGTAATCATTATTATTCTTAGTCCTACTTTTCCTTCTACTAATAATTACTTATGAGATGTATGACACCTCACCAAGACAGGGAGAACAATTGGAAAGTATGCTGTTGTGCCAGTCACACCCATCCCCACTGGGAGCCATAAAGAGGGGCTGTATCCCAGCATCCTCCTAGAAATAACAAACCCCTTGTCTAAGGAAATAAATTCTAGAGTGGGATGACTCATACCAGCACAAGTAGGACTAAGAGTAATCAAGATTACTAGTAAGTAATCGGGGCATTACCTTTATGTCCCTTGTACTTGCCTCGTTCATTATGTCTGAGGAATATCACAGCTATTAACAGCCTTCGCTCTCCTTCTAAATAACAGACCCACAACAAATCACTAAATGTCACACATCAGTGACCCATCTTTAGAACAGAACTGAACTCTATAATGAAGCATGAAAGTATTCATGGAAAACCAAAGTCCCAAAAAACCTTGAGCTCTGAACAATCAACTCTCTTCAGTTTGATCATCTCATGCTCTCCTCCATGGATTCATATGGTTGTGTTGATAGTTCTTCTAATATAGCGTTCCATCTGAAGGAACTGGCACCAGTTCTCACTTTCAGCTGCTCTGGTTGGAGAGGAATAGAATTAACAAGTAGATAGGATTCATCCACCATTGAAGAGTTTTTCAAGTCAATCAATCAGGATTAATAGAGTGCGGCAAATCACCCGTGAGCGTTTCAAGGTGCTGAAGTTGATAGCTGCTTCGTGGTGATCTGTTCATTCAAACAGCCAGGTCTTAAGTCCTTTCATAAAATACCAGAGCGATGAGGAGGTCCTGAGGTGCAAGGGAAGGTCGTTATCAGCTTTGCCTCCAGGTGTGAGAAGGAGAATCCTCCGCTGTTTCCTTGGCAGATCCGGGGGGTATCTGCGAAGAAGAGGGAAGCAGTTCATAAGTGTCTGGTTTGTTGGTGGAAGGTATTGCTTTTTTTGATGTATACTGGTCCTTCGTTGTGCAGGTCAACGTATGCATGTATGCAATGTATCTTGAACTAGCATCTCCTTTGGATCGGGAGCCAGCAAAGCTGCAGTGTGATGTGGGTCTGTCTGGGGAGGGAAATTTCTAATTTTCTGCATGACCAGAAGCAGAGATCCAAAGTACTGAGGCACCTCTCTCCAATGTGCTTGTGGATGAGACATCACAGGGTACAGATGTAGATGTACACCAGTGAATGTTAAGATGCATCATACCATATTCCTCTGCACCTTCAGCCAGGTTCGCTAGTCATCACTGGCGGTTGCTCCACATTGGTAGTTTATCCAGGTGGCAGAGTCTCGGCAAGGAGCCATTCAGGGTTGCGCTGAGCCCAAAACATCAGGGCTTCTCCTTTTGTTAAAGAGGAGTGCCCTCAGACACCACTTAAGGGTACAGGACCTAGGGAGGTATCTCTTGGGGATCAGGGCCTCACTCTATCAGAGGCCAGGAGGCCTCAGGCAGGTTTAGATTGCAGGTCCAGTTCATGCAGGGCAGCTTGACAGTTGCAAGAAGACCTCTGGAGCTTGCTGCATCTCTGTAGCTCATACAGGAGGTCTGCCAACTGACCCTTGGAGTCACTCAGGTAGTCTGGGATGAAGGGAGCAGAACCAGTCTTCCTTCTCAGAGAACATGGCAGTCCTCAAACAGTAGGGCAATTCTCTGGTAGCAGCAGTACAGTCATCCGGGGGCAAGGCAGTCCTTCTTCTGTAATGTCCACAGGTCCAGTAATGTACTGAAGAGTGGCTCAAAAAGTCTAATATTTATACTTGGTGCCAGCCTTTGAAGTGGGGGGATTCCCTATACTACCCTCACCTCTGGTTCTCGAATGTTCTTCCCTTCCCCTCAAACCCCACAAACCCCACCAGCAGAGCCATTCAGAGTCACGTGACCCAGGAAACTGGCAGAAGGCACATATGCCTCAGACAAAAAACCCAGCCAACTTTCTAGCATTTTCAGAAGTGTGATTTAAAATCCGGCTTTACCATTAAAGAGCGTATAAAATTTAAATTAATTTGGGTCCAAACAGCATGTTTCGATCAAAGTTTGTACTTACTAAATGTAATAAGGGTAACCCAGTATTAGTCAGGGGAGAGATAAGCCTTGCAGTAGTGAAAAACAACTTTCAGAGCTTTTCACTACCAGGACATGTACAACTTAAAAACAACATGTCCTACATTTTAAATACAATACTCCCTGACCTATGGGCCATAAGGGCCTACCTTAGGGGTGACTTATAGGTATTAAAAAGGAAGTTTTAGGCCTGGCAGGCCAGAGACATGTTTTAAAAAGCTACTTAAGTGGGTGGCACAATAAACGTTGAAGGCCCACCAGTAGCATTTAATTTGCAGGCACTGGGTACAGGGAGTATATAGGGAGGACCACTTAACTAGGAACTTACAAGTAAATCTAATGTACCAATTATATATAAGACAATTCTTCCATGTTTAAAGGAGAGAGCACAACCGCTTTAGCACTGGTTAGCAGTGATAAAGTTAGCAGAGTGAGCAGAGTGATAAAGCCAAAAAAAAGAAATCAGCAAAACAGATGGGGTGCAGTTAAAAAGTTTGGGGGAATACCACACCAAGAATGTCAGGTCTAGCACAGCCCTTTACATTTTTTAGGCCCTTTAACATTTCCTGAACTGAAGAGGCTTGGAGGAACCAATTGTCAAAATATGGATGTACCCAACCCTGGAGAGAAAGAGATGCTACCGTAGTAGACAACATCTTTGTGAAAGGGCATACTTCAAGTCAATTGGAAGCACTTGGAATTGATAGTGATTGTTCCGGGCTAAAAACCTGAAGAAACATTGATTGTGATTCGCTACTGGTATGTGGAAATATGCATCCTACTACTCAGAACTACTATAATCATGAAACCCCCTAGATGTGTTCAGAGAGTTGTCATTTGAAGAGTCGCCATCTTGAAGTCCCCATTGTGACACCTACATGAGACAGTGTCTCTGGCATTAACTCTTTGCCAATGTATCTTCCTTTTGGTCTTTGGGTACAGATTGCATCTCCTCATCTCCAGATCTGAAAGAATCTGAAGTGAGTCTCTCCTTCGCTGCAAGATTTATTTTTTGAGGAGGCCAGTGTTTAAGGAGGGCAAAATCTTCAGCTCAATACTCCTTAATCTCTCCCCTTCACTCAAATCAAGTCTTGATTCTAGTGAGGGGATATGGAACTAAAAAAGGAGACTCTATGTCTCCAGTTTTGATGGTTCTTCCCCATCCCCAACAATGGAGCAACAGGATGGTCAGAGGAACAAAAGAAACACGCCAGCCAATCAGAAAGCAATTCTTCACCGACCATTTACTCAGAAATAGACATCTTAAATACTATGGCCTGTTTTGTATGGAAAGGATGTGCAATGCGCAGTTCCACACTTCCCTAAAGCAGTATCTTGCATGCACAAACAACCATGCAATCTTCATCCACCCGGCAGCTCAGAGGATCCGGCTGGATCAGGCTTCAATTTATAGATTTCCTGGATCAAACCCTTGGCTCCTTTTACCATTCTAAACACAGATTTCTTTTCTGATGTTAAGCTATACAACAGGTCCGGCTTTAGCGCTGGTGGTACCCGGTGTGACAATCTTTTTTGGAATCCCCCTGACCTCTTCCTTGGATTCCCTTAGTACCACCCAGGTAAAGTGCCCCATCTCTCCATAGCCCCTCTTTCACACACATTATATTTGCTTTAAAGCTCTGGTAAAGGCTGGCTTTACTAATCCACTCAGCTATCCAGATAAAATACAGATCTGCTCTTAGCAGCAGGCATATTAACCTTCTGCGCTACTTCATGGTGAGTCAAAACTGCAACTAAACTCAGATCTCTCTCTCTAGCAGGAACATTAATCACAAGAGGTATCTTGACATTTTTATTGCTGTCTGAAAACTGGACGCACAAGGAACTCTGCAGCTGGCGCTTTTAAATCGTAAATTATTGCTAAACGCACACCCCCCTTGAGGTCAGTGCCACACTCTAGGTCAGCTCCCCGTGCAGCTGCACCGGTTGCACCGCCCTAAAGCCAGCTGTGCTATACAATATACCCCACATATAAAAGGGGCGTATTTGCTTCCTGTCCCCATATTTGCTCCAGGCCTACAAAATGGTCACATGGGGTGCCAATCCAAGCTCCACAAACCTGGCAGGGTTCATCAGAAATTCAACAACTACAGGGACTTTGTATCCTACTTTTGCTCATCCGCTTCTTGACACGAGACAGGAAAACAAACTAGGACGGCTAGGACACCGGTTCTTTTTTATGGCTCCCAGAGGGTGGGTTTGGGTGAGGGTGAGGACAGGTGGCATTTCAGAATAGCTTCCTGTTTATTTTCCTGTCTTAGTGAGGTGGGATACACTTCATAAGTAATGACTGCAACAAAGGACATAAAGGTACTAATGTATTAAACATAGAGCTCAATTAATTGTCTATGCCAATGCTCATTTTTTTTCCTTGCCTGATAATGAGCACCAGCATGACCAGTCCACTGAACACAGTGGTTAATGCACCTAATTCTAAGATTTGTGAATTCATCAAATTTCAGGGTTTGATAGTAAGTTAACTCTGGTGGTTAATGCACTCGCTGGGAGAGATGTCTGCCTTCTCTGGTCTCAGCTTTAAGACAGCATAAAAAACACAGAAGGTCAAAGTGCCTGGTTCAGAACTCAGCATGTAATGTGCTATTTTTATGTACGATGCATCAGTGACTTGATGATGTTATTGCAGCGAGCCTTTAATGACATGCAGGTTACAAGTTATTTTCTGGTAAAGAAAAGGCTGAATTTGTGATGGACCCGCTTTAAAAAATATCCTGTAACATGCAAGGCATTAGTCCTGCCGAGTGCAGAAAGATATAGCTGGAAAGGCACACCCAATAATACATTTTAGGTTTGGGAAACGGGGGAAGAACACATCAAATACCAGTAAGCTTTCCCACATAACCTGTATACTTCTTACTTGGAATTAATCCCTAAATATTCGCTGACCCAACAGTGTGGTTAATACATTTATTTAAAACTATTAATATATAGTATATAGTGCACACTTATTTAAGTGATGCACCTTGCACTAATCCATCCAACCCTTATGGTGATTTTAGTGGTCTTTGATACCCATAGAAAGCTCTCAGAATAGTAGCTGTGGAGAGCAGCCTTCAGGCTTATCTTAAAGGAGTGTTAAGCAGCTTGTTTTCTCAGTTCAATCCTGTAGTGTAGGTTAAACGAAAATGAACCACACAGTGTTTATATAAAAATACTTCTATTTATTACACAACCCTCACTAACACGTTGGCATATCTCCTACTTGGAGATATCAACACAAATACACAACACTACTTCAATTGCAATAAGGTAAGTAGCACAAAATACAGGGGTTTCCAGGGAGAGACCAAACCTTATATTTAAAAAAGTGGAATGTGAACTTCAGGAGAGGCCAGTACTTAGACCAGATGATCCAGAGGAGCCAGGGATACAAGGAACCACCCAAGGTAAGTACCCAGGAACCCCATGGAGGCTGTGTGCAGAGTGAGAACACAGCCGCGTTGCCAATGGAAGTCAATGGAGAAGTCGCGTTTGCAGTTTTGCAGAAGAAGGACCCTTCCCAAAGGACCCCAAAGAATTAGCTTGGGGTATGAAAGGTTGGAGAGCCGCCCCACCTGTGGATGCCCCGGAGACCAGGTTACCTACACCAGGAAAGCCCGTTGCATAGGGGTGAAGAGACGTCGGAAATCTCTGTAGACGACAATGGAAGACTTTGAGAAAAGTGCCTCTGGAGAAGGAGGTGAAGAAGTCCGGTGGAACCCAAGAATGGATTCTGAAGGTGAAGAACCCGCAAGCAGAAGGGACAGAGTCTATGCCACTCAGTGGTGACCAGGAGGCATGGAAGAGCTTTGCCCACCGATGTCGGATGGCTCAGACGAGTTGACCTTGTTGCTGCAGCTGTGATGACCAGGCGAAGCTGAGGAAGACCAGGAGCCGTGCACGAGCTGTCCCATGTCGGGTGTTGGGTCCGGTGGGAGCACCATCAAGCCTTGGTAGCAACAACTGGAGTAAAGAAAGAAGAAGGAGCAACGTTGGGACCAGCAAGGTCCAAGGGACTCACCACAAGCAGGAGAGTCAGAGCAGGCCCCGAGGAAGCAGGGGAGCCGACTGAAGCTAGAGAAGACCTTCAGGAGGACCAACTGGCCAAAGGCACAGGAGTCACAAGAGGACCTCGAGCAAATCACCAAGGAAGAAGGCCCACGGTGCAGAGGATGCGATGTGGATGTTGTACTCGGCAGGAAAAGATGCTGGAGGCTGGAACTTCTTGTAGTCTGGAGATCTCTGGAGCGCAGAGCCAAAAAGTGCACAGGGGTTTGGTCCCAGTGGTTCAGACGAGGGATACTGGCCTCAAAATTGCAGAGAGGATAGGTCAGGCCTCAAGGGAGTAGCAGAACCACTACCTGTGTTGCTGAGCCATCGAAGTCCATGGGATGTCAGGAGCAGCAGACCGGTCAGCTTTGTTGCGGTGCCTGCAGTTGCAGGGGAGTGACTCCTTCACTCCAAGGGAGATTACTTCGGATGTCCTTGATGCCCACAGGTCAGGTGAAGATCCTGGAAGAAGCACAGACACAGACAACGAAGAAGACTTACAGCACAGCGAGAACAGTATCGGCAGGATTCTTCCTTGATGCAGTCTTGGTTCCTGGCGAAGTCCAAGTGTTCAGATGGTGGAAGAGTGAGGTGGTTTCAGGCTTGAGTCTTGTCCCATGACGAATCTAAGGAACCACCAAGAGGTAAGTCCTTAAGTACCCTAGGGAAAGGGTTGGAGCGACTCAGGGGTCCCTCCCAGAGGAGGGGCTGGACAGAGGGGAGGATACTCCCATATCCTTAGTCTAGTTTCGCACCAGAGCGGGAGCCAAGAGCTCCCTGAATTGGCTTAGAACGGAGTATGCAAGGAGGGCACCAAATGTGCCCTTCAAAGCAGTCTGGTGGTGCTGGTAAGTGCCCCCCCCAAGCCCAATACACTTAGTCCTGTCTGGGAGGTGGTCACACCTCCCTGTAACAGGAAACCTATCGTTCTATCTTCCCCTGCTTGAGCTTGGCTCAGCAGGAGGAGGGAAGAATCATGTCTGGGGTCGGCAGCAGCACTAGCTTGCTGTCAGAACCTTAAAAGGCTGTTACCGGGAGTACAGAGGGGTACCACAAGGGAGCCCCCCAGTACATGGTATCCTACTACCAACACTGGAATCGGTGTTGGGGTATGATTCCAATATGTTTGATACCAAACATGACCTGTTTCAGTGCAGCCACTATATAGTTAGACATCTCGTATTAACTGATGTCCACTATATGTTTTAAAATGGCTGACACCACTTACAAAGCCTGGAGAATCGACTCTGGGGTTTGTAGGGGTGTCCTGCAAATGCAGGGGTACGCTCACTCTTATAACCAAGAACCTGCCCTCAGGGCTGAAGAGCCTGCCATAGGAGTGACTTATAGGATTTAAGTGCACCAACTCATGCAGGCTGCAATGGCATGCCTGTAGACACAGTTTAAGTGGACTACCATGGGTGGCACAATACATGCTGAAGCCCATGGGAGACCCCTGGTGAACTTATGCCCTAGATACATTAGTACCATATACTTGGGACTTACAGGGGTAGACCAGTAGCCAATTGTGGATGTACAGAAGTACTTACCATGGTCAATTTAGGGAGAATGCACAGTGACTGGGGTCCTGATTGGCAAGATCCCAGTCAGACTAGTAAAAAAAATACTAATGCCAACCAGAAAGTGGGGGTAACTATGAAAGCAGATCCTACTTTCCTACTACATTTTTCTTATTTTATGATTTTGCTTACTTATTTTTCAATTTTCAGCATTAAAATAATCATCACAACAGTTCATTACATCACAAAATATATCATTACCACAATTCATTGCATGACAAAATTTATAATTACATTGTCATCACAATAAAACACAATATTTAAACTCTAAAAACCCCAAGCAATTTTACAAACTCCCATCCACACAAGTCACACAATATATATTTTCTCTTATGTGTAAAATGGTATGTCTTTTTTTCAGCTTATCAGTTATTTTCTTCATCAGATTTCTCTAAACGTTTTAGTTCTAAGTTGGATTCGTCAACTTTTTTTCTTTGCATCCTCCATCGCATTCCGACTCTTAAGTTTCTCTTCTAACTCTAAGATTTCTTCATTAAGGATGACCACGCTCCCCCTTGCTGTTTTCACAATGAGGATTGTTGGACCTGTCCTGTCTACAGGGTCACCCCCAAACACTTTGCCTTTACCCTCCATATTTTTGCTGATATAGTTTATGTTGGCCTTATGACTCTGTGCACTCTACCACAGCTCACCAATGCTAAAGAGGATGTGCTCACTCACCTAAACATAGTAAGATTCCTTTACAGCTGATTGGCATATTTAATTATAAGTCCCTTGTAGACTAGTATACCATCTACCAAAGGCATGTACATTAAATGCTACTAGTGGGCCTGCAGCACGTGTTGTGCCACCCACTCAAGTGGCCACTTAAAACATGTCCCAGGTCTGCCATTGCAGTCTGAATGCAGTTTTAAACTGACAATTCGACCTGGCAAAATAACTCCCTTGCCAAGCCTTAAACTCCCCTTTTATTGCATATAAGTCACCCCGAAGGTAGGCCCTAGATAGCCCACAGGGCAGGGTGCATTGTAATTAAAAGGTATCTATGAAATTGTAATTAAAAATCCTCTTTAATGCTAAAGTCAGATTTTAATTTACAATTTTGAAAATGCCACTTTTAGAAAGTTGGAATTTTCCTGCCCTTTGCAATTTTGGTGCCCGTACCTTGTCCTAGGTCACTTGAATGGGTGTAGTTTGCCAACTCCTCCCAGACAGTCACACAATAGTGGGATCAGGTGTGCCTGAATGGGCCATCTGCTGGCACAATAGAGGGGTGGAGCTGGGCACAGCCCCTCTTGCAACTTAATAGGCTGTGCTCTGCCTTTACACAAAGGGTTTGTCACCACTGCATTGTTCCTGCAGCCAGCCTGGAGCCAGGGCATGGGAGACTGAAAACTTCTTGGAGTTCAAAGGGAAACCTCTAGGAATTCCAGCACTTGAACCATGCGGACGTGACCTGTTTGGCATCGCTCTTATTCCCACTGGATTTGTTTCCCTCCTGCCAGATGATTATCACACTGGTATCCAGCCTTCTCAATTTTAGGGACCATAGGCCCCTCCGGGGCTCATAGCTCCATTACAGGCAGGTTGATGTTATTGCAAGCGAGAATAATTAGTGAATGTGCATACCCTTGCTCAGTCCTGAAGAAGCATATAACAAACAGGCCAAAATGCATCAACCACATTGTAAGGAGCCCACCAGACAAGACTCTTAAGGGACACAATTTGTTTGAGGGCTATTGCTCCAAATAATCAGAGACATTGGATATGGTACTCTTTGAGCTGGCCCTTTTTCTTAAGCGGTCTGTCTTTTAATGGGACAAAGCCCAGAATAACGGGATTCACTGTCACTATTGTTACGTTTTGCTTTAGCAAGGATTGCACATCATTCAAGAGATATGTGTGATTTTCTTTGTATACTGTGTCATTAATAGCACAAGTACATTTTTGTTCCATTCAAGATAAATGTAACAGTTCTTTTACATCAATATGTGTAATGTCTTATATGATAAACAAAACAAAACACAGCAAGCAATATCCAGGTTACAAGAAATGTGTTTGAAAGTGTTTTTGTAGGATCATAATAATCCTCACAGGTAACAATTGAAAGGGTAATACCTGTTGACTTATGTTTTTAATTTATCCTACCAGAGCTCTTTATATTTCATGTGATGTGTGTCTGTAGAGTAGGCTCTAGAGGGGAATATGGGCTCACCCCTCTTCATTTGTAGAGCATGATGGGGGGGTGGAGCTGGGCTCCTCTCCATTTGCTACTGAATAGGCTGTGCTCTGTCTTCATCACTGCATTGTTCCTGCAGGTGAGCAAAAAAACGATGGATTTAGGCCCAGATCTCTGTACTGGGGTGAATGTATGACGTTGTTCTGCATTCTGTCCATTCTGTCCATCAATTATTCTTTTTGCATTTGTTCCTGCAGCCAGCCTGGAGCCAGGGCAGTGGAGTCAGCAAACTTTCAGGACTTCAAAAAGAAACCTCTAAAAATTCTCCTGCATCAAAGAAGGCACTAGGCATAAAAAAAATAGGTCCCTCAGACCTACTCTTCCATTCATTTTCGGGACCTGTGGAAGGACAATAGAGGACTGCCTGCTGATGAGTCCTAGTGTTTCCTCCAGAAGACTGGTTTGCTGCACCTGGAACGATTGCTTCACGCCCTGGAGCCTGCCTTGGACCCCCAGAGGCCTGCCCTGCTGCTTGAGCACTGCTTCTTCTACTGAACCCAGAAATACTAGAGGGACCCCAAGGGCTAGTTTGCTGGCCTCCTGTTCAGAGCCACAGGGACTGAACAGACTCCCACCATCTTGAACCCGCACCTGGACCCAGCCTGAATGAGTCCTAACCACCCAATTGGTGCCCCTCCAATCCTGGACCCTTGGGGCTTGTGTTAATGGTGCTGATATAGCCAAAAGCAAAATTTGGGACTTAGAAAATGTTTGGCTAAAAACTGCTCGGAGAACCGAGGGAAGACTGGGACCAACCTGTTTGTCTATCTACCTAAGTGCATTGCCGGTTGGCCTGACTTCGCAGCTGCTCCTGCTATATTCTTTTCCACAACAGCAAATCCTGTTCATTGGTCCTTGACCAAAGGGGTATCAGGCCTCCTGGAACTCTCATCCCGCTGGAGATTTCTACTTCTATAAAAGTGACTGAGTCTGAACATAGAAATATTCACTGCAACCTAGTCCAGCAGCTCCCCAATGATGACGCTTCTTCCTCAGACACCACCTTCAGCCTTGCCCCACTGAACTTTACCTTCTCAGAATTTTTTTTTGTTGAAGTTCTTCTAAGTCCAAATGTAAGCACCGACCAGGCCCAATCCACTTCTTGTTTCTGATCTGCACCCCATCACATTCGGCCATATTTTTCAACATTGACCCGGTCCTGCATGACTAGATGTCCGCGGTTAACACTTAGGTGCATTTTGTTTTACTGAAATCTTACAAAATTCAAAGCTCTGCTTCTACTCATTGTATTTTTATTGTCAAATAATTTAATAAAATGTACACTATTTTTCTAAATTTAAGTGGAATTTTCCTTGTGTTGTGTTTTCACTTTATTGATGTTTGTGTGCTGCATAAATACTTTACACATTGCCTCTAAGTTAAGCCTGACTGCTTTTTATGCCAAGCTACCCAGGGTTGAGCACAGATTGATTTAGTGTATGTTTGTGGTGCAGCCTGCCAGGGTTTGTGGCTGTTGCTTGACCAGGTCTCACATTCCAGTCAACCAAACAACCCAATTTCTCACAAGGATCATCCAATCCCTTGAACTGCGATTGAAGATCTGAGACCATTTTTCCAAGAATGTTCTTATCTTATCACACCTGCCTTAAGATATGCTAACATCAACTGTGCATGGGATTCTGTTCTTTTAGCCTTTTTCTTAAGAGTCATTAATTTTAACCATTCACTGTTTCTGCATTTGTTAGCCCTAGCACTTTTTCTAAGGTGGATTATTAAATTCCTCATCTGCAAATCCAAAGGAGTTTATCCACTCCATTTCTACTTGCACTCTTACTGTGTTCTAATCTTCAAGCCCCCCCGGGATCAGAAGACTGGTGACAGACTGTGCCAGTCATGTGTTCGCACCCGGCTCTTGTGCCTGCCGCACAGTTCAAAGCAGCAGCCCCTGGGTAATCTATTTCATTAATGAAGTCCCTGTTTACATTTCACGTTTATCTCGTATTCCCTAAGAGCATTTGCATTTTTCATACGATGCTCACGAGGCTGGCTTGTGTTTGCAGCCCCTGCACCATCCTGTTGGCCTCCATCCACTGCTGGTCACATTGGCATCTCTGGAGGACTCAGTCATATCATGAACACAATGCCGCTGTAGCCTTTGGAACAGATTGTGTTGAGATACGGGACCTATATTCTTGCAATGATGACACTAACCAGTCTATCTGTTGTAGCAGAAAGGGCCACTTTAATAAGACAGGCTTGTGTCATCAACTCATAAAAGTACATAGCATAATATTTCAGAATCACATCCTCACTAATAGATTACTTTTCTAACATTACCTCCCCACCGTTAAAACTTTAAACTTGAGAAAGATTCCATCAACCAAAATGCCCCATGCCCTTCCCTTTGTTTCCTTTCTTCCTCTCTCAATGCCTTTTCTTTGCATTCTCGAATCTCTCTCGATCACACCCCATCAAGCAGCCCCAAGCAAAGTCACTTATTGTGTTTCACAGCCCCAGAAGTTACTCTTCACCTCCCCTGTGATCTCCCATCCCCCCCCAAGTGATGGATACACCCGCTCCAGACTCTCCACCCCCCAAAATCACTGCCTTAAAATACAACACCTCTCTTACTGTGGCAAACAAAGAAAATTGATCCTTCATTATTATTTAACTGCGATTGAGCACAGGCCGAATACAGGGACCAGGTTAGCCTGCTGAAAGAGTTACCTTCTCAAAGTCTGGCGTGAAGAGTCCAGTTTGCCGTGGAGGGGGCCCACGAGGAGCAGGGAGAGCATTGCGGATGGTCATCGCTGTGGCGTGAAGAGCAGGGCGGGCGTCATGGATGGTCGTCACTGTAGCGCGAGGACCCTGTCAGGCGTCGAGGACAGTCGTTGCTGGAGCTTCACAATTGTGGTCACCACGGGCTGTCGATGCTGTAGCATGAAGTGCAGACTCTCTCTTAGCTGGTCATCTCTGGTGGCTGCTGTATCGTAAAGAATCGGGTCCACTGGAACTTCACGTTGGCGGTCAGCACAGGAAGCAAGATCTTAGCGTGAACATGCCAGCAACGGTCCTGAAGAGCCCAAAACTTCAGGATTTCGCTTTTCTTCAAGGAAGAGCTCAACTGATGCCACACCAAGGGTCCAGAACCTTGGAGGCACCTCTTAGAGGCACGGGAACTCACTCCAGCAGAGGCCAGCAGGGCCAGGCAGATCCAGTTGCAGGTCCAGGCAGCAGGTTCAGCTGGGCAGTTGCAGGGATGCATCTTTACAGCTTGTTATGTCCTTGTAGCAATAACAGGGGGTCAGTCAGCTGACCCTTGGAGTTACTTCAGCCTGGGATGAGGGGTGCAGGTCCAGTCTTCTTTCTCATCAAGCAGAGCAGGCCTTAAGCAGCAGTGCATCCTTTTTCTGTAGTATCCACAGTTCCAGGAGTGTACGGAAGAGTTGGGTCTGAGGGTCCAGTTTTTCTACCTGGTGCCTTTTATGAAGTGGTAGAAGCTTCTACAGTTTCCCCTCCCCACAGAGGTGTCTGGTATTTCCTTCCCCTCTGCCCTGGCCACAGATTATCTGGGGCCACAATAGCCATGTGTGAAACCTTGTATGAGTGTCCTCGAACAGTAACTTTGAAATGTAAGTGCTGCTGTGTTCAGCTCCACCCTCCCTATCCTGAGAGAGATGGCCCATCCTGCCACCATCCTTCTCTCTGTTGTGTGGCTGCCTGGGAAGAAGACACTAAGGAAACACAATAGAAGGCCCCTGGGTCTAGTTTGGAAATAAGGTGGTGGGGTATCCCTTTCTTAGGAGGATTCCCCTCACCCACCCGAGGGTGCCAAGCTTCATCATAGGGGATCTCCTCGCACTACAAACATAGTTGTAGTGCGGGCTACAACCCAATCTCTGAAACATAGGAGCTCAGGGATGTTTCAAGTAGAGGAGATGAGATCTGCTAAAACCTCTAGATGAGCAGGGTGTGGGGAGGAGGGGTGCAAAAGTGAAAGTGACTAAAACTAGCTATATGATATGCCAAACAATTTTAATGGTGCACTCGTAGGCTAGGATTAAAAGAAATGTAACTCTGACAGAAGGAGATTCAATCTGTCAAAATGATGGAACGGTTGACATGTTTCAGCCTAATGCTCCCCTAGGGATGCAGCGGCTTTCGTCAGGACCAAAAAAGGTGCAGGACGTGAAGTGTCAGTAACCACATGTATATCTTGAAAACAGTGGTAGAGTGTGTATACAAAACCAGTAGGTGGCCAAGATCTATCGACCTTAAGCGGAAACAAGGGTAACGGTAATCAGAGGTAATGGTGCTACATTTCCTAGATTTTCCAAAGAGAGATTACCGTGAGATTTCCGCTCCATCAGGATGGTAGCAGAGGATGGTTATACACCTTAACCAAAAGGAGCAGAGTTTAGGTTAACGCCCTGAAAGGAGCTACAAAAAAAGTGCCCCAGTTAGAATAGGCCCAAGCCCCCAAAAGTCCTGGTTCCTGAATCCAATGCCCAGAACTTGACTACTGACAAAGCGGTATTAGAAGGCGGTCCGAGAAGGCGGTTGCTGAAGAAGGTGTGAGGATTAATAGGGAGCAACGCATTGCGGTAATTTTTGGTTGCGGTACATTTTTATTGCAGTAATTGCATTTGCGGTAATTGCGTTGGATTAAATCATGGTATGCGGTAGTTTCATTTGCGGTAATTGCATTGGATTAGACTGTGGTATGCGGTAATTCCAGTTGCGGTAATTCCGTTTGCAGTAATTGCATGAGTGGGTTAGATTGCGGTGATGAATTGATTGTGTGATGTCTTGCGGAGTTGGGATGATAGTCGAGTGAACATGAGTTTATTGGTTTACTGGTCCGAATACGTGCGGACCAGGAGGTTTTTGGAAAGCGGGCTCAAGAATAGTCCAAGATCCCGGGATAGGTTTGTGGTGTAAAAGGCACCACTTGGCTGTAATTGTCTGATCATTGATGTGGGTGTGGTGGAGCGCTATCGACGACTCACTTGGGATAGGGAACTTTGTGTGAGTGGATTCAATAGAGTCGTGTGTGGAAAACCTTGTGCGCAAGGGGTAGACTACACCAATTCGAGTGACTAATGCAGGTCGTGGGTCACGGATGTGAATGTTCTTAAGAGAGTGTATACTATTGATCTTTTAGACGACAGACAATTACTTGGTTTTATGTAACTGTAAGTTACTGTGACTGCATGGTAGGCGGTAACTTGGTTTAGTAACTTTAGGGTAAACAGTTACTTGGTTGTATGAGTGTGAGAGTGAATGCGTATGGTGTGATTGTGAAGGAGGGTGAGCCGTTGTAAGGAGTGAGAGTGATGTCAGAGTCTGCTGCGCTTTGATAGGTCTGTTGTGTGATTACCGTATTGAGATTGGTTGAAAGTCTTCAAGAATTTAAACTGTAACAGGATTGGAGGGAAAATTTGACGTTTACAGAATTGAATCCAAACATTGGATTGAATTATTGCAGAAATGTAATTGGTTGAAGGTTTTAAGACACTTCTGAGAGGTAAATCGACATATTCGATTTGGGTCGGTGAAGAGGCACCACCTAATGGAATGCCTGCACATTTTATGTTAACAAATGTGGGATTATTTTCATGTTTGTGGATTCACCAATAGTGCACGGTTACTGAGGAAGAGGGTCCTTTGAGTTTTCCAAAATATGGTACTTTTGAACTGCAAATTATTGACAGATTAAGAGAAATGTTACCTGAAATAAAGTCACCATCTAGAGCCGCACAATTTGAAGCCTTAAGCCTATGGGAATAGACAGCAAGAGACAAGGAAAGAGAGGACAAAAGGGTAAAGTATCAGATACAGGAGAAGGAAATTATAGATGACAAAAACCCTCAAACCGAAAGTGATTTAGGCTGTGAAATATTGGATGCATTGTTAACTGAGTGTCCACCACCTTATATGGTCCCCACTGCAAATTCTGATAATAGTGTGCCAGCTAGTATAAAAGTGACTACTGCTTCTGTTGAACCAAAAGAAATACAGATTGAGAGAACTTTACAGACATTTCAGATTGTCCCACCACCTGTTGACTCGATACCGACAGTGATACCTCCAGGTGTTACTGCTCCAATTGTGACTGATTCGGCACAGATTTTACAAACTGTAGCTGCACGAACAGTGCGTAGACAAATTCTGACTGTCCAAATTATTATGGTCCCAACTCAAGAAGCTCAAAGAACTGCAGAAGGAGTAATTACAACAGAGTTTACCTCGACATCTCAGAATTCACAGGTTATAGAACTGAAACTGCCCCAGACGGTTCAAGCATTGAAAGATAGTGGAGGGATTGTCTTTACAACACCAATAGCCCGAGGGAGAAACAAATTTAATTGAAGATGGGATTTTTGGACCATGGTTTGAGAAAGCAGCAGGGATTAAAAAGACAGAGAGCATGATGGAACCAATTGACCTAGAACCCGAAAAAGAGATACAACTTAATTTTTCAAATTTAAAAATTGAACTTGGAGAAGTTATCAGGGAAAGTTTAGATCTTGAGAATATGAACCAGTATCAGGAAAAAGATGTTATTTACCTGAGTAAGGATATTACAAAATGTGCAGTAACTACGAGTGAAAGACTGACTGATTCAGCCCGAAAATATGAAATCGATGTTTCAGGAAGTTTTCCATCTCAGAAAAGTTTCAGGGTGCAGATGGAGGATGAAGCAATTGAGACAATGCGTTTTTCAGAAATGCAATTATACATTACAGAAATGGTGAAATATATTTTTAAATACAATGGGTTGGAGAAATTAAGAGACAAGTGAGTAAGGTAACATGAGAAGAAAAATGAACCACCAGACCTAGCAAGGAAACAGAAGAAAAATAAACCACCAGACTTAGTAGAGGAAAACAATAAACAGGATGAGGGAGAAGCTTCAGCTTATCCATGGAGAGAAATAGTGGGAGAAGTGCACGTTCATGTACCACGAGACGAAGGTGAACTTGCAGCATTCGTGAACAAATTTCCAAAATTGAGAGACAAGCCTATGCTGTGGTATCCACAAGTTGATGGATTTATTGAAATTTAAAGTGTGTTGTGGATTAATTTCAAAATGTTCTTTGACACTGCAAAGCCAATTGAATTGTGGTCTGAATGTAAAGTTGTTGTTCAAAAGCCAAGTGAGGAGACAATGAGAGATGCTTGCACTAATGCACTGTTGTTATGGAGAAAAATGAAGTAGTGATTACTTTTCTGAAGGGCCGAGTGCCACCAAAAGATCTTGATTGGGTACAGATCAAAAGAACCTCACGAGAACTAGAAGAATCGGTTCATGAATTTTGTGAAAGCGTGTGTCAGGAGTTTCAACAGCACAGCAGGAGAGGGTGTACTGATGTCAGTCACTGGAGATTCTTTGTGTCTCAAGTTGTTAATGGATTAATGATCTTTGCTCAGATCAATGTGCACATGCAGCAAAGTGTGGTTGGTTTGCAAAGAGAGTTGCTAGATAGGATTGCGAAGAATGAAGTTGAGATACAAGGTGTAGTTCTACAAGCAGGAGTACAAGGTGCTCAAGGAAGATTTGGTGTTTTACAGGACAGAGATAGAGGAGTTTTGGTTGGTCCAAATTTGGTTATGGATGTCACCGTGCTGGAGAAAATGACCTTATCCATCTTTGTAACAGATTTGAGCATTGGAAGAGGAAGTGTAGACTTAAACCTGACGCAGTAGATGAACATGTTCAAATACAGGGAGAAATGCAGAAACAAAATGTGCTCGTTCAGCAAAAGCAAATGTCAAATCAGAAACAGGTACCAATGACACAAGTTCTCCAAGCCCGGATGGTCCCACAAAATGTGGGAAACCCTAAGCTTAATTTAAATCAGTTGTCCAAAGCAGATTTGAATTCTTTTCAAGACTAAAATCAGAGTCCGTTTCAACAGTCTGCTGTATTTGAAAGTGACAGTTTTAGCCCCAGCGTTTCTGATATCACCAAATACATTGTGAGAACAGTGGAAGTTCCAGCCCTACCTTACTTAGGGGAGAAGGGCCTAGATGTAGGAGTTCTAAACAGACAGATTTCAAATTCAGTTTCAGAGAAGGTTGTAGCAGAATTAGGGTCATTTGAGGAAAGTTACCAATTCGATGTTTGTGACTCAAGCAATGTAGGCCTGACAGGAGAGCACTTGTGGTGCAAATTAAACTGCACAATTTACTGTACACCGGATTAGATTGAATATCAGATTCCTGATGAGGATGTACAGTTTAAAATGGCCCAACTAGAGACAGCTGTAAGATTGTTTTCAGAAATGACAGTTGAAAAATTATCTTCTAATTCGGAAGAAACAGTGAACCCAGCAGTATGTGAGTTCACAACAAAAGATGTCGGATTAATAAAAAGAGCAGAACCAGTTTTAGTCAAATTAAAACCAGATGCCACGTATTCCAGAACACCATCATACAATTCGACACTGTTAGAAATGGGATTCTTGGTAGGCTAGGGTGCGGGCCAAAGCCAGGCAAAAACCACCACTCTAGTCAGGATAAGGGAGTTACACTTCTAAAATAACCCTGCTCACCCCCTTGGTAGCTTGGCACGAGCAGCCAGGCCTATCTTAGAGGCAGTGTGTAAAGCATTTGCACATAACCAACAGTAATACAGTGTACGCACTACAAAAGGACACCACACCAGTTTAGAAAAATATCCAATATTTTTATATAATTAAAACAAGACCAAAAACGATAAAGAACCACAATACTATACTTAAAAGTTCACAGTTCAAAAATACACTGATTAAAAAGAGTTCCTTGTGTGGATAGCGCCGTCCGGGCTACCACGGCGTCGTGAACACACAAATCCAAAACAGTTCTGGCTGACCGCGGGGTCGCAGGCCAGCTACGGTGTCGGGAAGACCCGCAAACAGTACCTTTCAGAGATGCAGGGCGATGGGGCCCTCGAAGTCACACACGTTGCAGGTCGATCTCCTCTCTGATGGAGTCAGGAGCGCTGGCGTCGGCAGGCATTGGGTGCTGCGGTGCGAAGTGCAGCGGTGCGGCGTGCGGTGCCCTCAGGTCGTGGTGCGAGCAGCGGCTCGGTGACGGCGTCAGATGGCGTCGTCGGTGAGACCAGGGTCGAGGTGCAAGATGAAGGCGGTGCTCGTCACGGTGCTGGCAGATCACGGTGCAAGCAGCGGCGTCGTCGTTGCTGAAGCGCTGTCGTCGGCTGACAAACTGGAGTCGATGGCGCCGGCGTCGGTAGGCCAAGGCTGCGGTGTGGGATGAGGGCGGTGCGTCGTGTAACTTACGAGCGGTGCCCCCGAACCACGGTGCAAGCAGCGGCGTCGATCTCAGGGGGAAGTGGCGGCGTGAGGCAGGCCAAGGCGTCCTCGTGAAGCCAGGCGGTGAAGAGTGCGGTGCCCACAGGTCGCGGTGCGAGCAGCGGCTTGGTGGCAGCGTCAACAGGCGTCGTCGGTGAGACCAGGGTCGCGGTGTGGCGTTGCGGCGGTGCCCTCTGCGGTGCCAAAGTTTCGGCGTGAAGCGAGGCGGTGCGGAGTGCGGTGCCCACAGGTCGCGGTGCAAGCAGCGGCATGAACAGGCATCATCGGTGAGACCAGGGATGCGGTGTGGCGTTGCGGCGGTGCCCTCTGCGTTGCCTTCAGGACACGGAGTCAGCAGTGGCATCGTAGACGTCGTCAAGTTGGTGTTCTTCGGGTTGCAGCACAAAACACTCAGTCCCCAGTGCTGCGGGTCGAAGAACTTGAAGTCTTTGCTGTTCCTGAAACTTCGTGAACAGGGGGCAAGCTCTACCTCAAACCCTTGGAGAGACTCACAAATTTAGGTTGCAGAAAGTCCAGTCCAGGCCTTTCACTACCCAAGACAAAAGCAGCCACTGCAGGTCAGCCCAGCAAAGCACCCAGCAAAGTAGTCGTTCCTTTTCGCAGCTTCTCCGGCTCTTCTTCTTGGCAGTCTTCTTGTCCAGATGAGTTCTCCCGTTCAGGGGTCTGGGACCCAGCATTTATGTCCAAAAATCCTTTGATCTCTTAGGCAGAGAGGGCCTGTGCCCGGTCAGGACCAGTTCTGCCTTCTCTGGTGTGAATTCCTGGCAGGAGGTGGAGGCGGCATTTGTCAGAGGCAGAGCAGGCCCTTTGAGGTGCAAGGAAATCTCCTCCCCCTTCCCCCATCGTAACCCAGGTCTCTTCAGCCCTTTCCTGACCTACCTAGACCATCTGGCGCCCCTCCTGGTCCCCCAGCCTTCTGTCATCCAAAACCCAGACAGGCAATCCACATTCCAGCAGAGGCACACGGGATGACTGAGCAAGAAAATGCCCACTTTCCAAAAGTGGTATTTTCAAACACAGAATGTAAAAATCACCTTCACTAAAAGAGGCATCTGTAGATTCTGAGTTCAGGCATACGAAACTTCATTTTCTTACCGAATTCCCTGGGCCAGTTATGTTCATAAGATGTTATGAACAAACCTCCCATTCTGTCCTATGGGGAACTGGTAGCCTTGCAATAGTGAAAAACTAAATTGGCTGTAATTCACTATTAGGACATGCCACACACACCGGGGCATGTCCTACCTTTCACATACATTGCACCCTGCCCACAGGGGTACCTTGGGCCTACCTGAGGGGTGCCTGACATGTAAAAAAAGGGAAGGTTAGGGACCGGCAGGTGTGTGCACTGGCCAAGTCGATATGGCAGTTACAAACTGCGCGCAGACTCTGCAATGGCAGGTCTGAGTTACCGTTTTCAGGGCTGCTCACAGGGGGGTGGCACAACCAGTGCTGCAGGCCCCCGGGTAGCATTTGATTCACCGGCCCTGGCACACGCAGTGCACTTTACTAGGGGCTAACAGGTAAATCAAATATCCGATCATGGAAACACCAATCCATAACACAATTTACCATAGGAGCACCTGCGCTTTACCACTGATCAGCAGTGCGAAAAGCGCGCAGAACCATTACACCAGCAAAACAGAGTCAAAACCGGGAGGTCAGAAAGCAAAAACTCAGGGGAAACACGCCAAAAGATGCCAAGTCTAACAGACACAAGGAATAGTTGCAGGAATTTCACCCGTATTTGAAGATAAACTGAGCGAGGGACTTTTGGAGGAATTGATTGGAAGCCCATGTAACTCTCTGATCAAAGGTTTACAAAAACTCAATGAGAAGTACAGAGTAGTACAGGAGATTAGCAGCATAATTGTTCTGTGTTGTCCTATGGAACCGAATCCAGCCAACATACTTTTTCAAATTGCATGTACTGAAGAATAGTTTACTGTTATTGATTTTTGTCAGGTTTATATCATAGTGCCATTGCATGAGGATAGTCAGGAGTACTGCCAAAAAGAAGATCAATATCTTGGACACATAATTGAAAAAGGAGCTAGAAAGGTGTCACCAGAGAGAGTGGAAGCAATTCACCAGATGAATCCACCTCGAACTCAGAGAGAAGCCAGGATGCTTTTGGGAATGGTTAGCTACTGTAGACAGTCGACACCAAACATTTCCCTAGAGGCTAAGCCTTTACCGAGGCTGACACACAAGGATGTGTCTGATCCGCTTCCATTAGACAACGATTGCACAAAAGCCTAGAGTCGAAAGAGAAAATGTGTCGTGCCCCGGCACTAAGGATGCAAGTTTATTTAAAAGAATATACACCAATTTGCAGTGAGAGGGAGGGCTGCGCTCTCTCAGTGCCTGTTCAAAAACAAGAAGACGTTCAAAAGTCTGTGATGTGTTTCCCAATGACCCTTGACCCCATTTTCACAGAAATGCCCAGCTGCCTTAAGTAAGTAGCTGCGGTTGATGTCAGTGACAAAAAGACTGAGAATATAATGATGGAATGTCCAGTAACTGAAATGGTCTCTTGTTTTGTGGATTTACTACTGAAAAATCTTGGGATCGAAATATGTCTAAATTCAAATGCATTGAGTCTACTGCCAGTAAAGGAAATTGTTTGTGATGAAACTGAACATGAATGTCTAGGTGTAATGGATCAATGCATGAAGCCAAGGTTAGATACTAATGATGAACCCCTGATTGAGCCCGATCATGTCCAATTTGTAGATGGCCCATGTTGATCCAGCGGCATACTAGCAGCAGATACTCCACTACCATATACTCACCTGGGCCCATACAACTTACTTCCACAACATAGCAAGTAGACCGCTGGAACTTTTAGTTTATGATTTTCATACTTCAAGATCTAGTTATTTCTTTCCCTAACTAAACCTTTCACTGATAAAATAGTTCTTTCCTCTGGTCAATGGACCATTAGTTGGAACTAGTTGATGGTGATAATTAACATTACTTATTAAACATTTCTCAATTATGATGAAATAATCACAGACTCGGGAAGTTTTAAAATCTTTATCTAAATTAATTGCGTGTGAACCATCTCAAATGTTTCAGTACAAACACCCTCATTCGCAAGAGATCGATGCACCAGACCCGCCACACACCATCGACCACGACCCCCTGCCAGCCTGGGCCAGCGTGAACATCGAGGACACCATCAAGACCATGAGCACAATACACTCCGGCTCCCCGTCAGACCCTTTCCCGCACCACATCTTCAACAAAGCCAGCAGCTCCATCGCACCCCACCTGTGCAACGTCATCAATCTCTCCTTCGAGACTGCGACCTTCCCAGAGAGCTGGAAACAAGCAGAGATCAACGCCCTACTCAAAAAACCCAAGGCGGACCCGAGATACCTCAAGAACTTCCGGCCCATCTCCCTGCTTCCGTTCCCAGCCAAGGTCATCGAGAAGATCGTCAACAAACAGCTAACCCGATACCTCGAAGAAAACAGCATCCTGGACCCATCCCAATCGGGGTTCCGCAGCAACCACAGCACTGAGACTGCCCTCATCGCCGCCACCGACGACATCAGGATCCTGCTGGACAACGGTGAGACCGCAGCCCTCATCCTGCTGGACCTCTCCGCCGCCTTCGACCCTGTCTGCCACCGCACACTACGCGCACGCCTCCACGACGCAGGGATCCGAGACAAGGCCCTGGAATGGGCCACCTCCTTCCTCGCCGGCAGAACCCAGAGAGTCCGCCTCCCACCATTCCGATCCGAAGCCTCCGAGATCATCTGCGGCGTACCCCAGGGATCGTCCCTCAGCCCAACACTGTTCAACATCTACATGGCCCCGCTCGCACGCATCGCCAGACAGCACGACCTCAACATAATCTCCTACGCCGACGACACTCAACTGATCCTCTCCCTCACCAAGGACCCCCTCGCCGCCAAATCCAACCTCCATGAAGGAATGAAGGCCGTCGCCGATTGGATGAAGATCAGCCGACTAAAACTGAACACGGAGAAGACAGAGGTCCTCATCCTCTGCTCCAACCCCTCAGCCTGGGACGACTCCTGGTGGCCAACGACGCTGGGAGCAGCCCCGACACCCACCGACCACGCACGCAACCTGGGAGTCATCCTCGACTCAACGCTCTCCATGGCCAAGCAAGTCAACACAGTCTCATCCTCCTGCTTCAACACCCTCCGCATGCTTCGCAAGATCTACAGGTGGATCCCGACAGACACAAGAAGAACAGTCACCCAGGCCCTCGTCAGTAGCAGACTTGACTATGGGAACGCCCTCTACACGGGAGCCCCGGCCAAGCTCATCAAGCGACTGCAACGCACTACAAAACGCCTCCGCACGCCTGATCCTCGATGTACCACGCCACAGCCACATCACCCCCACCTGAGGAACCTGCACTGGCTCCCCGTCGACAGGAGAATCTCCTTCAAACTCCTCATCCACGCACACAAGGCACTCCACAAGACTGGCCCAGCCTACCTCAACAGACGACTCCTCTTCTACGTCCCCAACCGCCAACTCCGCTCCGCCGACCTCTCCCTCGCCACCGTCCCTCGCATTCGAAGAACTACCACCGGCGGCAGATCCTTCTCCCACCTCGCCGCCAAGACCTGGAACACCCTTCCACTAAGCCTACGACAGACCCAAGACCTGCTGACCTTCAGGAGGCTACTCAAGACCTGGTTGTTCGACCAGTAGCAGCACCCCCCCCCCCTTTTTTTCCCTAGCGTCTTGAGACCCTCGCGGGTAAGTAGTGCGCTTTACAAATTCTGTGATTGATTGATTGATTAATTCAACCAAGTTTCAAAAGATAATAGCAATTCAGTTCCACACAATAACTATGCTCAGAAAGAAGAGGACAGAGAGAGAGAGAGGAACATCTATCAATACGATGAATTTATAATTACCAAGTATGGTGTGAAGACCAACCCCCTGGCCAAAGGGCTGGTAAGGGTCCCCGGGATAGGTCAGGAGACAAAGACTTCAGGACAGGAATCAGGACCGGATACTTCACCTCTCTAGATACCGACGGCTGCGTCGCACCCCTCTCTGACACTCTCTTCCTCCCCGTGGTTCTTCCGCGATCTTCTTTCTAACCCAATTAAATTAAATAGATGGTTCTGCATTCAATTTTCTTCATCAGCGTCTCACAGCTTCAGCACCACCCACAGCACCGACAGCATCCCGAGCTCTGCTTCTGTGCTCCCTTAAAGCATGCAATGCACCCGCCTCAGCATCAGCACTAAGCTTACCTAACTAACTAATCTACCTCAATTATATCTTTCCATAACCATGTACCACCCATTAATGTTTCAATTTCACAAAATACTAACTCTGATTGGACAGGGCGAGGGGGGTGATCATCACACCATGCTTACATTTCACTTATTTCATTAAACCATTGTTTCAAACTCCTCCCCTCAAACTTTACTAAATCATTTCCTTTCCCATACATCTCCAAACTTTATTAATACAAAATATTGCGATATCATGAATAAAGTTCCTTCATATGAACTCTTCACCCTCATGTTCCCAGGGCACATCTTCCCTGGCCTTGGACGCGTAACAAGTCCTTAGTCATCTTTTCGTATTCCCTCTTTAGTACGCATGCGTGGGGTCAAGACAGTTCTCTTGATTCAGACAAGTATAGAGGGCCCAAATGCGCACTAATAATAAAGTCAAAAGAAGAAATGTTATTTTCAAAAATAAATGGTTTCACTGTATACCACCAACCTCTACTCTAACCCATTCTATTTATTATAACCCTTTCTGCATTTGCATTAGTATAAAACTCATTTTCTAATTCAAGCAAGCAGGTGCCATGCATGTGAGCTTTCAAGCGGCCATTTTATGGTTCTTTGCGCAGGCGCAAGAATTTCCCTCCAAGCGTTAGTACGTCATACTATGTAGATGCAGTAGACGCATGCGCAGTAAAGATCCCTTGTTAAAGTGCGTTTAGTCCTTCGTTCATGTTATTGCAGTTAGTAAACACATAGGCAAGCTTCATTGTCCCGCGTGTCTCTTTCTAAATGCGAATTATTAATTACAAACACGTTGTTAGTAATTCGTTAATGGATTAAACGAAAGGATTGCTTCCGAGCAAGTCTCGTTTACGAGTCCTTGCTCCATCAATGTCTAAGAGGTCACAGTGGTGCATTAGGAGAAGCATATGCCGTGTGCACCATGAATTATGTTGCCGAAGCTTCATGGCTTCACAAAGTTACCTCAGCACAAGATACAAAATTGAATGCCCTTACCATAGCATGCAGTCTACCTGCTCAAATGGGAGTCACTGTTGTCATGGGAAAGAGAGATGGTAATTTGGTTGCCCAATATTGTGTCCTGCTAGCTTACACATTGAAGGGAAATTTCACATGTGAATCTGAGAAGGACACTGTCTATCCAATGTTGATGTCAATAGCGCACTCTTGGGAAGAGTTGAAAGGGGTACAAGAAAATGTTTTAGAGACAGAACAACAAGGGTGGATCAGGACAGATTTTGAGGAAAACGCAAATGACATCCAAATGTCAGCTGATGGGAGACCAGTGTTGCCAGACAGTTTGTCGTTTCCAATTACACGATACATGCATGGACACACACACTTAGAGAGAGAATCAGTGAAACTTCTCTTTAGAAAGAATAAATACCACCAAAAGTTTAGGAACCTTGCAGAAGAAGAGTGTCATTGAGATGTGACATGTCAACAAATGAATGCAGTTAAAAGAACACACGTTACATTGAGTCACATAGGGAGATCAGAAGGTCCTTTCTAAAGAATGCAAAAGAACACCATCATTATGCCTGATTCCTACACAACCAGAAGAAATGACAATCACATGGTAGAAAATGTGTTATTGCAAAAATCAATCTCCAGGTATAGATTGCCAGTTTCTCTTAAATCAGATCAAAAGACCTACTCTATCAATGTGGTCCCGAAAATGATGTGTGCAGAACTACAGACTGAACAAGGATTGCACTGCAGTTATCGACCTGAAGTTTCAAGCATAATCGAGCAACACAAAGACACCGTAGAGTCTCGCTTTGCAAAAGTCTGTGTCTCAATATCACTGAAGTGGCTTGATAGTGTACCTGTAAAAGCACTTGTGAAAATTGCAGATGAGAAGATAAGCCATTGCTGCGAAGGATTGGCTGATGTGGTGTATACAGTTTCTCACAAACTTGCAGTTGCTACATGAGATCTGCATAGTGAACAGTGCGACAACCTCAATCTGAGGGATGATGTTGTGATCGAGAACAACGTTCTGAAGACTTGGTTGAAACCAAAATGGAAAGGCCCGTTCCAAGTGATCCTGGTCACAACGATTGCTGTGAAGTGTGATGGCCTTCTGAACTGGGTGCATGTCTTCCATGCTCGTAGGGTCCTGTGTCCCCGTGATGAGACAGCTCCTCTTCCAGAAGAGATGCCAGCAGTGGTCAAAAGGCCATGGGAGAGGGTCAGTCAAGCTGTAGGTGAACACACTGAGTCTGAAGCAGCACTAAAGCAAACCGAGGTGGGACTAGAAATGCAAGAATTGGAAATTAGCTTGGATGAAACTGGTATCAAAGTGGTGAATGAGCCAGGTCCAGCCTCTGATGAGAGAACTAGTGCTGTGGGCCCATGAGTGGAGGTGAAAGAAAGCTGGCTAAAGGGGCATACAAAAAGTCTGCAGTTGTCCCCCGAAAAAGCATTTACACCAGTAGTTGAAATGTCTGAATCAGAACAAAGTGAAGACGAAGGTGGAAGGCTTGGATTGAGAAAGTCCAGAAGATCGATTGTGCTCTATTGGAGTTATTCAAAAGACACACAATTGATGGACGGAATGCAGAACAAATCAAAACATTCACATATTGGAGTTATTCAGCACCTGAATGGCCATACTACATGGACAAAGCACGGAACGTCATAATGGATGAACTGTGTGATGCAGGATTTGAACTGTATAAGCCACCTTGATTCCAAGCTGGAGACAAAAAGAGCTGAGAAAAGCTGAAAAAATGACTGAGAACCATCAAAAGTCGAAGAGAAAACAATTATTGATCAATGAGAATGAAAAAAAAAAAGGAACTGTTCTGTTAGACTTTATTATTTTAGTTAATTATTTTACGGAAGACTAACCTAGGTCCGAGAAAAAGCTACAAGAAGAGTGAGGGATAATATTTTTAGAATAACACGGAGTAGGTTTAAGGATTGTCTATTTAGAAATTTGAACTGCTGAAAGCTAACCGTTCTAAGAAGCTACTTACAGAACTCTGCACTGAACTTTTGAGCTTGGCTATATATGATCTGATTGCAGACAAAGCTTGTGTTGCCTTAGAAATTGATGTAAAATTGTTATGTGCTCAATTTTTGGAATAACAAGTGATGCTGATCGTATTAGTTTAGTAGGTTTCTTTTACATATCAGATAGAAATTAGGTCTGCTAATGAAAATATTACATCTACACACATCACAGACGAGTTGTAAAATTTTAATTAGAGAAAATTATATATTTGATCCAACTAGTGATGAGGGTGCTCTTTGATGATCTCAGATGTGAGATGAACTTGGTGTGATGATTACAAATCCTCAGAGGTGTGATGATTTTAATTCATCAGAGGGAGGATTGAAACAGCCTAAAACATGTGCTTTGAAATTTAGCATCACTGAGAGAAAACCTGCCTTCGCTTCAGAAATGAAAACTGCATTTGAAAAGTGACATGCAGATATTTTGTGCTACAAAGTGAAAACATGAGCTCTGAAATGCACAGACTTTAGTCAGACGCTTTTCACTTAGCAATTTATGTAATCCATGTGCAAGTAATTCGTAGCTTGATTTAAATGTATTTACTTTAGATTTTGTTCTCACTATAAAAATGTGATTTTCATTTGTGAAAGGGTTAAAAGTGTGCATTAGTAGAATATAACTTGTATTAGAATTAGCACGACATTTTATAATGTAGAAAAACAGAAACCGCTCTTAATTAGCTATTGCTCTCAGAAAGTTTCTGTTGGCCTTCAGGATAAGCAAAGGAATTTCTCTCTCCCTGTGAAGAAACAGCTGCATAATTTATAGCTGTGACCTCGGAGCTGTATCTCTGTAGTTGCTGGAAGGTTTAAATAAAGCCTCTTTAATTCTCAGCTTTAGTGAAAATGAAAAACAAACGGTATATTAAGAGTGCATTAACATGTTACATTTAATGTTTCTTGCTTAATTAAAAGGTTCTTTTGCAGCTCATGTATGTGTTTAGTTACAAATAATGTGTTTTTATTAGAAGGTTAGTAGATGAAATTTTATTAAATAAAATGCAGACTGTGTCGTGGGAAGGACTTTCGCCTGTTTGATAAGATGATGTATGCAGCCTGCCCAGGGGTGGAGTTGTCCTTGTGGAGAATGCTGGATTCCAGTTGGAGGAAGATGAAGTCACGCTGCATGCTTTGTAACATTATTGTTTGATAAATGCGTTCCTAGTTCCTCCCTCTCAGAGAGGGGGTTGTAGCCCGCACTACAAATATGTTTGTAGTGCGAGGAGATCCCTTATGATGAAGTATGCCACCCTCGGGTGGGTGAGGGGAATCGTCCTAAGAAGGGGATACCCCACCACCTTATTTCTAAACTAGACCCGGGGGCCTTCTATTGTGTTTTCTATATGTATAGTGGGGAAGCGGCACCTGGTGGTCTATAAAATTCCTCTGGTCCCCTTTTTTGTGTATATTAGGAATACACTAAGACCAACCGCCAACTATACCTAGTCAGGTTGCAAGCACCAAATGGTTAGGACAAAAAAATGCAAATTTACATTAAGGAAGGTTTTAAATTACAATTCTTTATAAACCAAACTCCATATTGATACTTACTCCCAATCAAAAGTTATCACTTATTAAATGTAATAAGGTAACCCAATGTTAGCTTACAGAGGCAGGCCTTGCAGTAGCGAAAAATGAATTTATGAGCTTCTCACTACCAGGATATGTAGAACCTAAACGTACATGTACACTGTTTTAAATACACTGCACCCTGCCCAATGGGCTGTTTAGGGCCTACCCTAGGGGTGACTTGTATGTATTAAAAGAAAGATTTAGGCATGACAAAAGGTTTATTTTGCCAGGTCGAAATGGCCGTTCAAACTGCGCACCCATGCTCTGCAATGGCAGGCCTGGAACATGGTTAGAGGAGCTACTTAAGTGGATTGCACAATCAGTGCAGCAGGCTCACTAGTAGGATTTGAATTACAGGCAAAATACCAAGTAAGCGTGCACTACAAACTGCATTTACCATAATGCTAAGGGGCGAACTGTGCTGGGAGGTCAGCAGTGTGCTCCAACCCCTTCCTGTTTGAAAAGGCTCCCTTGAGCCATTGAGCTGACGAGCTTGTGGAGATGCACATGTGCGCCTGTGAGCGGTACTGAGACGGATAAAATCCAGAAACACATGTGTCTAGAGATGTACAGCACTAACCTGCACCAACTTTAGTGGAACACTCCAGCAAAATACCAAGTAAGCGTGCACAACAAACTGCATTTACCATAATGCTAAGGGGCGAACTGTGCTGGGAGGTCAGCAGTGTGCTCCCACCCCTTCCTGTTTGAAAAG
Organism: Calotriton arnoldi; assembly: GCA_963921515.1. Classification (NCBI taxonomy): domain Eukaryota; kingdom Metazoa; phylum Chordata; class Amphibia; order Caudata; family Salamandridae; genus Calotriton; species Calotriton arnoldi. Next base: position 296,185 of record CAWUFW010005889.1, on the reverse strand, counting down.
GCTCCCTTGAGCCATTGAGCTGACGAGCTTGTGGAGATGCACCTGTGCGCCTGTGAGAGGTACTGAGACCTGTAAGAATTGTGGCAGCCTGCTCAGCAACCCCAGATGAAAATCGTTTTTTGATCTCTACTGATGACGGATAAAATCCAGAAACACATGTGTCTAGAGATGTACAGCACTAACCTGCACCAACTTTAGTGGAACACTCCAGCAAAATACCAAGTAAGCGTGCACAACAAACTGCATTTACCATAATGCTAAGGGGCGAACTGTGCTGGGAGGTCAGCAGTGTGCTCCCACCCCTTCCTGTTTGAAAAGGCTCCCTTGAGCCATTGAGCTGACGAGCTTGTGGAGATGCACCTGTGCGCCTGTGAGAGGTACTGAGACCTGTAAGAATTGTGGCAGCCTGCTCAGCAACCCCAGATGAAAATCGTTTTTGATCTCTACTGATGACGGATAAAATCCAGAAACACATGTGTCTAGAGATGTACAGCACTAACCTGCACCAACTTTGGTGGAACACTCCAGCAAAATACCAAGTAAGCGTGCACAACAAACTGCATTTACCATAATGCTAAGGGGCGAACTGTGCTGGGAGGTCAGCAGTGTGCTCCCACCCCTTCCTGTTTGAAATGGCTCCCTTGAGTCATTGAGCTGACGAGCTTGTGGAGATGCACCTGTGCGCCTGTGAGAGGTACTGAGACCTGTAAGAATTGTGGCAGCCTGCTCAGCAACCCCAGATGAAAGTCGTTTTTGATCTCTACTGATGACGGATAAAATCCAGAAACACATGTGTCTAGAGATGTACAGCACTAACCTGCACCAACTTTGGTGGAACACTGCAGCAAAATACCAAGTAAGCGTGCACAACAAACTGCATTTACCATAATGCTAAGGGGCGAACTGTGCTGGGAGGTCAGCAGTGTGCTCCCACCCCTTCCTGTTTGAAAAGGCTCCCTTGAGCCATTGAGCTGACGAGCTTGTGGAGATGCACCTGTGCGCCTGTGAGAGGTACTGAGACCTGTAAGAATTGTGGCAGCCTGCTCAGCAACCCCAGATGAAAATCGTTTTTGATCTCTACTGATGACGGATAAAATCCAGAAACACATGTGTCTAGAGATGTACAGCACTAACCTGCACCAACTTTGGTGGAACACTCCAGCAAAATACCAAGTAAGCGTGCACAACAAACTGCATTTACCATAATACTAAGGCGCGAACTGTGCTGGGAGGTCAGCAGTGTGCTCCCACCCCTTCCTGTTTGAAAAGGCTCCCTTGAGCTATTGAGCTGACAAACTTGTGGAGATGCACCTGTGCGCCTGTGAGAGGTACTGAGACCTGTAAGAATTGTGGCAGCCTGCTCAGCAACCCCAGATGAAAATCGTTTTTTGATCTCTACTGATGACGGATAAAATCCAGAAACACGTGTCTAGAGATGTACAGCACTAACCTGCACCAACTTTGGTGGAACACTCCAGCAAAATACCAAGTAAGCGTGCACAACAAACTGCATTTACCATAATGCTAAGGGGCGAACTGTGCTGGGAAGTCAGCAGTGTGCTCCCACCCCTTCTGTTTGAAAAGGCTCCCTTGAGCCATTGAGCTGACGAGCTTGTGGAGATGCACCTGTGCGCCTGTGAGAGGTACTGAGACCTGTAAGAATTGTGGCAGCCTGCTCAGCAACCCCAGATGAAAATCGTTTTTTGATCTCTACTGATGACGGATAAAATCCAGAAACACATGTGTCTAGAGATGTACAGCACTAACCTGCACCAACTTTGGTGGAACACTCCAGCAAAATACCAAGTAAGCGTGCACAACAAACTGCATTTACCATAATGCTAAGGGGCGAACTGTGCTGGGAGGTCAGCAGTGTGCTCCCACCCCTTCCTGTTTGAAATGGCTCCCTTGAGCCATTGAGCTGACGAGCTTGTGGAGATGCACCTGTGCGCCTGTGAGAGGTACTGAGACCTGTAAGAATTGTGGCAGCCTGCTCAGCAACCCCAGATGAAAATCGTTTTTTGATCTCTACTGATGACGGATAAAATCCAGAAACACATGTGTCTAGAGATGTACAGCACTAACCTGCACCAACTTTGGTGGAACACTCCAGCAAAATACCAAGTAAGCGTGAACAACAAACTGCATTTACCATAATGCTAAGGGGCGAACTGTGCTGGGAGGTCAGCAGTGTGCTCCCACCCCTTCCTGTTTGAAAAGGATCCCTTGAGCCATTGAGCTGACGAGCTTGTGGAGATGCACCTGTGCGCCTGTGAGAGGTACTGAGACCTGTAAGAATTGTGGCAGCCTGCTCAGCAACCACAGATGAAAATCGTTTTTTGATCTCTACTGATGACGGATAAAATCCAGAAACACATGTGTCTAGAGATGTACAGCACTAACCTGCACCAACTTTGGTGGAACACTCCAGCAAAATACCAAGTAAGCGTGCACAACAAACTGCATTTACCATAATGCTAAGGAGCGAACTGTGCTGGGAGGTCAGCAGTGTGCTCCCACCCCTTCCTGTTTGAAATGGCTCCCTTGAGCCATTGAGCTGACGAGCTTGTGGAGATGCACCTGTGCGCCTGTGAGAGGTACTGAGACCTGTAAGAATTGTGGCAGCCTGCTCAGAAACCCCAGATGAAAGTCGTTTTTTGATCTCTACTGATGACGGATAAAATCCGGAAACACATGTGTCTAGAGATGTACAGCACTAACCTGCACCAACTTTGGTGGAACACTCCAGCAAAATACCAAGTAAGCGTGAACAACAAACTGCATTTACCATAATGCTAAGGGGCGAACTGTGCTGGGAGGTCAGCAGTGTGCTCCCACCCCTTCCTGTTTGAAAATGCTCCCTTGAGCCATTGAGCTGACGAGCTTGTGGAGATGCACCTGTGCGCCTGTGAGAGGTACTGAGACCTGTAAGAATTGTGGCAGCCTGCTCAGCAACCCCAGATGAAAATCGTTTTTTGATCTCTACTGATGACGGATAAAATCCAGATACACATGTGTATAGAGATGTACAGCACTAACCTGCACCAACTTTGGTGGAACACTCCAGCAAAATACCAAGTAAGCGTGCACAACAAACTGCATTTACCATAATGCTAAGGGGCGAACTGTGCTGGGAGGTCAGCAGTGTGCTCCCACCCCTTCCTGTTTGAAAAGGCTCCCTTGAGCCATTGAGCTGACGAACTTGTGGAGATGCACCTGTGCGCCTGTGAGAGGTACTGAGACCTGTAAGAATTGTGGCAGCCTGCTTAGCAACCCCAGATGAAAATCGTTTTTTGATCTCTACTGATGACGGATAAAATCCAGAAACACGTGTCTAGAGATGTACAGCACTAACCTGCACCAACTTTGGTGGAACACACCAGCAAAATACCAAGTAAGCATGCACAACAAACTGCATTTACCATAATGCTAAGGGGCGAACTGTGCTGGGAGGTCAGCAGTGTGCTCCCACCCCTTCCTGTTTGAAAAGGCTCCCTTGAGCCATTGAGCTGACGAGCTTGTGGAGATGCACCTGTGCGCCTGTGAGAGGTACTGAGACCGGTAAGAATTGTGGCAGCCTGCTCAGCAACCCCAGATGAAAATCGTTTTTTGATCTCTACTGATGACGGATAAAATCCAGAAACACATGTGTCTAGAGATGTACAGCACTAACCTGCACCAACTTTGGTGGAACACTCCAGCAAAATACCAAGTAAGCGTGCACAACAAACTGCATTTACCATAATGCTAAGGGGCGAACTGTGCTGGGAGGTCAGCAGTGTGCTCCCACCCCTTCCTGTTTGAAAAGCTCCCTTGAGCCATTGAGCTGACGAGCTTGTGGAGATGCACCTGTGCGCCTGTGAGAGGTACTGAGACCTGTAAGAATTGTGGCAGCCTGCTCAGCAACCCCAGATGAAAATCGTTTTTTGATCTCTACTGATGACAGATAATCCAGAACACATGTGTCTAGAGATGTACACCACTAACCTGCACCAACTTTGGTGGAACACTCCAGCAAAATACCAAGTAAGAGTGCACAACAAACTGCATTTACCATAATGCTAAGGGGCGAACTGTGCTGGGAGGTCAGCAGTGTGCTCCCACCCCTTCCTGTTTGAAAAGGCTCCTTGAGCCATTGAGCTGACGAGCTTGTGGAGATGCACCTGTGCGCCTGTGAGAGGTACTGAGACCTGTAAGAATCGTGGCAGCCTGCTCAGCAACCCCAGATGAAAATCGTTTTTTGATCTCTACTGATGACGGATAAAATCCAGAAACACATGTGTCTAGAGATGTACAGCACTAACCTGCACCAACTTTGGTGGAACACTCCAGCAAAATACCAAGTAAGCGTGCACTACAAACTGCATTTACCATAATGCTAAGGGGCGAACTGTGCTGGGAGGTCAGCAGTGTGCTCCCACCCCTTCCTGTTTGAAAAGGCTCCCTTGAGCCATTGAGCTGACGAGCTTGTGGAGATGCACCTGTGCGCCTGTGAGAGGTACTGAGACCTGTAAGAATTGTGGCAGCCTGCTCAGCAACCCCAGATGAAAATCGTTTTTTGATCTCTACTGATGACGGATGAAATCCAGAATCACATGTGTCTAGAGATGTACAGCACTAACCTGCACCAACTTTAGTGGAACACTCCAGCAAAATACCAAGTAAGCGTGCACAACAAACTGCATTTACCATGATGCTAAGGGGCGAACTGTGCTGGGAGGTCAAGCAGTGTGCTCCCACCCCTTCCTGTTTGAAAAGGCTCCCTTGAGCCATTGAGCTGACGAGCTTGTGGAGATGCACCTGTGCGCCTGTGAGAGGTACTGAGACCTGTAAGAATTGTGGCAGCCTGCTCAGCAACCCCAGATGAAAATCGTTTTTTGATCTCTACTGATGACGGATAAAATCCAGAAACACATGTGTCTAGAGATGTACAGCACTAACCTGCACCAACTTTGGTGGAACACTCCAGCAAAATACCAAGTAAGCGTGCACAACAAACTGCATTTACCATAATGCTAAGGGGCGAACTGTGCTGGGAGGTCAGCAGTGTGCTCCCACCCCTTCCTGTTTGAAATGGCTCCCTTGAGCCATTGAGCTGACGAGCTTGTGGAGATGCACCTGTGCGCCTGTGAGAGGTACTGAGACCTGTAAGAATTGTGGCAGCCTGCTCAGCAACCCCAGATGAAAGTCGTTTTTTGATCTCTACTGATGACGGATAAAATCCAGAAACACATGTGTCTAGAGATGTACAGCACTAACCTGCACCAACTTTGGTGGAACACTGCAGCAAAATACCAAGTAAGCGTGCACAACAAACTGCATTTACCATAATGCTAAGGGGCGAACTGTGCTGGGAGGTCAGCAGTGTGCTCCCACCCCTTCCTGTTTGAAAAGGCTCCCTTGAGCCATTGAGCTGACGAGCTTGTGGAGATGCACCTGTGCGCCTGTGAGAGGTACTGAGACCTGTAAGAATTGTGGCAGCCTGCTCAGCAACCCCAGATGAAAATCGTTTTTTGATCTCTACTGATGACGGATAAAATCCAGAAACACATGTGTCTAGAGATGTACAGCACTAACCTGCACCAACTTTAGTGGAACACTCCAGCAAAATACCAAGTAAGCGTGCACAACAAACTGCATTTACCATGATGCTAAGGGGCGAACTGTGCTGGGAGGTCAAGCAGTGTGCTCCCACCCCTTCCTGTTTGAAAAGGCTCCCTTGAGCCATTGAGCTGACGAGCTTGTGGAGATGCACCTGTGCGCCTGTGAGAGGTACTGAGACCTGTAAGAATTGTGGCAGCCTGCTCAGCAACCCCAGATGAAAATCGTTTTTTGATCTCTACTGATGACGGATAAAATCCAGAAACACATGTGTCTAGAGATGTACAGCACTAACCTGCACCAACTTTGGTGGAACACTCCAGCAAAATACCAAGTAAGCGTGCACAACAAACTGCATTTACCATAATGCTAAGGGGCGAACTGTGCTGGGAGGTCAGCAGTGTGCTTCCACCCCTTCCTGTTTGAAAAGGATACCTTGAGCCATTGAGCTGACGAGCTTGTGGAGATGCACCTGTGCGCCTGTGAGAGGTACTGAGACCTGTAAGAATTGTGGCAGCCTGCTCAGCAACCCCAGATGAAAATCGTTTTTTGATCTCTACTGATGACGGATAAAATCCAGAAACACGTGTCTAGAGATGTACAGCACTAACCTGCACCAACTTTGGTGGAACACTCCAGCAAAATACCAAGTAAGCGTGCACAACAAACTGCATTTACCATAATGCTAAGGGGCGAACTGTGCTGGGAGGTCAGCAGTGTGCTCCCACCTCTTCCTGTTTGAAAAGGCTCCCTTGAGCCATTGAGCTGACGAGCTTGTGGAGATGCACCTGTGCGCCTGTGAGAGGTACTGAGACCTGTAAGAATTGTGGCAGCCTGCTCAGCAACCCCAGATGAAAATCGTTTTTTGATCTCTACTGATGACGGATAAAATCCAGAAACACATGTGTCTAGAGATGTACAGCACTAACCTGCACCAACTTTGGTGGAACACTCCAGCAAAATACCAAGTAAGCGTGCACTACAAACTGCATTTACCATAATGCTAAGGGGCGAACTGTGCTGGGAGGTCAGCAGTGTGCTCCCACCCCTTCCTGTTTGAAAAGGCTCCCTTGAGCCATTGAGCTGACGAGCTTGTGGAGATGCACCTGTGCGCCTGTGAGAGGTACTGAGACCTGTAAGAATTGTGGCAGCCTGCTCAGCAACCCCAGATGAAAATCGTTTTTTGATCTCTACTGATGACGGATAAAATCCAGAAACACATGTGTCTAGAGATGTACAGCACTAACCTGCACCAACTTTGGTGGAACACTCCAGCAAAATACCAAGTAAGCGTGCACAACAAACTGCATTTACCATAATGCTAAGGGGCGAACTGTGCTGGGAGGTCAGCAGTGTGCTCCCACCCCTTCCTGTTTGAAAAGGCTCCTTGAGCCATTGAGATGACGAGCTTGTGGAGATGCACCTGTGCGCCTGTGAGAGGTACTGAGACCTGTAAGAATTGTGGCAGCCTGCTCAGCAACCCCAGATGAAAATCGTTTTTTGATCTCTACTGATGACGGATAAAATCCAGAAACACATGTGTCTAGAGATGTACAGCACTAACCTGCACCAACTTTAGTGGAACACTCCAGCAAAATACCAAGTAAGCGTGCACAACAAACTGCATTTACCATAATGCTAAGGGGCGAACTGTGCTGGGAGGTCAGCAGTGTGCTCCCACCCTTTCCTGTTTGAAAAGGCTCCCTTGAGCCATTGAGCTGACGAGCTTGTGGAGATGCACCTGTGCGCCTGTGAGAGGTACTGAGACCTGTAAGAATTGTGGCAGCCTGCTCAGCAACCCCAGATGAAAATCGTTTTTTGATCTCTACTGATGACGGATAAAATCCAGAAACACATGTGTCTAGAGATGTACAGCACTAACCTGCACCAACTTTGGTGGAACACTCCAGCAAAATACCAAGTAAGCGTGCACAACAAACTGCATTTACCATAATGCTAAGGGGCGAACTGTGCTGGGAGGTCAGCAGTGTGCTCCCACCCCTTCCTGTTTGAAATGGCTCCCTTGAGCCATTGAGCTGACGAGCTTGTGGAGATGCACCTGTGCGCCTGTGAGAGGTACTGAGACCTGTAAGAATTGTGGCAGCCTGCTCAGCAACCCCAGATGAAAGTCGTTTTTTGATCTCTACTGATGACGGATAAAATCCAGAAACACATGTGTCTAGAGATGTACAGCACTAACCTGCACCAACTTTGGTGGAACACTCCAGCAAAATACCAAGTAAGCGTGCACAACAAACTGCATTTACCATAATGCTAAGGGGCGAACTGTGCTGGGAGGTCAGCAGTGTGCTCCCACCCCTTCCTGTTTGAAAAGGCTCCCTTGAGCCATTGAGCTGACGAGCTTGTGGAGATGCACCTGTGCGCCTGTGAGAGGTACTGAGACCTGTAAGAATTGTGGCAGCCTGCTCAGCAACCCCAGATGAAAATCGTTTTTTGATCTCTACTGATGACGGATAACATCCAGAAACACATGTGTCTAGAGATGTACAGCACTAACCTGCACCAACTTTGGTGGAACACTCCAGCAAAATACCAAGTAAGCGTGCACAACAAACTGCATTTACCATAATGCTAAGGCGCGAACTGTGCTGGGAGGTCAGCAGTGTGCTCCCACCCCTTCCTGTTTGAAAAGGCTCCCTTGAGCCATTGAGCTGACGAACTTGTGGAGATGCACCTGTGCGCCTGTGAGAGGTACTGAGACCTGTAAGAATTGTGGCAGCCTGCTCAGCAACCCCAGATGAAAATCGTTTTTTGATCTCTACTGATGACGGATAAAATCCAGAAACACGTGTCTAGAGATGTACAGCACTAACCTGCACCAACTTTGGTGGAACACTCCAGCAAAATACCAAGTAAGCGTGCACAACAAACTGCATTTACCATAATGCTAAGGGGCGAACTGTGCTGGGAGGTCAGCAGTGTGCTCCCACCCCTTCCTGTTTGAAAAGGCTCCCTTGAGCCATTGAGCTGACGAGCTTGTGGAGATGCACCTGTGCGCCTGTGAGAGGTACTGAGACCTGTAAGAATTGTGGCAGCCTGCTCAGCAACCCCAGATGAAAATCGTTTTTTGATCTCTACTGATGACGGATAAAATCCAGAAACACATGTGTCTAGAGATGTACAGCACTAACCTGCACCAACTTTGGTGGAACACTCCAGCAAAATACCAAGTAAGCGTGCACAACAAACTGCATTTACCATGATGCTAAGGGGCGAACTGTGCTGGGAGGTCAGCAGTGTGCTCCCACCCCTTCCTGTTTGAAAAGGCTCCCTTGAGCCATTGAGCTGACGAGCTTGTGGAGATGCACCTGTGCGCCTGTGAGAGGTACTGAGACCTGTAAGAATTGTGGCAGCCTGCTCAGCAACCCCAGATGAAAATCGTTTTTTGATCTCTACTGATGACGGATAAAATCCAGAAACACATGTGTCTAGAGATGTACAGCACTAACCTGCACCAACTTTGGTAGAACACTCCAGCAAAATACCAAGTAAGCGTGCACTACAAACTGCATTTACCATAACGCTAAGGGGCGAACTGTGCTGGGAGGTCAGCAGTGTGCTCCCACCCCTTCCTGTTTGAAATGGCTCCCTTGAGCCATTGAGCTGACGAGCTTGTGGAAATGCACCTGTGCGCCTGTGAGAGGTACTGAGACCTGTAAGAATTGTGGCAGCCTGCTCAGCAACCCCAGATGAAAATCGTTTTTTGATCTCTACTGATGACGGATAAAATCCAGAAACACATGTGTCTAGAGATGTACAGCACTAACCTGCACCAACTTTGGTGGAACACTCTAGCAAAATACCAAGTAAGCGTGCACTACAAACTGCATTTACCATAATGCTAAGGGGCGAACTGTGCTGGGAGGTCAGCAGTGTGCTCCCACCCCTTCCTGTTTGAAAAGGCTCCCTTGAGCCATTGAGCTGACGAGCTTGTGGAGATGCACCTGTGCGCCTGTGAGAGGTACTGAGACCTGTAAGAATTGTGGCAGCCTGCTCAGCAACCCCAGATGAAAATCGTTTTTTGATCTCTACTGATGACGGATAAAATCCAGAAACACATGTGTCTAGAGATGTACAGCACTAACCTGCACCAACTTTGGTGGAACACTCCAGCAAAATACCAAGTAAGCGTGCACAACAAACTGCATTTACCATAATGCTAAGGGGCGAACTGTGCTGGGAGGTCAGCAGTGTGCTCCCACCCCTTCCTGTTTGAAATGGCTCCCTTGAGCCATTGAGCTGACGAGCTTGTGGAGATGCACCTGTGCGCCTGTGAGAGGTACTGAGACCTGTAAGAATTGTGGCAGCCTGCTCAGCAACCCCAGATGAAAGTCGTTTTTTGATCTCTACTGATGACGGATAAAATCCAGAAACACATGTGTCTAGAGATGTACAGCACTAACCTGCACCAACTTTGGTGGAACACTGCAGCAAAATACCAAGTAAGCGTGCACAACAAACTGCATTTACCATAATGCTAAGGGGCGAACTGTGCTGGGAGGTCAGCAGTGTGCTCCCACCCCTTCCTGTTTGAAAAGGCTCCCTTGAGCCATTGAGCTGACGAGCTTGTGGAGATGCACCTGTGCGCCTGTGAGAGGTACTGAGACCTGTAAGAATTGTGGCAGCCTGCTCAGCAACCCCAGATGAAAATCTTTTTTGATCTCTACTGATGACGGATAAAATCCAGAAACACATGTGTCTAGAGATGTACAGCACTAACCTGCACCAACTTTGGTGGAACACTCCAGCAAAATACCAAGTAAGCGTGCACAACAAACTGCATTTACCATAATGCTAAGGCGCGAACTGTGCTGGGAGGTCAGCAGTGTGCTCCCACCCCTTCCTGTTTGAAAAGGCTCCCTTGAGCCATTGAGCTGACGAACTTGTGGAGATGCACCTGTGCGCCTGTGAGAGGTACTGAGACCTGTAAGAATTGTGGCAGCCTGCTCAGCAACCCCAGATGAAAATCGTTTTTTGATCTCTACTGATGACGGATAAAATCCAGAAACACGTGTCTAGAGATGTACAGCACTAACCTGCACCAACTTTGGTGGAACACTCCAGCAAAATACCAAGTAAGCGTGCACAACAAACTGCATTTACCATAATGCTAAGGGGCGAACTGTGCTGGGAGGTCAGCAGTGTGCTCCCACCCCTTCCTGTTTGAAAAGGCTCCCTTGAGCCATTGAGCTGACGAGCTTGTGGAGATGCACCTGTGCGCCTGTGAGAGGTACTGAGACCTGTAAGAATTGTGGCAGCCTGCTCAGCAACCCCAGATGAAAATCGTTTTTTGATCTCTACTGATGACGGATAAAATCCAGAAACACATGTGTCTAGAGATGTACAGCACTAACCTGCACCAACTTTAGTGGAACACTCCAGCAAAATACCAAGTAAGCGTGCACAACAAACTGCATTTACCATGATTCTAAGGGGCGAACTGTGCTGGGAGGTCAGCAGTGTGCTCCCACCCCTTCCTGTTTGAAAAGGCTCCCTTGAGCCATTGAGCTGACGAGCTTGTGGAGATGCACCTGTGCGCCTGTGAGAGGTACTGAGACCTGTAAGAATTGTGGCAGCCTGCTCAGCAACCCCAGATGAAAATCGTTTTTTGATCTCTACTGATGACGGATAAAATCCAGAAACACATGTGTCTAGAGATGTACAGCACTAACCTGCACCAACTTTGGTGGAACACTCCAGCAAAATACCAAGTAAGCGTGCACAAAAACTGCATTTACCATAATGCTAAGGGGCGAACTGTGCTGGGAGGTCAGCAGTGGGCTCCCACCCCTTCCTGTTTGAAAAGGATCCCTTGAGCCATTGAGCTGACGAGCTTGTGGAGATGCACCTGTGCGCCTGTGAGAGGTACTGAGACCTGTAAGAATTGTGGCAGCCTGCTCAGCAACCACAGATGAAAATCGTTTTTTGATCTCTACTGATGACGGATAAAATCCAGAAACACATGTGTCTAGAGATGTACAGCACTAACCTGCACCAACTTTGGTGGAACACTCCAGCAAAATACCAAGTAAGCGTGCACAACAAACTGCATTTACCATAATGCTAAGGGGCGAACTGTGCTGGGAGGTCAGCAGTGTGCTCCCACCCTTTCCTGTTTGAAATGGCTCCCTTGAGCCATTGAGCTGACGAGCTTGTGGAGATGCACCTGTGCGCCTGTGAGAGGTACTGAGACCTGTAAGAATTGTGGCAGCCTGCTCAGCAACCCCAGATGAAAATCGTTTTTTGATCTCTACTGATGACGGATAAAATCCAGAAACACATGTGTCTAGAGATGTACAGCACTAACCTGCACCAACTTTGGTGGAACACTCCAGCAAAATACCAAGTAAGCGTGCACAACAAACTGCATTTACCATAATGCTAAGGGGCGAACTGTGCTGGGAGGTCAGCAGTGTGCTCCCACCCCTTCCTGTTTGAAAAGGCTCCCTTGAGCCATTGAGCTGACGAGCTTGTGGAGATGCACCTGTGCGCCTGTGAGAGGTACTGAGACCTGTAAGAATTGTGGCAGCCTGCTCAGCAACCCCAGATGAAAATCGTTTTTTGATCTCTACTGATGACGGATAAAATCCAGAAACACATGTGTCTAGAGATGTACAGCACTAACCTGCACCAACTTTGGTGGAACACTCCAGCAAAATACCAAGTAAGCGTGCACAACAAACTGCATTTACCATAATGCTAAGGGGCGAACTGTGCTGGGAGGTCAGCAGTGTGCTCCCACCCCTTCCTGTTTGAAAAGGCTCCCTTGAGCCATTGAGCTGACGAACTTGTGGAGATGCACCTGTGCGCCTGTGAGAGGTACTGAGACCTGTAAGAATTGTGGCAGCCTGCTCAGCAACCCCAGATGAAAATCGTTTTTTGATCTCTACTGATGACGGATAAAATCCAGAAACACATGTGTCTAGAGATGTACAGCACTAACCTGCACCAACTTTGGTGGAACACTCCAGCAAAATACCAAGTAAGCGTGCACAACAAACTGCATTTACCATAATGCTAAGGGGCGAACTGTGCTGGGAGGTCAGCAGTGTGCTCCCACCCCTTCCTGTTTGAAAAGGCTCCCTTGAGCCATTGAGCTGACGAGCTTGTGGAGATGCACCTGTGCGCCTGTGAGAGGTACTGAGACCTGTAAGAATTGTGGCAGCCTGCTCAGCAACCCCAGATGAAAATCGTTTTTTGATCTCTACTGATGACGGATAAAATCCAGAAACACATGTGTCTAGAGATGTACAGCACTAACCTGCACCAACTTTGGTGGAACACTCCAGCAAAATACCAAGTAAGCGTGCACAACAAACTGCATTTACCATAATGCTAAGGGGCGAACTGTGCTGGGAGGTCAGCAGTGTGCTCCCACCCCTTCCTGTTTGAAAAGGCTCCCTTGAGCCATTGAGCTGACGAGCTTGTGGAGATGCACCTGTGCGCCTGTGAGAGGTACTGAGACCTGTAAGAATTGTGGCAGCCTGCTCAGCAACCCCAGATGAAAATCGTTTTTTGATCTCTACTGATGACGGATAAAATCCAGAAACACGTGTCTAGAGATGTACAGCACTAACCTGCACCAACTTTGGTGGAACACTCCAGCAAAATACCAAGTAAGCGTGCACAACAAACTGCATTTACCATAATGCTAAGGGGCGAACTGTGCTGGGAGGTCAAGCAGTGTGCTCCCACCCCTTCCTGTTTGAAAAGGCTCCCTTGAGCCATTGAGCTGACGAGCTTGTGGAGATGCACCTGTGCGCCTGTGAGAGGTACTGAGACCTGTAAGAATCGTGGCAGCCTGCTCAGCAACCCCAGATGAAAATCGTTTTTTGATCTCTACTGATGACGGATAAAATCCAGAAACACATGTGTCTAGAGATGTACAGCACTAACCTGCACCAACTTTGGTGGAACACTCCAGCAAAATACCAAGTAAGCGTGCACTACAAACTGCATTTACCATAATGCTAAGGGGCGAACTGTGCTGGGAGGTCAGCAGTGTGCTCCCACCCCTTCCTGTTTGAAAAGGCTCCCTTGAGCCATTGAGCTGACGAGCTTGTGGAGATGCACCTGTGCGCCTGTGAGAGGTACTGAGACCTGTAAGAATTGTGGCAGCCTGCTCAGCAACCCCAGATGAAAATCGTTTTTTGATCTCTACTGATGACGGATAAAATCCAGAAACACATGTGTCTAGAGATGTACAGCACTAACCTGCACCAACTTTGGTGGAACACTCCAGCAAAATACCAAGTAAGCGTGCACAACAAACTGCATTTACCATAATGCTAAGGGGCGAACTGTGCTGGGAGGTCAGCAGTGTGCTCCCACCCCTTCCTGTTTGAAAAGGCTCCCTTGAGCCATTGAGCTGACGAGCTTGTGGAGATGCACCTGTGCGCCTGTGAGAGGTACTGAGACCTGTAAGAATTGTGGCAGCCTGCTCAGCAACCCCAGATGAAAATCGTTTTTTGATCTCTACTGATGACGGATAAAATCCAGAAACACGTGTCTAGAGATGTACAGCACTAACCTGCACCAACTTTGGTGGAACACTCCAGCAAAATACCAAGTAAGCGTGCACAACAAACTGCATTTACCATAATGCTAAGGGGCGAACTGTGCTGGGAGGTCAGCAGTGTGCTCCCACCCTTTCCTGTTTGAAAAGTCTCCCTTGAGCCATTGAGCTGACGAGCTTGTGGAGATGCACCTGTGCGCCTGTGAGAGGTACTGAGACCTGTAAGAATTGTGGCAGCCTGCTCAGCAACCCCAGATGAAAATCGTTTTTTGATCTCTACTGATGACGGATAAAATCCAGAAACACATGTGTCTAGAGATGTACAGCACTAACCTGCACCAACTTTGGTGGAACACTCCAGCAAAATACCAAGTAAGCGTGCACAACAAACTGCATTTACCATAATGCTAAGGGGCGAACTGTGCTGGGAGGTCAGCAGTGTGCTCCCACCCTTTCCTGTTTGAAATGGCTCCCTTGAGCCATGGAGCTGACGAGCTTGTGGAGATGCACCTGTGCGCCTGTGAGAGGTACTGAGACCTGTAAGAATTGTGGCAGCCTGCTCAGCAACCCCAGATGAAAATCGTTTTTTGATCTCTACTGATGACGGATAAAATCCAGAAACACATGTGTCTAGAGATGTACAGCACTAACCTGCACCAACTTTGGTGGAACACTCCAGCAAAATACCAAGTAAGCGTGCACAACAAACTGCATTTACCATAATGCTAAGGAGCGAACTGTGCTGGGAGGTCAGCAGTGTGCTCCCACCCCTTCCTGTTTGAAATGGCTCCCTTGAGCCATTGAGCTGACGAGCTTGTGGAGATGCACCTGTGCGCCTGTGAGAGGTACTGAGACCTGTAAGAATTGTGGCAGCCTGCTCAGCAACCCCAGATGAAAATCGTTTTTTGATCTCTACTGATGACGGATAAAATCCAGAAACACATGTGTCTAGAGATGTACAGCACTAACCTGCACCAACTTTGGTGGAACACTCCAGCAAAATACCAAGTAAGCGTGCACAACAAACTGCATTTACCATAATGCTAAGGGGCGAACTGTGCTGGGAGGTCAGCAGTGTGCTCCCACCCCTTCCTGTTTGAAAAGGCTCCCTTGAGCCATTGAGCTGACGAACTTGTGGAGATGCACCTGTGCGCCTGTGAGAGGTACTGAGACCTGTAAGAATTGTGGCAGCCTGCTCAGCAACCCCAGATGAAAATCGTTTTTTGATCTCTACTGATGACGGATAAAATCCAGAAACACGTGTCTAGAGATGTACAGCACTAACCTGCACCAACTTTGGTGGAACACTCCAGCAAAATACCAAGTAAGCGTGCACAACAAACTGCATTTACCATAATGCTAAGGGGCGAACTGTGCTGGGAGGTCAGCAGTGTGCTCCCACCCCTTCTGTTTGAAAAGGCTCCCTTGAGCCATTGAGCTGACGAGCTTGTGGAGATGCACCTGTGCGCCTGTGAGAGGTACTGAGACCTGTAAGAATTGTGGCAGCCTGCTCAGCAACCCCAGATGAAAATCGTTTTTTGATCTCTACTGATGATGGATAAAATCCAGAAACACATGTGTCTAGAGATGTACAGCACTAACCTGCACCAACTTTGGTGGAACACTCCAGCAAAATACCAAGTAAGCGTGCACAACAAACTGCATTTACCATAATGCTAAGGGGCGAACTGTGCTGGGAGGTCAGCAGTGTGCTCCCACCCCTTCCTGTTTGAAAAGGCTCCCTTGAGCCATTGAGCTGATGAACTTGTGGAGATGCACCTGTGCGCCTGTGAGAGGTACTGAGACCTGTAAGAATTGTGGCAGCCTGCTCAGCAACCCCAGATGAAAATCGTTTTTTGATCTCTACTGATGACGGATAAAATCCAGAAACACGTGTCTAGAGATGTACAGCACTAACCTGCACCAACTTTGGTGGAACACTCCAGCAAAATACCAAGTAAGCGTGCACAACAAACTGCATTTACCATAATGCTAAGTGGCGAACTGTGCTGGGAGGTCAGCAGTGTGCTCCCACCCCTTCTGTTTGAAAAGGCTCCCTTGAGCCATTGAGCTGACGAGCTTGTGGAGATGCACCTGTGCGCCTGTGAGAGGTACTGAGACCTGTAAGAATTGTGGCAGCCTGCTCAGCAACCCCAGATGAAAATCGTTTTTTGATCTCTACTGATGACGGATAAAATCCAGAAACACATGTGTCTAGAGATGTACAGCACTAACCTGCACCAACTTTAGTGGAACACTCCAGCAAAATACCAAGTAAGCGTGCACAACAAACTGCATTTACCATGATGCTAAGGGGCGAACTGTGCTGGGAGGTCAAGCAGTGTGCTCCCACCCCTTCCTGTTTGAAAAGGCTCCCTTGAGCCATTGAGCTGACGAGCTTGTGGAGATGCACCTGTGCGCCTGTGAGAGGTACTGAGATCTGTAAGAATTGTGGCAGCCTGCTCAGCAACCCCAGATGAAAATCGTTTTTTGATCTCTACTGATGACGGATAAAATCCAGAAACACATGTGTCTAGAGATGTACAGCACTAACCTGCACCAACTTTGGTGGAACACTCCAGCAAAATACCAAGTAAGCGTGAACAACAAACTGCATTTACCATAATGCTAAGGGGCGAACTGTGCTGGGAGCTCAGCAGTGTGCTCCCACCCCTTCCTGTTTGAAAAGGATCCCTTGAGCCATTGAGCTGACGAGCTTGTGGAGATGCACCTGTGCGCCTGTGAGAGGTACTGAGACCTGTAAGAATTGTGGCAGCCTGCTCAGCAACCCCAGATGAAAATCGTTTTTTGATCTCTACTGATGACGGATAAAATCCAGAAACACATGTGTCTAGAGATGTACAGCACTAACCTGCACCAACTTTGGTGGAACACTCCAGCAAAATACCAAGTAAGCGTGCACAACAAACTGCATTTACCATAATGCTAAGGGGCGAACTGTGCTGGGAGGTCAGCAGTGTGCTCCCACCCCTTCCTGTTTGAAATGGCTCCCTTGAGCCATTGAGCTGACGAGCTTGTGGAGATGCACCTGTGCGCCTGTGAGAGGTAGTGAGACCTGTAAGAATTGTGGCAGCCTGCTCAGCAACCCCAGATGAAAATCGTTTTTTGATCTCTACTGATGACGGATAAAATCCAGAAACACATGTGTCTAGAGATGTACAGCACTAACCTGCACCAACTTTGGTGGAACACTCCAGCAAAATACCAAGTAAGCGTGCACAACAAACTGCATTTACCATAATGCTAAGGGGCGAACTGTGCTGGGAGGTCAGCAGTGTGCTCCCACCCCTTCCTGTTTGAAAAGGCTCCCTTGAGCCATTGAGCTGACGAACTTGTGGAGATGCACCTGTGCGCCTGTGAGAGGTACTGAGACCTGTAAGAATTGTGGCAGCCTGCTCAGCAACCCCAGATGAAAATCGTTTTTTGATCTCTACTGATGACGGATAAAATCCAGAAACACGTGTCTAGAGATGTACAGCATTAACCTGCACCAACTTTGGTGGAACACTCCAGCAAAATACCAAGTAAGCGTGCACAACAAACTGCATTTACCATAATGCTAAGGGGCGAACTGTGCTGGGAGGTCAGCAGTGTGCTCCCACCCCTTCCTGTTTGAAAAGGCTCCCTTGAGCCATTGAGCTGACGAGCTTGTGGAGATGCACCTGTGCGCCTGTGAGAGGTACTGAGACCTGTAAGAATTGTGGCAGCCTGCTCAGCAACCCCAGATGAAAATCGTTTTTGATCTCTACTGATGATGGATAAAATCCAGAAACACATGTGTCTAGAGATGTACAGCACTAACCTGCACCAACTTTGGTGGAACACTCCAGCAAAATACCAAGTAAGCGTGCACAACAAACTGCATTTACCATAATGCTAAGGGGCGAACTGTGCTGGGAGGTCAGCAGTGTGCTCCCACCCCTTCCTGTTTGAAAAGGCTCCCTTGAGCCATTGAGCTGATGAACTTGTGGAGATGCACCTGTGCGCCTGTGAGAGGTACTGAGACCTGTAAGAATTGTGGCAGCCTGCTCAGCAACCCCAGATGAAAATCGTTTTTGATCTCTACTGATGACGGATAAAATCCAGAAACACAGTGTCTAGAGATGTACAGCACTAACCTGCACCAACTTTGGTGGAACACTCCAGCAAAATACCAAGTAAGCGTGCACAACAAACTGCATTTACCATAATGCTAAGGGGCGAACTGTGCTGGGAGGTCAGCAGTGTGCTCCCACCCCTTCCTGTTTGAAAAGGCTCCCTTGAGCCATTGAGCTGACGAGCTTGTGGAGATGCACCTGTGCGCCTGTGAGAGGTACTGAGACCTGTAAGAATTGTGGCAGCCTGCTCAGCAACCCCAGATGAAAATCGTTTTTGATCTCTACTGATGACGGATAAAATCCAGAAACACATGTGTCTAGAGATGTACAGCACTAACCTGCACCAACTTTAGTGGAACACTCCAGCAAAATACCAAGTAAGCGTGCACAACAAACTGCATTTACCATGATGCTAAGGGGCGAACTGTGCTGGGAGGTCAGCAGTGTGCTCCCACCCCTTCCTGTTTGAAAAGGCTCCCTTGAGCCATTGAGCTGACGAGCTTGTGGAGATGCACCTGTGCGCCTGTGAGAGGTACTGAGATCTGTAAGAATTGTGGCAGCCTGCTCAGCAACCCCAGATGAAAATCGTTTTTTGATCTCTACTGATGACGGATAAAATCCAGAAACACATGTGTCTAGAGATGTACAGCACTAACCTGCACCAACTTTGGTGGAACACTCCAGCAAAATACCAAGTAAGCGTGCACAACAAACTGCATTTACCATAATGCTAAGGGGCGAACTGTGCTGGGAGGTCAGCAGTGTGCTCCCACCCCTTCCTGTTTGAAAAGGCTCCCTTGAGCCATTGAGCTGACGAGCTTGTGGAGATGCACCTGTGCGCCTGTGAGAGGTACTGAGACCTGTAAGAATTGTGGCAGCCTGCTCAGCAACCCCAGATGAAAATCGTTTTTTGATCTCTACTGATGACGGATAAAATCCAGAAACACATGTGTCTAGAGATGTACAGCACTAACCTGCACCAACTTTGGTGGAACACTCCAGCAAAATACCAAGTAAGCGTGCACAACAAACTGCATTTACCATAATGCTAAGGGGCGAACTGTGCTGGGAGGTCAGCAGTGTGCTCCCACCCCTTCCTGTTTGAAATGGCTCCCTTGAGCCATTGAGCTGACGAGCTTGTGGAGATGCACCTGTGCGCCTGTGAGAGGTACTGAGACCTGTAAGAATTGTGGCAGCCTGCTCAGCAACCCCAGATGAAAATCGTTTTTTGATCTCTACTGATGACGGATAAAATCCAGAAACACATGTGTCTAGAGATGTACAGCACTAACCTGCACCAACTTTGGTGGAACACTCCAGCAAAATACCAAGTAAGCGTGCACAACAAACTGCATTTACCATAATGCTAAGGGGCGAACTGTGCTGGGAGGTCAGCAGTGTGCTCCCACCCTTTCCTGTTTGAAATGGCTCCCTTGAGCCATTGAGCTGACGAGCTTGTGGAGATGCACCTGTGCGCCTGTGAGAGGTACTGAGACCTGTAAGAATTGTGGCAGCCTGCTCAGCAACCCCAGATGAAAGTCGTTTTTTGATCTCTACTGATGACGGATAAAATCCAGAAACACATGTGTCTAGAGATGTACAGCACTAACCTGCACCAACTTTGGTGGAACACTCCAGCAAAATACCAAGTAAGCGTGCACAACAAACTGCATTTACCATAATGCTAAGGCGCGAACTGTGCTGGGAGGTCAGCAGTGTGCTCCCACCCCTTCCTGTTTGAAAAGGCTCCCTTGAGCCATTGAGCTGACGAACTTGTGGAGATGCACCTGTGCGCCTGTGAGAGGTACTGAGACCTGTAAGAATTGTGGCAGCCTGCTCAGCAACCCCAGATGAAAATCGTTTTTGATCTCTACTGATGACGGATAAAATCCAGAAACACATGTGTCTAGAGATGTACAGCACTAACCTGCACCAACTTTGGTGGAACACTCCAGCAAAATACCAAGTAAGCGTGCACAACAAACTGCATTTACCATAATGCTAAGGGGCGAACTGTGCTGGGAGGTCAGCAGTGTGCTCCCACCCCTTCCTGTTTGAAAAGGCTCCCTTGAGCCATTGAGCTGACGAACTTGTGGAGATGCACCTGTGCGCCTGTGAGAGGTACTGAGACCTGTAAGAATTGTGGCAGCCTGCTCAGCAACCCCAGATGAAAATCGTTTTTGATCTCTACTGATGACGGATAAAATCCAGAAACACGTGTCTAGAGATGTACAGCACTAACCTGCACCAACTTTGGTGGAACACTCCAGCAAAATACCAAGTAAGCGTGCACAACAAACTGCATTTACCATAATGCTAAGGGGCGAACTGTGCTGGGAGGTCAGCAGTGTGCTCCCACCCCTTCCTGTTTGAAAAGGCTCCCTTGAGCCATTGAGCTGACGAGCTTGTGGAGATGCACCTGTGCGCCTGTGAGAGGTACTGAGACCTGTAAGAATTGTGGCAGCCTGCTCAGCAACCCCAGATGAAAATCGTTTTTTGATCTCTACTGATGATGGATAAAATCCAGAAACACATGTGTCTAGAGATGTACAGCACTAACCTGCACCAACTTTGGTGGAACACTCCAGCAAAATACCAAGTAAGCGTGCACAACAAACTGCATTTACCATAATGCTAAGGGGCGAACTGTGCTGGGAGGTCAGCAGTGTGCTCCCACCCCTTCCTGTTTGAAAAGGCTCCCTTGAGCCATTGAGCTGATGAACTTGTGGAGATGCACCTGTGCGCCTGTGAGAGGTACTGAGACCTGTAAGAATTGTGGCAGCCTGCTCAGCAACCCCAGATGAAAATCGTTTTTTGATCTCTACTGATGACGGATAAAATCCAGAAACACATGTCTAGAGATGTACAGCACTAACCTGCACCAACTTTGGTGGAACACTCCAGCAAAATACCAAGTAAGCGTGCACAACAAACTGCATTTACCATAATGCTAAGGGGCGAACTGTGCTGGGAGGTCAGCAGTGTGCTCCCACTCCTTCCTGTTTGAAAAGGCTCCCTTGAGCCATTGAGCTGACGAGCTTGTGGAGATGCACCTGTGCGCCTGTGAGAGGTACTGAGACCTGTAAGAATTGTGGCAGCCTGCTCAGCAACCCCAGATGAAAATCGTTTTTTGATCTCTACTGATGACGGATAAATCCAGAAACACATGTGTCTAGAGATGTACAGCACTAACCTGCACCAACTTTGGTGGAACACTCCAGCAAAATACCAAGTAAGCGTGCACAACAAACTGCATTTACCATAATGCTAAGGGGCGAACTGTGCTGGGAGGTCAGCAGTGTGCTCCCACCCCTTCCTGTTTGAAAAGGCTCCCTTGAGCCATTGAGCTGATGAACTTGTGGAGATGCACCTGTGCGCCTGTGAGAGGTACTGAGACCTGTAAGAATTGTGGCAGCCTGCTCAGCAACCCCAGATGAAAATCGTTTTTTGATCTCTACTGATGACGGATAAAATCCAGAAACACATGTGTCTAGAGATGTACAGCACTAACCTGCACCAACTTTGGTGGAACACTCCAGCAAAATACCAAGTAAGCGTGAACAACAAACTGCATTTACCATAATGCTAAGGGGCGAACTGTGCTGGGAGGTCAGCAGTGTGCTCCCACCCCTTCCTGTTTGAAAAGGCTCCCTTGAGCCATTGAGCTGACGAGCTTGTGGAGATGCACCTGTGCGCCTGTGAGAGGTACTGAGACCTGTAAGAATTGTGGCAGCCTGCTCAGCAACCCCAGATGAAAATCGTTTTTTGATCTCTACTGATGACGGATAAAATCCAGAAACACATGTGTCTAGAGATGTACAGCACTAACCTGCACCAACTTTGGTGGAACACTCCAGCAAAATACCAAGTAAGCGTGCACAACAAACTGCATTTACCATAATGCTAAGGGGCGAACTGTGCTGGGAGGTCAGCAGTGTGCTCCCACCCCTTCCTGTTTGAAATGGCTCCCTTGAGCCATTGAGCTGACGAGCTTGTGGAGATGCACCTGTGCGCCTGTGAGAGGTAGTGAGACCTGTAAGAATTGTGGCAGCCTGCTCAGCAACCCCAGATGAAAATCGTTTTTGATCTCTACTGATGACGGATAAAATCCAGAAACACATGTGTCTAGAGATGTACAGCACTAACCTGCACCAACTTTGGTGGAACACTCCAGCAAAATACCAAGTAAGCGTGCACAACAAACTGCATTTACCATAATGCTAAGGGGCGAACTGTGCTGGGAGGTCAGCAGTGTGCTCCCACCCCTTCCTGTTTGAAAAGGCTCCCTTGAGCCATTGAGCTGACGAACTTGTGGAGATGCACCTGTGCGCCTGTGAGAGGTACTGAGACCTGTAAGAATTGTGGCAGCCTGCTCAGCAACCCCAGATGAAAATCGTTTTTGATCTCTACTGATGACGGATAAAATCCAGAAACACGTGTCTAGAGATGTACAGCATTAACCTGCACCAACTTTGGTGGAACACTCCAGCAAAATACCAAGTAAGCGTGCACAACAAACTGCATTTACCATAATGCTAAGGGGCGAACTGTGCTGGGAGGTCAGCAGTGTGCTCCCACCCCTTCTGTTTGAAAAGGCTCCCTTGAGCCATTGAGCTGACGAGCTTGTGGAGATGCACCTGTGCGCCTGTGAGAGGTACTGAGACCTGTAAGAATTGTGGCAGCCTGCTCAGCAACCCCAGATGAAAATCGTTTTTTGATCTCTACTGATGATGGATAAAATCCAGAAACACATGTGTCTAGAGATGTACAGCACTAACCTGCACCAACTTTGGTGGAACACTCCAGCAAAATACCAAGTAAGCGTGCACAACAAACTGCATTTACCATAATGCTAAGGGGCGAACTGTGCTGGGAGGTCAGCAGTGTGCTCCCACCCCTTCCTGTTTGAAAAGGCTCCCTTGAGCCATTGAGCTGATGAACTTGTGGAGATGCACCTGTGCGCCTGTGAGAGGTACTGAGACCTGTAAGAATTGTGGCAGCCTGCTCAGCAACCCCAGATGAAAATCGTTTTTGATCTCTACTGATGACGGATAAAATCCAGAAACACGTGTCTAGAGATGTACAGCACTAACCTGCACCAACTTTGGTGGAACACTCCAGCAAAATACCAAGTAAGCGTGCACAACAAACTGCATTTACCATAATGCTAAGGGGCGAACTGTGCTGGGAGGTCAGCAGTGTGCTCCCACCCCTTCCTGTTTGAAAAGGCTCCCTTGAGCCATTGAGCTGACGAGCTTGTGGAGATGCACCTGTGCGCCTGTGAGAGGTACTG
This sequence comes from Calotriton arnoldi, assembly GCA_963921515.1. Lineage (NCBI taxonomy): Eukaryota > Metazoa > Chordata > Amphibia > Caudata > Salamandridae > Calotriton > Calotriton arnoldi. The sequence continues at coordinate 272,637 of CAWUFW010005889.1, read as the reverse complement.
AGACCTGTAAGAATTGTGGCAGCCTGCTCAGCAACCCCAGATGAAAATCGTTTTTTGATCTCTACTGATGACGGATAAAATCCAGAAACACATGTGTCTAGAGATGTACAGCACTAACCTGCACCAACTTTAGTGGAACACTCCAGCAAAATACCAAGTAAGCGTGCACAACAAACTGCATTTACCATGATGCTAAGGGGCGAACTGTGCTGGGAGGTCAGCAGTGTGCTCCCACCCCTTCCTGTTTGAAAAGGCTCCCTTGAGCCATTGAGCTGACGAGCTTGTGGAGATGCACCTGTGCGCCTGTGAGAGGTACTGAGATCTGTAAGAATTGTGGCAGCCTGCTCAGCAACCCCAGATGAAAATCGTTTTTTGATCTCTACTGATGACGGATAAAATCCAGAAACACATGTGTCTAGAGATGTACAGCACTAACCTGCACCAACTTTGGTGGAACACTCCAGCAAAATACCAAGTAAGCGTGCACAACAAACTGCATTTACCATAATGCTAAGGGGCGAACTGTGCTGGGAGGTCAGCAGTGTGCTCCCACCCCTTCCTGTTTGAAAAGGCTCCCTTGAGCCATTGAGCTGACGAGCTTGTGGAGATGCACCTGTGCGCCTGTGAGAGGTACTGAGACCTGTAAGAATTGTGGCAGCCTGCTCAGCAACCCCAGATGAAAATCGTTTTTTGATCTCTACTGATGACGGATAAAATCCAGAAACACATGTGTCTAGAGATGTACAGCACTAACCTGCACCAACTTTGGTGGAACACTCCAGCAAAATACCAAGTAAGCGTGCACAACAAACTGCATTTACCATAATGCTAAGGGGCGAACTGTGCTGGGAGGTCAGCAGTGTGCTCCCACCCCTTCCTGTTTGAAAAGGCTCCCTTGAGCCATTGAGCTGATGAACTTGTGGAGATGCACCTGTGCGCCTGTGAGAGGTACTGAGACCTGTAAGAATTGTGGCAGCCTGCTCAGCAACCCCAGATGAAAATCGTTTTTTGATCTCTACTGATGACGGATAAAATCCAGAAACACATGTGTCTAGAGATGTACAGCACTAACCTGCACCAACTTTGGTGGAACACTCCAGCAAAATACCAAGTAAGCGTGCACAACAAACTGCATTTACCATAATGCTAAGGGGCGAACTGTGCTGGGAGGTCAGCAGTGTGCTCCCACCCCTTCCTGTTTGAAAAGGCTCCCTTGAGCCATTGAGCTGACGAGCTTGTGGAGATGCACCTGTGCGCCTGTGAGAGGTACTGAGACCTGTAAGAATTGTGGCAGCCTGCTCAGCAACCCCAGATGAAAATCGTTTTTTGATCTCTACTGATGACGGATAAAATCCAGAAACACATGTGTCTAGAGATGTACAGCACTAACCTGCACCAACTTTGGTGGAACACTCCAGCAAAATACCAAGTAAGCGTGCACAACAAACTGCATTTACCATAATGCTAAGGGGCGAACTGTGCTGGGAGGTCAGCAGTGTGCTCCCACCCCTTCCTGTTTGAAAAGGCTCCCTTGAGCCATTGAGCTGACGAGCTTGTGGAGATGCACCTGTGCGCCTGTGAGAGGTACTGAGACCTGTAAGAATTGTGGCAGCCTGCTCAGCAACCCCAGATGAAAATCGTTTTTTGATCTCTACTGATGACGGATAAAATCCAGAAACACATGTGTCTAGAGATGTACAGCACTAACCTGCACCAACTTTGGTGGAACACTCCAGCAAAATACCAAGTAAGCGTGCACAACAAACTGCATTTACCATAATGCTAAGGGACGAACTGTGCTGGGAGGTCAGCAGTGTGCTCCCACCCCTTCCTGTTTGAAAAGGCTCCCTTGAGCCATTGAGCTGACGAGCTTGTGGAGATGCACCTGTGCGCCTGTGAGAGGTACTGAGACCTGTAAGAATTGTGGCAGCCTGCTCAGCAACCCCAGATGAAAATCGTTTTTTGATCTCTACTGATGACGGATAAAATCCAGAAACACATGTGTCTAGAGATGTACAGCACTAACCTGCACCAACTTTGGTGGAACACTCCAGCAAAATACCAAGTAAGCGTGCACAACAAACTGCATTTACCATAATGCTAAGGGGCGAACTGTGCTGGGAGGTCAGCAGTGTGCTCCCACCCCTTCCTGTTTGAAATGGCTCCCTTGAGCCATTGAGCTGACGAGCTTGTGGAGATGCACCTGTGCGCCTGTGAGAGGTACTGAGACCTGTAAGAATTGTGGCAGCCTGCTCAGCAACCCCAGATGAAAATCGTTTTTTGATCTCTACTGATGACGGATAAAATCCAGAAACACATGTGTCTAGAGATGTACAGCACTAACCTGCACCAACTTTGGTGGAACACTCGCAGCAAAATACCAAGTAAGCGTGCACAACAAACTGCATTTACCATAATGCTAAGGCGCGAACTGTGCTGGGAGGTCAGCAGTGTGCTCCCACCCCTTCCTGTTTGAAAAGGCTCCCTTGAGCCATTGAGCTGACGAACTTGTGGAGATGCACCTGTGCGCCTGTGAGAGGTACTGAGACCTGTAAGAATTGTGGCAGCCTGCTCAGCAACCCCAGATGAAAATCGTTTTTTGATCTCTACTGATGACGGATAAAATCCAGAAACACATGTGTCTAGAGATGTACAGCACTAACCTGCACCAACTTTGGTGGAACACTCCAGCAAAATACCAAGTAAGCGTGCACAACAAACTGCATTTACCATAATGCTAAGGGGCGAACTGTGCTGGGAGGTCAGCAGTGTGCTCCCACCCCTTCCTGTTTGAAATGGCTCCCTTGAGCCATGGAGCTGACGAGCTTGTGGAGATGCACCTGTGCGCCTGTGAGAGGTACTGAGACCTGTAAGAATTGTGGCAGCCTGCTCAGCAACCCCAGATGAAAATCGTTTTTTGATCTCTACTGATGACGGATAAAATCCAGAAACACATGTGTCTAGAGATGTACAGCACTAACCTGCACCAACTTTGGTGGAACACTCCAGCAAAATACCAAGTAAGCGTGCACAACAAACTGCATTTACCATAATGCTAAGGGGCGAACTGTGCTGGGAGGTCAGCAGTGTGCTCCCACCCCTTCCTGTTTGAAATGGCTCCCTTGAGCCATTGAGCTGACGAGCTTGTGGAGATGCACCTGTGCGCCTGTGAGAGGTACTGAGACCTGTAAGAATTGTGGCAGCCTGCTCAGCAACCCCAGATGAAAATCGTTTTTTGATCTCTACTGATGACGGATAAAATCCAGAAACACATGTGTCTAGAGATGTACAGCACTAACCTGCACCAACTTTGGTGGAACACTCCAGCAAAATACCAAGTAAGCGTGCACAACAAACTGCATTTACCATAATGCTAAGGGGCGAACTGTGCTGGGAGGTCAGCAGTGTGCTCCCACCCCTTCCTGTTTGAAAAGGCTCCCTTGAGCCATTGAGCTGACGAGCTTGTGGAGATGCACCTGTGCGCCTGTGAGAGGTACTGAGACCTGTAAGAATTGTGGCAGCCTGCTCAGCAACCCCAGATGAAAATCGTTTTTTGATCTCTACTGATGATGGATAAAATCCAGAAACACATGTGTCTAGAGATGTACAGCACTAACCTGCACCAACTTTGGTGGAACACTCCAGCAAAATACCAAGTAAGCGTGCACAACAAACTGCATTTACCATAATGCTAAGGGGCGAACTGTGCTGGGAGGTCAGCAGTGTGCTCCCACCCCTTCCTGTTTGAAAAGGCTCCCTTGAGCCATTGAGCTGATGAACTTGTGGAGATGCACCTGTGTGCCTGTGAGAGGTACTGAGACCTGTAAGAATTGTGGCAGCCTGCTCAGCAACCCCAGATGAAAATCGTTTTTGATCTCTACTGATGACGGATAAAATCCAGAAACACATGTGTCTAGAGATGTACAGCACTAACCTGCACCAACTTTGGTGGAACACTCCAGCAAAATACCAAGTAAGCGTGCACAACAAACTGCATTTACCATAATGCTAAGGGGCGAACTGTGCTGGGAGGTCAGCAGTGTGCTCCCACTCCTTCTGTTTGAAAAGGCTCCCTTGAGCCATTGAGCTGACGAGCTTGTGGAGATGCACCTGTGCGCCTGTGATAGGTACTGAGACCTGTAAGAATTGTGGCAGCCTGCTCAGCAACCCCAGATGAAAATCGTTTTTTGATCTCTACTGATGACGGATAAAATCCAGAAACACGTGTCTAGAGATGTACAGCACTAACCTGCACCAACTTTGGTGGAACACTCCAGCAAAATACCAAGTAAGCGTGCACAACAAACTGCATTTACCATAATGCTAAGGGCGAACTGTGCTGGGAGGTCAGCAGTGTGCTCCCACCCCTTCCTGTTTGAAAAGGCTCCCTTGAGCCATTGAGCTGACGAGCTTGTGGAGATGCACCTGTGCGCCTGTGAGAGGTACTGAGACCTGTAAGAATTGTGGCAGCCTGCTCAGCAACCCCAGATGAAAATCGTTTTTTGATCTCTACTGATGACGGATAAAATCCAGAAACACATGTGTCTAGAGATGTACAGCACTAACCTGCACCAACTTTGGTGGAACACTCCAGCAAAATACCAAGTAAGCGTGCACAACAAACTGCATTTACCATAATGCTAAGGGGCGAACTGTGCTGGGAGGTCAGCAGTGTGCTCCCACCCCTTCCTGTTTGAAATGGCTCCCTTGAGCCATTGAGCTGACGAGCTTGTGGAGATGCACCTGTGCGCCTGTGAGAGGTACTGAGACCTGTAAGAATTGTGGCAGCCTGCTCAGCAACCCCAGATGAAAATCGTTTTTTGATCTCTACTGATGACGGATAAAATCCAGAAACACATGTGTCTAGAGATGTACAGCACTAACCTGCACCAACTTTGGTGGAACACTCCAGCAAAATACCAAGTAAGCGTGCACAACAAACTGCATTTACCATAATGCTAAGGAGCGAACTGTGCTGGGAGGTCAGCAGTGTGCTCCCACCCCTTCCTGTTTGAAAAGGCTCCCTTGAGCCATTGAGCTGACGAGCTTGTGGAGATGCACCTGTGCGCCTGTGAGAGGTACTGAGACCTGTAAGAATTGTGGCAGCCTGCTCAGCAACCCCAGATGAAAATCGTTTTTTGATCTCTACTGATGACGGATAAAATCCAGAAACACATGTGTCTAGAGATGTACAGCACTAACCTGCACCAACTTTGGTGGAACACTCCAGCAAAATACCAAGTAAGCGTGCACAACAAACTGCATTTACCATAATGCTAAGGGGCGAACTGTGCTGGGAGGTCAGCAGTGTGCTCCCACCCCTTCCTGTTTGAAAAGGCTCCCTTGAGCCATTGAGCTGACGAACTTGTGGAGATGCACCTGTGCGCCTGTGAGAGGTACTGAGACCTGTAAGAATTGTGGCAGCCTGCTCAGCAACCCCAGATGAAAATCGTTTTTTGATCTCTACTGATGACGGATAAAATCCAGAAACACGTGTCTAGAGATGTACAGCACTAACCTGCACCAACTTTGGTGGAACACTCCAGCAAAATACCAAGTAAGCGTGCACAACAAACTGCATTTACCATAATGCTAAGGGGCGAACTGTGCTGGGAGGTCAGCAGTGTGCTCCCACCCCTTCTGTTTGAAAAGGCTCCCTTGAGCCATTGAGCTGACGAGCTTGTGGAGATGCACCTGTGCGCCTGTGAGAGGTACTGAGACCTGTAAGAATTGTGGCAGCCTGCTCAGCAACCCCAGATGAAAATCGTTTTTTGATCTCTACTGATGATGGATAAAATCCAGAAACACATGTGTCTAGAGATGTACAGCACTAACCTGCACCAACTTTGGTGGAACACTCCAGCAAAATACCAAGTAAGCGTGCACAACAAACTGCATTTACCATAATGCTAAGGGGCGAACTGTGCTGGGAGGTCAGCAGTGTGCTCCCACCCCTTCCTGTTTGAAAAGGCTCCCTTGAGCCATTGAGCTGATGAACTTGTGGAGATGCACCTGTGCGCCTGTGAGAGGTACTGAGACCTGTAAGAATTGTGGCAGCCTGCTCAGCAACCCCAGATGAAAATCGTTTTTTGATCTCTACTGATGACGGATAAAATCCAGAAACACGTGTCTAGAGATGTACAGCACTAACCTGCACCAACTTTGGTGGAACACTCCAGCAAAATACCAAGTAAGCGTGCACAACAAACTGCATTTACCATAATGCTAAGTGGCGAACTGTGCTGGGAGGTCAGCAGTGTGCTCCCACCCCTTCTGTTTGAAAAGGCTCCCTTGAGCCATTGAGCTGACGAGCTTGTGGAGATGCACCTGTGCGCCTGTGAGAGGTACTGAGACCTGTAAGAATTGTGGCAGCCTGCTCAGCAACCCCAGATGAAAATCGTTTTTTGATCTCTACTGATGACGGATAAAATCCAGAAACACATGTGTCTAGAGATGTACAGCACTAACCTGCACCAACTTTAGTGGAACACTCCAGCAAAATACCAAGTAAGCGTGCACAACAAACTGCATTTACCATGATGCTAAGGGGCGAACTGTGCTGGGAGGTCAGCAGTGTGCTCCCACCCCTTCCTGTTTGAAAAGGCTCCCTTGAGCCATTGAGCTGACGAGCTTGTGGAGATGCACCTGTGCGCCTGTGAGAGGTACTGAGATCTGTAAGAATTGTGGCAGCCTGCTCAGCAACCCCAGATGAAAATCGTTTTTTGATCTCTACTGATGACGGATAAAATCCAGAAACACATGTGTCTAGAGATGTACAGCACTAACCTGCACCAACTTTGGTGGAACACTCCAGCAAAATACCAAGTAAGCGTGAACAACAAACTGCATTTACCATAATGCTAAGGGGCGAACTGTGCTGGGAGCTCAGCAGTGTGCTCCCACCCCTTCCTGTTTGAAAAGGCTCCCTTGAGCCATTGAGCTGACGAGCTTGTGGAGATGCACCTGTGCGCCTGTGAGAGGTACTGAGACCTGTAAGAATTGTGGCAGCCTGCTCAGCAACCCCAGATGAAAATCGTTTTTTGATCTCTACTGATGACGGATAAAATCCAGAAACACATGTGTCTAGAGATGTACAGCACTAACCTGCACCAACTTTGGTGGAACACTCCAGCAAAATACCAAGTAAGCGTGCACAACAAACTGCATTTACCATAATGCTAAGGGGCGAACTGTGCTGGGAGGTCAGCAGTGTGCTCCCACCCCTTCCTGTTTGAAATGGCTCCCTTGAGCCATTGAGCTGACGAGCTTGTGGAGATGCACCTGTGCGCCTGTGAGAGGTACTGAGACCTGTAAGAATTGTGGCAGCCTGCTCAGCAACCCCAGATGAAAATCGTTTTTTGATCTCTACTGATGACGGATAAAATCCAGAAACACATGTGTCTAGAGATGTACAGCACTAACCTGCACCAACTTTGGTGGAACACTCCAGCAAAATACCAAGTAAGCGTGCACAACAAACTGCATTTACCATAATGCTAAGGGGCGAACTGTGCTGGGAGGTCAGCAGTGTGCTCCCACCCCTTCCTGTTTGAAAAGGCTCCCTTGAGCCATTGAGCTGACGAACTTGTGGAGATGCACCTGTGCGCCTGTGAGAGGTACTGAGACCTGTAAGAATTGTGGCAGCCTGCTCAGCAACCCCAGATGAAAATCGTTTTTGATCTCTACTGATGACGGATAAAATCCAGAAACACGTGTCTAGAGATGTACAGCATTAACCTGCACCAACTTTGGTGGAACACTCCAGCAAAATACCAAGTAAGCGTGCACAACAAACTGCATTTACCATAATGCTAAGGGGCGAACTGTGCTGGGAGGTCAGCAGTGTGCTCCCACCCCTTCTGTTTGAAAAGGCTCCCTTGAGCCATTGAGCTGACGAGCTTGTGGAGATGCACCTGTGCGCCTGTGAGAGGTACTGAGACCTGTAAGAATTGTGGCAGCCTGCTCAGCAACCCCAGATGAAAATCGTTTTTTGATCTCTACTGATGATGGATAAAATCCAGAAACACATGTGTCTAGAGATGTACAGCACTAACCTGCACCAACTTTGGTGGAACACTCCAGCAAAATACCAAGTAAGCGTGCACAACAAACTGCATTTACCATAATGCTAAGGGGCGAACTGTGCTGGGAGGTCAGCAGTGTGCTCCCACCCCTTCCTGTTTGAAAAGGCTCCCTTGAGCCATTGAGCTGATGAACTTGTGGAGATGCACCTGTGCGCCTGTGAGAGGTACTGAGACCTGTAAGAATTGTGGCAGCCTGCTCAGCAACCCCAGATGAAAATCGTTTTTGATCTCTACTGATGACGGATAAAATCCAGAAACACGTGTCTAGAGATGTACAGCACTAACCTGCACCAACTTTGGTGGAACACTCCAGCAAAATACCAAGTAAGCGTGCACAACAAACTGCATTTACCATAATGCTAAGGGGCGAACTGTGCTGGGAGGTCAGCAGTGTGCTCCCACCCCTTCTGTTTGAAAAGGCTCCCTTGAGCCATTGAGCTGACGAGCTTGTGGAGATGCACCTGTGCGCCTGTGAGAGGTACTGAGACCTGTAAGAATTGTGGCAGCCTGCTCAGCAACCCCAGATGAAAATCGTTTTTTGATCTCTACTGATGACGGATAAAATCCAGAAACACATGTGTCTAGAGATGTACAGCACTAACCTGCACCAACTTTAGTGGAACACTCCAGCAAAATACCAAGTAAGCGTGCACAACAAACTGCATTTACCATGATGCTAAGGGGCGAACTGTGCTGGGAGGTCAGCAGTGTGCTCCCACCCCTTCCTGTTTGAAAAGGCTCCCTTGAGCCATTGAGCTGACGAGCTTGTGGAGATGCACCTGTGCGCCTGTGAGAGGTACTGAGATCTGTAAGAATTGTGGCAGCCTGCTCAGCAACCCCAGATGAAAATCGTTTTTTGATCTCTACTGATGACGGATAAAATCCAGAAACACATGTGTCTAGAGATGTACAGCACTAACCTGCACCAACTTTGGTGGAACACTCCAGCAAAATACCAAGTAAGCGTGAACAACAAACTGCATTTACCATAATGCTAAGGGGCGAACTGTGCTGGGAGGTCAGCAGTGTGCTCCCACCCCTTCCTGTTTGAAAAGGCTCCCTTGAGCCATTGAGCTGACGAGCTTGTGGAGATGCACCTGTGCGCCTGTGAGAGGTACTGAGACCTGTAAGAATTGTGGCAGCCTGCTCAGCAACCCCAGATGAAAATCGTTTTTTGATCTCTACTGATGACGGATAAAATCCAGAAACACATGTGTCTAGAGATGTACAGCACTAACCTGCACCAACTTTGGTGGAACACTCCAGCAAAATACCAAGTAAGCGTGCACAACAAACTGCATTTACCATAATGCTAAGGGGCGAACTGTGCTGGGAGGTCAGCAGTGTGCTCCCACCCCTTCCTGTTTGAAATGGCTCCCTTGAGCCATTGAGCTGACGAGCTTGTGGAGATGCACCTGTGCGCCTGTGAGAGGTACTGAGACCTGTAAGAATTGTGGCAGCCTGCTCAGCAACCCCAGATGAAAATCGTTTTTTGATCTCTACTGATGACGGATAAAATCCAGAAACACATGTGTCTAGAGATGTACAGCACTAACCTGCACCAACTTTGGTGGAACACTCCAGCAAAATACCAAGTAAGCGTGCACAACAAACTGCATTTACCATAATGCTAAGGGGCGAACTGTGCTGGGAGGTCAGCAGTGTGCTCCCACCCCTTCCTGTTTGAAATGGCTCCCTTGAGCCATTGAGCTGACGAGCTTGTGGAGATGCACCTGTGCGCCTGTGAGAGGTACTGAGACCTGTAAGAATTGTGGCAGCCTGCTCAGCAACCCCAGATGAAAGTCGTTTTTTGATCTCTACTGATGACGGATAAAATCCAGAAACACATGTGTCTAGAGATGTACAGCACTAACCTGCACCAACTTTGGTGGAACACTGCAGCAAAATACCAAGTAAGCGTGCACAACAAACTGCATTTACCATAATGCTAAGGCGCGAACTGTGCTGGGAGGTCAGCAGTGTGCTCCCACCCCTTCCTGTTTGAAAAGGCTCCCTTGAGCCATTGAGCTGACGAGCTTGTGGAGATGCACCTGTGCGCCTGTGAGAGGTACTGAGACCTGTAAGAATTGTGGCAGCCTGCTCAGCAACCCCAGATGAAAATCGTTTTTTGATCTCTACTGATGACGGATAAAATCCAGAAACACATGTGTCTAGAGATGTACAGCACTAACCTGCACCAACTTTGGTGGAACACTCCAGCAAAATACCAAGTAAGCGTGCACAACAAACTGCATTTACCATAATGCTAAGGGGCGAACTGTGCTGGGAGGTCAGCAGTGTGCTCCCACCCCTTCCTGTTTGAAAAGGCTCCCTTGAGCCATTGAGCTGACGAACTTGTGGAGATGCACCTGTGCGCCTGTGAGAGGTACTGAGACCTGTAAGAATTGTGGCAGCCTGCTCAGCAACCCCAGATGAAAATCGTTTTTTGATCTCTACTGATGACGGATAAAATCCAGAAACACGTGTCTAGAGATGTACAGCACTAACCTGCACCAACTTTGGTGGAACACTCCAGCAAAATACCAAGTAAGCGTGCACAACAAACTGCATTTACCATAATGCTAAGGGGCGAACTGTGCTGGGAGGTCAGCAGTGTGCTCCCACCCCTTCCTGTTTGAAAAGGCTCCCTTGAGCCATTGAGCTGACGAGCTTGTGGAGATGCACCTGTGCGCCTGTTAGAGGTACTGAGACCTGTAAGAATTGTGGCAGCCTGCTCAGCAACCCCAGATGAAAATCGTTTTTTGATCTCTACTGATGATGGATAAAATCCAGAAACACATGTGTCTAGAGATGTACAGCACTAACCTGCACCAACTTTGGTGGAACACTCCAGCAAAATACCAAGTAAGCGTGCACAACAAACTGCATTTACCATAATGCTAAGGGGCGAACTGTGCTGGGAGGTCAGCAGTGTGCTCCCACCCCTTCCTGTTTGAAAAGGCTCCCTTGAGCCATTGAGCTGATGAACTTGTGGAGATGCACCTGTGCGCCTGTGAGAGGTACTGAGACCTGTAAGAATTGTGGCAGCCTGCTCAGCAACCCCAGATGAAAATCGTTTTTTGATCTCTACTGATGACGGATAAAATCCAGAAACACGTGTCTAGAGATGTACAGCACTAACCTGCACCAACTTTGGTGGAACACTCCAGCAAAATACCAAGTAAGCGTGCACAACAAACTGCATTTACCATAATGCTAAGGGGCGAACTGTGCTGGGAGGTCAGCAGTGTGCTCCCACTCCTTCTGTTTGAAAAGGCTCCCTTGAGCCATTGAGCTGACGAGCTTGTGGAGATGCACCTGTGCGCCTGTGAGAGGTACTGAGACCTGTAAGAATTGTGGCAGCCTGCTCAGCAACCCCAGATGAAAATCGTTTTTGATCTCTACTGATGATGGATAAAATCCAGAAACACATGTGTCTAGAGATGTACAGCACTAACCTGCACCAACTTTGGTGGAACACTCCAGCAAAATACCAAGTAAGCGTGCACAACAAACTGCATTTACCATAATGCTAAGGGGCGAACTGTGCTGGGAGGTCAGCAGTGTGCTCCCACCCCTTCCTGTTTGAAAAGGCTCCCTTGAGCCATTGAGCTGATGAACTTGTGGAGATGCACCTGTGCGCCTGTGAGAGGTACTGAGACCTGTAAGAATTGTGGCAGCCTGCTCAGCAACCCCAGATGAAAATCGTTTTTTGATCTCTACTGATGACGGATAAAATCCAGAAACACTGTGTCTAGAGATGTACAGCACTAACCTGCACCAACTTTGGTGGAACACTCCAGCAAAATACCAAGTAAGCGTGAACAACAAACTGCATTTACCATAATGCTAAGGGGCGAACTGTGCTGGGAGGTCAGCAGTGTGCTCCCACCCCTTCCTGTTTGAAAAGGATCCCTTGAGCCATTGAGCTGACGAGCTTGTGGAGATGCACCTGTGCGCCTGTGAGAGGTACTGAGACCTGTAAGAATTGTGGCAGCCTGCTCAGCAACCCCAGATGAAAATCGTTTTTTGATCTCTACTGATGACGGATAAAATCCAGAAACACATGTGTCTAGAGATGTACAGCACTAACCTGCACCAACTTTGGTGGAACACTCCAGCAAAATACCAAGTAAGCGTGCACAACAAACTGCATTTACCATAATGCTAAGGGGCGAACTGTGCTGGGAGGTCAGCAGTGTGCTCCCACCCCTTCCTGTTTGAAATGGCTCCCTTGAGCCATTGAGCTGACGAGCTTGTGGAGATGCACCTGTGCGCCTGTGAGAGGTAGTGAGACCTGTAAGAATTGTGGCAGCCTGCTCAGCAACCCCAGATGAAAATCGTTTTTTGATCTCTACTGATGACGGATAAAATCCAGAAACACATGTGTCTAGAGATGTACAGCACTAACCTGCACCAACTTTGGTGGAACACTCCAGCAAAATACCAAGTAAGCGTGCACAACAAACTGCATTTACCATAATGCTAAGGGGCGAACTGTGCTGGGAGGTCAGCAGTGTGCTCCCACCCCTTCCTGTTTGAAAAGGCTCCCTTGAGCCATTGAGCTGACGAACTTGTGGAGATGCACCTGTGCGCCTGTGAGAGGTACTGAGACCTGTAAGAATTGTGGCAGCCTGCTCAGCAACCCCAGATGAAAATCGTTTTTTGATCTCTACTGATGACGGATAAAATCCAGAAACACGTGTCTAGAGATGTACAGCATTAACCTGCACCAACTTTGGTGGAACACTCCAGCAAAATACCAAGTAAGCGTGCACAACAAACTGCATTTACCATAATGCTAAGGGGCGAACTGTGCTGGGAGGTCAGCAGTGTGCTCCCACCCCTTCCTGTTTGAAAAGGCTCCCTTGAGCCATTGAGCTGACGAGCTTGTGGAGATGCACCTGTGCGCCTGTGAGAGGTACTGAGACCTGTAAGAATTGTGGCAGCCTGCTCAGCAACCCCAGATGAAAATCGTTTTTTGATCTCTACTGATGATGGATAAAATCCAGAAACACATGTGTCTAGAGATGTACAGCACTAACCTGCACCAACTTTGGTGGAACACTCCAGCAAAATACCAAGTAAGCGTGCACAACAAACTGCATTTACCATAATGCTAAGGGGCGAACTGTGCTGGGAGGTCAGCAGTGTGCTCCCACCCCTTCCTGTTTGAAAAGGCTCCCTTGAGCCATTGAGCTGATGAACTTGTGGAGATGCACCTGTGCGCCTGTGAGAGGTACTGAGACCTGTAAGAATTGTGGCAGCCTGCTCAGCAACCCCAGATGAAAATCGTTTTTTGATCTCTACTGATGACGGATAAAATCCAGAAACACGTGTATAGAGATGTACAGCACTAACCTGCACCAACTTTGGTGGAACACTCCAGCAAAATACCAAGTAAGCGTGCACAACAAACTGCATTTACCATAATGCTAAGGGGCGAACTGTGCTGGGAGGTCAGCAGTGTGCTCCCACCCCTTCTGTTTGAAAAGGCTCCCTTGAGCCATTGAGCTGACGAGCTTGTGGAGATGCACCTGTGCGCCTGTGAGAGGTACTGAGACCTGTAAGAATTGTGGCAGCCTGCTCAGCAACCCAAGATGAAAATCGTTTTTTGATCTCTACTGATGACGGATAAAATCCAGAAACACATGTGTCTAGAGATGTACAGCACTAACCTGCACCAACTTTAGTGGAACACTCCAGCAAAATACCAAGTAAGCGTGCACAACAAACTGCATTTACCATGATGCTAAGGGGCGAACTGTGCTGGGAGGTCAGCAGTGTGCTCCCACCCCTTCCTGTTTGAAAAGGCTCCCTTGAGCCATTGAGCTGACGAGCTTGTGGAGATGCACCTGTGCACCTGTGAGAGGTACTGAGATCTGTGAGAATTGTGGCAGCCTGCTCAGCAACCCCAGATGAAAATCGTTTTTTGATCTCTACTGATGACGGATAAAATCCAAAAACACGTGTCTAGAGATGTACAGCACTAACCTGCACCAACTTTGGTGGAACACTCCAGCAAAATACCAAGTAAGCGTGCACAACAAACTGCATTTACCATAATGCTAAGGGGCGAACTGTGCTGGGAGGTCAGCAGTGTGCTCCCACCCCTTCTGTTTGAAAAGGCTCCCTTGAGCCATTGAGCTGACGAGCTTGTGGAGATGCACCTGTGCGCCTGTGAGAGGTACTGAGACCTGTAAGAATTGTGGCAGCCTGCTCAGCAACCCCAGATGAAAATCGTTTTTTGATCTCTACTGATGATGGATAAAATCCAGAAACACATGTGTCTAGAGATGTACAGCACTAACCTGCACCAACTTTGGTGGAACACTCCAGCAAAATACCAAGTAAGCGTGCACAACAAACTGCATTTACCATAATGCTAAGGGGCGAACTGTGCTGGGAGGTCAGCAGTGTGCTCCCACCCCTTCCTGTTTGAAAAGGCTCCCTTGAGCCATTGAGCTGATGAACTTGTGGAGATGCACCTGTGCGCCTGTGAGAGGTACTGAGACCTGTAAGAATTGTGGCAGCCTGCTCAGCAACCCCAGATGAAAATCGTTTTTTGATCTCTACTGATGACGGATAAAATCCAGAAACACGTGTCTAGAGATGTACAGCACTAACCTGCACCAACTTTGGTGGAACACTCCAGCAAAATACCAAGTAAGCGTGCACAACAAACTGCATTTACCATAATGCTAAGGGGCGAACTGTGCTGGGAGGTCAGCAGTGTGCTCCCACCCCTTCCTGTTTGAAAAGGCTCCCTTGAGCCATTGAGCTGACGAGCTTGTGGAGATGCACCTGTGCGCCTGTGAGAGGTACTGAGACCTGTAAGAATTGTGGCAGCCTGCTCAGCAACCCCAGATGAAAATCGTTTTTTGATCTCTACTGATGACGGATAAAATCCAGAAACACATGTGTCTAGAGATGTACAGCACTAACCTGCACCAACTTTAGTGGAACACTCCAGCAAAATACCAAGTAAGCGTGCACAACAAACTGCATTTACCATGATGCTAAGGGGCGAACTGTGCTGGGAGGTCAGCAGTGTGCTCCCACCCCTTCCTGTTTGAAAAGGCTCCCTTGAGCCATTGAGCTGACGAGCTTGTGGAGATGCACCTGTGCGCCTGTGAGAGGTACTGAGATCTGTAAGAATTGTGGCAGCCTGCTCAGCAACCCCAGATGAAAATCGTTTTTGATCTCTACTGATGACAGATAAAATCCAGAAACACATGTGTCTAGAGATGTACAGCACTAACCTGCACCAACTTTGGTGGAACACTCCAGCAAAATACCAAGTAAGCGTGAACAACAAACTGCATTTACCATAATGCTAAGGGACGAACTGTGCTGGGAGGTCAGCAGTGTGCTCCCACCCCTTCCTGTTTGAAATGGCTCCCTTGAGCCATTGAGCTGACGAGCTTGTGGAGATGCACCTGTGCGCCTGTGAGAGGTACTGAGACCTGTAAGAATTGTGGCAGCCTGCTCAGCAACCCCAGATGAAAATCGTTTTTTGATCTCTACTGATGACGGATAAAATCCAGAAACACATGTGTCTAGAGATGTACAGCACTAACCTGCACCAACTTTGGTGGAACACTCCAGCAAAATACCAAGTAAGCGTGCACAACAAACTGCATTTACCATAATGCTAAGGGGCGAACTGTGCTGGGAGGTCAGCAGTGTGCTCCCACCCCTTCCTGTTTGAAATGGCTCCCTTGAGCCATTGAGCTGACGAGCTTGTGGAGATGCACCTGTGCGCCTGTGAGAGGTACTGAGACCTGTAAGAATTGTGGCAGCCTGCTCAGCAACCCCAGATGAAAGTTGTTTTTTGATCTCTACTGATGACGGATAAAATCCAGAAACACATGTGTCTAGAGATGTACAGCACTAACCTGCACCAACTTTGGTGGAACACTGCAGCAAAATACCAAGTAAGCGTGCACAACAAACTGCATTTACCATAATGCTAAGGCGCGAACTGTGCTGGGAGGTCAGCAGTGTGCTCCCACCCCTTCCTGTTTGAAAAGGCTCCCTTGAGCCATTGAGCTGACGAACTTGTGGAGATGCACCTGTGCGCCTGTGAGAGGTACTGAGACCTGTAAGAATTGTGGCAGCCTGCTCAGCAACCCCAGATGAAAATCGTTTTTTGATCTCTACTGATGACGGATAAAATCCAGAAACACATGTGTCTAGAGATGTACAGCACTAACCTGCACCAACTTTGGTGGAACACTCCAGCAAAATACCAAGTAAGCGTGCACAACAAACTGCATTTACCATAATGCTAAGGGGCGAACTGTGCTGGGAGGTCAGCAGTGTGCTCCCACCCCTTCCTGTTTGAAATGGCTCCCTTGAGCCATGGAGCTGACGAGCTTGTGGAGATGCACCTGTGCGCCTGTGAGAGGTACTGAGACCTGTAAGAATTGTGGCAGCCTGCTCAGCAACCCCAGATGAAAATCGTTTTTTGATCTCTACTGATGACGGATAAAATCCAGAAACACATGTGTCTAGAGATGTACAGCACTAACCTGCACCAACTTTGGTGGAACACTCCAGCAAAATACCAAGTAAGCGTGCACAACAAACTGCATTTACCATAATGCTAAGGAGCGAACTGTGCTGGGAGGTCAGCAGTGTGCTCCCACCCCTTCCTGTTTGAAATGGCTCCCTTGAGCCATTGAGCTGACGAGCTTGTGGAGATGCACCTGTGCGCCTGTGAGAGGTACTGAGACCTGTAAGAATTGTGGCAGCCTGCTCAGCAACCCCAGATGAAAGTCGTTTTTTGATCTCTACTGATGACGGATAAAATCCAGAAACACATGTGTCTAGAGATGTACAGCACTAACCTGCACCAACTTTGGTGGAACACTCCAGCAAAATACCAAGTAAGCGTGCACAACAAACTGCATTTACCATAATGCTAAGGGGCGAACTGTGCTGGGAGGTCAGCAGTGTGCTCCCACCCCTTCCTGTTTGAAAAGGCTCCCTTGAGCCATTGAGCTGACGAGCTTGTGGAGATGCACCTGTGCGCCTGTGAGAGGTACTGAGACCTGTAAGAATTGTGGCAGCCTGCTCAGCAACCCCAGATGAAAATCGTTTTTGATCTCTACTGATGATGGATAAAATCCAGAAACACATGTGTCTAGAGATGTACAGCACTAACCTGCACCAACTTTGGTGGAACACTCCAGCAAAATACCAAGTAAGCGTGCACAACAAACTGCATTTACCATAATGCTAAGGGGCGAACTGTGCTGGGAGGTCAGCAGTGTGCTCCCACCCCTTCCTGTTTGAAAAGGCTCCCTTGAGCCATTGAGCTGATGAACTTGTGGAGATGCACCTGTGTGCCTGTGAGAGGTACTGAGACCTGTAAGAATTGTGGCAGCCTGCTCAGCAACCCCAGATGAAAATCGTTTTTTGATCTCTACTGATGACGGATAAAATCCAGAAACACGTGTCTAGAGATGTACAGCACTAACCTGCACCAACTTTGGTGGAACACTCCAGCAAAATACCAAGTAAGCGTGCACAACAAACTGCATTTACCATAATGCTAAGGGGCGAACTGTGCTGGGAGGTCAGCAGTGTGCTCCCACTCCTTCTGTTTGAAAAGGCTCCCTTGAGCCATTGAGCTGACGAGCTTGTGGAGATGCACCTGTGCGCCTGTGATAGGTACTGAGACCTGTAAGAATTGTGGCAGCCTGCTCAGCAACCCCAGATGAAAATCGTTTTTTGATCTCTACTGATGACGGATAAAATCCAGAAACACATGTGTCTAGAGATGTACAGCACTAACCTGCACCAACTTTAGTGGAACACTCCAGCAAAATACCAAGTAAGCGTGCACAACAAACTGCATTTACCATGATGCTAAGGGGCGAACTGTGCTGGGAGGTCAGCAGTGTGCTCCCACCCCTTCCTGTTTGAAAAGGCTCCCTTGAGCCATTGAGCTGACGAGCTTGTGGAGATGCACCTGTGCGCCTGTGAGAGGTACTGAGATCTGTAAGAATTGTGGCAGCCTGCTCAGCAACCCCAGTTGAAAATCGTTTTTTGATCTCTACTGATGATGGATAAAAAATCCAGAAACACATGTGTCTAGAAATGTACAGCACTAACCTGCACCAACTTTGGTGGAACACTCCAGTAAAATACCAAGTAAGCGTGAACAACAAACTGCATTTACCATAATGCTAAGGGGCGAACTGTGCTGGGAGGTCAGCAGTGTGCTCCCACCCCTTCCTGTTTGAAAAGGATCCCTTGAGCCATTGAGCTGACGAGCTTGTGGAGATGCACCTGTGCGCCTGTGAGAGGTACTGAGACCTGTAAGAATTGTGGCAGCCTGCTCAGCAACCCCAGAAGAAAATCGTTTTTGATCTCTACTGATGACGGATAAAATCCAGAAACACATGTGTCTAGAGATGTACAGCACTAACCTGCACCAACTTTGGTGGAACACTCCAGCAAAATACCAAGTAAGCGTGCACAACAAACTGCATTTACCATAATGCTAAGGGGCGAACTGTGCTGGGAGGTCAGCAGTGTGCTCCCACCCCTTCCTGTTTGAAATGGCTCCCTTGAGCCATTGAGCTGACGAGCTTGTGGAGATGCACCTGTGCGCCTGTGAGAGGTACTGAGACCTGTAAGAATTGTGGCAGCCTGCTCAGCAACCCCAGATGAAAATCGTTTTTTGATCTCTACTGATGACGGATAAAATCCAGAAACACATGTGTCTAGAGATGTACAGCACTAACCTGCACCAACTTTGGTGGAACACTCCAGCAAAATACCAAGTAAGCGTGAACAACAAACTGCATTTACCATAATGCTAAGGGGAGAACTGTGCTGGGAGGTCAGCAGTGTGCTCCCACCCCTTCCAGCTAAACAGTTAAGTTTATGAAAATTAAATTAAAATTAATGTTCATTTCATCTGCAGTGTTCCACATTCCGAAAGGCCACAGGGTTAAGACCAGGCCACCATCATGGAATACTATTGTACAGAGGTTCACTGTTTTGCCATTTCAAGATGGCCAACACATAGGTTCTAAAGGAAGCAGCTATGTTTTAACTTCAAACGACTTTCCATGTACAATACCATTGCAAGACGGCCACCTGCTGCTATGTTTCATTTTATTTGTTCTTGCATGTATATGCCTGCCTTGTTTAGCTGCAACATTTTTTCTCTATCTTTGTTTGGTCTTTTAATTTATCTTGCATATGTTGTTGAGTTTGAGTGTGAGTTTATGGTTGCGCGTGTGTGTGGGTGCAGGAAGGAGTCAATGGGTGGATGTAAGAACATTAGTACTGAGACAGAGTGCCTGCATGATGACTTATTGAATTCATCAACACAAACATTAGTTTAAAGCAATCACAAATAAAAACAAATACTGCATCACGAAAAATAATTACCAACTGTAATGCCTCAAATTCTTACTATTAATCTTCATTACTCTTAGTCCTACTTGTCCTTCTACCAGTAGTCGCTTATGAGATGCATACCTTCTTACCAAGATAGGGAAAAAATAGAAAAGTATGCTGTGATGCTGACTACACCCATCCTGTCTGAGAGCCTTAAAGAGGGACTATATCCCAACAGACCCTACCAGAAATACCATCCTTGTCCCCAAGGCAAAATATACCATGTTGGGACAACTCTTATGAGCACAAGTAGGACTAAGAGCAATGAAGATTACCAGTAAGTAATCTGGGTGTTACCTCTATGTCCCTTGTCCTTGCCTCATTCATTTTGTATTAGGAATATGACAGCTATAAACAGCCTACAATCTTCTTGTAAATAACAGACCCACAACAAATCACTAAATGTTACACATCATTGAGCCATTTTTACAGCAGAACTGAACTTTATAATGAGTCAATAAGGTATTCATGGAAAACCAATGTCCCAAACAACGTAGAGCTCTGACCAATGCAATCCACTGTCTCCATCAACTCTCTTAAGTTTGATCATCTCACGCTCTCCTTCATGAATTCATAAGCTTTTGTTGATAATTCTCTAACAGAGCGTTCCATCCGATGGAACTGGCACCAGTTATTTTCACTTTCGGCTGCTCTGGTTGGAGAGGAAGACACTTTGATAAGTAGATATGATTCATCCACAATTGAAGAGAATTTCAATCAATCAATCAGATAATCAGGATTTATAGAGTGGGGCAAATCACCCGTGAGGGTCTCAAGTTGCTGGAGTTGCCAGCTGCTTCGTGATGATCTGTTCATTCGAACAGCCAGACCTTGAGTCCTTTAATAACATTCCAGGGTGATGCAGTTGCAGGGAAAGGTCGTTCCAAACTTTGGTCGCCAGGTGTGAGAAGGAGTCCCCTCCACTGTTGCCTTAACGGATCCGGGGGATGTCTGCGAGGATGACGGCGGCGGATTGTAGGTGTCCGCTTGGTTGGTGGAAGGTCAATACGTTTGTTGATGTATGCTAGTCCTTCATTGTGCAGGGCTTTGTATGCATTGGTCAACATCTTGAACTGGCATCTCTTCTGGATTGGGAGCCAGTGAAGCTGTGGTTAATTGTGTAATGTGGATCCATCTGGGGCGGTAGAGGCAAATTTCAAATTTCCTGTGTGACCAGAAGCAGAGCTCCAAAGTCCTGAGACACATGTCTCCAATGTCCTTGTGGACAGAGTACAGATCTAGATATACACAAGTGAATGTGAAGATGCATGATACGATATTCTTCTGCACCTTTAGTCAGGTTGTTGTTGCTCCAGCGCAAAGTGCAGATCGTGGGTTGCCAGTTGTCACTGGCAGTCGCTTCACATTGGCAATCATTCCAGGTGGCAGAGTTTCGGTAAGGGGCCATGCAGAGCTCAAAACATCAGGATTTCTCCTTTTCTTGAAGAGGAGTGCCCTCTGACAGCACTTAAGGGTACCGGACCTAGGGAGGTCCCTTTTGGGGGATCAGGGCCTCACTCTATGAGAGGCCAGAAGGCCTCAGGCAGGTTCAGATTGCAGGTCCAGTTGCCTCAGGTCAGCTGGGCAGTTGCAAGGAGACCTCTGGAGCTTGTTGTGTCTCTGTAGCTCAGACAGGAGGTCAGCCAACTGACCGTTGGAGTCACACGGGTAGCCTGGGATGAAGACAGCAGAACCAGTCTTCCTTCTCAGAGAACAAGGCAGTCTTCAAGCAGTAGGGATTTTGCCCTGTAGAAGTGATGCATTTACAATCTTAGTCCAGAGTGGGAGAATGGAAATTTGATGTCATTGAAGAGGATGGGGGGAAGTGGATCAATGAAGTGGTTTGAAGGTTTGAAACCTGTTAGAATTTTGAGAATTGCGTTTTGATCAATTATTTCGAAAGAGCTCCAGGAAGTGTTATTTTTGAGGATGTGCTCCAGAAGGTAAGTGGGCTCCTATAACAATGTGCGGGAGACTCTAGTGTCTAGCGAGTGAGGACATTGCTCCCGTGTTATCTGAAGGTCAATTTTCATATTGTCTGTCTTTTCAAGGAAGAAGGCGGCACATTCTTCACAATTACGTAGTAGACTGGATCCCTTTGGGGAGAGATTGGGTAGGCCATTTAATTGATGCTTGACCAAATCAAATACTTTTTTGGGCTGATTTTTGGCTTGGTCCAATTGGTTTCTGAAGAAGTGTGCTTTGGCATTTATAATGCTTTTGTAATAGGTATTCGTGAGAGAGCTTAGATGTTTGAGGTGTTCAAGAGATGGAAAGGATCTCCACTTTCATTCGGCTAGTCTCAGGTTACGTCTTTCGGTGGTGAGGCTATCATCATACCAATGTTGCAAATCTTTGGTGGATAGTCTTTTAAGTTGTAGGGGTGCAGTCAAGTCACTAATATTCTTTATGGAGCTAGTATAGTGGTTAGTGAGGTCTTGTACATCTAGCATGTCTTCAAGGGGTACTAGGATGTTATCGCTGAGGGATGTCAATTTAGTAAGGTTGATATTTCTCATATTTCTTTTCCAAATTTTTGGTTTAAGTACTTGTGCGGTTGTAGTTCTCAGGGGTATAGTGATGAGGAAGGTGATGCGGTGATGGTCAGACCAATTGGATAGAGTTATCTTTTGTGATTAGAAGATCTGGGATCTCTCCCTTGTTATGTGTGGGGCTGTCACAGATTTTCCTTCAAGTTGAGATCAGTAAGAAATGTTTTGAGTCTGTTGACTATAGGGTCATTCAGATCATTCCAGGGAGGTTGAAATCCCTGGGAAGATCTGGGTGCCATGTTGACCAGTGTTTGCTGTGCTGATATCCAAAATTTGTTCTACGAGGAGAGGTTATCACCAGGCGGATGATAGGATGTGTGTAATTTGCAGAGAGGATACTTGTTGCAGGCAATGTCAATACAGAGACATTCACATGATGAAAGAGCAGGGGACTGTAAATGTTTAACTGAAAGGCTGTTACAGTAAAATGCAATCGAAGCCTCCACCTGGTCTGATGGATCTCTCTAGCCTGGTGATATTGTAACTAGGAGGGACTAGAATGCCGAGGATAGGTGTAGAAGAATCATTTAGCCAAGTTTCTGTCAGGATCAGGAGGCCTCTTAATGGATTCCCTCAGTACCACCCAGTAAAAGCGCCCCTCATCTCTCCATAACCCCTCTCTCACATACATTTCATTCGCTTTAAAGCTCTGGTAAAGACTGGCTTTACTAATCCACTCAGCTATCCACGCAGATCTGTTCTTTGCAGAAGGCATATTAACCCTCTGCGCCACTTTATGGTGAGTCAAAACTGCCACTAGTCAAAACTCTGATCTCTCTCCCATTTCAGAATAGTTTCCTATTTATTTTCCTATCTCACTGAGGTGGGATATATTTATAAGTAATGACTGCAACAAGGGACATAGAGATACTAATGTACTAAACATAGAGCTCAATTTATTTTCTTTGCCAATGCTTGTTTTATTCCTTGCTTGGCAGTGAGCACCAGCATGACCGGTCCACTGAAAACACAGTAGTTAATGCACCAGGGGGCATATTAGCAAGAACCTCGTTAAAATTATCGCCGTTTTAGCGGCAGGAAACTGCAGCTAAAACGGCGATAATGAGCTTGGTAATATGCGCTATAGAATTCAATAGAAGCCCAGGTTAGATGTGCAGGACATCTAACCTGGGCTTCTATTGGAATTCTATAACGCATATTAGCAAGCCCATTATCGCCGTTTTAGCGGCAGTTTCCTGCCGCTAAAACGGCGATAATTTTAACGAGGTTCTGCTAATATGCCCCTAGTTCTAATTCTATGAAATTCATCAAATTTCATGGTATTACAGTAAGTTAACTCTGGTGGTTAATGCACTTGCTGTAGAGAGATGTCTGCCTTCTCTGGTCTCAGCTTTAAGGTATCACAAAACACAAAGAGGGTCAATGTGCCTGGTTCAGAACTCAGCATGTAAGGTTTTATGCTTATGTATGATGGATTAGTGATTTGATGATGTTATTATAGAGAGCCTTTTATGACATGCAGGTCACGGGTTATCTTCTGGTAAACAAGCGACTAAAATTTGTAATGGACCTGCTTCAAAAAATATCCTGCAACATGCATGGCATTAGTGCTGCCGAATGCCACATGATATAGCTAGAAAGGCACACCCAATAATATATTTAGGTTTGGGAATGGGCGAAAATCACATCAAATACCAGTAAGCATTCCCACATAACCTATATACTTCTTACTTGGAATTAATCCCTAAATAATCACTGACCCAACAGTAATGTTAATACATTTATTTACAACTTTTAATATATAATTGTACTTATTTTACCATTTTGTTTACTTATTTTACAATTTTCAGCATTAAAATAATCATTATCACAGCTTTTACAACACAAAATATGTCATTACCACAATTCAATGCATCACAAAATGTATAATTACTTAGTCATCACAATAAAACACAATATTTAAACACTAAAAACCCCAATCAATTTTACAAACTCCCATCTACACCAGTCACACAATATATATTTTCTCCTATGTGTAAAACGTTATGTCTTTTTTCAACTTATCACTTTTCTTCTTCATCGGATTACTCTAAACTTTTTAGTTCTAAGTTAAATTTTTCAAGTTTTTTCTTTACGTCCTCCACAGCATTCAGACTCTTAAGTTTCTCTTCTAACTCTAAGATTTTTTTGTTAAGGATGACCACGACACCCCCTTGCTGTTTTCACAACGAGGATTGTTGGACCTGTCCTGTCTGCAGGTCAACCCCAAACACTTTGCCTTTACCCTCCATTTGTTTGATTAATTCGTTTTTGTTGGCCTTAGGACTCTGTGCACTTTACAACTGCTAACCAATGCTAAAACTGTTGTACTCACTCCCTAAACATGGTAAGATTGGTTTACACCTGATTGGCATATTTAATTTACTTATAAGTCCCTTGTGGAGTAGTATACCGTATACCCAGGACCTGTAAATTAAATGCTACTGCAGCACGTGTTGTGCCACCCACTCAAGTTTCCCCTTAAAACATGTCCCAGGTCTGCCATTGCAGCCTGAATACAGTTTTAGACTGACAATTCAACCTGGCAATATAACCCCCTTGTCAAGCCTTAAACTTCCCTTTTATTGCATATATGGCACCCCAAATGGAAGGCCCTAGGTAGCCCATAGGGAATGGTGCATTGTAATTAAAACGTTGGGCATGTACTTTTTAGGTTTTACATGTTCTGATAATGGAAAACTCTAAAATTCATGTTTCACTACTGTGAGGCCTCCCTCCTCTTAGGATAACATTGGGCTGCCTTATTGCATTTAATAAGTGCTAAAGGATTGTAATTAAAAATCATCTTTAATGCTAAATTCGGAATTTAAAGTACAATTTTGAAAATGCCACTTTTAGAAAGTTTGTAACCCAGGGAAGGCTTGGGTCCCTACGCAAACTAGATAGGACCACTTTAAATTTTTATACAAACTTGGTATCTAGTTGCATTAGTTTTCCAAAACTTGATCAATAAACGAGCCGGTGTTGGTAATTCATAAGCCCGTGTGATTTATTTCACTTATCTTCATCTTATTCAAAAGAGTATGTGATACATTTTAGTCATGTCATCATAAAGGGCAACACTTGATTGTGCGGCTTATTTCTCAACAATATACATATACAAATTACAAAAACAACACTTATAACTACATAAAAATCATAAGTACAAAATTGAACATAAGGTGTACAGACTTTTTAACATATATACCTATATAACATGTGTGACCAGTCCCTAACTGTAATCTAAAACACTAGACGGAAAGTTTAAATTTCTCGAACTGAATGTCTGTTATCTCCTGCCAGTGTATATAGCTTTTAGAAAGTTGGCATTTTCCTGCCCTTTGCCATTTTGGTGCCTGCACCTTGTCCTAAGTCACATGACTAGGTGTAGTTGGCAGTTGGACTTCATCAACTCCTCCCAGACAGTCAAACAATAGGGGGATTAGGTGTGCCTGAATGGGCCATCTGCTGGCACGATGGGAGGGGGGCGAGCTGGGCACAGCCCCACTTGCAACTGAATAGGCTGTGCTCTGCTGTCACACAAAGGGCTTCTCAATACTGCATTGTTCCTTCAGCCAGCCTGGAGCCAGGGCAAGGGAGTCAGGAAACTTCTTTGACTTCAAAGAGAAACCTTTAGAAATTCCAGCACCCGAACCATGCAGACGTGACCTGTTCACATCGCTACTACTCTCACTGGATTTGTTTCCCTCCTGCCAGAAGATTAGCACGCTAGTTACCAGCCTTCTCAATTTTAGTGACTATAGGAGCCTCCAGGGATTGGACCTCATAGATCCATTGAAAAATACAGCATTTTGGAAAGGTTGATGTTATTGTGAGCGAGAAATCATTAGTGAATGTGCATACCCTTGCTCATTCCTGAAGAGGCCAATAACAAACAGGCCAAAACGCGTTGACCACATCGTACGGACCCCAACAGACAAGACTCTTAAGAGACACAATTTGTTTGAGGACTATTGCTCCAAATAATCAGAGACATTTAATATGGAAATCTTTGAGCTGATCCTTTTTCTTAAGCGTTCTACATATTGATGGTGCAAAGCCCAGAACAGAGGGATCAACCGTTAATATTGCAACGTATTGCTTTGGTAAGGATTGTGCATCATCTTAAGAAATATGTGTGATTTTCTTTTTGGATAATTGTCATTATTTGCACAAGTAATTTTTTGGTTCATTCAAGATAAATGTAAGAGTTATTTTGCATCAATTTGTGTAATGTCTTATATGATTTAAAAAAACACAGAAAATGATATCCAGGTCCCAAGAAATGTGTTTGAAAGTATTTGAGTAAGATCATAATAATCCTCCCCGATAACAATTGAAAGGTTAATACCCGTTGACTTATGTTTTTGAATTTATCCTGCTAGAGCTCTTTATATTTTGTATGCTGTTTGTCTGTAGCCTATGCTCTAGAGCAGTATATGGGCTTAGCCCTATTTGTTTATAGAGCATGATGGGGGGCGGAGCTGGGCACAACCCCACTTGCAACTGAATAGTCTGTGCTCTGCTTTCACACAAAGGCCTTGTCACATCTGCATTGTTCCAGCAGCCAGCCTGGAGCTAGGGCAGTGGAGTCAGGAAACTTCTCGGACTTCAAAGAGAAACCTCTAGAAATTCTCCTACATCAAAGAAGGCACCAGGTATAAAAATAGTGCCCTCAGACCCACTCTTCAGTTCATTTTCTGGACCTGTGGTAGGACTCTCATAAGACTGCCTGCGGCTGAGGCCTGGCGTTTACGCCAGAAGTCTGGTTTGCAGCACCTGTACCGATTGGTTTGTTGCCTGGAGCCAGCCTTAAACCCTCAGAGGCCTGGCTTGCTGCTTGAGTCGTGCTGAACCCAGAAATACCAGAGGGACTCCAAGGGATAGTTTGCTGGCCTCCTGTTCAGAGCCACAAGGACATAACAATCAATCAATCAATAAGGGGGTTTAAAGCGCGCTACTCACCCGTGAGGGTGTCAAGGTGCTGGGGGGGGGGGGAATGGAGCTCAGGTCAGAGGAAGAGCCAGGTCTTGAGGCTCTTCCTGAAGGTGTGCAGAGTAGGGGAGTGTCTGATGTTGACTGGGAGCTCGTTCCAGGTTTTGGCTGCGATGTAGGGGAAGGCTCTTCCACCCGTTCTGGTTCTGTGGATGCGAGGGGTTTCTGCCAGGGCGAGGTCGGCGAAGCAGAGGTTCCTTTTGTGTGCGTGGAAGGAGTCTCTATTGTTGAGGTATGTCGGTCCGGTGTTGTGGAGGGGTTTATAGGTGTGGGTGAGTAGTTTGAAGGTTACTCTCTTGTCGACAGGGAGCCAGTGGAGGTCTCCCAGGCGTTGGGTGATGTGCTCATGTCGTGGGATACCGAGGACGAGTCTGGCCTTGGTGTTCTGTATGGTCTGGAGTTTGTGTATCAGGGATTTGTTGATTCCAGAGTAGAGGGCGTTTCCGTAGTCCCTTCTGCTTGTTATGAGTGCGTGTGCGACGGTCTTTCTGGCTTTTGGGGGGATCCACTTGAAGGTCTTGCGGGGGATGTGGAGGGTGTTGAAGCAGGTGGAGGCGACGGCGTTGATCTGTTGGGTCATGTTGAGGGAGGAGTCGAGTATGATGCCGAGGTTCCAGGCATGGTCTGTGGGGCTGTGGGGGGGTGCTGAGGGCAGAGGGCCACCAGGAGTTGTCCCACGCAGAGGGGGAGGATCCGAGTTGAGTTTCAGACAGCTGCTGCCCATCCAAGCTGCAACATCCTTCATTCCTTCTTGGAAGTGGAGTCTGGTGGTTTCAGGGTCCTTCGTGAGAGAGAGGATGAGCTGGGTGTCGTCGGCGCAGGATACAATGCTGAGTCCATGCTGTCTGGCGATGGCGGCGGGAGGGGCCATGTAGATGTTGAAGAGCGTGGGACTGAGCGATGATCCTTGTGGTACACCTCAGTTGATCTCTCTGGGTTCGGAGAGGAAAGTCGAGAGTCTGATCCTTTGGGTTCTGCCAGCGAGGAAGGAGCAGAGCCAATCTAGGGCGGTTCTCTGGATTCCGACGTCGTGGAGTCTGGCTGCAAGGGTGCGGTGGGAGACGGTGTTGAAGGCTACAGAGAGGTCAAGCAGGATGAGGGCTGCGTTGTGGTGTCGAGGAGTGTGCGGATGTCGTCTGTGGCTGCGGAATCCGTATTGGGAGGGGTCGTGGATGGCGTTTCTCTTCGATGAAGTTTGTCAACTGGGCGTTGACGATCTTCTTGGTGACTTTGGCTGCGAAGGGAAGGAGAATGATGGTTAGGTAGTTCTTCAGGTCCGTCGGGTCCGCAGAGGGTTTCTTGAGGAGGGGCTTGACTTCTATGCGTTTCCAGTCGTCTGGGAAGGTGCCGGACTCAAAGGTGGAATTGATGGTGCTACGTAGGTGGGGCGCTATGGCGGCGGCGGCTCTGTGGAAGATGTGCGGAGGACAGGGGTCTGTGGGGGCTCCTGAGTGGGTGCCCTTCATGGTCATGGTGGTGTCTTCGATGGTGGCCGGGGACCAGGCTGTTATGGCGGTCCGGCTGTCGTAGCTGGAGGGAAGGGTGGTGTCTGGAGTATGCCCGCTGAAGTTGTCGTAGAGGGCTTGGATTTTCAGGTGGAAGTAGGAGCCAAGCTTGTTGCAGAGTTCTTGGGGGGAATGAAGTCTGTGGCTTGTAGATGTGTTGAAAAGTTCCTTAGAGTTGCTGGAGTCGGTGAGGATTTTGTTCCGGATGATAGTCTTCTTCGTGGATCTTATGCGTTGGTGGTATTCTGTCATGGTGTTCTTGTAGGTGGTCAGGTCTTCCGTGGTTTTGCTGTTTCTCCATCGTTTTTCGAGACGTCTGCAGGGGCGTCTGGTCTCTTGGAGGTCAGTGGGGAACCAGGTGGCCTTCAGGGGGCGTTATCTGTTGGTGGTGCAAAGGGGTGCGAGCTTGTATGCGCAGTTTGTGATCCAGTGGTGTAGTGTCTTGACTGCAGAGTTAGCATCAGTCGAGGCGGGGGGTCACGGCTGAGGGTGGAGTTCAGATGCTCCTCTGTGATTTTGCTCCACTTCCTACGCCGATCGCAAGGGGTGGATTTGGGAGCAGTGGCGGTGTTGAAAGAGAAGTGTACGCAGTAGTGGTCCGTCCAGAGGGGCTGCGTGGTGTGGCTATAGCGGATGTTGTTCCCACCTGCAAAGATGGGGTCGAGGGTGTGGCCTTGTGGGTGGGGTGGTGACGAGCTGTTTCAGACCGATGTTGGCAAGGTTGTCCAGGAGGGCGGTGGAGTTGGGGTCACTGAGGTTGTCGAGGTGGAAGTTCAGGTCTCCGATGAGTATGTAGTCCATGGAGGAGATGGCATGGGGTGTGATGAGGTCAGCAACTGTAGTGGCGAACGATGCACAGGGTCCAGGGTGTCTGTAGGCGAGGGTGCGGCAAAGAGTGGTTCTGGGGCTGGTCTGGATCTGGAAGTGCAAGTGTTCGGTAGTGGCGGAGGAGTCGCTCGTGGTGGAGGTGGAGAGTCGGAGGGAGCTCTTGTGTGCGATGGCGAGTCCTCCTCCTGGGCGGTTGGGGCGGTCCTTCTTCTGGATCTTGTAGTTGTCGGGAATGGCTGTGGCGATGTCAGGGGCGGAGGAGGCGTTGGTCCACGTTTCCGTGAAAAAGGCGACGCCTGGCAAGAGGGTGTCGAGGAGGTCCCAGATCTCTACGGCATGTCTGTGCAGAGAGCGCACGTTGAGGTGGATGCACTTCAGGGCGTTGGTGGTGTTGGCGTCCGGCGTGGGGGCGGTGGCCGTGGCCGTGCGGAGAGAAGTGAAGATTCAGCGGCAGTGGCGGCAGGAGAACTGGCCGGGGCTTGTGTTTAATTGGTGTCCCCCCATTCCTGGACCCTTGGTGCTGGCATTAAAGGTGCTCATATAGCCAAAATCAAAACATTGGAACTTTGGCATTTTTGGACTAAAAGCTGCTTGGAGAACCGAGGGAAGAGCAGGACCAACCTGTTCATCTATCTACCTAAGGGTATCACCGGTTGCCCTGAGTTTCCAGCTGCTCCCGCAACGTTCTTCTCCACAGCAGCAAATCCTGTTCATCGGTCCTTCACCAAAGGGGTATCAGGCCTCCTTGAACTCTCGTCCCGCTGGAGATTTCAACTTCTATAAAAGTGACTAAGTCCAAATGTAGAAATCTTCACTGCATCTTCGTCCAGCAGCTCCCCGATTATGACGCTTCTTCCTCAGACACCACCTTCAGCCTTTCCCCGCTGAACTTTACCTTCTCAGAGCATTTTTCTTTAAAATTCCTTTAAGTCTAAAGGTAAGCACCAACCGGGCTAAATCCACTTCTTGTATCTGATCTGCACTCAGTCGACCATATTTTGTCAACTTTGGCCCAGTCCTCCGCGACTAGATGTCTGTGGTTCGCGCTTTGATCTTTAAGGTCTAATTTTTACCAAAAACGTTAAAAATTCATAACTCCGGTTCTACTGATTGGACTTATGTTGTTTCGGTGTCAAATAATTTATTACAATTTTGTCTATTTTTCTAAATTTGTGTTTCACTTTATTGCTGTTTGCATGTTGAATAAATCCTTTACACATTGCCTCTAAGTTAAGCCTGAATGCTTTTTATGCCAAATACCCAGGGTTAAGCAGAGGTTGATTTATTGACTTTTTGTGGCGAAGTCTACCAGGGATTTTGGCTGTTGCTTGACCAGGGCTATCACTCCAGTAAACCAAACAAACGAATTTCCCACAAGGATCGTCCAATCCCTTGAATAGCGTTTGGAGATCTGAGACCATTTTTCCAAGAATGTTCTTATCTCTACAAATAAAGCTGGAGCATTTTTTCATTCTCAGGCCGGACAGTATCACTCCTGCCTTAAGACATTCCACATGGAAGAGGTGTGGCGCAGCGGCCAGGGGGCCTGACTCCAGACCACGGGGTTCACGGTTCAATCGCCGGCGGCAGGTTAGCCCAGCACCATGTGACTCTGGGCAATAGCTCGCTTAATCTTCCCGACGGCCCCCAGCGCCGGGACACCTCTCCGGAGGTAGCTATGCGCTTTAAAAATGCTGGTATTTCATATTTCATTTCATCCACTGTGCATGGGATTCTGTTCTTTTACCCTTTTTCTTTGGTCATTAATTTTAACCATTCACTGCTGTCTGCATTTATTAGCACTACCAAATTTTTATAAGGTGGATAACTCTCCTATCGGATTATTAAATTCCTGTAAATCCAAAAGAGTTTATCGACTCAATTTCTACTTGCACTCTTTTTGTGTTCTAATATTCAAGCACCCCCTGGATTCTCAATCAGAAGGCAGGTGACAGACTGCGCTAGTCATGTGTCCGCATCCGGCTCATGGTCCTGCCGCACAGTTCAAAGCAGTAGCCCCTTGGTAATCTATTTCATTACTGCAGTCCCTGTTTACATTTCACATTTACGTTTATCTCGTAGTCCCTAAGAGCATTTGCATTTTTCATAAGATTGTCACAAGGCTCGCTTGTGCTTGCAACCCCTGAACCATCCTGTTGGCCTCTGTGTGCTGCTGGTTACACTGCATCTCTGGAGGACTCAGTCAGATCACAAACACAATGTTGCTGTAGCCTGTGGAACAGTTTGTGTCGAGGCACAGGACCTATATTCGCACAATGATGACCAGTTAATTTGTTGTAGCAGAAAAGGCCACTTTATTAAGACAGGTTTGTTTCATCAACTTATAAATGTACATAACATAATATTTCAGAACCCCAGCCTCACTAATACATTACATTTCTGACATTCTCATCCCACCCTTAAAACTCCAAACTTGAGAAAGATTGATTCAACCAAAACGCCCTATGTCCTTTCCCTTGTTTCCTTTCTTACTGCCTCACCGCCTTTTCTTCGCATTCTCGAATCTCTTAATCACAACCCATCAAGCAACCCCAAGCGAAGTTGCTTATTGTGTTTCATAGCCCCAGACGTTACTCTTCCCCTCCCATCTGATCTCCCCTCCCCCGAGGCATGAATACGCCCGCTCCAGACTCTTCACCCCCTCAAAAATACCACCACCCAGGAGAACCGATGAGCGTTTTCCTGCCCCACTAATTATATGTGCGTTGAGATTTATTTATAGGTATACTCAGTGCACCACAACGTTTCTTTCCATAAGGATTCACACATTTCTCACAGCTGCAGAAGGTAATATTCTTGACCATATCTTGATAAATGCTCACTGTCAACTCTAAAAAGATAATACTCATTCTCTTTTATACTTTGATTTACTAGTATTAAAATACCCTTTTGGTCGCAGAATACACGCATTTTATTTTTATTTTTTCAGAATTTTATATAGCGCAAACTTGACCCGGTATCAGGTACCAGTTGTGTTACATGAGGACACTTTCATTTTTGTTAGGCACGGGGAGATTAAGTGATTTGCCCAGAATCACAGGATGTTCAGTGTCATTGCCGAGACTCAACCCGGATCCCCAGATTCGAGGTCGACCGCCCTAGCCGTTAGGCCAACTCCACTCCCCTATTGCTCTATTCAACCTACGCCGTGCTTTATCTATTGCAGAATGATTTTTTGCCCCCCTCCAATACTTTCTGGGAAGGAATTCCGACCAAACAAAGCACGTGCCTATCCATTGTTTCTTTGAAAGACTGAGATCTGCTTTCATTTGTTTGATCAGCGTGAGGCCCGATAACTGTACCAGATCATTTTCTCCCAAAGGTACCATCAATACATCTGGGCACCCTCTGTTGGGAAACAATTCTGATAGCATTGGTAATAATTGTCCCCAGCGTATGCTGCTCTTCCCCTTCCATACCACTTCATGCCTGCTACTAGGTAGTCCTAGTGAGCGACCATAGATCTGCCAGTGTGCATATTCTGCCGCCCATCTGGCAATGGAACGTCCCACAATCCATGAGACCATCTTATCATGTGGACCTTTCATGATCCTAGGTGAAAGAAAGAACAAATTAACAACTTTACTGGAGATTTGAACATTTTAAGTAGGACTGTTTATTTTCTAACATATTTCTCACAACAGTTTGATCTCCAATGCCCAATTCTCCCTATATCAGCCGTGACCAACCTAATCTGGCTGCTTCATTTGCAGCTTCTATGTGGAATGAATGTGTTCCATAATTGTTGGTGGCTGACTTATGAGTAATAAAACTAAACACATGACTCCCAACATATTAAAAATTAAATTGATATTCTTTGCCCATTCTTATGGCAAACTATTTCTGTACCCTGAAATTGATTTATGCTTAAAATTCTTGCCCATTCTTCAACTGGGAATAACCTAAAAACTGCTGTCTTGAACTCATCATAACAACAAACTGCCAATTTCTTTACCGTCATCTCTAATAAAACAATAGTGATTGGTACCCATAATTTTAGCTTTCTATTTTGTTCTCTATTCAGACACTTTAAAAGTTCCTAGCTAATGTTGTTTGCACCGGGTCAAAGCCCCACCACAACATGGCATAGAATGAAACTCCTGCTAACTTCCCAGAGATAGTTCTATGTGATAATCCCATTTCTTTTAAAAACAAAACAAACCTCAGAATCGACTGTTCATTCTCAACTTTGTCATTACTCTTGTGCGTCACAGTAATGTAATAAAAACTCCTGCCAAGCCTGCCAAGTTCTTCTTGTAGAACGGGCAATATGTTTCTCTACCAACTACACTATTCTCATTCCCCCAATGCCAAAATGGTCTGTGGGAGTTCGGTCTTGTTGTTGTCTGCGCTTGGTGCCGTATGGCAAAAACGTTGCCACTGAAAGCGAGACAGTGCGTCCACTATATTATTCTGAACACCTGGAACATGACGTGCTTTAAAAACAATATTAAGCTGTAAACATTTCAATATAAAAGCATGTAACAATCTTAGTACCCTCAAATCTCTAGCTTTCGGTGTGTTCACTAGTTCCACTACTGCCAAGGTATCTACATGAAAAAAGACTGTTTTTTTCTGAAATTCCTCGCTATAGGCATACAATGCTGCTACCAAGTGAAAAAGATCTGAAAATGTGATAATTCAACTTTGTTGTAGCCAATGAGATGGCCGATTCTCTGCGCACCATCTGCCTTCCCAGACTATTCCATAAACATTTTCACCTTCTGCATCTGAATATATTTCTACTTGCCAGGTAATGTTTTCTTCTGAAAAATATAGAGAAACTCCGTTGAAGCTGTTAAAGAAAGTTAACCAAATACATGAATCCGCTCTTTCGTGAGCTGCCATTCATACCCTATGATACGGTAATGTTGCTCCAGACGTTGCCGTGCATAAACGTCTGCAAAATGTACGACCAGCTCTCACGACTCTGCAAGCAAAGTTTAGGTAACCTAATAATTTCCTCACTTTTCTCAAATCCAATTCCTTCTCACCAATGCATCCTTCAATAAAGTCTTTCATTTCTGTAATCTTATTCTCTGGCAACCTTGCCCTCATCTGCACCGTATCTATTTCTATACCCAAAAAGGTAAGTATGGTAGATGCCCCTCCTGTTTTTTAAGGAGCTGATGGAACTTCTAATTCTTGTGGTGCAATTTGAAATTGATTCAGCACTCTTAAACACTGACCTGTATCCTTTCATCCCACAAAAAGGAAGCCATCTAAATAGTGACAAACTAATTTGTGCCCACTTCTACATATGAAAAACCATTGTCAAAATGTGCTGAATGTTTTAAATAATGGACACGAGATAGAACTTCCTATAGGGAGCATATTGTCCATATAAATGGCCCCTTGAAATTGCAACCCTAAAAGGGGAAAGTCTGCCAGATGTATTGGAAAAAGCCTAAAAGCTGATTGTATATCACTTTTTGGCAGTTCAGTTTTGACCCCTCCCAATTTGACCAATTTAAAAGCATCATCCGCTGATGCGTAAGTGACACTGGACTCTGTAGTAGGTATGCCCAGCTCCTGATGAATCTTACCCGACATCAATCTACAAAAGCTGCCTTGAGGGACCTCCATTGGCTCCCAGTCGAGCAGCGGGTCCAGTTCAAAGCCTTATGCATTGTGCATGGATCTCTACACAAGAAAGGCCCCACTCTTTTGAGATCAGTATCTACTCCTTATATTCCGGGAATGTCCTTGAGATCTTCCTCAGCCCATCTGTTGCAGGTAACCAAATGCAGGAGATCCAGCTGGGGTGGCTGCTCTTTTTCCCACCTAGCCCCTAGGCTGTGGAATTCTCTCCTCTTTGACCTTCATCAGCTATCATGCAAGCTCTCTTTTCGCAAGTCATTGAAAACCTGGCTCTTTGGCAACTAATCTTCTGATGATCACATCCACATGATGACTGTTCCAGTGCTAGGAGGCCTTCTGGTAGCCATGGGCTCTACGAGACCATCAGAATAAAATAGAATTGAATAGAATAGTATGAAATCATTTATTGAATAGAATAGTATGAAATCATTTACCTGCTGCTTTTTTAGGCACCACTCCTAGCGGAGAGATAGTCAAGTTTTCACAAGGCCAATGAATGAAAGGGCCTGAGAGTCTGCCTGCTTCCAATTTGAGTTGTACTATTTCAAGCAGTTCCCTTGCTGAATTTAAGTTATCTGCTTAACTCTTGATGCCATGACCTTCATAATCTAAACGGAAACCTTGCTGGAAACCCCAAAATATCTTTATCCATAGAGACATTAGCATATATAAACTAGGTATGGAAAGGCATAACTGCACCATGTGGTGAATCAGATGCCAGGTAATGCACCAAATCAAGGGACTAATTATGAGTCTGGTGGTCCTCGGACTGCCAGACTCACGGAAGCACGACAGTGGCAGTCCAGCCACCGCTGCATCGGCGGTCCGACCACCCAATTACAACATTGGTATTCGGACTGCCATTGTACTGCCACAACCACCAGGGAACTGCCGTTCCCCGACGGTGGCTCGGTGGTCAGGGGCTCAGCAATATGTGGGTGGTGCCGCTGCAGC
The DNA here is from genome assembly GCA_963921515.1 of Calotriton arnoldi. Classification (NCBI taxonomy): domain Eukaryota; kingdom Metazoa; phylum Chordata; class Amphibia; order Caudata; family Salamandridae; genus Calotriton; species Calotriton arnoldi. The sequence goes on along the minus strand of CAWUFW010005889.1, from coordinate 236,676 downwards.
ACCGCCATGCATATTACAAGCTTCAGGATGGCCAGCGGTGTCATGGAAGTCTTTACTCCATCAAAAGGCTGGCGGTCCTGAAACAAATGTGCATAGGGATACATGCCGGGGGGCACAACATGTGTCCCCCTGTATGCATGCACCCCAGTTCCTGCACGGCATGGATTTTCCAGTCCATGCCGTGCAGGAACTGTGTTTGGCGTTCCCATTGCGGTGCCCATTTTCAGAGGTACCGCAGTGGGACCGCCAAAAAAAGCCCGACAGACACAAAGAAACTAGTAATCTAGCAGGCGGTGTACACATGGGTTTGGCGGTGTGGGAGCGGTCTGACTCGTAATCAGGCCCTTACTTTGCAAGCAATGCAGCATGGCTAAGAACCTGGAAATCTTGCCCTGTCCACAATTACAAAGGGCTCAACTGTGAGGTATGCCCTTTATATACATTTATTGAGATGTAGAGAAGCATGCTGAAGCTGTACACATTCCGTATCTGTATAATGTCCCTATGTATTTGGATATATGGTGGTCTGCTGTGAAACCGACAGTATTAAATGTGAGGGATTACGTCGGGTAGGTGCAGGCAGCTTAATTGTCAAGAGCAGTCTGGTGACTGAATAACTGAACTAAGACCATGTCTGCAGTTCCACGTCTGTGGCATTGAAATATGCACAGTTGATGGCTCGCGCGGCAGGTAGGTGGGATTGGACTAGTTTAGCACCGATAGATGCAGTTATGCCTAGCTATATATGTTGCCAACTGGTAGACCCTGCAAACTGGTTTCTGTTTTTTTTATACTACTGTAGGACCCCATGTGTAGTAGTCATATCACCAGTTAGGGGCAGATCAAAGTGGTAAAATTAAAAAGAATAGTCAACACAAAGAATGGCCCATTGAATGTGATTTATGACATTTTGTAATATAGGCACATTTCCTGATGTTATATTACCCCTCACACTCCATTGAATTGTAATCCATAGCATGTGGAAAAAATGCCAGAATTGTGAGTGTGCAATTGCTGACTTCATTCATTTGATTTAAAAATGCTTGGGTGTTTTGAATTGCGGGTCAAGGTGATTGATGCATGAGATATCGACATTAGTCACAAAAAGAACCTGGTCCCTTGCTAAATAGTCCTGCCAAGTGGGGGCGTGGCTTGGACGGCAGAGCCGATGGCTGCCTGATCCTGTCGCTCTGTCGAGAGCGGAGGAAGAACGCCTGATATCCGGAGATTATGCCTTCATCGGCAGCTCGCTGAGACAGGATTTGATTCCTGGAGGAATGCTGCCCTTGAGGATGTTGACGAGCGGGCCCTGTGTCGGCTGAATATAAAGTTATTACCATCGACGGCTTTGCCCTGGAAATGCCATGAACACCTAAAATGGCGGATTGCGGCCAATCTTTATTCGGATGCTCTTAATGATCAGGAATCGCTTATTCGGCCATCTCTGTTAGCGGCTCAAGGTCCTATTAACTGATCGCTATGACCGCTAAGGTATTTGCTGCTTTTTTTTACCATCAACGGCGGTTCGTGTGATGAACTTACTAGCAATACTGCCTGTCCTTAAAATGGCGGCGGGCGTGTGTAATTTAATTCATTGTCCGATCGCAAGCGGGCTACATAATGCGGGACAGAAGCATGCACGCTTGAATTTATTGTTATTTGGGCCAGATCTAACGTTCCTTACTGCGTGGGGATGATTAAAAAGAGGCTCTCTCAGCATAGATCAGCGCCTGACTTCAAAATGGCGGACAGTCGAAGGAGATCTAACCCGAGTGTATTGTCTGATTTACTGTGTATGGATCGTCGGCGGTATGTGCTTTAAGGGAAACAATCTGGGTGCTCCTTCTTTGATGTGGATTGTATCAGGCTTGCCCTTAGGTTTAGGCTCATCTAATTTCAAAATGTTACCAGTACTGTGCATCTAGTCATTATTACAGGACTGAGTATAGGCTGTGTCAAGCAAGCTTCTGTTTGTCTTTCGCCTCTGCCAGGAGAACAATTTGAGGGATGTCTGAATTCAATAACAGAGTCACGTCCTTGCTCTGCTATGGGATGTGATAATATAATTTCTCTGCCAGTTTAACCAATGTTGGACAAGCTCCGATACGTAGACTCAATAAAAGCTTGAAAATAGGCTGATGTAGACGTAGCATAGCACTAACAACTTAATAACTGTATCTTCATTAGTGCGAGCAAGATTAAATAGGGTAGGAATATTTCCTTCCATTACAAGATTGTTGCCATGGCTGAAAAAGAGTCCAGAATGCAATTTTAAAAAAAACAGAGGGGACCATGTGCCATCTGATTCTCCTATTAAGGCCAAACAGGACATTAATAGCACAATGGATATGATCCTTAAAAAACTAGCAGATGTTCATGACTTTGCCAAGTCCACCAAACAAAATACGGATGCTATGCAGCTAGAACTAACTGCCATCAGAGCGGACATCAATACAATAAATTCTAAAGTGGCAGCAGCAGAACAGAGAATCAGCGATGTCGAGGATGTTTCTCTTAAAGCCAGCAAAGAATTGAAATCCATCAGTGATTTGACAGCCACCCTTAAAAAACAAACAGCCGAGCTTGAAGATAGAAATAGGAGAGAGAACATAAGAATTTTAGGGGTTCCGGAAGGTTCAGAGGATTCAGCGGGCTCGTGTATAGCTTTCCTGGATGCCTGAATACCTCAGTTCACTGGAATAAAATTTCGGAATCCTTTCGTGTTAGACCGTGCACACTGAGTACCAACTTTTAACTCTTCTACACGTCAAATAACCCGCCCTATTATCTGTAAGCCATTGCCCGTAAAAGTCGTCAGCTTCATTTACGCAGGACTTCTCCAAGCCCACAGTCGACACCAGGAAGGGTTTCCTCATATTGCGAGATAAACTTATTCAGTTCTCTTTTGTTGGACCGACTAAATTCAGAATCGTAGTCAATGATCGTCGTCACTACTTCACGGACCCTAAAGACCTTTTAAATTACCTAGAGGGGCCACAAACTACAGACATGGATTTTGCTCAGTCCTCCTCCAATAAAAGGAAGTCATGACATTCATGTGTCTTTCATTAACATGACAACAAGTATTATATGTTGACGTGTTTTTCTCTTATAGGTTGTAGCATTGTATGCTTTTATACTCATCGGATGTTGTGCTTAGATTGGGTGGTTACTTGGTGATCTGGGATTAAGGCGTAATTCATCAATGGGATCTTCCGATATAGGGTTTGCTCGGTGCTGTTATCTTTATCGTTATCCAAGATGTCTAGTTGTGGTGGTGACACTTATATTCTGATAAAAGACATGTTTATGATTCAGCCTTGCTCTTTCATACACTTTGGTTTTATTTTACTCGAGAATCTCTGGAAGTCATCATAAGGTTGATTTAATGTATACTCTGTTCGACAGTTTGACGCTCCTGCCGTCGCACCTCCTACATTCGAGGTATGCAGGGGAGGGTGGGGGGTTTGGGGAGTTTGGGGGGGGAGTTCCCAGGGTGGGTGGAATTTCAATGTGAGTGTTGTACTATGTTCCTTGGGCGCTCTCATTTATTTTCTGATTTTGTTTCCTTCTCTTCTTCTTTGTTTTCTGTCCTTCATTCTTTCCTTTTTATTGCGCTGCCTGCAGGCTATGTGTAAACAGGGGTACCTTAGTGCTATTCTTCTCAAAAATGTTGCTGGTACTTTTGATATGTTTATCCTCAAATCTAGTTACCTATGGCATCAATTGTGTTTCTTGAAAATGGTTGGTTATTTAGATGGATCTTTATTGCACTATATATGTCACATGTGCTTAGATAATATTGCCCTCAACGGTATTGTGGATGACTCATACTAGTTCATATAAACTTGCAGAAGATCTCAATATAGTTTCGTTAAATGTCAAAGGTCTGAATCACCCAATCAAACGCCGGAAAATCTTTGATTATTTAGCCAAATCTAAAGGAGACATAATATTACTACAAGAAACAAAACTGTCAGGGGAAGATGCTGCTTTTATTAAACATAATTGGATTTCACAGGTTGCTTGCTCTCCAGCAGATCATAAAAAAAAGGGAGTGATTACGTTAATAGCAAAAAAAGCTAATATATCTTTGGTCTCACAATCTCATGATAGTGAGGGTAGATTATTGGTCACCCATCTGAAGAAAGGTGAGGACCTCATACATGTTGTGAATATATATGGCCCCAACATGATGATCAACAATTTTGGGAAGAGGTCTCGAACACCATAGATATTCTTCCTCAGAATGATCTCATCATTGTTGGTGGTGATTTCAACAATCCACTTGACCCTATAATAGATCGTCATTCTACATGTAAATTTCATGTTACGATTTCGCACAATATAATTCGTAACATATGCGTTAAATTTAATCTTAAAGATGCCTGGTGCTACAACACTCTGATTCCAGAGATTATACCTTTTATTCGGCCCCACATAACTCATATACTAGAATAGATTACATTCTTATCTCCGGTTCCTTTACACACCTAATCGAACATTCAGATATAGCGCCCAAGTTAGTGTCGTGCCATTCCTGTATCAATGTTAAATTGGCTGGCAGTCATACGGAACCTTTACCCAAAAGATGGCGCTTTAATAATGATGTCCTATCAGATCCTGAGGATAAAAAGAAAATTATAGAAGCAATCTCAGATTATCTCAGACACAACGATACTGAAGAAACTAATATAAACACACTATGGGATGCACTGAAGGCTACTATCAGGGGAATTCTTATAGAAATTAAAACTAGAATCAATAAAAACCTTAATTCCGAATTAGCTAAATTAGAATTAGAATTGGAAATTAAATCTTTGGAGTCCTCCCATGCCATGTCACTGAATGATACCATAATCTCCTAACTCAAAAGAAATACGAATATAATAAAATCCTGAGTGAACGTGCGGGGTTTGGGTGAACAAATTTAAAGCCCTTAAACTCTGCGAAGGTTATAAAGCAGGAAAATGATTGGCTTCATTTCTTAAACATCTTGGGCCTGATTCACAGAACTAACTTACGTCAAAAACGTAAAGTTAGTACTTTTTGGTATTCACAGAATACACTTACTCATTTCGGTATTCACAGAATGAACTTAGTCATTTCGGTATTCACAGAAGTTAGTAGTCCTAACTTTAGGACTCCTAAATGCCTTCTGTGAATACCGAAAGTCTTAAAGTTAGGATTTTTCTCAGTTTAGGAGTAGTAAAGGAATCCTAACCATTACCCCTGTCCATTACACTCCGGTGTGGTTGGAAGTTGAAAGATCTATTCTTAATAATCTCAATCCTCTGGCCCTTCTCACCTCTAATCAACTTTATCCGGAAAGCTCTAAATCCATATTCAAAAATACGAAATTGGTGCTTTTCCAGGTAGATAAGAAACTCGATTCCAGTATTAAGGGATCTAAGATGGAGTCTATTTGGCATAATCGTAACATTTTATATAAAGGGAAAAGCCTAGATTTTGGCTCTTGGATTAATGCGGGTATATTTTCCCCCTATCAGTTAGACCACTCTTCATATCCCATTACGTTTGCGGATCGTCAAACCAGATACAAATTAGACAATATTGAATTTTACAACTTTTTTAAAATTAGGGCGGCTATATCTAAGGCTAAATTGAATAACCCATCGCCATCTTTACCAATGTTTGTATCACAAATTAATAAATTAGGCCACCAAGTATCAAACATTTATAAACTCCTTCGTCCCAAAACCTCGAATGTTAATAATAAGCTGATAACTTTTTGGGAGAAACACTCCTCTGTCCCTTTACCTGAACCTATTTGGCCTCGATTGTGAAGTTCTGTGACTCGTAACAAGATATCTCCTGTACTGTCTGAAACTAAGGGGCATATTAGCAAGAACCTCGTTAAAATTATCGCCGTTTTAGCGGCAGGAAACTGCCGCTAAAACGGCGATAATGGGCTTGCTAATATGCGTTATAGAATTCCAATAGAAGCCCAGGTTAGATGTCCTGCACATCTAACCTGGGCTTCTATTGGAATTTTATAGCGCATATTACCAAGCCCATTATCGCCGTTTTAGCGGCAGTTTCCTGCCGCTAAAACGGCGATAATTTTAACGAGGTTCTTGCTAATATGCCCCTAAATTTTGGTTATTACACAAGGCTTTTTGGACGCCCGCTCGTTTGCACTCATTACATATTCGAGATGATCCGTTGTGTTGGAATTGTAAGAAAGAAAATGGGGATTTAGCCCATCTTATTCTTCACTGTAAAGCTGTGTTGACTTTTTGGGACAAATTTTTCGATTTCCTTTCAAAAATATTCAAATGTGAGCTGAGAAGGGAATTTTCTACTTTGACAACTGGTTCTTTTATGTTAGACTCATGTAATGAAACAGATAAAGCACTACTAGATCTTTTATTTACGTCAGCAATAAAGATGGTATTGAACAACTGGAAGAATACGCACAAAACCTCATTTAAAGGATGGATGAACTGGATTATTCATCTCAGAGGTGCGGATAATATCGCTCTGCAGAATTCTCCATGGAAAGCCTCATCCAGAGCTATGTGGAACCCTTTGGACATTTACTTCAAATCACATAAACCTCCGTGATTATTTTAAATTTTTTATAAATGGAAAGATGTTAGGTAACTTGGTCGCTGTGCTTGCTCATTACTATCAGTTGTGCAACAGGACTCTTGTTGTTACTGTTTTTAGATATATCGTGGTAGGTATTCCCTCAGGTTCTCTCTCTTAGTAGTTATTTTCCTCTGTGTTTCTTCTTTTCTCTCTTCTCTTCCTTCTCTCTTTTTCTTTTCTTTGGTTTCTATTTTTGGTTTTTCTTCTTTATCATATTTCTTGCGTACATATTGTTGTGCCATACTTCTGTGTTATATTGATAATCTAAGAGTTACTTAATTGTATTACTGTGTAACTTGTGCTATGTATATCCTTTGCCAAACATATTTGTACCTTTTGTTTAACTATGAAAATTTAATAAAGTATTTGAAATAAAAAAATAAAAAAAAAATAGTCCTGCCAAGTGCCACACTTCAGAGGTTTGACTATCGCTTTTTAATGCTGGTGTCCAAATCCCTGCACTAAAATGCACTAGTCACGCATTATAGCAGCTTCCCTGGGACCACGCCACGATGAGGCATGCTAACACCAGAGCTCAGCTTCATTAATAGCTATGCAGTGTCTGCTACCAACGCGCACAAGGTAGTTAAAAGTGCAACTTGCTGCAGCCCACTGCTCCAGCCTGCCACTCAATGCCAGCAGCCCTGTGTCGATGATGGATGACTGGCTGGCATTTCAGCTCTACAAGGGAGCCAGACTCCTAACTGAGCTGACAGTGACTCCCAGAAGAAGAAGGAAGTTGAGGCCTGTTTTTAAGAGTCTTAAGGGCGCAACACGCCAGGAGAAGACCACGTCCTCCTGAAGTGCAGAGGTAGTGGCAACTGGCTGCAGCATTTGAAAGGCTGCCCAGTGTGGTAAGGGGCCAGACCAGGTGCTTCTCAGGCTGTTGTTATTGTGGTAGGGGGGATGTGATAAGTAGTGTAGAGATCTCCTGCAGCATTTGGCTACCAGCCATACCCAGTCAGTTATGGCCAGTGGTGGGTAGGAGGCAGGCCTTACTCATGAGGTGATTGTGTAAGAGGGTGTTTTGTCGGTTTGGAGGCAGCAGCGGTTCCTCTGCCGGTAATCATTTGTTTATTTTATTAAGATTACTGGGCCCAGGAAGAGGGAGTATATGAGAGCACAGGCAGGGCCCTGAGCTCAAAGCACACATCCAATCACACCAGAGTAATGGGCTTCTCTCTGCCTGCCACTCACTCTACTGTGCTGCTGGTGCTGGGGAGACTCCTCAGTGACCCAACTGTAACTCATTCCTTCGCCATTGTCAGGCTGTGGCCCCACATCCTGGGCTGTCTTTGCATACCAGTGACTTTATCTACAATTGAAATTCTACTCTGGGAGTGCTGTGCTCGCTCCTGAGAAGGCAGGTGGAGCAGGAACGTGGGGGATACGGACACTCTTCAGGTGTGTACTTTTTAAATTTTTACCTACCACAGGCCACATTTGCACCTGCCGTGTATATGTACTCGAATTGTTCAGAAACTCTGATGTATGATTTTCATGTATGTATGTATTTTCCTGCCAACAAGTGCTTTGAAGCAACTGACAGCTGTGTAAGAAAGTCAGGCAATAAAAAAACAGAATTCTTACAAGATTCTCGGAACATGCATTCGAAGTTTAAAACGTGTGCATGTCGTTTTAGGTGACCAACAGCTGGGCATCGGACAGGCCCGGCTTTTATGGTGGTGAGCGCCTGGCTCTGAGTTTGGGGGCACTGTGTTAGAAAATAACTTGGTTTAACCCCTTCGCTGCTAGGCCTTTTCCCCCTGTGCTAAGCCTTTTTTTGGCTATTTGGGGTAGTTTGCGCTTAGGCCCCTGTAACTTTTTGAGCACATAATGTATCCACGCCAAATTTGCGTTCTTTTCTTCCAACATCACAGGGATTCTAAAGGTGCCCAGGGTTTGTGGATTCCCTTGGAGGGAACCCAGAAATTAGCCAAAATACAGCGATTTTTTTAATTTATTTTTTTTAAATGGGGAAAAAGGGCTACAGATGTAAGCGTCTGGTTTTTTCCCTGCAAATGGTATCAACAAAGGGGTTGTGGTGCTGAAATCACCATCTTCCCAGCTTTCAGGGACAAGCAGACTTTTGTCAGAAAACCAACATTTTTTTACACAGTTTTGGCATTTTTCTGGGACATAGCCTATTTTTGCTATTTTTTGTGTTTTCAACCTCCTTCCAGTTAATGGTAAAAATGGGTATGAAAGCAATGATGGATCCTGGACAGCTATACATTTCTGAAAAGTAGACACAATTTTGAATTCAGCAAGGGGTCATTTGTCTAGATCCTTCAAGGTTTTCATATAGAAACTAACAGTTGAAAATAGAAAAAATTGAAAATGAGTTAAAAAAAACAGCCATTTGTGCCAACGTTTTCACCTGTAACTTCTACTAAGTATGACAGATGTTTGAAAGCAATATACCGATACATTTGCTCGACCCTTCTGGTTGTGGGGATATATAGGACTTGTAGGTTCACCAAGAACCCGAGGAACCCAGAGCCAATAACTGAGCAGCGTCTTGCAATGGTTTTTTATTGTGTACCGGTATATAGCAATTCATTTGGAAAAATATAAACAGGGAAAAATCGGTATGAAAGTCACCTATGTATTTCTGAAATGGGAACAAAATATAGAGTTTAGAAACTGTAGCTATTTGCACATCTCCGAAATTATGGGTACCCATACCAGCATATGTATTATAGGTCATTTTTCAAAGTGACTTCTTTTTTACACATTGTCTTACATTTGGAAGGCAGAAATGCATTGAAAGTCAATAGGTAATACCAGTTGCTCCACAATTTTGTGTTCCCCTAAGTCTCCAGATAAAAATGATACCTCACTTGTGTGGGTAGGTGTAGTGGCCACGACAGGAAACGGCCCAAAACACAACGTGGACACACCAGCTCTGTCGGCACCTAGGGAAACCTAGCAAACCTATACATTTTTTTAAAGTAGACACCCAGGGGAATCCAGGATGGGGTGACTTGTCTGGCTCTCACCAGGTTATATTACCCAGAATCCCTTGCAAACCACAAACTTTGTCAAAGAAACCACATTTTCCTCACATTTCTGTGGTGGAAAGTTCTGGAATCTGCGTGGATCCACAACATTCCACCCACCCCGCATTCCCCAAAGTATTTCAAGAAAAGTGGTACCTCACTTGTGTGGGTAGGCCTAGTGCCCGCGACAGGAAACGGCCCAAAACGCAACGTGGACACACCTCATTTTCACAGTGAAAACGGACCCTTTTTTTGCAAAGTGCCTAGCTGTAGATTTTGAACCCTAGCTCTGCCGGCACCTAGGGAAACCTAGGAAACCTATACATTTTTTAAAACTAGACACCCAGGGGAATCCAGGATGGGGTGAATTGTCTGGCTCTCACCAGGTTCTGTTACCCAGAATCCCTTTGCGAACCTCACAATTTGTCAAAAAAACACATTTTCCTCAGATTTCTGTGGTGGAAAGTTCTGGAATCTGCATGGATCCACAAAATTCCACCCACCCCACATTCCCCAAAGTCTTCCGAGAAAACTGGTACCTCACTTGTGTGGGTAGGCCTAGTGCCCGTGACAGGAAACGGCCCAAAACGCAACGTGGACACACCTCATTTTCACAGTGAAAACTGAACCTTTTTTTGCAAAGTGCCTAGCTGTAGATTTTGAACCCTAGCTCTGGCGGCACCTAGGGAAACCTAGAAAACCTATACATTTTTGAAAACTAGACACCTAGGGGAATCCAGGATGGGGTGACTTGTCTGGCTCTCACCAGGTTCTGTTACCAAGAATCCCTTGCGAACCTCAAAATTTGTAAAAATAAAACACATTTTCCTCACATTTCTGTGGTGGAAATTTTTGAAATCTGCGTGGATCCACAAAATTCCACCCACCCCGCATTCCCCAAAGTCCTCCGAGAAAAATGGTACCTCACTTGTGTGGGTAGGCCTAGTGCCCGCGACAGGAAACGGCCCAAAACGATTTTCACAGTGAAAACGGACCCTTTTTTTTGCAAAGTGCCTAGCTGTAGATTTTGAACCCTAGCTTTGCCGGCACCTAGGGAAACCTAGCAAACCTATACATTTTTGAAAACTAGACACCTGGGGGAATCCAGGATGGGGTGAATTTTCTGCCTCTCACCAGGTTCTGTTACCCAGAATCCCTTACAAACCTCAAAATTTGTAAAAAAAAAAATACACATTTTTCTCACATTTCTGTGGTGGAAAGTTCTGGAATCTGCGTGGATCCACAAAGTTCCACCCAAGAAAAATGGTACCTCACTTGTGTGGGTAGGCCTAGTGCCCGCGACAGTAAACGGCCCAAAACGCAACGTGGACACACCTCATTTTCACAGTGAAAACTGAACCTTTTTTTGAAAAGTGCCTAGCTGTAGATTTTGAACCCTAGCTCTGCCGGCACCTAGAAAACCTATACATTTTTTAAAACTAGACACCTAGGGGAATCCAGGATGGGGTGACTTGTCTGGCTCTCACCAGGTTCTGTTACCCAGAATCCCTTGCGAACCTCAAAATTTGTAAAAAAAAAACACTTTCCTCACATTTCTGTGGTGGAAAGTTCTGGAATCTGCGTGGATCCACAAAATTCCACCCACCCCGCATTCCCCAAAGTCGTCCGAGAAAACTGGTACCTTACTTGAGTGGGTAGGCCTAGTGCCCACGACAGGAAACGGCCCAAAACTCAACGTGGACACACCTCATTTTCACAGTGAAAACGGACACTTTTTTTTGCAAAGTGCCTAGCTGTAGATTTTGAATCCTAGCTCTGCCGGCACCTAGGGAAACCTAACAAACCTATACATTTTTGAAAACTAGACACTCAGGGGAATCTAGGATGGGGTGACTTGTCTGGCTCTCACCAGGTTCTGTTACCCAGAATCCCTTGCAAACCTCAAACTTTTTTTTTTTTAAAACACATTTTCCTCCTATTTCTGTGGTGGAAAGTTCTGGAATCTGCGTGGATCCACAAAATTCCACCCACTCCGCATTCCCCAAAGTCTTCCGCGAAAAATGGTACCTCACTTGTGTGGGTAGGACTAGTGCCCGCAACAGGAAACGGCCCAAAACCATTTTCACAGTGAAAACGAACCCTTTTTTTGCAAAGTGCCTAGCTGTAGATTTTGAACCCTAGCTCTGCCGGCACCTATGGAAACCTAGCAAACCCATACATTTTTGAAAACTAGACACCCAGGGGAATCCAGGATGGGGTGACTTGTCTGGCTTTCACCAGGTTCTGTTACCCAGAATCCCTTGCAAACCTCAAAACAAAAACAAAAAACACATTTTCCTCCTATTTCTGTGGTGGAAAGTTCTGGAATCTGAGTGGATCCACAAAATTCCACCAACCCCGCATTCCCCAAAGTCTTCTGAGAAAAATGGTACCTCACTTGTGTGGGTAGGCCTAGTGCCCGCGACAGGAAACGGCCCAAAACTCAACGTGGACACACCTCATTTTCACAGTGAAAACGGACCCTTTTTTTGCAAAGTGCCTAGCTGTAGATTTTGAACCCTAGCTCTACCGGCACCTAGAGAAACCTAGCAAACCTATACATTTTTTAAAACTAGACACCCAGGGGAATCTAGGATGGGGTGACTCGTCTGGCTCTCACCAGGTTCTGTTACCCAGAATCCCTTGCAAACCTCAAAATGTATTTTAAAAAAACACATTTTCCTCACATTTCTGTGGTGGAAAGTTCTGCAATCTGCGTAGATCCACAAATTTCCTACCACCCAGCATTCCCCCAGGACTCCCGATAAAAATGGTACCTCACTCATGTGGGTGCTCCAAGTACCAGCGATAGGCAAGGGCCCAAAACATATTGAGGAGACTTCAAAATGACCTATCACAAAACACCCTGGTTTTCCAAGGGGGGTCACCTGGGTTTTTGGCCCCGGGCTCGGCGGCCATCTTGGGAAACTTACCAAACCCACACATTTCTGAAAACTAGACACCAGTTGGAGTCCAGCGAGGTATGGCTTGTGTGGGTCCCCCAACGGTTTCCTACCCAGAATCCCCTGCAAACCTCAAATTTAGCTGAAAAAATCACTTTTTTCTCAAATTGCTGTGTGGGAAAGATCTGGAATCTGCATGGATTAACAAATTTCCTACCACCCAGCATTCCCCCAGGTCTTCCGATAAAAATGGTACCTCACTCGCGTGGGTGGGTCAAGTACCCGCGACAGGCAAGGGCCCAAAACGTATTGAGGAGACTTCAAAATGACCTATCACAAAACAACTTGGTTTTGTAAGGGGGTCACCTGGTTTTTTGGCCCCGGGCTCGGCGGCCACCTTGGGAAACTACCAAACCCACACATTTCTGAAAACTAGACACCCAGGGGGAGTCCAGCGAGGTATGGCTTGCGTGCATCCCCCAACGTTTTCCTACCCAGAATCCCCTGCAAACCTCAAATTTAGCTGAAAAAAACACATTTTCCACATATTTTTGTGTCGAATCACCGTGCCGGCACAAATGTCCTACCCCACAGCGTTCTGCTTAGTCTCCCGAGTAAAATTATACCTCACTTGTGTGGGTGTCCAATGCAGAATTGGCTAAAAACGTATTTTTAAAAAAATGTAGCGCTTAGAATTCTCGGTGGTATAACCTTAATCCCTAGGTTTTGGGCTCTTCCCAGTCACAGGCCCTTGCCCCACCCATACAAGTGAGGTATCATTTTACTTGTCAGACTGAGGGAAATGCTGTGGGGTAGGACATTCATGCCGGCACGGTGATTCCACCCACAAATATGTGGAAAATGTGTTTTTTAAGCTGAATTTGTGGATTGCAGGGGATTCTGGGTAGGAAAATGTTGGGGGATCCACGCAAGCCATACCTTGCTGGACTCCCACGGGTGTCTAGTTTTCAGAAATGGGTGGGTTTGGTAGTTTCCCAAGGTGGCCCCTGAGCCCGGGGCCAAAAACCCAGGTGACCCCCTTGCAAAACCAGTTTGTTTTATGATGGGTCATTTTGAAGTCTCCTCAATACGTTTTGGGCCCCTGCCTGTCGCGGGTACTTGACCCACCCACGTGAAGGAGGTACCATTTTTATCGGGAGACCTGGAGAAACGCTGGGTGGTAGGAAATTTGTGGATCCACATAGATTCCAGAACTTTCCCACACAGAAATTTGAGAAAAAAGGGATTTTTTCAGCTAAATTTGAGGTTTGCAGGGGATTCTGGGTAGGAAAACTTTGGGGGACCCACGCAAGCCATACCTCGCTGGACTCCCCCTGGTGTCTAGTTTTCAGAAATGTGTGGGTTTGGTAGGTTTCCTGTTAGAAATGGGGGTCTCTAGTTGGCAATGGCTGGCCACTGTCCAAGTAGGGACCCTTCTTCCTAAGTCAGAGTGAGAGGGCTACTCTCCTTGATACCCCTGCTCAACCCTGTGGTAACGTAGCACGAGCAGGTAGGCTTATCTCAGAGGCAGTGTGTGAAGCATTTATGACCATACACAGTAACACAGTGAGGAACACTACAAAGGGACACCACACAAGTAGTTATAAAAAAATAGGTATCTTTATATATATGTAGACTTATCACAAGACCCATAACTGTAAAAGCCACAATACTGTCAAAAATAGGATTGCTGTTGAAAGGCTGTCAAAAATAGTTCAAAGGTTGCAAAAATAAGGTTCAAATTCAAAGCAGTGGTCTCTGCGACCCTTTCTCTCACAAAGTACCTGGATTTTAGCAGCAAAACCAACAAAATGTCGCAAAGAAGGTGTAGCGACAAATCTCGGCACGCGAGGCCGGCGATGCGTTGAAATCCTTGCCGCAAGGGAGGATGGTGCGCCGATCTGCGTGATGCGTGCGGAGACGATGCGACAAACTTCTGCACGCTAGGCCGCCGATGCGATGACTTTCTTGCCGCGAGGAAGAAGTCGATGCGACGATCCTGTTGCGTTGTGCGATTATGTTGCGATGCGAAGAAAGGACGCTCCGCGAGGGAGCGACGAAATCCGGTGCGATGCGATCATAATGGCGGACGCACGGCGTCTGCAATGCGATGTCTTGAAGCGATGATTTCTGTAGGGGTTGCGAGCGCGCGGCGACAGCAGCGCGATGATTTTTCCAGCGCGTCTCGGCTGCAGCGGCTCGCAAAGGGGCGTTAGCGATGGTTTCGTGTTGCGAGCACTCAGCGTCAGCAGCGCGATGATTTTTCCAGCGCTCTCGGCTGCAGCGGCTCGCAAATGTGCGTTAGCGTCGATTTCCAGCACTCTTTTCTCTGAAGCAAACTAGAGGCCCTGGAACTCACAGGAGCCTCATCAGCAGATAGCAATCCTCGCAGGGAGGAAGCAGGAGGTTGGTGGGGGAGTCTGAGACTCCAGCAGGAGGCTAGCTCTTTTCCTAGCCCTTGGGTAATTGCTGTAACAAAAATAAAAGTTCTCTCAAAAGTCCTTTTCCCTCTTCTTCAAGGTCCAGTGGTCACTGCTGCAGGCCAGTGCAAGAAACAACACACAAGCACAAGGACAGTCACTTCCTGCAGATTCCTCCAGTGGCACGGACAGAGTTTCCTCTTCAGATCCAGGGGCAATACAAAATGTAGGGGTTTGAGCACAGATATTTATACCCCAAAAGTCTTTGTTCTCAGAAGCTACAAGTCACTGAACCCAGCCAGAACCAGTTCTGCTCAGCCCTGGAGCACTTTGTTTACCAGGCTGCATCCTTCCTTTCAGAAAGAGGGGATCTGCTATCAGACACACAGTAGGAGGTGGAGCCAGCATCCACCTTGCCGGGCACAGCCCTATTCAGGTCAAGGAGCCACCCCTCCCCATACTCTAAATGCAGATCTCTCTATTCAACCCAGGTCTGACTCAGCCTGCCCTGTCCCTCCAAAACCAGACAGCCAATACACATAACAGCAGAGCACACTGGAAGGCTTAGGCAAGAAAATACCTACTTTCTAAAAGTGGTATTTTCAAACACAGAATAAAAAAATAAACTTCACTAAAAGATGTATTTTAGTATTCTGAGCTCAGGCATACTAAATTCGTTTTTCTACCATGTTCCTGGGGTCAGTTAGGACTATAGGATGTAATAGTCAAACTGCCCATTCTAGCATATGGGGAACAGGTAGCCTTACAGTAGTGAAAAACGAAATTGGGTGTAATTCACTACCAGGACATGCTACACACACCAAGGCATGTCCTACCTTACCACATACAATGCACCCTACCATAGGGGTGACTTACATGACGCCAAGGGAAGGTTCAGGGGCTAGGAAGTGGGTGCACTTCACAGCCAAGATGGCAGTTCTGGACTGCACACAGACACTGCAGTGGCAGGTCTGAGACACACTTTACAAGCTGCGTCTGTGGGTGGCACAAATCAGTGCTGCAGGCCCACCAGCAGCATTTGGTTTACCAGCCCTGGGCACACACAGGCCACTCTACTAGGGACTAACAGATAAACCAAATAAGCCAATCAGGGATATACCAATTCACATAGACATATTACAAAGGGAGAGCATATGCACTTTAGCACTGAACAGCAGTGGTAAAGTGCCCAGAGTCATAAAACCAACAAAAACAGGTCAGCAAAAATCCAGGAGGAAGGCAAAAGTTTAGGGGTGACCCTGCAAAAAGGGCCATTTCCAACATTTCCCAATATGGTCGCAGAGCCCATGGCCAAAAACCCAGGTGACTCCCCTTGCAAAACCAGGTTGTTTTGTGATAGGTCATTTTGATGTCTCCTCAATACGTTTTGGGACCTTGCTTGTCGCGGGTACTTGGCCCACCCATGCGAGTGAGGTACCATTTTTATCGGGAGACCTGGGGGAACGCTGGGTGGTAGGAAATTTGTGGATCCACGTAGATTCCAGAACTTTCCCACACAGAAATTTGAGAAAAAGTGATTTTTTCAGCTAAATTTGAGGTTTGCAGGGGATTCTGGGTAGGGAAATGTTGGGGGATCCACGCAAGCCATACTTCATTGGACTCCCCAGGGTATCTAGTTTTTAGAAATGTGTGGGTTTGGTAGGTTTACCAATATGGCTGCCAAGCCCAGGGCCAAAAACTCAGGTGACCACCCCTTGCAAAACCAGGTCCTTTCAAAATAGGTAATTTTGATGTCTCCACAATACGTTTTGGGCCCTTCCCTGCCGCGGGTACTTGGCCCACTCACACAAGTGAGGTACCATTTCTATTGGGATACTTGGAGAAATGCTGGGTGGTAGGAAATCTGTTGTTTTTTTCTGAAGCATGAACATTTTGGCACAATAATGCAAGGGAGATGTGACATTCACATTTTGAGGTTTGCAGGACATTGTGGGTAAGATAACTTGTTGGGATCCACAAGAGAGACATCACCATGTACTCCCATGAGTGTTTAGTTTACGACAATATCTACAGTTGGTAGGTTTTTCTTAGATGGAATGTACACCTTGGCAGAGAGACAAAAAAGACATTTCTGCACAGCCATCTATTCCTCAGACACACACACAGGTTGGATTTGGCACGAGGGCGAGTGATGGTTCAGTATATAACATTTAATTAACAAGAGATTTCACAAAAATGAAATGCACTGTCAATAATTGAAAGGACAAAAAACTGAACCAGTGACTCACAGCTCGTGAGCTGTAAAGCCACGTGAAGGCCCCAACCGCTTTACAGGCCATTCACACACCTTTCGTACGTGATACACACAAGACCATTCACACCACCAGGCACGAAACAAACACATTACAAAATTCACAAAAAAGGGACAAGGTACACCCTACTTGAGAAAGACAGAAAAGAAAAATATTACTGCACAACCATCTATTTCTCAAGCACACATACATACCGGTTGGATTTGGCACGAGGGTGAGTGATGGTTCAGTATATACAATTGTATTAACAAGAGATTTCACAAAAATGAAATGTACTGTTAATAATTGAAAGGACGAGAAACTGAACCATTGACTCACAGCTCGTGAGCTGTGAAGCCACGACAAGGCACCAACCTCTTTACGGGCCATTCATACACTTTTCATACGTGTGACACATACAAAACCATTCACACCGCCAGCCGCGGGCCCATCACATTACAACACTCACACCAGCAGACAGTGCCATTCAAGGGCCCATCACTTTCACACGCCCACATTCCTGACACAGCAACCACACCAGCTGACGGATTGCGTGGACTGGCGTTTGGCTAGCAGTGTGTGTAGTGACCAGCAGCAAGTCACTACTCACACACCGCCAGCCAAGCGCCAGTCCACGCACACCTCCAGCCAAGCGCCAGTCCACGCACACTGCCAGCTGAGCGCCAGTCCACACACACCACCAGCCAAGTGCCAGTCTACGCACACCGCCAGCCAAGCACCAGTCCACGCACACCGCCAGCCAAGCGCCAGTCCACGCACACCGCCAGCCCAGCGCCAGCCAAGCACACCGCCATCACATTTAGGGTTTTTTTTATACAAAAAAGAAAACACAAACAAATTGCAAATAGATACAAATCTACTAACACAAAATCTGAAACTAAATACATTGCACAAGTGCCAACCTTGAAACTGAACAAAAAATATAAAACAATACAGACCAGGCAGTTCACTTTACCACTCATGGATGCTCCCAAAAATTCTTTTGCGTGTGGTACATTCTAAAACAAGCAGGCACACACAGTGCAGGGTTAGAAGGACACTCGGGCAGTACATACGAGTCTCCTTCCGCGTACCTCTTCGCAAACAGACTCTACATCTCCTAATGGGAAAGTCTTTTGAGTGCGTGGGAGGAATGTGATCAGGAAAGTGGCGATCTTTCAATCTAGCCACATCCTCCACCACTCCAACTCTAGGAACACTTGCCTGTTCCACTACAACAAGGCTGCCTATTACAGACTCCTGAAACTTAGCAAAAGTCATCTTTGACTCAGGACAACAATCCTTGAATACAACAAAAGCATTAAAGGTTGCCAAGTGGAAAAGATGGATAGCCAACTTCTTATACCAAATGTAAGCCTTACAAAGAGCAGTGTAAGGTTCCAACCGCTGATCTACTCTATCAACACCACTCATGTGCCTATTATAGTCTAAAATGCACACAGGTTTTCGCGCTTCAGCAACCTGACGCCAAACAGTCACAGGTGAAGTGCTTTCATCATGGATGGTAGTCAGCATGTAGACATCTCTCTAATCTGAAAACTTCACAGCTAGAAGTTCCTCGCTACGCAACGCCCTGCACTGTCCCCGCACATGCTTTTGACAAACAAGTTCTTTTGGGAAACCTTTACGGTTAGAGCGGATTGTGCCACAAGCAACACTGTCCACTTTGGCCAATTCCCTGAACAACTGCACACCAGTGTAGAGGTTATCTACATATAAATGGTGACCTTTGTTAAAAAGTCCTCTACCAAGTTCCCACACAATTTTCTCTGTCACTCCAAAAGTGGACGGACAACCAGGGGGGTTAATCCTAGAACCCTTACCGGTGTACACCCTGAAATTAGAGACATATCCAGTCCAACTGTCACACAGCATATACATCTTAATTCCATAGCGTGCCCTCTTACTAGGAATGTATTTCCTTAAAATCCATGCGGCCCTTGAACTAAGACTCATCCACTGCTATTTCTTTCCCTGGAGCATAGATCTCAGAAAATCGATCTACAAAGTGATCAATGACAGGCCGAATCTTAACAAGACGGTCACAATCAGGGTGATCTCGTGGCAACGCTAAAACATTATCGACAAAATGCAGCATCTGAAGCAGAAGCAAATACCTATCACGACTCATGACTGCCGGAAATATGGCCGTTGCCATCAAGGGACTAGTAGACCAATATGAAGACATTGATGGCTTCCTTAGCAAGCCCATCAAAAAAGTTAACCCCAAGAATTTCTTCAACTCATCCAGATTTGTGGGAGTCCAGCGGGTAGTTCTAGAGTGGGGCCTAAGGCTGGCACTGTTGTCTCTCAACTACTGTTCAGCATACAAATTAGTCTGCTCAACAATCTCTGCCAAAAATGCAACGTCCATAAACAACTGAAAAAAATGTATCAGCAAAAAGTTTTCAGTATTCACTCCACACCCTGGAACACCAGTAAAGTCTGGCAATGCTGGCTGTACCATGCCCGGGGCAACCCAGAGGTCAGCACTTCCAACGGGAAGCCTTGCAGCCCCAGGCTGCAGCCCAGATGCCTCTTGCTGCACTATCGGCACATCAATGTCTTCCTCTAAAACAGGCACTTCATCCGCACTAAGCGTAGCTTCATCCGCACTGAGAGTAACTTCATCATCTGATGATTCCTCGTGAACAGAAAACTCACTGCCTGAATCTTCCACTCCCTCCTCTGCCTCAGATGCAGAGTCAGTCTCTGAACCATGGTCAGAGGGAGACTCAAAAAGCATACCAACAACCTGCGGAGCAGTAATCCTGCGGCTAGCCATAATCCTTACTAAGAAAGGAGACTGCACAAACAAGTCAACAACAACCAACACTGTGCAAAATAAGTAATAAACAATGTGTGGCTTTAGCACAAATATCTATATACTCAAAAACAATATGACTCTCTTGCCAAAGATAGCTACACTCACTAGCACCTACTCTGCAGAGACACAGCAAAAAGCAACGATATCCCACTAGAAAGAAAAAACAAAACCAATTACTCATAAGACAACAAAGTACACATCGAGCCCTAATGCAAAAAGATTTTGACACCTCAAAAAACAGAAGCCAAACATACTGCTATTATTACACCATTTGCAAAAAACACATTCATGGAGAAAATTAAACTCATTTAGAGTAAATAGTACAAACAAAATTCTCTTACCAAACACATGCAACTACACAAACTGCAGAACCACCAGCAACGAAACCGCAACCTGGTACAGTCTAAAGAGCAAAAGCCTTGAACTAGAATAAAACATTTCACAAAAAATAAAACAATTAAAATTATAACACACCATGTCACTACCCAAATGGTCAATCTGCCAGATGGGCCTTCAAATAGGGCTGAGAAAAATGGGGATTAGGTGGGGTTTTCTGCCAGGCCAATCTGTCCCCCAGGTGGGGCAGAAAACAGCAGACAGAAATGTGCCCCCCTTGCAAAAAAAATAGATCCCTGGTGCCTAGAAGGGTTTTCTGCCTCCCCCCTCCCACTTAGGGCAGAAAGGCCAAAAAAGGGGCAGATCTGTCCCCAGGGGGGCAGAAAATACATAGACATAATTTAACCCCCTTGGAGGCGACCCTTGGCCAAGGGGTCGCTACCATTACATATAAAAGAAAATCCCTGGTGTCTAGTGGGGTTTTCTGCCCCCCCCACCCCCGGGGCAGAAAGGCCAAAAAAAGGGCCGACTGCCCCCAGTGGGGGAAGGGGGGCGGGTGGAGGGCAGAAAAAACATCCACAAATCAAATTATGACCCCCTTAGGAAGCGAACCTTGCACAAGGGGTCGCTTCCACACACTAAAAAACACAATCCCTGGTGCCTAGTGGGTCAGGGGGGGCAGAAAGGCCAAAAAAATGGGCCGATCTGCCCCCAGGGGGGGGGGGCAATAGAAGCATGCAAAAAACATGACCCCCTTTGGAAGCAACACTTGCCCAAGGGGTGGCTTCCATTTAAAATAAATACCATCCTTGGCGCCTAGTGGGGTTTTCTGCCCCCCCCCCTGGGGGCAGAAAGGCCAAAACAACGGGCAGATCTGCCCCCGGGTGGGGGGCAGAAAAAACATGCACAAATTTTGAGCCCCTTTGGAAGCGACCCTTGCCCAAGGGGTCGCTTCCATTTAAATTAATTAATCCCTAGTGGCTAGTGGGGTTTTCTGCCCCCAGAAAGGCCAAAAAAACGGGCTGATCTTGCAGAAAAAACATCCAAACAATATGCACCCCTTTGGAAGCGACCCTTGCCCAAGGGGTCGCTTCCATTTAAAAATAAATACCATCCCTGGTGCCTAGTGGGGGGCATTTCTGCTGCACGATCGCGACGCTGTGCGCGATTGTGAAGCAGAAATGCCCTGCAAAGAGACATATGGGGAGAGGAAAAACTCTTTCCTCTCCCCCGATGCCTCAATGCATGGAGCAAACCCCCCCAGGAAAAAGGAAACCTACCTTGTTCGGTCGGACGCCTGGAAGCAAATGGCTTCCAGAGCGTCTGTGACTTCCTGATGACGTCAGCGCTTGCTGTGCGCGCTGACGTCATGGGATTCCCATGGGGGGGGTCGGGGTTGGCAGCGGAAACTCTTCCGCTGCTATCCCTGTTTGTGGGGGCTAGATGGGCTGCCCATGGGGCCAGCGCTTCCCCCATGGGTGGGTGCCATGACGGAGCGGTTTCGTCATGAGCACACGCCCACCGTGGCTCATGACGGAACCGCTCCATCATGAGCATAGAAAGGGTTAAAAGCATCTGCTGCAGCAGAGTGTGTTCCATTGCAAGCTAATGGGGTAACCCAAATGGCCAAGGACCTCGGTACAGTTCGATAAAAAAACAAATTGGTCCTAATGGCAGGAGTGAAAAGAATTATACAATATTGATTAGCTTATCTTAATCAAAACAAATTAGTTGATGAGAGAGAGAGAAAATAAACCAGCACATAGAATCTGCTAAATATATTCAATTTATATTCTGTAAATCAGTAATACATACATTTACTGAATGCTATCAAGGTTGCTCCATATAGTGCATGAAAAGTGCTCATAGAGGTGCTCGTGTGTAAAGTGAAACAAAAGAGGATAGAGTTGTAAATATCGAACGTAGAGAAACCAATGAAAGCAATAGCTGGCCACAGCGATAAGCCTATCTAGGAACACTTTCTAATATTCAAGATATATTCATGCTAGAAGCAGGCGGCCGATGAATCAATGCACGCCTTCCATAAGGATTTGAATATTCAATCCAGGCTTGTAAAAGTATGTCGATGTTTCAACCCAAATAATAGATGAGGTAAATTTAGCGTTAAATACGGGTCTTCATCAGGACGGAAAAGAGAAGAGGGCAACCTAAAAAAGGAAAAGTGTATTTAAAGTTTAAAGGGAGTTTGGAAGCGATTCAGCTCTCTCTCTCTGTAGCTGAAGAAACACCTACTGCCCAGCGGTGCAATGTCAGGAGTTGACATGGAATCCACAAGTGATACACCCGTATAGGAACCCAAAGGCTCCTCGTCCAGAATTCAATGTTTTTAGAGATCTAGAACAAACAATGTATTGTGGCAATTAGTATAGTCAAAAAACTAGACAAGTGGAGCACAATGGCATGGCTATAAAAAGAAGAGTTGAACCAACTTAAATGTAGTGATGCGTAGAAATAATCAAAGCATGTTGCAGTTATGCTGTGGTTGAATGAAAAAGACACTCAATGCCAATAGCTTAAACTTTCGCAAATGCAAGACCTATTGCATTGCAAATGCTTGCTATAACATTTTTTTAAAAGCATTAGGAGAGAGCTGTCCTGCCTGCAACAGCAGGCAGGACAAAGCTATTTGAGAAAATAGTGCTCTTGGAGGTTGTAATTAAAGCCTACTGAGCAACAACCACACGTAACGGGGTGACGCCATGGGAGGTTATAAACCATGTTTCTGGGCAAGCAAGTATGAAAGTTAACCCCCCACAGAAGGAGTTGAGAGAAGCGAAGTGACTTAAACACTCAAAGATGTTGAGCCTAAGAAAAAACTTCCAGGGCCTGTATACCTCAAAGAGTCTTATTTTTTACATTCTGGTACTTGCATTCCTTGAAATGTAGTAGGATTTGCAATTCAGAAAAGTACACTAAACAACGATTAAGGAAAACAGATATCTAAAAGTTTAAAAAAAGTAAAGTAAAAGGCATGTGGATGCATAACTAACACACAATTAAGAAGAGGGGGGACACAGGGAGCTAATTAAAGGTCCAGTGACTCGTGCTCCCGAAGAGCTACCTTTAACCAACGAGAGTCACTGTTCCTATCAGAAAGGAAACAAAGGTAACTAAAGTCGTTCTTCTACTCTGTGAGTGGGGGACAGTGTGCCCTTATCATGGTGCCCTCGCACACCCCAAAGGATGTCATGCTTCATCATTGGGCTGGTGCTCCTCGTCGGGCCAGCGCTGCAATGCCCTACAGGTCCCCCGAAGGGTCACTTTTTCGGAGATCTTTTGATAAAGCCGTGTGGGTGAGTAAAGATAAAATAAAATAAAACAGAATCGCACCAGGAAAATAAAAGTCGCGCCGCCGGCCCCACAGAATCCCTCACCACTACAATTTACAGAGACACATCTGCCCCCTTTCAGGCACAGAAAGGGGACGGGACTGGGTTCAGACCGCACACAAAAGCTGACAAGCCTCTTGAACAAAACAAGCATTTGCAATGCGAGAGCTATCGCATTGCAAATGGTTCTCAGCACTCACGCTTTTCCTTAACACATCTTAAGCTAAAGCGCGGGTGCCGCCATTGGTTCAAAAGTAAAGAAATATTTTTTTTCCTATTTCTTTACTTTTGAAGCAATTGCGGCACCCACGCTTTAGTTTAAGATGTTTAAAGCTAAAGCGCGGGTGCCGCGATCGTAACAAAAGTAAACAAATAGGAAAAAAAATGCAGCCAAGTGCTTTTTTTTCTATTTATTTACTTTAGTTACAATGGCGACTTTAGCATTAAGCACATGGGGTGTTAAAAGCTAAAGCGCGGGTGCTGCCATTATAACAAAAGTTTTAATTAATAGAAGAAAAAAAACATGCGGCCATTTCGGGGCACAAATAAGAAAACAAAGGCGGGCGCCATTATATCAGCTGAGGCGTACCCCGCTGGTTATATGAAAAAACGAGGCTCAAAATCCGGACGGACAGCGGGAGGGGAGAAGGCACAGGAAGAAAAGAGTGCTCATGCAACACTCGAAGTAAAGGGGCCAGTAGCCACGGAAGGATACCAATGACGACATGGCATAATAAGGTGGGACAAACAGGCCTCATTATCAATCGGAAGACAGAATTTACGAAGGACAAACACAGAAGCCAATGAAAAATATGGGCGGAGAGTGAGGGAAGCTTGTCTCCCCATACTGGACTACTCCATGCCTCGCAGAGCAAGCAGCGCATGTGCGCTGCCGCTAAAGCTCAACCTAAAAATCCTCTGACCAAAGCCTAGGTAGTGGAGCCCACAAGTCAAGTGAATCGTAACGGGTCTCTGAAATAATATATAATACACTGTCGGGGGAATCTGAAATGTGTACTTCCAACAATTTTCTCACAGGAAAAGACGGGCGGCAAAACGCACCAGTTACCTAGACAACTGGCAACATTGTCCTCGGCTGCAGCTTTGCTAGCGGTCAGACGCGGAGAGATTAAGAAGGCAGATGTGGCAGCGTCGATGTGCATGACGAGCCGATCGCGTGCCCTCAGCGCAGCCTATGAGAGACCTACTCTCAACATGGCCAAGGCACTAGTGTTTCCTGAAAAATACATTTTGGTCTCATAAGCCTGACTGAGAAACATTTTTCACAAACAAACAATTACAAAACTAGAATGGAAAAGAGCAAATATAAAAAGTTATTTTTACAATTGGGAGGAGACGTATATAAATGACATTCCAGTTGACCACTGACAATATGTTGGGTCTTTGTCAAATCATTAATAACAATATGTAGATTCTTCATCAAAACATGAATAAAATGTCAACAACAGAGAGTTGTAGGTCAAATTGTAAAAAAAATGAAACCACAGTGTCTGAATTATTCAAGCTGCATGGAACATAAGCATGACATCAAAATATATATGTATATATGTTATATTTCTAAAGTCTACAGAACCTAAATCGACAGGGCAAAAATGAGACTACTGAATAATCTCCTTCCTATCTGAGGAAACTATCCGTGACAATGTTTTATTTTTATTGCTGTTGTTTTCACTATTGGTCATTCAAGAGGTTATATACTGGTAAAACAAGCTGCTTTACATGTTTTCACTATGTCTCTTTGTATTATCTTTTCATGCTGTATTCCCCCCTTTGTTTAGCGTTAGGGCATCACCCCATGATTCTATATTTTGCGCCTTGTATATTGAATGCTGTTTGTTCTATTGTTTAGCGCTCGGACACCAAGTTTTTGGTCTTGTTCACGCTTTATGAAACTTCATAAATAAAAACAAAAATTCCTCAGAAACCAGCCCTCAATGTGATAAGGGAGGTCCCAGAAAAAAGACCCCAACCCACACAAGTCTGTACCGAATTCATACTTGATCTTTTAGAGATTGTTAAGAGTAAAAACCTCTTCTAATTCCAAGGAAATTATTGTCTACAGACTGAGGGGGTTGCTATGGGGGCAGGATTTGCTCCGGATCTAGCTATTCTTTACATGGACAACTATGAAAAGCTCCTTGTATTTGATGAGAACAACCCATACAGTGGGAATATCGCTCTGCGGAAACGTTACATCGACACTTAGAGTGGTCATTACTCAATTTCGGCCGTCGTTGTAGATGGGGTTACACCACCACCACTTATTTATGGTGACTGGCACTTTTTGTTCCTCATCAGACTTTTACCCAGAGCAAGAAAGAGAAATCCCAAAAGGGGAAAGAAAGAGGAAGAGAAAGGCGGGAAAAGAGCAACAAAGGAAGGAAACAGGGATGAAAAAGAAACTGCTAGAATGAGTAAATGTGTAGGGAGTGTCTGGTGGTGGATTACAAAGGCATGAGGTGGATTCAATACTACACTGCTTTGTAATCAGCACTCCTGATATTCTAGAACTTCCAAGTACAACTTTGGGCTTCGGCACTTATTGTTTTACAAATTAAGCAATGGGAATAGTATAAAACCAAAAGATCCTTCAGGATGGTGGATTCCTTGAACAAGTAGAATTCTAAACACACCTGGGTTTCGGAGTGCTATCTGAGAGTTTAAATTTTGTATGAGCAACATTGCGCTATGTTCAGCCATGTTGAAAGCTTCCAATGAAAAGTCACCAGACCACGAGTTATGGTAGGCATCTCTTTACCGCATTAGTCTGACAAAGGATTTGGTTTGAGGACGTTCCTTATAGCTTGTTGATTAGCCTCTAGAAGGAAGGGTTAAGCGCTGAGGCTGTGCTTTTCATTGGCGATAACTGCACTTTAGTGCTTCCATGTTTTCTCAAGCTGAAACGCAGGTATTTGTAGCCATTAATTTGTTCTTGATGCTATCTGGTTGCCATTGCCCTTTTGGTTGTCACTGTCACTCTATTAAAACTCTTGGTGTTCTCTGGAGCCCTACGACTGTTTTGTCAAAAATCACAGTATTATCTGCATATTGCAAGATGTTTGATAATTGGTAAGCAAGTATAGGGGGAAAGGAGTCTGCATTGTGAAGGGAAGTACCTAAGTTGGCTCTATAGAAGTTAAAAGGTAAAGGAGCTAAATTACAGACTTGTTTCAGACCTTTATTTATATACATCTTTTCTGTAGCAAGCGCCAATCTCATTTTTTCCCAGGTGTAAGAAACTGGAGTATTAGTTGGGGGTGGGTAAGTACCCACAACAATCCTTGTTGAGGTGAGTCACTAAAGTCACTCAATTAACCTGAGCTCAACCCCTGGTAGGTATGGCACAGAGCAGGCAGGCTTCACCTAGAGGCAATGGCTAAAGTATTTATGCAATACCAAAACAGAAATAAAGATAAACCACAACACATGACAAAACATCAAAATGCCAAAAATCCCATAAAGGAAATCGACGATATGACTTTTTAAAGTTTAAATAAAGAATAGTGCCAAAACGCGTAGTCATCTGGTTGTGCTGGCCGGTACCCAGGCGACACTTGAGCCAAATGAGGAGCAGGATGGGTCGAACACAGAAACCTGGTTCAACCCGATGGAAGTCCTACCTTAGGACTTAGGGCCAGATGTAGGTAACTTCAATTTATCGAGTCCTTAATAGCGATTTTTACCGAATCGCTATTAAGGACTCGCTAAATGGAATGTAGGTAGGAATCGCTAAAATATTAGCGATTCCTTAACATTCCTTATTAACGAATCGGTAATTGAGATTCGTTATTAAGGAATACCTAGCCATTCATTCCTATGGGCTAGGAGGCACATAGGAATGAATGGGAAGATATTCACTATTAGCGATTCGGTATTACCGAATCGCTAATAAGCGGAGGTATTTCAAGGGTGCCAGGGTGTCCAAAGGACACCCTGTCGCACCCCTGAAATGTGCATGTGTGCACATGTGGCGCATATACATGTCCTAAGGGCATGGATGTGTGCCACATGGCACATTTGAAAAAGCAAAAAAGTGCTTTTTCAAAGGAAATCGCTACTTACCACCAACCTGAAGTTGGTGGTAATTAGCGATTCCTTAAGACTCAATTGCACTATTTTTAGTGCTACGTACATTGCATTTAAGGAATCGGTATTTCCGATTCCTTAAATGCAAGACAAAATAAGGAATCGCTATTTTGCGATTCCTTATTTTGCATGTAGGTATGAACTCACCTACATTGCACTCAGCCAAATACCGGTCGGTAACGCTGAAATTCTCCGAATTTCGGCGTTACCGACCGGTATTTCGCCACCTACATCTGGCCCTTAGTTTCTAAAATGGAAGTCGAAAATGCTCAGCAGGGCAAGTTAGGAGGCTGTGGCTAAAGAAGGCTCCACAACGTCAGATTTGGAGAGATCCAGGTGAAGCCATTGACTTTTGGCAGGAAAGTTCTGAGTGGGAGAAATTAGAATTTTGCACCCAGAGAAGGTTGCTTGATGGCCAGATACTTTTAGCCCCTTCGTCGTATGTAGAATTCTATGTTCAGACTTAGTCACTTTTTTGGAACTCGGATTCCTCCGGTGGGGCAAGTATTCAAGCAGTAGCCAAAGAGGGCTCCAGAGGCCAGATACCTGCTTCGTGAGGTGCTGTGGAAAAGCTTTGAGTGTGAGCAACCTGCTCTCTTGGAATGTTGGCCCTGGTACTTTGGAAGTCTTTAGAGCAAAAAAGTTTCTTAAGTCTCTGGTTTCAGGAGATGTTAGGAGGATGTGTGAAACTGGGTTGCTGGCTGACTGGGGTGTGAGCCGTGGTCAAGCAACAGCCACACTCCCTTGCAGAGTTAACCACAAAAAGTCACTAAATTGACCTGTGCTTGACCCTGAGTAGCTAGACGCAAAAAGCAGTCAGGCTTGACTTATAGGCAATGCATAAAGTATTTATGCAGCACGCAAACAGTAATAAAGTGAAAACACAACTCAAGAAAAATCCCAAAACAATTTCGAAAACAAGAGTAATTTTTAATAAATTATTTGAAACTAAAACAACAAAAATCCACTCAGTAGAACTGGAGTTCTGAATTTGTAAAGTTTTTCATGAAAATTAGATCCTAAAGATCAACATGCCAACCATGGTCATCTTGTCCTGTGAGACCGGGCCAAAGTAAAAAATATGGCCAACCGTGATAGAGCATTGTTCAGGTACAGATAGTGGATTGGGCCTGATCAGCGCTTACTTTTGGATTTAGATGAAATTCTGAGAAAAATGTTCTGAGAAGGTAAAGCTCAACTGTGCGAGGCTGCAGGAGGTGCATCATCACCAGATAGCCTTAGGTCAAAGCCACTCTGAGCATTTCTTTGTTTGGAGCCTCAAATGGAAGTCGAAAATCTCCAGTGGGATAATGGTTGTAGCCAAAACAGTTCTATGAGGTTTGATACCTCTTTGGCAAAGGACCGCCGAAACAGATTTGCTGCTGCGGAAAAGAACGTAGTAGGAGAAGATGCGATGTCAG
The DNA here is from genome assembly GCA_963921515.1 of Calotriton arnoldi. Taxonomy (NCBI): domain Eukaryota; kingdom Metazoa; phylum Chordata; class Amphibia; order Caudata; family Salamandridae; genus Calotriton; species Calotriton arnoldi. The sequence goes on along the minus strand of CAWUFW010005889.1, from coordinate 207,422 downwards.
TCCGACCAGCGATGCTTCTCGAGTGCTAGGCGAGTTGGTCGGTCCCAGTCTCCTTCTGGTTCTCAGTTTTGGGAATTGAATATCTGGGCAGCTTTAGCACCACAATGAAGGGTCTAGGACTGGTGGGACAGCTCTTGGGGGTTCAGGACACACTCGGACTGGGCCCAGGTGCGGGGTCAAGAAAGTGGGAGCCTTTTATGTCACTGTGGCTTTGAACAGGAGGCCAGCAAACTAGCCCTTGGAGTCACTTCTGGGAGTCCTGGGTGCAGGGGAAGATCAAGGGCTCATTAGCAGGGCTGGCCTCTTAGAGTTCAATGCAGGCTCCAGGCAGCAAAGCATCCCCTTCCAGGTATAGCATCAGTCTGGCAGAGTGCTCATGAGGTCACAGCAGCAGGCAGACCACTGCGAGTCCTTCTGCAGGTCCAGTAGAGAAGTGAAGAGTGGATCTGAAGGTCCTATTTTTATACCCTGAAGCCTTTCTTCTGGAAGGTGCATAGAATTTCCTGACTCCTCTGCTCTGGCTGCAAGCTGGCTGCAGTGACAATACAGGGTTGTTAGGCCCTTTGTGTGAAAGCAGAGCACAGGGTATTCTATTGTAAGTGGAGCTGTGCTCAGCTCCACCCCCCATCCTGTCTGTAGATTGTCCATAGAGGCACACATATCCCTCTGTTGTGTGACTGTCTGGGAGAAACTCACAAACACCTACACCCAGTCATGTAACCCTAGACAGGCTGCAGGCACAAGGGCTGAGAACAGGAAAATGGCAACTTTCTGAAAGTTGCATTTTCAAAATTTAATGAAAATCTGAAGTTACCATTATAGAGGGTTTATCATTATGATTTCAAAGATACCAACCATGAAATATCTACCTGCTCACAATTTGGAATTACAGCTTATTAAATGTAACTAGGAATCCCAAATGTTATCTTACGGGACAGGTAGGCCTCACAGTAGTGAAAACGAATTTGAGAGTTTTTCACTACCAGGACATGTAAAACCTAAAAGTATATGTCCAACCTGTTAATTATAAAGCACCCTGCTCTATGGGCTGTAGGAAGGTGGAATCTGACTGCATGGTTACCCCCACTTTTTCCTGGTGTTTTGTTGGTTTTCGACTTAGTCTGACTGGGATCCTGCTATTCAGGACCCCAGTCTATCTGCTTACTCCCTAAATTGGTTGTTCATGTACTTTAGGTACACTCCAGATTGGATTATGGGGTACCCTTATAAGTCCCTAGTATATGGTATACTATGTACCCAGGTCATAGGTACCCCAGAGGCCTCCCAGGGGCTGCAGCATGTATTATGCCACCCCTGAGAGGTCATTCAAAATGACACAACAGGTCTGCTACTGCAGCCTGTGTAAGGTGGTGCATGCACCCCTTCCTTAGATATAGGTTCACTAAATCTATCCTAATCACTGCACATATAAGCCTATCAGTCACCCCTATGGCAGGCCTTATCAATCCTGAAGGCAGGGTGCTGGGTTTTATGTGAGAGGGTGCCCATGCATGAGCAGAGCCCCTCTGCAGCCTTCGGAACCACTATTCCAGGGTTGTCTGTGATGCAGCCAACCATATACTCTTAAGTGCATTATAACCTCGCTGTAAATGCTAACTTTAAAATGGCTGCAAGGAATTATGTCGTGTTTGGTGTCAAACACCTTGGAATCATACCTCCACACCAGTACTGGTGTGGGAGGTATGATTCCTCCCTTATAGAGGGAGAAATATGACAGCACCGGTACACCCGGTACCAGCTTCACAGAGCCCTGGCATCACAAAATGGATGCTGCCAGCCACAGACACGAGTCTGCCCCCCTGCTGCTGGACGAAACTCCGGCAGGGGAGGCTGGACAATAGGTTTCCTGTCACAAGGAGGTGTGACCACCTCCCAGACAGGCTTTAGTGTATTGGGGCTGGGTGGGTGCACGCCAAGAGTGCTTTGATGTCTGCACTGGGGGCACATTTGGTGTCCCTGTGCATAGTCCAGCTCAAACCAGTTGCAGGGGCACTCAGCTCGTGCTCTGGCGCGAAACTGGACAAAGGACATGGGTGTAGCCACCCCTCTGTCCTGACCCTCCCATAGGTGGGTCCCCAGAGTTTGTCCAACCCCTTCCTTGGGTATAAAGTAGGAACCCTGACTACAGGACTTTAGATATTACCTGGACTAAACTCTGCTACAGAAACCAAGTACTTCGACGATCTACACTACGCTGGATGACTGAAGAATCTCCCTTGGAGTGAAGGAGTTACTCCCCTGCAAGGCAGGCACCTTAAACGCATCTGACCGGTTTGCATCTCCGAAGCTCCTGAGGACTATGAAGAATATTGCAACACAGGAGGTGGGTTCCCGAGGTCTTAGAGGTTGATCTGTGCCCACAGCACGTCTGAGGCCCGTATCACTCGTGGTGACCATGCAACCCGAACCCCTGGACACCGCGTCTATTTGCAGAAGCATCAGCTTTCCGGCGACCCCTGAGGCTGAGCTTTGGGTTACTTGTAGCCCTGACCCCGAGCAGTAATTACATTGAAGATTGCTGGCCTACACTCAACGAGTGTTCCGTGGGCCGCCATTTTGTGATTCCTCTCGAGCTCCCTTCGCGATCCCTGGTCCGTTGACCTGTGGGTCCCTAAGAAGGCAACTCTAACTTTCAACAGGCTTTTCTGGTTGCTCCAGATGTGCCCTGACTCTCCATAGCTTGGGGAGTCCCCAGGACCTTGCTGGTCCTCAACGAAGCATCTTTTCTCTGACCGCGTGGGTTGCAGTGGCCAAGGCTTGTTGGTCTCCAATCCGGAAACTAACCCCCAGCACTCGACATCCTTTGTGGAACAGCTCGACTGCGGAATATGGTCATCGTCAACGTCTCCTGGTCCCTGGGGCTGCAGAGTCAAGCTTCACCTCTTCGCACCTAAAAAAACACCCCTCTGCTTTCAGGTTCTTCACATCTTGGATCCAGGCTTGGATCACACCGGACACTTTTCTTCTTCACGGCAGCAGCACTTTGCAGCGTCTCGCCATTGAAAACAATGACGATTCCCGACACCCTTTGACACCTATGCACCCGGCTTCCCTGGGTGAGGTAACACGAGTACTTCGGTGCTCCCGTGGGTGCTGGCCTTAGAACCTTTTAAGTCTGAAAGGTTTTCCTCAAAGTCCTCTCCTAAGTGTCCTTAAACTCTAATATTCCAACCGCGACTTTCCCATAGAGTTGTATGGAGCTCGCGTCTGTGTTCCCACACTGCACCCGTCCTCCGTGGGTCCCTGTGTCACTACCTTGGGTGGTTCCTTGGGGTCCCAGCGATTCTACGTGCTCTAGGCACTGTGTTCAGTCAAGTCGGGGTTGTTATACCACTTTCTTAATATATGGTTTGGTCTACCCCTGGAGCCCACTGTGTATTGTGCTATTTACTGTCATTCTAGTACTGTAATATTGTGTGCCTTGTTCTCTAATCTCATAAAGAGGTTAGTAGAGAGTGTTTAGTAATAAATAAATATATTTTATATATACCTGGTGTGGTTCTTCTTTCATTTGGTCATTCAAGAGGTTATATACTGGTAAAACAAGCTACTTTACATGTTTTCACTATGTCTCTTTGTATTATCTTTTCATGCTGTATTCCCCCCTTTGTTTAGCGTTAGGGCATCACCCCATGATTCTATATTTTGCGCCTTGTATATTGAATGCTGTTTGTTCTATTGTTTAGCGCTCGGACACCAAGTTTTTGGTCTTGTTCACACTTTATGAAACTTCATAAATAAAAACAAAAATTCCTCAGAGACCAGCCCTCAATGTGATAAGGGAGGTCCCAGAAAAAAGACCACAACCCACACAAGTCTGTACCGAATTCATACTCGATCTTTTAGAGATTGTTAAGAGTAAAAACCTCTTCTAATTCCAAGGAAATTATTGTCTACAGACTGAGGGGGTTGCTATGGGGGCAGGATTTGCTCCGGATCTAGCTATTCTTTACATGGACAACTATGAAAAGCTCCTTGTATTTGATGAGAACAACCCATACAGTGGGAATATCGCTCTGCGGAAACGTTACATCGACACTTAGAGTGGTCATTACTCAATTTCGGCCGTCGTTGTAGATGGGGTTACACCACCACCACTTATTTATGGTGACTGGCACTTTTGTTCCTCATCAGACTTTTACCCAGAGCAAGAAAGAGAAATCCCAAAAGGGAAAGAAAGAGGAAGAGAAAGGCGGGAAAAGAGCAACAAAGGAAGGAAACAGGGATGAAAAAGAAACTGCTATAATGAGTAAATGTGTAGGGAGTGTCTGGTGGTAGATTACAAAGGCATGAGGTGGATTCAATACTACACAGCTTTGTATTCAGCACTCCTGATATTCTAGAACTTCCAAGTACAACTTTGGGCTTCGGCACTTATTGTTTTACAAATTAAGCAATGGGAATAGTATAAAACCAAAAGATCCTTCAGGATGGTGGATTCCTTGAACAAGTAGAATTCTAAACACACCTGGGTTTCGGAGTGCTATCTGAGAGTTTAAATTTTGAATGAGCAACATTGCGCTATGTTCAGCCATGTTGAAAGCTTCCAATGAAAAGTCACCAGACCACGAGTTATGGTAGGCATCTCTTTACCGCATTAGTCTGACAAAGGATTTGGTTTGAGGACGTTCCTTATAGCTTGTTGATTAGCCTCTAGAAGGAAGGGTTAAGCGCTGAGGCTGTGCTTTTCATTGGTGATAACTGCACTTTATTGCTTCCATGTTTTCTCAAGCTGAAACGCAGGTATTTGTAGCCATTAATTTGTTCTTGATGCTATCTGGTTGCCATTGCCCTTTTGGTTGTCACTGTCACTCTATTAAAACTCTTGGTGTTCTCTGGAGCCCTCGACTGTCTTGTCAAAAATCACAGTATTATCTGCATATTGCAAGATGTTTGATAATTGGTCAGCAAGTATAGGGGGAAAGGAGTCTGCATTGTGAAGGGAAGTTCCTAAGTTGGCTCTATAGAAGTTAAAAGGTATAGGAGCTAAAACACAGCCTTGTTTCAGACCTTTGTTTATATACATCTTTTCTGTAGCAAGCGCCAATGTAATTTTTTCCCAGGTGTAAGAGACTGGAGTATTAGTTGGGGGTGGGCAAGTACCCACAACAATCATTGTTGAGGTGAGTCACTAAAGTCACTCAATTAACCTGAGCTCGACCCCTGATAGGTATGGCACAGAGCAGGCAGGCTTCACCTAGAGGCAATGGGTAAAGTATTTATGCAATACCAAAACAGAAATAAAGATAAACCACAACAGAATACAAAACATCAAAATGCCAAAAATCCCATAAAGGAAATCGACAATATGACTTTTTAAAGTTTAAATAAAAAATAGTGCCAAAAAGCGTAGTCATCTGGTTGTGCTGGCCGGTACCCAGGCGACACTTGAGCCAAATGAGGAGCAGGATGGGTCAAACACAGAAACCTGGTTCAACCCGATGGAAGTCCTACCTTAGGACTTAGGGGTCGATTCCGATCTCGGCCGGAAGCGCACCTAACACTATTCGTCCGGAAAAAAACCAAGCCGAACGCGTGTTTCCCGACCGATTCGAACAGTCGTCCGAACGAGCAAGTACGATGCGCATAACTGCTCAGATTCCGAGCGAGCCGTTCGTACCCATTCCAGCTCCTGTTCCCCGCCCGAGCCGGATCCGTAAACGCCGAATCGAGTCGCACGGAAGCAAATATACAGCACCTTCCGGCCGGACTAGTACGATGCGCCTTCCGTACGCGCTGAACCCGTCGCTACGTCCGGCACGTCAGAGCATCTGGGAGAGCTGCACATAAGCTCCGATTCGCGCCACAAGACGTTCCACGGCTACGAGACGAACAAGCCAGTGACGAGTACGAGTCGAAGCCACGAGAAACCCGAACGAGACGACCCAACCATGAATCCCATCGTGCAGGTCCTACCAATACTCTACATCTATTACCAGAACCGGTACGGACGCGTACGGTGCAGACGGTAAGTCAAACACCCACTACACAAACAAACGACACGTACCCGACATATGTCACACACACATAGGGATGCAGAAATGACGTACACTAGCAACAGTCGAACCATAGGGGCGGGATGGCCATCACCAATGCCATACACACCCATAGAGGCCTGATGGCTACCACTACCACCACCCCTACTAATGTGGGCCTGGATGCCTGTCACTACTACCATCCCCACTCATGGGGGCCTCGATGCCTGTCACTACTACCATCCCCACTCATAGGGGGATGGATGCCTTCCACTAACACCACCCCTACTCATGGGGGCCTGGATGCCTACCACTACCACCACCCTACTCATGGGGGCCTGGATGCCTACCACTACCACCACCCTACTCATGGGGGCCTGGATGCCTACCACTACCACCACCCCTACTCAGGGGGGCCTGGATGCCTAGCACTACCACCACCCTACTCATGTGGGCCTGGATGCCTGTCACTACTACCATCCCCACTCATTGGGGGATGGATGCCTACCACTAACACCACCCCTACTCATGGGGGCCTGGATGCCTACCACCACCACCACCCCTACTCATGTGGGCCTGGATGCCTCTCACTACTACCATCCCCACTCATAGGGGGATGGATGCCTACCACTACCACCACCCTACTCATGGGGGCATGGATGCCTACCACTACCACCACCCTACTCAGGGGGGCCTGGATGCCTACCACTACCACCACCCCTACTCAGGGGGCCTGGATGCCTCTCACTACTACCATCCCCACTCATAGGGGGATGGATGCCTACCACTACCACCACCCCTACTCAAGGGGGCCTGAATGCCTACCACTACCACCACCCCTACTCATGGGGGCCTGGATGCCTACCACTACCACCACCCTACTCAGGGGGGCCTGGATGCCTACCACTACCACCACCCTACTCATGGGGGCCTGGATGCCTACCACTACCACCACCCCTACTCAGGGGGGCCTGGATGCCTACCACTACCACCACCCTACTCATGTGGGCCTGGATGCCTGTCACTACTACCATCCCCACTCATAGGGGGATGGATGCCTACCACTAACACCACCCCTACTCATGGGGGCCTGGATGCCTACCACCACCACCACCCCTACTCATGTGGGCCTGGATGCCTGTCACTACTACCATCCCCACTCATAGGGGGATGGATGCCTACCACTACCACCACCCTACTCATGGGGGCCTGGATGCCTACCACTACCACCACCCTACTCAGGGGGGCCTGGATGCCTACCACTACCACTAACCCTACTCAGGGGGGCCTGGATGCCTGTCACTACTACCATCCCCACTCATAGGGGGATGGATGCCTACCACTACCACCACCCTACTCAGGGGGGCCTGGATGCCTACCACTACCACCACCCCTACTCCTGGGGGCCTGGATGCCTACCACTACCACCCCCCTACTCAGGGGGGCCTGGATGCCCACCACTACCACCACCCCTACTCATGTGGGCCTGGATGCCTGTCACTACCACCACCCCTACTCATGGGGGCCTGGATGCCTACCACTACCACCACCCTACTCAGGGGGGCCTGGATGGCCACCACTACCACCACCCCTACTCATGTGGGCCTGGATGCCTGTCACTACTACCATCCCCACTCATAGGGGGATGGATGCCTACCACTACCACCACCCTACTCAGGGGGGCCTGGATGCCTACCACTACCACCACCCCTACTCATGGGGGCCTTGATGCCTACCACTACCACCAACCTACTCAGGGGGGCCTGGATGCCCACCACTACCACCACCCCTACTCATGTGGGCCTGGATACCTGTCATTACTACCATCCCCACTCATAGGGGGATGGATGCCTACCACTAACACCACCCCTACTCATGGGGGCCTGGATGCCTACCACTACTACCATCCCCACTCATAGGATGGGTAATGCATGACACAACCAGCATACTCCAACATAAGGAATGTCAGAAAAAGACATCCCCCCAACATCATGACAAGAGTGTGTAGTCTGTGTCAAATGCCTACAACACTGAACATGACATTGAACATACAATGTGACCCCCTATCACATGTGTCACACATAAATGTGTGTGGCGTTCAAAATGCAAGCAGACCATGACCACTGTGGGAATGGGGTCTAAACCACTATCATCACAGTGACAAAAATGTAAGTGTGGGGTCCATAACTGAAGCACATTTTGAACATTGTGGCAATGGGGTCTAAACCCCCATCATCACAGTGACCAAAAGGTAAGTGTTGTCATGGAAAAAGCTGCAACTGCCAAACAGCATGGATGATTCCTGGTCACACAACAACAAACACATCAGTGGCAAAGTAGTGCTTGTGTCCCATAGCAACATAGATTGGGTGAGGCAAACAGTGCAGTGCAAATAAAACATACCTTTGTCCATGTGCAGACAAACATCACCCATGGGGGCTGACATTGTCAACATTTATCAATTACACAATGACAGAAGTGACCATCATAATGCAGACCCACATATCTGCACCAATGGACACACAAATGTAGATATCCTGTGGAGACTGTAGATGTGAGGTGAACAAATACCATACCATGGCAGCAATGGGACATACAAACCATGTTTATTGTGCTGACTGATGACCTAGGAGTCCCAGGGACAGCAGGGGAAACCCTCCAAACAACATACAGCCAATGGCACACTAAAGATATGCCAATGCAGTGGTGCAGATGCACAAACACAAACAGGCAGCCTCACACTGCATATCAAACACAACAGGTGATGGGAGGGTGTGCCAGTGTCCCCAGGCAACCACACAACACATGAGGAGGCCTGAATCCCAATTACACAGATTTGTATACAGTGCCACACAAAAGTGACTCATGGATCGGATTCCCCTATGTGGGCAATCAGGCATTGTTAGATGAGAGGGAGCCCAAATTACACATGTCACACAAGCTTGTAGGAACAGCAACTAACACAGCAAGAGACAGACCTACCACAGCACTACCCCCAGGGACCCCACATTGTGGTGACACTAGCCTGCATGATAATCCCACTGTGATGACAAAGGTAGATGTTGTGCACACTGTGAACCACAGCCATGTGTCCTGAGCAACTAACTACCATCACACCTACACAAGCACAAATCAATCAGCAGGGCCTGTCAGCCAAGGCCAATATGGAGGTAGGGGTCTAGCCGTGCAACAACTCACATTTGCACACACTCAACACCACACACCTTGATCTCCACCAATGTGCAGCAGTGAAGCTCACATGGACTGGTGACATTGCACATGCACCCATGACAATCCCAGGGGTGGTGGTGGGAACTAAGGTGCAGAAACCCATCACACATGGCCAGTCAACACGACTCGTGAATGTCTGACACACTGCACAGTACGCCGTACATGGGCATGACGTGAAATCCACCCCAATCAATGGGATACTGGCCACAGTCACACACCAATGAAGAAGCCAAGGTGACCCACAAAGAACACACATAGACAACTTCCAACATTGCAGCTCTGACCCTGAGGAGTGGCAGCAGTCACACACACAACGTGTCACAATCACTGAAAGCTACCACAAACTGTAAATTACATGACTAGTGTAACCAACAAGTGCCAAGGGGAATCCTGACTGTGTCCCATCTGCGTTTGCCCACATCCCCAGCCCTGACAACAAAGACAACTAGGGATGACAACCTGATGAACATTAGTTTGGCATGTACCCACATCCCGGAGAAACCAGGTCCAAGATGCTGGATGAACACAGGACAACTCAGCAAGCATCACAAACAGGAACATCACTAGGGACACAGCCTGTGTAGGAAAAGGGAAGGGAACACACACAGACATGCTCACACAACACACAACACGGGCCCAGGCAAAGTCATGGGAGTACACACTGCCATGAGGGCACTCCACTCCTGTGGAAGGTCCGCTGTGCCAAACCTTGTCTGTGCACGACTCAAACATGTCAGCAGAACACTCGGTAAGTGAGTCAACAACTACAACACACTGAAGGCTCTGCTCACATCAGCCTGGGTACGGGAGTGTCACGTCAGTCATCTGCATACACCCAAAACACGTGTCAAGCAAGTTGCACTGTATACACAGATGAGTCCTTCAACATTGATGTGCTAAACTGCATGTCCAGTGGAGATGGGCACACAGTCAGGGAAATAGAAACATTGAATAGTGGTAAGCCCACCAGATGTGCATCAGTGTAAGCCAAAGATGTTAATTTACAAATGCAAAACGTACATCCCTGTGTCAAATGCTGAACATTACACCCTCAGACTGCAGCAAAGGATGCTATAGATCCAGACTACATTAGGACACATATCCCATGGACCACATGGAGTCCATCACAGCAACACTTCATTTTCCTGATCTGAACACTATTATAACTGCAAATGCATGATGATACTCATCTACATCATGTACATACAAAGAAAAACCACAAGTAAACAAAAAGAGGCTTTATTCAGCAAATGTTAAACTAAAATTTGAAGTCCAAAAGAAACTAAGGCTAATGGCCAGTCCAAATACACAGTCCCAACAGGGTGATACGTGACAACTTGTCACCCATTGCTTGCCTGCACTGGTACGGACAGGGGACATCCCCCTCGGAGGGGCAGACAAGGGGCAGGCCAGGCACCACAGGGACAGGATCAGGGGATGCCAGAAGGAGGCAGTGAAGGGGTGGTGGGTGCAGGAGTGTCACCGGCAACTGTAGTGGAGGTGTCTGACTCAGTGGGGGCCAGCACTACTGTAGGGCACAAGTCAGATGGTGTGGGTGCTGCAGCCACTGCAGTGGGCCGGTCAGATGGAGTGGACTGGGTCCCCACTGCAGTGCCCGAGTCAGACGGGGTGGTTGTGGACTCCACTGCAGTGCATAACTCCAAGGGAGTGGAAGGGGGGGAAGATGAGTTGGGCAGGACAGAGGGGGGGGACCCGGTCTCCACACCAGTGGCACAAACAGGCAGAGCGTCTGGTTTGGGGTGGAAGAGCAAGTGGTAGGGGGGAGGGCCTAAGCAGTTTGGGGATGCGGTATCGGTGTGTGGGGGAACCTGGGGCAGGGTGTGGCGGTGGAACCTGTGGAGTGGTGGCCTGGGGGATGGAGGAGAGAGACTGTGTGATGGAGCTGCGTGGAGGTGGTGGTGGGGTCTTGCCCTTCCTGGTCCGGGGGGACTTTCGAATGGGGTCCTCTGTCTGCCTGTGCCTGGTGTGAGAAGTTGGCCTGGCATATGCTGTCCACTAATTATAGTGGGCACCTTGCACCAGTCCAAACAACCCCTTATTGGAGATAGGTTAAAGACAACCTTATTGAAAGCTATCCTAGTGGTAGCTATGGAGAGCAGCCTTCAGGCTAAGTCTTGAAGGAATGTAAAGCAGCTTGTTTTACCAGTCTATAATCTCTTGAGTGATCAAATGAAAGAGCACCACACCAGGTATATATTCAAAATATATGTATTTATTGCTAAACACACCCCTCTAGTCTCTTTATGAGGCTAGAGTTCGAAGTACATAAGTTATAAGATATTAAATCACAGTAATAGCACAAATACACGTTTGGGCCCTAGGGGCGTACCAAACCATATACCAATAAAGTGGTATGCGAACCACGACTGAACTAGACACTAGGCCTAGAGCCTCTAGAAGTGCTTGGACCACAAGGAACCACCCAAGGTAGTGACACAGGGGACCCACGGGAGACGCGTGCAGTGTAAATACACACCCGCGATACGCCGTTAACTTCTATGGAGAAAGTCGGGATCGGGAAAATAGAGGAAAGGGACACTTAAAAGAGGACTAGGACAAAACCCTTTGAGATCTAGGACTTTGAAGAGTCTCTACCCACGGGAGCACCGGAGTACTCGTGTTACCTCACCCAGGGAAGCCGGGTGCATAGGTGCCTTTCGGGGTCGGGTTTCGTCGTCGATTCGAATGGCGATCTGCTGCAAAGTGCTGCTGGCGGCCAAGAGAAAAGTGTCCGGGTGGATCCAAGAGTGGATCGGAGTTCTGGTGAACCTGAAAGCAGAGGGGACAGAGTCTGGGTCACTAGCCAGTGACCAGGAAGGCGATGGACAGATGCCCACCGATGTCGAGTGCTTCAGGTGCGTTGACGGTCATCTTGACTCTTCAGCCACGAGGTCCAGGAGGCGTTGTCGGCGACCAGGAGCAGGATTCGGGCTGGTACACGATGTCTGTCGAGTGCTGACGTGTCGGTGACCGGATTGGACCCAACAAGCCTTGGCAACGGCAAGTCTCGGTGAAGATGTAGATCGTCGATGGTGCAGACCAGCAAGGTCTGTGGAACTCACCCAGCGAGGGTAAGTGAGGGCAGGCCTGGAGCAACCAGGATGCCAAGTAAGAAAAGGATTGGCCTTCGTTAAGGGCTACTAGCCAACGGGCTAGCAACCGCAAAGGAGCCTCGTGACGCCGCACATGGAGCTGGCTTACAGGACACTCGTGGAGTGGGGGCCAGTGATCTTCGGTGCAGGTGGTGCTGGAGGCTAGGGCTACTCGGAGCCCAAAGCACGACTTCTTGGGAGACCCAGAAGATGATGCACTTGCAAATGTGCTTGGTGTCCAGGGGTCACGGTCTCAAGTCACCCACGATAGCCACGGGCCTCAGCTTTGCTGGGGACTCAGGGTAGCCTCGGGGAAGTCTGAGAATTCACCTCTGGTGATGCGATGACTTCGGCGTCCGACGGGAGCTTCAGAAATGCGAACCGGACAGATGCTTCTTTGGTGCCTGCCAAGCAGGGGAGTCACTCCTTGACCTCAAGGGAGATTCTTCAGTCCTCTAATCTTGTCGTAGAGCGTCGAAGGTCCAGGATTCAGTTTCAGAGTTTCGTCCAGGTATAATCTAAAGTCCTAAGGACTGGGTTCCTACCTTTATTCTAAAAATAGGGGTTGGACTACTCTGTGGCCCCACCTATGGGTGGGTCAGGGCAGAGGGGTGGCTACACCCCTTTCCCTTTGTCCAGTTCGCGCCAAAGCAGGGGCTGCAAGCCCCTGATCCGGTTTGAACTGGGGTATGCACAGGGACACCAAATGTGCCCTCAGTGCAGGACTTCAAAGCACCCGAAAGTGCTCCCGCCCAGCCCCAATACACATTATCCTGTCTGGGGAGGTGGTCACACCTCCCTGGGACAGGAAACCTATTGTCCAGGCCTCCCCTGCCGGAGTTTCGTCCAGCAGCAGGAGGCCAGACTCGTGTCTGTGGCAGCAGCATCCATCTTGTGATGCCAGGGCTCTGGAAAGAAGTTACCGGACTCGTCAGAGTTAACATGTCTTTCCCTCTAGAAGGGTGGAATGCTACCCCCGCCACCAGGATTGGTGGGGGGTAGTATTCCAAGATGTTTGACACCAAACACGACATGTTTAGGTGCAGCCATTCCAAAGTTAGCATTTTACCGCGAGGATATAATGCGCTTAAGAGTATATGGTCAGGCTGCACTACAAACAGCATCAGAGATGGTCTCCGAACGCTGCAGAGGGGCCCTGCTCATGCAGGGGCACCCTCTCACATAGGAACCATGCACTCTGCCTTTAGGATTGATAAGGCCTGCCTTAGGAGTGACTTATAGGTTTCTATGTGTGTATGTATTTCGTGATATAGGTAACCTATATCACAGTAGTAGGTGCATGCACCACCTTACCCTGGCTGCAGTAGCAGACCTGTGGTGTCAGTTTGGATGGCCTTCCAGGGGTGGCATAATACATGCTGCAGCCCCTGGCAGGCCTCTGAGGTACCTATGCCCTTGGTACATAGTATACCATATACTAGGGACTTATAAGGGCACTCCAGATCCCAATCAGTGATGTGCCTAAGGCACATGGAAACCATTTTAGAGAGGAAGCAGCTAGGCTGGGGTTCTGATTAGCAGGGCCCCAGCCAGACTAATGTCGAAAAACAGTGAAGCATCAGCAAAAAGTGGGGGTACCCATGTGAAGCAGATCCTACTCTCCTACACAACCCCCCCAAACGTAGGGACATTAAACTAACCTTGCCCAGTTAAGTCTTCATGTTCTAAGTGGAAATACCTAGAGAGTCCATCTGCATTCGCATGGTTACTCCCAGGCCTATGTTCCACTGTAAAGTCCATCCCCTGTAGGGAAATGGACCACCTAAGCAGTTTGGGGTTTTCACCCTTCATTTGTTTTAGCCATAAGAGGGGCTTATGGTCTGTCTGAACCAGGAAGTGTGTACCAAACAAGTATGGCCTCAACTTCTTCAGAGCCCAGACCACAGCAAAGGCCTCCCTCTCTATGGCTGACCAACGTTTCTCTCTAGGGGTCAGCCTTCTGCTAATAAAAGCTACTGGCTGATCCTGACCTTCTTCATTCAATTGTGACATTACAGCCCCTACCCCCAATTCAGATGCATCAGTTTGAACAATGAACTTCTTGGAGTAATCAGGACTCTGCAGAATTGGAGCAGTGCACATGGCCTGCTTGAGGTCATCAAATGCCTTTTGACAGCTAACTGTCCACTGAACCTTTTTGGGCATTTTCTTAGAAGTTAAGTCATTCAAGGGTGTCACTATTGATCCATACCCCTTGACAAATCTCCTATAGTACCCAGTCAGGCCTAAGAAGGCTCTCACCTGAGTCTGGGTAGTGGGAGCAGTCCAGTCCATGATGGTCTGGATCTTGCTCTGCAAAGGTTGAACCTGGCCTCCACCCACATGGTGGCCCAGGTACACAACCTGACTCTGCCCTATCTGGCACTTAGTGGCCTTGATAGTCAGGCCTGCCTTTTGCAGGGCCTGTAAGACATTCCTGAGGTGGACCAGGTGATCCTCCCAGGTGGAGCTAAAGACAGCAATATCATCTAGATAAGCTGCACTATAGGCCTCCAGTCCTGTGAGAACTGTATTCACCAACCTCTGGAAAGTGGCAGGTGCATTCTTCAGACCAAAGGGCATTACCACAAATTGATAATGCCCACTAGGGGTTGAGAATGCTGTCTTGGGCTTTGCAGTATCAGCTAGTCTGATCTGCCAGTAGCCAGCTGTTAGGTCAAATGTGCTGAGATATTTGGCAGAGGCCAAAGTATCTATGAGCTCATCTGCCCTGGGTATTGGATGGGCATCAGTCCTAGTGACTGCATTGAGACCCCTGTAGTCTACACAAAACCTCATCTCTCTTTTTCCACCACTGGTGTGAGGTTTCGGTACTAGGACTACTGGACTAGCCCAAGGGCTATCTGAGGGTTCAATTACTCCCAATTCCAACATTTTCTGGACTTCAGTCCTGATACAGTCCCTGACATGGTCAGGTTGCCTATAAATCTTGTTTTTAATAGGCAGACTGTCCCCAGTGTCCACTTCATGAGTGCACCAGGTGGTCTGACTGGGTGTCAGTGAAAACATATGT
This sequence comes from Calotriton arnoldi, assembly GCA_963921515.1. NCBI lineage: Eukaryota > Metazoa > Chordata > Amphibia > Caudata > Salamandridae > Calotriton > Calotriton arnoldi. Next base: position 192,048 of record CAWUFW010005889.1, on the reverse strand, counting down.
CGAAACTGATTGAGGACTTGCCTGCAATCAGTTTGTTGCTGGGTAGTGAGGCTGCCTGCCAAGGCTACACCATCAACTGACCCATCGTCAGTGTTCTGTGAGAGCAGGTCAGGGAGTGGGTCACTCTCTTCCTCCTGCCCTTCATCAGTAGCCATGAGCAAGCCCATGTCTGCCCTGTCCACATATGGTTTTAACCTGTTGACATGGAGAACCCTGTGGGGACTCCTGGGTGTTCCTAGGTCCACTAAATAAGTGACCTCACCCTTCTGCTCAACAATAGTGTGGGGTCCACTCCATTTATCTTGGAGAGCTGCTGGGGCCACTGGCTCCAACACTCCACACCTTCTGTCCTGGCTGGTAAACAGTCAGGACAGCCTTTGGTCATGCCAGGCCTTTTGAAGTTCCTGGCTAGCCTCAAGGTTGTTGGTTGCCTTTTTCATGTACTCAGCCATCCTGGAGCGGAGACCAAGTACATAGTCCACTATATCTTGCTTTGGGGGCTTGAGAGGTAACTCCCATCCTTCCTTCACCAAGCACAGTGGACCCCTCACAGGGTGGCCAAACAGAAGTTCAAAAGGGCTGTAACCAACCCCCTTCTGAGGCACCTCCCTATATGCGAATAAAAGGCAGGGCAAGAGTATGTCCCATCTACGCCTAAGCTTTTCTGGGAGCCCTTTAATCATGCCCTTCAAGGTTTTGTTGAATCTTTCAACTAAACCATTGCATTGTGGGTGATAGGGTGTGGTGAACTTATAAGTCACTCCACACTCCTTCCACATTGCTTTTAAGTACCCAGACATGAAGTTAGCACTCCTGTCTGAGACTACCTCCTTAGGAAAGCCCACTCTTGAGAAGATTCCCAGGAGGGCCCTTGCCACCACAGGTGCTGTAGTGGTCCTGAGGGGAATAGCTTCTGGGTACCTGGTGGCATGATCCACTACCACCAGGATAAACCTGTGCCCAGAGGCTGTTTGGGGATCCATGGGACCAACAATGTCAATCCCCACCCTTTCAAAGGGCACCCCCACCACAGGTAGTGGTATCAGGGGGCCTTTGTAGTGCCACCTGCTTTGCCACTGGCTTGGCAGGTTACACAGGAGCGACAAAACTCCTTACTGTCTTCAGACATGTGGGGCCAGTGAAAGTGAGGGACAATTCTGTCCCAAGTCTTGTTCTGGCCCAGGTGACCTGCTAAGGGAATATCATGGGCTAGGGTCAATAGGAAGCCCCTGAACTTCAAAGGTATTACCAACCTCCTGGTAGCACCAGGCTTGGGGTCTCTACTCTCTGAGTACAGGAGTCCATCATCCCAATACACTGTATGGGGACCACTAGCTTTCCCAGCAGCCTCAGCAGCAGCTTGCTGTCTGAGGGGTTCAAGGGAGGGGCAGCTCTGCTGCTCCAGGCTCAGATCTGCCCTAGAAGGTCCCCCTGTCCCCAAGAACTCAACCTGGTCAGGTTCAAGTTCCTCTGGGACAGTTCCTTCTTCAGGGCTGAGATCATCCCCCTCAAGGGACTGATCTTCCTCCTGAGCCAAGGGGGAAGGCACTGCCTTAACCCTACTACTCCTCCTCTTGGAAGGCACTTGGTCCATTCTTCCAGAATCCAAGGCCTGTTCAGTGCTAGACATTTTGGCTTGTGACCTGGTCACAGCAAACACATCTGCAGGGATCCCCAGCATTCCTGCATGGGTCCTGAGCTCCACTTCTGCCCAAGCAGAAGTCTCTAAGTCATTGCCAAGCAAGCATTCGACTGGTAGGTTTGCACTTACCACAACCTTCTTAAGGCCAGTTACCCCTCCCCAGGAGAAGTTAACAACTGCCAGAGCATGGTCTGTTCTGACATTGCTAGCATTGGTCACTTGGTACATCTCACCAAGTATAACTTGCCCAGGAAGCACAAGGTCTTGTGTCACCATTGTGACACTTGCCCCTGTGTCCCTAAATGCCAAAGCCTCACGTCCATTGATTAAAGGCTGTTGTCTGTACTTGCCCAGATTACTGGGACTCACAGTGGAGGTCACATCCATGCCTCCATCACAGACTAACACAGCCTGAGTCAGTTCCCTGACTAAGTCAGAGCCCAACTCAGTTCCCAGGGTGAACCCTACTAAACCCTTTGCTGGAGCACTTCCACCAACTGTACTAGGGGGAACAGGTGCCTTAGGGGCATTGGTGGGTGCTGGACTGGAGTCTTTGGACTTGGTGCAATCACTGGTCCAGTGGGTCTTTTGCTTACAGACCTTGCACCATGGTTTTCTTTGGCCTTTACCTTTGGTAGACTGGGAATCCCCACCAGAAGAAGATTTTTGGGGGCCTGATGAAGACTTTTGATCTTTACCCTTCTCCCCACCCTTGTCAGAGTTCTTAGCATCTTGCTTCTTGGTTTCCCCACCTTGGTTCTGTACCTTCTGCTTCACCCTGGTTCTGACCCATTTGTCTGCCTTCTTTCCCAATTCTTGGGGAGAGGTCAGATCAGAGTCTACCAGGTATTGATGCAACAGCTGATTTTGACAGTTATTAAGAATCTGCTCCCTCATTATCAGATTGTACAATCCTGAGAAGTCACACACCTTACTGCCCATCAACCAGCCTTCCAGAGCCTGGGCAGAACAATCCACATAGTCTACCCAGTCTTGAGTCTGTGCTTTTGGGTGTCTCTGAACTTCAACCTGTACTGTTCAGTGGTTAGGCCAAACCCATCAATAAGAGCACTCTTCAAGACCTTGTAATTATCAGCATCCTCCTCTCTAACAGTGAGGAGCTTATCTCTACCTTTGTCAGCAAAGGAGAGCCACAAGATTGCTGCCCACTGCTCCTGAGGGACCTTCTGTACTTTACAGGCCCTCTCTAATGCAGTTATCCATTTGTGGATATCATCCCCACTCTGGTAGGGAGGGACAATCTTGCTCAGGTTCCTATGGTCATAGGACCTTTCCCTGTCTCTAGGGACATGGCTGCCACCATGGGACTCTAGTCCCAACTTTCTTCTCTCTCTAAGGAGATCTAGGGATTCCCTATCTAAAGCCAATTGCTTTTTTCTGATCTCCAGCTGAGTTTCCTCATACTGTACCAGTCTGGTTCTCCTCTCATGAGAGGATTCCCTCCTGTGAGATGAGACAGAGCTCCCTATAGAGGTGCCAGAGTGGTTAGACTCCTGAGAAGGAGATCTAGACTTCCTGGGCACACTCTTAATCCTTCCTGGGGGACAAAGAGGGCATCATCTTGATTATCCTCATCATCATCCACAGGAGGGATTTGGTTTTCCAGGTCAGGGTCATTGTCACCCTCCTGGCCAGTTTCAGAGGGGGCTGGGGGTACTGGTACCCCTGGCCTCGTCCTCTTCGTCTGCCCCACCCTCAGCTCCTACCCCTTCAGTCCCTACAGGCTTACTAAGGTCATAAGCCACCAACAACTCCTTGAGGTGTTGGGTGGTGGGGCTTTGGCCTGTCCTTAATTTTCTCAAGTTACATAAAGCTCTCAATTCCAAGAATGGGAGTGTATCATACTTGGAGGGTGGAAGCTCAATGGCTTCCTGCAAGGATTCTTTGGATCCTGCCCTTAAAGACATTACTAGTGTGGTGTGGTGTATGCACTACCTACTCTAGTGTGGCCTACTAAACTCTCTTGAGTTGTAGAAAGGGTTGTGCTATCCCTTAACACACAACTCTAAGTTCAGTAGAACTTACTGTTATTCTAAGCTTAAATTATATGTACCTTAGGTACCTTTAGTGGTTTTCAGTTGATCAATTCAATTGAGATTATCTGGTAAAACAATAGCAAGCTGGAATCCCACACGCTGCACACCAATGTGAGAAGTTGGCCTGGCATATGCTGTCCACTAATTATAGTGGGCACCTTGCACCAGTCCAAACAACCCCTTATTGGAGATAGGTTAAAGACAACCTTATTGAAAGCTATCCTAGTGGTAGCTATGGAGAGCAGCCTTCAGGCTAAGTCTTGAAGGAATGTAAAGCAGCTTGTTTTACCAGTCTATAATCTCTTGAGCGATCAAATGAAAGAGCACCACACCAGGTATATATTCAAAATATATGTATTTATTGCTAAACACACCCCTCTAGTCTCTTTATGAGGCTAAAGTTCGAAGTACATAAGTTATAAGATATTAAATCACAGTAATAGCACAAATACACGTTTGGGCCCTAGGGGCGTACCAAACCATATACCAATAAAGTGGTATGCGAACCACGACTGAACTAGACACTAGGCCTAGAGCCTCTAGAAGTGCTTGGACCACAAGGAACCACCCAAGGTAGTGACACAGGGGACCCACGGGAGACGCGTGCAGTGTAAATACACAACCGCGATACGCCGTTAACTTCTATGGAGAAAGTCGGGATCGGGAAAATAGAGGAAAGGGACACTTAAAAGAGGACTAGGACAAAACCCTTTGAGATCTAGGACTTTGAAGAGTCTCTACCCACGGGAGCACCGGAGTACTCGTGTTACCTCACCCAGGGAAGCCGGGTGCATAGGTGCCTTTCGGGGTCGGGTTTCGTCGTCGATTCGAATGGCGATCTGCTGCAAAGTGCTGCTGGCGGCCAAGAGAAAAGTGTCCGGGTGGATCCAAGAGTGGATCGGAGTTCTGGTGAACCTGAAAGCAGAGGGGACAGAGTCTGGGTCACTAGCCAGTGACCAGGAAGGCGATGGACAGATGCCCACCGATGTCGAGTGCTTCAGGTGCGTTGACGGTCGTCTTGACTCTTCAGCCACGAGGTCCAGGAGGCGTTGTCGGTGACCAGGAGCAGGATTCGGGCTGGTACACGATGTCTGTAGAGTGCTGAGGTGTCGGTGACCGGATTGGACCCAACAAGCCTTGGCAACGGCAAGTCTCGGTGAAGATGTAGATCGTCGATGGTGCAGACCAGCAAAGTCTGTGGAACTCACCCAGTGAGGATAAGTGAGGGCAGGCCTGGAGCAACCAGGATGCCAAGTAAGAAAAGGATTGGCCTTCGTTAAGGGCTACTAGCCAACGGGCTAGCGACCGCGAAGGAGCCTCGTGACGCCGCACGTGGAGGTGGCTTACAGGACACTCGTGGAGTGGGGGCCAGTGATCTTCGGTGCAGGTGGTGCTGGAGGCTAGGGCTACTCGGAGCCCAAAGCACGACTTCTTGGGAGACCCAGAAGATGATGCACTTGCAAATGTGCTCGGTGTCCAGGGGTCATGGTCTCAAGTCACCCACGATAGCCACGGGCCTCAGCTTTGCTGGGGACTCAGGGTAGCCTCGGGGAAGTCTGAGAATCCACCTCTGGTGATGCGATGACTTCGGCGTCCGACGGGAGCTTCAGAAATGCGAACCAGACAGATGCTTCTTTGGTGCCTGCCAAGCAGGGGAGTCACTCCTTGACCCCAAGGGAGATTCTTCAGTCCTCTAATCTTGTCGTAGAGCGTCGAAGGTCCAGGATTCAGTTTCAGAGTTTCGTCCAGGTATAATCTAAAGTCCTAAGGATTGGGTTCCTACCTTTATTCTAAAAATAGGGGTTGGACTACTCTGTGGCCCCACCTATGGGTGGGTCAGGGCAGAGGGGTGGCTACACCCCTTTCCCTTTGTCCAGTTTGCGCCAAAGCAGGGGCTGCAAGCCCCTGATCCGGTTTGAATTGGGGTATGCACAGGGACACCAAATGTGCCCCCAGTGCAGGACTTCAAAGCACCCGAAAGTGCTCCCGCCCAGCCCCAATACACATTATCCTGTCTGGGGAGGTGGTCACACCTCCCTGGGACAGTAAACCTATTGTCCAGGCCTCCCCTGCCGGAGTTTCGTCCAGCAGCAGGAGGCCAGACTCGTGTCTGTGGCAGCAGCATCCATCTTGTGATGCCAGGGCTCTGGAAAGAAGTTACCGGACTCGTCAGAGTTAACATGTCTTTCCCTCTAGAAGGGTGGAATGCTACCCCCGCCGCCAGGATTGGCGGGGGGTAGTATTCCAAGATGTTTGACACCAAAAACGACATGTTTAGGTGCAGCCATTCCAAAGTTAGCATTTTACCGCGAGGATATAATGCGCTTAAGAGTATATGGTCAGGCTGCACTACAAACAGCATCAGAGATGGTCTCCGAACGCTGCAGAGGGGCCCTGCTCATGCAGGGGCACCCTCTCACATAGGAACCATGCACTCTGCCTTTAGGATTGATAAGGCCTGCCTTAGGAGTGACTTATAGGTTTCTATGTGTGTATGTATTTCGTGATATAGGTAACCTATATCACAGTAAGGGGTGCATGCACCACCTTACCCAGGCTGCAGTAGCAGACCTGTGGTGTCAGTTTGGATGGCCTTCCAGGGGTGGCATAATACATGCTGCAGCCCCTGGCAGGCCTCTGAGGTACCTATGCCCTTGGTACATAGTATACCATATACTAGGGACTTATAAGGGCACTCCAGATCCCAATCAGTGATGTGCCTAAGGCACATGGAAACCATTTTAGAGAGGAAGCAGCTAGGCTGGGGTTCTGATTAGCAGGGCCCCAGCCAGACTAATGTCGAAAAACAGTGAAGCATCAGCAAAAAGTGGGGGTACCCATGTGAAGCAGATCCTACTCTCCTACACCTGGGGGAGGGTGTCCGGGTGTGAGGGGCACTCCCCTCTGTGTGTGGTGGTCGCCTCTTCCGCCTGAACTTCGTGTCAGATGGATCTGTGGGGAAGAGGCCAAGCTCACAGAAGAAGAGCTCTGGGAGGGGGGTGTTGCAGGTGAGGCAAGGGAAGGGGTTTTGGAGGGAGAGGTATCTGAGGACTGTGGAGTGCTCGTGGATGCGTGTGTGTGTGTCTGGGCCCCATCCCCTGTGAGTGAGGTATCAGTCCCCTGACTGTGCGTGCGTGTGCGTCTGGATTTTGGCTTGTCTATCTGTGTGCTGCTTGTGTCTGTGCTGGTGCGTGCCGGTGCCGGGGTGTGTGTGCTTGGGACAGGTAGGGTGCTGGGGATTGTGGATGGGGCAGAGGTAGGAGGGATGAGGGACTGTTGCAGGAGGGACACTGCTGCCGTCAGTGAGGAGGCCATGGACTGATTGGTCCGATGTAGGGCAGACATGCCAGATGACATGCCCTCCATGAATGATACCAGTTGTGTGTGCATGGAGGACACTCAGCATTGATGTCTGCCCTACATGGATCTGTTTCAGCAAGTCCACAGACTCCACACTCCACACTCAGGGCAGCAGGGGGGACAGAGGCAGGGGGTGCGGTGCCTGGCATGAAGGAGACACGCTCCCCTACACGGGAGCCTCCACAGACATGTGGGATGGGAGCAGATGGGAGGGTGGAGATGGTGGTGTTGGCGGGGACAGACTTGCTTGACGTTGCCTCTGGTCTGCTGATACCCGCCTCCACAAGAGAGTCCTCACTGGAAGTGCTGTTTTCCCCAGCCGAGGTGGTCGTAGCTGAGGTCTCCTCAGTGTGGCTCCCCTCACCCTCCGTGCCACTGGGTCCCTCGCTCTCCCCTGCAGTGGACCCAGTCTGGCTCTGCCGCTCCTCTTGGTCCATGGAGCTGTCTCCTCCTGTGGCCGTGGATGTATCTGCAAACAATCAGGATAAACAGAGCAACATTAGTCACCTGTACTGACCACACACCACAGTAAGTACAGCACATCACAGAGCAAGCCCTGCCATCATTTGCTAGACATTGCAATTAGTACTGACACTGATTTGAAGAAGCCCATTGTCTGCCTGACAGTCAGTCATGCCACACATATCCTACCTGTCCATGCACCCATCTGTCTGCTGCCTGTTGTATGCGACTAATCATATGTGCAGACATGCACCACATACACAGTTGTTGGACATCCAAGAGAACATATGGAAATGTGTCACTCCAAACACATGCCATCTCCTGCCACTGACTCAGTACATGTGTCAGGAAAACTGATGGGCAAAGTCTCTGTTGATATGCGGGTTTTGGTTCCATCACCAGACACAATGATGTCGTCATGGCCTGATAGACAATGCAACAATGGTGTGCATGCAGGACATATCACACCACTGCTGGATCACCCTTTGCGATTGGAATGTCATGGCACAGGCCTGTCTGGCAAGTCAGTCATAACTGTCTCCTGTCACAGGGGCAGTGCATACACACAACACCAGTCTGCACTGTGTCACAATCATGGAAGTTTTTGAAATGTAAGCCCTGTAGCTGACAGGTGCACATGTGCACCCCTGGCCACCCACATCATGAGGACTGAGATGATCCCACGTCAATCAAATGAGACATTTGAGTGACTGCAAACACAAATCCATACACATGAGCACTTCACCGTCTGATGAGAATGAACCAAAGCTGCCTGCACCTCAATGTTTCATACAACATTGTGCACAGTCAAGGGATCAGAGACCTATGCATTAACCTATGTGCAGATCCCATAGTCACAACTCAGATGGCTGGCCACCCCAAATTGTTAAACACTCCAGGAGTCCAAATAGCAAGGCCACACCACGGTGACACAGAGGCATACACATGAGTGCACTCTTCACAATGCCCAATATGTATGCTGACACACGGGAGTGGGAGAACAGAGTGCCTTCGATGTACGGAGTAGGCATTACAGTCCTGGTCCATTTGCAACATGGTATTACCCTGAACACTAGGCAGGTGGCTATGCATGTGTCACACACATGATGTACATACTTCTGAGGCTCCTACCTTGGTCTCTGCAGCAGCATGGGTGTGTGGCACATACCCCAGACATGTGGTGAGTCAGAGCAGCAATTGGAACACATATCAAAGCCATACCCAGAGTACATGTCAGATCACAGGCATTGTGAGCAATTGTACCACCCATGCAGCCCACCACAAAGTTCCTGTAACTGATGCTGTCCCCAACTTGAACCACAGGTAACTGCAAGTACGCAGTACCCAAGTGACCTAAGTCACAGACTGTAAGGGCCACACCTGGGTATCAGATGAGGAGGGGGCATGACACAAGTGAGGGGCATGAGTCCAGGACGACATGACAGTTGTACTGTGGAAGTGGAACCAGGCTAAAGGAGTGCATAGAGCATGTCAGTCATAGTACACAGTTGAGGCTAGCACTTATCCCCTCCTTGCTGCTGTCTGGCCTTCAGCTGCCCATCCAGGTCAGGGAAGACCACCACCAGGATCCGGAGCATGTGGGGGGTCAGGGTCCGGTGTCCGCCCCTCCTGCGAGGAGGCGACAGCTTCAGCTGGACCCTTGCGATCTTCCGGGTCCAGCCACGAAGGTCCTGCCACCTCTTCTAGCAGTTGCGGATCCTGCGCCTGTAGACCCCCACAGATCGTACTGCCCGGACGATGGTCAGCCAGATCTCCTGCTTCTGGTGGGCATCAACCTGTGAGGATGACAAAGTGAAAAGGCCGTTACTACACATGCAACATTTCCGTGCATCACACAGTTGGATATACATGTCTCAATCACAGGGGCATATGATCTACACAGGTAGTGCAACTATGGCTATGAACTGTTTGCCAGCAGTTACTGAATGGTCTCATTGCCTGGGAAGTCAAACCTTGTTGGAATGCACAGTTACTGTACTATACCTGTTCAGTGCATGTGACTACACACTTTGGGGGGTGACAACTACTCAGTGAGCATGCTAGCCACTGGTGTACACACTGTACGTCTTGCTAGTCAGACAACATGCACAATTAGTAAGGCAGTGGACAGCACACTCACCTGCTCCCCTGGTTTCCCATACAGCTTGCCGTACTGTGGAAGGAGGCTGTCCAGCAGGGCCTGGTTCTCCTCAGTGCTGAAGGCTGGGGCTCTATCCACAGTACGTGCCATTGCAGTAGCCAGAGGATGCAGAGACAGCAGCAGTGGTGGTGGCAGATGTCGTCCTGGAGCATGTAGTGCAGGTAAGTGAGCTCTCAGGGGAACAGCCAGCATTATATGTGTGCTGCAGAGGCAGATACTGTCCCATGTGTCCAAAGTGATAGGTCCAAGTCGTTTGCATCTTCTGAATCTGCCCAATCCATGGAATTGCACCACTTATACACGCCCACAGCATTCTTCAAAAGTTCAACTTCATGACACCCATGAATTTGCAACATTGTTGTGGGTGGCCAACTGAATTCACTGCATCCGACTCGTTAAAGCTTCGAAAACGCGTCCGTTACCATGTCAGGCCATAGCCAATGCGTGCGCACCGATCGGACCATTGCTGTACGACGCGTATTTCGAAAAACATGCATCCGTCCACATCATATGCAATGGCCAATGCGTGCGCACCGATCGGTCCATTGCTGTACAACGCGTATTTCGGAAACAACACGCATCCGTCCACATCATATGCAATGGCCAATGCGTGCGCACCGATCGGTCCATTGCTGTACAACGCGTATTTCGGATGACAACACGCATCCGTTAACATCATATGCAATGGCCAATGCGTGCGCACCGATCGGTCCATTGCTGTACAACGCGTATTTCGGATGACAACACGCATCCGTCCACATCATATGCAATGTCCAAAGAGTGCGCACCGATCGGTCCATTGCTGTACAACGCGTATTTCGGATGACAACACGCATCCGTCCACATCATATGCAATGGCCAATGCGTGCGCACCGATCGGTCCATTGCTGTACAACGCGTATTTAGGAAACAACACGCATCCGTCCACATCATATGCAATGGCCAAAGCATGCGCACCGATCGGTCCATTGCTGTACAACGTGTATTTCGGATGACAACACGCATCCGTCCACATCATATGCAATGGCCAATGCGTGCACACGGATCGGTCCATTGCTGTACGACGCGTCCCTGTACAAGTCACTCGCATATGTCACCATGGTTGTCACTGGTGAACGTATGCCAGCCACATTTACTTGCCAGGGACTCAGGGGCACACCTATAACACCACAGCCTGTCCTAAGGCATGTAAGGCTGCATTACCTGTATGTGTATGGGGGTCAACATGTGGTTTTTTTGGTGGCACTTGGGGGCAGCCACTCCCAGGCTGTGAACGTGTTCATGGGGACAGAATCCTTTGTGTGTTGTGCACATGACCACTGTGATATGCAACTGTTCAGTTCAGAGCATGTGGCATGGTCACATTTCCAGGTTGTGTATGTGTATGTCATGTCACATACACCCTGAGTCCCATGTGGGAAGGTATGTACGTCACAGGGTGACCCATTGCCACAATAGTGATGGCCCTCCACAGTCTGTGTGCATGTTGTGTTTCCGATGTCTCTGATTCCATGTGCACAATGGGAGACAGTCTCCACATCCAGTTGTTTGTGCATGGACTTTGATGTTGTGCGTGTGTGTGTCACAGACGTCCATGTCTGTCCTGCAGAGGCAACAGGGGCCACTACCTGTGGGAGTCATGGTTGTTTTGCTGACGTGTACATGATACACAATGTCATGCCAGTGTCCATGTGGCAATACAGGCTCCCTGGGAATCTACCTGTCAATGAGCTGTGATGCCTGTGGCACATCTGTCCTCACATGTCACTGTGGTGTGTGTTTGGAACATGACAGCAGTACATGGGTACTGTGACACAGCCTAATGATTTCCCATAGCACAACCTGGAACTTGTTGTCAACACATGTTGAACTGTGATGTTAGATGTTGGCCATGTAGGTGCCATTTATGTCCATTCAGAACGGCACACACATCAGGTACTTGGGTCTCTTAATGATGTATCATGTGATATCGAGTATGGTCAATGCCACATATGTGGGGTGACTGACAATCTTTCTTTCTTCACCTATGCACTGCAGGGCACCAGCTGTCCATAGACCATTCCCTGACCTTGCAACCATGGTTGAACATGACTGCATCCGATGGTACCGCTTCAACAGGCCGCTGATTGAGGAATTGGCGGTGCGGTTGGCACCACATTTGCAACCTGGCCGGCCATACCCTACAGCGCTGACCCCCAAGATGAAGGTGATGGCAGCCCTACACTTCTTTGCCACCGGTACCTTTCAACACACTGTGGCGTCTGCTGGTGGGATGTCACAGACCATGTTCAGCCGTGTGCTACGCGATGTTTTGGAGGCAATGTTGAGATACCTGAACCAGTACATCTATTTCCCTAAACGTCAACAACTCACTGACGTCAAGAGTGACTTCTATGCCCTGGGGAGGATGCCACATGTCATTGGCTCCATTGATGGGACACATGTGGCTTTGGTACCACCACAGGCACATGAGCAGGCATACAGGCACAGGAAACATTACCATTCTATCAATGCTCTGGTGGTATGTCTTGCAGATATGAGCATCTCACATGTGTGTGCCCGTTTCCCCGGTTCTGCACACGATGCCTACGTGATGAGGAGTAGTCGCATCCCGAGGATGATGTCACAGATGCAGAACCAGTGTGCCTGGCTTGTCGGTGTGTACTGACTTTGTACCATTGTGTGTGTTCTGCAATGTTGTATTCCACCCTCTTTTACAACTCAGCTAATGTGCAATTGTCTGTATGTAGGTGACTCCGGATACCCCAACATGCCGTGGTTGCTGACACCCCTCAGGAACCCTGTGACACCAGCCTAGATGCGCTACAATGAGGCACATGGTCGGACCAGGAAAGTGATCGAGCGGACATTTGGTCTCCTGAAGAGCCGCTTTCGCTGCCTAGACAAGACAGGAGGGGCCCTCCCATATACCCCAGCAAAGGTGTACAAGATTGTCATCGTGTGCTGCATGCTACACAACCTGGCAGTGCGGAAGGAGTTCCCTCTCATCCTGGATGACGATGACCAACATCCGCCACCTGTGGAGGATCCTGGCCTGGGCCACAATGCCAGTGATGATGATGATGATGAGAGTGATGTCTGCACACAGCTCATCACCAACTTCTTCAGCTGAATGAGAGTATCCAGAGATGTCATTTCAATGATGTGAGTTTGCATGATATGTGTTGGTGGTGCTCTGGTGCTGTTTGAGTGTGGCCATGTGCTACTTGACTGGATGCGTGCAGTGATGTGTCCTTACAGGTAGTCTGTACTCCCCAACAGTGTTGACATGCTAACTTGGTTTTGTGTAGGTATCTTGTGACATGTATTGGGCATGAGTATTGCAGTTCTGTCCTGTTCTTTAGTGCTTTTGACTGTGTGTCATGTCTGTACTTCACAGGGTACTTTCAGAGTTGTTTGGTCAACTCGGATCCCCCGACACCATGATTCAGCTTTCAGGGTGGAAGCAGTCGTTTCCCTACAGGTGATGTGCCACACACCCCTGGACTTTATTTCTTCACCACATGTTGACTGTGTGGCCACTGCCACGTGGGATTACCTTGCATCTGTAGTGGAAACAACATGTTGCAAATGTGTAATAAACCTGTGCTTCGCTTTGGGACGTGCGTTGTCTGTGGTCACACATCTGACTGACATTTGCTTACTGCACCTGTGGGCTAGTTAACACAGACTCTGAATAGGTGTGGTGTCTGTGCATTCCACTGTATTTCCTGGCAACATCAGTGTAGGCGATGAGTCAGATGGCCCTGGTGTCTATGTGTTGTGTAGCCCAGTGGTGTGTCTCCCTCATATGTGTCACGTCGCCATGACTCACATGACGGTGTTGAACTTGCTGTAGCAGTTAGCATGCACAGTGTCATTTAGCAGATCATCATCTCCATGACAAAAACAACGTTGGAATCACAGCAGAGGCAAGTATGGTGTATTAGTGAGTTTATTTACATACATGTGTGAGGATAGTGCACAGGATGGTGGGTGCTGTACATTGGGATTGGAATCCAAAGTTCCCAGATGAGTTGGAAGTGTTGGTAGCAGAAATGTCCTGAGTAAAGTCCACAGTCATCTGATACATTAGTCCAACTTAAACTCCCCATGTCATGTGGGAGAGTTGGGTTGCATTCGACAGGGTGAACAGTTTGCACACAAAGGAGAATTTCCAGAACAGGTGTTGGGTTCCTGGGGGATGTACATGGCCATCGGCCTCTCAGTTGTCCTTCCTCGGATGACCCCTCTTCTTTCTGGGGGGACCCTCACGTGCAGGCCGCTGCGGTGCAGAGGACTCTCCACCAGAGTCATCCTCCCTCCCTGTGGCAGTTGCAGTTGTTGCGGCACCAGATGTTGTGGGCACACAGGGAGGTGTGGACATGTTGGTGCTAATCTGGCGGAGGCATGTCAATATGTCCCTCTGCACCGCTGTCAGTTCTTCCAATGTGTCCCACTTGGACTCCATGTCAGACATGTGTGTCTCCACACGGGACATGTGTGTCTCCACACGGGACATGTGGGAGTCCAAGCGGGCATGATGGGCAGCCTGCTGCTGTTGAATGTCCTTGAGGATCCCCACTACCTGGCTTACCTCTCCGGTACTATTCTGGTACTCATCAGCAATGCGTGCCAGTTGTGGGTCATCATGCAGTCCAGACCCCTCTGCAAACAGCGACCTCTGCCTACCACCCCTCCCACCACCCCTGGCCACACGTGCGGGACCTGCAGTGGCATGCACAGGTGACCCTAGGCCCCCTTGGGGGTTGGTACTGGGGTTGTTGTCCGTTACTTCACGGTGGGCTGGGGTCCCTGTGCTGTTGTCATTCAGTGTCCTTGGTCTGTCTGTGTCGGCGGGGGTGGTCTGTGTGTTGGCAGATGTTGGAGGAATGGGTGCAGGGGGTGCAGATGGTAGTCCTGCTGGTGCTGCATGATGACTCACATTGGAGGTGCCAGGTTGGTCTTCGCCATCCGATGAGGGCAGAGGCTGTTCCACACCAGAGAGCTCAGGGTCCCCCGGAGCCTGGGACACGGACTCCTCCTCATCTGCTGCTGTGTCCCCATCATCACCTGTTTTTGGAAGAGACACACAATGTATGTTATGTTTCTGCAGGCATCAATGGTTCAAACACATGACAGTTGTGACTGTACCTCTGGATGCGGCCCTGTACATTGCATTGTCCTAAGTTGTCACAGTCAGAGGTTGATATTGGTGTGGCTCATTGTCCTGCCAACCTGATGCATTTCAATGTGGATGTTGAGGTGTGTGCATGACCAGCATTGGTGGTATTTGGTTGACATCCGGACCTCCTTCTCCCCTCAGCCAGTTATCCCACCATGAAGCATGCCACCCTTGCAGAGGGTGCAGGTTAACTCTCAGGAATGTCAGTCATTGGTGTCCTGCTGTTGGTAGGTGCCCAGTTCCCAGCAGGGCCTGGTACTCCCCACAACAGAGCACCATTGTCAGACATCTTAGAAGTGGCTTTTCACTCCGTGAGGTGTGCATGCTTCAGTGTGAGCTTGCTGGGCCATGTGGGTGGGGGCTGTTGAGCTGTGACTACCACTCCCATCATGCTATTGCCTACACCCCCCTTCCCAGTGATGGAGCAAGGTTTCAAAATTGAAACTTGCTTGTACGCAATCCTCCTCATAGTATTAATTTATTAAACTTGTATTGTCAAAACTAACATTTGCATTCACAAACACAAGAGGGACAGAAGCTTGCCTATGTGTTTTACTAATGAATAACGCTTGTCTGTAATCCAAAATGTCCGCTAAAGCGCGGGAATTTCATTGGGCATGTCGCAACCTGATCACATGGTGTGACATCTTTCTTTGCTTGGTGGGAAACTTCTGCTTCTGCGCAGTGTGCACTAAAATGGCCGCTAAATGTTTTCACATGCTTAAGCTTGCTCTCATGTCATTATTAAATTGTCGTTTTCTTAATGCTACTAATGCAGGATAGTATTATAATTAATTGGGAATAGAGTAGGGAAAGTGGGCATACAGTGAAACATTTTATTTGTGATTTTAATATTTTCTTCTTGCACTTTTAGTAATTCGTAAACTTGGGCCTGGGTTGGTGACTTGAAACTCGAGAGACAGATGGTTCTGCGCATGTGTCCTGTGTGCCTGCCAAGTGAAGTCAACTTGGACGTCTCCCAAGGCCATGACCCATTGGCCGAAGATGATGTACTTTATGTTTCCGGCGGACAAAATGTTACTTTTCCCCTGTAAAATGTATAACATTTGTCGTGAGACGGGTGGGAAATAAAGTGAATGTATTAATTTGAAGGGGCGGGAAGCTAAAAACAATAGGCTTCACAATTTAGGCCAAATTTGACACGGTGCGAGAATCCATCCCCTGTCCCTGTCCAATCAGAAGTAGTGGTCCCATAATGTTAGCAACATTAGGGGGAGGTACATGGGCGTAGAAGAGTATAATAGAATATAGCATTAGTTAATTAGTCAGAGCATGCGTTCACGAAGAACAGGCGTCCATACTGCCAGAGCGCTCTTAGCTCCAGACTGCCAAGCTGATCGGTTGCTGACTGAATCCCTGTCCGGAAGAGGTCCTGAGGAGGGGGCGGCGGAGTCCATTAGACGGGAGAATCGAGGAGAAGTCGAGTATCAGAGAGGGGAACGGCGCAGGCGTCGTTGTAGAGAGGTTACCGGTCCTGTCCTGATCCTGGAAGAGGTCTTTGCTCTTCATCCTTCCTGGGTCCTATCTTTTCCAACTCCTTGGCTAAGGGGCTTGGTTCTCGCATTTTAGGTAACTATACTGCAACCTTTAGTTGCGCTGCTGTCTCTATTCTCTCCCTTCCTTTAAACACCATCATTGATTAGCAAAATCATTTCTATGCTTTTTCTTGGGTATTACAATCAAGTACCGTGTTTTCTGTATTTTACTCTGCTAAAACTTTAGATAAGCATTTTAAAACTTCCTGACTCAGTGGTTATTTCAGGATTATGTATTATAGTGAATGTCACTCATTTTAAACTTCCCAATTAGCAAAGGATCCATTGGTAAGTTATTACTCTTCAATCAGAAGGTAATTGGTAGCAGGGATTTTGATAAAGAGTACATCTGACACCCAGCGTAAGTATTAGTGTAGTATGAATGTATGGGCCCAAGTGAGTATATGGTGTATGAATGCTGTTGGCTAATATTGCGCTGGATCACCAGCATGCCCATACTTCCTTCCTTTTGACTCTGCTTCCCTGTGGGGTAGTGTGCCTGTGCTGACAGGATGGCTGGCAGTGTTGTCCTGGCGTTTGTTTGGCTACAAGTCCCAAAAGTGTCCCTGTGCTTCACACAGCATAACCCAGTGTTGTTGTTCTTTGTGGGATATTTAATTAGAGTGTGAGGCATTGCATTCTCCCAGGTGAGTTGTGTGGAGTTTGTGTTAAGGGGGTGTGTGAGAAAAGCTGCTGGTAACTATGGTCAGAGCTGTCAGTCCTCCTTCCCACCCAGCCAGATATCCCACCATGGAACGTGCTTCCATTGCAGGGAGTGCAAGTTGGCTTAGAGGATGTCAGTCAGTGGTGTCCTGCTGTTGGTTGTTGCACAGTTCCCAGCAGGGCCTTGTGCTCCCACAGCAGTACCCAGTGTCAGCCATCTTGTCAGTTCTTTTCCACTCCCTGTGATGTGAGCATGGTTCAGAGTGGTGTTGATGGGCCAATTGTGAGGGTGACCAATATCTGTGACTACCACTCCCATCATGCTATTGCCTACGCCCTCCTTCCCAGCATGCCCATACTTCCTTCCTTTTGAGTGGACTTCACTGTGTGTGAGTGTGACAGCAATGGCAAGATGACTGACAGTGTGGTCCTGTTGTTTGTTGGTGCACAGTTCACAGCAGGGCCTTGTGCTCCCCACAGCTGAGGCCAGTGTCAGACATCTTTGAAGTGGCTTTTCACTCCCTGTTAGGTGTGCATGCTTCAGTGTGAGCTTGCTGGGCCATGTGGGTGGGGGATGTTGAGCTGTGACTACCACTCCCATCATGCTATTGCCTACACCCCCTTCCCAGCATGCCCATACTTCCTTCCTTTTGACTCTGCTTCCCTGTGGGGTAGTGTGCCTGTGCTGACAGGATGGCTGACAGTGTTGTCCTGGCGTTTGTTTGGCTTCAAGTCCCAAAAGTGTCCCTGTGCTTCACACAGCATAACCCAGTGTGGTTGTTCTTTGTGGGATATTTAATTAGTGTGTGAGGCATTGCATTCTCCCAGGTGAGTTGTGTGGAGTTTGTGTTAAGGGGGTGTGTGAGAAAAGCTGCTGGTAACTATGGTCAGAGCTGTCAGTCCTCCTTCCCACCCAGCCAGATAGCCCACCATGGAACGTGCTTCCATTGCAGGGAGTGCAAGTTGACTTAGAGGATGTCAGTCAGTGGTGTCCTGCGGTTGGTTGTTGCACAGTTCCCAGCAGGGCCTTGTGCTCCCCACAGCAGTACCCAGTGTCAGCCATCTTGTCAGTTCTTTTCCACTGCCTGTGATGTGAGCATGGTTCAGAGTGGTGTTGATGGGCCAATTGTGAGGGTGACCAATATCTGTGACTACAACTCCCATCATGCTATTGGCTACACTCACTTCACCAGCATACACACAATTCCTTCCTTTCAGTCAGCTTCCCTGTGAGGTGGTGTTCTAGTGGTGGCAAAATGTCTGACAGTGTTTGTTGGTTAGATTTGTGCCACTGCCTTGCTCTATTTGTTGTTAGGTTTGTGCATGTCATGACACAGTTACATATCACTATGAGATGGCATGTATTGTGTTTATCTGACTAACATACACATCTTGGTTTGATTATCTTTTGGTTGCTGTGGATTTGCTAAGGGTGCATGGTTTGACTATCCCCTTGACAGTGATGTGTGTGTATTGTCACACAATATTGTGTATATTGGTTGTGTACTCACCAGGCTCTGGGATGTTTGATAGTCCATATACGCTCACTGGTGGTAGGATGGCCCGCCCCTTCTCCTCCCAGGGCCTGAGGTATACTGGTTTGGCAGGAGGGCCACTGCCGGTGCGATTACTCAAGGCGTAGTCCTTCTTGAGTAGATCCTTGACCCTCCTGCGCACATCATACCACCTGTTCTGGATGTCTTCCTTTGTGCGCAAACATGGTGATTGTGCGTTCACCCTGTCGACGATCCTCTCCCACATCTTGGTTTTCTGCGACATGGGGGTCTGTTGGACCAATGTATCAAACAACTGTGGCTCTACCCTGAGGATCTCATCTACCAGGACTTCCAATTCACTGTCTAGGAACTTTGGATTCTTCTTTGGGGGCATGGTGATGGGTGGTGGTGGGGATTGATGTGTGTGTGAGTGTGCAAGTGAGGGTGGGTGAGTGTAGGTTTTGCTGGGTGTATGTGAGGGTGCAATTTGGGAGTTGCTAATGGTGTGTGGCTTGTGTGATGGATGAGTTGTGAGTGTGTCTGTGGGTGCTGTCTGATGGTGTTCTATGTTGGCAGGTCAGTTGAATTTGCAAAGGATCATGGTAGGGATTTGTGGCCTTTATATGGGTGGAGTTGGGGGTGTGTCCTTGTTCCATGTTTTTTTCCCTGTATTTATTGACTTTGTCATTGCTTGTTTGGCCCTTTTTTTGTATTTTTTCCTTTGTATTTTTTAGGCATGTAGGAGACGTTCTTCTGACCGAGTAGGACGCTGCAGTTGGCTCGTGCGGGCTTCTCCGAGTCTTTCAAGCTGTGTTCCTGATGGGTTTCATGTGCGGCGTACGCGTCGGTCGCGGAGTATTGGGTTGCTTCGGCTTGGTTTTGTATGCGTGTCGGTCGTACGGCTTGGGCTCCGTGCGACTCGGTCTGGTTTTACACGCATTGCATCGTACTGCGTGGGTCGGAGTTCGCGGGTACGTTTCTGTCGGGTTCATTCCTGGTGCGTGTCGGTTGGTTCGATTCGCGTAGTTTCCCGGCCGGATAGCTGGTTTCCGTGCGGTTCGGTCGTTCGGTTTGTGTTCCGTACGAGTCGGTCGTAATTCACATGCATTTTATCGTACTACGCGAATCGGGCAGTGCCGGTACGTGTCGGTCGGACAACATTCCCGTACCGAGTCGGTCAATATGTTTTCCGGCCCGAATCGGAATCGGCCCCTTAGTTTCTAAAATGGAAGTCGAAAATGCTCAGCAGGGCAAGTTAGGAGGCTGAGGCTAAAGAAGGCTCCACAACGTCAGATTTGGAGAGATCCAGGTGAAGCCATTGACTTTTGGCAGGAAAGTTCTGAGTGGGAGAAATTAGAATTTTGCGCCCAGAGAAGGTTGCTTGATGGCCAGATACTTTTAGCCCCTTCGTCGTGTGTAGAATTCTATGTTTAGACTTAGTCACTTTTTTGGAACTCGGATTCCTCCGGTGGGGCAAGTATTCAAGCAGTAGCCAAAGAGGGCTCAAGAGGCCAGATACCTGCTTCGTGAGGTGCTGTGGAAAAGCTTTGAGTGTGAGCAACCTGCTCTCTTGGAATGTTGGCCCTGGTACTTTGGAAGTCTTTAGAGCAAAAAAGTTTCTTAAGTCTCTGGTTTCAGGAGATGTTAGGAGGATGTGTGAAATTGGGTTGCTGGCTGACTGGGGTGTGAGCCCTGGTCAAGCAACAGCCACAATCCCTTGCAGAGTTAACCACAAAAAGTCACTAAATTGACCTGTGCTTGACCCTGAGTAGCTAGACACAAAAGGCAGTCAGGCTTGACTTATAGGCAATGCATAAAGTATTTATGTAGCACGCAAACAGTAATAAAGTGAAAACACAACTCAAGAAAAATCCCAAAACAATTTCGAAAACAAGAGTAATTTTTAATAAATTATTTGAAACTAAAACAACAAAAATCCACTCAGTAGAACTGGAGTTCTGAATTTGTAAAGTTTTTCATGAAAATTAGCTCCTAAAGATCAACATGCCAACCATGGTCATCTTGTCCTGTGAGACTGGGCCAAAGTAAAAAAAAATATGGCCAACCGTGATAGAGCATTGTTCAGATACAGATAGTGGATTGGGCCTGATCAGCGCTTACCTTTGGATTTAGACGAAATTCTGAGAAAAATGTTCTGAGAAGGTAAAGCTCAGCTGGGCGAGGCTGCAGGAGGTACATCATCACCAGATAGCCTTAGGTCAAAGCCACTCTGAGCATTTCTTTGTTTGGAGCCTCAAATGGAAGTCAAAAATCTCCAGTGGGACAAGGGTTGTAGAAAACAGTTCTATGAGGTTTGATACCTCTTTGGCAAAGGACCGCCGAAACAGATTTGCTGCTGCGGAAAAGAACGTAGTAGGAGAAGATGCAATGTCAGTCCGACCGGCGATGCTCCTCGAGTGCTAGGCGAGTTAGTCGGTCCCAGTCTCCTTCTGGTTCTCAGTTTTGGGAATTGAACATCTGGGCACCTTTAGCACCACAATGAAGGGTCTAGGACTGGTGGGACAGCTCTTGGGGGTTCAGGACACACTCGGACTGGGCCCAGGTGCGGGGTCAAGAAAGTGGGAGCCTTTTATGTCACTGTGGCTTTGAACAGGAGGCCAGCAAACTAGCCCTTGGAGTCACTTCTGGGAGTCCTGGGTGCAGGGGAAGATCAAGGGCTCATTAGCAGGGCTGGCCTCTGAGAGTTCAATGCAGGCTCCAGGCAGCAAAGCATCCCCTTCCAGGTATAGCATCAGTCTGGCAGAGTGCTCATGAGGTCACAGCAGCAGGCAGACCACTGCGAGTCCTTCTGCAGGTCCAGTAGAGAAGTGAAGAGTGGATCTGAAGGTCCTATTTTTATACCCTGAAGCCTTTCTTCTGGAAGGTGCATGGAATTTCCTGACTCCTCTGCTCTGGCTGCAAGCTGGCTGCAGTGACAATACAGGGTTGTTAGGCCCTTTGTGTGAAAGCAGAGCACAGGGTATTCTATTGTAAGTGGAGCTGTGCTCAGCTCCACCCCCAATCCTGTCTGTAGATTGTCCATAGAGGCACACATATCCCTCTGTTGTGTGACTGTCTGGGAGAAACTCACAAACACCTACACCCAGTCATGTAACCCTAGTCAGGCTGCAGGCACAAGGGCTAAGAGCAGGAAAATGCCAACTTTCTGAAAGTTGCATTTTCAAAATTTTAATGAAAATCTGACGTTACCATTACAGAGGGTTTATCATTATGATTTCAAAGATACCAACCATGAAATATCTACCTGCTCACAATTTGGAATTACAGCTTATTAAATGTAACAAGGAATCCCAAATGTTATCTTACGGGACAGGTAGGCCTCACAGTAGTGAAAACGAATTTGAGAGTTTTTCACTACCAGGACATGTAAAACCTAAAAGTATATGTCCAACCTGTTAATTATAAAGCACCCTGCGCTATGGGCTACCTAGGGCCTACCTTAAGGGTGATATATGTAATAAAAGGGAGGTTTAAGTCTTGGCAAGGCTTTAAATGCCAAGTCGACCTGGCAGTTTAAAATTGCATTCAGGCTGTAATGGCAGGCCTGGGATAGATTTAAAGGTGCTACTTAAGTGGGTTGCACAATAAGTGTTGCATGCCCACTGTTAGTATTTCATTTACAGGCCCTGGGTATATGGTATATCACTGTACAATGGACTTATAAGTAAATTAAATATGCCAATCAAACCATGTTTGGGAGAATGAGCACAAGTACTTCAGCACTAGTTAGCAGGGGTAAATGCACAGAGTTCTAAGGCCAACAAAAGCTAATTGTAGCACAAATTTGGGTTAAGTAGGCAAAATATTTGGGTGAAGACCACCCTATGGGTGACAGGCCTAACTGAGAAGTAGACTTTGACACAGCCCAGGGCTCCAGGATCTCAGGAACAGCACCTGGGGATCAAGACCTACTCCAACAGAAGCCCCAAACATTGTCAAGGGAAAGTTCAGTTGGCAATGCTCAGTTCAACTGGGAAGTTGAACAAAATCCTTTCTGGAGCTTGTTGTGTCCCTGTGGCTAGAATAGGAGGTCAGCCTATTGACCTTTAGAGTCCACGTCTTTGTTGTGGTTACAAGTAAGAGAGCAGGTCCAATTCTTCAGGACTCTTCTCAGGTCTCACACAGCAGGCTCAGTCCTCTTCTGATTATCCACAGGTCCAGTAATGTTCTGAGAAGGTACTGTGGATACCATATTTATGCTTGACACCAGCCTGTGGCCCCTTCCTAACAAATAGAGCAGAGTTCTTCAATCTGTGGGGCGCGCCCCCCCAGGGGGGCGTGACACCATGTCAGGGGGGGCGCGCACTCCACCCTAAAATCTTACCTTTGTTGTCTTCCACTGTCCCCGGGTGGAGGTCTTCACCCATTTCAAATCGGATTTTTTTTTCATTAGAGAACTCCGGTAACAGAGGGTTGGAGGGGGGAGGGAGGGGAAATCATGGGGCACGACGTGCCCATGCCTTTGTCTGTTAAGAGCTAACAGTTCTCCGTCCCAGGAGGGGGTTAATTGGTAGAGCTGAAATTCTTCAGCTGCAGTGGGAGGCAGGAAGTCTCCTCTGCTAAAACCGAAAGCAAACGAACAGACAGTCCTGTTCCTTTGCGTTCGATTTCATAGCAGAGGAGACTCCTTGCCTCCCACTGCAGCTGAAATGACTGATACTAAGCGAGATGTCCAATGAAATCAGAGGGTATGGGACGAAGGAGACTAAAGTGTATTCATGAGCCATGTTGTGGGTTCCGGACTCAAGGGCTCTTCTGTTGGGTTTAATAGCTCTGTCATTGTCCATTGTCATTGTCCATTGTATATGCCAATTTTTTTTTTTTTGGTATAGTTAGTGCTATATATATATATTTCTGATTTAATCATTCGTATTTAAATGCATGTATATATTGCTTGAACATGAAGTGATAGTATATAAAACTGATCTTACTTTTGTTTGGTTCATCCCCATGTGTTCATTACCCAAGCACCTAACCATCCATTCACATCCACCCATTCTTCCATCAACCCACAACTAAACATATATCCATACACACATTGAATCCATTCATGTATATAACCACACCCATCCATTTTGTGCTCAGGCAGCCATCCGTTTATCCTTGTATACAGTCATTCAGCCATCGATCCATCCATCCAGGTATCTAACCAACATCCACCTAGTGCCAATATGGATTTTCTGGCTGCATGTGAATCTGTGTGTGTTTTGCTCTGCATGTATGTTTGCTTCTGGGAGTGGTATGTTTGCATATACATCTCTGGAAGTGTGGTTTCTGATTTTGTCTAGTAATATCAAACAACATACACCCATTCCAACAAACAACACATAGACCTAAAAAACGCAAGACAAAAGGCTTTACCAATGTTTGTTTCATTAATGCCCAACTGCAGCATCTACACTATATTTAAGATCCAGACCGCCACAGAGTATGCATTCCTTTAAAGACTAGCGATGGAAGGTTTGTCTGCACTGCTGAGCCCATACAGTAACTATTTTCAGGAAAAAATGTCTTCCCCACCCCACGGCCTTTCTTTCCCATTAGTCGAGTAGACCCTTCCAGAAGACTTCTCTACAGACAGGCCCCAGCGTCTGCTAGGTATTGCTTTCCCTCCTTTGGAAAAGGGGGTGTTCAAGTGCCTCTCCCCTCCCCTCCTTCTTTCCCTGTGTTCCCTACATACATGGCCAAAGTTTCCTCTCATTTTGTGGAAGGATGCTCTGGCCTCGTGCATATGTTGTCTGCAATGAACATGGTAGTAGCTTGACTAATGCTGCTTGCTTTCTTGTACTTGTTTCTGGTGTGAGGGGTGTCTATACTGTTCTCGTTTGTGCTTTTCTGGTTCTTTGGATGTTTGAGGCTTTGCTGATGCTGCTGGACATTCCATGTACATTCCATGTTTGCCCTGCTGCTGCTTGTGCTGTCCTGCCACATGTGTGAGGCAATCTTAATGTGTTGCTGCCTGTGCTCTGTCTGTCTCGTCTGGCTAAGGAAACCTGGCTTACTGCTGCATTTGCTGTACTTGTTCTTTGCTTGAGGAAAGTATTTCCTGCTGCAAAGCGAGTTGTATTATTTGGCTAATGAAAGTTTGCACTGCTCCATTCTAGGGTGTATCTGTTGTCTTTGCATAAGCAAGCTTATAGTGCTGCTTCTGATACCATGCGTGTTCGTTGTGCGTAATGAAAGCTTGGGCTGTTTATGCTTACACCGCCTACTTGGGAAATACACTCGTGCCTTTTTTACAGTACTTGTTCTGTGACAGAGATTTGCATTGCTGCTGCCTGTGCTGCACCTGTTCTGTGTGTGTGAGGAAAGCTTGCACTGCTGCTGTTGATGTGTCTGTCTCGTTTGCACTGCTTCTGTCCACGCTGCACTTGTTAGGTGTGTGAGAGATGCTTGCAGTGCTGTAGTCGGTGAAGTGTCTGTATCATTTGCACCGCTTCTGTCCGTGCTGCACCTGTTCTGTGTGTGTGAGAGAAGCTTGCACTGCTGCTGTCGGTGATGTGTCTGTCTCGTTTGCACTGCTTCTGTCTGTGCTGCATTATTCTGTGTGTGTGAGAAGCTTGCACTGCTGCTGTCGGTGATGTGTCTGTCTCGTTTGCACTGCTTCTGTCTGTGCTGTATTATTCTGTGTGTGACAGAAGCTTCCACTGCTGCTGTCGGTGATGTGTAAAACAAAGCATCCTAGTAAAAACAATTTGCGCACATTTTATCTTGGAATATTGTGTTTTGAGCCGTGTAATAAGCCTCTGTCATTTCACCACAACCACTCACAAACCCGCAGTTTACTAAAAACTCTTATTGTGTAGAACATTATTTGCCGGATATGGCCCGTGATATGCGCGTGGCGGTTGATTATGTAGTGTACAGGATTCCAGAAATTTCTGTCAGGTGGTGGGGGGGCCCAACATCTAAAAAAATTTAGCTGGGGGGGCTCAACCTACAAAAGTTTGAAGACCTCTGCAATAGAGTTTCAGCTCCCAGCGGTAACCCTACCAATGTTTGCAGCATTTTCTGTATGCCCTACTGCAAACAATCCCACATTGCCCCTCACTACCTAAAACCAAGCTAGCAGAATCTTTCTTCCCTTGTGCAGAGCTCATGTGACCACCTCAAACATGTGGCCATGGAAATAAGCAACCCTTCCTAAACCAGTGTGTGGACAGCTCCTCTCTCACTGGCATTGTTGTCTGCCTTACTGGACGAACAAAGTAAGGGTCTGCCCAGGTGTCAGCTAACAATTGCCTTCAGCAGGGTAGACCTCTTCAGTGCTAATCAAGTTCCTAGGCACATCCCATTTGGCTACTCTGTGAAGGAAACAACAACACCTCTACACCCAAGGTCTTTATCCTGCTCAGGGAGCAGTTTTCACACCTCATTAAGGGGGCTATTCAACTGCTTGATGACAGTTGGAACTCATCTAAATCTGGACCTCTAGAGACTTTAGGTATGGAAAATGCTACTTTATAAAGTAACTTTTCCTCAATAGTTATTAGTTATAAACAAATTCAATTTTACTATTACATTGGAATTTGAATAAGCATTAAAAAGAGCCTTCAAATGATATTTCTTAACCAACATTAGCAATATTAAATGTAATAATGTAACTCAGTGTTTTCCTATAGAAAACAGTCAGCCTTGCTACAGTGAAAATAGCTTTTGGTCCGTTTATACTGACAGGACATGTTTAACATTAAACAGTTACCCATCCTACGTTTAAATACTATGCACCCTGCCTTATAGGTGATAAGGCTGAATTTAGGGGTGACTTATAAATATGTAAAGGGAAGGTTTTGACATATGTAAAGGAGTTATTTTGAAGAGTTGACTTTTCAGTTCAAACTGAAACATCCTGGATACAAATGATAGGCCTACAGTCATTTTTGCATTGTCACTTTAGTAAGAGGCAAAATGGGTGCTGAGTCCACTAGTGACATTTAGCTTACAGGCCCTGGATACACACTTTGCCATATACTAGGGACTTTTAGGTAAGTTACATATGACAATTAGGGATATGCCAGTTACATCATGTTGGAAAGGGGAGCACAACTTTACTGCGGGTTAGCAGGGGTAAAGTGCACAGACTTCTACAGCCAGAAACACCAGTCAAGGCAAAGATTTGGGAGTACACTACACAGAAGATGGACATTTTCTACACAGGTACTTACATGAAGGCTGATAATTGCTCTAAGTAGTGTGGAAGGAATGTCCCAATGTGTCAATTTTTTTAAACATTTTACCATAATCAATGCAGTTTTTTTTTAAATCAACAAATGCAGTGTATAACAGGTTGCTCAATCTTACAATCTTTAGCATATCCCTAATTGGAAATTCGTGAAACAGTTTGAGTCATATTCTGGGAAACGATTGTGAATTTTGTAAATCTGCATGCATGTCAGGGCAGAGAACACATGGCTGCAGGTTCTTTTTTTTCTTCATAAATTTCTCCATATTCACTCCAAATCTTTGTCTCAAGTGAACGCCAATGTGAGTTTGTGTTCCTTACCTGACATTCTTTCTATTAACCACAAACAGAAGTGTCTTGAGGTGCTTATGCTTGTATGGGCAGTGCTTGCTCTGTACCTAGTGGTCATGACTTGTGCTGGGGCAATGATGGTACTGAAAGAAATTTCAATGATTGATGTTCATTCTGAGTGAGCTATATCATACTAATTCAGTCTCCTCTTTTGTTCTTCATTTGCTAGGGACTTCAGGGATTGTCTTCACAATGGTAGATCTCAGGGTGCTTCCAAAGGTGTCCCTTGTAGATGAACCCGTCAGAATTTTCGTCTCTGGTCTGGAGCCCAATCAGCTGATGACTCTCAGGGCATCACTGGTGGACGACAAGGGATTCCAGTACAGCTCAAGAGCGTTCTACCGAGGGGATGCTGCTGGAGAGGTGGACCTGGAGAAGGCAGCAGCCAGTGGAGGGGATTACCGAGGTGTGCTGCCCATGGGCCTCCTCTGGTCCTTGAGCTCCGAGAAGCCTTTCCATCGGCTCATCAAGCGAGATGTGATTGGAAGCCCCTACCGGATCACCGTGGAAGTTTTTGATTCAGTTCAGCTTGAACTATCTCCTTCCATCATGCCTTTGGCCAGCCAGACAATTGAGCGGTGGTACGTAGCACCTGGAGTGCAACAAATACCGATCCGGGAAGGCAGGGTGCGGGGAGCCCTTTTCCTACCTCCAGGTCAGTGTGTTCTTCCGCCAGAGTTTTCATTCTTTTATTAGGTGCTGTTCTTTAGCCCTCTGTGTTCTCGCAGAATCATCTGCCACCCGTGACACTTCAGATAACTGCTCTAAACAGTTGGATCCTTCTCCCAGTTTCTGTCATTATTTCAGCAGGGTTACATTTGTTATATGTTTTTTGTATATTGCAGGGTTCATGTTTTCAATTGTCTCCTGGTGCTGCTGGGTGTTTGAGATGCAGGATGTTGTCTGCTGTTTGTGGTTTGGAAGGAGCTCTGTAGTTGTAGGATTAGTCCAGAAACGGTCCATAAAACCTCAGCAAGTCTAATCGGAGGGTCATAAATTCCTGTGTGAGGGGGATAGATTGGACATTTTTGGAGACGGTTGTGACTGGTCGGGGATCGACTGTGAACTTTTGACAGTCTTACACTGTGGAATCCCTTAAAAGAAAGACTGCTGCCAACAGACGGTTGGTTTATACTGTTGGCCAATGCATGAAATCATGATTTCAGTATGTTGCCTATCGTTTCAAAGATGGCTGATAGATGGAGTGGTGTCAGCATGGAATTAGGAAGTTGTGTTTTGGTGGCATGTGCAGTTATGATGGTGATGGCAGTTCTGATTTTCTGGGCTTTATTACCTATGAAGAATGTGGGCAGATCATCGCACATCTGAGAGTTAGCAGGTGTGACAGAGCACTGTTTCGTGCTATACTAACGGCTTCATTACAAGTGCTTCAGTATGGGGAATGTTAATTCTGCTGTCATCTTAACTCTGGGAATCTCCTGAGAAATGAGAAGTTACCAGGGAAATTGGTATTTCCAGATCCAATTCCTTTGGTAGTTCCCCATTCACTCTGTCATTTCCTCCAGAGATATCAGCTACCTTTGTCAGCTGAAAAGTTTGTGGTGAACATCACAGATTTTTGGGCTTTCTGTGGACCTAGTGAATCTTTCCTGTCCTCTTACCTGCCTCATCATGAATTCTGGGGCACTAATAAAGATAAGATTTCTGTTGTCTGAAAAGCTAACATTAGGGCAAAGTAACAGGTTTTTTTGTTTTATGAGGAGGTTGGGAATCTGTGCCACACAGATATATGCCACCAACATGTTATTTTTAACTGGATGAGTAGCGCACTGTACCAGTTGTACATTTGGGGCATACATTTATTTATCTAAAAGAGGGCATTTTTTACCTGCTTATGAGATGGTTTCTGTGAAAAGGGGTGGGTGTTTTGGAGAGACCCTTCAGAATTGAGTTCTTGATGGTGGCAGAGAGGTGTTTTCTTGTTGGAGAAGAGGAGGGAAGTACACTTGTGGGTTTGTACTGTTTAGAGGTGGGTGGTTTGTGATAAGAGTCATGTTCTGGTCTGGCCAGGTGGCTGGAAGGGGTGTCAGAGCGTGAGTATGAAATCCATCGTGAATGATGATACTGAGGGAGACACCTTTGTTTTGGTGAGCTTCAAGCTGATATTTTAGGTTTACACTTTCACAAATATCATGCATGATTTTACCAGCCTGTCATCATCGCTTTCTTTATTCGATCCATTTAAAATACAGATCATAAAAGTACAAAAATACACATAAAAGCAGATATGATAATAAATATGTAAACATGATAACGGAGAATTCATTGCTAAGTACAAAGTCCATTCCAGAATGCAGAAACCCTACAAAGAAAAATTTGCCCCAAGTCAGACTAATACATTCATAAGTCAGGCCAGTACAAAGAGCAAGCAAAAACAGCTCAGAATACAGATTATACAGTACTATGGTGCAGGGTTTTCCTTTTTCTAGAGCAAGCCCATAAATGTCGGGGTTTTCCAGTCCCACAACCAGCTGAACCAAGATCCGCGGGAGCGAAGATAATGCCCCTTCACTCCCAAAGGGTATAGCACCTCTAGTCAGGTAAACACACCAAAGGTAGACTGATGCCCCCCTAGGGAGTGGAGAGACCAAAAGGACCACCTGGGCTTCTTTCAAGAAGGAATATCTGTAGATCGGGGAATCCTGCAGATAACAGAGAAACAGAAGAGAAAAAGGTTATAGAGGGATAAATGCCCATACAGAAATATAAGACTACTAGTGTAAAGAGTCACTTTGTATGCTTGCCCATACTCACTTGCACATTGCCAGTGTGACACTTTAAAAGGTTCTCTCCAAATAACAAATAAAAAGGTGAAGCGTAAGTAGTGTTCCTTTCTTGCACACAGTGTATAAAGTTCCAAGTAGAATCCCAAAAAAAGCAAACTAGACTCCAGCGAACCTGACTTCAAGGTCTTAGGCAGATTAAGCTGATGTTTGTCCAGTCTTCGCAAATGAAGGGAAAGGGGGCTGAATCCGAAAAGATGCAGATAATCAATAACCAAGAAAAAGGTCCAAGTTTAAACAGCGACTTATCCTGCGCCGTTATCTGTGTGCTTCTGAAAGATGGCAGCGCTTGTTTCACCCACCGCACTCAACCATGCGTGAAAAACGGGTCTGTGACCGGGATAGGGATTAGCGCGACTCCGCGCACCAGGGAAATCCTCAGCGCCTCACAGCGCGGCAAAGTGAAGAAAAAGAAATAATAAACATCCGTTATCAGCGCGTCTTCGCGCTAAGGGCAGAAATAAAAGCAGCGTTTCACGGCCGCTTGCCAAAGTCCACACAAGGGGAGGGGTAGAATAGAATTGCTGGGGAAATTCAGAGAGGAAACCAAGGTATTACACGGGAAGCAATCCAGCAGCAGTTCCACTCAGGAGAGTTTTCCAAACTCGAACAGGCAAGGAAAAAGGCGTGGTCCTAGCCAAGGATGAAAGCCAAGCACCTGGTAATGGGAGCTGGCTCTCTATATGCTGGAAAAGGTCACCTGACCTCTCCTAGTGCAGCATGGGAAAGCATACAACGTGATAGCCATCGCAGTGTATTCTGGGAATTGTAGTGCCTGAATTGTTATTAGGCAGGGAAAGGGTGCAAGAAGCCTGACGCCTGACAGTTCTCCCCCTAACGGCCTAATTACAGGTCTAGGTTTAGAAGGGTGTAATGCATGGAATCTTCTCACTAATACTGGAGCATGAATGTTTTCCGCAGGCTCCCAGGTTCTATCTTCAGGTGCATATCCCACCCAATCTACAAGATATTGTAGCTTTCCCCTGTATCTTCGGGAATCTATAATACAACGGACTTCGTACTCTAGTTCCCCTTCAATGGTGATGGGAGGGGGTGGTGGTTCAGAACAGGAAGGAGTGGCAAAAGGTTTGAGCAAAGAAGTATGAAAGACAGGATGTATATGCATGTCTGATGGAAGCTCTAATTTCATTGCTACAGGGTTAACTTTCTGTATTATAGAAAATGGACCCATATATCGGGGCTGGAGTTTGCGTGGTCCAGGTAGCCTAAGGTTTTTTGTGGATAGCCATACCCGGTCTCCCACCACATAATCAGGTGCAGGACGTCTGTGTGTGTCAGCGTGTTTTTTCATCTGTTGTTTGGCTTCAAGTAACTCTAGTTTGGCCTGTTCCCATATGGACATAAGGAGTTTGTGGTGTTCAGTGACTGCTGGCACGTCTAACAATTCGGGCGGAAGGTGTAGTGGGAGAAATTTAGGATGGCAACCAGTAACAAAATAAAAGGGAGAAATCTTGGAAGCGGAGTGCATAGAATTATTATAAGCAAACTCAGCTAAGGGAGGGCTTGGACCCAATCACTGGTAGTGGTGCTAATCAAACATCGAAGAAACTGCTCAAGGGTTTGATTGGTCCTTTCTGTCTGCCCATCCGTTTGCGGATGGTAAGCCGAAGAGAGTCTGTGGTCTATGTGAAGCACGTTGCACAGTCCTTGCCAGAATTTAGATACGAACTGCGGACCTCTATCTGATACAATCACCGTGGGTAACCCATGCAGTTTCACTATGTTTGCTATGAATACCTCTATGAGGTCTTTAGCCTTCGGAAGTTTCTTGAGAGGAATGAAATGGGCCATCTTGGATAACATATCCACTACTACCAGTATGACAGTAAACCCTCTGCTCCCTGGTAGATCTGTGATAAAATCCATGCTGATACAGGACCAAGGGCAGTCAGGGACAGGTAAAGGCTGTAAAAGCCCTGCAGGAGCACAATGCAGAGGTTTCTGTCGGGCACATGTAGGACAGGCTTTGACAAAATTAGAAATGTCTTGGGACATACCCTTCCACCAGAACCATCTCTGACAGGTTTGCAGGGTCTTTTCTCCACCGGGATGTGCGGCCATGGGTAGGGTGTGACACCAGTTCATAATCATAAGTCGTGTTTTTTCTGAGGGGAGAAACAGACGGTCCTTGTGGTAAAACAAACCCTTCGCTATTTTATTCAAAGGGTCTGCCAACCATTTCTCTCGATCCAGTTTGGTAAACTCCTGTTCTAACAGCAAGAAAAAAGAGTCGGAATCAACCTCTTGCCGTTCACCCAGTGCAATGATTTTATTCTCTGGTATGATAGGTACAGGGGTCTCCTCTATGTACCTATGATCTTTTCCCAACCGTGATAGGGCATCTGCTTTTCCGTGCTTGGTTCCTGGACGAAATGTAATAACAAAATCATATTCACAGAAAAAGGATACCCATCTCATCTGTCTGGGGGTAAGGGCTTTGGCAGACCGGAAGAATTGGAGATTTCTATGGTCAGAATAGATAGTTATGGTATGAGGGGACCCTAACAAATAATGCCGCCACTCCTGGAACGCCATCTTTATAGCCAAGAGTTCTCTTTCTCCTATTGTATAATTCTGTTCAGCTTGTGATAGGGTTTTCGAGAAGTAGGCTACTGAATGGAGGGTGCCTGACTTTACGTCCCGCTGGGATAACACTCCACCTACTGCATACTGGGAAGCATCAGCTTCCACAAAATAGGGCTGCGTCTCATCTGCGTGTCTGATAATGGGTGCCGAGGTGAATCTGTTCTTCAGGGCACGAAAGGCTGCCTCCGCAGCGTTGTCCCATTCAAACGAAACTCCCTTTTTAATAATCTGGTTATGGGAGCCACTAGTTCAGAGAAGTGATGTATAAATCTTCTATAAAAATTAGCGAATCCTAAGAAGGATTGCACTTCCCTGACGGTTTTGGGGCTAGCCCAACTGGTGATAGCAGACACTTTGGTAGGATCCATATGAATACCATCAGGGAAATAACAAAACCTAAGAAGTCCACTTTCTGGGTATGAAAAAGACACTTGTCCAATTTAGCGAACAAATGATTATCCTGGAGTCGTTGTAGTATTAGCC
Source organism: Calotriton arnoldi (assembly GCA_963921515.1). Lineage (NCBI taxonomy): Eukaryota > Metazoa > Chordata > Amphibia > Caudata > Salamandridae > Calotriton > Calotriton arnoldi. The sequence continues at coordinate 159,018 of CAWUFW010005889.1, read as the reverse complement.
TCACGTGCTCCAAATGCTCTTGTTCAGTCTGAGAATAGATGAGAATGTCGTCTATATAGACTATAACAAATATGTCTAGGTATTCTCGGAGTATCTCATTCACAAAAAATTGAAAAGCCGCAGGGGCATTGCATAAGCCAAAAGGCATTACGCAATATTCATATAATCCAAACTTAGTACGGAAAGCCGTCTTCCACTCATCTCCTTCCCTGACTCGTATCAGATGATAGGCCCCTCTCAAATCAAGCTTGGTAAAGATCTTGGCCTTGCGCACCTGATCCAGGAGATTGGAGATGAGTGGAAGAGGGTATTTGTTTTTTACCGTCACTTTGTTCAGTGCACGGTAGTCCAGGCACGCTCTCAATCCCCCTTCTCTCTTAGGAATAAAAAAAATAGGAGAGGACACGGGGGAGGTTGAATGACGGATAAAGCCCTTCTTTAACATGTCCTGAAGATACTCAGAGAGATATTTAGTCTCGGGTTCAGTTAAAGCATATACTCTGCTAACCGGCAGCTCGGCGCCAGGAATCAAATCTATCCTGCAATCATAGGCTCTGTGCGGGGGAAGTGCAACAGCCTTCTCTTCATCAAAGACACCAGCGAAGTCGAGATACTCAGAAGGCAGGATTGGGGATTTGGAATCGAAAAGAGCGCAACACAAAGGGGCTTGCCATAAGGTGGTTTCTTGATAGCAATGTGTCATGCAATAGGAGGACCGTAGCGTTACTTTTCTGGAGACCCAATCTATATGTGGATTGTGCAGTTGTAACCAGGGCACTCCTAATATGGCTCCAAAGTTAGGGGTGTCAATCAGATCGAATGAGACAACTTCGGAATGTCCATTATCACATACCATGATAAGTTCCGGAGTGTGATACTCTACCAATCCAGAGGATAACTCAGTCCCATCTACCGCTCTTACTCTTTCAGGTTGTGTCTTAGGAATAAATTGCAAACCAAGTGCCTTGGCTACTGTGATATCTAGAAAATTCCCTGTAGCCCCTGAGTCTATCAATATAGACATAGATTTTCTATGTTGGGTGGGTAAAACAAAGACAACAGTAATAGTGAAGTGTTTAGGCACAGGAGACAGGGTGTTGGCCAATGGCCGTGAGATCTGTAACAAAGACGGACTTGGAGGAGCGATCTCTGGACTCTCCAAGTCAATTAGTTTTCCAACGACACAGCAGCCCCTGAACTAACCACAGTACTCCTCAGAGCAGCACTGGGTTTGACGGGACATTCCCTGGCAAAATGTCCACCCTTCCCACAGTAGAGACAGAGTTTTAGTTTTCTTCTTTTCTCTCGTTCTTCTGTGGACAAAGGGCCTCTTACCCCTCCTATTTGCATAGGCTCGCTAGCGTCCTTAGTATCTTTCTTTTCACTTCGAGAAAAGACAAAACGAGGGTATTCTCCCTTGTTCTTTTCTCCTTTTCTTTCTGTCAAGCGATGGTCTAGCTTGACCACTAGGTCCATAAATAATGAACAATCCTCTGGGGGATCCACTATCTGGGACAGGATGTCTTTAAGCTCATCTTTTAAACCTCTATAGAACAGAGAAGTTCTCTTCTCCTCAGGCCACTGAGTCTCCGTGACTAACCGGTTAAAGGTGGTAATATAGGTTAACAGGTCTTTCGAGCCCTGTTTGAGATTAAGCAATTCATTGTCGCTTGCCTGCATGTACGAGTGACGAGCAAAAAGACTTCTCATTCGTTCTTTGAACTGAGGCAAGCTGTACAGAATGGCATCGTCATTTTCTACAAGAGGTACTGCCCAGAGGGCTGCATTCCCACTTAAATAAGATATGATAAAGGCTACCTTAGCCGCATCATCTGGGAAGGAGGCCGCACGACATAGAAATTGAAGGTGGCATTGATTCATAAATACAGCGTACTTGTTGCTATCCCCATTGAACCTCTCCGGCATGGCTAAGGGTGTGTGGGGTGGAGTAACTACAGTCACATTAACTGGGGCGGTAGTAGGAGTAGAGGGAACACTTGTAGCTGTAGGAGGACTTTGAAACTGACCTGGCTGAATGTAACTGCGTTTGAACTTAGGGTGGGTTTCAGTCCCTGTGGCCTCCAATTGTTTGTGGGTTTTTAGAATATCTAGTTCCGTTACAAGACGCTGATTCTCCCCACGTAATAGTCTAAGCTCAGTTTGCAGATTAACCACAGTAGTGGCTAACTCAGTCATGGTAATTTCAGGTTTGTCAAGGGACATGGGATCAGTCATGAGCGCGTCATAAGAAGCGCCTTTACTCATCTTCGCTCAGGGGATTTTAAGTTCGTGGGCTTGGCTTTCTGTCGGGGTTTTCCAGTCCCACAACCAGCTGAACCAAGATCCGCGGGAGCGAAGATAATGCCCCTTCACTCCCAAAGGGTATAGTCACCTCTAGTCAGGTAAACACACCAAAGGTAGACTGATGCCCCCTAGGGAGTGGAGAGACCAAAAGGACCACCTGGGCTTCTTTCAAGAAGGAATATCTGTAGATCGGGGAATCCTGCAGATAACAGAGAAACAGAAGAGAAAAAGGTTATAGAGGGATAAATGCCCATACAGAAATATAAGACTACTAGTGTAAAGAGTCACTTTGTATGCTTGCCCATACTCACTTGCACATTGCCAGTGTGACACTTTAAAAGGTTCTCTCCAAATAACAAATAAAAAGGTGAAGCGTAAGTAGTGTTCCTTTCTTGCACACAGTGTATAAAGTTCCAAGTAGAATCCCAAAAAAAAGCAAACTAGACTCCAGCGAACCTGACTTCAAGGTCTTAGGCAGATTAAGCTGATGTTTGTCCAGTCTTCGCAAATGAAGGGAAAGGGGGCTGAATCCGAAAAGATGCAGATAATCAATAACCAAGAAAAAGGTCCAAGTTTAAACAGCGACTTATCCTGCGCCGTTATCTGTGTGCTTCTGAAAGATGGCAGCGCTTGTTTCACCCACCGCACTCAACCATGCGTGAAAAACGGGTCTGTGACCGGGATAGGGATTAGCGCGACTCCGCGCACCAGGGAAATCCTCAGCGCCTCACAGCGCGGCAAAGTGAAGAAAAAGAAATAATAAACATCCGTTATCAGCGCGTCTTCGCGCTAAGGGCAGAAATAAAAGCAGCGTTTCACGGCCGCTTGCCAAAGTCCACACAAGGGGAGGGGTAGAATAGAATTGCTGGGGAAATTCAGAGAGGAAACCAAGGTATTACACGGGAAGAAATCCAGCAGCAGTTCCACTCAGGAGAGTTTTCCAAACTCGAACAGGCAAGGAAAAAGGCGTGGTCCTAGCCAAGGATGAAAGCCAAGCACCTGGTAATGGGAGCTGGCTCTCTATATGCTGGAAAAGGTCACCTGACCTCTCCTAGTGCAGCATGGGAAAGCATACAACGTGATAGCCATCGCAGTGTATTCTGGGAATTGTAGTGCCTGAATTGTTATTAGGCAGGGAAAGGGTGCAAGAAGCCTGACGCCTGACAATAAAAAAGAGGTGCATACAAATGGGTCGGACAGTCTCTTTAAAAAATAAAATGCTACGCGACATTGTTTAAAATTAAAACGTTTTAAAATCGGGAGAATAAATCTTGCACGTTCTTCCTTATAAAAACCACAGAATTAGACTATGTGGAGGTCAGACTGCTTTGACACCCTATCACAGCAGTAGGGTGAAAGTTCAGAGTGGCTAAATTTCCCTGCCCGGAAGCCTAACCTCAAACTGATTAGATTCAAACAAAACCATAGTAATATGTATGTACGCTGTGGTATGTTGAAAATTTCTAAATAGGAGAACTCCCCCGCTGGAATTACAGGTATATGTTCGTAAGCTGAAACTGATTTCTTTAGACGGTGAGCTTCCTGTCGGTAAAAAGCAGCCTTGTTATGATAAATAGTCTTTAGTTCAAGCTTTGAAATCTTCCGGCATGAACTAGGGTCCTCAATCAATTCACTTAGCCCTATTGAGGTCAAAGTTAATTTCACATACTGTAGACAGGTACTTTTTTGTGAGTTGTCTAATTTCAGGCAGTTATTTATTATGGTCTGTGTTAATTTAATCGTGTCCCTACGCCATATTGAGTTCCATAACATAATCGGAGCTAGCTTAATACGATCCGTCACGTATGGCATTCCCAACTCTAGATGGGAAATGTGGTTTGAGAACGACCTAGGAAGCGAGACTATGCCCTTAAGGAATTTGTCTTCCAATTTTTTAATTTGATCTACGGCGGCCAAGCCTCACACGCCTGCCCATAGGGGACAACAGATACAGTTTTTGCTTGGTAAATCTCTTTAATTGGGGCTAGCGGTTTTGAGCCCAACTTCTTAACAAAACCTTTTGATTGCACCCAAACTCCTCTCCATCTCTAGGGCCCTGTTCGCTACCATGCTCGAACAAGAATGATTTTTGTCGAACGTGACCCCGAGATACGAAAAGGACTCTATCACCTCCAATCTGCATGCTCCAATATAAAATTGAGGTATTCTTTTGGCTATAGGAGCCCCTGTTATGAGGACAAAGGATTTGTCTTCGTTGACTCTTAAGCCAAGAGAGGACATAAAGGCTGCATATTCCTTTATTAAACGCTGGAGACCCAACCCTGTTCTGGCAATTTGAACCTCGTCATCCGCGTATACCAAAATAGGTACTTTAATGTTATCGAAAACGGGGACATCTGGTGTTGCCTCCCCAAGGGCTGCCTCAACACCATTTGTGTAGATTGAAAATAAAAATGGTGCGAGGACGCACCCTTGTCTCACCCCCCTAGTGATCTTAAACGCACGGGTGCATTCCCCATTTTTACCATATCGAACGAAGGCTGTTGCGTTAGCGTACAGTTGGTGGATGAAGTTTATTTTTGCTGCCTCGAAGCCCATAGTCTCCATTAGATGCCATAATTTGGAGTGAGTCACAGAGTCAAATGCTGCAGTGAGGTCAATGAATGCCAAGTAAGTCTGACCTCCCTTGCCTCCACAGTATTATTTATCAATTGTTTAACTAAGACTGAGGCACTGATCTACAGTGCCTCTCCCATTCTGGAAACAGTACTGCACTTCGATCAATATATTCTTCTCCCTGGCCCACTCCTCCAACCTGTGTAACAATAGGCGACCCTTAAGCTTTGCCGTGGTATCCAACAAAGAGATGGGTCTATAATGCTGTGGGTTTGCTTTGTCACCTTTTTTAAAAATCGGTATGATTATACTGGAGTTCCACGAAGCTTAAGGGCCTTTTCTAGCTATATCGTTAAATACATTTGTTAGGAGGGGGGCCCACAAGTCTTTATGTATTAGAAAAAGGTCAATAGGCACCCCATCTGGACCCGGTGCCTTCCCACCCATACATTTATGATCTCATCAAGAGTAAAGATTAGGTACTCCGTTGTGGGAAGAGACCTAGAAGAATGTTCTATGGGTTCTGATTCCGTCTGGCCAAATACCCGTTCGAAATGAGCCACCCACACCTCTTCGCTCACGTGACTGTCCAGTGAGGGGTCTGCCTGATTTTTTAAAAAAAGGGGTATTAATTACCTTCCAAAAGTTGCAACTGTTTTGCTGGATGATGCACTTTCTAAATTTTCGCATGCTTCTTCCCTCAAAGCTCTCTCCCTTGCTTTCCTAGCTTCTAGATAGATTTTCCGGCGGGAAGAAATAAGGGTGCTATTTCGCGGTCTTGCTTTTGAGTGCTGTGTGCAGTGCTATTAAAGCTTGTGAACATGGGTGATCAAACCAGCGAATTAGGGGAACTTCAGACTTTTGTTTGGGGCAAGTCAGGGCATTTTTAATTTCACCAAGAAGGTTAAAAAAAATAGGGGATAATTATGTCCGGAGAACTACTGAGGGGCAAACAGTTCAATATTTTCTCCTTACTATTGGATATAATTAACAGAACTAATTTAGATTTACCGGTTTGGGACCATTTTAATTGATAGCCATTTTTCCTGGCCAATAACGGTTTCTGAGTTTTTTGTATAGACATAGTTTTGAGGGGGGGCCCCTGTCAGCAAGACAGAAAGAGTTGCATGGTCACTAAAAGGGGAAAACTGGATATCAACATGTTCGATGACACCCCGGAAAGTGTCTGAAACCAGAACAAAATCAAGTGTAGATTCATATCCGTTTCGGAAAAAAGTATGGCAGAGATTACCCGAAATAGGGTTTGCTTTATTAATTACTTTCACATTTCTAATGATTAACATTTTATTCCCAATAATTGCCGTAATCATGAGGGGTGAAGTGGATTATAGGGTCCCCCACTGTGTCCACCAAGCCACAAACCTTGTTTAGACAAGGCGTTAAAATCACCTACCCACAATATGTTAACACCTTTTTTGTGGGAAACTCTGCTGATTTTCTTTATCTCTTCATCTAAGTGAACCACTACTTCCCTCATATTGCCCCCAAAATTATTATAAAAATTTACTAGCAACCAATCCCATTCGTTTTCCCCCTCAGACAAAAGAAGATGGAAGTGGGGACTCGGGGACTGGAAGTTCTTAATTCTCAAAGGTAAAGTATTTGAGATCAGGGTCAATAGACCACCCTTCGCGCTCCCTGATGTCAAGGTAGTGCCTCAGTTTGAAATGAACGGAAACCATCAATAAATATGGGATCGGTTGCCCACGTCTCCTGGACGCAAAGAATGTCCAAATTTTGCCAGTGGTCTATCCAGTGGGGGTTACCCAATTTAGACCCAATACACAACCTGTTCCAGGAGTCAATTTTGATACTTGCTTCTTCCCCCCTCTGTTGATTTTCGGGGATTTTAATTAGTCCCTGAATGATAGCCCTATTTTCCCCCTCCCAAGTGGGGGCTGTAGCCTCCCCATGTAGTTAGTCGCAGGAATCCAAGTGAGACAAGGAGGTGAAAGACTCAAATCTATTTGCTAGTGTAATCCCACTCGGGGCTGTGTGGCCTAAGTTTGTATTACCAGCCGATCCTACCGTCGGTACTACACTGACCAATTTACGAGATGGTAAGGTATGTCTGTAGAAGTACTCTAATGGGAGTGCTGAGATTTGTGACCTGGATAGAGATGTATTCTGTAGTCTACATAAGAGGGACCTTAAAACATAATTAGTGTTAAAATTTACTACAATACAGTCCCCCTGGAATGCTTTGGTTGAGGGACCCATCCATGCCACTCTCCTAGCCATTATGATATGGCTAGCCAGACCTTCGACTCTTGCAGAATTTACGAGATGGGAATCTAGCCAGTGTAACGATTTATCCATGAGTTGAGATGTGGTTTCCCTTTGCCCTTCTCTAAGTGCCGGAATGTTTGTCAACACCAGGACTAAGGGGGAAGCCGCAGGGGGAAGTTCAAGTGACTGAAGAGTTTCCAGTTTACCAGCCTGTCATCTCATACAGCAACCTGAGACTGCCCCCACTAATTCTTCCACTCACTGTAGCAGCATTTTAAGGCCCTGATTGAGCAGCCCAGTAAATTGACCAGATTTCCAGACTGTTGCAGTTACTGGTAAGTTAAGTATTCACGTGTGGGGAAATCTAGCCCACTACAAGTGAGAACCTAAGTGGCCAAAGCAGAATGAGGAATTAATGGGGAGTTGGTAACACTAGGTACACATCCCTCAATAACTACCCATTTCCCCCTGTACTTTCACATAGAATGTTCTGCTGTTTTCAGCAGCTGAAATTTCAGAGTGAAAGTAAAGGAATCAGCTGTATTTCCACGGATCTCATTATTTCAATGGGGCCAGTCACTGCTCTTTCTGTCTCCATTGTTATTAAGAGGCCACTGGTAATGAGACTCTATGTGGACAACTGTCGCGGTGATAGAACCTGGTCCTCCATTGGCCTAATCATGATGTTTTCCTTTAAAGTGGACCATTCCTTTGGGACCCATAGATGGGGGGGTAAGAAGAGGCGCGCATCCTGGCAATTCAACTGGAAAGGATGCACCAAAGGGGCCTCTTGTAAATACGACCACATCAGTTCTTTGTGCGGTGCGCAAGGGCACGCCAAAGCTAAATGTTTCAAAACATTTGGGAAGCCAAGGAACCAGGCAGATAAACCTTATTAAACAACCATTTCAGGAGCCAGGCCAGGGAATGGGCAGCAAAAACAGATTATGATGCAGCCTTCGTTAACCAAAGCAGTATCTCCCATCCGTTTGCGTGTCGTGGCACACCTTCTGGGGAAATATGACGCATGAGACTCATACTCTTTACCATGGTTTCTATGGTTTCAAAGATGATTTTGAAAGTGGTGCGGTCAGATAGGCTGGCAGGCCCTTACCTCGAGCTGCCAATAGAGAACCTTGTCTGCTTTCCACTTGTTCTGGTACCTAAGAAAGGGAGTGTTAATTACAGACTCATGCACAGCCTTTCATCTCCCACCTGCCATTCGGTCAATGATGGGCTAGATGCCAGCAGGTGTGCGGTCCAGTACACGTCATCTGATGAGGCCCTAAGTAAGCTGTGAGCACTGAGCAGGGAGGCTCTAATGGCAAACTCTGACATTCAGACAATGTTCAAGCTGTTGCTTGTGTATTCGCAGGAATTTCACCCGTTAGGTTTCCTTTGTGATGGGCGTTTTGTCAACAAGTGTATGCCCATGGGTTGTTTGTATCTCAAGACTTTTAGTCACTTTCTTGAATGGGCAGTTCTGGACATGGTTGTATCAGAGGACATAGTTTATTATCTGGATGCCTTTCTCTTGCTGCAACCACCTGGGTCCCAGGCTTGCAAGGTTGTCCTGCAATGCATCCAAGAGCTAGATAAAGCAGTGGGGGCCCCACTATCCATAGAGATAACTGAGGGCCTCATAACCAGGCTGGCATTTATATGCATCAGGATTGATTTAGAGGAGTGAGTATGCAGCCTACCACCAAGTAAAGTGGTAAAATTACAGACAACCTTATTGGATTGCTTGAGGTCTCCAGAGGTGGAGATCCATCAATTACATGTTTTGGTGAGTCAGACTAACTTTGCACACAAGATTATCCCTATGAGGAGGGATTTTTCCAGGAACATTGCTAGGGCCATGTTGGCTCTGATATGGCCGAAGCCGGCTTTGAATAATGCCAAATTAGCCCTACTCACAGATGGGGCAGGGACTGTCAGCTTCGTAGCCATCCTGGGACATAGATGGTGAATGCAACAATGGCAAGAGCTTAGATTTGAGAGGGGTTTCTCAAGGAACCTTAGATTCCTTGAGCTCTTTACCACTATTGTTGTATTACATATTTGGAGATTGCAGTTGTCGGGCAACAGAACAACTTTTTGGCCCAATAACATGTCAGTTGTCTCTGCGATCAATAACCAAAAAGCTCAGTGCCCACTCTTCCTGAACTGTCTCAAATCAATGATTGAGGTCTGCCTTGCAGAGAATGCACATTTCATGATGAAGTTTGTGGCGGGCCTTAACAATACTGTAGCTGACGCTCTGTCTCCTTTCAAATTGGCAGATTTCAGAACTTCTAGAAGCGGGCAAGGAGATGCCTCCTTTCCCTGCCAGTCCATGAAAGATTGCTGCCCCATTGTTCCGAGCTAATCCCAGCAGCACTGATGCCTGGAACAAAGCGAGCCTATGCATTGGCATGGCGGATATAAAATGCTTCTACGATAGAGCATAGTGAGGAGGATTTCTTCCAAATAGCCAGGGTTCTGTCTTTCTTGTGACTTCAAATGAAATGAAATTCTTGGATGGAGACCGCAGATGCACCTGTGGCCCATTGTAAACCGAATAACTGCAATGCCATTCTTGAGGGCACTAGGTTGGCCAGATGGCTGGCTCCTTTGGGAGAAGCCTTCCAGGAGTGGGGCTGGTTGGAAGGGAGTGCGGTCCTGCTGGTGACCTTAAACTTCTAACCCTACCTCAGGTGCTCGAAGATTATGTGACTAGAAGTCATGGGGTGCCCAACAGGGACCAACGCACTATGCAGTCTCTGGATGTGTCAGGGATGTTTGAGGTGTCACTTTGTCTTTTGGTCTCTCAGTACTCTGCTGCTCCCAAATGGGGAGGTCATTATAAAATATGCAGTTTTGATTTGCCATGTACATGTTTGCTGTGTATTTTCCTATAGTGTGCATGGTTAACACTAATGCTGTGCAGTGGTTGTTCTGCCACTGTGTCTGATGTGCAGTAAATCAGAGTCTGGGTGTAGGAGGTGCTGATGCAGCATCTCTGGGGAGCGGCCTGTCTCCGGCTTCTCACGTGGTGAATGTTTAAGTTTCCTTCATCAGTTTCCAATTGTCACAGACTATTAACTTCCAAAGAATGGCATTATCGGCCAGAAAGGACATTTTTTATTTTCCTGCATAAAATAATTGAGCAGGATAGATCGGTAAAGGAGAACGCCCTGGAATACTCCAGAAATCGCTGCCATGACAGTCGGCCTTGGAAACAGGCTCCTCAGTAGTGGGATCACATTTACGCCTTAACGGATCTGACAATCCTCCTGCAGATTTTATGGATGAGTCTCACCACTGTACATTGACTAGCATTCCTGCTTGTTGTCTTTCGGTTAAATGCTAAATTCTAGTCCTGGAAAGAGAAGGTTCAGGCTGGATTTGGGCAAAACTTACAGGTGAGTTCCTGAAGTTTACATTTAAACACATCAATCTTCCAGTGATACTTTATTGTGACAGAAGCTTTAAGCTTTGAATTGGTGAAATAACATCTACTTCGACAAACAGGACCGTGAGCAGCTGCCATTCAAGGTTGAGTATTACAGCTTTAGGATTAGTTGAATTAGTAATTTACTTCTGACACTTTGTGGGGCCTTCCTGTTACTCTTGCCTGGGCACGAGGCAGACAGTGATTAAGAGAAACTATCCTGGACCCACTGATGGTCCAAGGCCACTGACTTATCAAGTGTGCCTTGGGCCCTAATGCAAGCAAGGAATATGACCCCACATTTTCTTAGGTATTAAGAAAAGTGTTGGAAAACGGTCCTCTCTGAAGGATCACCCCAAACATTTTGCCTTTCTCCTCCTCTTTTTCTGACCTTGTTTTTGTTGGTTTTAGGACTCTGGGCACTTTACCACTGCTAACCAGTGCTAAAGTGCATGTGCTCTCTCCTTTAAACATGGTAACATTGGCTCATACCCAATTGGCCTATTTAATTTAGATGCAAGTCCCTTGTACAGTGCCCTACATGTACCAGGGGCCTGCAGCTTAATTGCTACTACTAGGACTACAGTACTGATTGTGCCACCCACACCAGTGGCCCTTTAAACATGTCTTAGCCCTGCTACTGCGAGCCTGTGTTTGCAATATTACTGCTACTACGAATATATATATAAATCAAATCAAATCAAATCAATAGGCATTTGGTCCCCTTGCCAAGCCTTAAACTCCTCTTTTGTTCACATAAGTCACCCCTGAGGTAGGGCCGAGGTAGCCCCTAGGACAGGGTGCTGTGTAAGTAAAAGGTAGGACATGTACTTTTAGGTTGTGCATGTTTTGGTAGTGAAAAACACCTAAATGTGTTTTTCACTACTGTGAGGCCTTCTCCACTTGTAGGTGAATATTGGGAATACACTTTTAAGCTGTAACTCCTGATTAGAAAGGAGTAGCTCTGTCATCTTTTATATCTTTGGAATGGTAATGATAAATCCTCTTCACTGGTAAAGTTGGATTTAACATTACTATTTTAGAAATGCCACTTTAGGGAAATTGGGCAAATACTCTGCTCTTACAGCTCTGTGTGCCTGCAACCTGCCTTCAATACACGTCTGGGATGGGTGACAGCTTCACTTTGTGCATTCCCTCTAGGCAGCCACAAACACAGGGAGGGTAGGTGTGTATGAGTGCCCATCTGCATTCTGATGGCTCATCCTGAGCAGGATGAGAAGGAGGAGCTGACACTTACACCTGAATAGGCAGTGTCCTGTGCCCACACAAAGGGCTGATTACCCCCTACATATAGTCTGGAGCCAACGCTGGGAAGAAAGGACATCTATGCATTTCAAAGACCCTTCTATGAAATAACCCCCACTTCAAAGGCACAACTGGGTATAAGTACTGAGTCTGACACCCTCAAATCAGATCCTTCTGTGCCTGTAACTATTCTCTGTCAGAAGCTCTGCTGTGCTGCATCAAGGTCTAACACTCTGTGGGACTGCTGACCTGGAAGACCTGATTTTCTGCTGTACTGCCTTGCTGCCTGTTGCTCTCTGACCCTGCTGAGGGTGAGCTAAACTGTGATCTCCAACGTCTTTTTGGCGGGCCTCCTGTTGCTTGAGACTCAGGGCTATCAAAATCTCTACCCCTGCTCTTGTGCCTGGTTCACTGGAAGTGGACCCATATACTTGCAGCAGTAAAATTGACGCATCTCCTGTCTGCTGGAAACAGAATTGGTGCATCGACCCTGTTGCTGGAGTAGAATCAGTGAATCACATTTGCGAAGCGAGCAGCATCACCAGAACCACTGCATCGACTAGCGCATCGACGCTGATGCAGAAGGACGATCCCTTCAACAAGTGCGGAGAAACCCGGTGCATTGGCTATGGAATCAACGCATTGTAGCTCCAATGCTCGTCTTTGGAAACCAACGCTTCGCCATCAAAGCGGGTGTAAAGTCAACGATTTCCTGCAACTCCGGGAGTGACAGCGACACATCCATTGATGCATTTCGTGTTTGCGATAAGGACTAAGTTACTTTTGCTTAGCAGGCCCTGCGTGGGTCCTGTAGCTGACCTGCACTCCATCATCAGTGACCTGAACTCTTGACTTTGTCCCGGTTCAGCGCGACCTCTTTTAACCCCTAAAGTACTATTTTCTTAAGTGCTAGAACTGCATTTACTCTTTAAAAATTAATATCTCGACTTATAAGTATTGGCTTTTTTTGTCATTCTGGTCTTGTTCTGTTCAGAATATAATATTCTATGTTTCTAAACCTGTGTGAAGTCTTTTGTGGTGTTTTCATTGTGCTACTGTGTGATGTGTTGCACAAACCCTTTACACATTGCCCTTTAGATTAGCCTAACTGCTCTGTGCCAAGCTACCAGAGGGTGAGCATAGGTAATCTTTTAGTGGGTATCTGACTCACCCTGACTAGGATTGTTATTCCTGCTTGTACAGGATGCATACTCTGACAACCAGAAACTCAATTTCTAACAAACAGATATAGGTAAGTTACATTTAGTCCCTGGCAGGTCTGGGCACCTGCGCCACTGCACCCACTGATCTGTTGATAAATACTCCCGTGCCCATGATATCTGATTAGATACTCTAGTTGCTCCTTTCATGCATTTAACTTTGCAGGCATAGCGAAGACAGTAGGATGTTTGGGACACGGATTTTGGCTGGCACTATAATTACTCCAAAGTGTTTATGTAGGGCTTAGCAATGTGTTTTAAAAATACAGGTCTTTATTTAAACACAGGAGAGATGCACAACAACTCAAAATGATGATCAACAAAACAAACCAGGATGTTCCAGCACCCTCTGTGGTCAATGGACAGCTCAAAAGGCATTTTAATAACAAGATGTTATTAGTTTTCAAAATCAGTAACAGTGCATGCAGGGAATCACAACACAGCTTTCCATTTAGGAAATGGCGACCCCCTAAAGTACAATAATCCAAGAGGCATTTATAGTGCAGACTACTGTGGACAGTCTCTCCCTGTTGTCTTCAGAAGCACTCTGGTCTCATTCCCCCTAAATTAATGGCACATCATGGCTGCCAAGAACCTGCCAAAAATGTTGCATGAACTTTTAAACACCCAAAATCTCGCAACCCTAAAAGTGAACTTGGATTCCACATACAGAAAAAACGATTTTTGTTTGTGAAAGAAATGCTCCAAAAAAGGTTTTTATCTTTTTGAGAGAAAAATATTCCTAATTTCTTCGTAAATACCAAAAAATTACAAAATTTACTCAAAAACTGGAGGTTACCTTTGTGAATCAGGCCCTGCATTTCCCCTGGAATCTCATCTGCTGCCCACAATAGGTCTGTTATAGTACTTCTTAACTACCATTCTTGTTTTTCTGTACATTTATTTGTAGTCGATCATTCTCTGGTCAGTTCTCTGTTCTTTTTTTCTATTGTTCCACAATCTTTTTGTTAGGTCTAGTGTTAGCCAACACCTTTTATGCTGCCGTAAATAAATCTTTAGAAATGCATACATACATGCATACATATTTTATTTGTTTGAAAAGTTTTATATAGCGCAAACATGACCCGTAAGGATATAGGAGCGCTGTACAAAGAAGCAAATATGAATGGCAGGTAAGGGCATAAATACTAAACATATAGGAAGTTACTAAGCACAAGTATGAAAAAAGAGCAAACCAACCGTGTGGTACATGTAAAGTAACACAAATAGCATTGTTGAATGAGAGAACAATAAATAAAAGTTAGTTATGGTGGCTTTAAGTCAATTGTTGCAAGTGGTTATTCAGGAGTAACCATTTGACCTGTTTTATGAATGAGGAGGTCGAAGGGTTGGATCTGATTTTGGGAGGAAGAGCGTTCGACATTCTCGGAGCAAGACTGGAGAAGGAGAGGTTGTAAGTTCTTTTCTTTTCTTACAACCTTACAACTTTCTATTTGTGAGGTTTCAGAAGGAGAGTGTTAGAGCTCCTTAGGGCCCGATTCAAACCAGAAAGTTTGAGTTTTTTTGCCAGGTAAATGGGGGAGTTATAATGAAGAGCTTTGCGCATCAAGCATGATATCTTGAACCGAATCCTACCTTCGAGCGATAGCCAATAGAGTTGAATTAGGTCTGGTGTGATGTGATCATGTTTCCTTGATCCTGTGATGAGACTGGCAGCTGAGTTCAGAATGCCCCTTAAAAGGGACAGTCTAGCTTTGGGAAACCCTGCCAGGGTTGCAATTCCGTAGTCTAAGCGGGAGATAGCTAGGGATTGAACTGCTAACTGCACATCCTCTGGAGGCAGGAACGGCTTGATTTTCCTTAGTGTGTTGAGATTGTGATTGGCTTCCGTTGTTGTTGCACTGATGTGGTTGTCCATATTCACCTATTTGTCCAAAATTTTGTGGCGTCAACAACATGTGGGGTGCAGTTAAGAGCCATAAGTTGTTTGAGCCAGTCTTGAATGAGTGCAGAATGGTTGTGTGGGGGGCAATCAGGAGGAATTCCATCTTGAGTGCGAGGCAATTTTCATATACAATAAAATATCATCGGCGTACATGTGGTATTGTATGTTGAACGGTTCAGAATTTCGAAGAGGGGTTCCATGACAAGTTGAAAAGCGTGGGAGAGAGTGTGGAACCTTGAGGCACTCCAATTGAGACCAGTGTACTGTTAGCGAGGGAATAGTTAACTTGATTCTTTGCGTTCTATTATGCAGGAACGAGGCAAACCAATTTAAGACAGGTCCCAAAAAAACCATCCTTTTTTCAAGAAGATCAGTAAGGCTTCCATGTTTGACTGTGTCAAACTCCGAGGACAGATCAAGAAAAATAAGTAGGCAAGGTTCATTCTGGTCAAGTAGTCTCAGCGCGTCATCAACAATATGAGTTAGAGACATTTCAGTACTATGTCCTGCTCTGAAACCCGATTGGTATTTGTCAAGGAGCTGAAACTTTTCTAAGTGCTTGCATAGTTGTATGTGCATACATTTCTCAAAAGTTTGGCTAAAGTCATGATATTAGACATTGGATGGAAGTTGTTGGGAGCAGATAAGAATGCATTTGGCTTTTTCGGGATGGGGTGACTTGTACTATCTTGAGGCAATCAGGAATCCTCCCCTGCACAAGAGATTCATGGATAATCATGGACCAGAGTGGGAGAATGGCAGATTTAAGCTCTTTGAAGAACTTGGCGGGCAGAGGATCATTGAAATTATTAGAGGGTTTTAATGAAGTTATAGTTTTGAGCTGCACGGCATAGTCTGGTAGTATAAATGTATTCCACGATGCATTGTTTTTGGAGTATAATCTATAGAGCAAGAAGTAGGGGAACTCGCTGAGGTTAGCCGTGATGATGGAGTGGGCTGGGTCTGATAATGCAGATTTTGTAATGCAAGTTGCAGTTCTAATTCAATCTTTCTTGTCTTTTCAATAAAGTGTGAAGAGAAATCCTTATCACTAGGGAGTGAGATCTTTGGTGCAGAGTGTTGGTTGGTTGAGTGGATAGCATGTTGGTTGATAGGTTCAAATTGTTTTCTGGCGTTGTCAAGCTGTGATCTAAAGTGATCAGCTTTCGCACTATGGATATGTTTGTTGCAAGAACTTCTTGTCATACTCAACTGCTTGAGGTTTGTTATGGAAGGAGAGTTTTTCCGTGATCTCTCCGAGAGTCTTAGTTTGCATCATTCCTCGTTAAGGGAGCAATTGAACTAGGGTTTGGACTGTTTGATCGGCATCCTTTTGAGTTGCTTCGGAGCAATTGTGTCGAATATATCTGTCATGCCGTGGAAGTAATGATCAGTGAGGTCATCCAGATTGGTCGTGTCAGGGGGTGGAGGAAGTACGTCATTACTAATGGATGTTAGATCATTTACGTTGATGTCCCTCAGATTTCGATCTTGGTCTTATTAGGTTGACTTTGTCTAATCAGTACCCTTTCCAAGATGCGAAAAGAGATTAGGTAGTTATCCGGCAAGTCACAAGGCGATATGCTTTCCAGTTGTATAATGTTATCTTTAGCTATGATTAAATCAAGGGTGGAGCCCCTGTTGTGGGTAGGTCCATTGCATGCCTGGGTGAAGTTTAGGTCTGAGAGGAAAGCCTTGAAGGTGCACAGTAAGGGGTCAGTTGTGTAATTCCAGTGTAAGTTGAAATCCCCAAGGAAGATATGGTTGGGGTGTTGGTAAGAGTTTGAGGCTATGGTCTCCTTAATTTGTTCGAGGAAAAGAAGATTGTCACCTGGGGATGGTAGATCGTGTGGAGCAAACAAACTATCTGGCCATTGTTCCAGATTTCAATGCCTAGGTGTTCATAGGAGGACATTGGTACAGTTTGTAAATTCTCAGGATGAGAATGAAGGGATAGATGCATGCAATACCGCCCCCAACTTTGACAGGTCTATCCAGTCTGATGATGTCATATTCGGGAGGAACTAAGATGTCCAAAATTGGAGAGAGGTGGTGTTAAGCCAGGTTTCAGTTAAGATGAGGAGGTCAAGTTCTAGCCTAAGAATGAGGTTGGCAATATCTGCTGCGTGTTTAACCGCTGACCTGCAGTTAAGGAGCATCGATTTGATGTGAGATTTAGGGGCTGATTACG
Source organism: Calotriton arnoldi (assembly GCA_963921515.1). Classification (NCBI taxonomy): domain Eukaryota; kingdom Metazoa; phylum Chordata; class Amphibia; order Caudata; family Salamandridae; genus Calotriton; species Calotriton arnoldi. The sequence continues at coordinate 141,868 of CAWUFW010005889.1, read as the reverse complement.
ATGGTCAATGGACTTCAGTCCATCCGCCATTGTTTCGTATTTGGGAACACCCACCTACAAGGTGGCAGTCCCACAGTACGAATAACGATGTGACCGCCAACGAGGCGATCGCATTGCCTATGTTTTGCATTGTGGTGGGTGCTGCTGGCTGCAGCACCCGCCTCAATGCAAAAAAAGGACAATTAACATATCCCTGCACTATGTGGCAGGCACCATGTGGTGCCTGCCACATAGTGCAGGGATATGGAGGGGGTCAAAGTAGGTGCCCCCCTGGTCCCATGTCTGGGGGCCCGCTACGGACCCCAAAATTCCCTTTCCGCCTGCCTGTTCATAGCCGGTTAACCGCCATGAACAGGCAGGCAGAAAGGGGCATCGTAATCCCTACGGAGGTGCCCGATAGGCACCGCCACCATTGTAGGGACTACGAGCCCCTCTGCCACACTGGCGGGCTCAAGGAGCCCGTCAGTTGTGTGGCGGTCGGTCTTTACGACCGCCACACATCCGCCCGCCATCATAATATGGCAGGCGGTAAAGTTGGTTACAATGGCAGGGAGACCGCCACCGATAGCCTGTTGGTAGCGGTGTCCCCGTCCTTGTAATCGGGCCCTTAGTTACTACCGCTTCTAGGTGTGACGTGGGAACAGGTACTAAGTTATCCTTGTTCATAGTTCTGAGATTGATACTAGATTCTGTAAACGCGTTGGCAGGAATAATTTGGATACTGAATGATGGGGATGATGAGCCACTGCGAGAGCCGTTGTAAAATAGAAGTAGGGAGTGAATGTCACCATCACACAGATGGTTAGTAGTCCTATGGGGCCCGTAGTGGTGATTCAGATAAGGGTTGATTAGTCTCAAGGATCATATTGAGCTTACAAAACTTCTCCATACTGATAGAGAAGTGTAATAGGTTCTGCAGGCTATCTTTAACTAGTTCGAAGGTCATGATTCAGGTCTGCCAGCTTATCCTCAATGGAGGGCGGATTAGCAGTGTGTGTGGCAGGTCTAGGGTTAGATAGTAAATGAGACCCCTCTGAGAAAGGAGTATTGGAAGGCAATGTGGATTCCTCATAGATGAGGAGGTATGTGGTAGGGGAGGAGACGGAATGTTGGGGCCTAGAGGATGGTGTACTGGCAGATGAAAGTGGGTGATGGGGTAGGAAGACTTGACCAATTTGCTTCCTCTAAAAGTCTCTTGAGTTGAGGGGCAGTGGACACTGGTGGGCAGGGAGTACGGTGGATGAATGTGGCCTCTGTGAAGGAGAAGTAGAGAAATGGTAGTAGTAGAGCTGAGATTCCCCAGATTTAGGGGGGTGAGCGTTGTGTTTCAGTCTTATGAGTGAGAAGGGGGAAGGCAAATCCCCCAATTTGGTATTCGGGCAGACTTTGTTGATATACTAGGCCTAGTTTCATCAACATTGTTTTCATCGTGATTGCCAGGGGATTGGTCATACCGGGTCAAAAGAAGTGAAGGAGAGGCGGAGGAGATTATACAGGTGGAGGATATGGCGTGAGGTTTCGATGCTGAGGGGGGGAACTTTGATTAGGGTGGGTAGAGGGAACAGTATTATCCAACATATTTTAATCCTCGTAAAGATTCTGTCAAACTGTTTTAAGATTTCTCTCTGATGCTTGTATAAGGATGTTTCCATTGCTGTAAAGGGATATGGAAGATCAGCATTGAAGTCTGGTGAGGGTATTATGGTTGTTCGGAAATCATGAGGAGTTTTCCTCTTTGGATTGGATCGAAGCTTTGAAGTTAAGACTCTTCTCCACTGGGCTCTTCTGTTCGTGAAGAAGATTAGGCCATTAACCACAACATCCTTTGACATGCTGACATAGGCATCAGAGACGACCATTTGAGCAGATTGTGCTTGAAGATCTTAGCAGCTTTTTAGGTCGAGCCTCGAGTAGCGCGCAAGGGCTGCTAGGCGAAGACTTTATGTAAGGGGGTTTCAAAAGCTGACCACACGCTCGTGCGTCGTGGCCTTTTTCGGGCGGTTACGCGCGCAGGGCCGACATCTGTTTCCCATTATCGTGCCCAGACGGGTGCGCGATAATTGGAAACACATGCCGGGAAAAGGCCATGACGCACAAGCGTGTGGTCAGCTGAGCAGGCTGCCGCGCTCGCTCGCCCCCGCTCCTCCATTGTTGTCCTGTTTTTTAAGTCGGCGGTATCATGGCGTCCTCACAAGCGCAGTAATTGTGGCGGCCGCCTGTTTAGCTTTACTTTGTACGCACGTTGTGAAGCGCGATGTTCAGAGTTGTATGTGGCATCGCGCTCCGTTTATTTTTTTATTTACATTGAAATATGGCGGCAGCGTGTTTAGCTGTACTTTGTACGCACTTTGTGAAGCGCGATGTTTATTTGTTTTTTTTTACATTTCATTATTGCGGCCGCTTGTTTAACTTTACTTTGTACGCACGTTATTGCCGCTGTACGTGCCTTTCCTTGCTTCAACACCCCCCTCCCCTCCAACCCCCACCACCCCACCGGCAGCCCGTCATTCCCAACAAGCGCAAGACAAGCAAATGGATACTTCTTCTTCGCGCTGTAAAAGTTAACAGAGTTAAGCGGCGAGCAGTGCTGGTGTGATGGCGTCCTCACAAGCGCAGTCAGTCTGTAGTCTGCTAATAATAAGGCCTGACAGTTAGCAGATGAAGTCACAGATAAAATGGCTTCCCCTCCTATATCATGTAATACGGCTGCAGGTTGTTAATGTACAGCCACGTTTGCATTTCACTCGCAGATACGCAGCTCTCTCTTACTTCCTTGTTTAGGATGGCACCGAAAGATAGTGCATACTTTTCACATTTGCTATGTTTGTCATTTCTATGGTTTAAGTGTGTGTATGAGTGACATTCTTTTGCCAAATGTTGTATACACCGAATGCCACTTTCTCGTGAGTAATTCAAAACAACCATCAGTATATGTCTGCCTCTGTTTTCTGTTATTTTATCCAGACATATAACATAGCAGTGGACATACACCTAAACAGGGCATACATGTTGGGGTTCATAGTGCTTGTCAGCAATATTAGATGAACTCGTAATAACAATGAATTTGTTATGAAAATGTTTGAATTTTAAGGGTGTGAATTATACATTAGTTGCGTTTGTTGTCCGGTAGCTGTTTTGGATTGCCTCACTCTCGTTTTCCCCTTCAGTCCACCGTGCTCTGCAGTCTCTCACCACTTAGCACTTAATCTTTCCGAAATTCTCCATCTGCATGTTGCTTGACAGCTTCTTCCTTTTTATCACTGTCTATTCACTGTGCCTTCTGCACGTACTTCCTTGTGTTGCCCCTTCTCCATGCCCCAACTCACACACACAGACCCACACTCTTCTCACCTGTAAGCATACCATTTTCTTTTACTTCAGAGCTGTCCGTATTCCAACAGCTGCATATGTGTCCTTCACACACTTTGAGGCAAAATGCATCTTACAGTTAGGAAATGTGTGACAAACAATTGCTTTGTGCGCTCTGCAGAGAGGCCAAGGAATGGATGATCAAGTAGTCTTAACATAATTATAACCCACCGGCATGATCTGTGAGAAACTCTGTCTGCCTTCACCCTCCACTCCAGACCGCACTTCGGCGCCCCCTGTACACTTTCCAACAACCTGAACGAACCCAGCCATCTAAAAGCAACCCTATACCACAGTTTGCGCTATACAAGAGTCATACGTTGCATAGCAAACAAGCATTGGCATAGCCAATAGGTCTCGCTTTTGGGACCTTATAACTATTTAGTTATGTAACTGTTGCATGGCTAAACACTTATAAGGTCCCAAAAGCGAGACCTATTGGCTATGCCAATGCTTGTTTAGATAGGTTAGGGAGGTAAACAATCTTAAATGTATTAAGACCCGCCTGTGACAGCAGGTTATCATTGGAGTTAGTTTTAATTGGTGCCATGGTGGAGATGTAAACAACGTTGTGGGTTGTGAGAAGATCAAGATTAGATACTGAAACGTCACCAGTTCATGCATACATACATACGAATATACAGGGACTTTCAGTCAACCCACTGCATCAATTGTTCTTTTCATCTGACATTCCCCTTTCTCTTCCACTAACCACAACTTACAGCGTGGGCCAGTGGGTCACCTCAGATCAGCTTTGGGTCCTTTCTGTGTGAGTGGCGATTTTCTCTCCAACCACAGGGCCAATACTTTTAAAGCTGCCCAGTTCCGTTTTTCATCGCTTGGTGGCACTACTTACAAAGATTTTGACAGCACAGACGGACAAAAAAGTGAAGTGCAATGTCATAACGTTCTCTTCTTTAACATTTAATATTTTTGAGTTTTTTCCCCCTTGAATTAGAGTGAACTGGAAAAGAAAACACACAGGCTGTGTGGGTGATAGATACCACCATTTGCTCAAAGTAAACAGTTCAGTAAAGAGGTGTGTGGTAGGGTGTGTTATCCGAATAAAGAGTCCTCCTCCTTCTTTATAAAAATCTGGATCGATGAGAACCAAGGGATGTTCTGTAGCGAGTGAGTGAATAACATTTATTGTTTAAGTTTCTTCAAAACTGTTGACAATGATATATAAGAACACAAAATCAGCACAAAATATATGCTTAATAAATATTACTATAAAAAAGACAGGCACAATGTACACTAAAACTATTGATCTCATGCCCGATCCATATGGACAGTCTGTGGACTTTTCTTCCTGCGTTAAAGGCCAAGCTTAAACATTTGATGGTGAAGTGCCCTAAAGATTAAATAAAAGCGCCTCGGAAATTGTTCTAATGCCTTCTCATCAGCTGTTTTACACATCGTGTACTGACTGTAATGTTGTCTTTTGATGACATCCCCCGAACGTCGTGATTACGTCTATGAAGCCCGGGGAGGGGGGGCGGGGGGGGTGTTTTGGGTATTGTGCGTGAAGTTGGTTGATTCCACACCATGTGGGACTATTATACTAAAGGCTTCGGCTGCCGGGCGTGGCCTCGGAGAGGGACCCCGTGCAGAGGCGAGCAAGTTGTTCATGCCTGTGTCTCTGACTTTTCATTTCGCATAGGCCCCGTGATCCCCGTGCCTGCCCGGCCTCCCTACAGTGATCGCATTCCCATTAAGCGGTTACCTTGAACACCGCAACATAACATTGATTGGCGACGAACGGGTGCTCTGTGCTGCTCCTGGTGGCGCGTGGCAGCCACTTACCCAATGTAGAGGTGCGCGGTGCTTGTTCGGCCCAGCCCTGTCGGCCCTGCATCTGTGCTCTGCTGCAGCAAGCACCTCCTCCAAGTCACGCCTGTTGATGTTGGCTAAAAGCAACAAGCATTGGCATAGCCAATAGGTCTCGCCTTTGGGACCTTATAAGTGTTTAGTTATCCAGCACAATATCCTTGGTGCAACAACAACATTCCCGCCGCTGCGTCCCTGCGGCCCCGCCCCTGACTGCCCATTCGCTGCCCCTGCCTCCCAGCTGCTCCTCCCTCCCACCTCCCCATATATGGCGGCCGCTGCGCGGTGAGGAGAGCAACCCTTGACCTTGCCAGGTAGGTCGCTCCCCCACCACACAGCTCCGCCTGTGCTGTCCACCCGCTGCTGCTTCTGGTAAGCTCGCCCCTCCGCTTGTGGCCTCGGTGCCCGTATTTTCTCCTGTTTTCTGTCCATTTTTGCCTTCTGTGCCCTCGCTGCCCCACCGTATTGTGCCCGTGTTTTCACCTGTTTTCTGTCCATTTTTGCCTTCTGTGCCCTCGCTGCCCCACCGTACTGTGCCCGTGTTTTCACCTGTTTTTCTGTCCATTTTTGCCTTCTGTGCCCTCGCTGCCCCACTGTACTGTGCCCGTGTTTTCTCCTGTTTTTCTGTCCATTTTTGCCTTCTGTGCCCTCGCTGCCCCACTGTACTGTGCCCGTGTTTTCTCCTGTTTTCTGTCCATTTTGCCTTCTGTGCCCCTCTCTGCCTCTCTCCATTCCCGCCGCTGCGTCCCCTGCGGCCCCGCCCCCCTGACTGCCCATTCGCTGCCCCTGCCTCCCAGCTGCTCCTCCCTCCCACCTCCCCATATATGGCGGCCGCTGCGCGGTGAGGAGAGCGACCCTTGACCTTGCCAGGTAGGTCGCTCCCCCACCACACAGCTCCGCCTGTGCTGTCCACCCGCTGCTGCTTCTGGTAAGCTCGCCCCTCCGCTTGTGGCCTCGGTGCCCGTGTTTTCTCCTGTTTTCTGTCCATTTTTGCCTTCTGTGCCCTCGCTGCCCCACTGTACTGTGCCCGTGTTTTCTCCTGTTTTCTGTCCATTTTTGCCTTCTGTGCCCTCGCTGCCCCACCGTACTGTGCCCGTGTTTTCACCTGTTTTCTGTCCATTTTTGCCTTCTGTGCCCTCGCTGCCCCACCGTACTGTGCCCATGTTTTCACCTGTTTTTCTGTCCATTTTTGCCTTCTGTGCCCTCGCTGCCCCACTGTACTGTGCCCGTGTTTTCTCCTGTTTTTCTGTCCATTTTTGCCTTCTGTGCCCTCGCTGCCCCACTGTACTGTGCCCGTGTTTTCTCCTGTTTTCTGTCCATTTTGCCTTCTGTGCCCCTCGCTGCCTCTCTCCATTCCCGCCGCTGCGTCCCCTGCAGCCCCGCCCCCCTGACTGCCCATTCGCTGCCCCTGCCTCCCAGCTGCTCCTCCCTCCCACCTCCCCATATATGGTGGCCGCTGCGCGGTGAGGAGAGCGACCCTTGACCTTGCCAGGTAGGTCGCTCCCCCACCACACAGCTCCGCCTGTGCTGTCCACCCGCTGCTGCTTCTGGTAAGCTCGCCCCTCCGCTTGTGGCCTCGGTGCCCGTGTTTTCTCCTGTTTTCTGTCCATTTTTGCCTTCTGTGCCCTCGCTGCCCCACTGTACTGTGCCCGTGTTTTCTCCTGTTTTCTGTCCATTTTTGCCTTCTGTGCCCTCGCTGCCCCACCGTACTGTGCCCGTGTTTTCACCTGTTTTCTGTCCATTTTTGCCTTCTGTGCCCTCGCTGCCCCACTGTACTGTGCCCGTGTTTTCTCCTGTTTTTCTGTCCATTTTTGCCTTCTGTGCCCTCGCTGCCCCACTGTACTATGCCCGTGTTTTCTCCTGTTTTCTGTCCATTTTTGCCTTCTGTGCCCCTCGCTGCCTCTCTCCATTCCCGCCGCTGCGTCCCCTGCGGCCCCGCCCCCCTGACTGCCCATTTGCTGCCCCTGCCTCCCAGCTGCTCCTCCCTCCCACCTCCCCATATATGGCGGCCGCTGCACGGCCGCGCCGCTGGCGCGCCAAAGGCGCGCCTAAGGCAAGCCCGTCTGCGCCCGTCCGCGACTGGACCGCGCCCAGCGCCAGAACCCCTGGGCCGCGCGCCCCCCGCTCCAGCCTTGAGGACCGACGCTGATACGATGCCACCACACTCCACGCTCTCAACCCCGGACGGACACACAACTGCTTCAAGGCTGCCCCGAAACGCACCCATGGTCCCTTCACCTGCCGGAACTGCAGCTACACCAGCCTCAGAGCCACCGAGGCGCCCGCCAAGAAGGACCTCAACCACCTCCGGTGCATCCTACTGAACACCCGCTCCGCACGCAAACACGCCCGTCGAGCTCTGGGACCTGCTCGACACATCATCACCAGACGTCGCCTTCCTGACTGAGACCTGGATGAACGACTCCTCCGCTCCCGACATCGCCATAGCCATCCCAGACGGCTATAAGATCACCCGCAGAGACCGCATCAACGCAGTAGGAGGAGGAATCGCCATCGTCCACAAGAACACCATCAGGGTCTCGACCAGCACCGACGACACTCTCAGCACCGCCGAACACATGCACTTCCAGATCCACACGGACCCCAACACCATCCTTAGAGGCACCCTTGTCTACAGACCCCCTGGGCCCCAACCCCAGTTCAGCGACTCCATCGCCGACTTCATCAGCACGCACGCCCTGACCTCTACCGACTACATCCTCCTCGGAGACCTGAACTTTCACCTGGAGAACAAGAACAACAGCAACTCCACCACCCTGATCGACAGCCTCGCCAACCTCGGTCTGAGCCAGCTCGTCACAACACCGACCCACTCCGCCGGCCACACGCTTGACCCCATCTTCTCCTCAAGCTCCCACGTCTCCTTCAGCCACACCACGGAACTCCTCTGGACCGACCACCGCTGCATACATTTCACCTTCCAGAAACCCACCACACACCACCGCACCCAACAGATCCCACGCCGCTGCTGGAGCAAAGTCACAGAAGACCAACTCCGGGCAACCCTCGCTCTCAGCCCTCCCTCCGACCCATCCAACACCGACGACGCTGCCTGCAACCTCAGACGATGGATGGACGACTGTGCCAACACCCTCGCCCCGCTGAAAAAGCTCACCTACAGTGACACCACCAAAAGAGCCAGCTGGTTCACCTCGGAACTCCTAGCTTCCAAGCGCACCTGCCGGAAACTAGAGAAGAAATGGCACAGTGATAAGACACCGGACAGCCACACAGCCCACAAAGACGCCATCCGTAACCACCACCACCTCATCAGGTCCGCCAAGAGAACCTCCTTCAAAGACCACCTCGACAACAACGCACACAACAGCAAGGAGCTCTTCAACATCGTGAAGGAACTCTCCAATCCCAGCTCCAACACCAACGACATCCCGCCGTCGCAACCCCTGTGCGATTCCCTCGCCACCTTCTTTCACCGCAAGATCGCCGACAGCCAAGACAGCTTCAACACCCAGACAGCCCCAACTAAGATCGATGCACCAGACCCGCCACACACCATCGACCACGACCCTCTGCCAGCCTGGGCCAGCGTGAACATCGAGGACACCATCAAGACCATGAGCACAATACACTCCGGCTCCCCGTCAGACCCTTTCCCGCACCACATCTTCAACAAAGCCAGCAGCTCCATCGCACCCCACCTGTGCAACGTCATCAATCTCTCCTTCGAGACCGCGACCTTCCCAGAGAGCTGGAAACACGCAGAGATCAACGCCCTACTCAAAAACCCAAAGCGGACCCGAGAGACCTCAAGAACTTCCGGCCCATCTCCCTGCTTCCGTTCCCAGCCAAGGTCATCGAGAAGATCGTCAACAAACAGCTAACCCGATACCTCGAAGAAAACAGCATCCTGGACCCATCCCAATCAGGGTTCCGCAGCAACCACAGCACTGAGACTGCCCTCATCGCCGCCACCGACGACATCAGGATCCTGCTGGACAATGGTGAGACCGCAGCCCTCATCCTGCTGGACCTCTCCGCCGCCTTCGACACTGTCTGCCACCGCACTCTACGCACACGCCTCCACGATGCAGGGATCCGAGACAAGGCCCTGGAATGGACCACCTCCTTCCTCGACGGCAGAACCCAGAGAGTCCGCCTCCCACCTTTCCGATCCGAAGCCTCTGAGATCATCTGCGGCGTACCCCAGGGATCTTCCCTCAGCCCGACACTGTTCAACATCTACATGGCCCCGCTCGCACGCATCGCCAGACAGCACGACCTCAACATTATCTCCTACGCCGACGACACTCAACTGATCCTCTCCCTCACCAAGGACCCCTCGCCGCCAAAGCCAATCTCCATGAAGGAATGAAGGCCGTCGCCGATTGGATGAAGATCAGCCGACTAAAGCTGAACACAGACAAGACGGAGGTCCTCATCCTCGGCTCCAACCCCTCAGCCTGGGACGACTCCTGGTGGCCAACGACGCTGGGAGCAGCCCCGACACCCACCGACCACGCACGCAACCTGGGAGTCATCCTCGACTCAACGCTCTCCATGGCCAAGCAAGTCAACGCAGTCTCCTCCTCCTGCTTCAACACCCTCCGCATGCTTCGCAAGATCTACAGGTGGATCCCGACAGACACAAGAAGAACAGTCACCCAGGCCCTCGTCAGTAGCAGACTTGACTATGGGAACGCCCTCTACGCGGGAGCCCCGGCCAAGCTCATCAAGCGACTGCAACGCATACAAAACGCCTCCGCACGCCTGATCCTCGACGTACCACGCCACAGCCACATCACCCCCCACTTGAGGAACCTGCACTGGCTTCCCGTCGACAGGAGGATCACCTTCAAACTCCTCATCCACGCACACAAGGCACTCCACAAAACTGGCCCAGCCTACCTCAACAGACGACTCTCCTTCTACGTCCCCAACCGCCAGCTCCGCTCCGCCAACCTCTCCCTCGCCACCGTCCCTCGCATTCGAAGAACAACCACCGGCGGCAGATCCTTCTCACACCTCGCCGCCAAGACCTGGAACACCCTTCCACTAAGCCTACGACAGACCCAAGACCTGCTGACCTTCAGGAGGCTACTCAAGACCTGGCTGTTCGACCAGTAGCAGCACCCCCCCTTCCCTCTCCCCAGCGCCTTGGGACCCTCGCGGGTGAGTAGTGCGCTCTACAAATTCTGTGATTGATTGATTGTGATTGATTGCATGGCTAAACACTTATAAGGTCCCAAAGGCGAGACCTATTGGCTATGCCAATGCTTGTTTGCGTAGCTGTCATAATATGTATTAAAAAAATAGATTTGATATCCTTCCGTAAAGTCACACTGTTAGTGAGTCAGTGCGAGTATTTCATGTTAACAACTCTTCCTTAATCGAAAGTCAAGCTAACACGTTCTCTGATTAATTACAGCTGGTCTCTATATATTGTGCAATTCCTCTTTAAGAAAGGTTGAAAATGTGGTAAAGGTCAGCAAATTGTGCCTCCTTTGAAAGAGCCCCAAATATTATCCAACAACATATTTCTTTGTACAGATGCCTCCACCTGTCCGCTGAGACCAAAAGTCCACAAATCTATAGGGAATAAAGGCACTCGCTCAGTAGGCAATGTGGCAAGTATGAGCCTTTCTTGCCACAAACAAAAGTGGCAGACAGCAAGGTTTCAGCATAAAGTAACTCACTGACGTCAGAGATACAATCTATTCGGATTAATGTATAGACATGAGCACTGAACACAACCATTCGACTTGCCAGGCGGGTCTCAGGAACCATGAATCTCTCAAGCTGGACACCGTACATCTGCCTTCTCATTTATTCTTGCAGCTATTCACCATCCATTACTCCAAGACGAGGCTTTATATTGAATCAGTTCAGGACTGGAACACTTCTACCCACCATGCGGATTCCAGGAGGATATTCCTCCCTAGGATGAGCACAAAAAATAGAGGAGAGTAAGGAGTTATGCGATTTGGTGAGCTGGAGTAACTCCCTCCTAACTCCTCCACAGTCCACTAACATAAATCTGCATGCTGAACTTCCTGTGTGAGAATCATACCTTGTGGATGTTCACAAGTTCTGGGGCACATCCGCAGTCTGGGGTGTGAAAGTGGGGGCTTACCAGTGCATGTTCTGGCCCTGTAAGGTTCCCTCTATTGGTGACCTGCCATTTTTCACCCACTTAATGTTTGAAGGAGTTCAGTGGATTCAGGCTTAGGGTGACTCCTCCCCAACTCGAGCCTGGTACTTGGCTGCAGACTGCGCTGTACAGGACAATGTTCTGTCTTACGGGTATGGGAAGACTTGCCAAAGTTTGGGTCTTCAAGGACTCACCACCAGACAACCACCACATACGGGACAGGGCTGTAGCCCAGCACTACAGGAATAGTAAGTAAACACTCTTACCTCCACATATGTCTGCGATAGTAGACACCAAACTTGTGGCTGTCTTCAGCTGGTATATTTAAAGGGGGTAGTTAGAAACCAATAGGAAGCTGGTAGAGACGAAGAGGCTCTCAAGAAAACAAAGCTTTTTATACCGAGTGAGGGGAGGGGGAGAGGGGGACTGCACTTGGCAACCTTTACTTAACATTACATGTGCCAATGAAGCGTAATAAGACGCTGACGCTGTTGTTTTTTAAAATTTTTAATTAAATCTTAAGCCAGGTCGGACTGGGGCAAAAAGTAGGCCGTGGCACAAAAATAAAAGTGGCCCCCATTAGCAAATCAGTTGCTTAAAAAATGGCCAAGATTTACAAATAGGTCAGTTTTGAACTGTATACACGCTGTATAGGTGTTTTGCAAGCTATGTGAAACTGCCTGGATTTGTGCTTGCTACGGACAATGTTTGTTGTAATATCCGGAAAATCAACAGCACAAACCGACAAAGCAGACTATAAAACAGGTCTTTAAATCTCAAAAAACACGACCCACACAACGCCAGCACTAAAAGCATCCGCCATAAGAGCTTCAACGACTTGAGCTGAACTGAATTTAAACAAAGATTTGGGGCCATATTAGCAAGAACATGCGAAAAATATTGCAAACCTTGCTTAGCGCGCCTTTTTTTATCGCCGGCTATCACTGGATATTACCGCGGAAATAACATGCTATTAGCAAGGTTTATCTCCATTGCGATAAAATATCCAGCGATAGCGGTGAAACCCAGCTTTAACGCGAGAAATCCAGCGATAAAATCCTATCGCTAAATCTGGGGACTTAACCTTACAATCCACCTCCCATTGACTTTCATTGCTAAGTCATGTTTTTATCAGTTCTTAAAAACAAGCGATAATCGGGGTTAGCGTGCGTTTATTATCGCTCGCGGGTATTGCTAATAGGCGATAGGTATGTAAGCGACTGTTTTCTGTCGCTTTTAGTTGGGAACGCCTACCTTGCATGTCATTAGCGATAATTATCGCTGACATGCAAGGCGATGTAAAACCCGGCCGCTATCGCCTGAAAGCTGTCGCTAACGCCTGTTAGCGACAGCTTGCTAATAGGGCGTTAAAAATATCGCCGCTTTAGCGGCAAAAAGTCCCGCTAAAGCGGCGATAGAGCCCTTGATAATATGCCCCTTTGTTTTTTATAGGTATCGGTATAAACCGCACAGACAAGTGAAGAACAGAAAAACGGTCACGGTCACGTAAATCACCGCAGGCCAAACATTAACAATAATTATGAAAATGACATCTCGCTGGCAGCCAGCTGTACACTTGCAGAATTCACAACAAAAAGGTAATCTATGCAAACAACAAGTGTGTATTATTCATCGGCAACAAACATGAATAATCCATGAAGAGAAAGAAAACCGCAATTTCAGGAGAACTCGGTACAACGCCACGGAGAAGCGAGTAGAGGGAGGAAGGGGGGTAGGGGGAGGGGCTCGTTGCCAGTGCCTGACCACGCTTGGGGAGTAACGTGTGTTATACTTTATGTACCTTATCATTTTGCTTTACTGTACTGTAAATGCCTTGTTCACAATGTTCTTAGAATGTTCCTAGCTCCTAGCAACTGTGCTGTGATTCAGTTGAGCTGGAGCTGCTGTGGGAGTTGGTGCATGCCTTCTCTCTCCTCCATGTAGCCTTAATAAACCTTCATACTCCAACCATGACCAGCGTGGTTACTACAAAATTACTGGCGACGATCTAAGGCTACATGGCATTACCCTCGCGTGTGACGCTTTTAAATATCAAGAATATTTCTACAAGTCTTCAATCTACTCACAAGCAATTTGTCATCTTATCTTCAAGCAAGTCATAGAAGGAACCTATCTCATCTTCTAGCAAGTCATAGAAGGAACCTACAGTACTACACGGTGAATTCTTATTATTCCATCAAAAACGGTAGGACATTTACTCTTTGCCTTTTGCCTGTCCTCTTAACGGGCCCCTTCATGCGCATCGAGGCAATTAACTTTGAGTCTCACATTGTTCATGCTTTGACACAAAGAAATTGACTTCTACCTTTTACCGCTACTTTGCCTTGACTTCTCTAGCCTGAATAAGCTGCCCTTGCCCTTCAAGTTTGAACTTTACAGCGACATTTTTTTAAAAAAAAAGCCTTCCATTACCTACGTTTTCAAGCTGAACCACGCGCAAGTGACATTATTCAACTCCGTGTTGCTCGCGCCTACTCACGAGCATCGACCATCACTTAGCAACTCTCTCCTGGCAACATTCCTGACTCTACCGGCATTTCACTCAGAGCGCCGGCATTTCGCTCCGAGCCTTCGTTTCTTCTGCTTGTGACGTGTTTCCCCTGATGACTCCTTCTCAACCTGCCGTCTTCACGTACTTCACTCAGCGGGCGCCATCTTGGATTGGGGTCAGTTTTGAAGGCCCTTTTTCGACAAACTGTGTATCACACGGTGATACACACACCTTGCGAGTCAGATTAGTACTATTTTCCACCACTTCTCCTTCAATTTAAAATGACTTGTTTTTAAATAAACAGTGTACCACACGGTGATACACACACCTCGTAAGTCGAAGTAGTGCAGTTTGCACAATCTCCAAACAGTGTGTCACGCGGTGATACACACACCTTCCATTTAATATTATTAAAATGACTTGTTTTTAAATAAACAGTGTACCACACGGTGATACACACACCTCGTAAGTCGAATTAGTGCAGTTTGCACCATCTCCAAACAGTGTGTCACACGGTGATACACACACCTTCCATTTAATATTATTCAGCTTTCACATTTTGCTCCAAGTTTATATTCTACATTCAACGCGGTGACACTCTCTCCTATTGTGTGCACTGCCTTTATGCTTACGATGACACACACACCTTCATAACATTTTGTGCCACTTAGTGACTCAATTGTTTCCACTGCTTGTTTTATTACTACAATAGTGTTACACACTCATATTTGAATTTCTATTATTTTTTTCACTCTTTAAGACTTCACTTTATTTTTCTTTTAGTCATCTCCTTCAAAAATGTGCACCTTGCAATCAGTTAATCCTCCTCCTCCTTTCTTGGATTCTCCAGGAGATCCGCCTGTTTGTTGGGAAATTTGGCATGACGCTTTTGAAATGTATTTGGGTGCCATTGGTGCTTCTCGTTTTGTTGCAGACAGGAAGAAATGTCTACTTCTCCATTCGCTAGGGTTTGAAGCAAGGTCCATCTTCAAACATTTACCACCCTTAACACAGGAAGAATCTCAAGAGTTGGATGAATATCAGCAAACAGTTTTAAAGCTCAAACACAGGTTCGACAAACAACCCAGTCTCATGGTTTTGAGGCACAAATTTTTCAAAAGGAAACAAACTGAGTCTGAAGATGTAGACTCCTACATTTCTACGTTACGCAAACTTGCTGCTGATTGCAAGTTCGATAATTTCACTGATCAATTAATTAGGGATCAGTTTGTCTGCCACTGTAAAGACAAGAACATCAGACAGAAACTTTTGAGCATGGCCGATCCTCCTTTGGAAGAAACTATAAAAATCGCTAAAAGCATTGAAATCTCAATGTTTTCTCTCAAAGAACTTGATGAGAAGCTTAATGATGTTGTCAATGTTGTCAAAGTTAATAATTTATCTAAGCAGCTTGTTAAGCCCAATATTAGCTCTTCCAACGTTTCCTCTATTCCTAAATCTCAAAACTCAAATTTTGTTAAAACTAATAGCAACATGTGTTTGAGATGTGGCAACCCTTTTCACCAAAGAGGAACTAAATGTCCTGCTATGGAGGTGATGTGCAATTATTGTAAAAAAATGGGGCACTTCGCAAAAGTATGTCTTAAGAAAAGAAACTTCAAAAAACCTACTGTGTGTTCTGTTGAATCAGACAGTAACTCTGATTCAGAAATTATATCTGTAGTCACTTGTGATGAAAACATAGCAAATGGTCGTTCTCAAGTTGTGGTTGAGGGTGATCCATCCTCATGCATCGATCCTGTTGTTGACATTGGGATAGGTCCCCACACTGTTAAGCTTCTAGTTGACTCAGGAGCTAAAATAACAATGATGACAAAAACTTTTTGACGACGTTTGGGAAGGGTCTCAAACTCTTTCCCCTCCTGACAGGTCCTCAGTGTCCTATGAAGGACGCAAAATTGAACTCTTGGGATTTTTCGAAGAGGAGTTGGCATTCAAAGACAGAAGGATCAAGGGAAAAATATATGTTGCTGTCAAAGGGCTCAACATTTTGGGATGGTTTCACCAGGGACTTTTTGGCATGATACTTAAGCCAGGTGCCAAAGAACAGATTTTAGTGGTTGGGAACGAAGAAGAGAGTCAGGGTTGGAAGGATAAGTTTCCAGAGGTTTTTGGGAACGCATTGGGAAAAATAAAAGGTTTTAAACATAAAATAGTTGTGAAGGATGGAGCCATACCAGTTAAACACAAGCTTAGAGGGGTTCCGTTTAGTGTAAGAGAGGATTTAGACAAAGAACTCAAAAACCTTTGTTCTAAAGGTATCATCGAGCCCACAGAATCCTCATTGTGGTTGTCGCCTTTGGTCGTGGCCAGGAAGAGAGGAGGAGATCTCCGCGTTTGCGTTGACTTAAGGTCCTTGAACAAGGAGATCTGGATAGACTCTCATCCTCTACCTAGAATAAGTGATCTTCTTGCTTCCACCAAGGGTGCTCGTTACTTTACCAAGTTAGACTTGGCCAGCGCATACCACCAGGTTGAATTGGACCCTGGTTCTCGTCACTTGACTGCCTTCGTCTCACCATTAGGCACTTTCCGGTATTGTCATATGCCTTTTGGGCTGGCGTCAGCAGCCTCGGTTTTTCAGAGGATCATGGTCAACATCCTTAAAGGGGTTGAGAGTGTCCTAGTCTTTCAAGACGATGTATTGGTCTTTGGGAGGGATCTGGGCTCTCATAATGCTACACTTGAAAATGTTCTCACTCTCTTCAAGAAGAATGGTGTAGTACTTAAGGAAGAGAAGTGTGAGTTTCTCCGTTCTAAAGTGGAATATTTGGGTCATGTCATTTCTGATGAGGGTGTCAGTCCTAAGTCTGGGTTGCTAACAGCAATTATAGATGCCCCAGCTCCTGCAGACAAGTCCGGTGTCAAATCTCTCTTAGGTCTGTGCGAGTGCTACTCGAGATTTGTCCCGAATTTTGCTTCAATTGTCAGGCCCATTAGCAGTCTGCTCAAAAAAGGGGTGAAGTTTGAATGGTGCGATGACTGTGAGGATGCTCTTAATACCATTAAATCTTCTTTAAGGGATGGTTCTGTACTCAAGCCGTTTGATCCTAATCTTCCCTGCTGTGTCACTGTAGACGCCAGCCAAGTGGGTCTAGGTGCCATGTTGACTCAGACCGACAGAGGAGTTGAGAACACTATCAATCAATCAATCATGTCATTTATAAAGCGCACTACATACCCGCGAGGGTCTCAAGGCGCTGGGGGAAGAGGGGGGTGGTGCTGCTACTGATCGAAGAGCCAGGTCTTGAGGAGTCTTCTGAAGGCCAGTAGGTCTTGGGTCTGTCGGAGGTTGGTGGGGAGGGTGTTCCAGGTCTTGGCGGCGAGGTGGGAGAAGGATCTGCCGCCGGCAGTCGTTTTCCGGATGCGGGGGACTGTGGCGAGGGCGAGGCTGGTCGAGCGGAGCTGGCGGGTGGGGGTGTAGAAGCTGAGTCGTCTATTGAGGTAGGCTGGTCCGGAGTTGTGGAGTGCTTTGTGTGCGTGGGTGAGGAGCTTGAAGGTTATCCTCTTGTTGACAGGGAGCCAGTGCAGGTCTCTCAGGTGGGGTGTGATGTGGCTGCGTCGGGGGATGTCGAAGATAAGACTTGCAGAGGCGTTCTGGATGCGTTGCAGCCGTCTCAGGAGCTTAGCCGTCGTTCCTGCGTAGAGGGCGTTTCCGTAGTCCAGCCTGCTGGTGACGAGGGCCTGGGTGACTGTTTTTCTTGTTTCGGTGGGGATCCACTTGAAGATCCTCCGGAGCATTCGGAGGATGTTGAAGCAGGATGAGGAAACGGCGTTTACCTGCTTAGTCATGGAGAGGGTGGGGTCGAGGATGACCCCTAGGTTGCGTACGTGGTCGGTGGGTGGCGGGGCTGTTCCCAGTGATGTTGGCCACCAGGAGTTGTTTTGCTTCAAGAGTCCTGAGATCTGCTGAGCTTCAGAACTCAGTCATAGAGAGGGAGTTGTTGGCCTGCACGTGGGCTATTGAGAAGTTTCGTTCATATATATGGGGCAAAAGGTTTTTGTTGCAGACGGATCACAAACCTTTAGTTAATATCCTCGGAGGTGGAATGAGCAAATGTTCTACTCCCAGGATCTTACGCATGGTTTCAAAACTCCTCCGGTATCAGTTTGATGTCCAACATATATCTGGGGGAAGAAATGGGCGAGCTGATTTCTTGTCTAGATTCCCTCTTAAATCAGTAGAACTTGAAAATGTCAATTTATATGATTTTTCCAATGAGGACTGTGAAGATTGTTTAGTAGCAAGGTTGGAGGTACCCTGTATGAATCTAGGCTCAGAGAATGAATGGTTGCGAGCCATGGAGTCTGACTGCGTGCTTCAAGAGGTGTGTTCTCATGTGATTGTAGGATGGCCTAGGGAGAAGATTGTGAATTCTCTTGTTCAACCTTTCTGGAAGGTTCAAGATGAACTCACTCTGGAGGATGGTTTACTCCTCAGGGGTGACAAATTTGTTCCTCCCCATGTTTTCCGCATTGAAATAATACAGAGAGCTCATGAGGGGCATCTTGGCTGCACTCTCACTAAACGTCGTGTAAGGGACACTTACTGGTGGCCAAGGATGGACGCAGAAATTGAGGATGCCGTTTCCAAATGTTATGTCTGTGGTGCAGCTGACAAAAGTTTCAAAGTATCGGTTCCTCCTTTGATGCCGATCGAGTGCCCGCAGGGACCATGGTTGAAGCTTGGAATAGACATCATGGGACCCTATGACAATCTTCAGGGTGGTTTACGATTTGTATTGGTTCTCATGGACTATGCATCCAAATGGCCTGAGGTTAAGTTGGTCAGGGAGGCTAACACCAAGGCCATTGTCTTTTTTCTGAAGGAAGTGTGGTTGAGAGAGGGGTGTCCAGAAATCCTTGTCTCTGACAATGGCACACAATTTGTGAGTCATGAGTTCCAAAGTTTTCTGTTAGAATCAGGTGTCAAACACTGTAAAACATCTTTGTATCATCCGCAGTCGAACGGACTTGTGGAGAGAATGAATCGTGTGATTGGGGAGTGCATGAGATGGGCAAGAGTGGGGAATCATGATGTTCAGAAGGCTCTTGACAGTTTGGTTTGGTCCTATAGGACGATGCCTCACTCTTCCACCAAAGTTTGTCCCTTCGAATTGTTAAGAGGGAGAAAGGCCAATACCAGTTTCAGGCCTGGTTGGATGGCTAAGTGGGTAAATTCTGATTCAGATGTTTCCAAATTAATGTCTACTGTGTTTGAAAACATGACCAATTCTCAGGTCAAACAAAAGGAATGGTTTGACGTCAAGAAAGCAGTTAAGGTTGTTCCTCTCGTGGTAGGAGACATGGTCAAAATAAAATCTCCTGTGCATACGAGGAAAGGTGACTGTAAATTCAGTGAACCTATTAAAGTTGTTAAGATTGTTGGGAATGCCGTTAAGGTCTCGGGAGGACATTGGTGGAACCTTAACAGAATTGTGAAGGTCCGCACCAAAGCCTCAGCCTCCCCTTGTCTAGCCTCTGAACCTTCTTGCTCAGACCAAACCATCGTCAAACGGAGTTTCAGACAAATAGTTAGACCTGCTAGATATAGGAATTAAGTTCTTTACTTTTGTATTGTGTTTTGTTTTGGGAAGAAAGAAGATATGTTATACTTTATGTACCTTATCATTTTGCTTTACTGTACTGTAAATGCCTTGTTCACAATGTTCTTAGAATGTTCCTAGCTCCTAGCAACTGTGCTGTGATTCAGTTGAGCTGGAGCTGCTGTGGGAGTTGGTGCTTGCCTTCTCTCTCCTCCATGTAGCCTTAATAAACCTTCATACTCCAACCATGACCAGCGTGGTTACTACAATGTGTCCCTCAATATGCAAGTTCATCCCCCAAATGAAGCACGCATTCAAGTGCTGTCCACTGGTTATACCGCAACCAAGGATCGTCTGCATGGTTGATTAGACACAATTATGTGGTCACTATAATACCCAGTTCTGGGTATGGCGGGGAAAAAGAGGCTTCAAAAACCTCAATAAAAAAAAATCTTATTCACGTTGCGAATGAGTCACAAATATGTTTATCTGAGTAGGTACGACTAGAAGCAAGTCACACCCATAAGCAGTTCACACATCAGTATTCCAAGTCTTAACGGCCGACTTTGAAGATGGGGAACCAGGTTCGAGTCTCGGCGTCAGCTCAAACATGCATCCTGTGATTCTGGGCAAATCACTTAATCTCCTCAAGCCTAAAAATGAATGTGTCTGTCTGTAATGCACCTGGTGCTAATGTAAAGCGCTCCGATACCTTCGGGTCGAGTTCGCGCTATATAAAACAGCAACAAAAATAAAATATATATTGTAATCGCTGGAGCGAACTCTGTTTACTAAGAGGCATTTTATTGAAATAGGGCGCGACCACATAACAACTATTCAAGCAAATAAAATAAAAACTTTGTGACCAGGGTGCTTAGCTACGATTTCTATGTTAATCTGAAGTTAATTAGATGAGTTCTGATTTCTTTTCAGACAGCGTCACAATGACCTAAATGGGTTAGTGGGCTGGGCAGTTTTTTTATGCTCCTACTTTAGCACAAGAGATCTGAATTAGCTTTGTTTTTTCCCTTTTTGGTAGAAAGGCCAACAATAGATTAAGCATGTAATGTGGCCAGATCTCTTAATGTGACCAGATTTCTTAACGTGGAAAGGGCCTAAGGCTCGATGGTTACAACTACGAAGTTCTAATGCGGTGCCAATGATGTACCTGATCTGGCATTAAAGTACATATCTTCCAGTGCTAAAATAATGCCCTTCTAAAGGAACCAAAACTTCAAATGCATTGATGTAGTGTACGATGACATTCTTCTACCTTCCTTTCTAAGTCAAGTCACATTGTACAGGAGTTACCTGCAAATACAACTGCTTCGATGGGCACTGCCTTAAAAAATAGGCATAAGAAAGATTAAAAAAAAATGCGTCTCACTCTCGGCACTCTCGGCGTAGCCCGCTGACGCTGGGTAAACAAGTGGGAGGGGTGGGGGGAGTGCAGCCGAGAGCAGGGACACACAGCGTTTACCTTGCGGGAGCAAGCGCAGTAATTGGTAACACATGGCGCCGCTCGCTCCCGCAAGGGAATCGCCAAACGTGCACGCGTTGCCATTGAAGGCAATGCAACGCGTGCACGTTTTTAAGCGAAAAACCCAACCGATTTCAAGAGGTCTCCTCCCTATGCAGCGCATGCTGCGTAGGCGAGACCTAATAAAGAGTTCCGATGCTGATGCTCACGTAGCGAGGAGCCACTCCCAGTGGCTGCCTCACTCGTGCACAAGGACGTGCTGTCCTCGGGCCTGCAGAGGTGTGAAAGAACGATCCTGAAAGCACACAGGTGGGACAAATAGACCTGCGGAGAGCGGAAAGGTGAGGTTCCGAAAAAAAAAACAAAAAGAAAAATAAATTAAGAAGTTTACAAGACTTTAAAGGAAAGTCACAGTCGTATGTTGATGATTTTGCAAAAGAGACACACTGACACTATTAAACAAGCATTGGCATAGCCAATAGGTCTCGCCTTTGGGACCTTATAAGTGTTAAGCCAGAGCTTTTGGCTTTGCCAATGTCTTTAAGCTATGTAGACTCCAACACAGCACTTGGGGCAAACCTGAAGGGGATGCACGGCACATCCACATAAATGTGCACAGAAAGGGTAATACGGGACATGGGGTAAAACAACTGGGGCTTCAAAGGGCAAAAAAAGGAGACGGTAGAGGCCAGTACAATCTTGCACTACTCTGAACTAGTAAAGGGTGACTCTGACTGGAAGCAGTTCAGACAAGTCCAAGAAGGACTTTCCATCCACTTCATCAAAGGTACTCTAGAAAAATAGTGGTTGACGAAGCCACATTCCAGCGTGATGGTGTCTACAGCTGTAAAATTCGTTTTAATAAATACAAGTCAACAAAGAGGCCAAAGTCTGAATGGGTATGAAAATGCAACTCTTCTCTTACCCCACAGAATTCCTGCAATCAGCGGCCTGCAGAGCTAAACATGCAGCGACAGACGTGCTTCTAACCAAACTTCACCCACAAACAACTTTAAATTAAAACAGTATTCAGAACAACAGCACAGTGTAACATTTTTCCCTGGCACCCTAGGAAATCCCACATTACTATCTTGTGTCAGAAGCCCTTGGGCCGACCTGCCAAGCTTTCAAACGTCACTGTGTTTATTTTCTGGCTTCACGCATTATCAAAAATGCAAAGACAAAAGAATGCAGTGTGCAATGGAAAACGTGTTCTCCCCGACCGACGAAGGAAGGAAAATCACAACGCTGCTCCTCTCCTCGCCTGGCAGGCTGACAACACCGCCAGGGGCTGGAAAAACGAGAAGTAACGGAATAATAAATAAAATCTATGAAAATTAGGGGGGGTGAAGGCGTACATCTGAGATTACAAACATAATGCTACTGCACGTAACATTACGTTACTAGATGATGCACGTCTCTGCCTACGTCATGTAGGTGGAATTATACATGATAGCCTACACATAAGCTGTGTACCATCCTGAATTTGGGAAGATAGGAAATCAGTCACAAATGACCACAATCGCACACCAGACAGCAATAACAATAAAAACACTTGCATGCAAGCTATACTTGGGGTCTGGCGCTCTTCCTTTTGTGCTACGCATCGTCTTGAGGTCAGCCTGCCTTTACTCTAGGCGCAGACTGTTCCACGCGAGAGTAAGAGAAACTTAACCGAGGAGGAGGCAGGCATTGTAGTCATCTTAATAGTTCACCACTATGGTGGACTGTATTGTCTTCCCACACGTTCGGTGACACGGCGGAGGTCAGGTTGCCACTGAGAATGCATTGGGGTTGGAGATATGAACCACGGGGAAATTTAAAACATGGGGGGAGGTGGGAGACTTCAGGGTGGAGGTGAAGAGGACTGGGAAACAGAGACAAGAGCGGACAGATGCGAGACACTTTACTGCGGTTGCGAAAGTGAAAGCAAAGTAACCCGATACTGGAATGCAGCTAATTCGAAGGAAATAAAAATGAAACAGGAGAGGCAGCAGGGGGAGGGGAGAGAGGAGGGGGCCTGTGCCTGTTTTCCTTGCGGGAGCGAGCAGGAACCATCTGTTAATTACAAACAGATGGTTTTAAAGCTCGCTCCCGCAAGGGAATCGCCAAACGTGCACGCATTGCCATTCAAAGCAATGCAACGCGTGCACGTTTTTGGGACACAAACTGAATCGATTACTAAAGGTCTTCCTATAGTGCATGCGCGCTGCGTAGGCGAGACCTAATGAAGCACATACTGTTTGCTAAGGTGGAGTTAACTGCCATCATCCTCTAACTCACAACAAGCACACTTATCAACAACCAACCCCACATCCAGGCTGAGGGTGACTGGGGAAGGAACACCAAGGGAGACTCAGATTAAGTGACGAGATCTGATTAATCATCACCACACAATGGCAAACATTCCGGCAGTGGAACCTTTCATAGTGGAAGGTGCTCCATCGGGGGAAGCACCTAAGAAAGAGTGAGTGGAGAGAGAAATACTATTCTTTGAAGCCACGAAAGTGGATAATGCTCAAAAACAGTCAACGTACTCCATTTAGGGAGAAGAGACATTTATAAAATATCGAAATCAATTAATGAAGCGGCGCCAAAGACGCACCTCACCCTCATAGCTGCTCTAACAGCACATTTTGAACCAATGGCAAACCAGGACTATGAAAGGTTTGTGTTCTGACAGGCCAGACAACAGGCGGAAGAATCCATTGATTTCTTCTATGCACGTCTGAAGGAATTAACCAGTACATGTGGTTTCAATGATGAGACTGAGGAAATAAGAGGACAAATAATCTAAGAGTGTGCTTCAGTGAAGCTACGTGAGTGGATCCTAGAGGAGTCAGGCAAATCTCTAGCTGATATCCTGATGCTAGGACAGACCAAAGAACTATCTTTAGCTCGTGCTGTGCACATGGAAGCCGCATTACAGAAATCCATAAAAGCAGAACCAGTCAACATAATAATCCCGGCCCCCACAGCACAACAGGACAGGAGAAAGAACACGAGAACCCGGACCTGTGGATACTGTGGCAGACCCACTCATCGACCCTCAGAGTGTCCGGCAAGAGGAAAGAAATGCATAGGGTACGGAAAGCTCAATCATTTTATGAAAGTCTGTCCCTCAGGAAAGGGACGAATTCTGCACACCACCGTCAATGCCATACCAGAAGGGCAAGAACAAAGCAGCGATATGGATGATGACGAAAATGAGGAACATACAGTCCACTCAGTTTTCACCATTGGTGCAGCCTCCCAAATGACAAGACACCTACCACAATGTCAAATACTGGTGGGAGAACACCCATCCACTGCAGTGGGGGGCACAGGTGTAACAATCAACATCATGTCGGTGGAAGTCTATGAAACAATGTGGTCGCCCCCACAGCTACTTCCAGCCATGATTAAAGTCTTTGCATATGGCCAAGAGAAACCTCTTATGATACAAGGGAAATTCAAGACCACCATAAGCTATGGTTCCAAATCATTTGAATCTCAAGTGTATGTTACGGAAGGAGGTCACAGCATGCTTACGGGGTGCCGAGCAGCTGAGGCTCTGGGCATCGTCACCTTTGCATTCGGGATACATCAGGAAACCATAAATCACATCCTGGATGAATTTACAAAAGTATTTGAAGGTATTGGGTGTTTGAGAGACAAAGAATATTCACATGCATATCGATCCATCAGTACAGCTGGTAGCTCTCCGATACAGACACATTGCGTTCCACCTGAGACCTCTTGTGGAAAAGGAAGTGAACAAGATTGAAGCCACAGGAATCATCGAGAAGGTGAATGGGCCCACCACATGGGTGTCACCGATTGTCATCACAAGGAAACCCAAACAGCCTGGAGAGGTGTGAATATGTGTAGACATGCGCCTGCTGAACACTGCCATAAAATGAGAGCGGCACCTCACTCCAACAATTGATGACTTAAGTGGTGAGCTCAGTGGAGCCAGCTGGTTCTCTAAGTTGGACTTGCATCAGGATATCACCAGTTGGTTCTTGCTGACGAGTCCCGTTACATTACTACATTTTCATGTGGGACTGAGTTTTGGAGTTTCTAGTGCAGCTGCAGAATTTCAGAACACAATTCAAGAGCTTCTCGTGGACTTTCCTGGAGTGGTGAATGTCAGTCCATGCAAAGACCGTGCCAGAGCACAATGCCCTGTTGCGGAGGGTCGAGATGTGCAGCTTTTTAGGCATGGTCAACTATTGTTGTCGCTTCATAAAGGGTCTCACCATGCTGACGCAACCTCTCCGAGAGCTGACCAAAGGATCTGTCCCCTAGTCGTGGGGGTCTGAGCAAGAAGCTGCATTTCAGGTTACAAAGGACGCCCTGTCATCCTCCACCACATTGAGTTACTTTGACCCGCACCAAAACAGCATGATAGCCATGGATGCTGGTCCTCGAGGATTAGGGGCAGTTCTGATGCAGAGATCCACCGATGAGAGTGACTGGGCCGCTGTAGTTTTTGCAAGCAGATCCCTGACTGACACCGAACAAAGGTATTCTGCTGGGGATGCCGACATTTCCATCTGTATGTGTATGGGAAACCTTTCCTAGTCACCACTGACCACAAGCCTTTAATTCCACAATTCACGGGAACAGCATCGAAACCACCACCATGAATAGAAAAGTGGATGCTTCAATTGCAAGAATACAACTGCCGAGTAGAATGCCACCCTGGGTCGAATAACCCGGCTGACTACTTGTCCAGGCATCCTGGGCTGTCACTGCTAGTGAAGAAGACAACGCGGAGGAAACAGAAGAGTATGTGCGGTATTTTGTTGAGAGGTCCTGCCCTGTGCCGCTATCCCTGGAAGACCTCTGTCACGCCACCACCCAGGACGAATGTCTACAGAAAACTCTGGAAGCTGTAAAGACAAACAAGTGGCACAGTTTCAAGAGCCATTGGGTTTTACTCACCCCTGAAGCACGGCGGGTTTTGGAAAGTCTATATCATGTCCACCAAGAATTGAGTGCTGATCCCGATGGATGTCTATTGCGAGGGCATCACCTGGTCATCCCTGCCTCGCTCACTGAGAGGGTGATTAAGCTGGCCCATGCCGGTCATCAGGGCATGATGAAGACCAAGGATCAACTTTGAACCAAGGTGTGGTTCCACTTAATGGATGAAACGGTAGAAGAAGCAGTCAGGTCCTGCGAATGGTGTCAAGCATCAGGGGGTGCCAACCCGCCACCACCCATACTAACTGAGAAAGGTACTAGTGGTCCGTGGGTATGTGCCTGCTTGGATTTTGGAAGTCACCCTACTCTGGTGATGATTGACAATTATTCCAAATATCCAGAAGTAGAAATTCTGTCCTCTCTGAGTGCTGCTGAGGTGGTGCTCAAGTTGGAAAAAGTCATGGCTACCTGTGGATTAATCAAAGAAATCAGAACTGACAATGGTCCTCCCTTTCAGGGGCAGGAAATTGCTTTGTATCTCAGCTCTTTGGGAATTATCCACAAGAAGATCACTCCAAGGTGGCCCCAAGCCAATGGGGAGGCAGAGAGATTCATGAGGACTCTCAACAAGGTCATCCGGATTGCCTCAGCGAGCCACCAGTCTCCTGAGCAGGCCATTTACTCATTCTTGCAGGACTATAGGCAGACTCCCCACTCTACCACGGGCGATCGCTGGGGCATCTCTCAATGGGGAGAGTCGAGGTGGACTCAATTACTCACCATACGGATTGGATTCCTGGTCCTGTGAATGATCATCTGGTTAATAAACAGAGGAAGATGGCCAATAAAAAGGTCAGTCATCGGCGAATAGCCAAGAGTTTCAGTTTGCGAGTAGGTGACTTGGTGCTAGTGCAGGATCGGCATCCGGGCAGCAAGTTTAGGCTACCATTTGAATGTGATCCCTGACATATTGTTTATCTGCGTGGCACTTAGGTCACTGCGCGTCGTGGGCAACAGACAATAACTCAGAACATTTCAGCATTCAAAAAGTGCCATATCCATTAAGGCGATACTCCGGATGTGGAGGATCTGGCTGTAGAGCCAACGATCCCGACGACTGGTCTGAAAATGAGCAAATATAGAATTGATCAGCTGAGTGTGTCGATCTGGGAGTTCAGAGTCCGAATGCAGTCCCGAACCCCCTTGGGACTCCTGTTAACTGCAAGGCTGATCTTCAACCAGGCCGTGTTTCTCGAACCAGGTACAACCTCCGTGACAATCCCAGGCCCTCGACTAGGCTGAGGGCTCATGTGATCTGATTGGGTGTACTGTCCATAATGTAGGTATGTTCCATATCCCAGGTATTACCAGCATGAAAAAAATACTCTGCTGCTCAGCAAAAGTCTCTAGTTTTTCTGCTGCTCTTCATGTTATTTCACATGCTACTTTAGTTGCTGTTTCTTTTATTTTAGGGAGGAATGTAATGTTGCCTTTTGCAGACATCCCCCGAACGTCGCGATTATGTTGATGAAGCCCGGGGGGTGTTTTAGTGATGTGCCCCGGGGTTGTGTGAAATTGGTTGATCCCACATCACATGGGACTATGATAATAAAGGCTTCGGGTGCCAGTCGTGGCCTCAGAGAGGGACTCCGTGCAGCGACGAGCAAGTTGTTCATGCCTGTGTCTCCGACTTTTCATTTCACGTAGGTCCCGCGAACCCCATGCCTGCCCGGCCTCCTTACATTGATCGCATTACCATTAAGCAGGTACCTTGAACACCGCAAAATAACACTGACTATAAACTTGTGTCTTTGATGTCCAAGAAGCATCAAAGCAGTGCAAGAAAGCCAAAACATAAAATGGTAATAGCTTTTAGTTATTACCATTTTATGTTTCCTTTGCTCATTGTGGGCGGGTGGGCAGGGCTGGTCTGCTCTTTGAGCAGGGCAGGGGAGGAGAGGTTTGCCCACTCCTGAGTGCTCAAAGACTGTTTGGTCGGCCCTCTCGAGCTGCCCAAACCAGTCATGCGCACTCTGCCCTTCTTTTCTTGCAGCCTGCATGGAGAACATGCCTACCCCACCAGCCCCCAACTGGGCGCCGTCCTGACCAATCACAACGTTGCTTGCAGCGTTGTGATTGGCTTAGGGGAGGGAGCATGGCTACCTGCTTCCGGTTCCTGTCAGAGGGAGGAGAGCAGGAGCCGACCCCCCCCCAACGACCCATCGCACCCGCCCCCCACCCGCGAGCAATGCCGGCTGCTAGTGCATCGAAGTCCTTGAATGGAAAGATTCAGAAACCTGAAACGCAAGAAAAAGTTCTTCTCCCAAACCTGCAATCAAGATCTGGTTGTCAGTGGTGAAATTATTATGTACCTTGCCCGCTAATCCTGAATGCTGCTTTAATTCCTCTTTTTACCATTAACTTTTGAGCTGATCTGGACATGTTTAATAAGTACGCCGTTGGGAGGAAATTAAATTTTAACTACTTAATGATGGAACTTTCAGACAGCGAAACATCCCCCCTTTGAGTGGCCAAGTTATTCTTAATAATTACTTTTATGATGTTTATTCCTGCCAGTTTACAGCCCAGTTTACAATGTATAAAATAGTAGTTTCGAGTAATATCACCCATTGTAGTAAGAGGAGTAAGGCCTAGTTCTAATCTTAGATGGCAGTGTGCAGTTAAGTTAAATTTGGAGTTTCCTGATGCAGTTTAAGAAAATCATGTGACATTGAAGTAGCAGTGGAAAGCTGGATCTCGGGGTCCACTGAGATCGCGGTTTTGACCCGCCCCCTTCCCCCTGCCCCATGCCCCCCACAGGACAGCCGATGTACCCGACATATCTGGGTGTTTCCTTTTGAGGATATTTCCTTGCCTTCACTATTTTTAGTTTAATCCACCAGTCTGATAATATGTCTTCCTTTTCAACTACTTTTGTGTAGTAATTCAGGCTAGACCAGCTAATGCACGTACATTCTTTTTTAGACTCATTGTCAATTAAAAAAAATTTGGAAAGCTGGTGCCTGATCTGAGACGTTCCAAATCTGCAAAATGATGCAGAACCCGGAGAATATTATGTGTTTTCAAGATGTCACATGGACCTTCAGAATCATAGCTGGAACAGAAATCAATTTACAGAAGGTCCTTGGTTAGGAATCTTGTGCTATTCGGTTCCTCCTGGTTCTTGTTACTTAAGGAGTACCTTGTGATTTGTTTTTGTCACCTGGCTGGCACAATCGTGCACTCCATTCTTTCCCACACATGAAGCACTATAAGAGTAGAGCTGAAAAGAGCATAACTTGGGGTATTAATTCCCTATTCTGTGAAATGACATTCTCTTTTAAGATAGGTGTATTAGTTGAGGTGATCCTCTCTCCCTGGGAACTTTTTGTATTTATGTAATACCATTCTCAATTTTCTATGCTATGATGTCCTTATAGTTAATAGATGCAATAGGAGTAGTATTTCCTCTCTGGGATTCATCTCTTCTGTATACAGATTCATCATCTCTTCTGTATACAGATTCATCATCTATTCTGTATATAGATTCATCATCTGAGTCGGCAGGAAGCCCAGATTGTAAGATGGGGGGGGTATTTATTTCGGCTCTAACAGTAAATAAATTCTTAATTGGTAAAGGTTATACTCCAGGTGTAGAAACTACAGGATCAGTACAGTTTGTGGAAGATTTGTACGGGGTTGCGGACCAAAGCTAGACAAAATAGAATGCTGTGATTTCTTAATTTTTCTTAACATGTACCAGCATTAGGCAGGTTGTCTGAAACGCCCTGTCAATACGTGCAATAAAAAAACACACCTGTTTGCCTAGGCTAGACTTATTGGCTTTGCAGTGCTTGTTCTGTTGCAGGGATTCTGCGAAGTCACATAACTATGCTTGGGATTATGGGACTTTAGTAGGCAGGGACTGAGTCATCCTACCACCTGAGTACCCATGAGCCCAGGGACCGACTAGCTGTAGTGTCTTACTTGCCCTCCAATTCACTCACAGAGGAACAAGTGATTAGACACTCCAGAACACAACACTCCCGACCCTCTCACGAATCGCGGTTGCAGGACACACCCTTTTGCTCACACACTCGTACTAGTCCACAAAACGTTCTGACAGAGACACGAGTAAAGTTTAGAATGTTTATTTTAACTATCGTGCTCTAGTATGCAGTATACGTGCCATAACAAGTAGAACAATTGCAAAAAGAACAATTGATGGACAGAATGCAGAACAATGTCATACATTCGCCCCAGTACAGAGATCTGGGCCTAAATCCATCGTTTTTTGCTCACCATGCCATTCCTGTTTGGACCCAGCCATATGCAAATCAGTCTTGACCCTGCGCCCAATGGGAACAGTCCAGCCCGAACTGCCAGGCCAGGTCCTCCCTGGACTGGAAACAAGCATCCTAGGACCGGTTTCACCCCTCATCGGCCAAGATAGCTTGACTCCAGTGGCATGGAGAGCACGGGACCCACGTCTGGCCATACCCGTCCCACTCGGGTTGACAAATGCAAAAAGAACAATTGATGGACAGAATGCAGAACAATGTCATGCATTCACCCCAGTACAGAGATCTGGGCCTAAATCCATCTTTTTTTTGCTCACCATGCCATTCCAGTTTGGACTCAGCTATATGCAAATCAGTCTTGACTCTGCGCCCAATGGGAACAGTCCAGTCTGGACTGGAAACAAGCATCCTAGGACCTGATGCGGGGCTTCACCCCTCATCAGCCAGGATAGCTTGACTCCGGTGGCATGGAGAGCATGGGACCCACGTCTGGACATACCCGTCCCCCTCGGGGTGACAAAGTAGAACAAGCATTTGCAATGCAATAGGTCTCGCATTTGTCCTTGTCTATCTTTGTTCAGTTTGTGAACATGGTTTGCTTCTGTACAAGGTATCCCAGCAGATGGAAAACGTTCAGCTTGCCCAACTTGTGTAGCTTGTAAGCTTCTTAACCATGGTATTACTTTGCTAATGTTTTTCCTCTAAACCCAGCATTTGTTGTAAACAGCCAATAATTGCTCCTCAACCTTTAGAGACCAGATTGCCAGAAACCCAGTATACGGCCAGAATGGTGATGGAGCCCAACTAAAACGAGGGTGCAGAGCTCTGTTAATAAGTTTATATATAGCTATTTACATAGATTGAACCTAGCTGGGGCACAATGCATTGTGGGTGATGTTAGCATGCCATACAAGACCGAGTACTTTCAGTGGGTGTATGTCTCTGAACTACACAATTACATCGCATTTCACGATTTTACCCTTTCACATATCTATATTTTTAGTGACAGGGAGAGCAAGTGATTTTCTCAGAATTGCTTGTTTTTTTGGTCAAGTTCCAAGTTGTGATTTCATTTCAAGAACGGAGGCTACCATTATGCATATTAACCTTTAATTGCCACTCCACAGCACCTTTAATGAAGTATAACACACCAAAACACTAGAACTAGAATACTCCAGTCCATAAATATCCCTGGTCCTCAAAATTCCTCCTCTTTTAATTGCTGCTCAGGAGAAGATAAGTACCTTAACCTTATAACTTAATCCTCATATATTTTAGAGATATGTTAGAGTTAACTTTGGATGTTTTGGCGTGAATTTTGTCGGTAGTATGCTTGTACGTTGATTTGGTATGTACACTTCAGCTTCTAATTTTCAGGAGCTGAAGTGTACGATTAGACTTAGCTTTTTTATTTTTAAGAACTTTGGATTTTGTCAAAAACAATTCTATGTCACAGGAATGGATTTGTGATGGGTATGATTAGATTTCGAGCGGTGTTTAAGTAAGTAATTGAGGTTTTGTTATCAGCGCGCTAAGGAATAAAAGAAATACATTTAAAAAAGGGAAAAGCATTGTTTAAATTGGCCGCTTACCAGTAGAGCGGGTGAAGGGTCCCGCAGCATTCTTGCACATGGACATCATTCTTGATAGTGAGGAGCAGAGCGATCACGTGGCGTTTTTTGAGTAGCGCGATCGCATATTAGAAAGGGCTGTGAGAGGTCGCGCAGCTTCTGTAGTTCGTGACCTCCGTTGCCCACATAACAAGCAGAGACGCAAGGGTTGGTGATAGGTCATGTGGCTTCCGTTCCACGCGGCCTCAGTTGCCCTGGTAACAAGAAGAGCGTTCTCTGGCTCGCGCAAGAATCAAAGCAAAGGAGAGATCCTACGCGCATGGCAGCACGTATTAGCATGCATGGGCAGTGCATGAGGATAGAAATAAAATAACGCGAGATTTGGGAGGACATTTTGGATTGGGCAATTTAAGGTAGACAGAAATAGCCTGTATGTGAGTGCAGTGACAGCTGAACGGTGGCAACAATGGGGAGTTTTAGAATTTGGTGAAGGAGCATTTTGTGGAGTTTGTAGGAGCATTTTGAGGAGGTTGGTTAATATTAAGCTTAAAAGGATAATTTTAAGGACGTTTTTTTGCTTGACTTTGGAGGAGGATTTCAGAACGTCAGAGGAGCAGAGCAGTGAGTTGACTGTGACAGGAGAGATGGTAAATGAGGAGGTTGTAAAAAGATTAATACAACATGAAATGAAGAAACAAGTTATGGAAGTTGTAGATGGTGTTTTGAAAAGTAGAAAAGGGAGATATAGATTGTGGAGAAGAGTATTTTTCTTTATCAGATAAAGAAGGAGAAAGTGCAGAAGTGGGTAAAAAGAGAACTAAGAAGATGAGGCATGTGGAGGATGTGTTGATTACTAATAAGAACAAGCATTTGCAATGCAATCGGTCTCGCCTTTGGGACCTTATATGTATTTAGCTGTGCAGCACATTAGCCTGGGAGCTGAAACATCTACTGCTCTTTAACATGGAGGGAAAGTAAGCACCAAACTGCGTGACACACCAGGTATGGGAACACATGGAGAGAAATATTGCCTTTCAGCTGGAAATGGTATAGTCCAAAGCTCTGTTTTTAATATAAAATCAGGGCCCTCGGTGGTATGGACTGGAATCTAGAGAATGCTAAAGTGATTCTAGTATTTTACTGACCTCTGCTGGTCGTTTTCTATCAAGAAGGTTATGCCTGTGAATCTAGCCAATCGTAGTGGGTTGCAATTTGCAACCTACCTCAAGTATATAAATGAGGTAGATCAAATTGCGACTGAATACGATTTAGTATTTGTAAACTAACCTATTAATACATAGGTTGGCTCGCAAAATGTCAATGCCTTCGGTAGAAGTCGGTGCTCAATCTGCAACGACTTCTACCGAAATCCATTATAATAAATTCCAAATAATAAATCACAAACTGCAATTCGGTATTAGTCGGAATTTATGATTTCTTACATGAGGCCCCACATGTGCCCAACCGCACCATATGAAAACATGAAAGAGGGGACAACCAAGGCAACTCATGAATGAAGGAAAACGTGCGTACAACGTCTGTTGCCAAATCACTTATGTGAATTATGACCAGTAGCGAAGGAATAAGGGGGAGACGGGCAGCCACTTTAGAAGAGGATTGGTACCAATTGTTTGCCCACATTTATTAAAATAATAATACAAATAAAGCACTGTGCTGCGCTGATTAAGCAACAAAGGTTTAATGAAAGCAACCCGGAAGCGAACCTGTGAAGAAAACGGAACCGAGGCAAAGCTTAAAGAGATGTGATACATAGCTGCCAAGGTTTGGGATTGCTTATGTGTGACATTTTGATAGTTTCAGTGTACTTATGAGTGACATTCAATGACCAATGTGTGACACTTAAGAATGACACTTTCTCGCGAGTAAAATTAATCAGTGACATCAATGTTGATGGATAAATATCAGAAGTTACACCCATATGAGCAGCGAGAAACTGTAAGAGGATCTTAAAACTGCTACAAAGCACCTGAAATAGAAGGGCACTAATCGCTCTCTTTCATGTTTTTATTTATTTTATAGCGCTCCTCGTACCAGTGTAGGGTGTCCGAGTACTTGACATCATGCACAGATTATAGAGAGACAATTAATGATACGTGTGTAAATCAGTCTAAATGATATGTTACATAAAACAGTGAGATTACAAGTTGTAGAATCACATTTCATCCATACTAGTAAGCAGTATATGTTAAGAGTGTTTAGTCTGGAGAAGCACGAACTCATGATTTAAAAGGTACCACGGTGTTTGGTTTTACGTAAAACAATATATTTCTACCCAAACTAAACCGTTTAGCAACATTAGGATAATGAAAGTCTGAGGGAAAAAATAGCGCTCAGCTCTAACTTATAACACGCAGTTTGAATACAGACCCTTCGGTGTAGTTCATAAGTAATTGTGCTATATTAGGATTGTAATTTATGAAGTGTGATTAAGAAAAGGATCTCTGTGATAAAATCAGTAACCCACTGAGCTACCCACATAAAATGCAGTTTAGTGATCTGCATGTACACGTTCTTTGCAGCAGGCATATTAACCCTCTGTGCTGCTTCAGGATGGGTGAAAACTGCCAGTATACAAAACGCCGATCTTGGTCCAGCAGGAACATACAGCACCTGAGGAGGGAGGCGGCCCCATATCGCCGTAGTTAAAAGGGCAGATTCCCATGTCACACTCACTCACAGGCGGAACCAGCAAATTAAAAGTAAGTGGTCCCAGCACTGGCTGCAACTGCTTATAAATACACAGAACACACGGGCCTTTGCATTGCATGGCGTAAAGTAAAAGCAAACTGAAAACACCTTCAGGAGAGGGAAACCTGGCCTATAATGCAACGCACGGACCCCTGCACCACAACAGCCGTAACAAACAGTACTCCATTATTTAAATTTTAAAAAAACGACTCCTACCTTAGAAGTCGAAACAATAAAAACAAGCCATGACTATTGGCTTTGTCAATGGATGTTAGTTGCATAAAATAAATATAAAGGCAGCAACTATGGCTTCGTTTTATATAATAATAAAAATGCTTCAGCTCTGAAATGTTTAGACTGTGTAAGAACTATAACCTCTTCTTTTTAACTTTGTACATTTGAATGCCCTGCCCTAGGAGGAGGACCATAACATGCTGTAACACCCCAAACTGGCCCATTGTCATTCTGTATGTGGCAATCTGCCAGAATACAGAATGACAATAGTCGGGGTGGGGCTGCTCTTGTGCTCCGAGGATGAGTGCTAGGCGGCCCCATCAGGGCCCTGAGGCCTCTCACAGGGGAACAGCTCCGCTCCCTGCAAGGCCCAAAATTACGGACAAAAGGCGCCCTTAAAAGGTATCATCACGGACAACGGACGTGAGGTCCAAATTACGGACGGTCCGTGAAATTTACAGACAGTTGGTCACCCTACATGTCCTTCCAGGTTCAAAGACTTTGTGATGGACTCAACAACTTCTTTAAAGATGGTAACTGATGTAGTATGCTGTATTTTGTATTGCGATTATTCCCATGCAGTTGTATTAAGCTTGTATGTGTTATTTGTCATTATCGTCCCTCTTCCCTGTTGTGTTTTGCCCCATGCACTTCTGGAATGTTGACAACGTTCTGTGATGACTGGAGCTGGCAGTTGTAGGGGCTACTTTTACCGTGAACAAACGTGTTCCTGTTACCTCACACAAGTCTCCCCAACTATGGTCTTCTTTACTACTACAAAGGCCCATACAATACTGGTCAGCTGGCAACCCTAATGATGGCTGGGTGGTGTATGCGTCTTTTACCCTCTTTCTTAGTACCTGCTGGGAAGTTTGTGTAGTCCCTTCTAGTTACTGCAAAAAACGAGCCTGAAAAGTTCTCCCAAAAGGGATCAGGTAATATCTACACTAGTCATCAACCAGGGGTCATGCTCTTTCTGGAAGTCACTACAGTACTATCAGTTTCAATAGGTTAGTTAGTGCCTTTTCATTTCACAGGTGCTGCAGTACTTTCAATTACGTTTTTAGAGTTTCTCATTGTTTAAAAAGGGGGTAATATCCATTATTTAAATATTTACATTGCTTGGTTTTACTCGCTAGAAAGTATCACTAAAGGTGTCACACATTTCGCAGCAGAATGTCACATTTACAGAAACTGAGATCATTGAAACTGTTGCACATAAGCAATCTGAAAACATGGCAACTATGCGGGCTCTGTCGCCAACAACACTTTGCATTGTGGAACCTGAAGGTAACATTTCCTATTATAAGCGTGGGCTAAAAAGCCAAAACTGGTTGAACGTAACAAAAATTGCACAAGACCACTTGGCAGCTATAGATAAAGCAGAAGAGGAGAATATAGTGAATTACAGCTTTTCGGTAACAATCAAGAGCATAACGATCTCTGGGTTAAAACGAAGCAGAAACAGTTTGTTGCAAAAATTAACACGAATAGCGTAGCTGTGTGTGTTTCCTCACTCACCATTCTGCAGCTGGGGGAAGGGAAGAGCAGTCTGAACAAACGGAAAGCAATGACTACCGACCATGAGAAATAGCCAATCTAAATGAGAAGCACCCAAAGTTAAATATAATAAAGGGTAGTCGAATGAGCTCTTTTTGTTTGCTGCACACGAAAACAGCGGACCCGGAAAAAAGAGTGAACAGTATTCAAGGCGAGGCTCACAACCTCCGCTGCCATCTTGGAATGATTCATGTTCCCTTCTCTTGAAGGTGCTTTACAGAATCAGATACTTTTTTCTATTTATATTTGTTGAATACCGTTTTAGTATAAGGAAAAAATTGTTAGACTACGTCAATCTGAAGTGGATTTTTTTTTATTTTGCACTATTGATTTTATTCTTAGTTCAAATTTAGTGAACTCTGTTTTAAGTGCGGCATCTTCAGCGAAACGTCTTTAAAGTTGGTTACGCTGTTTGTGTGTTGGGAGATGCACAAGGAACGTACACTCGTCCGTGTTTGATGTCCACTGCCAATGACAGCGCTGTGCTATGTCCTGTTTTACTAGGAAACATTTGCGGTTTACAGCTCGAGGAGGGGCATCTAAGGATACGTCAGGGGTTCCGGAGCGAAGATAACAAGCATTGGCAAGGTCAAGTTTCAGATTGCCGATGTCCGACATTTACATACAGATGGGCGAGCCTATAAATTAACAGGGCGAGCCAAGGGTCTTGCTTTGCTCTTCTAGCCTGGTTATGAGCTCATTCCTGAAAATATTTGCCACGTAAACCATACAACAAACATGACGTAAAATATTATAGTCTCTTCAAAGTTAAAAATTCAGCTGCTGCCCGCTCGCGTCACGGGAGGCAGCCCACGGCTAGCGAAAGCGAAAGTAAGGCAGCTTAGACCCCAGCCCCCAAGCAGTCTGCTGCTTAAATAAACAAGTGATGGGCTGCTGGTGGCGAGCGTGAAATCCGCCATCTGTCCACTTCTGCAGCTTCAGTATGCCGCGCGCGCGCGCACACACACGCATC
Organism: Calotriton arnoldi; assembly: GCA_963921515.1. Taxonomy (NCBI): domain Eukaryota; kingdom Metazoa; phylum Chordata; class Amphibia; order Caudata; family Salamandridae; genus Calotriton; species Calotriton arnoldi. The sequence goes on along the minus strand of CAWUFW010005889.1, from coordinate 104,721 downwards.
CACTCGTCACCGCCTGCCTCAAAGTAAAAAATAAAAAGCAAGGCACATCTAAAAAAATAGATCCCCGTTAACCAACAGACCCAAGTAAAAAGCACTAATACCAGTAAAGGGGCCAATAGCCATAGGCGTGCCCAACTGGGAAAAAGGAGGGACATAAAGCATGGTTACCCAATAGCAGTACAAGATTTTGAAAGACACACTCCAAAAACAAATCGGAAAACGGGGGCGGAGCCTCCCTCACTAAAGCATATACTGCATGTCTCGAAGAGACAGCGCATGCGCTGCCTAAGCGAGACCTAAAAAAGAGGGCGTAAATGCCGGAATAAATGTAGCTATCCTTGGAGGCATGCATAAGAAAGGTGTCCTCGGTGGCCCACATGGAAAGGTGTCCTTTGGCAGGACACATAAAGAAGAAGATTTTGAAAGAATGAGAATAACAGAGAGGCAGGAAATGAGAAGGATTTGGATGAATATATTATTGATTTGAATCAGGATGAGAATATGGATGAGGAATTTGAGGAAATAGAAGGCTCAACTTCGAATGACACCATTAAGGATCCATTTGGAGGAGAGATGTTTACGCCTCTAAATATTAAACATCCACGCAGTGGAGAATGGTGGCCCATGGAACATGTGGCACTGGATAGGGAAGTGCAAAGGGTGATGAGGTCTGAATGCGCAAGACCAGTTATAGAAGAAAAGATGTGCAACACTCCAAACGTAGATCCTGAGTTGATCAGCTTTTTATTTCGGCTTGGAAGAGACACGAGGAAAGGTCTTGAGAGATCATTGAAGATATGCCAGGATAAGCTCCTGGATGTGTTAGGACCCCTGGCAAGGATTTTAGGTATGGCAGACGAGGCGTATGTGAATGAAGAGGCAGTAGATATTGAACTGCTTAGAGGATGGACCCAGAGGGCTCTAGTGCTCTTAGGAAATGCAAACGCAGGCCTTTTATCGGAGCGTAGAAGGACAATTTTAATGAAAATAAGTCCGAAACAAGATGACATTGCACAGAAAGAAGGAAATGAGGATGCTAAAGGTCTTCTCTTTGGAGAAGGACTAGTTAAGAGCATTGGGAAATATGTGAATACGTTCACATCGCTGGATAAGGCGCAAATTAATGTGAGGAGGGTCTTCGGAGGAAGTGTTTTTGGTAGAGCCAGTAGAACGGAACAACCTGCTGGGCGAGGAATAGTTAGGTCCCAGTATAGTGGACAATATTATACCCAAGGCGGGGTAACCATAGAGAAAGAAGCTATGCTTCAGGAGAATCCTATCCAAGTAGAGGAAGGATGGGAAGAGCAGGACGAAGAAGCTCTTCAAGAAGACGGGGCCAGTTTCAAGGAGGACAAGGCTAGTATGGAGATTTTAATTCGTTCTACCCTAGGAAAAGTAGTGGGACGGCTGAGGTATTTTGTAGAAGAATGGAAGAGAATAACTCAGGATCCTTGGGTATTGGAGACAATACAGGGATATGGAGTAAAGTTTACGGAATATCCTAGTCAAAGAGAAGAGGCAAGAGAGATAAGGATGTCAAAAGATCAGGAGGAAATAGTGAATTTGGAGATAGAAGCACTAATAAAGAAGGGAGCTGTTATTCAGGTAAAGGATCAATGAAAGGATTTGTAAGCAATTTGTTTTTGGTGAGGTAGAAAGAAAAAGGATGGAGACCGGTCATAAATCTGAGGGATCTGAACAAATTTGTAGTATACAGACGTTTCAAGATGGAGGGAATACATTGCTTGGGAGATCTGTTGGAAGAAGAGGATTGGTTGGTGAAATTAGATCTTAAGGACGCTTATTTCACGATACCAATGAACAGGGAGATTAAATTGTTTTTGCAATTCAGGTGGAAAGGGAATCTTTACCAGTTGTATGTCTGCCATTCCGCCTTTCATCTGCACGTCGGTGTTTCAGGAAGGTGATGAGAGTGGTCGTCTCTTTTTTTCGGCAGAGAGGAGTGCGAATGATAATCTACTTAGAAGACATATTGTTGATGAGTCAGGATTAGAGAGAGTTGGAAAAGAATTTGAGGGATGTTATCAGGTTGTTAGAGAATCTAGGTTTTGTAGTGAACTTGGAGAAGTCTGTTCTGATTCTGAGTCAAACCATGGAGTTTTTGGGTTTTCAAGTAGATACGGTGAAGTGCATGTTCTTGTTGCCAGAAAGGAAAGTGAAGTTGATAAAGAAGGAGATAAGGTTGAGCATTGGGAGAGATTCTATGACATTAAGAGACCTGGCAAGGATAGTAGGTTTATCGTCTTCATCGATATAGGCGATTTATCCAGGACCCCTTCACTATCGAGCTTTGCAGAGGGTGAAAGGGGAGGCTTTAAGAAAGGGGTTATGGTATGGAGATCAGATCTCTTTGAGTGTGGAAGCGAAGGAGGAATTTGAGTGGTGGTTGAGCAATTTGGATGCGTGGAATGGACGTGCAATATTTGGAAAAGGTCCAAATTTTGTTTTGGAGACAGATGTGAGTTTGAATGGATGGGGAGCACGGTTAGGAGTAGAACAGACAGGTTGACTCTGGACAAAGGAGGAGAGGTCAGGACACATAAATTGTTTGGAGTTGACTGCGGGTTTATATGCAGTAAATTTCAGTTTCAGGAGGATTCTTAGTGGGCAATCTGTGATGATAAGGATGGATAATGTGTCAGCAGTGGTGTCTTTAAACAGGTTGGGAAGAACAAGATGCAGAGGATTGGCGAACTTGGCAATGGAGTTCTGGAATTTTTGTTTAGAACACAAAATAGAGGTGAGGGCAAAGTATTTGCCGGGAGAGATTGATCAGATAGCAGATTGGAATTCAAGGCATTTGAAGGACTTCAGCGATTGGAAGTTGGATGTGAGGAGTTTCAGGAAGATAGACAGATTGTTGGGTCCACTGGAAGTAGACTTGTTTGCGAGCCATTTGACTTATCAGGTGGAGAATTATTTCAGTTGGAGAGCGAATCCTTTGGTGGTAGCGGTGGATGCATTCCAGCAGGTTTGGGCAGGAAAGAAGGCTTATGCCTTTCCCCGTTTGCAATGATACAGAGAGTTTTACTGGAGGTGAGACAGGAGAAATGTCAGATACTGTTGGTGACTGTTTTGGGTGTCACAGGTTTGGTTTCCATCAGTGATAGAGCTGGCTTGAGCAGAGCCTTATTTAATTCCAGCGAAAGAGGAACTTTTAAAGAATATAGAAGGAGAGGAGCATCCTTTGGTGCAGAGCAAGGTGCTGAACCTTCTTGTCTGGAGAGTGTGAGGAGATGTAGCAGTTTCAGAGGACTTTCGGATAAGGCTGCAGAGTTATTGGAAGAATCTTGGGCATCAGGAACTAGGAGTAGGTATAGAGGAATTTGGAGAATATGGGTTAGTTGGTGCACGGAAATGAGTCTGGATCCTGTGGAAGCTCCTGTAGTTGAGGTGGTAAATTCTTTAGTGGAGAAGTTTGAGGAAGGTTTAGGTTACAGAACAATTAATTGTTATAGGTCAGGAGTTTCAGCAGGACATGCACTGGTAGACAACAGGTCAGTTGGAAGAAATACTATGGTTTGTAAGGTTATGAAGAGTAGGAGATTGAAGAGACCACCTAAGGTAAGGTACAATGTGCTGTGGGATGTCAAAATGGTGTTGAGTTTGTTTTTACAGTGGCCAGCAAAATAGGTACTTGGATTTGAAGAGACTTGCAGGGAAGTTGGCAACCTTGTTATGCTTGGTTTCATGTAGAAGAGTATCAGATGTGCGAGTATTGGTAGTAAATAACAAGGTAATAGCACCGGATGGGGTATATTTTGAGATTTGGAAAAGGACAAATGTGCTTTTGCATTTGACTCGTGAGGGACATCTAGTAACGACTAGTGGAACTGCAGCTTGATGTAATAATAATTTCAATGCTTTTGCATTTGACTTGTGAGGGACATCTAGTAAAGACTAGTTGAACTGCAGCTCTTTGTAGAATTATTTTGATATTGGACACTATAATATTCACTGCCCACTGCTAATCTCGTCCCATAATGCTTTGCAGGGCCTTTGGTTGGGATTGTATTTTTGCCCATAACTGTGCTTGGGGTGGTCCTAGGAGAAAGGGACCACCACTGAATCGTTCAGCATGATATGCTCTTTGTGTTCAAGGCATCTGCTTGGTCCTCCCCTAGGTTAGGGGGACCCCAAAATCATCACCTCTCTCATTGCCTAATATTTTCAATCTCAAGTTCACTTTTGTGAATTGGTTATATGCTTTTTAGCATGTAAAATTGCTTTATCAAAGCATTTGTAGGTGTTGATGATTTTGTTGCTACGCTACGTGTTGTAGCACAGTTTTTGCACTGTGCTACGTACAATTTGCGTAGTAGCGCAAACTATGCATGCTCCGTGAGCGTAGCGTAGTACTACGCCCAGGGTTAGTGCTAGGCCCGTGGTATCAGACGCAATAAATATTTGATGCATCAATTCCCCAAAATGCAGGGACAGATTTGTGTTCAGTAATGATTGTATTTCACTAGACGTTCTCGCCACCTGCAATTCAAGGGTCTCACGAGCTGAAGTGAGAGCCACTTCTCTTTGAAACAATAGCGCTTGGATTCTGCTTAGGTTGGAATGGAAGGCCACAACGAGCTATCTACACTTGCATGTGGAGGGGAAACAGTACGTTGTTGCAACAATAAACTAACTGGGAAACAGACACTACATACGGGATTACGGGATTACCGCCCGCAGACCTCAGCAGTCATGACCTCAGCAGTCATGATTATTAAGAGCAAGATAACTGCTGTTTGAAAGCAATGTGAGAGTGAGAATAATAGTGGGAACCAGAGTTCCTTTCACATAACAAGCCAGATTAAGCCAGGGAAGAGGTGTGGCGCAGCGGCCAGGGTGCCTGACTCCGGACTAGGGCGTTCATGGTTCGATCCCCGGTGCTGGCGGCAGGTTAGCCCAGCACCATGTGACTCTGGGCAATAGCTTGCTTAATCTTCCCGACGGTCCCCAGCACCGGGACACCACTTCGGAGGTAGCTGTGCGCTTTACAAATGCTGGTATTTCATTTCATTTATTAGGGGCAGAAACATTACAGGCGCTGTGGATTTTTACTTGTTGACAGACAAGGGAGTGGCTGGCAGTCGAATCGCACATTTTTCCTGTTAGAAAAACCTCTCTCTCAGCCCCTTGAAAACGGTATGTAAAAAGCAGGGACCATAACTCATGAATGTAACTGCTCCCAAGTGGTTCATATCTACCTACAGTGTAGTATTTCATGCAGTCAGTAAATTCAAACATCGAGATGGGCAACAAGATAACCCCGTGTATTAACCAAACTGCTGAATTAGTTTCCGCTACAGTGAAGGGAAGCTGTTCAAGTTATTGTAGCATGGTATAACTCGCGTCTTTCATAGCCATTAACTGGTGTTTATGTCTTAAATTGAAGGGTAAGAACAATGCGATACAATTTAGGTAATGCCAAGGTACGAGCCCATCTTTTAGTGTCTGCAGTCTCCAACCAAATTGCAAAACTGATCTAAGTTGATGTTGACCATGATACAGGATAGACACTTCATTTTGCACAATATCAATGACAGAAGACACAATGTTTTTAGAGTATAAATACAAGATGATAATGTATTAATGCTGTTGTCGACAACAGCAAGCACTTTGTCTAATTTGTCTTGATCAATTTGACGTAAATGCAGCTTCCATTTGCGAAAATTTCCAAAATTCATTATATGCAGCATAAACAAATCGTTTGCTACGAGGGGATTTAGGACCTAAAAGGAAATCAGAAAGGTTGATGTCATTCAATAGGAGAGAAAAATGTTGTTTCATGGCAGACAATGTGGAATGTTTTAACCATTGTTGCCACAGTTTACCCACAGATTAAGTGATAACAGTGTTACAAAGTGGGTAATGTGGATCAGGCCTATGCAACATAAATCCTGTAGTCGTGTTCACGAAACGAGAATGACAAATATTTGTGTTCAGAGGCCATAATGACCATCCAGATGGGGATATAATAGTGGAGTTAAATGTACCATTTTGTATCATATTATTTAGTTGGTCTGCAGTACTATTAGTATCGGATTGCCAATTGTCAAATAGGTCCAAGGAAGGAAGAGTAGGAATATTCAATTCTTTAATCTTAGCCAACCCGAGGCAAGTAGTCTGTTGGACCGTGTCCTTAAGAAAAATAATTTGAGAAAGTATCAAACATGCACGGAATAAAGATTCAACACCTTGGACCTGCCAGGATCTAGTACCCCATACCAATTTGAAATTGATGTCTTTCTAATAATCGTATCCTTTTAATGCAAAGTTATCAATAAAGTTGAAAAAATCATAACCGGATCCAAAAAATCATAACAGGTAAAATAGGTGTACTTCATTTTTTGTGTGTTGGACCTACCCTGAGACGGAGTCGGGCAATGTTCCCACTGAGTATAGTTAAAGTGGGGATGCTGTCAATTTGATCTATGCAGAAAGTGATGACCATAATGTTGATAACAGAATAAATCGGCATAGTTAGCAAAATTCAAATATAACTCTCCAGCATCAAAACTGTGTAATATTGCAATTCGGAAAACATGAAATTAACAGCCTTTACATCAAAATCATCTGATTGCAACCCCGGTATTATCACATCACCCATAGAAACATGGAATACATATGGAATCTGTTAGGTCTCCGCAGGACCAAATACATTGAATGGTACTTTATCCCATACAATTCCATCAGCAACAGGGACCGCTGAAATGTTCACAAGGGACTGGTCTCTTTTCATTTTGTGTGAGGATGAATGTGGAGTCAACACTCCATTGACAAGTTCTGCAGCAGAGTGTTCCGGGAGTTAGTGGCCATTAATCAGAATAAAAAATCTGTCACAAATTCAATCCACATGAACAGAAATACCATGGAAAACACGATCCAGACATACGTCAATGGAGGAGCCGGATAAGTGCGTTTTAACCAAGAGCTAAACACTTAAATCCTTGCTGCTGGTGAAGATAAAACTGAAGACTGAGAAAAATTGTCTGATGAAAAATTGCCTTGATCGAAATAGTAACCAGAAGAATTTAGCTGAAATAACAGCGGGTGGGAATCTAGATTTGAATTTGGGGCTTGTATTCCCTTAGAAGACTCAAGGGGTGGATCAGAATAATTTCCATTGTGAAGGGTGTAGCAGGTAAAAGAGATGCTAGGTCCACAGAAGGCGAGACATCCCCCTCCGGCAGCTGGAGAGAACAAGCATTTGCAATGCAACGGTCTCGCTTTTAGGATCTTAAAAGTATTTAGCCATGCAGCACATTATCCTGGGTGTTATATTAACTCTTATCATTTAGCCTTACACAACTGCTATAACTGGATGAAAAGAGCATTTATTCTCAGTGGGGCGCCATGGAAAGGGGTTAAGGTAACTGTTAGTCCCAAACAATAAAGTTTTACAAAAACCAACATGCATTGACAAAGCTAATGCATTGACAAAGTCAAAAGGCTGGCAGCATAAGTTGGACCAGCTAGCTCTGCAAATGCTTGTGTTGCTTTGTCAGGGGCTTGGAGCAGCAGAGGAATGTGGAGGTAAAGAACAGTGTGGTATGAAACTGAAGCTGATCATGAGCAATAGCTAGACTGAAACAGAAGCGTGTTCTGTACTTGAGAAAGACAGCAGCCGAACTTGAAATATGATCTGCGAAACAAATATGATCTGCGAAACTTGTTATGGTTTGAGATCGGGCTAACCTTTGCTGGAATGTCAAGGTTGAACAAGCACTGGCAACGACATTAGGTCTGGCTTTAACTTTAAAAGAATGTTGTATTGTAATGTGAAGCATTACAAGTTGATAGCATGGAAATGGATATGTATTTGTGCGGATGCATAGAATCGTAGAAGAATATTAGTAAGGGTTAAAAGGTCGGGTGCCAAACCTGAATATCCATGTAGGTTATTGACTGCCCTCCTACTATCCGTGCTGATGCCAGAGAAAACCACCATAAATTATTTCGTTATCGAAGACATGTTAATATACGCAGTCATGTGTGTGCCCGTGAAAGCTGAATTCCAGGCAGCTGGATAAATAAACAAAATGATTACAGCTGTGTGGAGGGCAAGCACTTTTTGTGGAAGCACATAACTTCTGTTCAATCAAAACATGTACTTTTGGCTCCCAAGATGTGGGCGGAGCCAAAGCCTCCTCTCCTGGTGATTCTTTTTCACATAATTGTCTGGCGATAGCTGAGCTAACAAGCCAGGCCAGGCCATTAAAAAATCTTTTTAAAGAGAGCTGACCGAAAGGGTGGTATTTTAGTAGTGAAAGAACCATGTGTTAAAATCCCAATATTATTGGTTGTGGACTAGATTGTGAAACTTTCTATTTGGCTTTAGTGATATTAAGAGACATTCTGACCAGGGCAAAGAAGCCTGGACACCAACTAAAGGCATGGTCCCTGATTCTGCTAGGTTTGCTTATCGCTTGTATCAACAAGTTGTTTTAAAACCTATTTATTTTTATTAAAGATCATCATGAGACAAGAGTTTTAGCATTTGCTCTGAGGCCAGCAGAAGTCTGCAGTATTTTAATGTTATGCCAATGTACAAAGGCAAATTTCAACCAGGATGACATCAAAACGTTAGAACCAAATTTCTTTAACGGCAACAAAGATGCTGCCTGTCCATATAGCTTTAATTCTGCCTATCAAAATTTGGCATAGTGAATTCAATGGAAATGCTGGGTTTATTCAGTACTTTTGAAAAACACAATATCAAACCATATGTAACAACATCAAGCATGGTTTTGTTGTACAGGGAGCCGGGAACTTTGTGTACTATGCACATCAAGGGCTGCAAGCAACAATGACTGCTAATGCATGAACTTATCACCAGTCACAGAAATCAAAAAAATTAATCCAACTCTCTAGGAATGTGTGCCTGTAGCTTTCCTCACTATAGACATGGGCTCTCAGAACCATACAACGGAGATAAAAAGTCACAAACTGTTCTACTCGCACCCACCAATGGCCATGGTGCAGGTGAAGAATGCATACTTGAGGCCCTGGAGCACCGACAGGGAGTGCAGATATGCAGCTGAAACCTCCTTTGAGGAGGAGGCCAGGTGTCCCCCTCCACCCCCATTAGCCAAGCACCACCTGCGTGACCCGTCCCAAATGCCTACCTTGAGGATTGAGATACTCAACCGGGGTGCCCTGAGTGCCTTTCGCCTGTGTTCATACCTCAAGTTGGTGCAGACACATAAGCAATTGGGATTCTCTCATTTTCCATGTAGGCACTCCCTCATGCACGAGGGCTCAGCCACCATTGAGTCTACACCGTCTGCTAAGGCAGTGCATTTCTTATTAAAGAAGGGACTATGCAGACTTTTTGTAATTCAGATCTGCACTCCATACAAGACATATAGGCTAGTGGGCGATTAGTGCAGGAGAAGAAGACTGTTTCTGCGGGTCTAACAACTCGTAAGCAAGAATGACTGAAAATACTGAAAGACAGACAGGGTGTACTTTCACCTTACCAGATAACAATCTGACATCTAGCTATGAATGTGATATTTGTATAGAAAGAACCTAGCCACAGGCAGCAGAGTACAAATACAGGGTCAAAGCCAAGGGCAGAGTCAAGCAGTGGTTTGAGAGGTAGCTGATTTGTGGACTATTACTGCATCATGATGATGGAGTGCTCTTTAAAGAGGCGAGTCATTAGGTTAAGAGTGAGCTCTTTGGATAACCCTTTCCTTCGTAGGTGGCTGCAACCGTCATTCAGGTTTCAGTGGAGTCTCTAAGGCGTCGAGTGATTTATTTTCGCTGTGCGTTTATGTTTGGACACCATTTCTTACTCAGTGCAGGGCACGTGCTAGAGAATGGTACATTTTACAGAAACCCCTAACCAAATGATTATAGAGCTCTATACATAAGAGTTCAGAGAACACATTAAAGTCAAAAAGCAAACAGGTTCTCATTTATAGAAAATGCGTTTTAAGGCTCACCATTTATAAAAATAAAAAAAAGGCATGAACATATATTTTAGGAATTTGGCCAGAGGATAAAAAGATTAGCATTGCTGAAAAATAATGCACTCCATGGCACTTGAATTCGATTAGTACGAGCAGGTTATTTAGGTTTATAAATGTAGAAAATCTCTATGATACGAGGCAGAGACTGATAGAGAAAAGTGCGTAAGAAATAGAGAAGAAGGGAAGTGACTGACAGAGAAAGTGTGAAAAAAGAGAAGGAATTCATAGAGTATGGTGATAAAGGAAGAGGACGAGGCCAGATTGATAGAGAAATAGTGCGTATGGCAGAAATTGAGACAAAGGGAGACTGAGAGAGAGGGCGAATGATAAATAAATAGTGAAAAAGAAAAAGAGAGATGGAGACGGAAAGAGTGTCAGGCAGAAGCTGAGGCAGAGTTAGAGAGTGAGAGAGTAGCAAGCAGGTTCAGAGCGGCGTGGAGCAGTAACGGGGTGGGGGAGACAGGTGGAAGAGGGGATGGGCGGCACGGAGCTTTAGAAAAAGAATAAGAAAGACGAGTCAGAAAAAGGCTAAGAAATCAGTGATATGTTGTGTTAAACTGAGAGAGTCCAACAAATATGGGATGTGGTAGACGGAGAGATGAGACGACTGGAAAAATGCACACCAGGGAATAGAAAGCGTTTTCTCACTTTTAGACACGCACTCGTCTGTGACAGACACAGTGCATTCTCGCTGAAACAATTCAGGTGAGACGCTGCGTGTCCGGGTGATTTTGTGTTGTTTGTTGGAAGGGAATGTGTTTACCTTTAATAGTTGATCACTTGCGGTGAATATCTATATCCACCGCTATCATACAGTTACTACTAAGGGTATTAGTGTTCTACGACGGGCTGTCAATATTGCAGATAGCGGAACCGAGGCACAAAAAGATAAAATGATTTGCACAATATTACACAATAAGGGAACATGGGGGCGACGGGATTGGAGCTCAGGCTCACCTGGTACACGTATCATTCTCTCTCGCTCATCTCGCTCGCTCAGTTTGTCATTCGTGCTCTCCTCCTGCACCCTCACTCGTTTTCTATCCTCCTCTCACTCTTTAATCCTCTGTATTCGCTATCTTTATCTCCCTCTTTTCACTCGCAGTCCTCTCGTCCCTTCCCAAACCCGCTGTCTTTCCCCAACATACCCACAAGGAATCTGCCCCGTTAGAACAGCGGCCAAGCGGATGCCACTCTGTGCCCAGCCAACAGAACAAAACTGCCGCAAGTGGGCTGTGCCCCTCCCCACCCTGCGCCAACCCCCAGCCAGGCACAAGAAACAATAGTTAAAATGCCATTTACCTCGGGATTTCTTGGTTGGCTTCTGACGCAATGAAACCTGCAGTAAGGAAAGAAGGAAATGTCCGATTGTGCTGTTACATTTGTCAAACAAGAGAGGAGTGGGGGCAAGCGAGCGAGCGCGGCAGCCTGGGCTTTTGAAAGCTGACCAGACGCTCGTGCGTCATGGCCTTTTCCCCGCACGGCCGGCATGTGTTTCCAATTATCGCGCCCGCGTCTGGGCACGATAATGGGAAACAGATGTCGGCCCTGCGTGCGTAACCGCAGGAAAAAGGCCATGACGCACGAGCGTCTGGTCAGCTTTCCAAACCCACTTACTAAAAGTCTCGCAAGCAGCGCATGCGCTGCTCTAGGCTCGACCTAATCAGAAAAAACGGAGCTCACTGGCTGTTAAGAAATATCCCGTCCTGTGACACCGTGAGGCATACTATTCAGTATTGGCCATATGGTGTAACTTGACATGGTCAAGTGAAATGAAGCGATTTTCTTTGCAACCAGGTAGAGGAGGTAAAATCACAGTTTGGGTACCCCGGAGACCAAGAACTGGCACAGGAGAACGGTAGGATGGACCAAATTCTTTCTTGATCGCCACCTTTTCACGAATGAGATCACCCACTTTAAGGTGCCCGCCCAAAACAGGAATAAGAACTGCTGCTTCTTCAGGCATAGCCGACTGCAAATGTGATTTTGTCAGTGAATCAAAACACTTTTGTAGATCCTGTAAGACAGCACAGTAGTTATCTACGTCAAATGTTGCAGCAGCCGCCACAACGTCTAGATCGACAAGGTCTGGAACACACATCATGAAACCAACAAGCATTTCGTACGTCATCTGCCCACCCAGAGATCTCCTTGTGAGATTATTAAGAGCATGTTGAACCCCATAGAGTTGAGTTAACCAGCCACGGCTCGTACCTAGTACCCTTGTAGATTGCTTTATGTCACGGTTCATCCGCTCCACAACAGAATTGTCCTCAGGTTGATATGGAGACGAAAAATGCACCTGCACGCCCATAGACTTCGTTGAATCAAGGTAAGCCTTACTGGCAAAAGCCATACCATGGTCAGAATAGAAAGTGCCTCAGGCATAAGTCCAGACAAAGACATGCAAATCCTTTATAACAGTGCGAGCGTCAGCAGAGAGCTGCGGCCATACCTAGAGAACCCTACTGCAAGAATCCACTGCAACTAAAATATATTTAAAAGCAGTGTCAGATGGCAAAGGACCGCAATGATCAAGGTAAATACATCAAAAAGGATGAGTAGAAATAAAGAGATGAGTTTGAGGTGGACACGACACAGTCAAACACTTAATTTGTTGACAAACATCACAACAAAGGACATATTTGCAAGTCTACTGATATAAACCACGCCACCAATAGCGTTGTTGTAAAAGAGAAACAGTTGCAACACCAGCATGAGCGGAAGCCATGCATTCATGAGCGGCCACAATGAGAAAATGTCTGCAGTTGAGGTTTGGGATCATATGCTCACCAACTGTAGGAATAGAAACAAAAGGAACTTTATAGGTAGCTAACTGATAAGTATAGCATGAAGGGAATCCTTGAGGAAAAGGAGCGCCCTCCTTAGTTCCTTAGTTGTGGTGACAGCCGCCAAAATGTCATCGTCAATTTTAGTCATAGAACAAGTAACAGTGACTACTCTAACTGTGGCTACTGCAGATTTGGCTGCCTCATCAGCTAATGAAGTAGCAATAGCATGCGCTCTTGCACGTTAATGTCCTAATGTATAGACAACATATGTAAGGGGCAAGCATGCCTTAAGGGCCGCCACCCGTACCCAAAGCATTTTATGCTTGAGATTGTGCTACCTTTAGAATCCCGAAAATTGTTTTGGTCCCAAAAAAACTAATTGTCATTGAAAGACTGTATGCAGTAAAAAGAATCACACACAACAAGGGTGGGCAATCCAGGATCAGCATATTCAAGAGCTAAGAGTAGTACACGTAACTTTGCGCAAGCAGCCATATAAGCCTGCTTGGAACCAATGGCTGGTTGAGCCGAACCATCAGTGTAAAGGAGACATTTGTACTCATCCAGAGGAAGAAGCGAAGAAGGCAGGGGGTGAACATGCTCATACAGAAGAAATGTTTGTGTTTGCAGAGAAGGGTAAAAAAAACTGACATCAGCCGACGTCAATGACTTAGCCCATTGAATCCAGCGAGGATGAAAGATTTTAGAATTAGGCACACTGGTTTTCATGACCGCTTCCAGAGCAGGCACAGAAGAAACAACAAAAGAAACTTTTTCAGTAGAAGAGAAACGCAACTCTGCAGGAGTATACAGATGCAATTGATAAGCGATTGAGACTGTGCCACCCTCATTAAAAGTCACATAAGTGAAACCGATCGCTCCAGGAAGAATCTTGATGACCAAATTCGTAGTATTCAATCTAGTTTGTAAGTACTGCATCGCATGTAAATCAGATTGCAAAGCCCACAACACAGCAGTGTGTCCTCGAAGCCAAGTTGAAGTTGAAAATGAGGGGTGTATCAAAGCATAAACAGGTTTGATACTCTGAGCATAGGCAGGAATGTAAGTCCAGCCAAAGTTTAAAAAACCTAGCAGTGACTGAAATGTCTTGAGGGTAGATGGAGGTAGCAATTGAGCAACCTTTTCCCCAAAAAATGGAGAGCCAAACCCCTGCCCTCGTTGTTCACTTAATAACCAAGAAAGAAAACGGCCAAAAATGCAATATGTTATTTCGCAAAATTGAATTTGTAGCCTAGAGCGGCAAAGCATGTAATGATACGATCCACTCACCAAGATGAGGATTCAAATCATAATCAGTGAGGTATATGTCATTGACATATAAAAATGCATCAGGGTCAATTTCATTCAAGAGCGACACAATACGTGCCGAAAAAACACATGGGCTCTTCTTATACACCATAGGTAATCGCACATAGCGCCTCGGAGTGCCACAGGCGCTGAATGCGGATACGACCCGGCTCTCAGGTGCCAGGTTGTGAACTTGTGACTAAAAAAGTCATTGGAAATATCCAAAGTCATTTTAAATCTTTTACGTACGATATTTTTGATCAATGCTGTACTATTTGCGTTTTGCACTGCATATGTATTGGTATGACTATTCAAAGGTCTATAATCCAAAACAATGCGATATGAACCATCAAGTTTTAAAATCGGAAAGAGAGGATTATTCATCGCAGAGACACAGGGTTCAATCACTGTAAGAAAGTGCCCTCTTTTTGCATGGTTGCCCCCACTTTTTGCTAAACTGCTGATTTACTTTGACTGAGTGTGCCCTGGGTTCCTGCCAAACAGGTACCCAGGGCCTATGTTCTTTCTCTAAAACTGCATTTGAACAAAACCCAATTGGCACTCTTTGGCCACATGGCAGTCCCTTGTAAATGGTACCATGGGTTCCAAGGGCACTGTGGCCAGGGAAGACCTATACGGGCTCCAGCACTTATTGTGCCATCCTTAGAGGCCCTGTACCTTTACGCACACACACTGCCATTGCAGGCTGCTTATTTTGGTGCAGAACAAAGTGAAGACTCAACATGGCACACATCCCTGTTTGTCATGCCTACAACCCACTGCCCTGGCATAGGTCAGCCACCCGTCCAGCTGGGTGCACCATACCAGTGGTGAGGGTACAGGTGCATGACCCCTGTACCTCTACAGTATCTAAACCAATTCTTAGACATTGTAAGTGCAGTACTGCCATTAAGAGTATATAGTGCTGGGAGTTTGTCATTACAAACTCCACAGCACCATGATGGCTTTACTGAAAACTGGGAAGTTTGGTATCAAACTTCTCAGCACATCAAACCCAAACTGATGCCAGTGTGGGATTGAATGAAAAACGCACTCAGAGGGCTTCTTAGAGATACCCCCTGAAAAACGACCTAACTCTAGTGTCCAGGCTGAGTTGCTGCACGCCAGCTGCCACCACCAGACATGTTTCTGGACCCCTGGGTCGAGAGGCTGCTGCTATCGGGGGTCTGAAACAATGCACATCCTGGGATAAGGTGCCAAGGCTCCCCCCCCAGGATGGGCAGGGTCAACGAAGGGGAAGCTTCAAAGGCTTGCTGCCTTTGTGAGTTACCCCAGGCCTTTGCTGCTTCCAGCAACTGGCCCCCACTGGTTCTGACCCCAACTTTGGGCAGGAGAATCGGCAGGAAAACCAAGTGATGAAGGGAGGTGTGCCCACCTTTGCCAACCCCACTCCTCAGGTGGGGGAGACGAGGTGAATCACAACTCTCAGTCCCCGCCATCTTGCAGATGGGGGGACCCAGCCAACCAGAGTGAGGCATATGCCCCCTCCCACTGGAGAGTGGCATAATAGGGGGTGTAACACCCCAAGGAAGGGACTCATTGGTCCCAACCTTTACTTACCTGTAACAACCCTAAATTTAGTATTTAGGGGCAACCCTGAACCTTGCCTCCTCAGACAAGAATCGTCAAGAAGAAGAGAAGAAGGACTGAAGAAGCCGTGCTGAAACTAAGAAGAGGAGGACTCCCACTGACTTGGCCCCAGCCCTACCGGCCTGTCCCCACCTCGAATCTGCTCCAGCGAAATCCTGATGTGTCCTGCAGCCAGCAGCCTCAAGAACCCGAAGGACCTGCCCTGCTTTCCAAGCCAAAGACTTTGTCTCCCCTGAGCACCGGATTTGCTCACCCACAGACTCAGGCCCCAGCCAAAACCACAAATCTGCACCACTCTGCACCCGATGCCCATGACCCGAGTTCGAGTGGCCCAACACCACTAGGAGGTCTCCCCAGCGATCCTGACCTGAGATATGGTGATCTCTGACCTGCCTCGACTCTCCAAACGAAGCCTGCAGTCTCTTTCTGGAGGACCCCCACAACTGCGACTGGAGCTGGTAAGAAAACCCAACGCCTAAAGACACCCGGCGTCCCACAGCCTTGGGTGGTCCAATCAACCCCAGGCATCCCAACTTACCTCTCCAACCGGTGGTCACCTCCAGAAGATCTTCGTCTCTGAGCCTGCAGTCTTTGTTGAAACCGGAGAATACCCGTTGAAAGCAACAGGGCAACCGATGCCAAAACAGCACCGCGTACCAAGCCGCCCCTGCGCCGCTGCGGGTGTACTTTGGGTGCTAACTCAGATCCCCCTTTGTCATGAGCATAACACAAGGAGCTTTGCTCACACCACCTTGTGGCCTGCTCGTGAGCAGCCACCAACCGGAGGCCCCCTATCCCCCATTGGATAACATTGGGCCTCAGCACTCTGCACCCAGCTGCCCTAGTGCCACTGAGGGTGTTTCAAGAGTGCATCCTTGACCCTGGGGGAACCCTGGTTCTAACCCCAGAATACCAACTCCCATAAACCTGTACTTACCTGCAAACCGATAACTCAATTTCCTTCCAAAGGATTGCATGGACTGCTTTTCTTGAAAATTGTTTTGTGTGGAGTTGGTTTTGTATGAGAACTTTAAAAACTGCAAATATCTAAAAACTGCTTTACTTACCTTTTCTCTAGGGAATGTCCCAGTGTGATATATAGGCATATCACACTGAGTAGAAAAAGTAACCCATAAAGTAATCTGAAAAGTAATCCAAAGTAATCTAACAGTAATTTCCAGTGTATTCAAAAGTATTACATACCTGTAACAAAGTCATTTTCATTCAGCTTGCTTGTATTGTTCAACTTGCCTTGAAAAGTATCACTTACACTTACCTGTGCCAGGCGTCCTTGGTTCTAGAAAATAAATATAACTAAATAAAAAATGTTATACAAACAAATTGGTCTGAGTTCAGTCTCTGAGTGTGTGGCATCATTTGCTGCCTGAGTGTGTACAACAAATGCTTAACACTACCCTCTGATAAAGCCTTACTGCTCGCCCACACTACCTCAAATAGAGAGTAGGGTGCTATCAACTTTTACCTCTGCCTACCTTTGGGGTTCCACTGGACTCTGTACACACTATACCTCATTTGGTATAGTAGATACAGAGCCAGCTTCCTACAATCACACCCTAATATTCCAATTGAGTCAGAATCTCTTTAACAGATGCCTTTGCGTCACATCTAATTGGATATTGAGGCTGTGGCTGAGGAACAGCCCGAACAGGCACAACATGTGACGGAGAATCCTTACCCCAACCAGTCTGCTTGCGACATAAAGCAGGAGCTAAGGCAAGAGCCCACTCCGAAGCATAGGCATGCTTAGTCTCATGGGAACAGTCCAGCCCGAACTGCCAAGCCAGGTCTTCCATGGACCGGAAACAAGCATCCTGGGACCGGTTTCTGGGTAGCACCCCTCATCAGCCAGGCTAGCTTGAATCCAGTGGCAAAGTGAGCAAAGGACCCATGTCTGGGAATAGCCTCCCAACTTAGGGCAAACAAAGCAAACACAAAGAGACGATGGACGGAGCGCTGAAACTTTTCAGACACTCACCCCCAGTCACAGATCTGGGTTGAATCCATCATTGTTCTTTAGCTCACTTCGCCACCCCAATTCAGACCCAGCTATACGCAAATTAGTCATGACACTGTTCCTCATGGGAACAGTCCAGCCCGAACTTCCAAGCCAGGTTTTCCCTGGACCGGAAACAGGCATTCTTAGACCGTTTCTGGGGTAACACCCCTCATCAGCCAGGCTAGCTTGAATCCAGTGGCAAAGTGAGCACGGACCCACGTCTGGGCATACCCTGCCAACTTAGGGCGAACAAAGCAAACACAAAGGAGATGATGGAAGAAGCGCTGAAACTTTTCAGACACTCATCCCCAGTCACAGATCTGGGTTGAATCCATCATTGTTCTTTAGCTCACTTCGCCACCCCAGTTAAGACCCAGCCATATGCAAATCAGTCTTGACCCTGTTCCTCATGGGAACAGTCCAGCCCAAACTGCCAAGCCAGGTCTTACCTGGTATGGAAACAAGCATCCTGGGACCGGTTTTGGGGTAACACCCCTCGTCAGCCAGGCTAGCTTGAATCCAGTGGCAAAGTGAGAAAGGGACCAATGTCTGGGCATACCCTGCCAACTTAGGGCGAACAAAGCAAACACAAAGGAGACGACGGACGGAGTGCTGAAACTTTTCAGACACTCATTCCCAGTCACAGATCTGCTGTGACTCCATCATCGTTCTTTAGCTCACTTCGCTAACCCAGTTCAGACCCAGCAATATGCAAATCAGTCTTGACCCTGTTCCTCATGGGAACAGTCCAGCCCGAACTGCCAAGACAGGTCTTCCGTGGACCGGAAATAAGCATCCTTGGACCGGTTTTGGGCTGACACCCCTCATCAGCCAGGCTAGCTTGAATCCAGTGGCAAAGTGAACAAGGGACCCACGTCTAGGCATACCCTGCCAACTTAGGGCAAACAAAGCAAACACAAAGGAGACGGTGGACGGAGCACTGAAACTTTTCAGACACTCACCCCCAGTCACAGATCTGGGTTGAATCCATCATCGTTCTTTAGCTCACTTTGCCACCCCAGCTCAGACCCAGCCATATGCAAATCAGTCTTGACCCTGTTCCTCATGGGAACAGTCCAGCCCGAACTGCCAAGCCAGGTCTTAACTGGACTGGAAACAAGCGTCCTGGGACCAGTTTTGGGGTAACACTCCTCATCAGCAAGGCTAGCTTGAATCCAGTGGCAAAGTGAGCAAGGGACCCACATCTGGGCATATCCTGGCAACTTCGGGCAAACAAAGCAAATTCTGTCCATCATCTGTTCTTTTTGCATTTGTCACTCTAAGTGGGAAGGGTATGCCCAGACGTGGGTCTCGAGCTCGCTACGACACCAGATTCAAGCTATCCCGGCTGATGAGGGGTGAAACCCCAAAACCGGCCCTAGGATGCTTGTTTCTGGTCCAGGGATGACCTGGCCTGGTAGTTCGGACTGGTCTGTTCCCATGGGGAACAGGGTCAAGACCGATTTGCATATGGCTTGGTCTAAACTGGAATGGCGTTGCGTGCAAAAAAACGATGGATTTAACTCAGATCTGTGACTGGGGGTGAATGTGTGATTGATTCAGCATTCCGTCCATCATCTGTTCTTTTTGCATTTGTTAACTACAAAGACAACTGGAGACCCCGCACTGGGGACTCCATGCTGCAAGAAATGCTCAGTGAGGGCAGCGCGGTAATGAGCCGGAATCGGCTGTGCCATCACAGAAGGACAATAGAAACAAACAGTAGCACAAAATGGGTTAAAAACCTTTTAAACTTTAAGCTTGAAAACCTACAGCTATAGGGCAACCCTTAAAACTGAGGAGGCAAAGCGCTCCCATCATGGATGTCTCCAGAAAACGGTGCAAGGGTTTTGTGGACAAGCCCCAGCGCTACTAAGGGATCTTGTGAATAAGTACCAGACCAAATGTTGGCGGCGCCATGTTGCAGTGATTCTGCAGAGTCACAGAACTATTTTTGGGATTATGGGACTTTAGTAGGCAGGGACTGAGTCACCCTATCACCTGAGTACCCATGAGCACAGGACCGACTAGCTATAGTGTCTCACTTGCCCTCCTACTCACTCACAGAGGAACAAGTGTTTAGTCACCCCAGAACACAACCCTGCCGACCCTCTCAGGAATCGCGATTGCAGGTCACACCCTTTTGCTCACACACTCGTACTAGTCCACAATAAGTTCTGATAGAGACATGAGGAAAGTTTAAAATGTTAATTTAACTATTGTACTCTAGTATGCAGTATACGTGCCACAACAACTAGAAAAACACAAATAGGGTTACCATAGCAAGTAGTCCGTAAATCATAAATGGAGCTGTCATTACATACGACAGCGCAGCCTAACCTCTCTCCCCTTCTACAGAAGCAAAATGATTATATATCAGAAGATTTCTAGGTGTTAGCAGCAGATCCCGTACCTCAGTATACACAGATGAAAGTTCTACATCCCAGACGCTGTCACAATCTTTTCCCTGGAAAGGTCCCTCTCCAAGTGTGTGTTACCTATCTGTGCATACATATATGACAGAAAGTACGTGTTCCCAAACAACAGCTGCATTTGCGTGTTTTGTCTAGGTGCTAGGGCCTGACCAGAACAGAATAACAAGGGGCATTGTTGTTCGACCTTGTCTACATGTTCCTACTAAATCCCAGGAAAAGAACAGAGTGCAAAACAATGGCGTGTTTTGTGTGAAAGTACATTGTGGCATAAATCAAAATATATCTGTACGGTAATGTGTGCAAAGAAGAGGACGGTCTGCAACGTGCTCATGCTAAGATAGGGAAAACAACAATGGGCCTGCACGGGACTTAAGACAGTTCAAATAAGTTATCTCAATCCCTCTCTCATCCTCTGTCTTGATGTTTCTTTTATTTTAAACATTTTTTTGTAACTTCCCTCTTTCCAAAGTCTCTTCTCACTACGCTCTTTAGTTTTCCCTAGAGTGGTTGCGGTTTCGTACCGCAGAGTATATTTCTCTCCTAGTTTCTTATTCTATTTTCAGCTCCATGGTTTGCTTCTCTCGCTTTGTGATTCATTCTGGGACTCCTTTTCTCTACTTCCACTCATCGTTTCTACTTCTGTGTAGAATGTAAAATAGTACAATTTCCAGTTATACAGAATCTTAGCTTACTTTACAGAAATGGAAACTGAACAGGTACAACTAACATAAAACAATGTGTTGTGTTAGAATTGCAGATTGATCATAAGCATGAACAGTTTTTGATAAGTACGGCTTCTTGAACCTCTGTACTTGTACATATCAAACCCAGTTCAACTTTTTCAGTTATGTTAAAGCTCACAGCTAACCCTGGGAAGGTATGCTGGTGCTGAAGCAGGAGCCCTATAGGCCGATCCAGGGTCGGGGTTGCGGAATTGAAGAACTGAGGTGGTGGTTGTGAAGTGCAGTGGCAGATCATTCTAGGGTTTAGGAGCGAGGTGGTAGAAGGCAAGACTGCTGAATCTGGTTCTGTGTATGTGGGGGTTCGAGTAAGAGTCTGGCTGAGCCCAGGTGTCTGGTAAGTTTGTGAAAGTTTATGCGGTTGATGTGGTTGATGTGGTACGTGGGGCCAATGTTGTGCCGGGCTTTGTATGTGTGCCTGAAGAGTTTGAAAAGTGCTAGTTTGTGCACTGGGAGCCAGTGGAGCTCTTTGGGGTGCGGGGTGATGCTAGTGTGGTGTAGGAGGTTAAAAGTGAGCCTGGCATTGAGTTTTGCGTGTTCTGGAGACTTCTGGTCAGTTTAGCATTGATTCCAGCATACAGTGCATTGCCGTAGTCCATCTTGCTAGTGATGAGGCCTTGGGTGACGGTTCTGTGAATGTTGGTGGGGAGCCATTTGAAGATCTCCTGGGGCATCTTGAGTGTGTGGAAACAGGAGTCAGAGACTGCGTTCACTTAGCCGGTCATGGTGAGTTGGTTGTTGATTACTATTCCGAGATTCTTTGCGTGGGTTGCCAGGAGGGCTGTGGGTCTAAGTTTGGCAGGCCACCAGGTGGAGTCCCAGAGCTAGGCGCCTCTGCCAAAGAGTATTCCTTCCGTCTTGTCTGTGTTGAGTTTTGAGGCAGTTGGTTTTCATCCATTTGGTGACTTCGGTCATGCAGGCAAGGAAAATAGTCTGGGTGTTTGGAGTCTAGTTGGAGAGGGATAATAGGAGCTGGGTGACATCTGCATATGATATGATGTTAATTCTGTGGCGAGGATTATGCTGGCAAGTGTTGCGATGAAATTGGTGCTGTGCAACTGCACCTGCACATGTAACAGTCATGTCGAAGAATCAATGATCGGCCAAGATCAAGAGCCAAAGTGGAGGACATATTCAACTGGCAACATCCTTTTGATTATGTGTTTGTGCAAATAGAAATTCTACATATTTATTAACAAATCAATATTTTACTTTGTCTAAGAAAATCAATTATTTGCAAATGTTTGTCACTTGAAAGTGTGTGAATGGGGCTATTATAATTTTATCTCAAAAAGAATAGCTGATCCTGAAAACATGCATCAGGTTCTACAGGCTCTTGCAGCGAAGGCACAACATGTATGAGTCAGTACCCTATCCTGAAATGCATGCTGTAAAGCCCATTACTTTCAGCATTGTATTCTGGTTCTGGCTAAATAACTTTGTTTATAAAGGCTTCTCTAGACAAAGCTGCATGGCATAAACCATACATGCATTTCCCTACCTGCCTTTTCACATTTCTAAATTCACCGTTCACTGCTTTGCTGTCTTTTGTGCCACAGGAAATGGGCCATTTCCTGGAGTCATTGACATGTTTGGAGGAGAAGGGGGTCTCACGGAGTTCCGCAGCGGTCTTCTTGCCAGCCGGGGCTTTGCCACACTCGCTTTGGCCTATTTCGCCTACGATGACCTGCCAGGTACACTGACCGAAGTGGATCTGGAATACTTTGAAGAAGCTGCAGACCTCCTCTTGAAGCATCCCAAGGTATGTCCTCTCTCGACATCTCCCTGTCAAACATAGTGTTATACGGACTTTAGATCTGTTGTCCAACAGCAGTTGGAGGTCACAGTCATGGGTAAAGAACAAATGCAGAAAGTAGCTCGAAAGGGCTACTTCTAAACTCCACTCATTAAATAGGATATTTTTTTTTAAACTAGACAGGATGAGGGAACTTTAAGTAGAGGGAGGTTGAAGTTGCCCCCACCTCCAGTGGGGAGAGAAGGAAGGGGCAATCCAAGCTGCGGTCTGATTGTGGGCGGGGCGAGGGCTGATGCTGCCCTGGGAGGCCCAGTGGGTGGGGCACGCCACTGAGGCCTGGGTGCCCAAAGGGGTGCAGAATGCGGGTGCTAAGGATAAGGGGGAAGGCAGGCCATCTCCCCCACTCCCCCGACAGCAACAGGAAGCACCGCGGCCAAAGAGCTATACTCAGGTGCAACTGGAAACTCAGCCGGGTCAGGACATCGGGCTCCAGCGGAGAGCGAGCAAACGAGGAGTCCCGGACCCATCAACTCAGGGCCAGGGACACTAATGTTGCCCGGGGGTTCCTGCAGTCAAATTTCAGCCCCTCACCCCTGTCTCAGCGCTGCTGGTGTCGCTGGGTCTCTTGTGGCGTGCTGGGGTCGCGGAGCTTCACGGGCAGGAGGCCTAGTGCCAGTATTGGCAACACACCCCACCCACACAACAACAGAGCATGCATGCTGAATAAATAAAAACACAACACAACTTTTGTTTGGAAAATTATTGCTGCAGGTTTATTCCATACAAAAGTATGCAATATGGTGGGTTATCTTACGGGTGATCCAAGGGCAGGCAGCTGTAACCAACCTATGCTGCCCTGCCCGCCTGATGAGCCAAGCACTGTGGAGGACCCAAACAGTGCTACACCTTATGGGGTGATCCTCTTTCCGGATCACGTGACACATTGGTCCCTTATACTCACGCCCCTTTCAGGGCGGAGCGTAGCAAGGCAAGCACCCGGTTGCTCAGGCCCACAACCGCCCGAAGGACTAACGGGGCGCCGACGCAGTTTCCCAGGAACCTACCATGAGGCTCCTGGCATTTGGCTCTGGCACCCTTATTGTGCCGCGCAGAGGTACCCTTCTGTATCCATCTGCTTCCAGATCACCCTGTAACTCCGCCTGCAACACAAAAGGAAAACATTACAACATCCCATGAAACTTGCCTGCCACCCCCACGCCGCATAAGTGGTAGGGTGGGCGACGGCGTGCCTGGCGCAACAGAGGATGTCAGGATGGCCGGGGGAGGCATATATGCCCTCCCCCCAATCCCTGTCGTGCAGGAAGTGATGCGCCTAGCACGCCACAGACAAAGGGGGACTCCTCCCTGAGTCCCGACATGATAGGGGGTGGGTTGGTGCCCAAATGGCACTAAAGGGCCGCCCACTTAGGGTGGCCCCCTGCGAGGGCCGCGGGCAGCCGCATAGTGCCAGTATTGGCAACACACCCCACCCACACAACAACAATCAATCAATCAATCAATCACAGAATTTGTAAAGCGTGCTACTTACCCGCGAGGGTCTCAAGGCGCTGGGGGGAAAAAAAGGGGGGGGGTGCTGCTACTGGTCGAACAACCAGGTCTTGAGTAGCCTCCTGAAGGTCAGCAGGTCTTGGGTCTGTCGTAGGCTTAGTGGAAGGGTGTTCCAGGTCTTGGCGGCGAGGTGGGAGAAGGATCTGCCGCCGGTGGTGGTTCTTTGAATGCGAGGGACGGTGGCGAGGGAGAGGTCGGCGGAGCGGAGTTGGCGGTTGGGGACGTAGAAGAGGAGTCGTCTGTTGAGGTAGGCTGGGCCAGTCTTGTGGAGTGCCTTGTGTGCGTGGATGAGGAGTTTGAAGGAGATTCTCCTGTCGACGGGGAGCCAGTGCAGGTTCCTCAGGTGGGCGGTGATGTGGCTGTGGCGTGGAACATCGAGGATCAGGCGTGCGGAGGCGTTTTGTATACGTTGCAGTCGCTTGATGAGCTTGGCCGGGGCCGGAGCATGCATGCTGAATAAATAAAAAAACAACACAACTTTTGTTTGGAAAATTATTGCTGCAGGTTTTTTCCATACAAAAGTATGCAATATGGTAGGTTATCTTACGGGTGATCCAAGGGCAGGCCGCTGTAACCAACCTATGCTGCCCTGCCCGCCTGATGAGCCAAGCACTGTGGAGGACCCAATCAGTGCTACACCTTATGGGTTGATCCTCTTTCCGGATCACGTGACACATTGGTCCCTTATACTCACGCCCCTTTCAGGGCGGAGCATAGCAAGGCAAGCCCCCGGTTGCTCAGGCCCACAACCGCCTGAAGGACTAACGGGGCGCCAACGCGGTTTCCCAGGAACCTGCCATGAGGCTCCTGGCATTTGGCTCTGGCACCCCTACTGTGCCGCACAGAGGTACCCTTCTGTACCCATCTGCTTCCAGATCACCCTGTAACTCCGCCACAGCTCTGGAGGCGGCCCCCATCATCGCCAGAGCCCCCCACCAAAACAGCTCATTTCTCACCTGCAACCTGCTTTCTATGGCCTCCTGCATGTCCAGTGGAATGTGTCCATGGCCACCTGTGCCAAATGCATCCCATGTTTGTCAACTGAACCTTACGCGTACGCCTGGATGGCAAATCCATACCCAATGGTGACAAATGGACCCCATCTTTATCAAAGTAGCCTTTAACATTGGCCTGAATCAGCTCATGTCTGATGAACCCAGGCCCCTCTGATCTGCGAACTTACGCTTTGAACTGCACACTCCCTTTCGGGAATGTTCAACGCCCTCCTCTGACTTAGCCCCGTGGCACACTCTGCGGGGGATAATCTCAGACCACCAGAGCTCAATATTTGCTGATCTCACCCAAGTCAGCCTTCATTGCTTGCAACAATGTCCCGCAACCCATGGTAGTGAGGTCGTTGCCTCCTAAGTTCCCTTACAGAAATTACACATGTATGGTGGGAAAGGGAGGACTAACCTTAACCACTGCTATATTACCCATCAGGCTAATGTAGGCTTCAACCTTCTGCAACCTGTAGTTGCCGTCCTTCTAGCACTGTATGTGCCTGAACACCTGTGCCCCAGATCTATGAGACAGCAGCCCACTTGTTAGGAAACCGCTCCCACAACCCGCCTGTCTACTTTGGCTACCAGGGCGAGAAGTTTTATGCTTAACTGAAGCAACCCATAACCTGCCCCTGGTTTATACTTAACATTTGCACAGTCCCTTTGAATGCTAATTCATGACGCACAGGAATGTTCATAACTAAAAGTATGTGCCAATGAGCAAGGGAGCCCTCCTGCACTTGCCATGCATCCCTTATTCCTTATGGGAATTACGCCTGCTCAGCTCCCTCTGTGGTGAAACCCCCTAGGCATACCAGCTTAGTGAATCTGTCTGATTTAATACAGTGCGCACTGTCTGCAATATGGTGCCTAACATTCAGTATTGACTAAGTCCTACTTTACCCCCATACTAGATTATTCCCAAATAGGGGGGGTTCACACTGCCCCCCCTGTGCAGCCCCAACAGTGGAAAATTACCTGCTCAGTTAAATTTTTATTTTTGTTGAATACTGGACGTGCCAAATGTTCTTTTTACATAGTAGCCTTTTGTGCTTGACGCCTTGTTTCCCCCATTTAATGGGACAGCAGCACACTATGTTGGCCGACAGCGTCCCCACCCAGCGTGGCTAATATAGCTAACCGGGCGGGGCATTTGAGCTTAACTGCAGCAACATGTCACTTACCCTCGGTTCTGGGGTGCACTTACTTTGCCCCGTTGACTAGACAATTGCATAGACCCCCTTTGATTGCTAAACCTTGGTGAACACCTTAATGGTGTCAACTCTGGTTTGAAACAATATGTGTATTGTGCCCACTATTGGCGACACCTCACCCTTTCGTATAGTGACAACTTACGCAGCGCACCCCGCTTGCTTAACTGCCGTCGGATCACAGATGCACAGTACCTGCTATTCATCTCTGACCCTGGATGCTTAAACCAGCAAAAGTGTTGGAATCCCAGATTCCCAGTTTCATGTTTAGCTGCAGTACACCTTCAGTGGATCCGCTGGGAGATACCACCCGCATTGGTCATGAGAACATTAAGAAGCACACAATTTTCACCTGGGCGTACCTCTAAATGAGACTGGCTCCACACAGCTGTAAGGCCAGAGACACACATATATTAAACCTATTTACTGGTTTCTGCCACTTGGCACCCTTCTGGTTGGTGATGCGGAACCTCCTACCCAGCATAAGCTGACCGTCTAGCGTTGTCGCCACACCACCTGTGTCCCTTGAATCACCCACCATCCCCCTGTGCAACAGTCATATTGCTAAGTGGGCAATCAATTCAACATCCCTCCTTTCCTGCCGGACTGTTGCCTGTTCAGTTTGGTCTGTGGTGACTGCACCCAGACTTCCCAGGCAGCTGCATTGCTGACAATGTGGGCAGTTGACCTTGGGGAGTCTCACGCTTGCAACTTGCAACTACAGTGATTATTTAAATTAAAATGATACTGTGTATCTAAATGAACTATGCACCGGTAATTGAAACTCTCACATGTGCGGTTGTTGTGAACAACAAGGTGGATGGCCAGGATGTGTTGGGGGACCTCCCCCTTACCAGTCTCTGCTGTAGTTTGTGGTGTAGGCTGAAATGTTCCTATGGAACATCAAGATTTAAAGCTGGAAGCCATATGGCGCTTTGCGGGGACCCAGAAGATCCAGCAAATGGAGGACCCCTGTGCCTAAACTATGCCCCTACGAGCTTTTGCATTGCAGGCCAACGTGATACACCTTGTTCTGGAGCCCCCCAACGGAACAGCTCGCTGTAGCTCAGCGGACAGGTGAAATTGTATCCCAAGCCTTCTAATGTGTTGTTCACATGGTGAAAATTGGGGCTACTTTCAATACCACCTGTGGTGGAGAACTGGTGGAGTGCTGTGGACCTACTGCCAGCGTCTCCCATGCACCGTCAGGGTTTTCTAAGCCCAGTCCCATACCCTCCTAGTCCCCCTAGGATTTAACAGAGTTGGCCCCCCAACCTGGGGTGCAGTGGCCCGCTAGCTACTGGACCAGTATATGAGTACTATCAGGGACCTAAAGCTTTCATCTATGTTAAGCAAGAAATGGCCACCTGCAGTGCTCGATCGCTCCCGAATAAAATTATCTTCACTGGCAAGTTAGCATTAACCCTGAGCGTAGTACTACGCTACGCTCGCGGAGCGTGCGTAGTTTGCGCTACTACGCGAATTGCACGTAGCACAGTGCAAAAATGCGTAGCGGGCATTTTTTGCTTGCTCGCGGTCCTCAACGTCAAGTTGGCAACCGCGAGCGAGCAAAATCAACATCCCGGCGAGACTTTTTCCTCGTTCTCAATCAGCAACATCAAGTTGCCGATCGCGAGCGTGGAAAATAAACCTCCCGGCGAGATTCTCAATGCGGGGAGGTCAGGTTTCTCATTGCGAGTGGTCGCGTATGCTCGCGACCGCTCACGATGAGAAACTACCAGTCCGTGTTGAGAAAGCTGCCGCTCGAGTACAAATCTACTCGAGCGGCAGAAAACGACCGCTTGCACTGTGCAAGATGCCGTTTGCAATGATTGCACAGTGCGGACAAGCATCCGGCACTGTGCAATCAGTGCGAACAGCATTTCCCTACCGCACTACGCAGTTCACGTAGCGTGCGTAGTGCGAAGTGCACTTCGCGTAGCTACGCATAGTGCTACTACGCGAACTACGCCCAGGGTTAGTTAGCATAGCTAAATTATTACTTGATGTCCAGTATGGGTCCAACCCAACCCTTAAAGAAATGCTTGCTTCCTTGGTGTAGGTGATCCAGCCTTCATATACTACGCTAAGACCAGAGTGCACCTGCTCTGTGATCTCCTGACTGCTTGTCCGGCCTTCCTTTATGGCCAGGGATACCCAAGGCAACGCTTCAATTCTGAAATGATGGGACTGTGAAAGACTGTAATGAGTCTTGGCCTGCACAAGCCACCCAACAGCCAAGTTGGCCCTGACTAACCTTGTGTTCTGGTGCCAGATTTGGGAAAGCGTTTCCCAAGTTCCGTCAACTACTGTGCTGTTCGCGCACACTCTTCCCAGGCCATATAAGTTGTACACTTAAAACTGCACTGGTTTGCTTTTCCATCACCCATCCTATGCCCCTTCTTAAAACACCATTTGACCTTCTTGCGCAAGTGGTAATTTGGCTGAAAGCCCCGTAGGACCTAGCCGTGACTATGAGTTGGGAGCTACCTCACTGTGAGGGCCCCGCTTCCAGAGAAGTTAGAACACGTGGCCTTCAGGACCAAACAGCTATGTAAGTCGCACCAACCATGGCCCAAGGCCCACATAACATGTGGCTTAAACGCGCCGCCCTATTTGGCTTTTCCATATGCCCACTTGGAAGAGCAATGGCCTGCTCATGCAATGTCCTGCCCCCGACCTCAAACTCCCAGTGGCACGCCCTATAAACATCCAAATGTCACCACCCTGAGCGGCCATGCAGCCCCGATGCACCCACAACGGGGGAAGAGACGAACCTCTCTGCCCCAACGAGCCCAACTCACCAAAACCAACAAACGACGCACCACAAAGGCTGGCCCGCATCGCCAGACGTCACCCGACCGACCGCATGTCCGGCGGTGAACACAGAGGCCCAATGGCCTCAAATGGCTGCCGGGTGCACCGCAGGCTGCTGAGGGGCAGAAACAAGCACGCGGCCCTTAGGAGCCGCGGCCACAACACATGCTGGGGCTGAACATCCAGCAGGCCATTGTCCATTCTAACCCTGCCGCCCAGCATCCCGGAGCCACCAGGTGGCGTGTTGTCCATCAGGGCCCGGGCACCCGACACCGGCCGCACCTGACCTGAGCTAGCCGCCCCCCTCCATAGCTGCCAAGGTTTCTGATAGCTATGTGTGGCATTTTCATAATTTCAGTGCAACTATGAATGGCATTTCAAAGATTGTGGGCGACACTTTCTAGCGAGCAAATTCAAACAAAACGATGGGAGAAACATATCCATATCAGTCCTTACACCCATTAGAGCAACGAGGTATCCTCATCGCTGTCTAAATGAATTAAATTAACAATTGTTATCAGTCTGGTTTGACAATCCACCACCAACAATTGCCCTTGAACCCAGCGTTACCTTGAGCAAGAACCCTCTGATGGCTCGCCCGCAACTCACCCATTCGTGAAGGATAGCCCCAAAGGACCCGGCCTCCTTCCTGCCCCCACCACATTCGGTCCCATTCGATAACCGTTCCAAAACCTCCCACATTCACGCCCCCCAAAGGGCCGGCTCCCTAGATTACATTGGAGACCAGCAGCGGCGGGCATATCGCACTAGGAAAGTCTGACCTTGAGTCAATCCTGAATAATGCGTGGGTCTGCCTGCAATGTGGGCCTATGCACATGGATGCCGAGCCGCAGCTGGGGTTGGAACTGGTAATACACGGCACAGCCAGCAGCCCAAGCCCCCAGGACAAAACATGGGGGCCTGCTCACACACGCGCATCCCGCATGCATTCTGCCCGGCAGGACACCCTAGCAATGACCTCCCAACATACCAGAAAAGCAAACAACGCAATGCCATGCCAAGGGGGCAAGACCCCCCGCCTGGGAGGTGGGCAAATCCCAAAACAAATGGCTTAAACAACCACCGAAAACAAAATGCAACCAGGAACGCTAGCAGGCAGAGCATAAAAGAGGGGCAGGAGAACCCGTCTGGAAAATCGAGTAACGCCAGAGATTACCTGCGGCTTCAGCACGTAACTTTCTTCAGACAACTCGGGTGCCCTCCTCCTGCTCTCAGCTCTGACCTTCGAGTGCAACTGCCACTGCTTGGTGATGCTTACAAGCGATGTACATGTGGAACCTTCCCCAGTCCCTGGTGGGACATGAACAGGGGAAGTGAAAATATGATAACCTACCTATTGACAGCATTCCTTATACGTGAAACTGATGCGTACTGTGCTGATGGAAACCTCCCTCACAGCAGTTATGGGAAAGCAGTACGAACATAACGAACTTTGTACCCAGGCGCATTAATCAGACTTTTGCCACCAGAACCACAGCCTGTGCCCATGGGAAAATTAAATATAAACTCTTGAAACCCCGCCCAGACCTGCGCATGACAACCCAAACCGTCAGAGTGGCGATGACGTCTCCCCGTGTGGGCGTGTGTTGGAGGGAACAAGCCACCTCAGTCTTAAACGTGGACAGGCGATCCCTTGTCCTTAAAAGGAAGATGCTTAAGCAGGGGAGTCTGTTTACGAGTTTAACGTACGTATGGCCCACAAATCAGACTTGCGGGCATGTTAAATAAAGTTATCTAGTAAGATTAAAACATACATTCTCTAGCCATATTCGGACAGAATTCTGCCTAACCACCTTATTCCAATCCTCTGCTGTAACCTTGTGCTGGCAACTCCTCCTCCTCTGTGGCGAAGCTCAAGAACACAGTTTACCACGCTTGACCGCCGCAACACAAAACTTTGGTTGTTGTCAAAAGTCTTTACACCACAAGTGTGCAACTACAGGACCCAAGCCAAGGGGGAGGGATATTTGGGTCACAATATCAAATACGGAATCTGACCCAAGGACCTTATACATGATGCCAAATTGCTAAAATGATGTGCCCAGGAGGGGAGAGTTGCGAGCTGGCGCTGGGACTTAGCCTGGTCCCTTATTCCAAAACAGTTCAGCCTATGGGTCATCAAACCCATGTGAGATCATGAATCATGGGGAAAAACAGTGGGGCTGAGGCAGTGAGCTCCAAGAAGGGGATGGAGCCGCGCTGCACGCGGTGAAAGGACATTGAGGCGTTTTGCCGAAACACTGCATCCAATAAGGGGATCATGCAGGAAGGACGCACTGCATACGTCACGCATGGCCGCGGGGTGGACCGAGGCCGAACTAGGCTCCACCGGCACATACATCGATGTCCCCCAGCCCGCCCGAAAAGACACCACAGGCCCTGGGCGCACGCATGGCTCCAACACCGCACCCCAATGCCCATGGGACCGACATCAACCCCAGGTCACCTTCCAACAACAGGTCGGAGGCATGGCAGCAGAAAGGCCGCGGGCCAACCTCCATGCCACTCGCACTGTGCCAAACGCGCCCCTCAACCCAATCGGTCACATCCCTCTGCCCCAACATCAAGGCAAGCCAACCACGCTGCTACCCTAACTCACGGCGCACCGGCTGACCCTCGACGGGCCGCCTAGGCCTCCAACAAACCCGTCGGGCCTGGGCACCCATTATCCAATTACAGCACTCAAAGTTGCAGCGAAGATAAAGGCAGCTGCGGACCGGTTGACCTCCTCAAATGCATCCTCGAAACTAAACCCTCCAACCATTCTTCTGACCCTAGTGGAGAGGTGTGGTGCAGCGGCCAGGGCAGCTG
This sequence comes from Calotriton arnoldi, assembly GCA_963921515.1. NCBI lineage: Eukaryota > Metazoa > Chordata > Amphibia > Caudata > Salamandridae > Calotriton > Calotriton arnoldi. Next base: position 72,631 of record CAWUFW010005889.1, on the reverse strand, counting down.
ACTTCGGAGCACAGGGTTCACAGTTCAATCCCCTGCTCTGGCGGCAGCTCAGCACCATGTGACTCTGGGCAATAGCTCACTTAATTTCCACTCCGGCCCCCAGCGCCTTGAGACCCGTAAGGGTGAGTAGCTGCGCTATATAAAAACGGACTTACACTTACTTACACCCCATCCCTAGCGATATCGCCATCGATTTCTACACCTATACTCTCTCTTACTGGACCAGGCTAGTCAATCTCTTCCTCAGTCAAGGCTCCTCCCGGTTGCCCTCAAATCAGGACAGGTCACCGCTCTTCTAAAAAAAACCTCCGCCGATGCGAACGACCTCAACAACTTCCGCCCTATCACCAACCTCCCTTTTCTTTCGAAAATCACCGAAAAATGTGTTGCGAAACAACTTTCCTTATGGACAATAACCTCCTCGACGTCTTCCAGTCTGGCTTCATCCAAAATTGCAGCACTGAAACAGCCCTGCTGCAAGTGATTGATGATGCGCTGCATATTCTCGACTCTGGGGAATCGTGTCTTCTGATTCTTCTAGACCTCTCTGCAGCCTTTGACACTGTTAATCATAGCACCCTCCTCAACACTCTTCAACAAAGAATGGGATTGGATGGCACAGTGCTCAAATGGTTTGCCTCTTTCCTCTCGGACAGATCCCAAATGATCAAGATAGCGAACAGTCTTTCATCTCCATTGGCCGTAGATCAAGGCGTCCCTCAAGGTTCTATCCTGGCACCCACTTTGTTTAATCTCTACCTGGAACCATTAGGGAACCTTCTAAGCAAATCTGGGATCCTTTACCATCTTTATGTGGATGACACTCAAATCTACCTTAAGGTATCTTCCGCACACGATCTCTCACTACTCAACTCTACTCTCAACTCTATTCACAACTGGATGTTAGCTCACCAACTCATTCTGAATCCCGCCAAAACTGAATTCCTCCTCCTCTCTACCTCTCTCTCACCTCCTCCTGTTCAATCTTGGATGGATCAGCTGAACCTACTCAACAACAAACCCATCATTGTCGACAGCGCTAAATCCCTAGGTGTCATTCTTGACAAAAGACTCAACCTAATCTCCCACATCAACTCTATTGCTAAGAGCGCACGTTACCAGTTGCGCCTTCTATGGGGGATCCGTCGGTTCTTCCCGGAGAAAGACTTAAAAACCTTGGTACAATCTCTGGTTCTCTCAAGATTGGATTATTGCAATTCTCTTCTAACGGGCCTACCCAAATCCCACATCTCCCCTCTCAAATCCATCCTCCATTCAGCAGCTCGCTTCATTTCAGGGTCTAAACGAAGCGACCACGTCACTCCTATCCTGTCCTCTCTTCGATGGCTTCCGATCGAGGCAAGATCTATTTACAAAACTGCCTGCATCACACACAAAGCCTTACACACGTCCTCCCCTCGTTACCTGGCGAATAAATTGAAATTGTCCGGTGGCTCTCGCCCTTCTCGCAATGCAGAAAAGCTTCTGCTTGAGCCCCCCCGTCTTCAAAAGGGAAAGATCGATGGTGCAATCCTTCTCAGGCAATGCGGTGAGAATCTGGAACTCGCTTCCCCCATTGCTCCGTGCCACCTCCTCTACCCGGATCTTCAAAGCTGACCTCAAATCTCTTCTCTTCCAAAGACACTTTCAGAACTAATATTTTCACTCTCAGGCCCCTTTAGGAAGTTCGCTCTTCATTGTAAATTTGTACTTTTTCCTGTACATTCCTCACCCTTGCGTGCTGTGTTGGATTTTATGTTTGTGTACCCTTCATTTTAAGTCTCCTGTTTAATTCACGCCCTCTCTACTCCCTCAAGGAAGTTCTTCCACTATAGGAAATTCTGTACTGCATGCCTATAGAAGTGCCTTCCCAGTGTGTTCTGAGTGACTGACAGTTACTGCAGTATTATACCTCTATTTGTATTTTGTATCTTATGTATCATGCACACCTGTCACTTTTTCCTCTTGGAACGCATACCTCTTTTTGTATCTTGTTTGTTTTGTTATTTGCACAATTGTCACTTTTTCCCCATGTAATGTAACGCTTGCTTTTGTATTATGCTCACTTGTAACCTTCTCCTCATGTAATGTTACTGTTCCTATTGTGAAGCGCTCTGACACCTTCGGGTAAAGTCCGCGCTATATAAAAACGCATTAAATAAATAAAATAAAAGTGTGCTCACAGGAGCGAAGTGTATGTATGGATGGTGCGAGATGAATTCATGGACAAGCATGGTGCTGGCCCAGCACATGTCGCTTGCTCCAGCTGTGGGGAGGGGCATCGACAGCGCGTGGGGCTGTGTGCAATGAAAAGGCGGCAGCACCCCCTCCGCACCTCCTGCATACATCACCGACTCCTATATAAATGTAAGGATTCGGGACAGACACGAGAAAGAGTTTGAAACAGCAACCAGCGCCACGAGCCTCCAAGGGAGCCCCAGTAGCTCTGCAACTCCCTGGCCCGAGCCTCTAGCAGCATCGGGAGCAGGACCAAGAGCAGCAGCAACAGCATCCTTTTCACCCTGAGCCTGCCGCAGCATCAACGGAAAAGCGAGAGCAACAGCAGCATCCGCGATCCCCGAGCAGCCGAACCACCAGACAACCTCCAGCAGCCAGGGCCCGTGCCCGCCTGCTGCGTCCAGGTGACCCATCCTCTCCAGAAACAGAACGATCTCTTCTTCAGAGGGCAGGTTGTACCCCTGAACCCAGAAACAGAAGAACCACATTGTCTGGGTGCAGACTGCACCCCTGAACCTCTGCACCTCCAGCAATAACCTCTCCCAAACAGCAGGCTGTACTCCCGAGCTCCGAGCCTCGACAGCTCCAACTGCAGAAGTAGAAGCTTTCCTTCTCGTCTTCCACAGCAGCAATATCCGCCCCCTTTAATTGACAGCATCAAGATGCACACTCTTGCCCCCCAACAGCACTTCCTGCCGCCCGCCTGTTACTTCACGTCTGGGATGCAGAGCCTGCTGCTGGGCCCGGGCAAGCCCTCCCCACCCCCGGAGTCTGTTCAGAAGTCTGCCCCGGAGGCGAACACCAGGATAAACAATACAGTCTGGTGGCTGCAGTCCCCGGTGCGGCCCCAACCCCACGAGTCGAATGCCCGGTACCAGCCACGGAGCCAACACCCCCCCCTTCCCACACAACTCGGGACCCGGGAACCCAGGACCGCCTCAAGCCCCCCGACCAGGGAACAACCAAGAGGTCGGAGCCACAGAGTCCCCAAAAGGAGAAAGAGAGGGGAAGCTGTTAGGCCCCGACAATGGCCCCTCCTACCGACGCCGCGATCACTTGAACCCGAAACGAGACAACTACAAAGACCCCCGAGAAGTCGCCAGACCAGGGGACCCGATGTGTCAGACGGCGTGCCTGGCGCAACAGAAGATGCCAGGATGGCCGGGGGAGGCATATATGCCCTCCCCCCCCAATCCCTGTCGCGCAGGAAGTGATGTGCCTAGCGCGCCACAGGCAAAGGGTGACTCCTCCCTGAGTCCAGACATGAAAGGGGGTGGGTTGGTGCCCAAATGGCACTAAAGGGCCGCCCACTTACGGTGGCCCCCTGCGAGGGCCGCGGGCAGCCGCAATCTTCGCAGTGGCCAGACTTCACCCCCTAGCCCCAAAAATCTTATAAAAAGCCTCTGCATCTGGCTGGATGACTCGCTCACTATGGAATCGCAGGCCAACAAACTGGCAGCAAATTGCTCTGAAATACATAGACTGCTGAGGAAAGTGTTAGACCTTATGCCCTTCCTTTTCCGAAGACTCATTGTAAAGGCCCTGATTATCTCCCGGTTGGATTATAGAAATCTATATACTTGCCTCCCCTACATTGTAAAAAGCAGGTTACAGGCCATTCAAAATGCGGCCGCCCGCCTTCTTTTCAATATTCTGAGGCATCAGTCTGCAAAAAGGGCACTGGCTGACCTTCGTTGGCTCCCCATTGAGCAGCGGGCTCAGTTTAAAGATCTCTCCATCACACTCATAGGGCCTACCATAACAAAAGACCCCAATTACTGCATGCTCTCATTGACCCATAAAACCCTGGAGGGTCCTTAAGATCGGCAAATGAACTTCTTGCAACGCTACCAAAAATCAAAGGAATAGGATGGGGAGGCCGTTCTTATAAGTACCTGGCCCCTAAGTTGTGGAATGTTTTGCCAATTGAATTGCGTCACATAGACTCAGAACCTAACTTCAGAATATTCTTGAAGACCTGGTTATTGGGTTATTAGGTGTCCCTTCAGCTTCCATGTGGTGTCCGGTTAGAGGGTTATGCCGATTGGTGTAACCGCTGGAAAGCCTTGGGTAGCCATGTGCTTTATAAATCCTCTAGATTAGAATACACACTTGTCCCTCTGCCAACTTTATGGCCAGTTGCAGATGTTAGTAAAATGCAGAGGAGAAATTGCAATCCTGTGATGCAGCCCCTGGCCCTGGAAACATTCTGCAGACTCACAGGACGACTGGGAGACTAAAAAAAAGAACAAGCATTGGCAAAGCCAATGGGTCTCGCCAACTTGACCTATTGGCACGCAATGTGATGCTTTGCAGTGTGGGCTAAAGTTTTTTTTAAAAAGCTTTTGATGCAGTCGCATCCTTTCGTAGGCATGTGCACCACACATGCACAAGCCTACAAAATGATTCAGGCAATTTTTTTCCCAGTTACCCCTAAACATTACCCATCCCAAAAACCCTCACTACTGCTAAACTCCGCCCAAGTTAAATGCAATTTTGGATTTTTCCTTAAAATGATCTTTCCTTTAAAATGTTTCTTTCAGTTGATTTCTATTTTCTTAAAATTGTCTTTTCTTAAAATTGTCTTTTCTTAAAATTGGTTTTCCACGATTTGGTTTCTTCTGGTGTGGTTTCTCTGTACGTTTCCCATTAATTCACATAATTCCATTACTGTATGCCATGCAGAGGCCATTTTTGGGGTTGTTTTTAGGGGTCAGGGATAGGTGGAGTTCGGGCATAGAATGGGGTATTAGAGTTCGAAGTAGGGCGAAGTTTAGGGATGGTGAGGGCTTGTAAGGTTCAATAATGGGTAGAGTTTAGCCAACCCCAGAGTGCTGAGGCAGGGCTGGAGTCCTACAATGCAGAAACACCAAGGGCCATCCTAAATCCTCTTGTCGTGTGGTTTGTGGCCTCCTGGTCTACCCTGCTACGTTGGCCTGGGCCTGGCTGCCTTGAGGCCCTTTTTGCGCACGTTCCTTTGTGCCGTTGTTTTTCGAGCCTCTGATGCTGCCCGGCTATCTTAGCACTGTCTGCATTTCTGACTTTCACCTTGTCTCCTGTTCCCTTTTGGGCTACTGTCTGCACACCATGTACAAGGTCGATAAATAACGTTCCTTGTTCCTGCTGATTTGGCCAGTCCCTCGAACTTAGACATAACACTCTATTTACAGCTGCCTTGGAGAAATTCGTGTGCTTTTAATATTGTGTTTTTTCACTGTTAGAATCACTTGGAGAACAACCTTTCCAGAGAGAAGAGCTGTTTGTATCTGATGATGTAAACTTTGCATCTAGATATTGAGGTATGGGGGTTCGCTAGTCAAAGCCCAGAGGTCTTCTACTTTTCTAATAAACTAGCTACTAGAACGGGGAGGGTGGTAAGGTCATTTAGCCTTATATACACTGCTTTATGAAATGCTTTCCCCGTTTGTATTCTATGGAGTTGTAACTATGCTGCTTATGTTATCATTATGCGTTATGCTAATAGTACTGGCACGTGTACTGTATCTTAGAGCACGTTAGTTGAAATAAACATTTTAAACTATACAGTGTCTCTTTTTACGCACGTTGTGGACAGGTATGTGAGTTATGAAAGGGTGTTCTTGCTACTGCGAGTCCTGAGAGAGAGATACCGTGTTCTGGGTTGTCTAATCATTGGTAGCATTGTTGCTAATGAGACGCTAAAGCTAGTCGGATTAGGGTTTTAGGTGCTAAGGTTTATAGTTGGCTCACCACTATATTCCGAGGTCCTATTATCCTGTGCATAGCTCTGTATATGTGCAGAATCCCTATAACATGGCGCAACCAACGAGTGGGGCCGCTTATCTGCGAGACGCTTGAGTAATATTTGTGCTTGTCCACAACTACCTTCACAGGCGCTTCCGGAAGCGTGTGTGACGGTGATACCTCCTATATTGATGTTTTTATAGGTTCTTTCAAGCTTGAAGTTGTTAAAAGGTTTTCTAAAAAGAATACCCTCTATTGTGCTGCCATACATTAGGTTGTCCAGAACTTTCAGCCTGAAATGGCTGTTCAAATTGCGGCACATAGCCGCGCAGCGCTCTGGGCTCACTTAACAGTGTATGGAGTGCCTGACGCGGGTGTCGACTTGATCTTTGTGGTACAAGCAGATCCAGCTTACCACTTTGAGGTGTTTTACTCTTGGGTCACCTTTCCAGCGGTGGATGGGGCAGATAATCTGTTCCATGAATATGAAGCCACCGTTGTTCCTATGCACTATAGACCGTATATGAATATTGAAGTACCGCTCACGGCTTGGCAACACCGTGTTTGGTTTGATGGCGCCCTCCCCCAACCGGTTACCGCGGTTCGTTTAGGCCCATTATCAATTGATGGGGCCACTTGGCCAGTCTTGGCCGGGTATACACCACATCCGCGTTATATGACGGTGACAGTCGCTGAACTGCGACATATGCATTCGTCTTTGATACGAGTACATAGAGCTTTAGTACAATATGTTACAGGCAACATCCAGGGAGTCCCGCCTGGAGTTGCGGCCCATCCAGCTGGTGCAGGCGGTGTAACCATAAGTCCTGTCATGGTGAATTCGGTGATGGGCAAGCGCCCACAGCATAAGGATGATTTTCCTTATTGGCTTGCAGTTAAATTTGACCAGCTGGAGGCAGTTTTTCCAAATACTTCTCCCGTGGAAAAACATAGGATTTTGACGATTAGTTTGCCAAAAGACTTAGTACCCGAGTTGGCAGAATGCAACAACTGGGGTAGGGTATTCGCTGCAGTGTATTCAAAGTGTTTCGGCACTCCTTCCATGACAGTTCTCCCTCTGTGATTAAACGAGTACAGGATGAACATGGCCCTGAAGCGGCTGTGGAATTAGGGATGAGACTGGTGGGAGTGTTCAACGTAGTAGCTGAGTTGATCCTTGCGAATGTCAAGGGCGATGCAGTGAACTTTCAAGTAGCTAATGCTTTGGCTTTAGTCCCAGAATTGGACAGGCCTCGCGAATTACCGAAAATAATTGCTCAGGCTTACAAAACCATTGGTCGCAATAGCCTGGGAGTTAAGCCTTTTGCCAAAACGCAAACACACTCGCAACAACCACCAAAAACTCAGTCTGAGAAAGATGAGAAACCAGTTTTTACTAAAAAGAGCTGGAGGTTGAAAAAACAGGGTAAGCAACAGAAGAAGCCGGGGTCGCGAGGTGCATCCCCGGTTTCCGTCTCTTCTGAACGCACTTATGATTTGCGTGATAGGGCGAGAATTAAATCTCCAGAGAGATTTCAAGTCCCTGATTCGCGTTCTCCTCGTTCTTCACAGGCACCAACATCTTCGCAGGCTGGTGGAGGAGATCGCCAGGATAGAGGAAGGGGTCGAAGGATCCACAGGGACGAGACCAACCTCGACAACAGGTCAGAGGGAAACCAGACGATTTTCAACGTTCTCGCCCACAATTTCAGAAGAAAAAAGTTGCCGCTGTAACAGCAAAATATGCCACAGACGGTGAGAACGAGACTCCTGTATTGGACGTGGGCAGTGACCCTCCTAGACAGCGCCGCGGAAGTTACCATAGTGCAGGAGGCGCTACGTCCTCATGTGGAGGCGACAGCAACTGAAACATTCATTACTGTCGAGACAGCAGATACCAGAGTGGCTCCCCCTGACAGACTATATAATATTGTAATTCAAATCGAAGGTGATATACAGCGTGTTATAAAAGGGATTTTTTGGGAAAATCTGACCTCTTCGTATGACATTCTGTTAGCGGAGGCGGATTGGCCGCCCCCATTCGTACTGGCTGCGCGTAAAGGGGAGGAGGTAATCCTTCCGAGCTTTTCTTGACACGTCCCTAAAGACAAAGCAGAGGCTCTTGCAGCTGAATGGGCTGTGTCCCTGGCTCCAGCGTTATACCGCAACCATGTGGGCTGGGATGAAGAATCACCACCCCATGAAATACCTCTACGGTCTCAACCTCAGCCACAACCCCAATATCCCATCAAACGGGAAGCTAAAGGTCCCGTTTCCGAAATTCTGACTCAGTTGGAATATCAGGGAGTGATTGAAACATGCGAGTCACCGATGAATAATCCCCTTTTCGCGGTTTCCAAACCCGATGGATCGTACCACTTAGTTTTGGATTACCGGCATTTGAACTCTCATTGTCGGACCTTTGCGGTGCAAAACACACATAGTTCTGCGCTAGTAGACAGTCTTGTTCGTAAAAAATATAAAACGACACTTGACCTATCCAATGGATTCTACACGCACAACTTAGCCCCGGAGAGTAGCCAATGGAGCGCTTTTACCTCCGGTGGTAAATTATTCAAATTCCGGCGTCTACCTATGGGCTACAAAAAACAGTCCAGGTGTATTCGCTGCCCGTGTTGTCTCTTTATTAGACGGCATAGACCCGGATGCATGTTCGTACGTCGATGATATTTATCTGACAGACGACGAATTGTTCCAGCATCTTTCTCGAGTGGACCGCATTATTCTAGAATTTGCGGTTCTAGGCTACAAGTTTAACTTTGCCAAATCTCACATTGCTGAATTTACCGTTTTGTTTTTGGGCTATGAGCTCAACAATGAAGGTAAGGGCTTAGCCCCCCATTTCCTGGAGAAATGTGCACTTCTGTGCCCTCCTACTACACTGAAGAAACTTCAGTCTTTGCTGGGTTTTCTGAACTTCGGGCGTACTTACATTCCCGAATATGCCCAGCGTATCAAGCCACTGTATTCCTTGATACAACCTAACTTTTCGAAGTCTTGCTGGCTTCCGGAGCATTCCTTCATTCTGCAGTCTTTGCAGACAGACTTACTTGAGTCTAAATACTTGTTGACTCGTGATAACCACACCAACCTGGTGATTAGAATAATTCCAGGGGCAGTGGGTTTCACGTACTTGACCTTTAACGAAGGTGACACAGTACCAATAGCATACAAGTCACATCTATACACCTCTGCAGAAATGCGCTTTTCCTCGGTGGAAAAAGTTTTGACCGCAGTGGAAATGGTGATTCTAAAGGAACGCGCACTGGCCCAGGGAAAACGCATTTTGGTGGTAACACCCTATCCTGCCCTTGAGGCAGTGACGAAAGCAAGTGTGCCGAACTCTAAAGCTTTGCACCCCCGTTGGATACAATGGGCAACATCTTTGACGTCTCCGGATGGCACTTTTATCTTTGATTCTTCACTACAGACTCAGGAGTTTTTGCAGTATGAATTTGTTCATCCTCCTCCTCTGTCTTTGCTACCGCTTGAGGATTACGAATGTATTATCTATACCGATGGTTCGGCGCAGCCGGCCACGGGTTCCAAGCATGCTTATTCAGCAGCATGTGCTATTGTTGCAGGTTCCTTTGTGAACGGAAAGTTCAAATCAACTGTAGTGCATACTCAAGCACTATGAGACAGTACTGCACAATTGGCCGAGCTGCGTGCTTTGGTGCTCGCACTTGAGTTTGCTAATCCTGATGTGACCACTCTTATTGTATGTGATTCTTATTACTGTGTCCAGTCATACAATGACAATCTATTCTTTTGGTCACAAAATGACTATAGAGATGCAAAAGGCAGCACAATCAAGCATAAAATGCTTTGGGTTCGAGTGGCAGATTTACAACAACGTCTGCCTCTCACACAGGTGGTACACACTCTTGGCCATCAGCGTGTGGGCGCACATGCTGTCGGTAACGGTTTGGCAGACGAAGCTGCCAAATCAGCAGTAGCCACGTGCTCAGTCGCAGCAGTTACCAGATCCATGTCTAAAATAGATTCTGATATTCTAGCAGCTATTGCTGCAACAAAGGAAGGTGCTAATTACCCTAGGGGTTTCCCTTCCAAATACTCTTATCAGTTTGGTCCCGAACAGGCTCCTTATGTAAGAATTCCAAACGTTGGTGATCGGCTGATTCCCAACGCGGATCGCAGACTTTCCTTGATAACGGCGGCACACGAAGGCATGGCATCGGCTCATGCTGGAGTGTCTGCGACGGTTTCCATCTTACAGCAGCGTTACTGGTGGCGTGGGTTATACAAAAAAACCCGTACTTATGTGCTTTCTTGTGACGTTTGTCAACAGATTAAGCCTTCCACGGTTGCACGGCCACCACAGACCTCGCTCTGCATTTCTAACAGACCTTTTGGGTGTGTTTACCTGGATCACTGCGGTCCATTCTCATCAGACACTGCATATAAATATATCTTAGTTGCAGTAGACTCGTGCACACGTTTCATCTGGGTCTGGCCACAACGCAGTGCTGACGCTCGAAATGTCATAAGGGATTTGCGTGTCTTTGTGGGAATTTTCGCCTGCGGCACCTTCCATTCTGACCAAGGTCCAGCGTTTGCCTCTAAGGCTTACAAGGACGCAATGGGTTCACTGGTGGTGCGGGTGAAATTTTCGTCACCGTATCGGCCTGAGGGCAATTCGATTGTTGAACGAATGAACCGTGACTTAAAGCAATCCTTGACAGCTAGAGTCTTAGGTACTGGCAGGAACTGGCTGGCCCACTGGTATATGGTACAACGTGCACTTAATAATCTCCCGAGAAGACCTCTGGGTGGGCGGACCCCATACGAAATGCTCTTTGGCATAAGAATGTTTGTGCCTGACCTTGATGGTCTAGACATGGCGGCGCAATACGCCATCTTTGATGTAGATAACCATTCTACTATGTTACAGGACTTACAAGAAGCCCGAGACAAACTTGCGATTGCACATTTACCTTCAGCCACAGACGCTGCATTGCAGATTCCGGTTGCCGGCTGGCTTCCGAAGATTGGAGATCTGGTTCGAGAGAAGGTGGAGAACAAAAAAGAATTCGGCCCCTCTTATCGTGCACCGGTTCCAGTCCTTGGCTTGAAGGGAACTCGTACAGTCATCTTACCACCGCTTCCTGGTCGCAAGGAGAACAGATACATCTCAGTGGAAAATGTCAAGCTACAACATCTGGCGGATCCTGAATAGTGTTACACCAGCGGTCTCTTGTCCTGTCATTTCCCAGACGAATGTTCGTGGCCCTCTTGCCCGAACGGTCACTGATGTTGCCATCGAGATGGTAGATTTGCCTGAATGCTTACTCGATTACCCGGACTCCCCCTGCAATGAGGAGAACGAGTATACCTACCCCGCAACCGAGTCCGTGGCTCATTTACCAACAACGCCACTGAGCCCAACACGTTATTCCTTTGACTCGGATTCCATTTCATCACTTGTCCCATCCAAATTCAGTATTTTTGTATCCTGGTTCAGAGACAATTTTTTGATCCCCCCATGGACATACATTTGGTTGGTACTTTTCCTGATTTTTTTGTTCATGTCTATTGGCTTTGTCACCGTGTTTTTTCTGCTCATCAATGGACACTATTTGCCAGAACGCTCTGCGGTGAACTATGTCGCTGGAACTTTGGCTCCACATTCTTCATCACACATCATGAAGCGAGACCACACATTTGTGGACATTTCAGCGTTTCCAGTTGCTGATGGCATTGTTTGGGATGCGGTGAACTTCCAAATTCATGGTCCAACCGAAATTATTAATGTACCAAATGTCCTTCGTGTTTCAATGGGTGATGTCGTAAAAAGTAATATTCATTCTGATGATTGGGATGTGCATGCAGTTGAAGCATTATTTACTGATTTGAAATATTATGCTGCTTTTCATGCTGAAGATCTGTACATGAATTCTGCAAATTATGCTGATTTATATTGTTACCAGCATTGGGGCAACCATTTTCTTCATAAACCCAGTACCCTTCGGGGTCTTTTTAATTACACCCAATGGGAACATTGTCCGACCCCTTTGACCGGTAGCTCCCAGACTCTGAGAAATAAGTTTACTTATTTTACAGATTTTAATAGATCGAACCCTGGGTCCTATTTCTTTAAATTAAACACTTCCTTTATTGAAAAAATTATGTTAACCCATACCAAATTACTATATTCCGGCTCCTTTTTAAACGCCTTAGCTGTGGGTGGGTATGAACATTGGCGTGACACCATTGATTTGAAGTCTATTTGGGGCTCCAAAGCATGGCAGGTGCAGGGCACAGAAGCCTTGCACCGTGCTTGCCTCATCCCGGCCCAAATTCTATTTTTAAATCAGACCATATATCAAACGACATGTTGGGGTTTGGCTACGTCCAAACAATTGAATGCACCATCCTTTCCTGTCTTGTCTTCCACTCCCAACGAAAGCTTGTACTTTAATATGTCCCTTGCTGAATTGCAGGTTTTATTTCAAAACAATTCGTTTAATTTCTCTGCGTTTGTTCAGTCGCCCTGGTTGGCTTGGCCCATTGCATCCAATGCCTGCCAACTGCGTTTTCATAACACGGATACTGGCTACAAACAGGATAGGCCAGATCCAAGGTTTCTGGCTCTCGTACTGTTACAACATATTCTGTTGGTAAATTGTGTAAACAGTGGTTGCAGCACTCTTCCTTGGATTCTGTCAAACAACATTTATCCCTCCTATCAGGCAACATTGATCTGTCCGACTTTGTTCTAGGGCCTCGTGGTCCTCGACCAAAGAGATTCATTTATGAGACTTATAATGAACTCTGGAAGCTTTCGCAAATTGAAGCTGCTTCCCGTCTTCGGGAAATCGATCAAGCTAATTTAGAAAAAGTGCTTGCTGTCGTTGACAATAATATTAATACCCTGTCTTCCCGCATTTACACGTTAGAGAATATTGTTTCCTCTGTTGTTGATATTGTACAAGATGATGTTTTTATGTTGTATCATGGTCAGAATCAATTACGTTCGGTAATGCAGTTTGCATGGACTTTGCAAACACTTAAGATGGGGAAGGTTCCTTGGCAACTTTTAAACACCACTGCCTTATTCTTACCTTTTAATTTGACTGAGAAACAGCGGTTTATGTCCATGAAGGATGCAGCATACACTCTGTTACATATCGAAAAAATAGAGCCCTTACCATTCTCTGTAGCAGAATTGGATTCTGCTGTGTGGGTAGTACACGGGGTTATCGCTTTGCCTTTTTCATTGTTTGAGTTTAGTTCGTGTATGAAGCATTATCCTGTAGGCCGTTTTCAGCCTTTGGGCAGTGCCTTCCTGCATGAACTTTGGTCCCTGCCTTTCATGTTTAGATGCCTTAGAGACGGGAGGGAGGTTTTTCTCACGGGGGAGTCATGCGATTCAACTGTGGGTCATTCCCTTATTTGCAAACACATTAAGTTGCACGGAGCTTGTAACGTTTCGGCTCCGAATCTTGCTTGTGTGTTGAAGGGTATTCCAGCTCCTGCTATTTCTCCTACTTTCACTGTGCTTGCTAATGGTAGCTATTTGCTTTTGAATAACCAAGACTGCTGTGGCCTGCTGGTCGGCATACCATATATTGTTACTGTTTCCCACAGGGTTGTCTGCTGCAAAAATGTGCTTTTTCCTCCCCCGCACGACATCATAGATAGTTCTGTGTGGCCTTCCATTCCTACTCTGAAGGCGGATTTCAATAAATTGAGCAGAATAAAGGCACTATTATTGAACCAGGAGGTTATGCTCACATCTGCCCGGGAGACGTTCATTCTCCAGGTGGCAAGTACCCACAGTGAAATACAGGCCCTTTTGAACACTAACCTCCCACAACATTTCGGTGAACTGATTCACCGTGTTTTTAATGCGTCCCGCACTGAAGGTCTAGTGCACTTTTTTAAAGTTGTGGGCTCTGGCCTTGTGACCTCTTTTCAAACTATTTTTGGTGTAATACCGGCTTTTATTTATTCCATCTTTTCCAGCGTCTTTGGTGGCTTTCCACTGATCCTCGCCTTGGTGGCTGGTGTCCTGCTGTTGGTCTGTTTCCTACGCAATGGCTGCACCTCCATGGGCCCTTCTCGAGCCAGGTTGGCTCCAGATGCTCCGTGAACGCCTCCTCGCTGGCTTCGGCGTCCTGCCATTGGCGACAATGAGTGTGTCATATACACTTTTGAAGAGATGTACGGGGGGACACAGACGAGGTTTCCAGTAGAAGGTTTATTGCAGAGATTGCGGTAGTACAGAGAGCCGTCCCAGCCGGCACAGCCTAGACACACATACAGCAACTGACACTGAGGGAACCCTCAGAGCAGGATGCTTCCCAACGCTCTTGATGACATCATAGACAGCTCGTGGGGCTCTACCAGCAACACATCACCACACCTCCCCCCTTTATAACTGAGGAACTTACAAAACACAATACTAACCAAGGAGGAATACAGAAATGAAAAGGGAAAGGGGTGCAAGGTTTCATGAACTACGTGAGTAAACACAGACTAAACATTATCTCTTAAACATCGTGGTCTGGTATGGACCCTGGTGCTCTTCCTGACACCATCCCCCTCCAAAACTTTGTTGTTAATCTTGATAGTTTCAGATGAAGGACACGGATCTCTAGCAACACGAGAAGTGCTCCACCAGTTTCCATTAGACAATTTGACAGCATTTTTGTGAATATCAACAATTTGTTGTGAATCTAAAAATTTAGAGAGACCTTTTCTTACAGAAACAGGGTTCTTGATTCTAACCCAATCTCCAACACGGAGTCTGTGGGGTACATTTCTGACAGGAATTTCACAATTTTTGGAACATGCCTCAGTAGATTTTTTGTTGGCAGAATCCCACATGCACCTCATGTCACAACTTTGATGGAAAGATTTCACCATCCAGAAAGGGTAAACTTGCGAAGAAGCTTTTCTCCCTCTCATAAGTTCGAAAGGACTAAAATTTGTAGTGACATGAGGCGAAGTGCGGTATGACCAAATTAAATCTTTTACAGCTTGAAAAACACAAGTTTTTGATCTAAAAGCTGCTTGCACACACTCCACTACAACTCTATTGAACCTCTCTGTCTTCCCATTACTCTGTGGGTGGTAAAGCGGAGTTCTAGTGTGCTTAATACCACAGGTTCGTAGAAAAGAATTCATTTCCTCTGAAACAAATTGCACACCATTGTCAGTAAGGATTTCTTCAGGGTAACCTTCCCTGAGAAATATTGTGTTCAAACAGTTGATAACGCTCTTAGAGTTGGGTGTATTAATGGGTTCAACCTCAACCCACCTGGACAGATGATCTATGAGAACTAGGAAATATTTTGAGTTGGAAGGAAGAACATGGAAGGGTCCCAATAAATCCATACCCAGCCTTTGCCAAGCCCTCCCAGGAGGGGAAACAGAAGATTTGGTTACACCTTCAAGAATTAGAGCTTTGTCACTGGCATTGCAGCGTGAACATTGTCTTACTAAATCATCAATTTGAGTGTCCATTCTGGGCCACCAGAAGTCTGTTCTTACTTTCCTCTTGGTGATGGTGGCACCAAGATGACCTGAATGTGCAGCTAACATAATTTTTCCTCGATAACATATGGGAGGTACAAGTTTGTTGCCTCTAACCACTTTTCCACCCTCTACTGAAAGCTCATCGCTGACCTTCCAGAACATTTGCAGTTCAGAAGAAAGACATTTCTCTTTGGGCCAGCCTTTCTTGATTAAGGAAACAACTTCTTTGAGTACAGTATCTTTATTAACCTCTGTTACCCAGTCATCTTCTGCAAAAGATAAACAGTCCTGACTGATATGAGCTACGAAACACTCTTCCACTTCAGTCTCCCATTCTTGCTCTTCAGTGTCAGGAATAGGGAGTCTAGATAAACAGTCTGCTCTGGTGTTCTTTCCACCGGGAATATACTCTACACTGAATGTATACTCTAAAAGTTTGGTGGATAACCTGGCTAAACGAGCAGTGGTACGTTTGGTATTTTTCCAGACAATATGTCGACTAGAGGGCGATGGTCAGTTTTAAGGATAAATGATCTGCCCCATAAATATGGCTTGAATTTCTCGACACTCCAGACGCAGGCTAAGAGCTCTTTTTCAATGACAGAGTATTTTCGCTCGACAGGACGAAGCGTCCTTGAAGCGAAACCTACTGTGTACTCTCTTCCTTCAGAATATTGTGACAAAACAGCACCTAATCCATAGTCACATACATCAACTGTAACAACAGTTTGCTTTCCCTCGATAAAAGCTTGCACAGCAGGAGCTTTGACAATGTGATCCTTGATAGACAGAAAACCTTTCTCACACTCCTCAGACCATGTGTAGGCAGCTCCTTTCTTAAGCAGAGCCCTGAAACATTCTGTGGTTTTAGCGAAGTCCTTCATGAATTTCGCATAAAACTCACAAAGGCCGAGAAAAGACATAAGTTGTTCTTTGTTCTGAGGAGCGGGCGCTTCTACAATACTCTTGATTAGACCAGGTCTCGGCTTGATGCCTTCCTCAGAGATGATGTGACCGAGATATTCAATCTCCTTTACTTTAAACGTGCACTTGCTTTTCTGCAAAGTAACACCTCTGCTCTCTAGAATACTAAAAACTTGATCAATAACAGAATCATGTTCGGCTTCAGTCTTGGTAAAAATGAGTATGTCATCCTGAAAAACTACCACGTGGGGATTGTGATGAAACATTTCTGTCATGAGCCTCTGAAATACGGCAGCTGCCGAGGCCAGACCAAAAGGAAGTTGGCAGAACTGAAAAACACCATCTGGGGTGACAAAAGCGGTGAGGTGTCGGGACTGAGGATGTAGCTCGACCTGATGATAGGCAGCTTTAAGGTCCAGTTTGGTAAACCATGAAGAGGACCCTACTTTTGTAATAAGATCTTCAATGCGTGGGAGAGGAAAACCATCAACCCAGATGGCTTCGTTGAGGCTCCTCAAGTCCACACACATCCTCAAGTCCCCAGACCTCTTCTTGGCCAAAACAATGGGAGAAAGCCAGAGAGTAGACTCAACTTTTTCAATAATTCCTTGGTCACATAATGTTTGTAAGTGTTTGGAAAGATCACCCCTAATACTTAATGGGACATTATGTAACCTGTGTTTGACAGGACTGGCATTTTCTTTTACTTTGATGAAATGTTGGAAATTGGTGATCTTGCCAAGACGGTCCTCAAAAATTTTGCTAAACTTGTGTTCCCAAACATTAGTCATGTGAGTACTAGACAATGAACTGATGTCCTTCATGGGAGTGATAGGATTCTGATTTGTATCTTTGTCAATGAAAACAGGATTAGCCAGACCAGGTTTGATAGTCAAACGAAATTCAGCCTGGTGAAGAAGACCGAGAACGTTGATTCCTTTTTTGGCTACATATACTTTACCTTTGATAGTTACCCCTAGGACAGTGATGTTAGCCCAGAAATAGCCCAACAATTCAATTTTGCTGCCCTCAAAAGCTACAGTGAGTACATCTGGTGGTAACAAGCTTTTATCAGTCCAAAACTTGAGATACTTATCATGGGAAACAATAGTGATGCGTGCCCCGGTATCGACAAGAAGTTGAATGTGATAAGTTTCAATAAGAACATCTACTTCAGGGTCAGGGACATGCAACATATTCTGCTTATCAGTACAGTGCTTGACAACTACCACATATTCCTGATTAGTGACATCGTCATCATGGAATTCATCGGTTTCATTGAGGACACACCCTACATTTTTTCTTCTACCACTCATGCAAATTTTAGCAAAATGTCCCATTTTACCGCATTGACCACACTGCTGGTTAACAGCCGGACAGTTTTTGAAAGAAGAAACATGTAGAGATGAACCACACCTATAGCAAAAAATTCTGGGATTGGGTTGTTGTCTATTTTGCACAAAGTTTCTTCCACCCCTGGACATATACGGCCTTCTAATATAGTTGCGAGTGGCATTATCGCGTATGAGAGTGGGGGGATTGGGGTTGAAACCTGGATGCTTGGATGAGACAGCACCTGAAATGGTGGAGTTAGATAGAGTAGTTTCAAGCTGTTTCACATCATCCATTGAAGTTTCGATACTTTTAGCAATATCAATTGCTTTATCTAGAGTAGGATCTTTGCAGGTAAGTAGTCTTTCTTGTATCTTTTTACAGTAGCAACGTGCAACAAGTTGGTCTCTCACCAGTTGAGAGGTAAAATTCTCAAATTCACATTTTGAAGCTAAAATTTTTAAAGCTGTAATAAAAGTGTCTATACTTTCATCAGGTTTCTGCATTCTTGTAAAAAACTTGTATCTATGCACTACAATGTTCTTTGTTTTAGTAAAGTACTTATCCAATTGTGCAACAGCTTGTTCAAACTCGTCGGGGTCTTCACCTTCAGGCGGATTGTATGGAGGTAGATGGTCAAATACATTTTGTCCTTCGACTCCTAGATGATAATACATGAGATTCTTTTTCCTCTCAGGTCTGAATCTTTGACCATCAATGGCACCTAAGTACGCCTTGAAAGATCTAAACCATAACTTCCACTCTAGAGGTGGATCTCCTGGTTCTTGTAAGAAAGGCGCTGGTGCAGTAACACTTTGCATATTGATAGAGTACCTGTGGAATAAGAATGGTTAGAAGGAAGATAAGAGAAAAAGAGAAAGAGGAAGAAGAAAGAGAAAGAAAAAAAAATGAAAATGAGAAAGAAAAGAAGAATGATGTGAAAATTCCCTATTTCTGCAGGAGATCAGAGAATGCAGAAATAATGCTTAGTTGAACACTGAGGACAATCAAAACGGTAAGTCTCCAAAAATAAGAGTGAAAGAAGATTAAAAAAAATGTGTGTGTGTATCACAGGAGAAACACACTGCAAAAATTCCACATAAAATGTTAATTCTTAACTTGGTCACTAGATGGCAGCATCGCTTTTAATACTGCTTTTGCCAGTGATATAATGCGTGACAGAAAGCTGTGTGTGTACCCCCTCCCCCAGCGCCTTGAGACCCTCCCGGGTGAGTAGCGCGCTCTATAAATGCCGTGATTGATTGATTGATTGTGTTCGTTGCCAAAGATCTCTAACACATGAAATAACTGTGTGTATCAGTGTGGAATTTATGCAAAGTGTACAATTGTGGAATTGTAGACTGACACACAAGTGCTGTGTGTGTCAGTGGAGCAGATATATCAATACGCATAGAAAGCTGTGCGTGTCAGCGCAGAAAGTTTTCTTCTTTTGAATGCGCTGTGCGCGTGAAAATGCTGTGCGCGTCAGCGCAGAAATGCCTCCGAAGCTCGTTGCCAGGGGAACAGTGCCAGCATGCATAGACGCTGCGTTAGGACTGCGCGTTGAGAATACGTCACAGCGATGCGCAGACGTTGCGTCTGAGTTCCGTGTGGGTGGAACGTCACAAGGACTGAGGCGTCGGATCTAGAGGAAGAATAGCCGTGTGTGCTGTGACGCAGGAATCCCTCGAGAAGGGGCGCGAGGTAAGACCATGTCTTCAAAGATAAACAAGCAGGCAGAGGGCCGCTCGCGCCAACCAGTCCCGAAATCCGCAAAATGCCCAAAAAGCAAGACAAATGTACGTAGGAGGCGGCGGTCCTCGGGCCCCACAAAACTCCAAGGCAGTCACTGAGCCAGCAAAGTCAAAACAAGTTCCCAATAAGGCGAAGCAAGTGGCACAAAGAGTGACGGTAGCAGGGGGCAGACTACAGCGCAGGGCAGGTGCCGGAAGAGGAAAGGGTACGGCTCTCTGTATGATGGTTGAGTGTGAGGCAAAAAAAAAATACTCACAGTTGCCGTAGTGCATGGGCAATACTTCTATACCTCTGAGACGAGTGGTATCCCATCCTCTGTCGCCATTGAAGAGATGTACGGGGACACACAGATGAGGTTTCCAGTAGAAGGTTTATTGCAGAGATTGCGGTAGTACAGAGAGCCGTCCCAGCCGGCACAGCCTAGACACACATACAGCAACTGACACTGAGGGAACCCTCAGAGCAGGATGCTTCCCAACGCTCTTGATGACATCATAGACAGCTCGTGGGGCTCTACCAGCAACACATCACCACAACTTTCTTTTCGCTTTGCGTATTTCACTTGCGTGCAATACGTCTTTGTCTGTTCCGGATTTTGTTCAGTTGGTGGGTCCTCTAGAGGCCCATGAACGGGACTGTTCCGCTGCAGGCTACAGGGCGCGTGCGGCTGCACTGGGGATTTTGGCACAATGGGATATCTGGGCGGCTGCTCAGAATCTCCTACAACAGAGTTATATTGAGTATCACGCAAGTTGTCCCGCATTGCTGTTTGCTGCTCCATCTTGCGCGGATCATGCCTGCAGTTTTGATTTACTTGACTGGATGGCGTCGCTTTTTTCCGATGAGTCCAATGATGTCCTCTTGGAAAGTGTGGCGTTTTTTTGCACGTACACTCTTTTGGATTGAGAGGGTTTTTTCATGTTCTGTGACCTGTCTCACTGGATGTGTGTTCCTTTTTTATTTTTGCTTTTTTGTCCACGCCTCACAACATTCGTTCTGTTCTGCTCAGTTTATTTGGACTCTGTCATCTTCTTGAATGTTGGACTGCCCAGGGGAGGGTGTCGTGTGGTTTGTGGCCTCCTGGTCTACCCTGCTACGTTGGCCTGGGCCTGGCTGCCTTGAGGCCCTTTTTGCGCACGTTCCTTTGTGCCGTTGTTTTTTGAGCCTCTGATGCTGCCCGGCTATCTTAGCACTGTCTGCATTTCTGACTTTCACCTTGTCTCCTGTTCCCTTTTGGGCTACTGTCTGCACACCATGTACAAGGTCGATAAACAACGTTCCTTGTTCCTGCTGATTTGGCCAGTCCCTCGAACTTAGACATAACACTCTATTTACAGCTGCCTTGGAGAAATTCGTGTGCTTTTAATATTGTGTTTTTTCACTGTTAGAATCACTTGGAGAACAACCTTTCCAGAGAGAAGCGCTGTTTGTATCTGATGATGTAAACTTTGCATCTAGATATTGAGGTATGGGGGTTCGCTAGTCAAAGCCCAGAGGTCTTCTACTTTTCTAATAAACTAGCTACTAGAACGGGGAGGGTGGTAAGGTCATTTAGCCTTATATACACTGCTTTATGAAATGCTTTCCCGTTTGTATTCTATGGAGTTGTAACTATGCTGCTTATGTTATCATTATGCATTATGCTAATAGTACTGGCACGTGTACTGTATCTTAGAGCACGTTAGTTGAAATAAACATTTTAAACTATACAGTGTCTCTTTTACGCACGTTGTGGACAGGTATGTGAGTTATGAAAGGGTGTTCTTGCTACTGCGAGTACTGAGAGAGAGATACCGTGTTCTGGGTTGTCTAATCATTGGTAGCATTGTTGCTAATGAGACGCTAAAGCTAGTCGGATTAGGGTTTTAGGTGCTAAGGTTTATAGTTGGCTCACCACTATATTCCGAGGTCCTATTATCCTGTGCATAGCTCTGTATATGTGCAGAATCCCTACAACACTCTGCCCAGCGGGCTTACAAGCTGGAGCGGCAGCCCTGAGGCAGAGTGTGCAACCTGCCTCCTAGTGTATTGTCATGGTCTCTGGGTGGGCGGACCTGTTTGGAGTTGGCAGCAGAAAGGAGAGCGCTAGAGGACAACCTGGTGTGGAACTGTTTGCGAGACCCACATAGCTCCACCGGCAGCTCTTCTGAGTGGACTGCCACAGAAGGGAGTCTGCACTGGGCCGCATTAGCTGGTCGACCCGGGGGAGTCTATGGCTGATCCAAAGCCCCCCAGTCGGCCCTGTACAGTGGGTGCTGCCCGGCTGCGGGAGAGAGAGAAGTGTCAGAGGAGTGACCCAGTGATATTCACATAGTGAAGACAACAGCCTATGGAGCCCTAGGCTTGGGAAAGGGTGAGTGGTGCAACTCCTGATCAGAGAGCAGGACGTGTGGCAGGCCCCTACCCATAGAGTTAACAGGCATCCTGTGGGGCTGGAGGACACTGGAGGTGCCTCGGAAAGAGCAGAAGGGGCACATTCCTCCCCCCTGAGAGAATGAGCTAAGAGACACACATTCACACTCTAATATGGACTGGAGATCAGGACAGTAGACTTAACTCTCCGGGCACAAAAAAGACCAGGTGGAACAGCCTGTGTAGTGTGAGCCCCTCTGATGAGGGAAGTGGTTGGAGTCTATTGGAGTGCCTCTAACCTGCCGGGTGGACCAAGTAGTCCACATCAGTACGAGGAATGTTTCACTGCTTGAACAGCCCTGACAGCCCTTCGTGAAGTGAATTTTCAATTGTCTGAGAAACACACCTGTGACAAGAGGTCCTCCTTGGGGGGTATTTCACTGGACAAATCATTGAGTTTGCAAGACATTGAAGGAGATGCTGGTATTACTGCTAGAATGCTGCGGCTGGTCCTACTGGGGGCGTTTAGATTGCCAGTCTGATTGCATTGGGGGCTTGAAAAAAGCCCATTGATACTCCTTTAGAAGCACCTGTACCTGGCTGGTATTGATTTTGACGGCAGTGGCATGATGGGTAAGGATAATGCATCCAAGCCACAACAGGCAACACCATAGCACAATATATGACACCACAATCTCTCCCACAGGTAGACTGAAACACAAAATATGATGGAGCAGAAGAAGGTTGTGGGGGAACCCTCTAGGGCTGAAATGCTGGCTGCCATTCAGGGCTTGCAAACTGTGCTTGAGGGGTAAATAGAAAAGTCACACTGGAGGTGAACCTACTACAGACAAACCTGTAAAAGGTGGCTGAATGAGTACACATTGTAGAGGTCTCGGTTACTGACTTGTAGTTGGAGGTAAAGGTGTTGAAAGATCAGATGGCCAAAAATGACAACAACAGTTCAAGTCTTTGAAAGTAAGGCAGAAGATGCTGAAAATCGCTCATGACACAATAACTTTCAGTTCCATGGCTTCACAGAGTGGGCACAGGGAGAAGACGCAGAGACATTTAATGAGGCATGGATTGATCATGAATAAAAACCACAGGGGCTGTCATATATGGTTACGGTGGAAAAGGCCTACCGTGTTCTGACGGCAAGATCTCCACCCAGGTCCCTTTCTCGACTGAAAGCGAGAGCTATGATAGTTTTGATACTAAACCATAGGGACAGAGATTGTATTCTGAAGATGGCAACACAGCTAACATTTGAAAACCATCATATTACTATCTACCTGGATTATACCAGTAAAGTGCAAACTCAAAGGAAGTCTTTCTTAGCGGTAAGGCAGAACCACAAGGTCCTGAATCTGTAATACATTCTGCTGTTCTCTGTGCACCTGATGGTGATTTCCAAAGGCAAGAGCCACTTCTTTGATCAACCTGAAGAGGTATGGGCCTGGTTTGAGAGGTGGGACAGGTTAGGACTGTGGGCGGCAGAGGACTTTGGCCCTCACTGGGAACACCATGCCCGTAGGAGCAAAGGACAACTACAAAGATCATGCAGTGATCAGAACCGACAGCGATCGACACCCAGAGTTGTAATCAGAGCTGGGAACGGGAGGAGACCTCCTCTGATATGAATGGGACACCCACGGGATCCCTTGATCACTGTGTGGAAGGCGGGACAGATCCAAGTGACATTGATACATCAACGGCTTAACAAATTGTGCTACCAGATTAAGGGACACAGGTAAATAAAAGATCAGGTGTGAGGTCTTTACAGGTATTACGCTGATTGCTTGACTCTTGTGGCCGGTATGCTTTATCTCTCAGATTTACTGATGCTGTGATTGAAAGGCACTGTTTGAAGACTGACGAAGAGTGAGAGGTAGAGGTGATTAATGTGACCATTGATCTGCGCAACATGGTTCAGGCTGGCAAACTCAATGCGGCTGGAAGGTCCCCGAGTTGGCCAGCCCCTGGTTGACTGATCTCTCCCTGCCAGGAGTACAGCAAATTAGTTCTATTAGGCTCGGGATTCTGCATTTGATTTATGGCAATGCGTGGGTTTAGTGCATGATCACTCTCTGTGTGAGAGGGATTTGTTAGCATACCTCCATTGTGGGCCAAATCTCACTGGCCAAGTTGGTATTCCTCCCCTGCTGCCTATATGTGTTGAGGAACTCTATTCTATATATAGATAAATGTATATCGACAACTACATTTTCTTGAATAGACTGGTTGATGTGAATAAACTGGTCTAGGCTAGAAAGTGCAGTATGGTAAAATTGACTACACTTAAATTTCCATGGGTTGGGGGATGCCCGACCTGTTCCTATGTTAAACAGCAGCCCAACTCCAACATGTGGTTCACTGGTTTCAGAATGGTCTTAAATGGGAAAAGTCGCTGGTGGCAGGCATGCACTAAAATCACACATCACAGGAGCAGTTCATGATGGGTAGGGAAGAACGGAGAGGTTTACCATATTTAATCTGTCTGATAGCAGAAACTAAGCACAGGGTGGTAATCAAAGTCCAGAAAGAGCGTTGTTTGCATTGACTCATCTCTTTTGGTCCCTGAAGTCCTTCTTAAATATGCTCACTGATATGCCTTTCCTTCAATTGCTGGAGAGGGGCATGTATAACAGCAGGGGATCTGTCTATCAACAACAGATTCATATCCTCCTCAGAGGTGCATGAGCAGTTTGGATTGGAGCCGAGCGGTTTCTGCAGTACGCAAGGTTGGCTCATAAGCCCTAAGGTATATAGGTCTCCTTCACGAAAGGACCCAAGAAACACATAGCATGCAGCCGCTGCTAAAGATGACCAGATGCAGAAAATTATTCACACACCTGTATGCAGCCTTGGTGTCGGGTAGGGGTTGGAACTTTATCTGGATAATTAGAAATGATCAAAACTGATATATTTCAATAATAATTATCTAAAAATGTGCAGTGTCAGTAAATAATTGCATATTACATTTACGTTGTATCTTGAGCAGTTCTGGTAAGAAAATTAAATATAAAGGTAATAATTGTAGTTTGTACTAGGAATAAGAATTAGATTGCTATTATTCAGTATTCTAATAAATATTTTTTAGACTTATCAAATTAATGGAGATTTGTTTGTGTTAAAGAAGAAGCACTAGAATAAACAAATTTTTTGTTGTTTAAGAACTGGGTGGTGTTTATCACACTAAGGGCCTGATTACGAGTTTAGCGGTGTGGGAGTGGGCCGCCAAGCCACCGCCCGCTCCCACAAAGCCAAACCCAACCGCTGCCCACCATATTATGAGTTAATTTGTGGTCTGGCGGACTGGCAGCCCCTCGACAGTGCAGTTTGAAGATTCATAAGTGAGCCTTCCAACTGCACTGCTGCAGGACCGCCAGTGCACGTTCCTGCACGCATGGTCTGACCAATCCATGCCGTGCAGGTACAGGGGTGCATGCACACAGAGGGCACATGTTGTTCCCCCCTGCATGCACCCCCGTGCATAGGGGCAGTGGTTTCCCCGCCACCAGCCTTTTCATGGCGGGCTCACCCCCATGAAAAGGCTGGCATTGGGGAAACTCGTAGCGACACTGCCATGCATATTGCTTTCCCAGACCACCACGCCACCACCAGGGATCACGGATCCCTGGCAGTTGCTGCGATCCCAAAGTGCTCAGACTGCCGTACTCGTAATACAGCGGTCAGACCACTGGTGCAGGAGTCCCCGACCGCCAACACATCTCGTCCGGGAGTTTAGCAGTCCTATGGACTGCCAAACGCGTAGTCAGGACCTAAGTGTTCTGGTCATGCCCTTGGTAAAAGTCTGGAAATACTTTTGTAGGTTGGCTGTGAAGAAATACCAAAAATTGTTGGGCGACATGTGAAGTGACTCAATATATGTCTCCTATGTCTTTTCTAAGGGTTCCTTGTAAATCCTCTTTTATGTATGTTTTATTCCATGTGGTCAAATTACCACTGTTCCTTAAGCTTGCCACCTCACCCATGACATCCACCTTTCAGTGGATTCCGTCGAAGTGAGGATGTTGAATCTCATATTCTGGCAATTAGTTTATGATAAAACCCCTTGTTTCTGGCACTAAACCTAAAAAGACAATGGTATGTCCTAATCACAGGTGTATTTTTTCAGGTCTTGGGTCCGACTGTTGGAGTGGTGGCGACCTCCAAAGGAGCGGACATTGCCTTGGCCATGGCAACATTCCTAAAGCAGGTGGGAGCCACGATCTGTATCAATGGTACCAATAGCATCAACGCCATGACACTACGCTACCGGGACCTCTGCATTAAGGGTCCTACATATATGATAGAGTTTGCTCGCATCACTGATTCTGGGGCAGTGGATATTCATGATGTGTTTGTTGATCCCAGGAAACCGGAGCATCAGGACAGTCTGCTCCCCGTGGAGAGAGCCTCTTGTCCCATACTCTTCATCGTGGGTGGTGATGATAGGATCTACAACAGCAAACTGTATGCGGATGAGGCTCTTGCGCGGCTGAAAAGGAACGGGAAAGGGAATGGTCACCTCCTGTTCTACCCAGGTGCTGGACACCTAATTGATTCTCCGGGGTCCCCCCTCTGCAGAATATTCCACCTCCGCAATTATTCCCAGCCGGTGGTGTGTGGAGGGGAGTTGGAAGCCCATTGCAGGGCACAGGAGCATTCATGGAAGGAGATCCAACACTTGCTCCACCACCAATTAGGACAGCCAATTTACAGCAAGCTGTGAAAGCCTGTATATCTTTGAATAGAAATAAAAAATGAAAATTTGTAAGAGCATGATCTATTTACTGGAGCCTATATAACAAAGGAAAACCGACAAAATAGTATAATTTTCTAATCACCCCTTAAAACAATTTCAGAAATGCTGTATGAATTTTGTTTCCACAATTGAGGGATGCATAAATGCACAAAGTATGGAAATTCATGAAACATGTTTGTGTCTCTGGATCTGAACAGGCACATGTGCAAAAGTCCAAGTTACACACTCGTGCAACAAAATGGGGCTGGATGTGGCTTGGCCAATAATGATGTATACCTTGTCCAGTTAGCGATGTGCAGCAGTCTGATGCCTATATATCTATGGCTTTATTTATGATTTGAGTTGTGCATAGCAGCGCAGCAAGTGACCTTGCTTCGTTTCCCTGCATCACAGGTAAAGGGCAGGAATGCCCAGTATTTTCCCAATACAGCGCGTTCCTGTCCTTTTCCCTTGCACTGGTGCCGTTTTGGCAGCCTAGCATGGTGCAAATGTGCCTGTGTTGTAGGCAGGATTGTTTTTGTGCAGGAAGGGGTACATTTTTGCACAGAAAGGATCCTGAGATACTTTTCCTCTTTCTATGTGTGTTGCAGGATGCAGCACACATAGAAAGAGGAAAAACGAGGAGAAACAAACATATTTCTCCCCGTTACTTCTCCCCTGGGGAGGCGTATTTGTTTGGCACATTCCCAGGTTTTGCAAAGTCTTGTAAATCTGGGAATGCATCAAAAAACTATGGGAGTTGCAATGCCATGGGACACCTACCCAGGGCAGAGTAACACAACAATGTGATTTGTGCTGTGTTGTGTTACTCCATATTTTTGGAGCCACTCCAAGCCACGCAAAGAGGCTTTGTGTGACTTCAAAAATATGACTTAAGATTTACGTCGCTATTACACCACATTGCGTGGTGCAAAAGCGACGCAAATCGGGTCATAAATATGGCCCCCTGCTTAAAGTTGCACCAATCCAATCTTAGTAAAGTATTAAGCGGAAGTCGCTAGAAATCACTTTTTGCCTCTGTGTATTTGATTGTCCCAAGATACTTCTTCACTTGTGTCCAGCACAGGCACATATGTAGGTGTGAGTTAAACACCTTCCTAAGTTCTATAAAATATGGTCTTCCAAAAAGATGTGTGTTGTTTGATTCCATCTTTGAAACGTCTAAGTCAACTGAACACTTTCTCAATGTATCTAGTTACTGAATGACTAAATCCAGATAAGGGTCTCCTTTTTATGTCAATATTATCCCCATTAGCCCCCAGCCACATGCACAGGTAAGTATGGCTAGGAACCATCTTCCCTATGTATTTTACTTGTTCACTTCCCCTTGTTTAAAACACCAGTCGTGAGCTTTATGCACCCAGATGTGGCACGACATCCCTGTAGCCATCACTACTAATGCTCTAATTTACTAAAGTTGTAAAGACACACCTCTTTGAGAACACTAGATCATGACAAAGTCTCTAGAGGTAGCTGCTTCTCCAGTCACTTATTGCCTGAATCTTTGCCTTTGACCCTGTGCAGCACTCCAGTGCCTTTTGGCTCGGTTTCCTCTGTATAACTACCACAGATGTACATAAATATGTAAATACTGATCAAATCCATTCCACCCACGTCTCATTCAGGAAAGCTGTCAACACTTTTCTCAACCCCAACGCAGGAAACAAATAGGCTGCGTCCTTCTTTTCAGTGAGGTGTCCAGCCATGATGTAAGTGGTGGGTCGCGTGCTGCAGCGTTCAGCCTTGTTTCTAGTGTCCATGACTTAAACAAGTGAGTGTCATCACAGGCGATGTGTGTAGCATCAATAACCCTAACAATACATGTAAAACATCCCTTCATATCCTGTTTTATTCTCAGTTCTTACACCAGTTTGCTACTACCATGACTCCTGTGTCTGCTCATTTACTTTCCTTGGTTCATTGCTCTCTAGCCCTAACCCCTGCTGCCAGGGGTGTAGCTTGGTCAATTAGAATGGGGGGGCGGGGGGGGCTTCAGATTTCCCAACAGTCACACTGGGATATCTTGTGAAAACACATTATATGGGAAGACCAATACTTAGGTAAAAGAAAAACAATGATATTAATTAATTATTATACACAACTGGAGTTTCGAATAAAAAAGGAGAAAAATGCCCTCCTAATTAAAATAATATCAGGACTACGTTGTGCTGATCCCACATGGAATATAATAGTGACAGGAGATTTTAATTCTAATTTGATATTTACCCCAGATGAATACATATTGGTGTGTCCAACAGCAATACAAATCTGGGACGAGTCGCGTGGACCGTATAGGTCAGCAACTAACAACAGACCTTGAATTCCAAGACTTGCGAGTGCTTAATGGAAGAACGGAAGAAGATTGCCCACCAAAAAAAACATATCATGGCCCAAGGGCGCAAATGACACTTGATTTTACAATAGTAACTCTTCCTCTAATGCCACTACTGGCCAGTTTTACATAGAGTATACCAGCTTGAGCGATCACTCGTTGCAGCACATCATATTTAATCTAAACGTACCACGATTTCATCCTACATATATACTGGAGGTCCAAATCATTTCAACAAACTTAAAACGTCTGAAATGGACAAACATAACTAAAATAGATTGGTTCTCAATAATAAAATATCTCCTGGCTGAACTAACACTTGAACCTATGAATATGATCCAAGTTTGGTCTCTCTTTTTAAACAAATTAGGAGAAAAAATTAAAGGACCCCAAGTTAAGGTTAAAAGATACGATCCAACTAAAGACTTACCAAACGATCTACAAAAGCTAAAAAGGGATCTAAAAAGAACACAAAGGAAGCTGCACTCAGACAAGACCGAAGGGATAACATGGGCGACATTTCGACAATTAAGGAAACAATACAAAAAGAGGATTTGGGAATTTAAGTAAGCGAAAGTGGAGAGCTTTTGGTCAAAATTAATCTATAGTGTAAGACATCCCAATTCCAATAACTTTTGGCAGACAATAAATAATCTGACCAGGCATCGAAACATCTTAACGTCAAACGTTCAGGAGCAGGAATGGGTTAACTATCTCTTTGAGAAATGTAGGCAGAAACAATTTCAAGACGTGGGCAACTGTCATTCACTACCAACGGACACGGTGCAGCCACCAGTGTACGAAGTGATCCCATCAATAAATCATTTCCATTACACAACAGAGGATATAATAAACATAATAAACAAAGGCAAAAGCGACGGAGCTCCTGGCCCGAACGGTATCCCGCAAGCCACATTCAAACATGATTCGGAATACTGGAGCACACATCTAGAGAAGCTTTACACTGATGTTGAGCTCAATAATCAAGTTCCGGACAGTTGGCAGGGATCAATCATAAGTCCTATTTACAAAGGAGGAGATAGAACTAACCCTTCAAATTACAGGCTAATCGCCTTACAGGATGCTGAAGCTAAATATTTTGCCTCACTAATCCTTGAAGATCTGGTCAACTGGTCAGGGGAACGCAACTTGATCCCAAAAAACCAATTGCACCTTGCCTATGCAGATGACATTGTTCTCTTGAGTCTAACCAAGGTTAGTTTGACAAGGCTATTAATCGAACTCTCTGAATTTCTGTCCACAAATAAGCTGGAACTCAATACATCCAAAACAATGCTTATAACGAACCGACTAGCCCCGCAACATAACATCTGGCTAAAAGGCAAGTTATTGGAGAATGTATCCAGCTACAAGTATCTGGGATATTATATTTTCATTACCACTTCGCTTCCAATGGCTTAGCGACTCTGGGAACATTACCCACTAACAGAGGCGCAGTGCACCTTGAAACAGAGATCACTAAGACATTGGACCAATGTGCACCGAAACTTAAATCTAAAGCCAGAAAATCGGTATCCGAAAGGTGGTATACAGCAGAACTTAGGACGCTGAAAAAAAAGTGTAAAACACTAGAACACAATTGGCGACTGTCTAGATCGGACACTGATAAATCAGTGTATAAAACAGAACTCAGGGTCTATACCCATGCAATAAAGAAGATCAAAAGGGCATACTTTGCACAACGAATAAATGAGAACACAAATTCGGTAAAAGAACTTTATAAAATAGTGCGCGAGCTATGCAAACCAACCTGCATGTCCCAAACCCTGCTCCCTTCAGCAGAAAGCTGTGAAAAAATCAGCAATTTCTTCACGGACAAAATAGGCACAATCTATTCGTCATTTAACAATACCACTCCAGCGAACTTTATCAACTGGGAAAATAGAGACCCTCATCCTGACACCCCGTGCATTTAGACGGCTTCGTCCCTTTTACAGAAAAAGAAGTTGCCAAAGCAATGGGGGAAGTCAAATCAGGATCCCCTCTCGACCCATGTCCACACTTCATTTTTTCACAACTTATACCTACCCTGTGCCCTTACATCACACAGCTGTTCAACCAATCCCTGGAGACAGCTGTCTTCCCAGAGATCTGGAAACAGGCCACAGTAACCCCTCTACTGAAAAAGATAGGATCTGATGTAAATAGCCCAGCCAACTATAGACCAATTTCTCAGCTCCGCTATCTTTCCAAGGTACTGGAGAAACTTGTCAACAGACAGTTATCTAATTACCTAGAATCCAATGAGTTGCTTGACCCCTCACAAACAGGTTTCAGGCCCACTAACAGTACGGAGGCAACTCTCTTGGCGGTCCTAGACAATATAAGATCATTGTTGGACCAGGGAAAGGCAGTAGCCCTGATCCTGCTGGACCTGTCGGCGGCTTTCGACACTTTCTCCCACCAACTTTTATTGGAAAATTTGTACGAAAAAGGGATACATGCAAAGGCCCTTCAATGGCTCAGCTCATTTTTATGTAACAGAACTCAAACTGTGCAGCTAGGTGCTTTTTTATCTACTCCAAAAACCTCAGTTGTGGTGTCCCGCAGGGAGCATCCCTGAGCCCCACACTATTCAATGCCTATGTTTCATCCTTGGCAAAAATTGGCACGAAATGGGGCTTTGGTATTTGCTCCTATGCGGATGATACCCAACTGACAATAGCCATCGGAAATGGGCATGATGACACCAGAGCCAAACTCAACAACTGCCTCACTGAGATGGCAACCTGGATGTCAGCGCACTGTTTAAAGCTTAACGCAGAGAAATCTGAAATTCTGCTTCTCGGCGGAGCCAATCATATCTGGGATACATCCTGGTGGCCCCACTCTTTGGGTGCGGCACCAGCACCAAAGCAGTGCGTAAAAACTTGGGCATCATCATTGATAACACCCTATCGATGCAGGACCATGTGCGGACCCTGTGTGGTAGAAGCTTCGCCACACTGAAGCTCCTAAAAGGCTTTTTCCTTGGATCCCACTGGAAAGCAGGAGGACTATCACACAAGCCCTGCTTGTCACCAGGTTAGATTACGGAAATGCACTCTTTGTTGGCATGCCAGATTACCTTTTAAACGTCTGCAGGTGATACAAAATGCAGCGGCTAAACTGGTGTGCAATGAGGGCAGATACAGCTCCGCGACAAAATGCCTGAAGCAACTTCACTGGCTGCCCATGCGCCAAAGAGCACGATTTAAACTCTTAGGACATGCACATAGGGCACTTTATCGCACAGGCCCCAAGATTCTCCAGAATAGAATCAAATTCTACGTCCCGCTCAGGTGCTTAAGGTCACGTTCTTTAGCATTAGCTGAGACAAAAGAATCAGCAAGAGCAGGACAGGTGGACGCACCTTCTCGCATCTTGCAGCACTTTATTGGAACGAGCTTCCGCTGGAACTACGGCTAACTGCAGAACACATGGCGTTCAGGAAAAACTTAAAACTTATTTATTTCCTTAACACTGCCGCTACCACCCTCAATTAGACTAAACTGACTCATCACTCTCCGGATACATTAGCGCCGTGATATCCCAGTGGGATGAATGTCGCGCTTTATAAATAAATAAATAAATACAAATATAGATGACAAGTTATCCCTTCGTGATCAGAAAATCTACATGACACAGCGAGCGGGTGCCTTAACATTCGCATTCAGGTCATTGGCAAAGAAATTACGAGGGCCATCATTAAGGCCGCTCCTGTCGACCATATCCGCCAAAGTGTTGCCAACCTTATCTTATGCTAGCGCCGCTATGCATGGGAAGGACTCGGAGATTCTTAATAATTTAACAAGTATTTATAAAAAGGTTCTTCAGCTCCCCAAGACCGCCTCACCAGCTCAAATGCGCCTAGAATTTGGGCTAATGAATGAAACACTGGGCAGACTCTATACATACATAAAGTTGTGGTACCGGATAAAACAAAATACAGAGGAAAATAGCCTCAATGAATCATTATGGTTGGAACTAGAAAAGGAAAAAAATTCGCCGGCCAACCAATATCTGGATCACGCGCTTAAAGCAACCCGCACTATTGATCTCTGGAATAAAAGCATGGCTTTTCCAACCTTGAAGCTAGCTCTAAATAAAGCCGCAAAATTCCATTCGTTGCTAGTTGACAAAGGCATCTTTTCCCAAATATCTCACTCATGGTCAGTGATCAATAACTACAAAATCCTTAAACAAGCGGCCTATCTAGATTCTACTTTCTCTATTCATATAAAAAGACAACTAATGGCATTGCGGTTTGGAAAGTTCCCTACTCTGGCGGACGCACAGCACTGGAAACACATGGAGAACAAAGAGTGCCGTCTTTGCGGCAGTAAAACGGAAGATTTTATTCATCTTGTATGTCACTGTAAGAAACTGCAACCAGCGCGAATCACCTTCCTAAGGAGAGCGTTCCTGGATAGAGAAATAAATTAGTGTAGAACTGCTATCATAAGAGGACTGGACCCAACCGATCCCCAAATGAATTGTAAATTGGTAACGTTTTTATGTACTCATGAACAAGCACTGAAAGTAAAAGCACTTTAAAGAGCTAACTTGAACAGGTGAAGACAGCTATACATATTTGCCATAATACAGAGGAGGAGACGATACAGGCGGTCATCGACGATTATCTGGCTAATAAAGAAGATATCTCCTTAGTTGAACTGTCAGTGCATTTTTTTTTGTATTGTAAAAAAAATTTAACTTTTTGAATGAAGGAAATTGTTGTGTGTAAAATTGTTATGGTTTTAAATAACTAAACAATAAACTAATAATAATGATAACATTATATGGGAAGCAGGAAATGAAAGGGGAATAAGGGGCAGAGGAAAGAGGGAGGGGAGCGAATTGTTGATGGCACTTAACACACATAATTTTATAAATTAATCAACAATTTTTAGGGCCTTCCATTCAGAGACTAGCAAGAGTGTGTGTGTATTTTTGTCAGTTTTGGCATGTAAAAATTCCAGGTGAAATCTGACAGATACTTCATCACATCCGACAGAAAGCTTTGTACCCAACTATTTACTACAGAATAAATTTTTTAGAGGGGGGTGTAACACCCCAAACACCCATCCTGAAGCTGCGCTCCTGCCTGCTGCCTGAAGGCAGCTCCATGTATACACATTAGGCAAAACGTTTGTGGTATGCTCGTCAGCAATTGGTCAAATAGGGTATTTCTTCCCCATCTTCCCCTACTGATGTTGGAGGAGAAGCTGGGGTGAAAACACACCAAGATCACAGGGGTATGCAGTTCCTAGTAAGTACAGATTTGTCTGCTTAGGTCAGTTAAGTTCCACAGAGCCTGCAGGGAGCATTACCCGGTAGGTACAAATGCCCTCACACACCTAGATAGGTGTCATGCTTCATCTCTGGGCTTTTGCTCCACGGCAGGCCGGCGCTGCAAAGCCCGACGGGCACCCTCAATAGGGGCTCTTTACCGGAGATTTTTTTTTAAGCCGTATGGTGAAGTGTGGGTAAAATAGTAGATTGATGTATTTTAAGTAAATATGTGAAAGAGTGGGATAAAAATATGACAGGGGTTACTCTTCAGAAATCTTTTAATGATTGAGTCCTACTGCCTATGTTAAAATATGTGGTGCCACCTACTAGAAGTGATTATCGAAGGTAGCTGAAGGTCGACATGTTTCAAGCCAAATTTAGTCATGTGAATTATCTAGCAGCTTTTCTTCAGGACCATAAAAACCTAATCTACTCAGTGACTGGGGTTTCGATATATCATTTGTGTCACTCCCAGCTACCTAGACTTTTTTATGTATCTATATAAGTAAATCAATTTTTGAGAAGACTGTAGTGCAGACAAAATTATGATATCATCAATTTCACTATTATAATAAAATGGACAATTTGAGACACCAAAGCATGCTCACATATTCATGCTCACTCTCTAATGTGTCCCATGAATTAAAAAGTACAATTCACCAACACCACATGGAAGATAAAACATATATCATGAAATTCCAACACACTCTGTTGATCAGTGAGGAAACTTACCCACTGAGGTTATAAAACAGGACTCCTTGAGTATTTTGCCTGGTGACACACTTATTAGCGTGCTGTAAAATAACAAAATACAGGGCCAGTTGACCCGTATTAATGATCAGGCTGAAAACACAGCAACCAACTCCGGTGACGGCTTAAGTAGAGATAGGAAAGGCTTGTTATCTTGGCCCATTGGGTGCCAAATAAGAACCATGGATGCATCAGTAGTTTAAATTGTCTGGTAGAGTCGAATTCTGCAGTGCATAAGAATCCAACATGAATCGGCCATGGAGCTTACCATGGACAGCACCTTAAAGCACCAGGGCTCTGCCTATGTGTCTTTCAGCGTGCTAAAAAGCAGTATTGTTCTTGCCTGTGTTGCCTTACATGGGACACACAATAGTTGGCTCTGTGTTGATTCTGAAAAATGTGGAACTGTGTCCAAGTCTGACACCGCACAATAGCAGTAGATTCAGTGACAAAAGGCAAGATACATTAGAAATCAAGCCTATGACAACATAAGACAATTTCATGCGTTCTTCCATTTTGAATGTGACATCATAATACATCAGGGGATCACTGCCGCTTTTATTTTCCTAGCAGTAATAAAGAATTATGGGCTTACACTGAAAGGCTAAGGCTTTCCCACTCACGCTGAATGTGACGTACCTCATCAAGGACAACCTGGCTTCCAAGGCAGCGTCACATACTATGTATCAAGTGATGTTTATTTTATTTATTTTATTTTATTTATTTATTTAAAGAGTTTTATATAGCGCTGGCTAGACCCGAAGGTATCAAAGCGCTTTACATAAGGTTCCACATAGTTGCAAACTTACATCAGTTACAAGTTACCAATGATACCAGTAAAAACATTTAAGGAGCATAGAATAAAAGGAAAGTGGAGTGAGAAGGGTAAGGGGGTAAGGAGAAAAAGGGGTAGGGTATAGATACGACGGAGAGACGAAGGGAAAGTCTGCCCAAGGTCTGGCTGGGTAGGTGACGGCCAAGGGGGAATCCGCAGCCCATCTCCTCTTCAGCTATCAGGTAGCTCCACCGGGCATCGGTCAAATAGCTAGGTCTCAACAGAAAAACATTAAAGGGATAGAAGGCAAGAAGAAGGGAGCGTAGAGGGGGAGGGGGGTAGGGTGAAGGGGTAGAAGGGAGATATGACAGAGAGAGGAAGGAACGACGGCCCAAAGTCCGACTGGGAAGGTGACGGCCGAGTGGGGATCCACAGCCCATCTCCTCTTCAGCTAACAGGTAGCTCCACCGGGCATCGGTCAAATGGCAGGGTCTCCACGGTCGAGGGAAAGTTCGAAGAGTACATGTCCTAGCGGGAGAGCAGGATCAAGGTTAGGTGAGGGATGTGGTTAAGATCAGGTCGAAGACCAGTTCTATTGTCTATAAGAATCGGTGGGAGGAGAAAGTTAGTTGTGCATTTGTTGCGGTGTATGGTTGGTCTAAATAATGAGGGAAATGCCAATTACTGATTTAGTCTCTTTTCTAGTAGCGCTGTTGGTTAAAGGCAGTAGCATTCCACGGTCCAGTATCACATGCCAGCATATCAAGGAAGCCTTTGTGTCTTAATTTTAGGTCCCGTGATGGAGCACTAAGCTTGACCACACAAACAGGCAGTGTGGATCCGAGGACCTGTAGTATAAGCTAGCAGAAGCAAGGTAGCCTGCATTTCTTCTTGTGGTCACCAGATGGAGCTCTAGGCTTACTCAAGAGATCAGGGTCTCCTGGCTAGGATGAGGGAGACAACAAAAAGTAAGTGGTGGAAGAGAGGATGGCAAGATGGCTGTGGGGGCGGGGGGAGGGGAGTGGAGTGGAGTGGTCTTCCCAAAATGGCTGAGGACGAAAAGAGGTTGGAAGCCATATCATGAGAGCATATTCCCAGCAGGGGGAGGGCTGTCTCACCTTGATATTTGCCAAGGAGGTCCTCGTGTCCCCACTTTGTCATTGATGTTGTATGTTCAGTGCTGTGTCAGTTTCCTGCGTATTTACGGCCAGCTGGGACTCTCAGATGCAGTAGGATAACGGTAGAGCCCAGCGCGGCACCATGAGTTCTTTTAGACTAACACCCGATTATCCGTATCAGGTCCCACCACTTTGCTTCACCTGGCACAGGGTCTCGTCACCCCCGAGCTGTGCCACGAATTCCAGCTACCTGCGGGGATGGGGGCCCGTAGTCCGGCTGCAGGGCGGATTCGATCCACAGCGCGACGGTAGCTCCTGGGTCACGCCAGCGGAGATGGGGGAGGGGTGTGTGCTCCATACCCCGAACCTCACCCAGAAGATCCTTAACGCCACGCTGGGAGCTCCGGATGCGGC
The DNA here is from genome assembly GCA_963921515.1 of Calotriton arnoldi. Lineage (NCBI taxonomy): Eukaryota > Metazoa > Chordata > Amphibia > Caudata > Salamandridae > Calotriton > Calotriton arnoldi. The sequence continues at coordinate 35,327 of CAWUFW010005889.1, read as the reverse complement.
GACAGGCAGGAATGGGACTCCAGCAGCAGCTGGGGCATCAGCTTCTATTAGGACGGCTTCGGTCCTAACTCCGGTGAGAGGCAGTCTCGGTCACGCCAGCGGGGATGGGGGATGGGTGTGTGCTCCGTACCCCGTACCTCGTACCTCTCCAAGAAGATCCTTAACGCCACGCTGGGTGCTCCGGGTGTGGTGATGAGCAGGAATGGGACTCCAGCAGCAGCTGGGGCATCGGCTTCCACTAGGACGGCTTCGGTCCTAACTCCGGTGGGAGGCAGTCTCAGTTAGCAACATCGTCAAAGAAAAGACTTCAGGTAGATATAAAACCAAGATTTCCTTTTCTGCAGATGAATAAAACGAATCGTTCCGTTGCAGGCAGGCTTCATAGTAGGGGGCTGTAGAGTAGCAGGGAGGATGGGGGGCATAGCCAGGGATATTCACCAAAAGGTGATCCCTTGCCCCGGAGCTGCAAAGGGGAGCTCCAGCTCGGCGGCCATCTTCCGAAAAAAAAAAAATGTAATCTGAATAGACTGAGAACACCTGAATCTAACGCAAAAGTATTATGAGAGAATCTTTGAATGTATTCTGTAGTAAAAAAAAATTCCTTGCTCATTCCCCATTGGTTTATATTTTGGGAACCCTGTTTTTTTAGTGAATGTATGACATCTTATGTGCAAAATAACCTGTTTTTTTCTGTCCAGGGAGACCACCTTTTCTCATTATTCGAAAGTAAATCTATGCTGGATTTTCTGTGGAACTTTAATGAGTTCTTTGCACTTATGATTTATGTGCCTATATGCTAAACTGATTGATAGTCCAGCTTATGTATCTCTGCTCTTATATTCTTTAAGTCAACCTTTCAAAGTTTAGCCCGTATCTGTCATTCTTATTGAGAATGCCACAACTTTATTTTAATGTGCTAGATTCAATAAAATAGAGACTGGTCCAGTTGTAGAGCATCAAAGCCCGTATTAGGACTACACCATTCCTGGTCCAAGTAGCTAACATAATTGGGTAAGCAGAAGAAGGGGGACGAATGTGCGCGCTGCCAATAACATAAGTTATGATTTCTTCATAAATGAAACAGTCCACTCATATAGCTTAGTGTATCACAAATTGAAAAGCCTTCAGAAATTGTTAAAAACAAAAAATTCGACCCCTGCGATAGAAAGGAAATAGGCTTAAGGTGAGCCCAGTGAGACAGGTGGCACCTGCACACCAAGAGAGAGATCACTGACACAATATTGTGGTAAACAATACCGTTGATAGAAATATTGTGTAAAAAATATTGTTTATCACAATATTGCGATCCTATACTTATAAATGTAGAACAAAAATATCAGAAAAAAATATTGTTGACACTAATATAAAAAAAGACAGAAATTTAGTTTTTTTAATATAGAGCTTAAAGTAAAAATGTAATATATATAAATATATACTTATATAAACACACAAACATGTATATGTGTTTTTATCTTTATATAAATATATATATAAAATCTAACATAATTAATATACATATTTATTTGACTTTTTTATATTTTAAATGTTCTACTGTGGATAGCACTGCGCTAATCCTATGCTTAAAAACTTTGATAGAAAAGCAGACATTTGAGGTGAGCAAATTTAGAGTGTCGCTGGTGTTGAGAGTGCTCTTACTGGAGCTGCTTTCCACCTAAACTTGAGAACTACCCAGAGTTCTCTGCTTCTGTTGTTGCATATGTATATATATATATATACACACATTTAAAATATAAAAACATGAATATGGTGTATATATATATACACACACACACCATATTATTATTTTTTTTAAATGTATTAATATTTATATATACATGCATAATATATTGTAAAATACATGCGTGTATATTTGTAATAATTATGCATATATATATATATATATATATATATATATATATAAATATATACATACATACATATTACCTACTGGCGGCAGCCAGTAGTTAGTTATAGTTTGAACCTTGTTTCCATAGGAAAAGCATTTTTTGATTTGCCATTAACTTTGGCGCCGTTTGACGAATCTTCACGAAATATTCAAAACTAATTGTTCACTCAGGTCAGCTCTTGTCTTGAACGCTTTGGGGTGATTCATTAAGCGGGGGCCGAGAAAAAAGGGGGGTCCCAAAACATGTTTTCTCCATGTTAATTTCCATAGGAAACTTTAGACACGGCTACAGCCTGAACTGCTGAACGGAATTAGCTCTTGGACCAGAAAGCACGCTTTTTAAATGGCGTAAATCCGTTCAGTAGTTTTTGAGATATTTAAAGATTTACAGATATCGATATTTGAGAATTCTGAGATCTGATTGGCTGAGCCCTCCCGAGCACGAGCTTGCCTCTGATTGGCTGCCAACACTTCAAACCAGGAAGTGTTGGCAGCCATCTTGTGACTTGGTACCGAGGGAGAAGGAAAAAGGTGAGAGGAACATTAAAAAAGAAGAAAAGGGGGCAGGGTGAAAACACCCTGACCCCCTAGGCCTGGTCAGGGGGTCCCACAGAGACCTCCAGGGCCCAAAAAAGCACTTTTAAAAAAAATTTCAGCCGGATTCGTGCACCTGGCGTGACACTGGCCGAATTTTTTTTAAAAAACAAAGCGCGGGCTCGCGCTTCGTTTTTTTAAGCCCCTGGGTGGGCTGGTCCCGGGGGCAATCCCAATTTATGTAGTGGGGGCTCGCGGGGGCCCCAGGGACCGCCACCTCCCCGTGGCTTTATTATTTATGTACGGGGGCACTTGGCCCCCCCGCAGCCCGGGGACCACCACCTCCCTGGGGCTTTATTATTTATGTGCGGGGGGCACACGGCCCCCCGCAGCCCCGGGGACCGACACCTCCCCGGGGCATTGTTAATTAAGTTCGGGGGGCCTCGTGGCCCCCCCAAGCCCCGGGGACCGCCACCTCCTCGGGGCACTTATTATTTCAATGCGGGGGTCTGTTGCGGACCCCGGGGACCACCACCTCCCGGGGCTATGCAAATGATGGGAGGGGGCCGCACGGCCCCCTCCTGGAGCCCTCGATGGCCCTGTTAGCATGTTAGGGGGATGAGGTCCCTGGGCCATAATTGGCCTGAGGAGGGGGGGCCACGCGGCCCCCTCCAAATAAAATAATAAAAAAAAGAAGGCTGGCCAGGCCCCGGGGGATGGGGTCCCCGGGGCCATAATTGGCCTCTGGAGGGGGGCCACGCAGCCCCACTCCCAACATTTTTTTTTTTTAAAACACATGCTGGCTAGCCAGGCCCCAGGGGATGGGGTCCCCAGGGCCAGAAGTGGCCCAGGGAAGGGGGGGCCAGGCGGCCACCCTCCCATAAAATTAAAAAACAAGAAAACTGCAATTCGCTGGAGGCCCCGCCCCCTCCCTGCATGACTCTGCAAACGCGCCTCCTGGCACGCTATGCGTTTGGGGATTAATTCCCTGTTGCTAGTGAGGGTCCCTGGAGGCTAACTAGGCCACCAGGAACCTCCAGTAAGCCCCACACAGTGGGATTGCTGAGAGGTGGTACGAGGCCACGCCCCCTTTTTACACCACTCTGAAAATGCGCCTTGTGGCGCACTGCTGGTGGGGTGATTAAGTCCCCTTGTGTCCTGAGGACCTCAGGACTGAAGTGGACTTCATCCCCCAAGCAGCAGTGCACCAGGAGGTGCGTTTGCAGAGTGGTGTAAAAAGGGGGCGTGGCCTCGTACCACTGTCAGCAATCCAGCTGTGCGGGGCTTACTGGAGGTACCTGGTGGGCTAGTTGGCCCCCAGGGACCCTCAGTATTCAAGGGTTAACTAGGGGCTAACTAGCTCAACTAACTATAACGGCCGAATTTCTCTGGTTTAGTACAAGTGAAATGTCCAACTAACTATAATGTCCCTGAAACCTGTGGTTTTTTCAGTGAATATATATATATATATATATATATCTCCTCCACAATTTGGCTCATCCTTGCTGGCGTCTGCGGCGCTCTAGGGCCGTGCGATATCCAACGGCACAGCCACGCCGTATTACATCATGAAAACCTTCAAAGGAGAATGGTTCGCACTCACGGGATAATCACAATCCTTTTATTTCAGGAAATCCAATTCATACGGGCCAATCTCAACAAACAGCCCTACGCATTTCGGTCTTGCAGACACCTTGTTCATGGGTCACTGCGTGACTGAAACGCGTAGGGCTGTTTGTTGAGATTGACCCGTATGAATTGGATTTTCAAAAATAAAAGGATTGTGATTATCCTGCGAGTACAAACCATTCTTTGAAGGTTTTCGTGATATATATATAAATATATATATATATACACATAGTCACTGAAAAAAACAAAGGTTACTGAGACGTTATAGTTAGGTTTACATTTCACTCGTAAAAAAACAGAGAAATTCAGCAGTTATAGTTAGCTGAGCTAACTATAACTTGCACCCCCGTAGTGCACTGCTTATGACCTCACATATTACATCACTCATGACATGGTCAGTGACATCACTGATGGCATCCCAAATCACATCACTGATGACTTCGCTGATGAAGCCATCCAGTGACTGTGAGTGTTTTTAAAATGTTTATGAGTGTTAAATATATATACAAAGGTGTATTGATGAATCAGTGGGTGTATGAGTCCCTGTATGGATGATTCAGTGGGTATATAAGTGAGTGATTAGGTGTCTCAGTGAATGTATGGCTGAGTGACTAGGTTGTGAGAATATCTGTATGATTGGTGATTGATTGGTTGAATGACTACCTCCAGATGTGTATGAGGATCTGTGTGGGTGGGTGAGATTGTGTGTGACTGCCGGCATAGATGAGTGAGTGGGTGAGTCAGTGGCTGTATGGATTCGTGAGTGCATAAGTGAAGGGCTGTATAGGTGACTGAGTGTGTGTGTATGGCTGTGATGGTGAGTGAATGGATGTTTCAGTGGTATATGGGTGGTATATGGGTCAGTAACATCATATGTGAAAGGCAGTATAGGTGAGTGTTAGAGTATATGAGTGACTGTATGCATGAGTGAGGGATTGTGATAGTGACTGTATGGGTGAGTGTGTGCTTGTGTCAGTGACTGTATAGGTGAGTGAGTATGTGTTAGTATCTGTATGAATAAGTGAGTGGGTGTGTATAACTGTATAGGTGAGTGGTTGTGCGATTGACTCTATAGTGGCGAGGTGTGGTGCAGCGGCCAGGGCAGCTGACTTCAGAGCACACGGCTCACGGTTCGATTCCCGGCTCCGGCGGCAGCTCAGCACCATGTGACTCTGGGCAATAGCTCACTTAATTTCCACGACGGCCCGCAGCGCCTTGAGACCCGTAAGGGTGAGTAGTTTGCGCTTTACAAATACGGATTTAGATTTGTTTTTAGATTTTTAGGTGAGTGAGTTGGTGTGTGAGTAGTTCTATGAGTGACTGACTGAGTGAGTGACTGTATGGGTGTATGCATGGATATATAAGTGGCTTTATTAGTGAGTGAGTTGGTGTATGAGTGGCTGTATGGGTAACTGAGTGGATGTGTGTGTAGAACTAAGAATCACTGAGTGGGTCTGTAAGTACTGGTATGGGTGTGCCAACGGTTTGACAATGGTAGTGTGGATGTTGAGTGGGTGTATTAATGGTTATATTGGAGTGTGAGTGGGTGTGTCAGAGATTCTGTGGATGATGTCATCACTAATGTCATCAGTGATGTCATTTGAGATGTCATCAGTGCTGTCATCAGTGATATCACTGACCATGTCATGAGTGATGTAATGTGAGGTCATAAGCAGTGCATTGAGGGGACGCGAGTTATAGTTAGCTCAGCTAACTATAGCTGCTGAATTTCTCTGGTTTTGTACAAGTGAAATGAAAGCCTAACTATAACGTCTCTGTAACCTTTAGTTTTTTCAGTGAATTTCCAAGATTTTTTTAAATTCTATTTCCTAACTATAACTTCCCAGTAACCTTTGGTTTTTTAAGTGATTTTTTAAAGTTTTTTTTCTATTTCATAACTATAACATCCTTGTATTTGATTTCTATGATTAGATAATTGAGTTAGCTTTCCCCTTGGTACACATTGGTCGAAAAAAGTGCATCTGAAAGCATTTTCCATGTTCGCGGCAACATCGGAAGTCGCAAATAGTGCGTGTTTTTGGCAAAGTGTTAAACACATATATAGACATGTTTTATTGCAAATTTGAGTCTAGGTATTTAGCAAGATATTGATTTAACTTTTTCCTTTGTATAGATTTGTCAAAAAAAGTACACCTAAAATGCATTTTCCGTCTTCGCTGCAACACTGGACGTGGCATTAACGTTGGTAGTTGCGAATAGGGCATGTTTTAAGTGTTAAACAGATATACAGCCATCTTTTATTTAAAGTTTGACTCTGGCTGTTTAGTAAGATATTGATTTAATTTTCCCCTTTGTATACATTTGTCAAAAAATCACATCTGAAATGGATTTTCTTTCATCATGGGGCCACCAGTAGTCGTGGTGACTTCGGTAACCACGATGATGGCGCCTTTTTTAAGAGGTGTAAAACACATATATGCACACATTTTACAGTATTTTAGACACATAGAAGCTGATTTCGATGTGGGTCGGAAAGCATTCTGACCGACTCCTTGTCGGAATGGTTTCCGATTTACTCGGGTTTGGGGGGTCTGACCGACCGATTACGATGGTTCCGAGCCCCGTTCGATCCTGTGTTCCGACCGACAACAAAGGCTCCCATTGAAAAACGGGGTGGTTGCGGAAAACCTTGCACCCTGTGGCGGGCACCCCATGGTGCCTGCCACACTGTGCATGGTTGGAAAGAGGGGACCCATGAGTACCCCCATCGGCCCCAACCGGAGGCCTCCGGGTCAAGGAGGGCCTACTACCGGCCCCCAAAGTCAGATTCTGACAGCTGATCCGTGTCGGACAGACCGAATTGGAAAGGCTGTCCGAATCAGATATCGTAATCGCTTTGTCAGAAACACAGAGTGTAGAGACGTACGAGTCGGCTCCGACCAACTCGGAGTCTCTGAATGCAGTTCGGACGCGTGTCGGAACCGAGTCGGACACTCCGAACAGTTTCCAACCATCGTAATCTGTCGGTCGGAAATGTTTCCAAGTCAGTCGGAAACAAGGCTTCTGAATCAGATTCGGGCGAACCGAATGCAGTTCGGAGCCTTTTCGACCGACATCGTAATCGGCCCCTAGGGGCTTATTAGTGCACTGTTTAAAATCATATTGTTCTAGGGAGGTTGTAAAAAACCATCTTTAAAGCCAGTTTTCCCTTTTTGCAACCGCAACGAGCGCTGTGATGATATCGGTGCCAAAAGAACAATTGATGGACAGAATGGAGAACAATGTCATAATTTGGAACCACACTATTGATTTGTATTTTTGTTTGACATGCTGGTGTATATTTTGAACAATTTTGATAATACTGTGTTTTTAACATTGGAGTTGATTAACTCTTTTTAAACTCATTTTTAATAATTGTAGTGACTCAATTAACAAACATTCCTCTATTGGACTTTTTGGCTACTGCTATACTCCCTAGGTGATTGATGGTTGAATGTGGTGAGTGAAGAGTTTGGTATGCTCTTGTGGGTTCCCAAAGGGAATTTATTTTAGACTTAAAGTCATTTTGGTGTCCTGTCCCTTTGGTGAGTAGGACCCCTCTCTTTCTTTTTAGGTTAGATACATTCACCCCAATACAGAGATCTAGGCCCAAATCCCTCGTTTTTTTGCTCCTTATGCCATTTCAGTTTGAACCCAACCATATGCAAATCAGTCTTGACCCTGCACCCAATGGGAACAGTCCAGCCTGAACTGCCAAGCCAGGTCCTCCCTGGACTGGAAACAAGCATCCTAGTACCGGTTTCGGGGTTTCACCCTTTATCAGTCAGGATAGCTTGACTCCAGTGGCATGGAGAGCACGGGACCCACGTCTGGGCATACCTGCCCCACTCGGGGTGACAAATGCAAAAAGAACAATTGATGGACAGAATGCAGAACAATGTCATACATTCACCTCAGTACAGAGATCTGGGCCTAAATCCAGCCGCGATCACTGCAATACGTCGCGAAATAACAAAACATTCAATAGCCACCACCACATACAAAACTTATAAACGCAAAATAGATTATAACCAACACACTAAACACATTACTATCTAAAAGACTCTATGATAGCGTATATAACTCCCTCAATATCTCTATAACACAGCTTATAACTCTTTCAGTGGAATCTGTGACTGCATGCATCACTGTATCAATGAGTCTCTCATTCACCGTTTAACCCCCTGTGTGCGCAGGACGGCCGGGAGCCGTCCTGGCACATGGCACCGGAAATCCCTCTGGTGCAGGCACCAGAGGGATTTCTTTTTCTTCCCCAAAGCCTTGGGAGCTGGGGAAGATTTCCCCCAGCTCCCGAGGCCCCCTCCCTGGTTTCTATGAAATGACGATTAGAAACCGAAACTGAAATGAGCCTTTAGGCTCATTTCAGTTTCACTTTCTACGTGCTCAGGGGGCTATCTCAGCCCCCTGAGCACGTAGAAAGACGGGAGAGGTATCATTGGAAAGGGGAGAATCTCCCCTCTCCAATGGTATACCTCCCCAGTGGATCCCTGCTTGGGGATCACCCCAGGAGGGCGATCACCAAGCAGGGATCCACCCACTAGACACCAGGGGGGGGGCTCCCCCAAAACAAATTGGCACAATTCAGTCTTTCTGCCCCCCCCTGGGGGGCAGATGGGGGCAGTAGCCCCCAATCTGCCCGCCCGGGGGGCAGAAAGCCAACTAGACGCCAGGGTTTTTTTTTTTTGCGCACTTGTTTTTAGGGTGGGGGATGCCCAAAACGGGCATGCCAATGCCCCCACCCTGCCACAATTACAGCCTTTCTGCCCCCCCTGGGGGGAAGATGGGGGCAGTAACCCCAATCTGCCCCCCCAGGGGGGCAGAAAGCCCACTAGACGCCAGGGATTTTTTTTGGGGCAATTTAATTAGGGTGGGGGCTGCCCAAAACAGGCATGCCAATGCCCCCATCCCCCTGCCACAATTACAGCCTTTGGGGGGCAGCAAAAAGCCCACTAGACGCCAGGGATTTTTTATGGGGCAATTTGAATTAGGGTGGGGGCTGCCCAAAACGGGCATGCCAATGCCCCCACCCCTGCAACGATTACAGTCTTTCTGCCCCCCCCGGAGCAGATGGGGGCAGTAACGGGTATTCCAATGCCCCCACCCCGCCACAATAACAGCCTTTCTGCCCCCCGGGGGGGCAGAAAGCCCACTAGACGCCAGGGATTTTTTGGGGGGATATTTTAATTAGGGTGGGGGCTGCCCACAACGGGCATGCCAATGCCCCCACCCCCACCACAATTACAGCCTTTCTGCCCCCCCGGGGGGACAGAAAGCCCACTAGACGCCAGGGATTTTTTTGGGGCAATTTAATTAGGGTGGGGGCTGCCCAAAACAGGCATGCCAATGCCCACATCCCCCCGCCACAATTACAGCCTTTCTGCCCCCCCCCGGGGGGCAAAAAGCCCACTAGATGCCAGGGATTTTTTAATAGGGCAATTTGAATTAAGGTGGGGGCTGCCCAAAATGGGCATGCCAATGCCCCCCACAACAATTACAGTCTTTCTGACCCCCCCTGGGGAGCAGATGGGGGCAGTAGCCCCCAATCTGCCCCCCTGGGGGAGGGCAGAAAGCCCACTGGACACCAGGGATTTTTTTGGGGGCAATTTTAATTAGGGTGGGAGCTGCTCAAAATGGGCATGCCAATGCCCCCAACCTCCCCGCCAAAATGACAGCCTTTCTGCCCGGGGCAGATGGGGGCAGTAGCCCCCAATCTGCCTCCCGGGGGGGGGAAGCCCACTAGACGGCAGAGATTTATTTTGGGCAATTTGAATTAGGGTGGGGGTTGCCCAAAACGGGCATGCCAATGCCCCCACCCCCCCACAAAAATTACAGTCTTTCTGTCCTCCCTGGGAGGCAGATGGGAGCTGTAGCCCCCAATATGCCTCCCGGGGGGCAAAAAGCCCACTAGATGCCAGGGATTTTTTTTGCAAATTTGAATCGGGTGGGGGCTGGCAAAAATGGGCATGCCAATGCCCCCGCCCACAAAAAATCCAGTCTTTCTGCCCCCCCTGAGGGGCATATGGGGCAGTAGCCCCCAATCTGCCCCCCCCGGGGGGCAGAAACCCACTAGAAACAAGGGATTTTTTTTATCCGTGTAGGCGTGGGGGCTGCCCAAAATCGGTATGACATTACCCCCACCCCCCCAGAGAAATTCCAGTCTTTCTTCCCCCCGGGGGGCAGTGGTCCCTGATCTGCCACCCGGGGGGGCAGAAAGCCCACTAGGCGCCAGCGATTACGCTGGCTTTTTTTAGCCACAGTCTTTCTGCTCCCCTTGGGTGTATATCGGGGCAAACCCCCCCCCCCGATCCCCCCCAGGGCGGCAGAAAGTCCACTAGGCACAGACTTTTTTTTAGCAATGTGCCTACCTGTGGTTTTTGGGCCCTAGCACAGCTGGCACATAGGGAAACCTAGCAAACCTGTACATTTTTTAAAACTAGACACCAAGGGGAATCCAGGATGGGGTGACTTGTCTGCTCCCACCAGGTTCTGTTACCCAGAATCCCTTGCAAACCTCAAACTTTGTAAAAAAAAAAAACATATTTTCCTCACATTTATGTGGTGGAAAGTTCTGGAATCTGCAAGGATCCACAAAATTCCACCCACCCCGCATTCCCCAAAGTCTTCTGAGAAAAATGGTACCTCACTTGTGTGGGTAGGCCTAGTGCCCGCGACAGGAAACAGCCCAAAACGCAACGTGGACACACCACATTTTCACAGTGAAAACGGACCCTTTTTTTGCAAAGTGCCATTGCTGTAGATTTGAACCCTAGCTCTGCCGGCACCTAGGGAAACCTAGCAAACCTATACATTTTTGAAAACTAGACACCCAGGGGAATCCAGGATGGGGTGACTTGTCTGGCTCTCACCAGGTTCTGTTACCCAGAATCCCGTGAAAACCTCAAAATCTGTATAAAAAAACACATTTTCCTCACATTCTCACATTTCTGTGGTGGTAAGTTGTGGAATCTGTGTGGATCCACAAAATTCCACCCACTCCGCATTGCCCAAAGTCTTCCAACAAAAATGGTACCTCACTTGTGTGGGTGGGTCAAGTACCCGCGACAGGCAAGGTCCCAAAACCTATTGAGGTGACATCAAAATTACCTATCACAAAACAACCTGGTTTTGCAAGGGGGGTCCCATGAGTTTTTGGCCCCGGGGTCAGCGGCCATCTAGGGAAACCTACCAAACCCACACATTTCTGAAAACTAGACACCTGTGGGAGTTCAGCAAGGTATGGCATGCGTGGGTCCCCCAACATTTCCCTACCCAGAATCCCCTGCAAACCTCAAATTTAGCTAAAGAAATCACTTTTTTCTCAAATTTCTGTTTGGGAAAGTTCTGGAATCTGCGTGGATCCACAAATTTCCTACCACCCAGCATTCCACCAGGTCTCCCAATAAAAATGGTACCTCACTCGCGTGGGTGGGTCAAGTACCCGCGACAGGCGAGGGCCCAAAACCTATTGAGGCGACATCAAAATTACCTTTCACAAAACAACCTGGTTTTGCAAGGGGGGTCACATGAGGTTTTGGCCCCGGGCTCGGCATCATCTAGGGAAACCTACCAAACCCACACATTTCTGAAAACTAGACACCCCGGGGAGTCCAGCAAGGTATGGCTTGCGTGGGTCCCTCAACATTTCCCTACCCAGAATCCCCTGCAAACCTCAAATTTTGTTGAAAAAATCAATTTTTTCTCACATTTCTGTGCTGGAAAGTTGTAGGATCACCGGGCTGACACAAATTTCCTACCACCCAGCATTCCTGCAGGTCTCCCGATAAAAATGGTACCTCACTCGCGTGGGTGGGTCAAGTACCCGCGACAGGCAAGGGCCCAAAACCTATTGAGGCGACATCAAAATTACCTTTCACAAAACAACCTGGTTTTGCAAGGGGGTCACATGAGGTTTTGGCCCCGGGCTCGGCGGTCATCTAGGGAAACCTACCAAACCCACACATTTCTGAAAACTAGACACCCCGGGGAGTCCATCAAGGTATGTCTTGCGTGGCGCCCCCAACATTTCCCTACCCAGAATCCCCTGCAAACCTCACATTTTGTTGAAAAAAATCAATTTTTTCTCACATTTCTGTGCTGGGGGGCAGAAAGCCCACTAGGCGCCAGGCATTTTTTTTTGGGCAATTTAATTCGGGTGGGGGCTGCCCAAAACAGGCATGCCAATGCCCCCATCCCCCTGCCACATTTACAGCCTTTGGGGGGCAGATGGGGGCAGTAGCCCCCATCTGCCCCCCCCGGGGGGGGCAAAAAGCCCACTAGACGCCAGGGATTTTTTATGGGGCAATTTGAATTAGGGTGGGGGCTGCCCAAAATGGGCATGCCAATGCCCCCACCCCCCGCAACGATTACAGTCTTTCTGCCCCCCCTGGGGAGCAGATGGGTACAGTAGCCCCCAATCTGCCCCCTGGGGGCAGAAAGCCCACTAGAAAGCAGGGATTTTTTTGTGCAATTGTTTTTACGGTGGGGGCTGCCCAAAACGGGCATTCCAATGCCCCCACCCCCGCCACAATAACAGCCTTTCTGCCCCCCGGGGGGGCAGAAAGCCCACTAGACGCCAGGGATTTTTTTGGGGGATATTTTAATTAGGGTGGGGGCTGCCCAAAACAGGCATGCCAATGCCCCCACCCCCACCACAATTACAGCCTTTCTGCCCCCCCCGGGAGGGCAAAAAGCCCACTAGACGCCAGGGATTTTTTAATGGGGCAATTTGAATTAGGGTGGTGGCTGCCCAAAACGGGCATGCCAATGCCCCCCTGCAACGATTACAGTCTTTCTGCCCCCCCTGGGGAGCAGATGGGGGCAGTAGCCCCCAATCTGCCCCCCTGGGGGAGGGCAGAAAACCCACTGGAAACAAGGGATTTTTTTGGGGGCAATTTTAATTAGGGTGGGAGCTGCCCAAAACGGGCATGCCAATGCCCCCACCCTCCCCGCCAAAATTACAGCCTTTCTGCCCCCCCGGAGGGCAGATGGTGGCAATAGCCCCCAATCTGCCTCCCGGGGGGGGGGGAGAGCCCACTAGACGGCAGGGATTTGTTTTGGGCAATTTGAATTCGGGTGATGTCTGCCCAAAACGGTCATGCCAATGCCCCCACCCCACCACAAAAATTACAGTCTTTCTGTCCCCCCTGGGAGGCAGATGGGAGCTGTAGCCCCCAATATGCCCCCCCGGGGGGGCAAAAAGCCCACTAGATGCCAGGGATTTTTTTTGCAAATTTGAATCAAGGGTGTGGGCTGGCCAAAATGGGCATGCCAATACCCCCACCCCCGCCCGCAAAAAATCCAGTCTTTCTGCCCCCCCCTGGGGGGCATATGGGGCAGTAGCCCCCAATCTGCCCCACCGGGGGGCAGAAAGCCCACTAGAAACCAGGGATTTTATTGTATTTGTGTAGGAGTGGGGGCTGCCCAAAATGGGTATGACAATACCCCCACCCCCCCAGAGAAATTCCAGTCTTTCTTCCCCCCGGGGGGGGCAGTGGCCCCTGATCTGCCACCCGGGGGGGCAGAAAGCCCACTAGGCGCCAGCGATTACGCTGGCTTTTTTTATGCGTGGGGGCTGCCCAGAATGGGCATACCAATGCCCCCACCCCCACAAAAAATAGCCACAGTCTTTCTGCTCCCCTTGGGGATATATATTGGGGCAAACCCCCCCCCCCGATTCCCCTCCAGGGCGGCAGAAAGCCCACTAGGCACAGACTTTTTTTTAGCAATGTGCCTACCTGTGGTTTTTGGGCCCTAGCACAGCTGGCACATAGGGAAACCTAGCAAACCTGTACATTTTTGAAAACTAGACACCAAGGGGAATCCAGGATGGGGTGACTTGTCTGCTCCCACCAGGTTCTGTTACCCAGAATCCCTTGCAAACCTCAAACTTTGTAAAAAAAAACATATTTTCCTCACATTTATGTGGTGGAAAGTTCTGGAATCTGCATGGATCCACAAAATTCCACCCACCCCGCATTCCCCAAAGTCTTCCGAGAAAAATGGTACCTCACTTGTGTGGGTAGGCCTAGTGCCCGCGACAGGAAACAGCACAAAACGCAACGTGGACACACCACATTTTCACAGTGAAAACGGACCCTTTTTTTGCAAAGTGCCTAGCTGTAGATCTTGATCCCTAGCTCTGCCAGCACCTAGTGAAACCTAGCAAACCTATACATTTTTGAAAACTAGACACCCAGGGGAATCCAGGATGGGGTGACTTGTCTGGCTTTCACCAGGTTCTGTTACCCAGAATCCCTTGCAAACCTCAAAATGTGTCCAAAAAAACACATTTTCGTCACATTTCTGTGGTGGAAAGTTCTGGAATCTGCGTGGATCCACAAAATTACACCCACCCTGTGTTCCCCAAAGTCTTCCGAGAAAAATGTTACCTCACTTGTGTGGGTAGGCCTAGTGCCCACGACAGGAAATGGCCCAAAACGCAACGTGGACACACCACATTTTCACAGTGAAAACTGACCCTTTTCTTGCAAAGTGCCTAGCTGTAGATTTTGAACCCTAGCTCTGCCGGCACCTAGGGAAACCTAGCAAACCTATACATTTTTGAAAACTAGACACCCAGGGGAATCCAGGATGGGGTGACTTGTCTGGCTCTCACCAGGTTCTGTTACCCAGAATCCCGTGAAAACCTCAAAATCTGTATAAAAACACATTTTCCTCACATTTCTGGGGTGGAAAGTTGTGGAATCTGTGTGGAGCCACAAAATTCCACCCACCCCGCATTGCCCAAAGTCTTCCAAGAAAAATGGTACCTCACTTATGTGGGTGGGTCAAGTACCCGCGACAGGCAAGGGCCCAAACCTATTTAGGTGACATCAAAATTACCTATCACAAAACAACGTGGTTTTGCAAGGGGGGTCCCATGAGTTTTTGGCCCCGGGGTCAGCGGCCATCTAGGGAAACCTACCAAACCCACACATTTCTGAAAACTAGACACCTGGGGGAGTCCAGCAAGGTATGGCATGCGTGGGTCCCCCAACATTTCCCTTTCCAGAATCCCCTGCAAACCTCAAATTTAGCTAAAGAAATCACTTTTTTCTCAAATTTCTGTTAGGGAAAGTTCTGGAATCTGCGTGGATCCACAAATTTCCTACCATCCAGGTCTCCCGATAAAAATGGAACCTCACTCACGTGGGTGGGTCAAGTACCCACGACAGGCAAGGGCCCAAGGTTTGGTCCAAGGCAGAGCTAGGGTTTAAAATTTACAGCTAGGCGCTTTGCAAAAAAAAGGCCAGTTTTCACTGTAAAAATAAAGTGTGTCCACGTTGCGTTTTGAGCCGTTTCCTGTCGCGGGCACGAGGCATCCCCACACAAGTGAGGTACCATTTTTATCGGGACACTTAGGGTAACACAGAATTGCAGAGCAACTGTTATTACCTATTGACTTTTGATGCATTTCTGCCTTCCAAATGAAAGACAATGTGTAAAAAAGAAGTCATTTTGAAAAATGACCTAAAATTCTCATGCTAGTATGGGTACTCACAATTTCGGAAATGTGCAAATATTTACTGTTTCTAAACTCTATATTTTGTTTCAATTTCAGAAATACATAGGTGTCTCTCATACCCATGTATATATTTTCCCAAATGAATTGCTATATACCCGGTACATAATAAAAAACCATTGCAAGACGCTGCTCAGTTATTGGCTCTGGGTTCGTCTGGTTCTTGGTGAACCTACAAGTCCTATATATCCCCACAACCAGAAAGGTCCAGCGGATGTAACGGTATATTGCTTTCAAACAGCTGTCATAATTAGAAGAAGTTACAGGTGAAAACTTTGACACAAATGGCTGTTTTTTTCAACTAATTTTCAATTTTTCCTATATTCAACTATAAGTTTCTATAAAGAAACCTTTAAGGATCTACACAAATGACCCCTTGCCGAATTCAGAATTTTGTCTACTTTTCTAAAATGTATAGCTTTCCAGGATCCATTATTGCTTTCATACCCATTTCTACCATTAGCTGGAAGGAGGTTGAAAGCACAAAAAACAGCAAACATAGGCTATGTCCCAGAAAAATGGCAAAACTGTGTGAAAAATTTTGGTTTTCTGACAAAAGTCTGCTTGTCCCTGAAACCTGGAAAGATGGTGATTTCAGCACCACAACCCCTTTTTTGATACCATTTGCAGGGAAAAAACCAGACGCTTTCATCTGTAGCCCTTTTTTCCCATTTTTCCAAAGAAAACCAATATTTCGCTGTATTTTGGCTAATTTCTGGGTCCCCTCCAGGGGAATCCACAAACCCTGGGTACCTTTAGAATCCCCATGATGTTGGAAAAAAAGGATGCGAATTTGGCGTGGATACCTTATGTGGTCAAAAAGTTACAGGGGCCTAAGCGCGAACTACCCCAAATAGCCAAAAAAAGGCTTAGCACAGGGGGGGAAAAGGCCTAGCAGCGAAGGGTTTAAGTAATTCAGTGGATCTGTGAGACAGTGCATTAGTCTATCTATCAATGGTTCTGTAACGAACTGCATGATTGTCTCAATGCATTTATGACTGGGTGCATCAGTGTCTCAATGGATCTGTGATTTGATTCCATGAGTCTCTTAGTCAATCTGTGAGTAGTGCATGAGTGCCTTTGTGCATTTAAAAGTAAGTATATGACTGTCTGAATGGCTCTGTGAGTGGATACATAAGTTTCTAAGTACATGTCTCAGTGGGTCTATGACTGGGAGCGTGAGTGTCTGAGTGGTTCTGTGGAAGGGTGCATGGGTCTCTGAGTGCAACTGTGAGTAAGTATGTGAGTCTCTGAGTGTATGAGTGACTAGGTGCATAAGTCTCTGAGTGGGTCTGTGAGTGGGTGTGTGAGTGACTGAAGGAGTGTGTGAGTGTCTGAGCGGGTCTGTGAGTAGGTGTATGAGTGTCTGAGTGAATCTGTGAGTGGGTGTATGAGTGTCTCAATGGGTCTGTGAGTGGATGCATAAGTCTTTGAGTGGGTGTGTGAGTGTACATCTGAGTGAGTCTATGAGTGAGTGTGTGAGTCTCTGAGTGTTTGAGGGAGTGACTGAGTGCATAACTCTGACAGGATCTGTGACAGAGTGTGTGAGTGACTGTATGGGTATGTGAATGGGTATATGAGTGTCTGAGTGGATATATGAGCGGGTGTATGAGTATCTCAGTCGGTCTGTCAATGGGTTTGTGAGTGTCTATGTGGGTCTGTGAGTACATACGTGCATGTGTGAGTGTGTCTGTAAGTGGGTGCCTGAGTATAGGTGAGGGTCTTTACATGGTTGCGTGGCTTTATGAGTGAGTCTGCAAGTGGGGGCATGAGTATTTGAGTGAGTCTGTGAGTGGGTACATGACTGCCCAGGTGGGTTTGTCAGTGGGTGTAAAAGTCTCTAAGTGGAAATGAGACTGTGCACATGAGTCTACAAGTGGGTCTCTAAGTAGGTGCATGAGTCTCTGAGTGGGTCTGTACATGGGTGCATCACTCTCCGAGTGAGTCTTTAAGTGAGTGCATGAGTACCTGAATGGGTATGTGAGTGGGTGCATGAGTATCTGAGTGGGTATGAGTGTATGAGTGGGTATGTGAATGGGTGTATAAGTGCCTAAGTGAGTTTGTAAGTGCGTACATGAGTCTGTGACAGTGACCGGCAAGTGTGTACAAATATATATTTGTTTATATTTTCACCAATATTCGTGGTGTGATTGCGATAGTCGCGACGTCCTCAAGATGGTTCACAGGGGGGCCATGCTGCCCATCGCGTTGCGAATATCGCACATGATCAAAGCATCAATTTTGGACACATAACTTGTGTCACTAATACTCCCATTTCTCAAACATGGAATCAGACTATCTCCAACCTGACCACTTATCTTAGCTTTCACAGAAATTTTCAGCCCTAGGAACCATTCACGATCGATAAAATGGCAGCCGCAACTTTCTTTTCAGGTTGCGTCCAGCCAATCACAGCATTCCCGCTGGCGCACTTTCGCGGCTTACCTCGAAAACATTGCGATGTCACCGGGATCATTATGAAACTGCTGCAACTTTCTGTTAAGATTTCATCCAGCCAATCAGAGCATCCTCGCTGGCACACGCTTTCGCGATTTATCTTGAACACGTCGCGATTTCACAGCAAAACCGCCTCGAAATATCTGCGACCAGAGAGATCACTATATTGTTTGGATTTAATTTCACAAAAACTACTGAACAGATTTGCACCAAAAATCAAAAAGCACAATCTGCGTAACAACATCTACCTTTCTGTCAAATTTGGTGTAATTCCGTTCAGAGGTTCGGGCTGTAGGTTCGACAATGCGTTCATATAGGAATTAACATTACAAAAGCACCCTTATTTCGTGTCTCTATTTCTCGGGCCCCACTGCACGGATTACCCTCAATGGAAACTAGGTCTTAACTATAACTACCTACTGGCGACCGCCAATAGGAGATATATATATATATATACTGAAAAAAACACTGGTTTTAGGGATGTTATAGTTAGGGATTAGCATTTAAAACACCCTAGAAATTCACTGAAAAAACCACAGGTTTCAAGGACGTTATAGTTAGGCTAACATTTCACTCGTACAAAACCAGAGAAATTCGGCTGTTATAGTTAGCTGAGCTAACTATAACTCGCGCCCTCGCAATGCACTGCTGATGACGTCACATATTACATCAATCATGACATTGTCAATGACATCACTGATGACATCATCCACTTAATATCTGATGCACCTACTCACACCCTAATATAACCTTTCATACACCCACTCTAAAATACAGACTACCATTCTCGAAACCATAGACACACCAACGCCATGTTTGAGGGAATGGTTGGGTGCAAGAGTAGTGCCTGAGTGATTGCATGAGTGCAGGGGTAGTGCCTGGGTGATTGGATAAGTGCATAGGTTTCCAAATAATCCAATTTTGACTGTAGTTTCTCTGTGAGAAGAATAGTCGTTCCTTGATGTTCAATTTTATCAACAGCTTCAATTTACACTATTTGTAGTTTTTCCAGTTTTAAAAGTTCTTGATTAAATATGGAACACTCTTGCAGTGTAGGCATGGATAGTGCCTGGGTGATTGCATGAGTGCAGGGGTTGTGCCTGGATGATTGGATGAGTGCATATGTAGTGCCTCTGTGGAAGGATGGATGCAAGGCTAATGCCTGTGTCATTGGATGAGTGCATAGGTAGTGCCTGAGTCAATGGATGAATGCATGGGTACTGCCTGAGTGATTGCATGAGTGCATGGATAGTGCCTGGGTGATTGCATGAGTGCAGGGGTAGTGCCTGAGTGATAGGATGAGTGTATGAGTAGTGTTTGAGTGGAAGGATGGGTGCAAAGGTAATGCCTAGGTCATTTCACGAATGCATGGGTAGTGTGTGAGTGAATGGATGAGTGCATGGGTAGTGCCTGAGTGTATGGATGAGTGCATGGGTAGTGCCAGAGTGACTGGATGAGTGTATGGGTAGTGTTTGAGGAAATGGATGAGTGCAACAGTTGTGCCAGAGTGATTGCATGAGTGCATGGATAGTGCCTGGGTGATTGCATGAGTGCAGGGGTAGTGCCTGGGTGATTGGCCCATCCTTCCCTTCCCTCGCTTAATCTCCCCAACCCTCTGTGCTATGATAGCTTTCAGAGAGTGGGGCAATTGAGAGGTGGATCCACTTGAGCATCGGACCGATCCTGGGAGTTTGGAATAAAACCTTGACAGAATACGCAGCCCAAGAATGTATTCTCTTCTGATCGGTTCTGAGTTAAAGATGGCCACCTTAGAGGAAATGTTAGAGGCCTTAACCCTAGTACAACAAGAGTTAGCTGCATCTCGTGCAGAAAATGCTGCGTTACAGGACAGGGTAGAGAGACTTCAAAGGAATCCTTTTGATGTACCAACAGGGAAATTATTTGGGGGAACATCCTGGCCTTCAGGTGGCGCAGCTGGAACCACTGCACCTCTCTCTATAGAAATACCCACTCCCATACTGCTAGCTGCCCCTGAACGATTCTCAGGGGATGAGAATAAAGTGCAGGTTTTCATGACACAGGTGTTGTTCCACTTTTCATGTAAACCAAGGGCGTTTCCCACTAATCAGGCTTGTGTGGCCTTTATGATATCGTATTTAGTGGGGGATGCAGCTCAGTGGGCAGTCCCTCTAGTTCGAAGAGACGATCCGTTATTGTATGATTGGGAGGAATTTAGGAAGGAATTCGAAAATGTGTTTGATAGGAGGGCGAATAATTTTTCAGCTGATAAGGAGTTAGTCAAGTTGAAACAAGGAAACAAAGATCTAGTTGTCTACCTTAATACTTTTCAGAGACTAGTTGCAGAAACTAGATGGCCTGAGGAGAAAAGGGCAGCCTTGTTTCATCAGGGATTAAAAGACAAACTCAAAGACGTGCTAGCCCAAATAGATCCACAACCCACCACATGCACTGATCTCATCAATCTTACTTTACGGTTAGATAGTAGGCTTAGTGAGCGAAAGAATGACAAACGTAGAGTAGAGAGGTATGCATCACGCTTTGAAAAGACAAGATTACCTCAAACACCCTCTGGGAGTTCTCCTGAACCCATGGAAATAGGAACTGTAAGGGCCCCACTATCTCAGGATGAAAAAGAACAAAGACGAAAGAATGCGCTTTGTATGTATTGTGGTTGAAGAGGGGATTATGTTAAGGATTGTATGCTGAAACCCAAGAACAAACCTGGTTTTCATAAAGGTCCGTCTTCCTTGGTTAACCAAAAGACGGAAAACTAGAGTGCTCGAAGGTTACAGGAGGGGGCTTTCTGAGTGGATTGGTAATCCCTTCGGCACAAGGAAAAGGCCAACAAGATCCAGAACATTTTATGTTATCTATACAGGTGAAAATCAGTAGAGGGTGGCAAAAGACTGAAGCCATGCTTGATTCTGGAGCGACTGGATTGTTTATAGATCAAGGGTTGGCAAAAGACTTGCAATTGTGCTTAGTAGAGAAAGATACACCCGAAAAAGTGTTGGCGATTGATGGTAGGGAATTAATTACAGGACCTGTTAGTCTTACCACGGAACGTTTAGTTCTTTGTTGCAATTCCCACCATTATGAAACATTGGAATTTAACATCATTAACGCACCGCAATATGGCATCATATTGGGATTACCGTGGTTGAGGAACCATAACCCTTCAGTTGACTGGGTGGAGAAAACTGTGCTTTTTGAGAGTTCTTGGCATAATCAACATTGTAGTCAGGTCCATATTGATCTCCCTGAACAAGCTTTAGCAACGTTACATCATGTAGCCACTACAGCTGAGAAAGACATTTCATTACCAGAGATGTATAATGACTATCAAGATGTGTTTAGTGAACAAAAGGCCAACACATTACCCCCACACAGAACATACGACTGTCAGATCGAATTGATACCAGGAGCAGTGGTACCATGTAGACTAACTGAGTCCGAAAATGAACATTTGAAAACCTATTTGGAGCGATATTTGGCCAATGGATTTATCCGTCCTTCTAAATCTCCTCCAGCTTCCCCTCTGTTCTTTATACCAAAGGCGAATGGCCAAAAGCGCGCATGTATTGACTTTAGGGCGTTGAATCATATCACGGTCAAGAATAGGTATCCTTTGTCTTTAATTCCTGTTCTATTAGACCAAGTCAAAAAGGCCCAGATTTATACCAGATTGGATCTAAAGGGGGCATATCATTTGGTTCGTGTAAAAGAGGGGGATGAGTGGAAAACGGCCTTTCGCACCTAATACGGGCTGTTCGAGTACACCGTAATGCCGTTTGGGTTGTTTAACGCACCAGCAGCCTTCCAATTTTTCCTTAGCGAAGTTTTGCGTGAATACCTTGATGTATTCATGGTAGTATACATTGACGACATCTTGATTTATTCTGACACGGTGAAACTACACCATCAACATATTTGTTTAGTCCTGAAAGCACTAAGGCTAAATGGATTGTACTGTAAACTAAGCAAATGTGAATTTCATGTACATAAGGTTGAATTCTTGGGGGTGATATTGTCACCTACTGGCCTGGAAATGTCAGAACGCAAGATACAAGCTGTTAAGGAATGGCCTCGACCATGTAACATTCGTGACGTTCAATGTTTCTTAGGCTTCGCTAATTCCTACCGCAGATTTATACATCAATTCTCACAGGTGGTAGCTCCGCTCACTAAATTGTTGAGGAAAAAGGTGCCTTTTATTTGGACCGAAGAAACAGAGTGCTCCTTTGAGCAGTTAAAACAAGCCTTCACCACAGCTCCCATTTTGGCACATCCGAACTCAGAGAAGCCGTTTGCAGTTGAGGCAGATGCCTCCGATGTAGCCATAGGAGCCATTTTGTCTCAAAGAAACGAAGAAACAGGACAACTGCACCCGGTGGCATACATGTCACGGAAATTGAATGAGGCAGAAGTGCGATACGCTATAGCTGAAAAAGAACTGTTAGCGATAAAGGATTCTTTTAGTAATTGGAGACACCATTTGATGGGGGCAAAACATGCAGTGACTGTGTATACCGATCATCATAACCTTCAGTTCATGCGATCAGCAAGAATGTTAACTCCCAGACAGTTACGATGGATGTTGTTTTTCTGGGAATACGATTATATCGTTACCTATCGACCAGGATTTGACAATAGGAAGGCCGATGCTCTCACTAGACAAGAATCCATGATTAGCCCTGTGGACAATAAGCCTCTTCCCATTTTAACTCCAGAGCAGGTTATATGAGTTATTTGTTCAGACCAATTCCTGACGTCTGTTGCACGTAGCATACAAACCCCAGTTTGGAAGAAATGGTTACAAAAGCATCCTCAATGGATCATAAAACAGGGAGTGCCCCTTTGAAATGATCAATTACTAGTCCCCACTAAGGAGTTACAAAAGAGAGTATTTCATTGGTGTCATGTGGTTACCAGTGCAGGTCACAATGGAATTGATAAAACACTCAATAGAATCTGCCGACACTTCTGGTGGCCCTCTGTAAGGACCGATGTTACGTTATACGTACAGAAGTGTGAAATATGTGCCAAGGCTAAAACTGATCATAAAAAAGCACAAGGGTTGTTGATGCCTTTGCCCACACCTACTGTGCCATGGGACACCATCTCCTTGGATTTTATTTTGGGTTTACCAAAGGATCAAGGAAAAACCGTGATCTTAGTAGTAGTCGATAGCCTCACAAAAATGGGACATTTCATTGCTTGTAAATCAGTACCTACATCAGGCCAGTTAGCCAACCTCCTTCTTAGTCACATAGTAAGGTTACATGGATTGCCATCTACTATTGTGTCCGACAGAGGATCTCAGTTTACAGCGCATTTTTGGAAAGTATGGTGCTCAGCTCTTCAGGTGAAATCGGCCACCTCTACCAGTTTTCATCCACAAACTGATGGCCAAACAGAACATTTGAATCAAACCCTGAAACAATATCTCAGATGTTATGTGAAGGAAAATTCAGATGCTTAGGTGGACTTATTGTGGGTAGCAGAAACTGCATACAACAGCGCCACACATCATTCCACCAAACATGCCCCATTCTATAGTAATTATAGGTTTCATCCTCATTTCTTCCCCTTGGTACATCCCGGAATGGAAGAAGACATGCCTGAGGTATGTGAGAGAGTGGCACACATACAACAAACCATTCACAAGACACAGCAACACCTACAGAAAGCGAAGCTTCAATACAAAAAGGCTGCGGTTGCACATCGCAGAGCCAGCCCTAGGTATCAGGAAGGTGATGTTGTTTGGTTGTCCACTAAGAACATACGTTTTCGTCGATACAGTATATTTAATCCTAGATATATTGGGCCTTATAAAGTAAAGAGGTGTATCAACCCAGTCACAGTACTCCTTGCCGTACCTAAGTCTCTGCGCATGCATCCTGTTTTCCATGTATCCTTGTTAAAACCTTCCTATACCCCTGTTAAAAGGAGGCCAGCCCCCATCTTGGTAGATGGAGAACCTGAATAGGTAATGTCCAGAATCCTGGATTCTAGGAAGTGGGGAGCGGCTCTGTGGTATCTGATCGCCTGGAAAGGGTACAGCGCAGAGGAAAATTCTTGGGAACCCGCTAGATATATCCATGCCCCTCGGCTGGTCCAGAGGTTCCATGATCTGTTTCCGTCCAAACCACTTCCCCGTCAGCATTCCAGGGGAAGGGAATGTACTGTTACACTCACCTGAATATCGTAAGGGACGCATAGCTGTGTATGCTGTCGGTGACTTCCATGCCGTGCGGAATCGGCGTCTCCGAACAACGTCCTCGGGTTGAGAAGCCGCCGGGAGCAGAACCACGTTTCCCAGCAGCCTGAGGAGGGAGGCGCCCTTCTGACGCACAAGTGACGACATCGTGACCCGGACGATACAGGAATCATTCCGGTGTTCGTTACTTGCTGCGTATTCTGTGCCTATCCGGATCTGTTTCTGAAGCCTTCCTGAGAGTACATTTGGTGAAAAGGCGGTAAGGGTGACTTTGTCACCATCCTGACGATTGTATCTAGAACTGTAGTGATTACCAGAGATAAGCTTTATTGGAGTATACTATTATGTTTTGAGTGGGGGTCGCCCGACTTCTCTTTCTCATTTTCTTGGAACTTGTCTACTAAGTGGCCTTGGAACAAACGTTACAAGGAAAACGTTAACCATATGGTGCAATTGGGTTCCGTGTTGAGATTCTTATCCAGCACTTTATTGCAAATGACATTATACTTATCTAAGAAGTACACGCATTGGATTCAGTCTCGCAGTATGAACTTCTGATGTAAAGCCAACATCAGTTTCTTGTTGTCTACTGGGAGGACGGGCATGAGCACAGTAATGCCTTTGACAGCTGAATATTAAGTGCTGTATAAATATATGCCAAATAATTGTTTCCTTTGTTTTAGCAGGGGTGTTTGGTGTGTGAAGTGAAACAACCTCCCCTGTGATGCACAGTAGTCAAATATATGTGAACATCGCTCACATATATAGAGAAGAACTTCCGCATTTGAGGAACTCTTCTGCATGGTGAACTTCAGAGCAGCCTTCTTTTTCTTTACAGGTCTCCCTCCCCGCTGTTCCCATCTTTCCCTCGCTTAATCTCCCCAAGCCTCTGTGCTATGATAGCTTTCAGAGAGTGGGGCGATTGAGAGGTGGACCGACTTGAGCATTGGACCGATCCTGGGAGTTTGGAATAAAACCTTGACAGTTGGGCCGGGTCCTTCCTGCAGCTCTTGTTGCCGGTGTTCTGGTTGATGGGGTTGTTGGCTGCTGTGAGACAAGACTGCCCTCTTTGGAAGTTGAAGCCGGCACCCCAAAACTGCGCGGGTGCCGACTCAAAGTTACAGCATTTCTTCTTCAAAGTCTCCAGCTTGTTCTACAATCTCACCTGACATATTTTTAAAACAACCCCTTCCAGAAAAAAAGAAACGAAAGTGGGCAGGAATTTTTTGTAAACTCCTGGATCAAGTAGTTGTTGCAGCTGATGTACCCTTTGAACTCAGTGATGTTGTGTTGCAGCCTTGTATTACAGCCAAGCAAAGGATTAAGATCTCAACCAAGGCATGCACTTCTGAGTTTTCATTCACACTTATGGGGTACGAACCTGTCAGACACCTTCTTTACCTGGTCCTGTAGGGAGGCGCAACAACGTGGATAGCTTGGGCCCATCGTACTGTCCTCCTTACTACTTTCCTGTGTGAAAATGTCGAGCGTTGAGTAGCATCTGTGTCAAGCATTTGACTTGACCCCATGTGTCCGCATCCATGGTCATAGCTTTCCCAACTGTCCATCCCTCCTCTTTGAATGACATAGTCATTGATCTGTTTGTACTGCCAAAACAGATGCTGGAACATGCGTGCGCTGGTTGAGTTCCAACGCAGTTGGCAACTCCTGCATCAGGGCTTTAACTGGTTCTCTATTATCGCGCTGAATAATCCACAACTGCTTCACAGGCTTTTAATGAGCGCAGATTCTTCTGCAGGTGGTCAGTAGGTTGCTGACTATGTCTTCATTTTTGAGAAAGTCTTGCATCACTAGGTTGATGCAACGGGCCAAACACAGCACCTTGAATTAGCCTTACCATCTGACATGGCCTTGACTATGTTAATGCCATTGTCTGTCGGCAACACAATCCAATTCTGAGACCTCTGGGGCACAGCCATTCATACACCTTGCCTTTAAATTCCTCCAAGATGCTTACAGCTGTATGTGATTTCTCCATGGCGAACATGGCCACTGCTGCATGCCGCGAACGCTGTTAAAAACTTTCGTCGTGGACCTGAAGATATCTTTTGACTTTGTCCCCTGGAAAAAAGATCCAGTAGTGCAGGTGATGCATGTTAGTTCGGTGCCTGACAACTAGTCTACATGTCTGTCGTCAGGTGGATGGTGTCAACAACACGTTGCTGCTAAGCTTGTCCAACAAGCTGCAGCACATAGGTATGAGGGGTGCTGGAACAGCCACTCTGGCAAAATAGTTCCTACTTGGTACCTTCCATTTTGGGCAGATGGCTTAACACAAATTCTAAGACTCCCACTCCTTCCACAGAAGCAAAAAGGAAAGAGGTCCAGTGCTAACATTTTTGCCAGCTTCCCATTGTACAAACATCTGATGGGCGGGTCGCTCGCTCGTAGGGGCCCCTCTCCTGCCTAAATATGCCCACATAACTGTAGCCTCGTATTTTCTTCTTTTCAGGTGTCTTTTGAGAAGCAGATGGTGAGTGGTAGACTCAATGTGCATCATGGTGGGGCAGTCACTGCATGCTGTGGTGTCTCCATCTCACTCCAAATCTTGTGCCATTGGGAAGTTGTAGAGGTGGGTGAATCTGCTGGTGTTTGAGTGAGTAAGTGGGTGTATTAGTGGCTGTATGGGTGAGTGAATGGTTCTGTGAGTAGCTGTATGGAGAGTGAGTGGGTGTGTGATTGGCCTCTATGGATGAGTGAGTGGGTGTGTGAGTAGTTGTCTGGGTCTGGGAATGAGTATGTGAGTGGTTGTGTGGGTATAAGTGGGGTATAAGGAGCGGTTGTGCTGGGGGTGTGAGTGGGTGTGTGAGTGGCTCTGTGAGATGCTTTGTCATCAGTAATGTTATTTGAGAGTGTCACCATTGATGTTATGAGTGATGTCACTGACCATATCATGAGTGATGCAATATGTGGGGTCATATGCAGTGCATTTGGGGGTGCTTGATTATAGTTAGCTGAGGTAACTATAGCTGTTGAATGTTTTTCGCTTGGTATGAGTGAAATTTGAGCCTAACTATGACATCCCCTTTTCAGTGAATTCTCTAAGCTTTTTTAAAATTCTTTTTCCTTACTGTAAAGTCCCTGTAAGGTTAGTTTTTTCCTGTGAATTTCTAAGGCTTTTTAAATCTTATTTCCTAACCAACAATGTCCCAGCAGCATTTGTTTTTTTCAGTGACTTTCTATGGCTTTTTAATGTTGTTTTCCTAACTGTAACCTGTAACCGTTGAGAGTGAGTGTGTGAGTATGGTGCATGAGTGTCTCCAGTGGGTGTGTGACTGAGTGTGTGAGTGGGTGTGTGAGTGTCTCAGTGGGTTCAGTGAGTGGGGTGCATTATTTTCTGAGTGGGGTGTCTGAGTGGGTGTGTGACTGTCTGAGCTGTTCTGTTAGTGGGTGCATGAGTGCCTGGAGTGGGTTCTGCGCTAATTTTCTGCCTATTTCTGCTCACTCTATGACCCTTTTATTTTACCTCTTTCTGCTTGTTGCTGCCCTTTATATTTCCTCTTTCTGCTAGGCCAGGGCAGAGTGTGACAGTGTTTCACTCCGCCTGAGTTGCCAAAAAACCCCCAAATTGCACAGAGTGCACTGTGAGTGGGCAGAGTACTGCCCCACCACACCCCTATTCAAGTCCCCTTTGATGCGGAGAGGAGTCAAGGCGCCAAGGACCCCTCCTGTTACCACAAGTAAGATCCCCCACAGCAGGATTGCTGAGACCTCATTGGAGGCCCTTTTCTCTTTCTCAACCACTCTACAAATGCAACTCTCCTGATGCACTGCTGGTTGGGTGGACAAACTCCGCCTCACTGCTGAGGGTCGCTGTAGGGGACCAAGAACCCCCGATTGCTGCCACAAGTCCCCCACAGCCGGGACCCCGCTGAGACGTCATCGGGAGGGGTACCACCACCTTTTCTCAACCACTGCAAAGGGACCTTTCTGGGGCACCACGGGCTGGATGAAGCCCCCTTGGCTGCTGAGGGCCGTAGTGGAGCCAAGAACCCCTTATTGTAGCTGAGTAGGTTCTGCTTGTTTCTTTTCTGCTACTTCTAACCTTTATTTTTCCTCTTTCTGTTCATTTCTGACCTCTATTTTGCGATCTTTTCTGCCTCATTGTTGAACTTATTTTTCTCTTTGTGCTCATTTCTCACCTTTATTCTGCCTCTTTCTGCTCATTTCTCACCTTTATTTTGCCTCTTTCTGCTCATTGCTGACCTTTATTCTGCCTTGTTCAGCTCATTGCTGACCTTTTATTCTGCCTCTCTTCTGCTCGTTTTCTCTCCTTTATTTAGCCTCCTTCACCTCTCTTTTTCCCCGGGACCACGGGGGAGACTCAAGGCCACTGCGTGGTCCCAACCGGCTCACCACCTCTTGCGGTGAGCAGGCATTGCTGCTGCACAGAGGAGCTGCTGGAAAGGCAGCACCCTCCTTGCAGGAGCAATCATTTCATCTCTTTCCCGTACCTGCATGTCTGTGGGCAGGGAAAGAGAGATCAGCTCTCACTTCCAGTAGGTGAGTGCACTTTGACAGCTCCCCGCCCACTGGAAGTGGAGTGTTTGCTTCAGGTTTGTGGGAGCTGTGAGCTCCCGCCAAGCTAAAGCAGACAGTTGTGTTCTAAGGGGGGAACCCCGGGACATAGCATAAGCTGGTCCTGGGGGGTGTTGTCCCCAAAGCAATTATTGGCTGCAGGAGAGGGGCCGCACGGCCCTCTCCTTTGATTTTCAAGGGCCTGCCCCGGGGAGGTGGTAGTCTCTTGGACCGAGAACGGCCCGGGAGGGGGCCGCCCAGCCCCTCTCACATTGTTTTAAGGTATTTGGCCCCGGGGAGGTGGTGGTCCCTGGGGTCCGGGGGGTCTGGAACCCCCATTAGGTAGTTTTTAGCTCCACGGAAGGTGGTGGTACCCAGGGTTCAGAGCGGTCTGCGCCACCCACCCCATCAATGTTTCAAAAACCCCAGGAAGGTGGTGGTCCCTGGTGCTTAGTAGAGCCCATGGAGGGAGCCTATGCACCCCCTACTTTTTGGGCAAAATTCCCCCAGGGCTGGCTCTAACCTGGAACCCTTTTCAAACCAAGCGCTGAGCCCTCGCTTGTTTTTTTTTGCCCCAAATTCATGAATATCACGATTTCACTGTAATTATTTGTTAATTGCTCTTTAGCCTGGCCACGTTTAGGAGGTCAGGATATACCTTCCCTGCCCCCTTTTCTTTTTTTAAATGCTTTTTGGGGAATCGGCTTAACCTGAGTTCCAAGATGGCTGCCAATACTTTCTGGTTGAAGTGTTGGCAGCCAATCAGAGTCTCTGCATTTCCCTGCAGCAGCTTGTCATTTTTCACACTTATTCACGAAGACCCCGCAGCCACAGATATCACTACCTTGATTTTCAAATTTCTCAACAACTACTGAATGGATTTACACCAAATAACAAGAAGAACAATCTGTGTAACCAAATCTACCTTTCTGCCAAATTTGGTGTAATTCTGTCCAACGGTTCGGGCTGTAGACATGTTCAAAGGTCCTATGGGAAT
This sequence comes from Calotriton arnoldi, assembly GCA_963921515.1. NCBI lineage: Eukaryota > Metazoa > Chordata > Amphibia > Caudata > Salamandridae > Calotriton > Calotriton arnoldi. Next base: position 5,521 of record CAWUFW010005889.1, on the reverse strand, counting down.
TAAAATTGAAAAACACACTTTTTTGACCCCCTTTTTTCTCAGCCCCCTCTTGACAGAGTGCCCGAAAACTTTCCATCACAGCAAGACTCACTATGATACTTTTTTGGGGAAAACTGTCATGAAAATTCGTCTGGCAGCGCCAAAGATATAGGCAAGTCAAAAAATACTATTCCTATGGAAATATGGTCCTAAATATAACTACCTACTGGTGACAGCCAGTAGGTTTTATATATATATATATATATATATATATATATATATATATACTTACCTGCTAAATACTTACTTTCTTGTTGTAAAGGCATGTGTGGTAAAGACGCATTCGTTGTAATGACCGCATTGTTAAGGCATGCATTGTAATGGCATGCGTGGCTTCGTCCATACAACCATTTCTTCCTTCAACTTTTTCTGCCTGCTTGCAACCCACCTAGGAAGGAGCATGCAAGCCATCATTATGAAGAGGAAAGCACATTTTTGGGAGGAGACAACCCTTACAGTTATGTTTGTTGTAAAACAATAGAAACAACTACATCGTCTGTCTCTATTCACCCTCAGTGGAACAGAAGGCAGCTTTATAGCAGGAGGCAACAGATTGTTAAGGAGTGAGGGTGAGGCCCCCACCATGGGAGGCATAAAAATGGCAGGATGACAGGAGGCAGGTGAAGAAGATATTCTCCAGGATTCAGCTCACTGCAGCACTACCTGGAGGACAAACTGAATCCTGTCTCGTCTCACCCCCTCAAGAAGAATGTTGTCTCCACAATGCATCCTCGCCTACACAAATGTGTTGCCAGGTAAGAACATAATTCTCTTCTCTCTCTCTTTCACTAAAAAGCAAACCTGCAATCACTCACCCATATCTTGCCTTTACCTATACCTGCATTGTACTGCTCTAAAATACCCTTTAGTACATGCCCTATCATTTGCTACTCCTTTTCAAAGAGTTCTGTTCTTTTTATCATTTATTTTATGCAGCTACTCATTCTACTCATTCTATCAGCTTGGTAGCTTTAGCTGGGACAGGAGGCATTATAACAGCATCAGGGCAATACACAGGCAGGTTTTGTAATGCATCCCATTGACACACGCAGGTATGTCCTTAAGCTTACAATCATACTAACATACACAGACTACTTGTGGCATGTGTTTCATAAAAGTATCCTAATAGTACATTTAATAACGTTTGTTTGAATTTTTTGCAATGTAGACAAATATAACTGTAATAGTTATACTCTTAAATATTCCGAATTTTCTTTAAATCTGATTAAGGCTCTGTGATGTTCCATCACTGCAACTTATGCACCTAGTAGTGCTCCAATACATGTACTGACACCACACGCAGACAGATGATAGAGACTGGTAAGTTACATGTCTGATCTCTTTCTTTTGGATCTAACCACATCGTTTATTATTGAAGTGGTATCTGTTTGTCTCTTGTTATTATAGTGATTGGCAACATTTTCAATGTTATGCATTTGTGTTAGTTGTTATCTATTGTCTTTCCAAATGGTCTTTGGACTTGAAAATGTAAGGGTAATAAGATATCTATTACTCATTATCTTAATTTGTAAGCTAATTTTGCAGAGTCTCCAAAATATTATTTTACACCTTTATATAGGGCTTTTTTCGTTTGTTTTTAGATGGTTCAATATCCTAGCTTGGTGTATTTCTCACTCCTCTGTCAGATTCTGTCATGCAGCAGCCCTTGCTTTCCACTGTCAGAACAACAACCATGACATGAGGGACCACCAGAAGCTCTATTATGCCCTCTGCCATCCATTGTTCAGGGTAAGCCTTGGACATTGTGCAGGACAATGATGCAGAACTTTCTACATGAGGAGGACGGCAGACAAAATAAGTAGAATATCCGATCTTTCTCCAAGCAACAGTATCTGTTGCCAGTACTGCTAAAAAGAAAAGGAGGAGGAGCAGGAGCTGATCCAGGAGAAAGAACAGGACGAGGACGAGGACATTGCTCCCACACAGAACATCAAGAAGGACATTTTGAGACCTGTCATCCTTAGGGGAGTCTTTCCCCAGCTGTTTTACCTTTTACCTACTGTTTTTGCTGATTCTTTTTATTGGCCTTAGGACTCTGAGTACTTTACCACTGCTGAGCAGTACTAAAAGTGCATCTGCTTCTACCCCAAACATGGCGACATTGGTGTATACCTGATTGGCATATTTGGTGTACTGAGTAAGTCCCCTTGAAAAGTGGTCACCGTATATACCCAGGGCCTGTAACTTCAAAATGCTACTAGCGAGCCTGCAGCACTGATTGTGCCACCCACAGAACTAGCCCGTCAAACCTGTCTCAGGGTCTGCCATGGCAGTGCCTGTGTGCGCAGTTTACTGCCACTTCGGTTGAGCATTTAAAACTACTTGCCAAGCCTCACACTTCTTCACTTTTATTACAAATAACTCACTCCTAAGGTAGGCTCCCAAGTAAGCCCTAAGGGCAGGGTGCTATGAAAAGTAAGAGGTAGGACATGTACCTTTATCTTTACACACGTCCTGGTAGAGACAAACAGCCATATTTCTGCATGGTTTCACTACTTTGTGGCCTGTTCCTCCAATAGGCTAGCATTGGGAATTCCTTAATACACTTTTTGAGCTGCAATTGCTGTTCAGAGAGGAGTAGCTTTTTCATGGTTCATGTGTTTGGAATGGTACTGTTAGATCCTCCTTGCTGGTGAAGTTGGAATTAACATTACTGTTTTAGAAATGCCACTTTTAGAAAGTGGACAATTCTCTGCACTTACTGATCTGTGTGCCTGATTGACTGTCTCCAAAACATGTCTGGGGTGGGTGACAGCTACACTTTGTGCATTCGCTTTAGACAGCCACAACACAGGAATGATAGGTGTGCCTGAGCAACCATCTACATACATCAGCATTCTGATGACCTTGCCTGGGCAGGATGGAAGGAGGGGCTAACACTTCACTTGAATAGGCAGATGTCCTGTCCCCACACAAAGGACTGATTACTCCCCAAAGATAGCCTGGCAGACAGGACTCGGTTGAAAGGGATACGTGTGCACTTCTGAGAGCTGCTTTGAAGTCACCCCACATCAAAGACACTTTTGGGTATAAGTACTGGGTCTCAGACCCCTAAAATCCAGACACTACTGGACTTGTAACTGAAGCTCTGCCAGAAGAACTGCTGTGCTACTTAGAGGACTAAACTGGACTGCTGATCAGGAAGGCCTGATTTTTGTTTGTTACCCTGCTGCCTGCTGCTCTCTGACTTTGCTAAAGGAGAGCTGGACTCTGCCTTCACTCCAAGTGATCTCCAAGGGCTTGTTGGCTTGCCTCCTGTTGCTTGAGGCTCTAGGATATCAGAGTCTCTACCCCCGTTCCTGTGTGGGCTCACTGGAAGTGGCCCAGTGTTAGAAATGGGGGTCTCTAGTTGGCAATGGCTGGCCACCTCTGTCCAGGTGGGACCCGTCTTCCTAAGTCAGAGTGAGAGGGCTACCCTCTCTAACACCCCCGCTCAACCCTGTGGTAACGTAGCACGAGCAGGTAGGCTTATCTCAGAGGCAGGGTGTGAAGCATTTATGACCATACACATGCAACACAGTGAGGAACACTACACAGAGGGACACCACACAAGCAGTAATAAAAAATAAGTATCTTTATATAAAGGCAGATTTAATACAAGACCAACAACTGTAAAAGCCACAATACTGTCAAAAATAGGATAGCTGTTGAAGGGCTGTCAAAGATAGTTCAAAGGTTGCAAGAATAAGGTTCAAATTCAAGGCAGGGGTCTCTTCGCCCTTTCTCGTTCAGAGGTTGCAAAAATAAGGTTCAAATTCCAGGCAGTGGTCTCTGCGTACACCTTTCTCTCATAAGACTGTCAAAAATAGGATGGCTGTTGAAGGACTGTCAAAAAATAGGATGGCTGTTGAAGGACTGTCAAAAAATAGTTCAACGGTTGCAAAAATAAGGTTCAAATTCAAGCAGTGGTCTCTGCGACCCTTTCTCTCACAAAGTACCTGGGTTTAGTAGCAAAAGCAACAAAATGTCGCAAAGAAGTGGCAGCGATGATTCTCGGCACGCGAGGCCGGCGATGCGTTGAAATCCTTGCCGCAAGGGAGGATGATGCGCCGATCTGCGTGATGCGTGCGGAGACACTGCGACCAACTTCTGCACGCTAGGCCACCCGATGCGATGACTTTCTTGCCGCGAGGGAGAAGTCGATGCGACGATCCTGTTGCAGCTTGTGCGATTGTGTTGCGATGCGTAAGAAGATGACGCTCCGCGAGGAGCGACGAAATCCGGTGCGATGCGATGAAAATGAGCGGACGCACGGCGTCCGCACAGCGATGTCTTGAAGCGATGATTTCTTTAGGGGTTGCGAGCGCTCGGCGACAGCAGCGCGATGATTTTCCAGCGCGTCTCAGCTGCAGCGGCTTGCAAAGGGGCGTTAGCGATGGTTTCGCGTTGCGCACCCAGCGGCAGCAGCGCGATGATTTTCCCAGCGCTCTCGGCTGCAGCGGCTCGCAAACGTGCGTTAGCGACGTTTCCAGCACTCTTTTCTCTGAAGCAAAACTAGAGGCCCTGGAACTCACAGGAGCCTCATCAGCAGATAGCAATCCTCGCAGGGAGGAAGCAGGAGGTTGGTGGTGGAGTCTGATGTGCCTGAGACTCTAGCAGGAGGCTAGCTCTTTCCTAGCCCTTGGGTAATTGCTGTAACAAAAATAAAAGTTCTCTCAAAAGTTCCTTTTCCTCTTCTTCAAGGTCCAGTGGTCACTGCTGCAGGCCAGTGCAAGAAACAACACACAAGCACAAGGACAGTCACTTCCTGCAGATTCCTCCAGTGGCACGGACAGAGTTTCCTCTCAGATCCAAAAGCAATACAAATTGTAGGGGTTTGAGCACAGATATTTATACCCCAAAAGTCTTTGTTCTCAGAAGCTACAAGTCACTGAACCTAGCCAGAACCAGTTCTGCTCAGGCCTGGAGCACTTTGTTTACCAGGCTGCATTCTTCCTTTCAGAAAGAGGGGGTCTGCTAGCAGACACACAGTAGGAGGTGGAGCCAGCATTCACCTTGCCAGGCACAGCCCTATTCAGGTCAAGGAGCCACCCTCCCCACACTCTAAATGCAGATCTCTCTATTCAACCCAGGTCTGACTCAGCCTGCCCTGCCCCTCTAAAACCAGACAGCCAATACACATAACAGCAGAGCACACTGGAAGGCTTAGGCAAGAAAATACCTGCTTTCTAAGAGTGGTATTTTCAAACACAGAATATAAAAATAAACTTCACTAAAAGATGTATTTTAATATTCTGAGCTCAAGGCATACTAAATTCGTTTTTCTACCATGTTCCTGGGGTCAGTTAGGACTATGGAATGTAATAGCCAAACTGCCCATTCTAGCCTATGAGGAACAGGTAGCCTTACAGTAGTGAAAAACGAAATGGGGCATAATTCACTACCAGGACATGCTACACACACCAAGGCATGTCCTACCTTACCACATACAATGCACCCTACCATAGGGTGACTTACAAGA